>JAUNZM010000269.1:1333288-2666577 GCA_033459285.1 Clamator glandarius | reverse complement strand
GAGGCCGTGGCCCAGGTTGCCCAGAGCAGTGGTGGCTGCCCCATCCCTGGAGGTGTTCAGGGCCAGATTGGATGGGGCTTGGAGCCCCTGATCGAGTGGGAGGTGTCCCTGCTCATGGCAGAAGGGTTGCAACTGGATGATCTTTAAGGTCCCTTCCAACTCAAACTATTCTATGAGTCTATGATTGAGTTCATTCTATAACAGACCTCCATGAAACTAGTTTAGAACAAGGCAATAATACTGCAGATTCTGCAGGCCCTGTATGCTTTGGTGCTCCCAGAGGATCGCTCCACATTTCACCCCTCATATAATTGGGAGAAGAGTGCAGCTGGTTGCTTGGCAGCCTGGAAACATCTGCTTTTAGATCAGGCATAAACTACAGCCTGTCTTCTGTGAGCTGGAAGGTACAAGTGAGCTCAGGTCAGAAAGTGCCCCTGAAGCAGGCAACTCCATGCTGAACCATTCATTTTACTCTGTGGAAGACAGTGGAAGGGCTGTCTGGAAAACTAGCAGGAGGCTAAAAAAAAGAGATTTTCTTTGAAGTTACTCCCCACTGTGCATAAGACTCGCTCTGAGTATGAGAAGGCAGTGAGCAGGGACCTTGCTATCGCTGCAAAGAAACAGCTTCCCTGAAGAGAAAAAGAGGTTGATGGTAAGTGACTCCATGGAAAGAGATGCTGGGCTGCAAGTCAGGGAGGCACCAAGCCCTCCTTCCTCTAGAGGTGGGCATCAGCCCCATGTGGTCAAGCTCCCTCCCTCCCTGAACACTTGTCCCAGGCATACTGTGACATCCAGTGGGTCTCTTCCAACCTGGTTATTCCACGATTCTATGATTCTATGATCTCATGCCTTTCAGAGGAAGCACCTGTGAGTTTGATACAGATTTCAGAAAAGCTGGTCAGTCCATTTCCATCTGAAAAATTCAAAGCGAGCATCCTTTCTTTCAGGTACAAGAAAGAAGTCTCAGCTCTTGTCTTCTGAGAGAATGGATATCATTTGAATTGGACAGAGACCGACAGATGCACAGACCAGACTGAAAGCAAAGCACAGAGCCGATGTCCAGAAATTCTTGATCACAACAAAATGTTTAGATATCTGGTCTATAAAACGTTAGGAAGAGCAGCCACAAACCCATGATTTACACTTCACGGGAAGAGCTGTTTTTTGAAATTCAGTTTCTGACTGAATTAACATCTTGCACACCAGAAATTCAGAGAAAATTTCACTTTGGAAACAATTATATGCAGTGCTAACGAAACAGTATCTGTCCCAGTAGCTGCTCAATGTAATTGATAGAAATTGCAGTGAAGCAGACAGAAATGTCTGTTCTTCCCTTGGATTGCAGTATCTCCAGTTAAATTCAGGCTCTTTTAAGTACTTTCATACCCTTACTTGCACAGGCTGTCTTGCAACTCCTACATTGCTGGTTATTCTGAAGACAGGGGCTCAGAGTTACAGTCCTCAGGGAGTCACTACTGCAGAGTTCAAGAGACACATAGCATGAAATAAAGTCTTCCAGCATGGTTTCCTTGTGGGTCTACCCAGACTCATGGCATCTGGGATGATCACTGAGGAAGAAAACATTATCTGAATTCTCCCTAACAAATACTCCATTCTTTGGTTTTCTTTTAAGTCCCAGGGTTTTTGGGGGTCTACCATTTGACCTCTCTTCCTCTAGGAAACCTGTGCCAGTGGAAAGTATGAATCAGACAAGCTTTCTAATAGGTTACACTGCCAACAGAGACAGCTGGAAGAGTTGAGCGATGGAAAATGCCAAGAGTCGCATGGCACAATGATGTGTTGCAGATGTGGGATTCCATAGCAGATCTCTTTCACTGGCAAAGTATTTTGGTATGGAGAGCCTCAGAAGACAATCCTAGAATCATAAAATAGTTTGGGTTGGAAGGGACCTTGAAGGTCACTTGGTTCCAACCCCCTGCCATGGGAAGGGACACCTTCCATTAGATCAGGCTGCTGAAAGCCCATCCAACCTGGCCTTGAACACCTCCAGGGATGGGGCAGCCACAGCTTCCCTGGGCAACTCACCTCACCGCTCTCACAGGGAGGAAATTCTTCCTTATGTCTAGTCTAAATCTGCCCCTCTCTAGTTTATACCCATTCCCCCTCATCCTATCACTACAAGCCTTTGTAAACAGCCCCTCCCCAGCTTTCTTGTACCCTTTCAGGCACTGGAAGGTCACTATAAGATCTCTTTGGAGCCTTGTCTTCTCTAGGCTGAACAACTCCCATTCTCTCAGCCTGTCAACAAAAATGACAGTTTCTAGCACTGGTAAATCACGTCTTTTTGTGCAGATCTGTATTAAACTGCTTGATAGTGACACAGTGTCCTTGGTACATGGGTGTCTCATATGGGGAAAACAATCATGAGTATCTGGCTCTTAGAGCAATATCTAAGTTGATCAAGGAGGAGCAAAATTACTCCAGGAACTCTCCTCGTGGACCAGGTCAACTTGGTGAAAGAGGGCTAGGGATACAGCTTTCTCCGATGCTGGAGTCTGCATGCCAAGATCAACATGATTAGACTGGCAAGAGTTCAGGGAAGACCAGTCTCGGTGGTGGTTCCTGGGAGGATTGCCCTTAGGAGGACAGCCAGAGAAGTCACTTCTGCTAATGAGACTCCTTGGCCAGGTCAGGAGGCAGCACTGATAGTGGAAGTAAAGTTAAACACTGCCTTTTGGAGAGGTGTAGGGGCAGGTGTCATGGAAACAATGAAAGAGCTTGGGCCAATCACAGTAACTGTCAGAGCATAGTGTGCCTCAAGAAAAGCATTCAAGTAAAATTGAGGAACAAAGGATTATGAATGAATTATGGTTGTAGCATTGCCTACATGGTATCTGACCTGGACAGACTCTAGGAGACACTTTCAGTGCCTGGACAGAGAGGTCATCAAGCCTGCAAGGGCTGGAGAGGAGGCTACAGGGTGCTTGTCGATGCCGAGCTGCTGAGCTGCTGCGTCTGGGACAGATGGATGGCTGCAAGGCAGCTTCTGCTATTGTAGCAGGGCATGAAAAGATATCTGATCTACAGAAAGCAGTCTCCAGAGACCCAAAGCATGGCAAACTGTGGATAGTATGGGCATCTTGAGTGTTTAGCATGCATACATGCTGAGGAGTTATTGAGCACCCAGACCTCTCTATTAATAGATCTATTTTGTTCAGTGTTAATGGCATCTTGATGCACCATGCTGTTATACAAATTGAAAGCACTGGAAGGCAACTTATTCATCAGAGGGCTGCTTGGATGCAGGCAGATAAACAATCCTACAATAGCAAACAGCAGTCATCTTCAATGACAGCCATTCTGGGAAAGCGATCCTCAGCTGAGCTTACTTAATAAATGGGGTAAAAGACATTATAGCTCCTCAATACTAAGGAAAAAATATTAATCTACTTAGATTAACAATAAAGGATTTTCCTTAATTCTTGGTAACTGCTAAATAATTTCCCACCATTTTTTGCCTTCATTTCAATTCCTGGCACAAGAAAAAAAAAAATCAATTCCAGCTTAAGGCTTATTAAAGTATTATTCTATCTGAAGATGTGATTAGACTGAAATGCACAAGGCTGGGTTTAATGGCCTTGCTCTAGTAATGTCACCAGTTAATTAGAATCCCTTGTGGTGTTGTGGATATGCTGTCCTTCATTCCCATCAGGAAATACCTCTGCAGCAGGCTCCAGTAAGCAGTCTACCCATCAGTGATGTCTCACACTTCATACAGACACCTGACTCCACTCATTCATGCATATTCTCCCTTTAGTTTCTTCCAAAAGATGTATTTCAGACTGAAGAGCGCAAGAGTTGTCACTCAGAATCATATTGTTAGAAATTTATTTGAGTTTTCAGTGTTACGGTCCTCGTTCTTCACGGGACACAGAACACATAAAAAGGATGAGGTGTTCTCAACAGAGTAGTCCTAGAAATCCTGAGCCATCTATTTGTGAGGCAAACAGGAGGCAGGTTGTAGCCTCTGGGTACAATCAGCAGAAGGCAGAGCCTGTGCAGCCACTGATCATTCTGCAGGGAGAGAACAGGCAGGCAGAGCCCTGCAGGATGGTCTCCAGCTTCACCTCTTTGGTGGTTTCTATCAGGCTCCACTATGCTTTCAGTGCAGGACACTGCTAGGATAAAACTACTGGAATCTCTGCTCTGGCTAACTGTGTCTGTACCTGTACTCTCAGCTCCCCTCCTGAGAGGCTCTGAGGGCATATGCTCTCACTAGTGTTTTCCCACATCCCTTTTTGGAGGAGGGATAGTTCTGTCCTTTCTGCTAAGAGGGGAAGTCTGAGGAGGGGGTACACAAGATCAGATTTTGGCAGTATCTAAATATATCTTGTGGAGTTCAATTGGGTCTTTAAACACACCTTGCTTGTAGTTACTTGGACTGCTCTTACTAAGGTCTTTCAGGTTATTTTTCCAAGGACCACTCAGATGAAAGCAGTTTCCTTACTTTGCAGGACAAATAGGCTCACATGCGTACGTCAGACTGGTACCTGATACCCTGCCTGCCCAGGGTGAAATGCCAGGCTTTCAGCACAAGATTGAGAAGAAGTTCAGCACATCAAGACAAGATGCACAGGGCAGGGACTTCCCCAGGACAGTCAGTAAGAAATGCTGAAGAGGGAGACCTAAGCCTGGCTTCTCCTTCCACTCAGGTTTCTCTTGTGACATCCTACTTGGCTTTCCTCTGAGTTGTTATATGTAACACCCTTGTCCTCTTCTTGCAGTATGCCATGCAGAGCACCAGCCCTTCAAGAAATGGTCAGCTGAAAGCTGCTAAGACTTTGATGACTGGATGACTGCATCATCATGAGTGGTATGGCGAAGCCCTTAGTCAGTGAAAGCAGTTTCCTGAAAGAAAGTTATACCCATAAGACATAGATGATGACTCAACTTAGAATCATAGAATCACAGAATCATAGAATAGTTTGAGTTGGAAAGGACCTTAAAGATCATCTATTTCCACCCCCCCTGCCATAGGCAGGGACACCTCCCACTGGACCAGGCTGTCCAAGGCCCCATCCAACCTGGCCTTGAACTCCTTCAGGAATGGGGCAGCCAAAATTTCCCTGGGCAACCTGGGCCACTGCCTCACCACTGTCATGGTGAATAAATTCTTTCTTTTATTTAGATAGTCAGATCACGGCAGCCTAAATCAATTAAGTGCTCATGCTGGCCTTATTCTACAATGTCAACATTAAGATATCTTTTCTCCAATTGACTGCACTCAGTATCACACCAAAAAAGAGAAAGGCAAAGGCTAAGGACACCTATGCTACAGAGGAAACATCTCATCATTCTGTAAGCTGGAACATGAGGTCGAAAATCAGGTTACTCCTTGGGTCTTACTCCTTGTCTGAGTTCAGAAAGTGCCTTTTCTCAATACAGCACTAGCAGCAGCATTTAAAGAGGCCAGACTGCTCACATATCAGGTTTTCTCTGATTTTGGTAGAATTACGTAGTCAAAGGAACTAAAACCTGAATCAGTCATATCATTATGGACCAAAATAAGGTTTTACTCAAGTCCTCCTCCTGCTTCTAAACACTACAGTCAAGTTCATCTGAAGTTTCTATGTGTTCCTCATAAGAAATGTTAAGCCAGTTAAACTTTGATAAAATCTACATCTAAATAACAGTCTCCTCTGAAGTAAGAAGACTTATGCTGATGCATGGAACTGCAAAAAGATTGACATTTGGAGGACATGAAATCTTTTGGGAAGCCCTAAAATATCCCCTAAGTAGGTCAGTTCAGTGACCTGGATCTGTACTTTTAATACAGGAGTAGCCTATATTTTCTCAAGCTGTTTGCTGAGGAACAAATGTTTTTTGGGCTATGGAGTTATTTTTAGTAGTTAAGTGTGACCTTTGTAAAAGATCCTATAATAAGACCAACAATGAAGCTGGCCAGGGTGAGTCGTGTCACATACTTTGATTTAGAGATGATGAACACGTATCACTTAACCCCTGGTCATTTCTGGACAAAAATGTCTTACATGCAAGTTTCACCTCAGGAAGCAAGTCAATACTTCTAATAAGGAGGAATTTCTTGATGGCATCAAATACTTAATGTCTTACAGGGTAACTAATAAACATCACTGAAACCCCAGATTTCTTTAGAATAGAAAATGGAAGTGAAAACCTGGGCAAGACCAGAGGTTCCCCTCTGCCTTGCCAAGTCTAGCTCAGATTTCAACAGCCACCACCTATAAGTTCTTTGAATCAATCCCAAAATAAGCTCCCATATTTCCTACCTTTCCCCTTTCTAAAACTGAGTCTAGCCACCTAAGTATAGGAAGAGCTGACGCTTCCTCCTCCTTTGGGATACTTCTTACCCTGAACTAAAATCTGTGGGTGAGACTCGGATTCACACCACCAACTATGGTAGATGCTGCAGCTTAGATTGAAAAGAGAAAGCGCTTAGCCCTATCTTAACCACATCAATAGAATATTCACCCAGTCTTCTCTGAGAGTAAATCTGGGTTACCATATGCATCACTTTGTTGGTTCAAATTCATACAGGGCTCACAGAAAATGAATACACATTTCAGCACTCATGAGGCAAGGGATGAATTTAGTCACAAGATCCTAAATAAAAGTTTTGTCTAATGATAAATGGAATGGTTTCCCAAAGGATGTGGTGGAGTCTCTTTTCCTTTTAGGCCTTTGGTAAAGAAC
Organism: Clamator glandarius; assembly: GCA_033459285.1. Lineage (NCBI taxonomy): Eukaryota > Metazoa > Chordata > Aves > Cuculiformes > Cuculidae > Clamator > Clamator glandarius. The sequence continues at coordinate 2,659,884 of JAUNZM010000269.1, read as the reverse complement.
TGACTGTCTCTTATTAAACCAAATGTTCTACCTTCACTAGCACAGACTTGTCTCTGAAGGACAATTCAGATTTTGGGTGAGATGAGTCTCATCCAAGTGATGGGAGATGTGGGTTTGGTAAAAGAGCATCAGACAGAGCAAACCCTCTTGTGCCTCTGGCTGCATCTTCAGATTGGGTCCACAATGCTTTTAACCTTGTAATGTTCCAGCATGACTCCACTTTGTCATCTTCTTCATAATGACTTTTAAAAGGTCCATCAATTATCTGGAAGATTTCACCCTTTCAAGATTTGACTTAGAGGAAAAATGCTGATGCATTAATATTTGTTAATAAAATATAATTATAAAAGTAAATCAGTCTGCAAAAGCGATATTAATGGGAGAATTGTTTCTGTAACATTTCTAATGAACAGAAAATTCTGTGTCTCTTTAAATGTCAATAACATTATGCAACCATCTGTGTAGTTGACTTGAAAAACAAATTTATTTGTGTATTTGATATAAATCCATCTTAAGATAACACAACCAAGAAATGTGATGGCATCTTGGTTCTCTTTTTGATTTATCTATGGGAAGACTGACAAAATAGGACCCAAAAGGGGTGGTAAGGAGTTTCTTCTTTCCTCTCCCCACCACCCTTTTTTAAGATTTGCCCTCAGACTGCTTTTATCTTCAAAGCGTTCTAGAAATCCAGTGCAATGTCAGAATACAGACTAGGTCCCAGGTAAACAAATGCAGCCAGAAGCCTGTCTTTCACTTATTTATGGCTAGAAAGTGCATGCAATTCTTGTATTCATGTTGGCAAGTCCTAACTAGAACGGTCTTTCTGATTCCAATGGCAGTAAGCACTCAGGGAATCTCAGTATAAATTGTACAACTGAAGCTTTAATAATAGCATAAGTGAGTACATTATATTCATTATCCATTAGCATTAGGCATGTCTCTGTGTGTACTTACGCTATTCTATCGTATCTATATGCTTGAATGTGAAATAATTTGCTCCAACAAACACCTTTTTCTTAGACAGATGGTTACAGGTAGCACATAAAAGTAACAGATAATAGGTAACAGAGGGGAGACCTCATCACCCCCTACAGCTCCCTGAAAGGAGGTTGTAGTATGATGCATGTCAGCTTTTTTCTCGCAAGTAACGAGATTCAAGAGGAAATTACATCAACTTAAGCCAGGGGAGGTTTAGATTGGATATTAGAGAAAAAATTCTTTACTGAAAGAGTGGTGAAGCATCGGAAGAGATGTGGCAGAGACATCATCCCTGGAGGGGGTTCAAAAAACCTGTAGAAGTGGCATATCAGGACATGGTTTACTAGGCCCAACATGGGCTGATGGTTGGGTTTGATGATCTTAGAGGCCTTTTCCAACCTTAATAATTCTATGATTCTATAATCTGAAGATGCAACTTAATTTCAGGTCCTTCCTTAATATGTGAATTTTATCCTTTGTTACGCCTCAGTGTCTTTATGCTTTGAAGAAACACGGAATAATACTGCAGCTTTGAGTTGAGCGCCATGCGAAGCATGATCTGCAACATGAGAAACAGACTTTCCCATAGCATGCTTCTCATTCTTGAGTCTTCCTAAATCAGTCACCTTGTGAGAACAGAGTGCATGCATTGACATATCTGTTGAATACAGCATGAGGTTCATCCCACTGTCTTCAACCACTAAAAGTTAGAAAAGCCTTCAGTTTTCTGGATCCCTCCCACCATACAAAGAGAAAGAAAGGTGTTTCCAGAGGACAGGAGAGAAAGCCTTAGGATGCAATATATCACCTTCTGGAGGTGCTCATCTCCTGATTATGGCAGAAGTCAGGAGGTTTCTGAATTCTTGGATCCTGTCTATTGGAAAGATCCTTGGCTTGTGTAGGGGAGTCCCTGAGTTTAAGCCAGTATTTCATTTCTTATGTGGGAAATTCTCTCATTTTGTAGATAATTTCTTAATAAAATCTGTCATTGCCAGGTAGGTGACATGTAGTCAGTATGGACATTTATTTCATACTGCAGAAGAGGCATAACAGAGTCATGACAGTTGTTAAAGATCTAAATGCAGCAGGTATCCATGTTTCTGGGGCTCATAACACAAAACTGTGTGTGGAAATTAAGAGACAAATTATGTCTCTCTGCTGAATCACCATGAGCAACAGATTTTATGTACTGATTGCACTTTGAATTAGTTACAGTTCAGAAGTTTCAGGTAAATGGGATCTATATGTTTAAGTACATGATAAATCTTTGGGAATGAGCTCAGTTTAAAGGGGTATCTAAATTTAGCTGCAGCAGTAAACAGTTCTGATAATGCCCCAACAGCAATGCTTTTCTTACATATTTCAGAAACTCAAGGTTAAATGCTTCAGAAGCTCTTTGGATGGACAATTTCTCCCGAGCTAACATTGTGACTGCCTCATAACTGTATTGATAGTCATCACAATTCCTTATTAGTCTTGAAAGTGTGAGCAATTCTAGCAGTAAGCAGCAAATCTCTCACAATAATCTGCTGACTATTATCCTGCTGAAAGAGTTGGGCAAGTTCCCTTGAAAACTAATGCTGAATTCCAAAGCCACACTGTTCTCTTATGGCAAATGTGACTTTCAGCTGGGTGGACTCAGCCTTTGGAGCTGCTGATAGGAAAGGAACCTAATTAATGGGAAGTTAAAAAGAGAATGATAACAGCTGAAGTGAGATTAGTCGTGTGAGCTTTCGCCCTTATTTCTCTATGGTCATCCTAGAGAAATAATCTATTATTGGAGCAAAAAAACATGATACAGGCATTCCAAATATTTCATTTGAACTATATGATTTTGAGTTTGCTACAAAGAAACACCTGATGGAACAGCTGCCAAAAGTGCCACGGAAATGACTACCGAATGACTTAAGCATCCCAAGAGCTCTAAGCATTCAGGACATTCACAGCTTCCAAATGGCAAAGTGTTTCCTTCCATAGAGGTGACTGAGAATCTTCTAATTAAAATGAGAAGCAGAGAATGAAAAACCTTATGGAGTGATAAACCTTGCAACTACAGATGTAACAGCTGGTATGCAGAGGAGAGAGATACCAGGCACCCAATTTTACACTCCTCAATGTCCTACGGTGTTCAGAACCTGATCAGATGATTAGGGGACATGAGGTATCATCCTACCAGTTACAGACCTTGAAAGAAGCCTCCAGTTACTGAGTGCATTTCAACTCCTCTTCCATCCAGGGTGGTCAGACTGATCACTGGTCTACATACTACCATGACTATTTTTACAGGTTCTGCCTTTAGAGGTCTTGCCATTCTTGAGCACCTTGATACTAAAATTCCCCCAGAGAACAGCAGAAATGGCTGTCCATCCCCCACCTTCTTCTGAAGCATGTCCACTATGTCAGAATATTGTGACCCCCCTCTAGCAATCTGGCAATTGGCAGTCCTGACTGTCAGAGCTGTCATCACCTCCAGGGCACCATGAACGAGTTGTTACCATCCTTCACTGTATGCACTGGGGAAAGCATTGGGACCTGGTCCTGAATTTTGAAAAAGCCAAGCTCACAGGTGTCTCCAGGGCTCTTTCAGAGACTGCAACATGCTGCCTCTCCCAGTGAGCCTTACGAGACACCCTGCCACGACATTTTCTAACCACAGCTTTCAGTTCCTTGTGGAAATGCCCTCTCTCATTTTCCTCAATGTACTTGTTTTCAGTGAACAGCACTGCCTGGAGACCCCTTCCGACCTGCACAGCACAGGACATGAGGGGGCTATGCTGGGTGACCAAAGCCCCCTCATGTCCTCTTTCTCCACCTGACCTACAGAAACTCCCCATTACTTTGTCAAGAAGCTCTCCCCATTTGCCATTTCTGAGCAAATAGTTCAGGTCTGGGCTCTGAGACACAGGCTTGAGGTTGCCACCCAGATCCTTTTCAGTCGCAGCACCAATACGTTAAGCTATGGGTGCCCTGATAAATAAATTGCCTGATGCCATTGCCTTCCCAGGGTAGTTTCATATTACTCTTCAAGATTTTGAACATCATGAGTTCTTGCTTCTTACTCACACAGTGTGAGAAACTTTTGCCAAGTGCCTGTGAGATAATCTCTTTCTTCCAGATACAACCCTCCAATCTTTCTTGTCCAGCCACTGTAATGACCGGTGAGGTAGATTTTGTTTTCAAACTAGTGCAAATCTCATGGAAATACAATGGAGACAATGACAGAATTATACCAACTTGCTAGTAATTACATACTTGCCCAATAGGATGGACACACCACACCATACAGCAGTATTTGAGGGAGTTACTGCAATTTGCATAACACTATAAACTTACAGCACTATAGAAAATAAATAATAACAACATTCCTTTGCCTGCATTGTTATATCTCAGCTATTATATATATAAATGAGGATTTTCAGTGATATAAATGTAATGTTTTCTACTAAGGATACTCTTTGTGGATTCTCAAATAAATCAATACTTTACGCAAGCAAAAACCTTAAAGTTAGTGTTAGAAAAAAAGTGCCTTATCATCCCCAGCAGCTCCCAGAACTCTGCAATGCAGGCTTTTATTATTTCTGTAAAAGAAAACAAGGAAATCAATAGAGATTCCTTGTGTGTAATCCTCAGCAAGATTAGCACTTTGTCAACCTCTGTCATAATCTCATGAAAAGCAAAAAAATAAAAAAAAGGGAGGATGAGAGGTGGAGAAAAAGAAGTCACAGGGAAGCCAAGAAGTGGGGATTTGCTGGGGGTGTTCACTATGCTTCTGCTAAGGAAGAATATTTCAAAGAAGACTGTGGTCTTCTCAGCTTGATGCTCAGAAATTATGGAGATCTTTCTCCTAGAAGTTGTTGAAAGCCCAATATATGTAATTAAAAAAAACCAAAAAGAAACCTTCCAAAATTACCAACAGTTAAGTTTCCTGTTTCAAAAGGCAATTTGGGGACTAGATCCAAAACTAGTCGAGGCCCTGCAATGCTGAGTGTTGCAGAGGTTGAGTTTGGGGAGTCTTCTCCTGGGGAGCAAGAGTTGGAGGGTCTCAGGGAGCAGAGTGGGAGCCAGACTCACCGTGCTTGGAGAGCCTGGGAATGGACTGGAGCAGCACTGAGGGCATTCGAGGTAACACCTCAAACATCTGCCACAGAAAAATTCACAAGCAATGTATCAAACTGTGAATAATGGATCAAGGGCTACAAGGGAAGGAAAGGGAGGAACAGTAATGGATAAAACTGTGTGTATGCAAGACAGAATCTGTTATGTCACGTTGTATCTATTATTTCCCATAGCACTGCAATCACCCATTAATTAAATTCACAGATGAACTGCATGGAGAGGTAATCCGAACATAAGAAAGGAAGAGAAATAATATTAAAAGATCAAGAGAGGTCAGAAACATAGGCAGAAAATCAGCAAAGAAGGCTGGAATCACAACAAACAATTCATAGGGAATAATCACATTTCAGTTCAGGCCAAAATTAAAGTATACTGCAAAATCATAGCAGGACAGAAGGGTGGGTGGCTACACTCCACAGGAAGAGCTGTAATCAGGGAACAGAGTGAGGTACAGCATATACAGAGGGCAGATCGCTATAGCCATTGCATCTTCTACTAGCACATCCCTACTAGCTTCTCGTTTGCAGGCACCCAAAAAGCCGGCTTTGCTGCCAGGGAAGTAATTCCTAGAAAGTAGAGAAAGGAGACTATGAACCTGAAGTTTAAACAAACAATTCAGCACCTGCTTTCTATTTAGGCAACTGAGATCCTACTGGGTTGAGAAGTGTCATTTCCTTCCAGTCCTGTCTACCTAATGAAATCATCCTTGGCTCTTACTCAGCTCCACTTGACAGCAAGAAGTCCAGCATTTTAATACAATGACTGATTTCAATGCATAATTTATTGAGAAAAATGGAAATAAATCTTCAAGTTTTCCTTGCAGTCCCACTCCTGTGAGCTTCTTTTATTTACAGCTACAGAATTGGCCTTCCAATAATCACAAGAAATCTCTTCTGTGAAAAAGAACTCTACATTTGTAGAAACTTTCAAATCTCTGAAGCTGCAGGAATACACAGTTCACGTTTCACTGGAAAGATGTAAGGATCAATGAAATGCAATCAGAGAAAACTGAAGCTACTTCATGAAGAATTTGCATTCTTACAATCTTTATGAGTTACCCATTAGTTAGATTTAGCAGGTGACACGTACTTTCAGGTAATCATATATCCAAGCCTACAACTTCCTTCCACATGTAGCATTATGGGGCTCACAGCTGTTTAACAGTATTTAATAAAAATGACTTTTATTGTTATAGGGAACTAATTTGTTCTATATAATAATAGTATCCTGGAAAAATGTGCATATTGGCTTTTCTTCCAATGCCTGTGCTATAGCGATGGAGCTCAAGGCTTAATATACTATAAGAATTGCTGAAGCAGCAGAAAAAAGGCATTATTTGAGATCTGAATTGCCAGAATAATAAAGGAGCTTCTTTCACTTCACTGGCTGTAAAGAAGAATAAGTTCCTGATTATTAGACAGCCTAATGTATGTGTAAATTCTCTTGTAATTTTTGCTCCACATTTGTAGAATTCTCCAGAACAACTAACAGGGATTCCGGACTCCTAACATAAAACTAGCAATAAATCTTCTAAATCTTCTAAAATTAAAAAAATTAGCTTTCTATCGCGAGCAGTTAGGACATCACAAAGGAGTCTGCTGAGCTCCTAGTATGAGAAGGCAGAGTAAAACCCGGGCAAAACTCTTCTTTCAGCACATTCCTTCAATAAATACTGTACATCTAGGATGGGACTCAGCAGGGATACGTATCACAAAATATTAGCTATCTAAGAACCAGAAGCCTATGTTCTGTCTACAACTCCGGCCAGGGGGCAATTCTGACCTCTGATAAGAGGAATTGGACTTAGAAAGGTCCCGTTTTTATCTCCTGCCTGCAGAAGGCCCCTTGGCTCCTGACTGAGACCAGACTGGGACCCTGGGCACACTGAGCAAATTCCTGAAGTCCAGTTGTGATCAGGCAAATCCTGCTGAAGGTTGGTTCCTGCACAGCTGTGGCCACATCAGATGAACTTTGTCTCTGTTCCAGCCTTGTATTGAAAGCATCCAGGAACGGAGGACCGCCAGGCTTTATTTGCTGTATCGCTTTCCTGAGACGAGCTGTCTCTGTCTGCCTGGGATCATCTATTAAAGAAACGATTTATTAGATCTGTCAGCTCATCTCAGTTTACCTGATATGTGTGTGCAGGCTTTATAGTTAGAATATTCAGCGCTGTCTGAATCCCTGATTTCTTTGTGGAACACAGGCCAATTTTCTCAAATCAAGAAATGATTCAACTCTAATATTCACAATTTTCACTTGCTTCATGGTTGATTGGTTTAAATTCAGAGGAAGAGCTGTGCTATCTCCTTGTGATTGTTTGCACACATCTCTTGATACACCACTTCAAAACTGCACAGGAAACAAGTTTTGTAAGTATTGTGGTACCTCAAATTCAGCAATCACAGAATCATTTGTTTGGAAACGACCTTTGAGGTTGTCGAGTCCAATGGTACCTGTCTACTACTAAACCATATCCCTGAGCACTTTTCATGCCTTTACAAGCACTGGACCTTTCGTTGTCTACTTTCCTGTGTCAATACTTAAAAATAAAGTTTTAAAACTACCTTCCTGTAACTTCACCTGATCAAAGGCTGGTGACAAGAAAACCCGGAAATCCAAGAAAATGTGTTGTCATAAGTACAATCAAAGAAATTTAATTCAATGGTTCAAATAAATGTCTGCAGGCATTTTCTTGTCATCTGTCATTGCTTCCAGAGCTATGTGGCAGCTTGCCCTTCATCTGTTTGAGCTGAAAAGGACTGGACTTCCCCTTGGGAGATGCGGTCACACTTTCCAAGCATTTAAAGTTTTCCATCAAGTTAAAGTTAGCTTGGACAGCTTTTGAAGCTTATGTAAGAGAATAAATGTGTTGTGTTTTTCTTACTTTTAGCTATTTCTGTACATATATTGTATTAACAGCAGAATCCCAGCACCATATATAGTATTATCTTCTCCTTGGTAGGATAAACCACTGTATTGCTGTTAAGAAACTTTAGCAGAGGCTGAGATTGTTGGGGTTGTTCAGCCTGGAGAAGAGAAGGCTCTGGGAAGATGTTACAGCAGCTTCCAGTACTGAAAGGGGCTCCAGGAAAGCTGGGGAGGGGCTCTTGGCCAGGAGTGTAGGGATAGGAGGAGGGGCAATGGTTTTGAGCTGAAAGAGGGGAGATTGAGATGAGATCTCAGGATGAAATGTTTTGCTGTGAGGATGGTGAGGCACTGGGCCACCTTAACCCTAACCCTAAACCTAACCCTAGATAAGTCATAGAAGCCCCATCCCTGGAGGTTTTCAAGGCCATGTTAGATGAGGCTTTGAGCAACCTGACCCAGTGGGAGGTGCCCCTGCTCATATCAGGGATTGGAACTGAATGATACCTTAAGGTCCCTGCTAACTCTAACCATTCTATGATTCTATGATAATCCACAAACCCTTCAGATGTTACAAGATTCATCCAGCATTAGCCATTGCCATATGTCCCATTTTTTGACCAGATCACGACAAAGTAGCTAAGAGTCTTCTCAATGACGGCTGGTACACAGTGAGGTTGCAGGAGGACAGGGGAGGAATCACAGGAACTCCCATGCCAGGCTGCTGCTTCAAGTAGGTTGGAAGGGACCTTAAAGATGATCCAGTTCCAACCCCTCTGCCATGGGCAGGGGCACTTTCCTCTAGAACCTTCAATGATTTTGGATCACATAATCAATTTAACTTGCATTCAGATCTGGGCTAGACCTTGAAAGGTCAAAGAAAGCAGCTACTTAAGTGACTGAACATCTGGCTCAGGTCCCTAATTTTCCAATTAACTCCCTCAGCAAATTCAAAGTTGAGCTGGCAGCATACAAAGACATCTCTTCCCCTACCGTTATCTCCATCGCTATGACCATCAAGACCAAAGGCACATTTTTTTCCTCCTGAAGGTTGCTGTAGTTGGATCCTATGAAGACTCACGAATCGCATCTACAAACTTCCCCTATCAACAGCCTTTTTGGTACAGCCTCTGCATGGCCCTTTGGAACACAGATATACTTGCTGTCACTAACAGTAACATTACCTGCTAATTTGAGGGATATGAGCTGATGAGCCAGGACTCTAAACCAGCAACTATGTTCCTCCAAAGGAAGGAGCTCATCTTTTGCCCCACCACACTTCTGCCCCTTCAAATGAATGACTTAAAGCCCTTTATTCCTGCACACTCAGCAGTGGGCTGATGCCTGCCGAAAGATTCTTGTGATTCTGCAGACTGGCTGATAGAAAATGTCTTGCGAGATAAAGGACCTGCCAGTTGCTGGGAAATGACAGCTACTAGGTTGTTTGCTGTGTTAGAAAAGTAAAGATGAGAGAGCAAAAAGAGAGAAGTGTATGAGACTAGGAGGGGAATAGAGAATTTAATTATTTTCATGTCCTCATTCTTGGTTTGCAGTCTCAATAACATCACTCTCCATTTCTTTCCCTCTGCAGAAATCCCTTCACTCTCCATCAGTCACATGCTTTTATGGGCCTCTATGATGGTGGTAAGCTCTGTGAGAGATGGAGAGGTGCAGCATGACATTGTCCCGTAAAGAATTCAGGCAAGTACAAGCAGGCTGGTACAACCTACCCCATGCACTGGTGTGGAAAGGAAAGTGCATGTCCTTCCTCTGGTGGTCCTGGCTCCTTTGGGACATGGTGCACCTGAGGATTAGCCACTGTGTTCCTGCAGTTCCCAGGACTTCAGGAGGAAGAGCTCTTTGCATGATGTAGGGAAGTGTGTAGTGGTCATGATTCCCTAAACTGGCCTTTGGGATCTTTTGGCTAAATGGTCTAAATTTACTGATCCAGTGTCCATCTATGATCTATTCTACCTCCCACTGCCTTTGTTCTTCTCTAAATCCTTCCAAAGAAAGTTCAGCGTAGTACTTGACCTGCTTCTGCACTTGCCAGTTTGTAACTAGTACTATGGAGCTGTTTTGGTAGTCTCCTCCTGATTTGCACAGGTACTGGAACAAGCCAGAAGCAGCAAGAACAGAATTGGAGGTCTCCTTGATCCTGGATTTGGAGAAGCTGAGTGGCCAAAACCAAAACTGAGAGAATGAATTTGTCCTGCTAAACTGGTAGAATGTTTTAGAATGAGCAATCTTACACTAAAAAAAATAAAGCTAATTTCATTGATAGCTGCATTTTTTAAAACATCAGAGATTGACTAAGAGTAAACATCCCTAATGTGGATGACAGGGATTATTTTGGTGTGTCAAGTTTCTGTGAAAAGGAAAGATTGACCCTTTGTGCAGCCCAAAGATCTACTTTAAACAATCTGGACATAAGAAAGAGCAAACCTATTGCTGATGAGAAGGGGAATATGAACCCCAAAGCAGTCGAAAGGTAAGGCTGAAAGCTGGATTCACAGATCATCAGCTCAAGAGGGAACAGAGGTGTGAGAACCAGTTATGAGACAAAGTAAAGACAAAGAGAAGACTTTAGGAAATACCAGGCCATTGCTTTTAGTTTGGGAGCTCTGCTACTTGATGAGAGAAATGAAATCAAGTCCACCACTAATACCTAGAGAAAACACCTTCGTGAACAATAATGTAGGTGACAATTCTGTCAAACATGGAGCAATGTCGCTCAAAAACAGTTTCTTGAGGTGGATAATAAGCCAGCGGTACTGTCTGTGTGGGTTTAGTAGGGAGGAACACACTGAATCATTGGTTTAAATGACGCTAGAGAAATGGAAAAACATCTCTCAGAGATGTAAAGGGGCAGTCAGCACAGTAATAACAGCCCTCACTGTCCATGACATCAAAACCTGTTCTGCATCACTCCCTGCTACACCGAGGCAGAACAAATATCCCCACATAGTCCCACGCTAATGCTTAGATCACCAAATCATCGCAGGCTTGACCACATCACACACATGATCCTGCAGAAAAGAGCCCTGTTGAACTCCCATAGCCTGCCAAGGCCTGAGCATCTGTGCAAATTTCTGGCTTTTAAAGGATTACTTTTGGGATGGAGAATCATAACTGGTAACTCAGATTTTGTCCTTGATTCTGGAAGATGTCAAAAGCCTTCCTGAGTTCATGGAAAATGCCTGTCAGACATATGCAAAATAATCAATTTTAGAGCTTCCAGTAACCTGTTATATTGCTTTCATCCTTGAAAGACAGGGAAGCTGACCTGATAGTGCTGCCCTCGTGTCTTCCACCAAAGAAAGCCTGAGGGTTCATGGTATCCCATTGTCACAGCTGTGAATTTTTCCTTGTAATTTGCTACTTCTTGAGCAAGGACATATTCCTCCCCATGCTCAAAACACAAAGGACTTCTCTTTGAGTCTTTTTGTTAGTAGTTCACTACTACCTATCTCTCAGCTACATTAATTGCAGTGGAAGGGACTTCAAATACAAAACCCTACAGTCTGGTGCCTTCTGACGCTCCCTGACGGAGAATCACAGATCCTGAGAACCGCATGAGTTTTTGCCTCTTCCTTTCTCTTCCAAATCATAATCACCTTGCACGTTTGGACAGAGCATCTGGCAGTGCTTTTTTCCAGCCTTGGTGTAACCTGCCTCTGCATCCCTGAAGAACTGGGAAGGAAAATAACTTATGCAGAAATCGGCTATCTGAAAACTATTGCTTGACATTGAAATAGCAGGAAATATGTTCTCAAAATGACAGCATTGACTTAAAAATTATGACTATCCAATTCCCTTAGAGTGTTGGTGTATACACTGGCAGGGTGAGGCTGGGTGAATGCCTGTCTGGCAATGCCTCTGTTTCCCCTGAATGAAGGATTCACTGAGCCCAGGAAACCTGGACTCTTAGCTTAGGTGCCCAGACTTTGCCAGAATCATGCTGTGATTTGCCTGCAATCATGAGACAGGAAAATCTGCACAATCTTGAGGCCTCCACTACCCCGAGAGCCTGGACCGTCCTGCACCTTGCCAAGTCCTCAAGATGGTTCTTCTGATCAGCCTGAACAAATGAGACTTGAATCAGCCTAAACTTGTTTGAACATGTGAAACACATCTGTTTGAATTAACAACGTTTGCAGCACACTGTGGATTAACTTAACTTGCTGCAGCCCTCCCTCTGCAGTGTGTTCAGAGAAGAAGTGTGATTTCTTCCTCTCATCCTCTTTCTGTGTTAAGTTATTACATGTTTGAATCTTTCAGCCTGTCCAGCTGAAGCCAGATTGGCTCCCTCTGGGTTCTCACTCTTTCTTTCTGTCCTACTGGTGGAACTGAGGCCGGGTTTTGCTTCACTGACAGTGCTGCTGAGGAAGGTCATCTTGGGCAAAGTGCTTAGGGGTCATCTTTTTAAGCTCTTAATAGCAAGATACTGCAAGACTCAAGCAGGGTACAGACTGTCAGGGGGCACTTTGGACACTGGCAGAGGGGGTTTTTTTCCTATTCTGGTGTTTGTGGCGTTTATTTATTTATTTATTTTATTTTTGGGGAAGTTTTTAACTGTTTTCTATCCTACTACAAGAGACAAAAGGTGATCTCCAGTTCCCAGCTACTCTTACTCCATTCAGACAGTTGTGCTGGGGTTCCAATTGTAACAGTATTTATATTTGCTCTAGGATGTTGAGTTCAAAAACTCATTGCTGTGGAAAATAAAATGGAATCTATTTGCATTTTTGCAGATCCCTACATGTCCTCAGCAGGAATTTGAAAAGAATATAAAATGATGTCGTAGCCTGTGCAAATGTACTGGACAGATTACAATTCTGTTCTCAATTCCCTAATATAGGCAAATCATGTGTTGCCTTATTAATGAATCTATGTACACAGAGAATTAGCAGTGAGACCATGGAAGATCAATTAAATAAAAGCCTTGATCCAACAGGGACTGGTCACATACCACCTTATGTCTTGCTGCATGCCCTGACAAGGCAGCACAACCACTTGCATCACCTTGCAGATGTGGAAAACATCCTCTAGCCAGAAATGGGTGTGGGGACCATGTGTGGAGGAAGGGGTAAGTAGAGGAGAGGACTGGTGCTGACCTAGCATGTGGGAAGAAATGTCACCCAGATGGCTCACAGAACAGTGCAGGATCACAGCAGGGAAGTGAGCCTTCCCAGAAGCAGCTTTTCCTCAAAAACTGTAGATGTCTTCAAACTAATGCTACTCGTGGGAATGTACCAATGTCAACACATTCTTAATTAGGAAACATGTCTTGGCACCTAGATGGAGTTTCTAGTCAAAAATCAGAGGGAAGGAGAGAGCTGAGATATGAGCAGAGACCGTTTTTCAAGCTTTGTGGTGAAGGTATTCATTTTCAGTAGAGAACATGGATGTTCAGCTCTGTAGGTTCAAGCACAGCTACTCCAACCAAGGAGGAAGGCTGCTAGTTAGCACTGATGGAAGTATTTAAGATGTTTTTGTAGCAGCCACTTGCTGAAGTGTGGCCACATCTCCTAGATACAACAGGAGCCCTGGCTGATACCAACCACACCTTCACCATGTTCACCACCTGAAGTTCTTGGTTCTGTCCTGCCACAAAAGTATTTTTGAACCAGTTTAGAGAAGAACAGAATCTAGTCAGACTGGGTCTCAGAAATGTGCAGAGAAAGCCTGGCTCTGCAGGGATGGGTAAACTTATTTTATACTAATGATTAGACAAACTGGATGCAGAGGGACCAGTTTATAGCAGAAGTCCTAGGTCTGTGGTTTCAGCTAATACCTAAACACTGGTGTCTGCTTGCTCAAGATCATTCTTTTGGTCCCTTTATCGATATCCTTAATAAAAAGGAGCCTCATTTCTGAAGCAGAACACAGATTGTTAAAAAAATGTGGGGTTTTTTATTATGTACAAGTTAATGACTTGGCTTTGCTTGGGGCATTTTTAGCTTCAAAGAGGTATTCAAAATAGTATTGTGAAGTGATTTGACAGGTAAATCATCAGCGCTACATCTGGGAATAATAATACAGGATCTTTTTGCTTGTAACCTCCTGCTCAGCTCCATGACTTCTCTATTATCTACTTGAAATATCAATCTAAAAGAGCTCTTGAGTTAATTATTTGCTTTTGAGTCTTGTGGAGATGGCACTACTGTTATCTTCTACGGTCAGAAATGGATGCAGAACAGAGTTAGACCATGCTGGTGAGTTCATATCCTTTCTAAATACCTATGAAGCCCAGCACTAAGGATATAATAGGAAGCTGTTTTTATTGGGCCAGGGTATTTGTCCTTGCATGAGATTAGGTTTATCCTACTAGAAACACAAAGCTTGAGATATGATGAGAACCTTTAACATCAGCCACTGTCCCACAAAACAGCAATCTAAATAACAATGTTAGAAGCATCACAGAACCACAGAATCACAGAACTGCTGAGGCTGGAGTCACCTCTGGAGACCTTCCAGTTCAAACCTCCTTCTCAAAGCAAAGTCACCTGGAGCAGGTGACCCGGGACCATGGCATGGCCAGGTGTATTTACCGTATCTTCAAGGATGGGGACTCTGTAACCTTTCTTGGCGACCTGTTGCTGTCTTTGATCACATTCACAGTAAAAGAAAAATAAAAAATATTTTCTTATTTTTTAAATGGAATTTCCCATATTTGTCATTAGATAACAGAGAGGATAATCTGGCTATGTCTTCTTTACATCCGTGCCCCCTCTCATCGGGCACAGATGCACATTAATAATATGCCCTTGAAACTTCTTCAGGCTAAACACTCCCAGGTCTTTCAGCTTCTCCCCATACCATAGATACTCTAGTCCCTAAATCATCTTTGTTGCCTTGCTCTGGACCTGCTCCAGGACATCCCTGTCTATTTTCTACTGGAGAGTCCATCTCTGGTCCTGGCACTGCAGGTGTTTATCACCCATGCTGAGCAGACAGCTCTCTTTACTGCAAGAGCACAGTGTTGCTTCTTGTTCAACTTGCTGCTCACAAGGACCCTCACATCCCTTTCTGCAAATCCACTTTCTGGTCAGTCAGCCTCCAGCTTGAGCAAACACCATTGTCTTGCTGGCAGGAGGAAGCAAAGCTCATCTCAAGCACCTCATGCAGGTCACCAGACCCAAGACCCCCGGCTGCAGCTGAGGGCAGTGTCACATGTGTGTGGTCTTTTAACTCACACAGCATCATAGCACTAACCACTCCCGCCTGGCTGCCAGCTTGACCTGCAATCAGAGTCTCTATGTATTTATTTCACCTGCTACAATTAATAGTCTGGGGGATTTAGGATAACAGTTAACGTGCTAAGCAACAAGTCAGCCCCACGGGCTCGGTGCAATGGGGTCACTTTCTCCACTAGAACATCCAGTGCGTTATTGAATAACCTGGTCTTAGCAGGGGCCAAACAGCTGTCTGGAACCCCAGCGAGCAGGAATCTCGCAGCCCAGCTCTAGCACCTCCCCACCGCTGCCTCTCCTTTGTGTCACAAGTGAGTACAGCCCTTGCCAGCCTGTTCAGGGGCTGAGGTTGGCAAGTGTGAGATGGGTCCATTAGGGGACATTGTTGAATGCTTCTCATTTACATATCCCTCCATTCGCACTGTTGCCTTCATTTTATTCCACTTTAGCATTCCAGAAATATTATGATTTATGCAACCAAATTTCTTTGATCTTAACCAGCTCACGAAAGCTTTCAAGATGCTTTGCCTTTGCAGTCTGTGAGTAGGAGTTGCAGCAGACAAGTTCAGGGTCTGGACGTGCATCTTTTAGCAAGCTGTGACAGCAGGGTTCTTTGCTGCAGTTATTGCTGGGTAGGTAACTTGATTCCTCTGAATAAGAACACTTAAACATAGGGCTTTCTCTCACTGGAAATATGTGGCCCCTGGGAGGGACCATGAACTGCTTAAACAGACCTGCAGCATTTGAGTATTGCTCACCGTAGGAAAAGCAATTTTTCAAGGAGGAGCCATGTGTTTTAATGAAAGCCCCTGAAGAGATCTGGGGTCATTCCACAGAATAAGTAAGTCCAAATCTGAGAATAAAAGGATTAATTCATTGAGAAGAAAGCCATAACCTTTCTCAGCAAGAAAGGAACCTTGCATTTACTCCTAGAATGTTAATTTATCTCTTATAACTAACTTGTCAAAATAGCAGTGTTAGAGACTTTCAAACCCAAGAGTGGGCCAAGGTCAAACATCATGAGCCAGCTATTCTGTACCTTGTTTGCACAGAAGCTACGGTGCAGCAGGACCTTGCCCTGCACTAATGGTATCACATGTGCCGAGTGGCAGAGCTGGAATGAACCAGGACAATTCTGATGGAAGTAAATGGAAATTCAGCACCAGGTCATCACATTAATTCCATACATGAGATCTAGTTTGGTGACATTTAAGAAAAAAAGAACTATACAAGGAGGTTCACCTGATTGATTAACACTACTTTTCTTTGATGGCGTGTTCATCTGTCCTCAGTGGTTGTCAGCCAGCACTGACCTAACGGGTTGAGTTTAACATGGTGTTGGAGGAAGACGACAGCTGATGTCTGCTTCCTTCAAGGTGTGTCCAGTTCAACAGAAGCTTTAATGCACAACCCGTGTCTCACTTATGCTGCATTACACGGTCCATGGGAGTTATAAATGCACCGGCCTGTGTCTTAGCATCCCAAAAGTACAAGATAGGAATCCACTGAAATATCATAATGTGTTTCGCTTAAATCCTTTCATTTCAAAGACATATCCTACTGGGTCCTTGCAGTGAACTTAGAGCTATACTTCAGAGTAGCTGCAGGGCAAACGTGAACGTCCAAAAAAATTATAGCAAGAGCAAGGAAAAAAATGAATATTTTATTACCTTCTGTGAGCTGAACAACTGCAATGGCAAACTGGACCTCTAGACTTCTGGGATGACTAAAGGGCAAAGCAAATTCTGCATGCAAAGTCACCGATGTACTTAGGAAAGGCATGATCTACTGTGATGCAGAGTTTCTGTTCTCTAGAAGTTTATTAATATTGGCTAAAGAGGAAATTTCAACAGGAGAGGCCTGAATCTGTCCTGCCTACAGGATCCGTCCTAGACATTACATAATTAGTAATGGAAATTTTTTGTGTCTGACTTAAGAACAAGTGTGGGGAATAGTAATAATTCATGTGGGGAAGGATAACAAAGTAAATAAATAAAATATTGATGTTAATGTTAATAACAATAGCAATAGCAAATACACCAGAAGTTCTGAATCTGAGATTGTCTTTGAGTTCAATATGTGCTGATGTTCAGACCTAGCAGGAAGGAACATTGTGACGCAGGCCCGTTTAACATAATGCTAATGAGGATTTCCTGGTTGCCTCCTTTTGGGGTCCTTTTTCAGCCTGATACTTAAGCATGTGCTTAAATAGCACATTTTCCTGACCCAAAGGAATGGCATTTTCCTGACTCAAACCCTATTTTTAAGCTGTTTTGCTGTCCTACTGTCTCCCTAGTATTTTGTGTCAAGCCCAGTTATTTGCAAAATTAGTGTCTGTGGCAACTGAACAGAAAAATAATAATGCAGACAGTGATCAAAACTAAATTCAAAACATTCTAAAACCCAATAATCAAGTAATTCCAGGGAGTACTTTGCTGCAATAAAGCAGTTTATCTGTGAAGATATGTTTTAGGAATAAAGAGAGCTTTTTCTGCCACCTCCTATATGAGTCTCATGATATATTTCAAATTCAGACTACTTACTCTGGACAGCAGAGAGTCAGGATATTACACAGCTCGGTAAGAATTTGAATCCTAGGAATAAGAGATGCTAAATATTCATTCATTTCTATCTAACTACTGCTGACTACGGTCTCTGTTCAAATCCTTGAAGTCTAATTTTAATTAATAGGAGTTATTGCTTAATATTCCGCTTGAAATTTCATTGTGTTTCCCTCTTTCCTTTCTGGAGGTTGTTGAATATTCATTGCCCTCCCTGAATTTGCATTAATCCAGGAGAAGTTTTTCTCTTGAAATGAGGATGGATGTATCAGTAAGACAGTGGAGCTGCTTAAGGAAGCCGGGCTTGTAAGTGTCCTCTATCACCTTCCTTTAGCAATCCCAGAGCTCCTAGGCCATCTTCTTGATGTACAGGCAAATAGATAGTGACAATCTATAATAAAAGGTGAAGGAAGAAGGCTGGGAGGGCTTCCACAGTGACTAGTCCATAACCAGAGTCCATGAGTGGAAATGAAATACCTGACAACATGTGAGTTTCTACCACTAGGAATCTCTACAGTTATGTATGTGCTCAGGTAGCTCCAATATTGGGTGACAGAGGGAAGATTGCTGTGAAAATTACGAGCCCTTGTTTGCTTTATCTCCTTATACTTGAGTTCCTTTTCACCTCTGTAGAAAGAAAAGATTGCCAGTGAAACAAGAAACTCTTAGAAGGCTGATAGTTTGATGTCCGGGAAATGCATCTGAGTGGATAAGGGATGTGGGAGGCTTTGAGGCACGGTCTGAGATAACTGCCTGTTAGAATAGGAAAAGCCAATTCAGGACTGACCGGAAAGAGTCATGGTGACAACCAAGAACATCTGTTTACAATCTCCTCAGAAGACGAAAGGCTTCAGGAAAGGTAATCATGTAGACCCTACAATAACTGAAATCACCAGACCTGATCGCAACAGGATTCCCTCCAGCTTGGCTTCTTGTCCAAACAGGGGCCAATAACAGATGCGGAACCCCATGGTGGATAATTATAAAAGGAAGTGCCCGGGGAAAATGTTCTTTTTGAACTGCACCAGTCATTGGTAGTTGGCTCGTGCTCTGAAAGATAACAGATCCTGACCCAGAAATATTTCCCATGCGTATGCACAAGCAAAGTGTGAAGGGGAGCTTACGTAAGCTTCTCGAACAAGTGTATAGGAATGGACAAAGAGAATCACAGAATGAATTGGATTGGAAGGGAACTAAATGATCATATAGTTCCACTTCCTTGCTATAGACAGTATAGCAAGATAGTATAGTTGAAAACCATACATATGTAATGGATATGTATGTAATGGAATGTGGGCTGCTGGGCTAATAAATGTCGCTCAGGTTTTCCTAATTGCCATTTTAATCTTAGCATGCACATGTGCAGGAGTTTGAATGTGCCTGACTTCTCCTTCTTCAGTCTTGAGTCTTTATGGCTCCCTGCACTAGGTGGTTTGCACGGAAATTGTCCAGATAAGAACTTCCTTGGAAAGTCTTTTATCTTTGCTATCCTAATAGAAATGCATCATCTGCAAGTGTCATCAGGAGTCAGCGAGGGGGAATGGGCTCAGCCAGGGTCAGGGTAGCTCCACCCAGGAGCGCTCTATCCCAGGAGCAGGGATGTGCCTTCTCCACCTGAAACCTCAGGGCACACATTGCCAGCTAGGAAAGGTGATAAAAGTCTGTATTGACGGCCTGCCTCGTGAAACATGATTTGCTATTCCTTCTAATTCTGTGAGCCTGCATAGCTACTGTACCTTGGTCAATGAACCTTGATGTTTACCTCAATGACTGTCAATATTTATGCCATTATAGCATGATTCAGAGGTCAATAATCCCAGGTTCTCCTACAGCAGGAAGCTCTAGGTCTAAAATCAAGCAGGCCTTTCACAACAGATTTGTGCTGTGCTAAACTCTGCAGGAGTCTCAATAATGCAATATAGATAAGGGCACACTCTGGCTTGCAAATTCTCTTTTCACACTGGTTGTGAAAGTATTGTGCTTCGGTTTACTTTATTTCTTTGCTTGGAAAATCCTTAAGGGAAACTGTGCATGAATCAGTCCCTTGCACAGTCAGATGAGAGAGATGGACCATCGTACCTCCCTCCTAGTTAACTCTGTCTGGCAATAGCAGCCTGGAGGGAACACCATCCGCATTACCCACAAGCAACTCCTTGTACTTCCTTTGATCCGTGCAACACAGAGGGAACTGAATAAAGCAGTGTATGGGTAGGTAATGTCATGTCAAATGGCTCCAGTCATCATCCTTTCATTGCTCATGGTGACTGAAGAGACAGAACACCAGACCCTGGTCTCGGCACCGTGCAGGAAGGGTCAGCATGCTGGGACTCAATCCTTTGGCCCTTGTGAAACAGGGTAAGCTAAGAAGCAAGGTGGGTCCCTGAACAGGGATTATAAATTTTCCTCTTTAAAGTGTTTTCTTATTGCCAGTTTCAGTTTTCTGACAAAAAAGGGATATTTACCTTTCTTTTTTTTTTTTGCTAGAAAATGGCTTTCAAACAAAATTCTCATTCCTAGAGCTTCAACAGGAATCCACATTACCTAATAGCTGCCTATCTTGCTTCCCTCATTCCTGAGCAGCTCAGTGTACAGCAGCTCAGTGTACAGCAGACCAGTCACAGTGAGCTGGCTCCAGTGCAGAGCATATAGACCCGCCACCACAGCAGTGACACGGTATTTTTCTGTGGACCAGGAGAGGTGGGAGTTCTGCATTGTTCTCGGGACCATTCATGCAGCTACTTGCTGAGGCATGACATCCTACAGAGAGGTGTGAAGTATCCTTGATATACTGCTTCTTCCTCCTTGTCCCTGTGGGTGTGACACAGTGTATCACCTTTACGACATCTTTTTTCCTCATCTTTGGAAATAGACTGAAAGTATCATATGATCATAAAATCATAGAGTGATTTGCATTGGAAAGGACCTTAAAGCCCATCCAGATCCACCCCCTGCCATGGGCAGGGACACCTCCCACTGGACTAGGTTGCTCAAAGCCCCAATCAACCTGGCCTTGAACCCCTCCAGGGATGGGGCAGCCACCCCTGCTCTGGGCAACCTGGGCCAGGGCTTCACCACCCTCACAGCAAAATATTTCTTCCTAAGATCTCATCTCAGTCTCCCCTCTTTCAGCTTAAAACCATTCCCCCTTGTCCTGTCCCTGCACTCCCTGATCAAGAGCCCCTGCCCAACTTTCTCGGGGCCCCTTCCAGTACTGAAAGCTGCTTTAAGGTCTCCCTGGAGCCTTCTCTTCTCCAGACTGAACAACCCCAACTGTCAAAACCTGCTGAGAGACCAAAGCCCAACTGTCCCTTTCTGGAGATCGCTTGAAATTTTCAGGGTTTTTTTTTCTATATTCTTTGTTTATTTGTTTGTTTGTTTAATATGTTTTCTTTCATCCCCTGGCTAATGAGACCACGTTCACCACAGCAGGTAAGGTCACTCTCACAAGACTTTACAAGGCTCTTTAAGCCAACGTGCAGGATGCCATTGTAGCTCAGTTTTGCCTTGCAGTCTTCTGGGACACTGCCTAGATGATAAGGTCACATAGCATAAGCCCAGCCTGTGGGCAGCCAAGCATGGGAACTTCAGATTTCAGGGACGTAACCTGTTTATTCCCTATCTCTTGTTATTCTCCTCTTGCTTCTTTGTTTTAACCCAAGCAGTCACAGAGCTTTAACTATACTTCAAGTCACTCTTAAATGTGCTCGTCTGAGGGTTTCTTTTTCAGATCTTTGGTTGGAGAGGAGGGGAGAAAAAAAAACAGAGAAGCAGTTCATTTTTCATTGACCCAAAAACCCTGTTTTTCAGTTCAGCCAGGAAACTAGATCATCAATTATTCAGCCTGTTTCACATCAGCATGAGGGAGCCAGTGCTGTGTTGGCTTTGGAGAGGGATGTGGGAGGCCAGCAAGGTAACTGGGGTGAGAAGATGACACTGAAAGGTGTGAACCTGCCCTGCACTGAAGCCTCGCGCAGCTTTTGCAATGGGACTGTTTTCAACCACTCCTCTCCTAAGCTGGGCCAGGTAGCAAGTGAATGAGGTGAGGCGGGTGTGAGGTTCACAGCGTTTCTGTTTGTATTGTGACACTGGCTTGTTGCTCAAGGAGAAATTAATCCTGCAGCTGGCCTCAATAGAGGAACAGGTTGAATTCTCCATCTGCTATCCTGACTAGTGGGTTACAGAGACACGGAGGCACTTTATAGGCTTGATTTGGTGTTGGGTCTCTCACTTTTCTTTCAAGAGGAAGTCACTAAGGAGGAGCTCATGAGCAGATGCTTTAGGACAGAAGACGGGGAGCATTGAAGCTAAGAAAAGGTGCTGCACTCATCTATGCTGCTTCTTGGAGGCTGGCCTGGCCCCAGCAAGTCCTCTCCAAGCAGGAGCCTTCAGATCAGCATCTGGGCAGCCTCCAGTCATCAAATCATGAGTTGCAGCTGAAATCATCTTCATGCTGCATGGCTGGCTACTGTTTCTGTGTTACTGGAGACTGTTTATGAAGAGCCCTGTGCCAAATACCCTTCTGCTCTCCTAACATGTCCTGGAGTTCCAGAGATAGGGAGCACCTGCATTGTCATCTATTTCCGGATATGGGAGGAATCAACAGGTATTGCTCCTCGGAGTTGATTTGACCTTCTCATTTCACATTGTGTAGGCATATCTTAGTTACATTCCCATTTTCACCACTTCACCCTGACAGGTCTACAAACCTAAACCCAACTATCTATACCATAACTCCATTGTGGCCAATAAGCCACAATTCCTGGAGGTGCTGCCAAGGAGACAGAAAGTTGTCCAGGAGGCTACTTACCCCGTGTGTTATTGAAGCAGGTTGATCTGCCTGTGATTGCCAGCTGTTGCCTCCCAAAGAGAGTTGGGGAGCAGCTGCCTTTGCCACACTTTCCTGCGGATAATTTCTAAGACTTTCTTGGTTCTCCAAGACCTTCAAGACTGGAAATGTTACCATGAGTGGGAGATACTTCAAGTGCCATTTCTGCATCTTGAGCCACTGTGAGACTCCTGCACCAAGATACCTCGCATCTGGCTCAAATACCGGTAAGATCCAGAACTCACTGGGCACAAGGCACAAACATCTCTCAATTCTGCTTCTGCTGAGAAGCAGGATCCAGCAAAACTATAGCCATTATGATCCCTCCTTCCAAAAGATTTTGCCATCCTTTCCCTCTGATTCTACTTTCATTCCCAGTAAGTGCTGCAATTTCCTTTGGGAAATGGTAGAATGGGAACAGATTTCATCTGTGCTCAATATTAGCCCTAGAATTAATATAAAGCATCAGACAATCCAGGAACAAGGAGCAGGTTGTTGCCTGTACAGCTGATATTCACAGATCTTAGAATCACAGAACAGTCTGGATTGGAAGGGACCTTAAAGCCCATCCAGTTCCAGCCCCCCTTCCAAAGGCAGGGACACCTCCTGCTGGATCAGGTTGCTCAAAGCCTCATCCAAGAAATTAACTTATCTATCTTTTTGTACTACATCAAATGAACAGTTTCTTGAAAACATGAAGGAGGGGGCAAATTTAATGTCAAATTTTAACTTGACAGAATTATCTAGGTGGGATTAGCCAATGTGTCCAAGCCAGAATACTGTATTACAGTGAAAGCAGGGTAGAAGAGTCTGTTTGTTTGTTTAATAATTGCAAAAGCTGAGTTTTCCTTCAGGAAATATCAGGAGGGGGAGGGAAGACAAAATCCAAATAATTTTCAATGATATTTTTTTTCCACTTTCTGAAAATCTGTTGGTTGAAAAATTAAATTTTCCCTCCACGTAAAGCTATTCTGGAAATGTATTGATCATCTGCCACTGCGACACCTCTATATGTCACCATCCAGCCTCTACATTTCAGCTCTGCAATCTGGAAATTAAATCAGAGGCTCTGAGCACAACATTCTATCCCTTCTCACTCCAAACCAATGGGTGCTTTGGGGGTCCATATCCAAACTCAAGAATGATTCATGTGGTTTTTTCAGATGGCTTCAAGTATTCCAGGGGAACAAAAATGCAGTTATTGGTAAAAAAAATGTAGCTATCCTTGACTGAAAAAAATGCCAGTTCCAGTCATTATTTGTGGAAGTTTTTACTATTAAGTATGCATCAAGAAGCCAAGGCTGGGGGGCGGGGGGGAGATACTCCACTGTTACTTGTTCAGTGTGTGACACCTCATAAATCTCATGGCGAGAGCTCCAATAATGAGAGTTGTTGAATTTTTAGAATAGCCTGGCATAGGAATAAAGAAAGCTTCTATGTGCAGAAGAGTCAAAGCTGTTCCAACAAACATATCATTAACAAGCTTGTGCTTGCAGTTCTGGAACTCATTTCTGGAGTCCTCAGCGTAAGAAGGAGATGGAGCTGTTGGAACGGGTCCAGAGGAGGCTACAAGGATGATCAGAGGGCTGGAGCACCTTCCCTATGGGACAAGCTGAGAGAGTTGGGGTTGTTCAGCCTGGAGAAGACAAGGCTCTGAGGAGACCTTATAGTGACCTTCCAGTATGTGAAGGGGCTACAGGAAAGCTGGGGATGGACTGTTCATAAAGGCTTGTACTGATAGGACAAGGGGCAATGGGTATAAACTGGAGAGGGGCAGATTTAGACTAGACAGAAGGAAGAATTTCTTCACCATGAAAGTGGTGTGTGTGCCCCACCTTTACCCAGGTGGTGTGTGCTAAAATTATCAGTTCCAGGACAGTGAATACAAATGTTGTTTTCAGATTTCCAAAAAGAAATGTCTCTTGTTTGGGGCAGTTTTCCTCTGCTGTCACCACTAATCCTGTTAATAGAAATTGCATCAATAAACCCAGCTTCTTTTGATGTCTTTCTCCCTAATCTTCATGGTGGATTACTGCAGTAGGTCACCTTGTATCCTTCCTTATCCCTGTTAGAACATCCTCCTTTGAAATCTGTAATTATCTCTGTAAGATAATTGCCAAAATCATTTGCAGTCCTGGAGACATCTTCAAACCCTTCTTATTTATGAAAGCAAATAATTCAGGTTAATCAAATATTGTGAGATTTCCACTCTGCCTGTCTAGGTATCGGTACATTTATATTTGCACCTTGGCTGTTACACAACTGATCTTAAAAGCAACTTTGACTACAAGAATCTTAAAATCATGGAATGGTTTCTGTTGGAAGGGACCTTAAAGCCCATCCAATTCCATCCCCTCCAGCTGCCATGGCAACCTTCCACTAGACCATGTTGCTCCAAGCCCCATCCAACCTGGCCTTGAACACCTCCAGGAATGGGGTAGCCACACCTTCCCTGAGCAACCTGTGCCAGGAAGAGAAAGGCAGTTGTTTCAGGAGGGCAACTCAACCAGAAAGCAAATTTCAGCTTCAGGGAAAGGGTCTTACCCCTACTGAACGGCTCCCAGTGAATGGAGAGGTGTTGCTAGAAGAGGAATTGAAAGAGACTGGGAAAGGGGCACAGAGCGTTGCCAGTGCTCATGGAAACCAACAAGTACTGCAGGTGCAGGAGTAGCACTGGGTGGTCCCTGGCTTTTTTCAGCATAAATTGACACTGAGAGGCTGAAGGAGTCTGTTGGCAATCAGGTCTGCCTCAAATGGTAAGAGAAGCAGCTGATACGGAGGAAGAAACTACAGGCATGTCCAGGCTGCCCCCTTGCAGGGAAACAGTTCTCACCCACCAGGAGAAGTCCCTGCTACAGCCTCAGAGCAGCTAAGCTGCAGGTGGGTCAGGGGAAGACAGACTCACAAAAAGGCCACAAGTTCTGCTAGATACCTGCCACAGCACAGCTACAACTAGCACAGGGGTTTAGGAGAGTCTTGGGGAAGTGCCTGATCCCAGTGGTGCTCTATCAGCGATTACAGAGCTGCTGCACACTGCTGACTTGTCCCAGTCCTTGTCTGGACTACCCTGTTTCTTGTATCCCCTCTCTTAAGTGGTCCAAGCAGGCCATCCTCTCTGAGGCTTCTAAGGACAGTGCACTTTGTCTGCGAGGGAATTCTCCTGTAATGGTATCAAAGAGCAACCAATTTGTCCCCAGCATCTCCTGCCCTAACCCTCAGCATCGGGGCAAGTGAAGAAGTGGGCTGGGACCCCACAAAAGAACCTCTTCGAATAAAATAAAAATGAATTTCATAACAAAATGGGCTGAACTGACTAAACCTGATCACTGCCCAGCTCCAAATTCTGGAATAGACTTGACATTTCTGAGACAATTGGCACATAGAGGAAAGACCAGGACTCTTCACCACCAGATTGTCAGTCCTGCCATATCTTTGATCTACCCTGGATCCTGCCAATCCACTTGTTTGTCTCCTGGGGAAAAAAAATCCAGTCAGACCTCTGCAAACCAGGAGTAGCAGGTGTGAATTGTTCTGCAAAGGCCTGAGCCGGCAGGGGAAGAGAAATTGCTGATGCTCAGGAAAATTACCTAGTTCCCAGAGTTCTCTCCCAATTTCCTTTTCTTTTCAAATTTAGTGAATAATTGTAGCTTGCTGCCTGCAGTTAAAATATTTATTCTGGACAAACATTCAAACTATCTGCATTCTCTGGGACAGTCAAAAAAGCAACCCCAGCAGTAAAACAAATGTTTTTCTATTAATGTGGCACAGACACATCTCATTCTATCCCACACACCACTACCTTCCACTATAACACAATATTATCGATGTGCAGTTGTAGGGCTAGAACTAGAAATATAGAATCATACAATCAGGGAATGATTTGGGTTAGAAGGGACTTTAAAGCCCATCCAGATTCACTCCCTGCCACGGGCAGGGACACCTCCCACTGGATCAGGGGCTCCAAGCCCCATCCAACCTGGCCTTGAACACCTCCAGGGATGGGGCAGCCACCACTGCTCTGGGCAACCTGGACCGGGGCCTCCCCACCTTCACAGCAAAACATTTCTTCCTAAGATCTCATCTCAATCTCCCCTCTTCCAGCTGAAAAACATCCCCCTCACCCCGTCCCTGCCCTCCCTGATTAAGAGCCACTCCTCAGCTTTCCTGGAGCCCCTTTCAGCACTGGAAGCTTTTCTGAGGTCTCTTCTCCAGGTTGAACAATCCCAAGTCTCTCAGCCTGCTCTCTCATGGAGGTGCTCCAGCCCTCCGATCTTCTTCATGGTCTTCTCTCACTCACCCCAACAGCTTCAAGTCCTTCCTGCACTGAGGACTCCAGAACTGCACACAGGGCTCCAGGTGAGGTCTCACAAGAGCAAAGCAAAGGGGCAGAATCCCCTCCCTCCCTGCTGGTCCCACTGCTGTGGATGCATATTGTTTTTTTAGGAAAGTAATTCCTAAAAAAACCCAATTAATTTCCAGCAGGCTTTACAGAGTTCTCCAAGAATCTATAAAGTTTTAGTTCTAACCACAGATGAACTATTCCATATACACTTATAGTATCTTTTTAAATTCTAACACTTTGGTGATTCTGTTCAGTGATCTCCTAATTCCTCTCTCATCATTTGCTGAAGGTGGCAAATGATGGTTTCTATTTGTGACAAAATATAAATTGGACAAATCTGAATCACACATTCAAAGGCAATCATAAATTCTTTAAGCGTCTCTTTAGATTTTGAAAAAGATCTGTGGGGGATTTTTCATTCTAAATGAGATTTCTTTGAAGCTTTCACTTACAGTCATACTACAAGAGACACAAACATCCTCAAAGATTGAAAGTGAAATAGAAATGTTCCAAGATCTGTCCCAAATTTCTGTTATCAGTTAGAATGAATATTTTAAAATATCTTTTCTGGTTTTGGGAAGAAAAGAAAAACAACAAATAAATCTCAGCATTTCACATGTAATCTTCATTCCCAGCTTCTCCTCCCGTTTTGTCTCTCAAAGGAGCCAAAATTGTAAGAAAACAACTCTCTGTAGCTATAGTGAATACCAGTAAGAGCAGCGATTGCAGCCTGGTTGTCCCACCTACAGAAACCACCAATTTACATGCATACACAGCAGCGCTGGAAGCAAAGCTCTAACTAAGATGCCATAATATAAACTCTGTTTTTATAGAGCCTATAAAATTCATTCTGGGAGTGGACTTGGCATCAGCATGGGACCAATCTGCTGCCGTTTGTTTAGGTTTTTTATTGATTTGTCAAGAAAGTAATAGCCATCGTGTACTAATTCTGCAATACCAGCGCTGCTTAATTGAAGGAGGCACTTCTGCTCTAAGTCCCTGTTTGCAAGCAATTATATGTTGCTTTAAAAAATATGCCTTGTGAAATTGATTTTTCATGTCTCTCGTGAGTGATGAAATATAAGTTTCAATAAAAAAAAGGGTTATGACCAGTTCTGAGACTACCTAGTAACAATGTTTTCTTCCTCTTTTAAGTAACACCAGTTTGTCAGTGCCAGGTATGGGGAGGGGTCACTGCTTATTGCAGTCAAAAAGCTCAGTAGTTCAATATAAAAAAAAATTAATCATATTGGACCCAATGATTCTACCCAGTGGAATGCAGCCGTATTTCCTGCTGCTTTTTAATACTCTATCGTCTCAACTCTACTACTTGGGTAACCCAGCTTTATTAACAAATAAAAGTTTACAGTTCTGCTGGCTAGAGAGAAGATTAACACACTATATGCACAAATTCAGCAGATTTACACAGTAAAAAAAAATCTTTTAAAATTTCATGAGTTTTACAGAAGAACTTTTTGATGTTTTAATGCTGAGATAAGCAAAACCAGAAAGATGCAATCTCTTCTTTCCTGCTCTTTGCATTTCTCCTGGTCTGGCATTCTACCTTGCACAACCCTACAGACCACACTACCTCACCCAGAGAGTTTTAATCACTATCCTGCACAGCAGCCTGTTACAGAGGCCAGAATGAATCTCGTCATTAAATGTTAGAAAGGAAGGAACAGAAATGACCTAACTTTTCCTGTATCAGTTAGGACATCTCGTGGGACAACTGAAACTGAGCCCACCCAGCATTGTGTCCATCTAATATCACTCCATTTGCTGTTGGGGTAAGTCAGGATTATGATGGAATGGGTCCAGAGGAGGCTACAAACATGATGAGAGGGCTGGAGCACCTCCAATACAAGGACAGAATGAGACAGTTGGGGCTGTTCAGCCTGGAGAAAAGAAGGCTCTGAGAAGACCTTATAGTGACCTTCCAGTACCTGAAAGGGCTACAAGAAAACTGTTGAAGGACTGTTCATAAAGGCTTGGAGTGATAGGACTAGAAGGAATGGGTATAAACTGGAGAGGGGCAGATTTAGACTAGACATAAGGAAGAATTTCTTCACCATAAGAGTGGTGAGGTGCTGGAACAGGTTGCCCAGGGAAGTTGTGGCTGCCCCATCCCTGGAGGTGTTCAAGGCCAGGTTGTATGGGGCTTGGGCAGCCTGATCCAGTGGGAGGTGTTCCTGCCCATGGCAGGGGGGTTGGAACTATATGATCTTTAAGGTTCCTTCCAACTCAAACTATTCCATGATTCTATGTGACAACATGTAAACCATCTTAATGGGGAAGCGAAGGGTGCAGCCTGTAACTTTTTGTGAACTAAAGTGATGAAGATGTTAATCAGACAGTGAGCACACACTGGTCAGAACATGCTACGACTTGTTTTCTTCTATATGCTTCAGGACTTTCAGCCTCTTATCCCTAAGCCCTTTGGGGACAGTATGTCTGCAGTTGAACACTTCAGACTCCTCTCAGTACACAAAAGTTCACATAACCTGTGTAGTAAACATGGTTTGTATCTGTGGCAAAATCATAGAATCATAGAATGGTTTGGGCTGGAAGGGCCAAAAAGATCATCTAGTTCCAAGCCCCCTGCCATGGGCAGGGACACCTCCCACCAGACCAGGCTGCCCAGGGCCCCATCCAACCCGGCTTTGAACACCTCCAGGGATGGGGCAGCCACAGCTTCTCTAGGCAGCCTGTTCCAGTGCCTCACCACCCTCATAGTGAAGAAACTCCTCCTTATGTCAAGCCTAAATCTGCCTCTCTCCAGATTTAAATCCCCCTGCTGTCACTTATGCTCGGCATGTAAGCTGCACCCAGGAAAATCCCTTTGCCCAAGAAGAGCCCTGAGGAAGCCTGTTCCTAACATTCCTATCTCAATGCCCTGTTGCGTCTCCATGGGTACCAGCACCTAGTGCAATACAGCCAATAAATAACATAAGACTCTGCCTTCCTGTTGCTTAGTGCAACTATCAACTTCAGACTGTTTTATCTGGTACATAAAGACAGAGCAATACACAATCTATAAGCTCAGAGTCAGAGTGGCTGATGTTCGACATCCCTGGGGGAGAGTTATTTATAAGGGCTCCTCAGCACAGGGCTACCGTATTTGCTTGATATCAATCTCTCCTCTACTGTGCCTTAGCTCTGTGACTTGCTTCCTTCCCCTCAAGCTCTGGGGAAGTCAAAAAGCTCAGTAGCTTTCTCCATGAAGCTCTGTATCATTGCTGCACACACCAACTCTGGAACAGCAAGTATTTGTTCCCAGCTCTAGAAAGCTCTTCTGAGGCATCATGTCTTGAATATCCTATATAGATAACAGGAATCAAACCATTGCTAATTCCATCAACCTGACACTTCTTTTTATACTCACAGTACAGAAGGAGATTTTCTTCCAGGTAAAAAATCCAAATGCATCACAGACAACGAGGTCTTAATATTACACAGTCCAGATCCATTTCTGCTGGATATTGCTATAGCCTCTGACAAGATCCTGGCCTTTGTGCCAATGACAGAAAATAGCAAGAATATGATAAGGAAGGGTTCTTTTCTGAAATGCAGATTAAATCTAAGTGTTTATGGAACATGAAATGACCTGTTCAGCTCCAACATGAAACAGTAGCTCCAAAGAGCCTCCAGATTTCAGACTATGCTTTAAAAAACAGAGTACTGCCTGTGGCCAGAGTTAATCCTGATGTGAATCCAGACCTTCCTTGAATAAATCAGATTGCTGTCCTTTCTTGGATGCAGAGTTGCAGGAGGCCACCCAGGCACAGACCTCCATCAGCAGGGGCTCACCTGGGACAGCTTGTATCTTTGTAAGAAGATCAGCTCACTTGGATTTTCTTTTTTTCCCTGCCCTGTTTGCTTCCTTGGCAGATGTGTACACCCCGATATTTCTCCAATGCTTCAGTAAAAAGGTCCAGACTAAGCCTTCACTGTGAAGACACTGGGGTTTTCCACATACGCTACCCAGACACGGTCCCCTTTGCTCACTGATCCCCACCACACCTATGAAGAGCATTTTTGTGCCATTTTTTACAGACTGGTGGTTTGTATCTCAGTCACTGGGCACCTTTAGAGTCCAAGAGGAAGACACCCCTTTGCTCAAAGAGAGGTTTCTTCCAGACACTGTAATTTAGTGAATTTTCTGCATCTTTAGCAATATCTCCACAGTTCTACGTGACAGTAGAGCTGCCCTTCCTTCAGACAAGTTTAAGTCAAAGGATTGTTTTCAATCTCAATGAACATGGTTTCCCTTCCTCTCTCCGCAATGCCCTTTACCTTGTGGTTTCCTGCCATGTCCCAGTGCTCTCAGCACCACAGATGCCTCCTGCTGCCAGAGGAGGAAAAATTAGAGTTTGGCCTGTCTCATATGTCAGTGATAATTGTCAGGGGAATCCTTGTTCCCATTGCAAGGAAGGCCATATGTTTGGCTCCCAAGCCAGAACAGCAGCAAAATGCTGCTGATAGAAGTAATGTTTGATTAACTGCATTTAATTCCTTAAGCCCTGTGAATAGGTGCCCCTGGATAGTCCTTTGTGGCTGGGCCACAAGCACTCACAGTCCTTACAGTCTTAAAGAACTTCCAGATCAAAGAGGGCAAAGACAGGTTGCAGGGGGAACTGCAAATTACCATTTAGAGAGGAGCAAACTCAGTTGTACGTTAAATACAGGGTGGCCCTGCAGGGCTAAGGCTCAGTGTTTGATTAACAACAGTCAACAGGCTCCTCAGTGCAGTCGTGAGCAGCGTGAGTGCCACTCCCAACGAGGTAGCTTAGCTCCCTCTGCACAGAATCGCACCCACCCCTGCTTCCAGTTCAGTATCACATCTGCAGGACTGTCCTATTTGAGATGCATGTGCAGTACCGCACGTCACAGTGGTCAACTTTCTCAGTCTTATTTCATTTTATCTTTCCCCTGCTTCCCTTAACCAATCCACATGTGGGAACCTTTGCCACTTCCAGAAGCTTTCCTTGACGAACATCATCATAGCCTGGTTTGAATGGTGCAGAGCTAAGATATTATGTATATATAATTTAAAGGCACAGCACTAGCAAATTGCCCTGCTGCGGCCACTGAACGTGCTTTTTGGTTTGTAACAACAGTCAGAAGCAAAATATGAGCTGAAGATTTGTAACTGAAGCTGAGTGAACCCATTCCAGGGAAGCAAAGGTGGTTAAAATGAGTAAAGGTCATTACAGGAGTGCATGATAGAGCACTTTTTAAAGGGAAACAGCCACTACAGATAGAAGGGAGGATTTATATAGTAGGAGTTGGGTTTAACAAGTTTCTTTTACAAGTTTCTTACTACCGCTAAATCGAGTTAGCAGGATGGCACGTATAATATGATAGAGCATGCAAAATCAGGAAGGCTTGCAGCAACCGCATATAAGGAAGCATGTTTTTTTCCCTGTCCCTAATGAAGCGTTAGTCTTGGCACGGCAATGAGCAGTAAATGAATTAGCAATGCTACAATTGTTTGTGAACACGCCTATCAAACTCAGCAAATTGCCAATCATTTGGAGAATTAGATAGATGTGGCTGTTCCACATTGTGCGAGAGAGATTTGGAGACCTTGGGAACGTGGTGGGGAGAGCACCGCAGCTAAGCGGTCCCTACGGGACAGTATGATCCTGCTGGTTCTTCGTTCAGCTTAGGAGGGAACAGCCTGCACACTGCGAAATGAGCCTGCCCCCCACCTCCCGACTTAAAGGCAAGGGTATCTGACCCTCCAAGAAACCTAAGACTTAAATGTCCACCCACTGAGAGGGTTTTTTTCCCTTGATCAGCAGGAGTCGGATTATGCCCTACAGAGTGCTGTACCTGTAGGAACAGCTTAGTCAATCGTCCCAAGGGCATAAAAGAAGCAACTTTATCCCAGAGGAGTCGAGATGACGGAGCCTTTGAGAGTTTGCTGGGGATGAGGGAAGAGTGGCCAACAGAGCTCAGTGCCAGTCAGGAGGGTCTGGGGATTTAAAGGCAGGAGAGGGAGGGGGGGTTAGGACAGAACTGAAGTGAGTGGTAAGCAAAGAAAAGGGAATAACAGCTTTTGTTGGCCACCAAGGCAAGATCAGACTGACTACATCCATCCTCACAGCGAATTTATTCGGTTTATTCTATCTGAGATAAATAAAAATATAATGCTGTGGGGTTGGTTTTGGGTTTTTTTCATTTCAGAGCATTTTCCCCTGACTTCTTCAGAATTAAGTGCTTTGATTCTTAACCTTTGCTTAGTTTGGTTGTTTTGGTGTAAACAAAACAGAAACAAAAATCCATGAAGCTAACGCAAGTCATTTTTTTTGTCATCAATTTTACATTCCTTTCCAGTTTGACCAGTGAACTGAAATGACATTTCTCTGCCTTGTGCCTCAGTAGGCTGGAAGGACCATGACCGACCACAGCTATTGTATTGTGCCTTAAAGCCGGTACTGCTCACCCTGGCCTTTGCAGAGCTCTTCTACAGCTGTCCTATAGCTTAGAGACAGTCTGAGTATGACTTTTCTTTTCATCCTAGTATGGGAGGCAACTAAAAACAGGCCAGGCTTACCTTTCTTCATAAGAACACGTCTTGGTTTTCATGTCTAACAAAATGAATGAGTGATGGGATGTGTCCTTCTAAGGGACCAGCGGGGCAGGAATCCTTGGAGTGAGTGGCAGCTGCTAGACACACAGCAATTCAGAGCTGAGAAGGATCATCAGTGCCTCCACTGCCATATCATGACAAATGCCTTTGATTTCTTTCTTCATTTTGGAAAGATGTTCACTGCAGGACACAGCTGCTGTGTTCACATGTACCTGTGGGGTTTGGTGGG
Source organism: Clamator glandarius (assembly GCA_033459285.1). Classification (NCBI taxonomy): domain Eukaryota; kingdom Metazoa; phylum Chordata; class Aves; order Cuculiformes; family Cuculidae; genus Clamator; species Clamator glandarius. The sequence continues at coordinate 2,626,171 of JAUNZM010000269.1, read as the reverse complement.
CTCAGTTCCCCTGGTAGCAACACCAAATGGAACATCTGGCTTTCTCACATGCAAATCAGAATGGGATGGGACAGTATGGCAACTCCCTACAAATACCTGAAAGGAGGTTGTGGAGAGGAGGGAGCTGGGCTCTTCTCCCAAGTGACAGGGGACAGGACAAGAGAGAATGGCCTCAAGCTCTGCCAGGGGAGGTTCAGGCTCAACATAAGGAAAAAATTCTTCACTAAAAGGGTTATTAGGCAATGGAACAGTCTGCCCAGGGAGGTGGTTGACTCGCCTTCCCTAGAGGTGTTTAAGGTGTGGGTGGATGAGGTACTGAGGGGCATGGTTTAGAGATTGGTGGGAATGGTTGGACACGATGATCCAGTGGGTCTCTTCCAACCTGGTGATTCTATGATTCTATGATAACAGGACTGCAGCAACTCAGGGAGCAAGAATGAACCCTGATGCCAGCAGCCTTCAGGTCTTTCACATTGCCAAAAGAAGAGTACCTCTGTTCTCCAACCTATATCAAAGTACCTGGTGCTGGCTGCAGCGCAGTCTCTTCTCATGCTGGTACAGTCGATTAGACTACACAACACAAGGCATCCCAAACCCTCTGTCCTACTTTCAGGACTAAGAGGACTAGGATAAGCAGACTAGAACTGGCACTGGACTAGACAGATTCAGAACAGGGCTGGGATCAGGGCGATCCAGGACTGCTGGCACAAGAACTGGAGACAAGAGTGAGTAGCAGAGGCAGAGGAGCTATGAAAACTGCAGTTTGCCCGTACAAAGAGGTTTGTAACTCTGAGTGCATGTTCTGAAAACAAGAACCTTCCTTCTCTTCCTTCTGACCTGTTCCATTGCAATGTGGACCATGCAATGGGAAAGCAATCAGCCGAGTAGGAGTGGACCTCATCTTTGCTGTGACACGTTACATGCATGAATGAAATGAGTTCTGGGAGAAAGCTCCTTATTAACAACACAGCAGTATTTTTTCTCTTTCTGCAGTCTCATCCCACTGTAAATCTGGCTTCCAGAAAACAGCTGTTACCTAAGAATTCAAATGAGAGACGGCGGTGCTCTCACAATCCTCTCATAATCTCCATTTCGAGAGTCATGTCCTCTATAACAATTCCTTCATCTTCCACAGTGCATCTTTCCAAGACCAAACTTGTACTTATTCTTTATTCAAAAGAGCTGGAAACCTACCAAAAACTTGCGGATGCCCCTTACACTGTATCACCTCATTAACATGCACATCCACATCACAGCAAATCAACAGGATGGTTTCCCGAGTTCAGAAGATTCTGGACCAGGCTTTTCCTCAGCAAATGAAGCAAACACTCCTCTGCTCCAAAATGCATGCCAAAAAATCACTGCCTTCCTAATATTAAATTGTGATGCTCAGGCCACTGTTTATGGCTGGGATTCTTCCTATATATAATCATACTTTATTGTTTCCTAATGAAATGGATGATCTAGTTAAATGAATATGAATGGAAGCAACAGTGCTCTAGACAAGAAAGCAGGAGGAATATATAATTAATGTGATCATCGGAAAAAAAAGCTGTGTGATATCATTCCATCAATTATCATCCTCTAATAATTCTGTCACCAAGTAAATGGAAGCATTTTATCAATTAGTGCCAATTGTTTCGCCATAGAGAGCACTGAATACAGCTGAAAACCAAATCATAACTGCAGCAATATAGAAAGAAAGGGAGAGAAACACAGGACAAGTCAAGTCTGAAGACAGCTACTCTGTAATGCAATGATAGTCACTCCACTGAAGGCAGTGAAGAGATCTGCAGGATGAAGTCCTCTACCAATAAGGGAATTTTGGGAATGTAATCCAATGATTTGGGTTCAGGAGACCAAATTTCATTTCCTCGTTGGCAGAAGTGAAGAGGTTGGCCGTATGCTGGTCTAGCCTGGACCATCCAGCTCTGTTAAGCTTCACTCCCTGGTTGGAGGGGCACCTCTACTGCAGGACATGGCATTAGACATGCAAGCTATTCTCCGTCTTCGTGAGGCCAGTGACCTCTTTAAAATCAATCACATAAATAGCATTTTAAGTGTGTGCAAACCTACTTATAGTGACAGTGAGAGAAGGATTTTTCTCTTTGTAAATGAATGGCACTGGTATTTGACTTATCCATCCAGGCTTCTCCTGAGCAAGTGGAAACAAACATTTCCCTGAAGCAGATTATCTGCCCTACAAATAATGGTCTTTGCTTCCTCTCTTGTCCACAAACAACTTGACACAATCTTTGAATTACATAGTCTGATTTTGAATCGATGTCCACCATGGTGAAATCCATACTTGCAGTTCACCATTCCGAAGGAGAAGTCCTTTGGACCTTTTGCTCCAACTGCTCCAGCCCTGCAGCAAGGCTATAGAGGGCAGGGTCAGCTTGGCCACAGAGGGCTGTGCACCTCATGAGAAAAGAAAACTTTCTAGGGATAGAGAGAGGTACTGACTGGAAGTAAGATTTGGGAATTCTTGATTGCATATCCAATGGATGTCACATCTCAAAGCAGGCACAGAGGGTTTGCAGCTGCTATTCCCTGATAAAAACTGGTGTCATGGTTAAAGAAAGCCTGCAGTGATGTCTTAACCTGCTGGTGTGCCTGGTGCTCCTGCAGAGGTTTTAGGCCCTTCATGGAGAGGTTTGTGAGCACTCAGCAAGAAGCTGTCTATTCAGAGGGATTTTCTTTCCTCCTCTCAGGATGAGAGGCTGATATTTGACTTCATTATCTCCTAACTTAAAGTTCAGGCCATCTGGCATCCCAGTGTGCAAACAATCTTGTAAATTAAAAGGAAAAATATGGTCATGATTCCCTTATGATTACAGACATACAAGCTATTAAATAACTGGTGATGTGCAGAATGCACTTGGAAAGAAACAAAGTTCATTCTCAGCATCCTGTCCCCAGCAGGTAAAGCAGCCTGTTATGAACCAAGGTGACTTGAAATACAGCTGACCTTCTTCCTTTTTGGTGTGATTTCCTTCACAGACTTATTGACTGGACTACTAATCCTCCTCCAGCTGGATGCAGCACTGGTGACTCAGAGTCAAACATTGTAGATTTGTAGAACTGTAGGATTTTACACCAGCCTTTTTAGATCATTTCCAGTTCACTCTTCACCTCAGTCCAGGAGATAATTTTGCTCTCTACTGAGCTCAAAAAACTTTTTCCCCTTCATTTTCTTTAACTAATCGGGAAAACTTTCTTCATAAAAGCTTTTAAATTACCACCCTCTTCGTTCCTTTCTTCGAAACCTTACCCAATATATTTGGTGCCACACTGCATTTTTCACGAGACTCTTATTTTATTTAAGGACATTAGCAATTTCAAAAGATATATAAAGATGAAAGATCCTTGCATGTTTTAATGAACCTCCAAATGAGCTTTAGAACAATTTGATTAGAAAGCTCTCAAAACCTCAAGCGTTCCCTCGGGAATGAGCCATAATGAAGGTAATAATTAGCAAGATCAAATTTTAAAAATTACTTATTCCATAAATATATATTTTACTCTTGGTACTTGGAGCCAAAGCCAAATAAGTAAAGGTCTAGAAAAGTGGAACAAGGCTAAGAACATACAAAGAAATGAAAGTACAGATGCCTTGCCTCCACAGGAAAAGTGAAATAAAGTGGTAAGAAAGACAGGAATAGCTTTGTGCCTGCTAGTAAAATCAAAGCTGAGACTGGGAGAAATGTAGCATCCCACCCTGACCACACGCTGAGGATACAAATGTAGGTTGTGACTAGGCATCCCTAAGTCTTGGGAGAAGCAGGAGTTTTTTAGTGCATTCCTTCTCTGTTCTGACTCATTAGGAAGAAGAGACACAGCATTCACATCAGTGCAATATTACATGGGTTTGTGCCTTCCTTTTCCATAGCACCTTACTCATTCAACACCATTTACATTATTGTGATCCATCTCACCAGGTGATCACTTAGATAACACACGTATTTACAGTACAATTCCACTGTGATTCAGCATTAGGTTGCCAACAGAGCATGCTTTGCTGGGGCAAATTACCCGGTGAGGTCCTTACAGCAAGACTCCTCTCAAATCTGGAGTTGGTTGTCTTTAAGGCTGGAGCAGCTCAAAAGGACAAGCTCCAGTGCGATCCACTGGACCACATAATAAACTTCCAGCACATGCTTCAGACTTCAGGGTGCCTGGAGGGGCTCCTCTCCCTCTGCTCCATGGATGGCCTCAGAGCTCTGTACTGAGCCTGGCTATATTCACCTTTTTTACCTGCCCATACCATCCTTTCGCATGCCCACCATCCAGACAATATGGAGATCTGAGGCCTGTCCTACTCAGGAGGACCCCAACACTGCCTGGCTCAAGGACTCTGGAGACTTGTAGGCAGATAAGATTCAGGTTGAGCCCAGGCTTTGTCCATTAGTGTCCTTAAATGACAGAACAACATGCATGCTTATGGATAGTGGAAGGAAAGCAGCATGGGAAGAGGTCCTAGAAGCTCTGTTCACACAGCTAGAGCAGGAAGAGGCAATGAAGCACAAAAAGCAGGCTGAATGTGGGAATTTCACTCACTTTCCATGAGATTAACTGTTCCTCTAGGTATTAAAATGTTTCTTTCTGCTATGCTATTGAATCACTAGTGACAGCAGATACCAGGATTCCGATAAAGAGCTGCCTTAGGGGAACTGCACTTTCCCCTGTGTTTCCCATTGAAACCTCTGGTGCTTTAGAAATTCAGACCTGCAGCCATCAGGCTGAGATGCACTGGCTCTGGCATTGCTGAAGCAGCACAAAGCCATCAAAGATCTCCATCCCCTGGGCCTAAGACTGCATCTCCATTCCTGGTCTACAGTATCACCCTTCCAAAGCGCTTTGCATGGATTGCTAACAGTCCCACTACCCTGGCTGCATACAAACCACCCCCCTGATACACAGCAACCAAACCTGACACTTCTGCTGGTTGCTTGGGAGATAAAGCCCACCAGAGTGTGTGTTTCATAGTCTCTTGACGCTCTGATAAAGATTAATCAATCAATCCAACTCTTCTGCTTGCTCTGCATTTTAACCACTTGCATTGTTCTGTGCTACTGCTATCTGTTTTATGCCTGATTAAATGATCTTCTGCAGTCCAGGTCACCTATAGCTTAATGCACTGCCTGAGCTTTGTGGCACCAATTATTAATACTTTTAACTAACTTATCCATGGTTTCCTGCCTTAGTATCCAGCTGATACCTCTGCACGTCCTTTTAACAACTCGCATGTCTCTATATTGGAATGACCAGTCTACAATTCCAACTCTTTGTGTAGCTCCAGGCTAGAGCTCCATCCTGTGTCAGCACCAAGGTTGTTCTGATACAAGAGCTCCTGAGTGTTGTGAGCTCTCAGCTATGGGAGAGGGGGAGCCAGTAGGATGCACAGAAATCAGTCTCACTCATCAGCTTTGCTCCACAGCAAGTGCAGCTCTGTCTTGCAATGTAAGCCCTGCTCATAGCTCAGCTGCAAAGCATTCTCCTCTATGGAGCTCCAACGTACACATGAAGCAATTTCCAGCTGAAAGTATTTGTTATTCAGCCCCTAGAGTCAGGTGAACTGATTCCCCTGGATCCTGGATGGGTCCTGAACACAGCTTTCAAGGGAGAGTATACTCCTTGGAGGCAACCATAGAACTGTAGTCCCTTGTTTGATTCTACTTCTACAATTTTCTCTATCTTTGTAAACTCTTAGAATCATAGAATCATTGAGGTTGGAAAAGACCTCTAAGCTCATCCAGTCTAATTGTCAGCCAAACATCACCATGTCCAGAACTGACTGAAAATATAGGTCTGGCTATCACTGTTCCTAGCACATCACAAATGACCTTCCAGCTGGAGCTATGACATTTGGCTCTTCCCAGTGACTGACTTCAACAAAGAAAGAATGACTTCTGCTTCCTGGGGCCAATGGGAATTTCTTTTTATTAGCACTGGCTTGTGCTTTCTGCACCAAATTCTCCATTTCTTTCCCTGTTGATTACATTGGCACCTGCATGCACATGGCATGGGTTTGTGAGAAACATGTGAAAGAGAACACTTCAGCTACAGTCCTCCCTCACTGGGACTGCTTCATGTAGACAAAAAAAAAAGAGCCATCATTTCAAAAATAGGATGATCAATTTTTTGACATAAAAAGGCACCGAGCTCCATCTTGAGTTATGCATAAAATTATCTTTTTTTTTTGTTACCCCTCCTCCTCCTTAGAAAAATCTCACCTCAGGCTATTTTGATGCTCCAATGTGTTACTTTTCATTCATATTTTTCAATGTACTACTGAAACATGTACACTTCTGAAATTTCATATCTGAAATGTGTGAACCACTCTCCGCTGAGAGAAAAGCCTAAATTTCTGTGGACCATTTCCATTTGTCATGGGCAACCTGTTCCAGTGCCTCCCACCCTTATCATGAAGAGATTATTCCTTATGTCCAGCCTAAATCTGCCCCTCTCCAGTGTACACCCGTTCCCCCTTGTCCTATCACTCCAAGCCTTTGTGAACAGTCCCTCCTCAGCTTTCTTGTAGCCCCCTTCACGTACTGGAAAGTTGCTATAAGATCTCCTTGGAGCCTTCTACTCTCCAGGCAGAACAACCCCAACTCTCCCTGCCTGGCCTTGTACGGGAGGTGCTCCGGTCCTCGGATCATCCTTGTCACCTCCTCTGGCCCTACAGCATCTCCAGGCTCAGCATGTTTGGAGGGCACTCACAGGGGATTTCTTCTGATCTCCACTCATTTAATGAGGCAGTCCAGTTTCATAGCTGGTTTTCTTTTGCTGAGGCCACAACAATATGAGGAGGAACATGATGCCTTTGTTAGCAGGGGAGGAAATTCCACCCTGCTGCTCTCCAGGTCTCAGAAACATTTGGTGGACAGCATGCAAAGCAGCCATGTATGTGCTGGTTCCTGGCACTGATCCATTTCCTTAAATCACATCATTCTCTGCCTAGTGCATTAAAAATACTTTTCTTAGAGATTTCAAAGGAATGGTCTAAAACACAGGGCTCTTTATGTTACAGTAACCATCGTCTAGAATAAGCAGTGTTGCAAAGAGATTGCATAGATTACGAGGCATGTAATCATCTTTAACCTTTCCTGCATGTTAAATTGGTTCATTTACTTTCATTCATATATCTGAATTACTTTCATGTAAATATATACTTTTCTCAGCTTCTTTTCATTCTTATTTTTTTGTTAAAGACAAAAGCAGCAATTAAATAATGATAAAGACATTACTAAGTAGACCATATGATGGTTTCCCTGTAGGAAGGAAAGTGTTATCATTCTATGATTCAAGGGACTTCAGCTACAATATCTCAGAGAGTGAATTAAATGTTTTGTAAGTTACTCGTATTAAATTTCCTGAATCTCCTATTAAATCCCAAACATTTCAGCTTCAGGAATGGGAGGTTTGTGAATATTGCACAAGACAAGAGAAAGCAAGTTTACCCCAGGGCTGTGCTATCATATGTGTGTTTGGAGCAGGCAGAGCCCCTGGGAGGGAGAAAGCAAGAATGTGGGGACCCTCCAGATTTGCAGTGGCAGCTCCCAGGGGATGGAGCAATTTAAAACATAGTTTGACTCAGGAAGGCTAAACCCCGAGCACAAAAGCATTTGGAAAAGCAGTTCCTCGTTTCGGACAATGGGAGAGTGTGAGACTGTTAACAATACCTGTTGGCATGGTCAGAAATAAGCATTGGAGGGGACGTTGTGTCCATATCCAGTACATGGAAATAGTGCAAACTGTTAGAAGGGACAGGAGGGGACAAGGAACTGGGATGCCATCCCCCCTCCTCCCTTGGGATCCCATAATGCTCTTTGGTTGAATCCAGCTCTTCAAGCTTAACAGTCCTGTTTGAAAAAAGCCCCAAAATACATTTCCTCAGCTTTCTCCCTCTACAAGGAGCCTCCAGGACCTGTTGTCTGGCACCAGCTCTGGCTGTGACCTCCGATGGTCGCAGCAGCCAGCACCTGCAGTGGGTGTGCTGGTTGCATGCTAAAGCGGATGCTCTGGTCACCTCCGCTGCAGCTAGAAACTGCAGCCAGGGCTGCTTTCACCTTCCTCCCAGAGACAACCCAGGTCCCTTTTACCATCGCTAGTGACCTTCAGATGACCAAGATTTCCCCAGAAAATCCTGCTGATGCTACTATTTTTCTTTGCTTCAAAGAGGAACCATTTCCAAACATGAATGCAAATGCCTTCTCCTTATAACTTTGAGGACTCAGGACCAGGTGAGTAAATGCAGACAAATTCCTTGCCTCTCCCTCTGGGTGTCATCAGAGTTCTCAGCAGCTGCTACCTCTGTGAGCGAACCCTGGGATTTCTTGCAGTGCATTGCTGCATAGGGCTTGCTGAGAGAAAGCTCGGTGGATGTGCCATTTATGGCTCTTGTGTCAGCAGTGCCATATGTACAGTGAGAACTGCAGCTGCTGCTTTGTGTCCTTCTTTTCCCCACCCATGTCTTCAGCACCTCATGGGCTATGTGAATCCCCTGGAAGACCCCTAATAGCATGATCAGAGATGCTCAGCTCCCTTCATTGCTTTCTTTTTTGGTGTTGGAATGGCTCAACCCACTGAGGCAGGAAGATGACTATTGAAAAACAGCTGTATGTTACTGCCGTGGGTACCAGGACATATAATCAGTGTCTCCTTCCCCCTGAGGCAGAAACATTTTGCCTTGCCCGAGCTTTTGGAAATATTCAGATATTCCTCTTGTGAATGCAGACCCTGTTCCCTAAGCAACTGGAACCTGTTGGGATGCTGCTCTGCCAAGCAATCTGCTAAGGTACCCTAAGTGCTAGACATAGAGTAAGGAGGAAATTGTGAAAAGGAAGGAACAGAGATTTTCCACAGGCTGGCCAGAGAGGTGGTGTTTGCAGAGACAGCAGCTGGGCACTGCTAATTGTTCACCTGACTTCTTCAAGCAATGTTCCCTATGGACATAACGGATGTCCTAAGGATGTCCATAAGGATGTCTCCTAAGGGTGAGACAGAGAAACAAACAAATGCTTTACACTGTTCTCCAAATCTGCCTCCCTACCGAACACTCCTTTATCACCAGCATTAGTGTCCAGGCTGCTTGTCAGGATGAACCTTATGAAGCCAGTGTTGGCCCCACTCTGGATACAGTGGGGACAGGGAATGGTGTTGACTCTGAAATGTCAGATGTATCTCAGGAAGTATCTCCCACCTTCCTAATACCTTCCAACCTCCTCCAAAGCTGGGACTGATCTAGCACTTCCCCTCCTTTTGATTGCAAGAGGATCTGGAAGTGTCGCCTCAGCCACAGCTACCAGTTCTCAACACCAGCAGCGTTGTCGGGTCCTGGGGTCTGCAGCATCCTTCAAAGCCATCCATGGGCAGACAAATGGTCACCAGTGTGGGCAGGGCAGAACTATTTAGACACCTTGCTGAAGACCCCGTTTATCCCTAGTGGCTGTGCTGAGCCTCTTCTGTGCAGACTACTAGAAATTATTAGAATTAGAAATTATTAGAAATGCTTGCATCCTGAGAGCATTGTCACTTGTTCCCTAAAAGTATCAAGGAAGGATTTGGTGAAAGTAACCCATTCGTTGCTGATCAGATCCCCAGACCAGCAGGACCAGCCCTGATTACATGCTGTTATGATAAGGAGGGCTTGTGTTAAATCACTGAAGATGCTCAGATGGGAGGCTGGCGATCAGTCCTAGTTTACTAAGTTACGAAGATATATAAATCTCTTCACAAATTTAGAGCTGGAAGTACCAGGCTACATAGCATGACTATAGAGTGGGTTGGATAACATTTCAGTTGTGTTTCAGCTCCTCATTATTTTAAGGTGCAGCTCCTTTCCATCTCTAGTTCACACAGCTCTGTTTTCTGACTCACTGTGGGCATTAGCAGATCGTAGATGTTCTTCAGCTCCCATGTTACATCAGTGCTGACTTACGGGTTCGATTAGGAAGCTACATTGCAAGAAGTTCTCTGCATGGAGCAGGAATGCAGGGTCTCTAAAATCGTGAGTGACAAAGGAGGAAGTGAAGACAGATGATTCACGCTTTGTCAAACGCAGGCGTGAGAGGCCACGCAAGGAAATGATCATTTCAGCAAGTTTCAAGAAAACAGAAGGAAGCATTTTGTGATGCAGTGCCTAATTAAACTGTGGAACTCACTGCCATGGGGAGGGGGAAAAAAGGGGAAAAAGCAGGACATTCAAAAGCACATTAGACAGGCAAATAACAACATGACAGTCCAGGTACAACATCAGGTGTAGAAATCTCTGAGTGTCTTGTTATTGCGAGTGTTAAGAGGAATGTGGAGACAGGGGAAAGATAATTCTCTGATTTCATAAAAAAGGCTGCTTCTTTTGCTTTCTTACACTTTTCCCCTCTTCTGTCAAAGAGGAGATACAGGGCTATAGTAGATTTCTGACCAAGGAGAACCACTCTTGTGCTACTAGGAAGCAGGCTACACGGTGAGTTTACAAAAAGGGAAATGCTTTGTGTAATACCTCAGGAAAACCCAGATCTCTGGGTGGGTGGTTTGCACTGACAGCATCAGATCTAAATTTGAAGATAATTTCTATTTAGAAATCACAGATCTGAAATCACCTTCTGCTCGCATGGTGGCATGTACATGATCCATGTTACAGTCGGAATACATCACCTACAGCCAGCTTGTAGAAATAGGAATGTGATGATTTTGTCTTGACATCCACTTGCAGGTTGAAGTGGAGACTTCTGGAGCTAAAGGAAGCTGGTGTGAGCAGGGCTGATGATAGTGTCAGGGACTGGAGACATTGGTGGGAGCCAATAGCCCTACAACAGCAGTCCCTCCCTCATCAGTCCTCATTCACCCCACTGATACCAGCACAAGCAGGTGGACAAAGTGCCACTTAGACGATGTTATCTGACTGGTGTTTTGTTTTCGTCTCTAAATCACCTCATCCAGGCACTGCGTAAACAATAGTGCCCTTCTGGGTGCTCAGGTCTCCTGATCAGATTGCAATACAAAAAGACAAAATCTCACTCAACTATAGCACAGGAGAGTCTGATACTGTTCCATAAACTGTAATGTGGAAATGGTTTACGAGGCCATTGACTAGTGGTGCCTCTTCTCTACAAAAGCTCTTCCTCTGCCTTTGGCTTACAATGTTCACCCACCTCCCCTGAAGCTCATGTCATGTGTCAACCTACCCTCCAGCCACAAGTGCTCCCCATGTCCCCTGTGGTTGGCTTTCACACACTCAGGATACAAGAAAATGAGAGAGAGAACTCTGCTTTTCACATGACAGTACAATATGAATTATCTCTGTCACTGCATAGGATATTTGCAATAAACCATTTTTTGCTGCTCTTCAATAGCTAAGCCAAAACCACCTAATCAATATCTCCGGCTGGGACTTGCTTAATAGCTCATCAGGCCATGTATCATTATTGTCGAGCAAGCCAACGTGGACAGTGTCATTTTGATAACAATAACCATAGAATATGTATGAAATCTAGTGAAGCACCCCACTAATGAACATCTCCAGGTTGGAAAATAAATCACAGAGCAGAGATAAAGACAAGTGGATATAGTCCCAAAATTACTTAACATCCTCTGAGCACAGAAACAGGCATTGAATGGATGCTTATGAAAGAAAAAGAAGCAAGTAATTAGGGGCTGTCATGATGGGCAGGAGAAACAGGAGCAGGCTCCAGTGGCTGGCCTGTCCTGCACTGGACACAGGCAGATTTTAATTGATTTTGTACATATTGGTACAGATTTTTTTGATCCCTGAGATGATTCCACTAGCAGCCAGTTTGGGACTCGTGCCTATCAATACTCACAGACATCAGTTTGGCTGCATGCTGAGAAGCCAGTTATACTTTGAAGCTGGACTTCATTTATCCAAACACCAAACTCCTGCCAGCAGCTTGCACAGTGAAAGAGCTGCTTTCTGTTCAATTTGTCATTGTCCATCTGTGTTTCTGCTGGTCGGTGTTAGGCAAGTAAGGGGTATGGAACTGAAAGGTTGGAGAGGAGAGGATATAAAACCAAAATACCATTCAAATTCCATTTCCAAACAATAAAATCTCTTTTTTTTCTTGTCATATCCCAAACAAAGCCAGATACAGTTCTGGGAAATCCATGCTAGGTGACCCTGCACTGAGCAATGGAGTGGGACTAGGTGGTCTCTAGGGGTGATGCTGTGATGCTGTGCCTGGTAGGAGGCAGATAGCTATTAATAAATAACAGTTATCCTGGGGTGATACTGAGTCTATCTTGAGTTTCTGCCATGTTCTCCCCTCCCATTACATGTAACAGAGAGACACTTGCATTCATTACTGGAGCTGGACTAGGATCGAACATTCCCTTCCCTCTTATCTCCCACTTCCTTAAGATCAGTTACTCCATTTATCACCTGAAAGGGGAGATTCAGGATTTCTGAGTGCAATATGTCACAGCAGTGATGTCAGATAACAGAGCTGTGGAATTTTACTAGCAGTCTGAAGCCCTGCTTGGCAGCCCTTGAGGAGTCAATCCAGACAAACTCCCCATGCTCTGAGTTCCTCTGTGCCTGGGTTCTGTGCTGGCTAAGTGATAAAAGAAGAAAAAAACAAAGAAAAGGGGGAAGAAAGTCCAGAATGAGATGGAGGTGGGGTTATGGAAATCTTCACATGCTTACCAAACTCAGCCCTTGCTTAAATGCAGACTCTAACCTAAATTAATAGATCCTCTGGGGTCTGCAAAACTGGGCTAATATTTTGCAAGAATAGCTCTCCCCTGCTTCTTGCCCTCCAGTATGATGAAGACAAAATGCCTTCATTATTGCAGCATTTAACAGTGTGCAGTGTTTATGAAGAGGCTGGAGGATGTGAAGGAATCCAAACCAATTACATTAATCTCAGAGCAAATAAAGCTGCAAATATTTACCTTCACTATATTGCTTTATCTTATTGGACAAGCTCTTGAATTAATCTAAATCCAGTCCTTTAACCTTGCTAGATGGATTGTTCTCTCTGACATCAGGAGGTCACCTAGACTTTACAGCTGGTCTCCACAGGCAGGCATCTATAAATTGCACTTTGGGCATAGAAGCCCCACTTAAATCTCCTTCATCTATTGTAATCCTCGGAAGAGAAACTCTCCCTATCTCCATCTATTGCTTGAGAAAACACACTCTCTTGCTCATGCTCTACAGTCATCTACTGCTCTACAGTCATCCTGCTCTACTCCTGCCTTGGCACTGGGTGCTGGGTGCAGTCTCTTGGTGTGGAGGGTGCTGTATGAGACTGGACCAGCATGCACTGCAGTGTCAACCATGGCAAACCATGGTCTGAAGGACACTTGTCTAGTGAGAAACGTGAGCTAAAACACTGAATTTATCAAAATGGAAGATTGGCTTTAAGTCAAATACAGTCTGAAGACAACTGCACAGGGAGGAGAGCTTGGTAGCAGGGATGGGTCTTTGTCAAGTAGAAAAAAGGTTGCATAAAAGCAAGCAGTTGGATCCTGAAACTAGACGTGTCTCTACAAGCATGCTGCAAACATACAGGAGTGAAGGAGACTCACTGCTGGAATAAATCATAGAATCATAGAATCGTAGAATAACCAGGTTGGAAGAGACCCACCAGATCATCAAGTCCAACCATTCCTATCAAACACTAAACCATGACCCTTAGCACCTTGTCCACCTGTGCCTTAAACATCTCCAGGGAAGGTGACTCAACCACCTCCCTGGGCAGCCTCTCCCAGTGCCCAATGACCCTGTCTGTGAAAATTTTTTTCCTAATGTCCAGCCTTAACCTCCCCTGGCAGAGCTTGAGGCCATTCCCTCTCGTCCTGTCCCCTGTCACTTGGGAGAAGAGCCCAGCTCCCTCCTCTCCACAACCTCCCTTCAGGTAGTTGTAGAGAACAATGAGGTCTCCCCTCAGCCTCCTCTTCTCCAGGCTAAACACTCCCAGCTCTCTCAACTGTTCCTCATAAGATTTGTTCTCCAGCCCCTTCACCAGCTTCGTTGCTCTTCTCTGGACTCGCTCCAGAGTCTCAACATCCTTCTTATGGTGAGGGGCCCAGAACTGAACACAGGATTCAAGGTGCGGTCTCACCAGCGCCGAGTACAGAGGGAGAATAACCTCCCTGGATCCGCTGGCCACGCCGTTTCTGATACAAATAATCTGCGCATGTTGATGAAATCTTTAAATCAAACCCAAATATTCTAGCAAAACAGCTGCCCCACTCCAGCATCGTTGCAGATATTGCAAGGAGAATTCTCTGGTTTGAGTGAGGGTTTCAGTCAGTGGTTAATGTGGTCCCTCCAGCATTCGGCAGTGCTTGGAAATGCTGACCAAGTGCAATTCCAGCTGAAGCTGAAGAGGGTCAGGAAGAGTCAGTTCCCAGTACAGTTCACCCAGCCCTGATTGCTCGAGGACCACCTGACAGCACAACATTGCTGAGATTTCTAGGAGCACAGGGAGCTTTGAAGTATTTGGTTTAATATTTTATTTACTTCCCTGGTGCACTGGGTGCAGATTTTGAGTGAAACAGCTCCTGGATCTGCTCTCTCAGAAATTCTAATGAAAGGTGCACAACTTAGGCTACCGTGATATTCCTCCAGTTATTCCTCCATCCCGAGGTGACTGGGACTACTATGTTGCCCAAAGACCCAGGGATTGCAGACATCCCAGATTACAGCATGTCTCACAACGTGCCTTTTTCAGTAGGCAGTTTCCCCTGGTCTACAAGTAACTATTAAATACTGGGGTGTAAGTGTGATCGCTGACACAGCAAGATGCTAAACTGATTTCTACTACAACCAGAGAGTTTTTCTTCATGTTCTACTCTTGAGTATCTGCCAGAAAGACTTTGCCTCCTGTGTGGTTGCCTGGATAGCTGTCCCTCCACTGCATCATCTCAAGAAGAAGCTGTTAGGCTGCAGGCAGAAGCTGGGGCTATCGACTGGGGCTGCAGTTACTATGCTAACAGAACAGGACTTGGAAACCAGATGGACATGGATTACTGTGTGAGACGTGATAAAATTTACAGACAGCCCTGTGAAGGATGGTTAGATTTCATGGATGGTTAAGAGGGGAATGATATGAGGAATGGCCAGACTTCACACATAACCCGAGGGGAGTCCTCGGGAGCTTTTGGACAGCACAGCTATGCAAGGCCAACAGTATCTGCATAATCGCATTGGGAAAAGCAGTTAAGGCCAAGATTGCCTTGGTATCATTACCAGAAATACTAGATTTCAGTGTGTATGCAGCACAACTGGTACAAATGGGGAAACAGCGATTGGGGCGAGGCTTTTAATTTGGGAGGACGTTGGTGTGGAGGTACAGAGGTACAAAGGTGCCAAAACAGAGAACTGGGAAGTGATAAAAATGGTAATGATGTGCGATTTGGTGTGATTGATTATATTGGTAACCCTGCACTTGATCACAACTGGAGCAGAGCAGGACACCACTCCTCCTTGCTGTGCCTGTATCATGATGGTCAAGCCTGTTTCTGTGGTCGAGGAGTGGGGCAGGAGCAGGGAGGGGTGCTTCACTTGGATGTCAGGCAAGTACCTGGATGGATGGATTGAACATCTTGGTAGCATCCCGTTGGTGACTGTTCCCAGCTTGATGACACTGGCAGCTACCAACTGCTTCGTAACACAGGTGAGATGAGATACTGCATGAGCAAAAATCCTTTAATGTACTTGATTCTACACACACACACTTTTCAGAACTGCTCTTGTACTTAATTTCCTCACTCTTGCAGATGGTCAAACAATATAAAGAAGAAGAAATAGCTTTTCAATAATCGCTCCCTGGATTTGTTTCCAGTCTCGCTGACTTTAAGGATTACAGAAGTGTAAAACTATCACTGTTAAGGAGATAGTCATGATTTATACTACTATGAGAATGATCGCTTTCCCTCTGCTAGGGAAATGCATAGCCAGGGAGGGAAACCACTGGTCACATCTCCCACATCTCCTGTATCTCATGAATTCTCTGCTGAACTACAATGTGGATAGAGCTCAAAAGGAAAGGGCACTCTTGTCCTGCACCCATGCAGCTGGCATACCCACTTCTCCCTACACTCCAGAAGATCTGAAACCTCACCCCTGTGACTCTAACAACTCACAAAGAAGGAGCTCTGACAGGCAGCAAAGGAACTGGAGTTATATAGCTGAGAAGCAGAAGGGATGAAATGTGTTGGGGGCTTAAAAAGCCCTAGGAAATCTCTTTGTTAAAGGCAGTGGAGCTGGCAGGGTGCTGGATATTTGTAGTGTTTTGCAAATCCTTGAATTTTTTTGTAAAATATGACAGAATCAGAAATATTTTATTAAATCATCTTAGTTTTGCTGAACTATCTTTGTAAGGAAAAGAAAAGCAAACAAGCAATTCCCTTCACTCCAGATGAAATGTTTCATTTTGACATCTTTCAAGGGAGATCATTTATATTTTCATTCAGAGCAAGCTCATTATGAAACATCTTTCAATTGACATTTAAAGGAAAATCTTGAATTGGAAACGAAACACATTGTTAAACCCAAAACAATAGACTTTCAACAGAAAGTGAGTAGCCAATTGCTTGCCACAAGCAGGAACCCCACCTCGGCACACTGCTCCCCTCTTCTGCAACCCCATCCAGGGAAATGCTGATCCAGAGGCAGCACCTGCAGCCTGGCAGCCCAAAGAAGAACCACAAAGCACACTCTGTTGAAACATGCAGACTTGAAGGATGTGTCAGTATGCAAGAAGAGATTAAATACAACAGGGAAATTGCACAGAGCAATAACAAAGGAGGGACATTGTAATAAGTCTGCATTCCGGGTCATTAATTCCTCGTTAATCTGGCTTCATTCAAATGCTCTGCAGATGCACTCTGCTGCCCTTTATTTTACTGAACCCAAACTGTACCTTAAGGTTCCCTTTCGCTGTTCACTTCAAAAGGCATTTTGGTGCCACATTCCCAGTGAGCTCCATGTTTGGTGGGATTCCATGATGTTATGTATCTTTTATGTGAACAGCACATGAGATCAGCTATATTCCCATGCCAAGCACCATGCAGGGGGCTGCAAAGGGGCTGCAACACGGGCAGGATCCCAAGACCAGGAGTTATACTAACAGCTTGGTAGCAACATGCTGGAATATTTGTCATTGAGAGCTGCCCTGCAGAGAAGGGCTCGGGGGTTCTGGTTGATGAGAAGCTTAACTTGAGCTGCCTCAAAAGAAGCATGGCTAGCAGCGTAAGGGAAGGGATCTGCCCCTCTATTCCTCTTTTGTGAGACCCTATCTTGAGTATTGTGTCCAGTTCTGGAATCCTCAGCACAAGAAGGAGATGGAGCTGCTGGAACGGGTCCAGAGGAGATGATCGGGTCCAGAGGAGATGATCAGAAGGCTGGAACACCTCCTGTACGAGGACAGGCTGAGAGAGTTGGGGTTGTTCAGCCTGGAGAAAAGAAGGCTCTGAGAAGACCTTAGAGCATAGAGCAACATTCCAGTACCTGAAAGGGGTTAAAAGAAAACTGGGGAGGGACTGTTCACAAAGGCTTGGAGTGATAGGATGAGGGGCAATGGCTATAAACTGGAGAGAGGCAGATTTAGGCTAAACATAAGGAAGAATTTCTTCATGATGAGGGTGGTGAGGCACTGGAACAGGTTGCCCAGGGAAGTTGTGGCTGCCCCATCCCTGGAGGTGTTCAAGGTCCGGTTGGATGGGGCCTTGGGCAGCCTGATCCAGTGGGAGGTGTCCCTGCCCATGGCAGGGGGGTTGGAACTAGATGATCTTTAAGGTCCTTTCCAACCCAAGCTATTCTATGATTCTATTTCACCCTCAGGAACAAAACTATCAGGTGTGAAACAGGAATCCTACATTACTGCACTTCAACTTCCTTGCATTTCAGGAGGTGAAAGTACAACACGAGATATTCAGCACTGAAAGTTTGGGTAGTGTAAGACATCGTACTTTGAAGGGTGACCATGAAGCAGGATCGTAAGTTGTCTTGGGAGGGAGTCAGGAGCGAAGCGCAGTACTGATGTCGCAGCTGCAGCGATTCCTACTGTTTCCTACAGGGATCCTGATCTCGAGTGGGGCTTTCAAATGCAAATTAATCACACACTCTCCAGCAAGCTATGAAGGTGCCTGTGCCCTTATTCCTCTCTCAATCCCTTTGCCAAAGCTGAATGAAGTTTTGCACCACTTTACCATTTGGAGTGTTGAATGCAGCAGCTCTCTGGTCAGGCTGGAAGTGTTGCTTGGTGTGAGTCCTGCTCATGGTACCATGCCTGCGCTGACTAATAAGCACAAATTCTGAAAGGAACTGGGAAAGAGAAACGTAGTCACAACATTTCTGCCATTAAGGCTTAAGCAGAAACTACTAAGTGGCTGATTGTGCTGAACACCAAGAGCAGCTGCTTTCCCCACCTCTATCAGAAAAGATGCAGTTCCTTTAGTTTTAATTGTAGCATTAAAAGCTGATTGAAATTTCACCTCCTTTGCTACAGATACTGCTGCCCATTTCCCAGTATGCTGATTGCTGCATATAGTTTGGCCAGTTCTGGAAATTACTAAGTCATACATTAAAAATAAAAAGGAAATGAAAAACAGCGTCTTTTTAGAATGACTTTTACTGTTCCGTTGTCCAATATCTGTATTTTATGTACCAAGAAATGCAATTCATTCAACCATAATAAATATCCAGAAGAGTCCTGAGAGACCCCATACATTTGGGCTTGGCCAGATGTAGAAAATGAATTTCAGTTTCATATTGCGGGCTTATTTGTTTTGCTACTAATTCTAGCAAGGACAATTGATTAATTGCTTTAATTTTAATTCAGAGGGCTAATATCTGACTTTGCCTTCCCTTGTGGTCTTTCAGTTTCCGTCTCCGAGCTGCGAAGATCACTTTTGATTATTCTATTCTGTAGTTAATTCAGCTACCCCATATGAAAAATATCAGCTCCTCTTTCCCCATTGATTCAGGGCTGATGTAGTTTTCTTATTTTTAATTATATTAATTTCAAGCAAGCCTAAAGAAAAACATTTAATTCTATGGTCAATGCAATGCCTTAGGACAGGCAGAATCCTGCAAAGTCTAAGAGCAGGCAGGCAGAGTAGGGCCTCTGTTTCCCAGTCTGCAAGTTTTTGAGGGTTTGAGATCTTCACACAGATCACAGAATCACAGAATAACCAGGTTGGAAGAGACCCACCAGATCATCAAGTCCAACCATTCCCACCAATCCCTAAATCATGCTCCTAAGCACCTCATCTACCCTAACCTTAAACACCTCCAGGAACGGCGACTCAACCACCTCCCTTGGCAGACCGTTCCAATGCCTAACCACCCTCTCCATGAAGAACTTTTTCCTAATCTCAAGCCTAAATCTCCCCTGGCGGAGCTTGAGGCCATTCCCTCTCGTCCTGTCCCCTGTCACTTGGGAGAAGAGGCCAGCTCCCTCCTCTCCACAACCTCCCTTCAGGTAGTTGTAGAGAGCAATGAGGTCTCCCCTCAGCCTCCTCTTCTCCAGGCTGAACACCCCCAGCTCTCTCAGCCGCTCCTCATAAGGCCTGTTCTCCAGCCCCTTCACCAGCTTCGTTGCTCTTCTCTGGACTCGCTCCAGAGCCTCAGCATCCTTCTTGTGGTGAGGGGCCCAGAACTGAACACAGTACTCGAGGTGCGGTCTCACCAGTGCCGAGTACAGGGGGAGAATAACCTCCCTGGACCTGCTGGTCACGCCGTTCCTGATACAAGCCAAGATGCCATTGGCCTTCTTGGCCACCTGGGCCACTGCTGGCTCATGTTCAGTCAGCCATCAACCAGCACCCCCAGGTCCTTCTCCTCCTGGCACCTTTCCAGCCAGGCTTCTCCTAGTCTGTACCTCTGCTTAGGGTTGTTGTGCCCCAAGTGCAGGACCCGGCATTTGGCCGTGTTAAACCTCATGCCGTTGGTCTCAGCCCAGCAGTCCAGCCTGTTCAGGTCCCTTTGGAGCCTCCCGACCCTCCAGCAGATCCACACTTCCACCCAGCTTGGTGTCATCTGCAAACTTGCTAAGGGAGGACTCGATGCCTTCATCCAGGTCGTTGATAAAGACATTAAACAGGACTGGACCCAGCACTGAGCCCTGGGGAACCCCACTTGTCACTGGCCTCCAGCTGGATTTAACTCCATTTACCACCACTCTCTGGGCCCGGTCATTCAACCAGTTTTTCACCCAGGAGAGTGTGCACCTGTCCAGGCCAGAGGCCGACAGTTTCCGAAGCAGAATGCTGGGAGAAACTGTATCAAAGGCTTTACTGAAGTCCAGGAAGATACATCCACAGCGTTTCCCTCGTCCAAGAGTTTAGTTACTCGGTCATAGAAGGTGATCAGATTACTCTGGCAAGACCTGCCTTTCATGAACCCGTGTTGACTGGGCCTGATCACCTGGTTCTCTTGCAAGTGCTTCTTGATCGCACTCGAGATCACCCGCTCCATGACTTTCCCGGGTACCGAGGTCAGACTGATGCCGACTTGTTCTGCCCTGTTACCACAGCATTTCTATAAGCAATTACTATTCTAGCATAAACTTTGTAATAAAGGTTGCCTAACACACTGCCTCAGTTTTCTGGCACCTCTCTCCCCTTATCATTTTTGCACCTTCCTCAAAGTTCTTTTGCCAGCTCCATTGCAGCTTGGCACCTCTCCATCTCAGGGTTGTTGGAGGTTTCTCCTTCCTTCTCCTCCTTTTTTTTTCATCTTAATCTCTCAGAAACTATCCTTATCTACATTTAGATCCAGATTTTGGCCCAGATTTTGCCCTCAAATTACATGTACCTTTTACTAGGTCCTTTACAGATATGAAATCGGGGTCTTGGTTGAGGGTCACCTTCCCCTTGTCCTCCACTTTTTTTGTTTCATGAGCCTCTAAATAGTCCTTTTTGGAGTAAGAATGTTCTGTAGAAATAAATTTGTGGAGCTTTGTTTGCTGTGTTCCTCTTTCACAATCAATTATTCTTGCAATTCTCATTTGTCAGCAGATTTATTGCTTTGATTTCTTACTGCATACCAATATCTCCAATTCTGGTCTCTCTGAGCACCTAGAATGGTGGCAAATTGCATTTGTACTTTGTGGGTCAGAGGCTCCAGCTCAGATCCTTGTGGCAGCTCAGGGAAGAGGTACGTTGTGATTTAATTTTAAGTTCTGCAAATGAGCCTTCAGCCTGCCTTTTCCCTTGACATTTTTGGTTTGGTCTAATTCCAGTCCCCGCAGCTCTACTCTGTTCCTACTGAAAAGCTCATTTTGTGAGCTTAATTTAACTTGAGTTGATGCTCCATAGATCATTCTGCAGCCAGAGAACACTGTGCTCTGTGATCGTGCTTATCCTCACCAAAGAAACCAAACCAGACCGGGTCATGGCACTCAAGACCATCAGGAAGCGGGTGTTGCTGTAATCAGTGATCTTAACTCCATGATCTGTGCTGCAACAGGTTCAGACGTTGGGGCTAACTCATAGAAAAATGGAGTGGCTCTCAAGAGGTCATCTAGTTCATCCTCCTGCTAGGAGGACTGACCCTCCCCGTGTGAATCCTGACACATCTGTTTAGACTGAATTTAACATCTCAGAAGGCTGAGGAATCTGTTAAACTGTGGGCTTGATTGCTTGTGGACATATTTATTTCCCCTGCTGCCTGTGCTAAATGAAGGGTGACAGCTATTGTGGTATAGGAGGGTGGTGTGATTCCCATTAAAAAGGTCATTTTGCCATTCTGAAATTTGATTTAATACCAGTTTGGAATAAAAATGAAAATATATATTTTGAAATTTCCCTCACATCTTTTTTTCCCTGGTTTTGGGTGGTAAAACCATAGATTGGAGTTAGCCCACAACTAAATTTAATAAAACCTTGCAAAAACCTCATCAGTCAAAACCTGTTGTTCCCATGCTTGAAAGGTTTCTTTGGTAAATGAAAATACATTTGTTGAAATTAATTCATGTGGGAGAAGAAACAAACACAACTTTGACAGAATTATTCTGTTCACTGCGTAAGCAGCTCCAAGTGACACAACCTCTACAGATCCTTCTTTTGAAGACAAGGACCTATATTCGGTCCTCAGGCTGAATTATCAGCATGTGCCTGTGCGATTGTCTGAGATCAACAATTCATGTTTGCTCCCTCCAGGAACACAATGGAAAGAGCCGCGAGGGATTTGAAAAGGCGTAGATTAAGTTATGCTTGACCTGCCTGGGGGGTGTGGAGTGCACCCCAGTCTAACAAGACTGGGAAGACATATCTGACTTTGTAAATACCTGAATTAAGAATCTAGCACATCTGGCAAATGCATGTCTCACTCTCATGCCACTGCTGTCTCAACCCTTGCTCCAACTCATGCCAATCACTATTGTCCTGCTTCGAAAGCTGAGATAGGATCTGAAATCTTAAAAGGAGGAGTAAAGGAAAAATCTAGTTATCTAATAGATTGCAGGATAAAGACAAGCTAATCACATCCACCTTGCTACTGGAATACCAGTGAGTACCTGGTGCAAATGGAAGGTGATTAGGACATGGTACAGCAGCCTCCTGCCGTGCTGCAAGTTCTGAACACAATAGAGATGATGTTGAGGATGACAGCCGCTTTCCTCTGGCCTCAGAACTGAAAGCTTTTTACAGAATTGTGTATTTATCATAACCCTGTAAGACACAGAGGAAGAGAAAAGGGGCCTGGGGCAGGAGTTTGAGTATTTGGTTTGCTCTCCACCACACTGTCCTGCAGGCAGGCAGAGTGAAAGGCAGAAGAGATTAGATAGAGAAGAGATGTATTGTCTTCTGAGCTCTCACTTTCTCTCTCATTAATCAGCTGGTCTTTTTAGATAATTTGTATACAGTATAACTTAAAGCAAAGCAAAGCCTGTGGAATGATTTGTGCCCTTATGAATTCTTAATTCAAACAGGACAGCAGATAATGTCTCTCAAAATGTTGCTACTGTGCTTTACAGCAGCAGCCAATTAATTACTGCAGGGATGGTGTTTCAGAGCTACCTCATCTCTTCAATAAATCTGCTCTGTCCAGTGACAGAAAGAGTTCTTATTCCACAGACATAACACAGAGGGACAGCTCTGCATCAGGAAAACAGCACTGTCTGCCAAAGGAGAGGTATTCTGATGCCAGGAATGACCTAGCCATATACTGTAGAGAAGACTTTCTGCTCATTAAATCTGTGTTGCGTGTTGCATATTGCACTCCCAGCCTTATCCAGCATCCCTGCTCCATGTGCTCAGGGTACACAGTGAATGGGGTTCGGTAACTGGCACCACCTGAACCATTCACTGCTTTGTCCTGATGGCTGAACTCCCTGCTAGTGGAAAGAGTGGGTAATCCTGTATCTAAAGACAGGCTCCCAGCAGATCAAACAAAACAGATATGCTGGTAACAGGTCTTCAGGAAAACCCAGCTCCAACTGGCATCAAAATATTAAGCATGTTTCCCAGTGTCCTATGAAAGGCCTGTCCACAGCTATCAATGTGCAATAGTAACTCCATTAGTATCAACCTTGGGTCAAAAAACTTCTATCATTATCTCAACAGAAATTAATATCTCTGGCTAGTTTTACGTCTGTTTATTTAATACCAACACATGAATAATATTCTGCCCTTGGCAATCAAAGAAACAAAGTATGCAGTGAGGTCTGGGCTGATTTCTGACCTCTGAAGTGAACACAGGTACAGAAATCTCTCTGCAGTTTCCTCTGTAATGGTTTGTTCTAGGGAAAAAAAAGTTTGAATGTTGTGCTCTGATTATAATACAGAATTCTCTCTAAACCCTTACTGCTGAAAGGAATGCTCAGCTTGGGGATTTTATAGGTTTTTCTTTAAGATACAAATGGGGATTAATGAAAAACCTCTTGCTGCCCTCAATGGCATCCAAGTGCCCAGCTGTATGTGGTGCCTTTGAAATTGTTCAAAAGAGTTGTTCCACTGAACACAGAGGATTTGGGATTGGAGCTGCAAGAAGATGACCATGAATAACAATATGTACCTGCTAAAAAACTCACAGCCTTTTGCTAGTCTATCTCATCTCTGGGTCTTTATGCTCTTAGATGAATGACATCAATCAACCTCGTGAAGTTCTTAAGGGGGTTATCTCTGCACCCACTTTGCAACCCAGTAAATTGCAAAACAGAGGTCAAACCCATGCGTCTTCTCCAGAGCAGCGTGCGGATTACTGGGAAGAACAAGAAAAGCTCCTAGGGGTCCTGACTCACTTCCAAATGAAGAGAACAAAATAATGAATGGAAAGAAACAAGATCATAATAAATCTTGTTCTGAAGTCTTTAATAATGAAGCTTTATTGTAAATCCATCACAAAGAAACATTAGTACGGAGCCACCAAATAGGTCAGGTTAATTACATCATCTGAAAATGGTGTGATACCTCCAGCCTTCATAAAAAAAGTAATCAAATCCCCCGGGAGCGTGAGAGATGACTTTTTTTAATTAGTTAAGCATTAAGATCTCTGTGCTAACACCTAATGGTATTCTTTAGCTTAGCTAGGATGATACATTTTGTATCCTGTTTGACTAAATATGACATTTACAAGGTAAGTAGTAATTAGGGCTGCTTATTTGTGTGCCAATTTGCACCCTATATGGTTAGTCCATCATAACATTATGGAAAGCTTCTCCACTAGCTATACAAGCCTTGCTGCAAAAAAGACATGTAAGGGACTTGCAGTGAACACCTTTCCTCATCTTCTTCTGTATGTGCAGCCTGCGATTTCTGTTGCATGCCTCATACTCAAGCAGGTATGTTGAACAGCATAAGCACCTTTAACAGAAGCCTGTGTTGGCTGGGTTAAAGGGGAGTAGAAAGCTGGGATGTTTTCTCAGCCCTTCCTGCGACTCCCAGGGCAACACTCGGGAGGGCACTGAACTCTTCTTCTCCTCACTCCCTTGCTCCCACGCTGGCACCTCCCATGTTCATAGCTCAGGTTCTGTTTGGCTCTCAAACTCTTCCCTCTGGTTCTCAAACTCTTCCCCCTGGCTCTCAAACTCTCCCCAACCTTGCATTTCTAGCAAAATCCCAAGACCTGCAAGACTCTTGTGCTTCACAGATCCAGGAGAAAATGGTTCATGTCCCAGGAGTGCCAAGCTGAGAGCACAAGGCACACAGCCAGGAATGCACCAGAGATGTAGCTCCATTTGTACTCCTCCGATGCGGTTTTAACGTTTAACACCATTGGGAATATATCCACAGCTTGCATTAAACAGAAACACTCCTAACTCCTATAGATCGTGCTCTGCCTGGGATCAGGCACAGTTCCCTGTTCTAAGCCTCCTTTGTTTCTTCTTTCCGATACAACCATCTGAACAGGGTTGGCCAAAAACAGTCTTTGAAGGGAAATGGTTCTTTCAAAAGGAACAAACATTTCCATTGAACAATTGAATTCCTTTTGAAATATCCTCCTAGCAGGTTTTATGTTTTGAAACCTTAAAACATTTCAATTCTCAAGACAGGATTTTTCTCACTTTTCATCCAAAAATACACTTTTCCCAGGAACTGTTATTATATTATTACAATATATTATCCATCCTTGTCTGTAAAATATCAGTGAAGTTATGTGTTGTTGAGTTATATTAAAATACCTATTTATACTTTTCCCACTTCAAGCAAAGGGTATTTTTACCAGCCCTACTGTGCATTCCCCAGCAGTGATCCCAGCAGACTTGCACTCACTGGCAAGATGCTAATAGCATCACTGAGGTTCCTGCACCCAGAAAGGGTTTGTTAAAGGCTTTACTAATTGCTTTGAGCTGCACAGACTAATAATTGCCAGGCAGGAGAGCTGTGAGTCACCAAGGCACTCTAATCCTGTGACCTGCAAAACTACCTGGTGGAGGCAAAGGTGAGTTAACAAAGATGCATTTGCCCTTTCTGATTCAATCTGATTTCTTTTGTTGCTTTGCCAGTCAATGTGTAGTTGACTAAGGAATGTAGAGTGTGAAATATAAAAGTGATAGGTGTTATTACTAAGCATATTAAATTGACAAGAAAAACACAGGGCTCCAAGGCAGCTGAAAGGCACTTTTACGTCTCACCAAGAAAAACAAGCTTGTGACATACTCCCTCTTCAATCAGGGTTGTACAAATGAACCTGAGGTCCAAGGAGAGATGAGGAGCACAAGTCTAAAAGACAGATAGATAGGACGGTTAGATAACTGTCCAAAAGTTGGGCTGTGGAGAAGTAAGTAAGAATTTAAAGAGTTCTGTGACAAAATGAAAAAGAAAGAAAGAAAAAGAAAAAAAAAAAAAGATTGCTTTCTATAAATAAATGTGGGCAGGGAAATTGCTGGGGAGGGAGAAGATCTAACAGACAAATTTGGCACTAGAACAAAAAGTATACACTAGCCATGAATAAATTGAGACTGGAAAATTGAAGGAAGTTTTCAGCCATCAAAGGTACAAAATCCTGGAACAGGCTTGCACAAGGAGCAGCAAGAGGAGGAAAAGTAACTGGATCTAAGTTGAAGGACAAGGGAAAGTCATGGACAGAGAAAACAGCTTCCTAGGTCACACGGTGAGTCTGTGGCCCTGGTCCTGCAGAGCAAACATGTCCCGAGGGGCTGAGAACTTTTGGTGATGCCACAGCACCACTCAGGACCCATGGGACCTTGGTATTGGGGGAGATGGATGTGTACTTGGAGTGCTGTGCCCACAGATCCTCTCCATCCCTCTTGAATCACCTCCCTCAAAGACTGATGTGCCATTTCCTCCCTAACATTTCATATTCTTTAACTCCTGGGTCAAAGAACACTTAGTCAAGGTCTCGGCAATTCCGGTTTTTTGCCATTTTGAGGTCATTTCAATGACAACAGTGTGAAACAGTATTGAGTCTGACAGTGAACTCCAGGCTTAGGGATCAACAGGTTTCGCCAGAAAAGAGGTTTGTCAGGAATACCCTGGTCCCTGGTTTGTAGTGTGAGTTTACAGTGTTTTTTTAATCACAGAAGAAGTCCAGGGGGAAAAAACAAACAAACAAACAAATAAAAAGAAACTACCCAAAAAAGTTCTTTTGCAATCATTTGATTTCTTTTTTTAATCAAGAATGAACAAAACACCCCACAAAAATATTTAGGGTCAAATGAAACATTTATGGATTTTTCTGTTTTAAAGATTGAAATTAACTTGGGATTGAAGCATTTCAAATGGGAACACAATTCAAATGGAAAAATTGAAATATTTGCATTCAAATCTAGAAAATTAAATGAAACATTTTGACCTATTTTTTTAGCACTTCTCTTACTCCTGCCCCACTCTACCAGACTGTTTTATCTGACCAATGTAATTTTTCGCCATTAAAAAATGTTCGCATGAAGAAATTTTCCTAGCTGTTAAAAATAAGTTTGGACAATTTCAAGACAGGTCCTCCATTTGCTAGGAGAACCACGAGCACAGAAAAACCCTAAGTTCACTTTTTTATCCTTTTCCACCACATTTAAATATTCACATGTGTCTGGGGAGAGTGCCTAGCACATGGGCAACCTCCTCTGCCAAAGCCCATAGAGGTTGCTACTTAAAAAGCACAATAGAAGAGCCAAGAACTAACAGCCAAGATGTGAGATCAAGCTGATCTATCTGGCAGATCTGTTTGGGATGACAGATGGAGGAACGTGGCTATGGGCACTGCAGAAGTATTGAGTGAAGCAGGACTTGAAGGAGACTAGTCCTGGTGGGTCTGGAGAACAAGTCTTATGAGGAGCAGCTGAAGGAACTGGGGTGGTTTAGCCTGGAGAAAAGGAGGCTGAGGGGAGACCTCGTTGCTCCATACAGCTCCCTGGAAGGAGGTTGTAGCAAGGTGGATGTTAGTCTCTCCTCCCAAGTAATAAGTGATGGGACGAAAGGAAATGGCCTCAAGTTGCACCAAGGGAGGTGTAGATTGAAAAATGTCTTCACTGAAAGAGTGGTGAAGCATTGGAAGAGCTGCCCATGGAAGTGGTGGAGTCACCATCCCTGGAAGTGTTCAGAAAACTTGTACTTGTGCCACTTAGGGACATGGTTTAGCAGATACAGTCATCTTGGTCTGACAGTGGGACTGAATGATCTTAGAGGTCTTCTCCAACCTTAATGATTCTATGGTTCTGATTCTACGATTCTATGATTCTGAGTTAGGCCAGCTAGTTTCCCACAGCTGATAAGTCATGTTTCAGTAACTTCTTGACTCCTTCCATAAGCCAGGTGGCCGGCTCTCCTTTTTTATGTTCCTTGGCCAAGATCACTCATGAAATTATACTTACTGTTATTTCGGGGGTGTGGGGTGGTGGTTATACAGGTGATCTAGCTGATGTTTATAACAACAACACGTGAATCTTGGAGACAAAAGATTTGTATGAGATCCTGTAAGTGGTGTGCAAAAGAGAGTTTGTGCAGCTTTTTTTTTAAATGTAGCTATTCAGGATTCATTAGAAGAAGACAGATATAACTAAATCCCTCCATGCAGAGCTTAGATAGGCATGGAATATCACTGGGTCAGTCTTCTATAGCTGAAGATCAGATTTCCATGGACCTGCAGATTAAGGATGCCATGGAATGGCCCTCTTATATATATAAGCAACAGAGCAAAACCAAACTCAGTGTGAACAAAATGTTCACAGAAAGAAAACTAAGCTCACTACCGACTGAGTAAGCAGGTGGCTGACTCGCTCAGTTTTAAATGACACAGAATTCATGCCTGATGCCTGAACACTCGCCGCTATTCCAAGCAGGTTTTGCCTCGAGACTGAAAATGAAATTGAAAGTAAAATATTTGGAAGGAGAATTGCTGCGAACATTTCAAAAAAAAGACTGAACGAACTGTTTGTGTAACAGTCAGTGAGAGACACCGCTTGGCTTTTTGCTGGGTCACACTGCTAAGACTCATGCAGAGCCCAATATTAGAAACTGCGTTAAATAAACCCCAGAAATAATGCTCAATGTTCACCATGGGACTGGCAAAATGTGCTGCTGTTCTGCATAAGAAAAGACTCCTCTTTAAATGCACAGGCAGTCTTCAGCTCAATTTACTGATACAAATAGGGCAGCTCAGAGTCAGAGTGAATACAGAAAATGTTTTCTTATATGCAAATGAAGGATCACATTATTTCATAGAAGTAACTATAATAGTTGGAAATTAGCAAATATTTCCAGATCCTTGTTAAAGGCAAAAAGAGAAAACAGCTCATCTAATGTTCCCAGATAAAAATGAAATTAATTGAAAGTTTGATTCTATTCCCTAATGAATTTTCCTGTTGCACTGTAATTAATAACTACTTACATCTAAGAGAACTCGGTATCCCTTCAAATTAGGGCATTACTTATAAATATGTTAATGTCACAAGACTAGTTCTTAAGAATGCCATATATTGCCTGTATAATGGTTGTCAGGGTGAGGAGCATTAAGAAACCCTTAATGGATGTTATAGCAACTGCTGTGCAGTTGTGAGCCTGCGGAAAGCCTGAAGCCCTTCTCTACCAGGAGCCTTCTAAAACCAAAGACCTTGTTGCATGTATTCACGGGGATTCAAATCCACCAGCTCTTACAGTCAGCACCACGAGGGCACCTTTCAGAACCACAGCAAGATGTGGGGTTTGTCTGATGCCAGCCAGATTTTATCAGTTCAAGGCGAGGCAGGGTGGATGGAGGCGACTGTGCAAATGACTTGGGTCAGTCCACATGCAATCTGGATCGCCTTGAAGAGAAGAGCAACAAAGCTGGTGAAGGGGCTGGAGAAAAAAGTCTTAGGAGGAGCAACTGAAGGAGCTGGGGCTGTTTAGCCTTGAGAAGTAGAGGCTGAGGGGAGACCTTAATGCGCTCTATAACCTGAAAGGAGGTTGTGGAGAGGAGGGAGCTGGGCTCTTCTTCCAAGTGACAGGGGACAGGACAAGAGGGAATGGCCTCAAGTTGCGCCAGGGGCTGGACATCAGGAAAGATTTTTCACATAAAGGGCCATCGGGCACTGGCAGAGGCTACCCAGGGAGGTGGTGGAGTCACCATCCCTGGAGGTGTTTAAAAGACGTGTAGATGAAGTGCTGAGGGACATGGTTTAGTAGCAGATAAGCATGGTTGGATTCCATGATCTAAGAGGTCTTTTCCAACCTAGTGGTTCTTTGATTCTAAGTCACCTCAGAACTACTCCAGAGGGCAACAAGGTGGAGGGTCTTTGGCTGAACTTGAGCTCTAAACTTGTCCTTGAGGCTGCTCTTACAATACAGCAGATGCATCACTTGGGTGCTGCCTGAGACTTTTTTAAAAGGGCCTCAAGGATATTTTTTTAGCTTATTCCTGGTAAAGAAAGGCAGGCAAGGGAATGAAAACATTACAAGAAACAAGACGACACGTGAATGTGCCTTCCTGCGCAGTGTCTCTGTCACTGTTCCTGCTAATGCAACACACACCCACGGCCAGGCTGTGGCTGGTGCTTACAGCAAGGAGCCTCAACGAGTGCTGCAGGATCCAGGCCAGTTCCCATCAAAGTCAAGATAATTATTTTAATTAGCTTTGTTTCCTCCCAGCCCCCTGACTCTTTACTCCACTTATTATGGTAACTGATTTGAATGTTAAGTCGTTAACCTCGATGATAACCCAATTAAAAAGTCCACTTTAAAATACTGTGGGTTTGCCATCTTTAAAGAATTTACATGAGCAGTAGAAATATAACTACCACTCCCACTCATCATGCCTGTCTGAGGAACATGGCACAGAAGCAGGAACCCCTTGCCATTTTGGAATTGTCACCTACTAATGGCACTGAGTCTTTCTGCACCCAGAACAGGCAGGGTGGTGGGTACCTGGGGAGCCCTGAAGACCAAAGGAGAGAGGAGGAGTGGAGGAGTGCTCCCAGCATGCTGGTAATGCTTCCAAAGGGAAAAGAGGTTTCTGATGGGGAATCTTTGAAAGGGACACGGTGGCAAGCATGAAGACAGTGGTCAGTGGCTGGATGGAGGCTAAAGTGTGGTAGTGTCGGTGCCCAAGACTGCTGGCTCTGGAAAAGGGCTGGAGTCAGATCCTTCATGAAATCGTGGTATTTTTCTTTTCTTTTTCTTAGTATTTATTTTAAAATTATATGCTAAAAACTATTATGGTCATCTTTTCCCTAGTGTCATTGGAACAAAAGGCTTACATTAAAAAAAATAGTTTGAATTGGCCACTCCCCTAACCCAAGGAACAAATGTCTTTTCCAAAGCATCACTTGCTGTGAGCCTTGGGCTACATTGAGAACTGATCCTGTCCATCACTACTTCAGGATCAGCCTTTCTCTCCTTCCACTATCCAGAAACCTCCACAGATTCCTCTTCTAAGAAATATTCCTCTAACATCAGCTTTCCTCCCTATAATAGCTCTGAAACCTATAAAAGAGCTTTTTTACAGTGTAGCTTGGACTGAAATCCCTTATCCACCACCAGCAATATACACACTCACTCTTGTATTTACAGATTACAAATTTTCTTTACAGGCACAAGCTGCATACACGCACAGACAAATCTCAGCACAGCAGGGTCCTGAGTGCTGTTGCTGGAGCAGCACGAAATGCTGCTGGTAACCATCGGTGCCTTGATAGCTTGGGCAAAACCGTATCTTGTTCTCTAGGCAGCAAAGTCTGGGAAGCAATATATAAAAAGCTGGGTATGGATGTGTGCCAAGAGGTAGTAAACAAACTGGGAGCTCTGTTTTTCCTCTGGCTTTCACTCCGGAGCCCTGTCTGTCTGTGGAGGAGAGTGCCCAGCTGTGCTGGGTAGATAATTCGGATACTAAAACTGGTGGGGTTTGGGGGGGAGAGGAAGAGGGGTTGAGCTTAACCCTACTTTCTAGTGCCAGGTGAGCAGCAGGGAGCTGCATGGACTCTGGATTCAGGCCAAAGACAGTCAGTCAATGACATGAGAGCAAAGTTCCGAGCTCCCTTCAAATCTCATTCACATAATGAAAGCATGAAAGCAGATTCACACGATGGATGAACATGAAAAGCCAAACATATCGATCACTCGGTGCATCACCGGCAACCAGCTGCTCTGGCAACGGTCTTACAAGGACTTTGCTGCAGTCAGACACAAGATAATGAGGAGGAAACGGAGCAGCCCAGACCGGGTGGGTTTTATTCCTAGGGACAAACTGTGCTTTGTCCCAGTGTCACCTATTTCAGTCTGATGTTGCTCACGGTGCCTGTGTTTTCTAAATGGTGGACCCTGTCCAAGCAGACGTACTGCTGTCTGCCTGCAACCTGCTGCACAGAAGCAGTGAAGCAGTGTCAGTGCTGCAGGAAGCATCAGGACTCCAGAGCTGCCCTGGCCGAAGGGCCCAAACAAACAGAGCCTCTGCTTCACTTGGGCTCAGCTCCACGATTCACAAAGCATTTGGCGCGCAAGGTAAGACAACATTTCCCATTAATTCTTGTCTGTGCAATTAGGCAGAATGAGGTAGCTGCTGCGCCAGAGACAGCAGAGGCCCCTGCACACTCAGGACAGGCTGCAGCAGGCAGGGGAAGCAGCAGCACAGGGCTGTCTGCGGCTTGTAGGCACCGAGCGATGCTGATGTGGGCAGGGATGCTTTAAGGAGAGCGGGGGATGCCAAACAATTTAACCTTCACTGCTTTGCCAGACTCTTCATGCTATTCTCTGTCTCAGGCCAAACTCCTTTGGGTTAGGACATTGCATGCTCCCTCTCACCCCCCTAGCTCCCTTCAGTCAGTCCCCAAATCTGGATGCCCTCAGGAATGCTCTCAAACCTCTGCTCCATCTGTCTGCCAGAATCAGGAAACCAAAGCCCCTGGCAGAAGGAGATGGTGCACCTCTGGGACATTATCCTCTGGGAATGCATCCATGAGTCCCAGTGGCACCAGGAGCAGGGGAGGGGGCAGCAGGACACGTCCATTCAGAGACCCACTGGTAAGGAGGTCCAAGGCCGGGTTGGATGGGACCTTGGGCAGCCTGATCTAGTGGGATGTCCTTGCCCATGGCAGGGAGGTTGGAACAAAATGATCTTTATGGTCCATTCCAGCCCAAACTATTCTATGATTCTACAGTTGCCACAGGCAATGACCCTCCCTCACCTTACGCTGCAGTCCTGCAGGTGGAGGGCAGTGCCGGGAAAGCCAACTCCTGGAGGCTGCCCACCAGCTTTTCCTATGGGAAACTTCTTCCCAAAGTCCCCTTTTGCTTGGTCATCTGGGAAACCGTACAGAGAAGGGAAGGAGAAAGCAAATCATGGTTCCCGCGATAGCAACACTGTTCCCGTCTGGGTGTCAGAGCCTTCCTTTAGACACACCAAAATACAAGACAATGCAGAGTATCTCCTTGTCCATGTCTGAGGCTGTGGCTAAGCCCTTGCCCCCTGCACTCTCCCCAGAGCTCTTTTTTAGGGCTTCACAGGCTCCTCCAGCTACCGCCTTGACCTTCCATCAGCAGATGTAGACATTTCCTTCAGGATCCATCCTTGTCCTTTTAATCTGGTTTTCTACCTGCAAGGATGGCTTGTAGCTTGTTATCCATGTTCTGCTGGCCTCCACAGCCTCACTGGAGTTTCCACTTCTCTCTATTGCCCAAGAAAGGGTTAAACAGCTTCCTGGCTATGAATCAACCTTCTATTATTCTCATATGGTTTCATATAGTTTCTTCCAGGGGAAACAAGTGACCTGGGTGTCCAGGTCCTGAGGACTCAATGCAGCTGCTGAAGAAAGCAGGTTTTGATTCCCCAGGCACAGAACACCCTTTTCTGCCCTCATGGTGCTTGGGGTTAGCTGGGGCTAGGAGATGTCTATTTTGTTTGTGATGAAATTTGGAAGGAGGATAATAACAGATGCAGAGATTGTAGGGAGAGAAAGATGGGTTTGTGTTAAAGGAGCTGCTTTGAAGACCTGGAGCTTGTCACTGTACCAATGTTTCTACGTGATGTCAGGTGAATCCTCACCCTGTCACCACATGGTCACTTCTTTTCCCTTTTTTCAGCTTTTGGCACCTACAGATTAATTTACGAAGCCCTTAGTGCTTACAGCTCTATCTCCATTGTGAGAGGTTGTGTTTTCACCCTACCTGTTCTAGATGGGAATTTTTTTTTTCTTAGAGATCATTTTTTTTTCTCATTTTTTTCCTCTTAACCATATAGGCTGCCTCCCCAAGCCAAACAACTACAGCAGCAAGAAGAATCCTACCTAGTGTGTCAGTTTAGGGTTGGAGATTTTTTACTTTCTCTTTTGCAACCTTATTGTCCTTTCCTGTCATTAAATGATTATCCCTTCAATGCCAGGGTTTTCTCTCGCACAGAGTGCAGCTCATTGAACAACACAGAGCTAAAAAAAGTCCTACAAATAACCAACAGGGGAAAAAAAAAGAAAATTTAAAGAAAAAAAAAAGAAACCCCCCCAAAACCTGAACGAAAAGGATGTTCAGCATTCAGGTCCAGAGCTGGAGGATTTTAAAGGCAATAGAACTGCAGCTCATGTGAACGGAATGTTCTGTGAGCAGAGCTCATGTTTGATTTGTTATTTATCAGCGGCTGGTCTCAGTGCTGCAGAGCTGTTATGCAGTAACCTCCAGGGATCCAAGGAGCACAGGGAAGTGAGGAGAGGCAGCAGACATGAAGGGCAGCTGTGTATTTTGCTAGGGTCTCCCACACCCGACTTCGCCTTACAAAAGTCTCTGCTCTTTATAACTCCTTACGGCACTATTGCTGTGCACAGGATCACTGAGTGATTGCCCCATGATCAAGCTGTAGGCCACAGGGAATTATTATTGTAAGAGAATTATCTTCTTTTGGTTACCTTTGTCATATGTGTTTCATCTATGGAATCCGTCATTAATTATTAGCATTGATTAATTTGCCACAACATCGCACATTTCTACATTTGTCCAAATATGTTTTTCATCTATAGAAGTGCAGAAAGAATGGAGATTAAAATTAGAGGTAAAATGGACCCTGGTGTAAATGCCACATAAAGTTTTGGAAATCATGCTTTTAAAAATAAGAAAAGGGATTGACACTGTGCCTAAGCTCCACCTCCTGATGCCTTAAAGGATGGTGTCTCATTATTCTGATACATTCGTGTGTTGGTTGAATGTGCTGCGCAACTCAAGTTCCATTATTCACACCAACTAATGTATGGTAAATTACAGCATCCTGCCTTGGATTTGGTTGGATTTCCACTACTAAAGGAGCCCAAGAGCACAGGTCATGCTGGAAGAAAAAAATCATAGAATCACTGGGTTGGAAAAGACCTTTGAGATCATAGAATCATAAAATGGTTAGAGTTGCTAGGGACCTTAAAGATCATCTAGTTCCAACCTCTCTGCCATGGACAGGGACACCTCCCACTAGATCAGGTTACCCAAGGCCCATCCAACCTGGCCTTGAGCATCTCCAGGGATGGGGCAGCCTGGGCCAGTGTCTCACCACTCTCATGGTAAACAAATTCTTCCTAACGTCATCAAGCCCAACTGTATCTGTCCACATCCCCAAGCACTTCATCTACCCATCTTCTAAACGCCTCCAGTGATGGTGACTCCATCACCTCCCTGGGCAGCCTCCACCAGTGCCCGAGAACCCTTTGGTGAAGACGTTTTTCCTAATGACCAATCTGAACCTCCCCACACAGCTTGAGGCCATTCCCTCTTGTCCTACCAAGACATTCTTGAAGACTTTTAAAGCCTCTAATTAGTGAATCAAAAGCTATTTTTACTGTAATGAAGACTTGTGCATTTGATATCCTTTTGTAGACTCAGTTGCCTACATGAGCATGGAAAGCAACAAACTGATTACCCATTCTAAGATCTCAAGAGCTAAGGTTCCCCAAGCAATAGATCTTATTTTATTATCAGGATTCAGGAGTTTTGCAATAATCACAAATTATAAAACTCTGAAATGTACATATTACACTAAAAACAAGACTTGCATAATTCTAGGAAAATTATGCCTCTAGTCCACCAACAGGTTTGGAAATACCTTCATTGACAATAATTTGGACTTGTAGCACTATGAGGTAATGGGATGACTTTGAACACCTGACGTTGCCATATGGAACACTGGAGGAGAGAACAGAAGAAGCCATAAGCTTCGTTCTTTTTCATGCTTGTCCCCAGTAAAAAAAAAAGCTCAGTAAACAAGTAATCGGTCATTTCCTCTCCCCAAAGAAGTCTATATAAGAGAAAGAGTTAAAAAATAACTATGCCATATGAGCTAATAGATTATGTCTTTTCCAGCAGAGGCTTCTGAGCAGCTTCTGAGGTCACATGGGAACCTCATTGGCTTTTAAACTAGAAGGGACTTTGCTCAAGTTCCTTTCCAAAGGAAACTGCCTCAGTTCATTATTTGCAGACAGCATCTGTCACTTTGCTATGCCAGTGGATGCTGATCATTCTCAAAGAACACTGTACAAATGTGCAGACTGCTGTGTGTGGAGAAAGGACTGCTATTATATCAATTTTCCACTTGAAAGCAGCAATAACAGCAAATAAAGCCTGAGTCATGTGGGTCTATTGGATCTGGGGCACTTTGGCTGAGGCATTAACCCTACATGAAAAACAAGAAACTCAAAGGGAAGGTGTGGACAAATGCTATGCTGGGCAATACACAGATCTGCAGTGAGATTGTCATAGAATCATGTAATGGTTTGGGCTGGAAGGGACCTTAAAGATCATCCAGTTCCAAACCCCTGTCATGGGCAGGGACACTTCCCATTGCATCAGGTTGCTCAAAGTCCCATCCAACCTGGCCTTGAACACCTCCAGGGATGGAGCATTCATGACCTACCTCCCTCAAGTGCTAAAGTGAAGGGAGACATAAGGGGGGGAAATCAAGCGGCAAGTATTTCTTGAGTGTGCCCTGACTTATATTACTAAGCATACTTCACTGTGTGGTCTAAATTCTCTAAAAGCTCTCCAGGAGAGTCTGGCAGACTACTTGGAAGACTTAGCTGAAATAATGTCATATTTCCCTCTAATTTGGGTGGAAGATTTCACTTTCAGTAACTTGATCCATCACATCTGCATGTGTGCCACCTAAAGTCAATTCTCAATCTTCAGTAACACTAAGGGTCTGAAGAAGCTGTAGGCAATTATCATCATCCTGGCTGTGGAGGAGGCAACGATCATCATCTTGGCAGCTCCCTCTTTCCAAACCTTGGTGAGGAGGCAATTGCAGAAATACTGGGTTGGAGGTTGAACAGCATCACCCACCAACAAGCTCCACAGTCTTCTCTTTGTGCTCGTTTCCAAGAACCTGTTTGTTTCCACATAGGACAGAAAATACAGGCATACTGGGAGGGCAGCTGCCTACATCTAAAGGAAGTACAGAATTAAATAATCTGCTTCTCTGGAAAGGATACTCAATGGAAGGTCAAAGAAAAGCTGTGTAAATTCTGACTCAGTTGACCTGCAGTGCTTGTGTGGCACATGAAAAATCCCCACATTCCCCAGAGCATTCCAGATTTCTCAGTAAAATTTCTGCAATTCAGACATGTATTTTGTCTACAGAAGAAAAATTGGCACTTTCATATAGAAGAGCTGTTTCAATTTTCATCAGTTAAAATTTGGATTGTTGAAATAATGGTCCTGCAGCAGGAGGAATGAACCTTCTTCCTCTGACTGCAAAGTGAAAACAAGTGACGGTTTGTCTCTTGCCTTCTGATGAAGGTCCCCAAATTATTTTTTGCCTTGAAATATAGGAAAATGAATTTTGAAGAGCTGTTGATAAGATTACATGAAATGCCTTCTTTGCAAGAAGCTTAGAAATGAGCAAGATGTAACATCTCACAAACCCCAGATGAAGAATATTCACTGTTACCCCAGCAACTGCTTACAGGAGAAATGACCTCCCACAACAAGGGGAGAGGCGTGAATGTATGCAGGAACATCTCTTGGAAGCTAGTTATGATTGCTCATCTACACTCACCCCAGGAGCAACCGATCCCCACCATGCTCTGAGAAGGAAAGGAAACCAGACTGAAAGGAGGCAGCCAGAGTCCTCCCAGGGTCTTACCAACAACATCTATAAGGAGACATCCTGAAGAGCGCACCTGGCAGCCATTCTCAGGGTAGTGCCGTCCACCTTTGGAGCTAAACAATGCTTTTCAAATTTTTATTTTGAAGGAGCATGTTTCAGATAGAGTGGATTTACATTTTTTTTTAAATGCTTGTACCATATTTAAAAGGGTATTTCAGCCTTCACACACCAAATGTATTTCACAAAATATTTCAAGTTCATTCATTTGGCTTTTAAAACAAAGAAAACTCTGTTTCAGTTTTGTCAAAGCTGGTATTTTACACTCATTATTTTTTTTCGCTTAACCTTTTGGATAAAAAGGTCTTCATTCTCCCAGGGCTTCTGCAGCATTCTAATAGGAAGTGGCAGAGAGAATATATATGGATTTCAGGGAACAAAAATTCCTTCTATGTTTTATTAGAATGCAAACAGCCATTCCATCTGCTGGATCTCCTCCAAAAGGGGTCTGATTGAGAATTAGATGTATTGAAAAAAACAGTCTAATTCTGCTCTCACTAAAACCAGTAGGAAATGTACTGCTAACTTAAGCAGGAAAAAAATTAGGGCTAGTATTAACAGGATCTCACGCCAGTGATGTGCTGGAACACCAGCGTTACCAGATCAGAATCATTTGTCCTAAAAAGAAAGGACATCATAGCTGAAGAACACTCTTTTTGCAGCTCTCCATCAGATCTTGCCTTTGCAAAGCCATGCAGTGGGTATCTACGTGTGATGCTTTCAGGAGGGAATTACAGCTCTCCTTGTCATTGTTTAAGCAGCCTTATTGTATGTTAGAATTTAATATTGAGGTGAAATGAATCCTTTTCTGGAACTTCACTCCTCAGAGCCGAGCGTCAGGCAGCAGCAGGCTAAGCAGTCACTGCTTGCAGTCAATATACTTGAGCAAGGGTTTGAAATAGCTTTGTGACAACCTCTTAATGAAACTGGGGACAGGGCTGGTCGGAGGAGTCTTATCGATTGCAAATGTCCACTGTTTTCTAGTCACAGGGAAAGCTTTGCAAGAGCCACAGATGAGCACTGTACCTCACGACTCATACATCATTTTAAACATTCACCTTTTGGAAAAGATGGGAAATGGCAAAAG
This sequence comes from Clamator glandarius, assembly GCA_033459285.1. Lineage (NCBI taxonomy): Eukaryota > Metazoa > Chordata > Aves > Cuculiformes > Cuculidae > Clamator > Clamator glandarius. The sequence goes on along the minus strand of JAUNZM010000269.1, from coordinate 2,587,112 downwards.
AAATGCAGGTTCCAATTCTGGTGCTTTAACCACAATTAAATTATTAAATGAACACGCAGAGAAATCAAATAGGGAGCCTGGGCTCTGCCTGTGCAAAACAGCCCATTGATGATAAACTTTAGAGCTCTGGATGAGTGTGGCTGTGCTGTGAAGGTGAAAACATCCAGGAGTGGCTGGAGGCAGGGGCGCGACTGTCCTTGCTGCTTCTCCTTTGCCTAAGAAAGGTGAGTCTGGCCAATGGGGAGGCTGCACCCCCATTGTAAAGGGAACCCTGCCATGGAAGGGATGTCCATGGCCAGAGATGGTCCCTCTGGTGAAGTGGTGAGAATGGTCATTCTCTGCGTATTCCTGTGCTTAAATCACTCCAGAACTGCGATACCCAAGCAATTCCCAGAAACTGTACTGCCAGTAATAGCCTTCCTTCATCACCAGTAGTTCAAGCCATTTATTTACAGCTTGGGATGTTTTTTGAATTGCTTCTACGTGAAAGAACACATCTCTCGGTGAGACAATGTGTAGGGTGTAAAAGAATAAGTGACTCGGGGCAACTACCTGCATGGGTCAGTGTGTGTGGTTTAGGAGGAATTAGGAAAGCGAGGCTGAAATAAGGATGCTTCCAGAGTTGTGTAGGAGCTGGTGTTGGCACAGGCATCCAGAATATTGGGAGCTCTAACAGTTCTTCAAGAAGTCTACTAAAGTGACCTTGAATCTCCTAAAGAGCAGAAGTTTGCTAAAGAAGCTTCTGATATACAAAGATAATGCTGGTATGTCTTCTCTAATTAGATTTTTAAGTGCTTCAGGGTGAGGACTGACTTTTCACAGGGGATACTATACCATCCAGCACAAAGAAGCTCTGAAGCAAGTCAGAGCATCTGGCTTTATTATCTGAACAATGACCAAAATATAAATAGCATAATAATAAGATAAAAATGATATGATGGAACAAGAATTAATATTAGTAATATGATAATAGCAATAATTATAGCCATGGTATTAGTTATAAGTATCTGATGGCGTTCAGCAGACATGATCAGAGGGCTGAGTTCAGAAGGGGAACGTGCCCAAACCTAACAGTTCACGTCATCTATGTGAGAGGACCCACTCTAACAGACCTGTGTCCTTCCTGTTATGAGGGCTCCAAAATTCAATACAGGGGTCCAGGTGAGGTCTCATGAGAGTAGAGCAGAGGGGCAGGATCCCCTCCCTTGCCCTGCTGGTCACACTTTGCCTGATGCAGCCCAGGACACCATTGGCTTTCCAGGCTGTGAGCGCACATCGCCAGCTCATGTTGAGCTTCTCATCCCCCAGCACCCCAAGTCTTTCTTCTCAGGGCTGCCCTCCATCCATTCATCAAGATATTTTTTATATTTTTACATACTTTCAGTGAAAAATTGGAGGCTTTTTATTCTAAATTCATTGTATTTCAGTGGTTCCCTTTCCCATGTTTTCTGGCTTTGTATTTTTATTCAGAAAACAGCACTTATTTTGTGGGTTTGTGCGCACATGTATATGTGTGAATAATAGATGTTTGCTAAGTGAGGTTGTTTATTACTGTCAACGTGCTTTGCAACCCTATAATTTTGGCATAGATATGTTTTTCCTCAATGCTAACTTGGGTTGACCCCATATTACCATGGGGCAAGGGTAACTTTGGGACTAAATTGAAGATGTCTCTGGAAATGGAGAATGTATCAGTTATATCAATAGACAGATTCTCTGACAGAAGCTTAAACTGAGCAGTTATGAACAACCTTTAGCATCTTATTGTCTCTGATGAGATCATGACTCCGACTACTTGAGCAGTATCTCAAGTATGCAAATCCCCAGGGAGAAGAACTGGTTCCAAGGACAGCATTTTGATGCATTGGTTAGAAAAGAATTCAGGTTTAATTAGCTTGCCTCTGCCAACCTAAAGATCACAAATGGAGGATAAAGACAGCCATACCCAGGTATATTACTCAAGCCATGGTGACCACACAAAAAAACCCAGATGCAGCTGTTGGATGTAGCCAAGTCACAGATCTGCTAATCGATTCACCCTGTCAACCCTCCCTTCCTTCTCCCAGTCCTTCACCGTTCAAACATGCACCCACCAGGGAGAATCATGCTTGACACAGAATGTTGTCATAGCCACACTGCATTTACTGCTTCTGATACATTTGTCAAGCTGTACCACAGGTCATATTTTGTTTTTCAGGCTTCGCATCCTTGTATCCTACAGCCCTGCTCTGGTCTTGGGCCCTAGTCGTGTCTGAAGGTCCCTGATAATTATCAGGTTCTCCTTCCAGCCCACATGTGGCTGGTGTTCACATTCAGTATTTTGTTTTGGTTTTCAAGTCATGGTTTGAAGTGGACTTGGGTGATTGTAACCTCAAGAGAATGAACCATCCAGGGCTAGGTAGAGTTTACAAAGCTTACCAGCACTGCCAAGTTACAGGTGCTTCACAAATCCCTGCAATTTTCAAGAAATCCATGCAACTATTAAGTGTTTACACAGATATAGGCTAGATCTGGAAAAGCAGAATGCCAGTGCCATTTACAGCAACTACCTCAAGGGACTGGGCAAAACTACAGTCCAGAATTCAACCTATGGCACAAAATACTCGTGAGAAAACATTGCATAGAGCCCAATGCTTCCCCACATGCTGGGTGGGAATACATTAAGGTCATATTAAATGCCAAGGCTTAAATATAAGTTTGTCTATCATCTTCTATTGTGAAAACATGGCAATAATGATTTGAAAAATTAAATTAATTGGGCTGAAACCTTCCATGCCACATATATGTATCAGGATTGGGTTTCTTCTTTTCTTTTTCTTATTTAATTTTCAGGGGGAAAAAAAAGTTTTATCCTTTTCCAAGTAAGAAATAGCAAGGAAAGGATTTTCCTGTATTTTAATAACTTTAATTACTTGTTTTTAAGCAGGTTTTTGAGGGCTGGTAGGCACTTAGGGTGGCAAGTTGTCTCATGTATTGCCACTTTTTAGCCTTATCCCAAACTGAAAAAGTTGTGAACATCCAAAAGTTATAACTCAGACTTGCTTAATAAAATTCCTTAAGAAACAGCATAGCAGCTAGGCTCCCTAAGGCTGTAATTTGTCCTGAGGATGTTCTGTCTCCCTCCAGCTGACCTGCTGACCAGGCTGTCACCTGCTGGATCCTTCACAGGGCCTGAACCTGCTCTGTTACAGGGATGCAGACACTGAGTCTGTGTCCTCTGCAACCAGAGGGTCCATCTGTCCTGGACTCTCCATGGTCAGTAACCGCCTTTCTTGTAACTAACAGGCAAAGATGGAAAAATAGAGGTTGGAAACAAAAGAAGATACAAAAGGTACCTAGGAAGGGACAAACTGAAAGAATAGACCAAAGATAGGAGGAAAAGGAGATAAAGGAGTGGAAAAGAAGGGCTGAGAGCAGAAGATTGAAGTCACTGGCACAAGAGATAGGGTAGCAAAAATAGAATTCAGGCAGAGTGAAGCAAGAAAGAAAATTAAGATCCTCCAGCTTATTCCATGAAGAGCAGTATATGCAAAGAGTCCAGAGACAAAAACATTCTGCTACAGCTGAAGGAAACGAGGCTGCCAACTCTGAACACAACAAGTGCCATAAAGAACTACAAGCAGAATTTTGTGCATGAACTAGAGTATTTGACAACAAAAAGAAAGGCCTTGGTGCCAGGAGCTTACCTGATAAAAGAGGCATAAGAGAATACTAAGAATGAAACCTTGTAATCCAGCATTAGTGAATTGACTATATTGATAGCTTTGGTTTTAATCCAAGCATAGCAACCTTGTTCCAATAAAAATGGAATCATAGAATCAATATAATATCTTCAGTTGTAAAAGACTCACAAGGATCATCGAGTCCAACTCCTGTCCCTGCGTAGGACAACTCCAAAATTCACACCTTCTCCTAAAAGGTGTGAAGGAAATTTAAAAATATTATGAGAGAATCAATAAACTCTGACCATCATAGAAAAGACCACAAGGAAACTGATATATCTGTGTCCAGCGCAGAAATCAGTCAGCACACAATAAAGCCTCCTAGAGATCCACATGTGTGGTTCTTAATAAAATCCCAAGCAGGTATCCAATCAGAAACAGCAACTGTCTCATGCCCAGGATAAGACCAGAGCTGTGTGCGCAATCATGTAAAACCTCAATCAGAATATGTACATATAAATAAGTCCAACTTTGAGTTATCTCAGTTCTGTCACCCTCAATTGGAATCACGACCTTGATGTTTTTTTAATGCAATGACTTGATGGTGAAAGCATGACATGCTCAAGCCACTGTGCACCTTTACCTGGTTTCACGATGGAGCCTGCATGTGTCTGATGCTGGCTGCTTTTATAAGCCGAATATCATAAAATAACAGAATCATTTAGGTTGGAAAAGACCCATAAGATCAACAAGTCCAACAGTAAACCTAACACTACCAAACCCACCACTAAACCATGTCCCCAGTTACGCATCTTTTATATACCTCCAGGGATGGTGACTCAACCACTGCCCTGGGGAGACCATTCCAGCACTTTCTCCAGGTAGAAAGGAAAGCATGTCTCTGGTTTTCCTCACCCTGACCCAGCAGTGCCCTCCAAGCATCTTGGCTTTCAGACTAACCTGGCTGTCATCTTATTGCTCATTCTGAATGATGATATTAGCAGAAATAATGTTAATTTAGACATCAAATGCAATTGCAGTCAAATTTTGACAGCTCCTGAGTAACTAAAAAGCACCTAGTGAAATTTTCAACAGTGCTATAAAATTCCGTCATATGCTATTTGCACTTCCAGCTACCTAATGTCTTAAAAATTTGAGTGCTTTAAATCAACTATATTTATTGCCTTTAAGCCCAGGTATTTGACATTTCTGAAGCTGAGATAAGGGAGAAGACTTTCCCACACTGCGTGTGAGCCAATGGCCAACTCCAGGAACATGCTGATTACCCTAACAGTGCTGTGATTCTCCTTTCTCTGGTACCCTAAGTCGTGTTGCACCTGCCAATCCAAAATAAAGGCCACCAATGTGTTATGTGCCACTAATGGGTTTCATGCAGCGTTTACCAAACTTATGTAGACCTTCACATCTATAACTTCCAAAGCTGTCTCAGGTGAGTTGAACTACTGGGCAGTGCTGCTGGATTCATACGGCTCAGACACTGGAGTGTACCCTCCGACAGGTAAGTGGATATTGGTAAGGGTTTTCTTGTGTTCTTTCATTTTTTTTTTTTTTTTTGATACAAGGTGCATAGGAGCAGGTTTTCTAGCGTTGTGGCACTGGTCACAGAAAGGGGTGGAAGACCCTTGAATGCTCATCTCACCTAAAGGACACTGCTCAGTGCACAGCAGCCCTTCCTCCTCCAGAGCACTGCCCGACCATAAGGTCCTTCTACTGGCTGCACACTCAGCTACACGTAACTACCGAGTCTGCTCATGTTTCACTAAACACTTGGCTACTTCCAGCACATTCTGGTGGGGGCCTAGTGCAAAGCATTACAACTCCTGGATGGCTCGGGTTTGATTTTCATCCATACAGCTTTGTAGGTAGTCACGTAACTAAATGACATTGAGCTGAGAAATCTATAAAGTGGAATGTCTTTGTTATCCATCTCATGGAAGTGTTAATGTCATCTTTAGCTCTTATTCGTGCCAATTAGCCACAGCCCCGTGGAGGAGGACTAGATATATAATTCCAGCTGGAGGTGGTGCGTCATGTGTGGTTGGTGCTGCAAGTCCTCAGCTCAGACTCATCGCTCATCTGGCTAGTCACAGAAGCGTTCATGCAATCCCATCCGGATGATGTTTACCCTTTGGTCTGCTGAAACTGGTAATAAATCAACTCCATAATGAGGTAAAGCTGCTGCTGGAACATGCTATAACTACATAGCCAGTCCAATAGGTTTTATTATCTAAAACAGCTGCTCAGTGTTTGGTAATTTCATTGGGAGCCTTTCTAAGTGGTTTGATGACCTCACGTGAGTTAGATATACAGGTCTGTTGTTCTGAGACAGTGGATTCAGGGCATTCATAAGAGCATTAGGAGAAAACACCATGGCAGTGCCCAGGAAGGATTGTCTTTGTTCTGCTGCCATAAGTGATGTTTCATAAAAGGGATTTTGCACTCACACAATATTTATTCTTAAAAGCACATCCCAACGTTACAACATCACTACTAGACAATCCCTCTCCCCTCCAGTTAAATACAGCAGCCCAAATAATATAGGTGGTATCAATTTAGCTTCAAGGCTGGTGATTCCAGTGTCATCTGGGGTATTTAAACACCTTGACTGCCAGTGATACCACCAGGATCCAAGTAACAGAAAACTTTCTAAATGGTTCCACATTGCTTTTGCCTACCACACACACCAGCAATTCTTTATTTTCCTGTTTTTCAACCCAAATTTTTCTTTCCTACTGTAATGTATTTCCCAGCTACATTTGCCTTTATCGTCCTATATGTTATGTAAATATGACATTTATTGTTAAATAAGCCCTACTCATACACAGTCATCACTCAACCATACTAATGAGAGGCTAACTACAGTTTGTAAGCTGCTGCTGTTCTTTTAGCTTTGTAATTATATTAGTGATAGTCAACCATTTTTTAACCCTGTGAGCCACAGACCTATATTGTGTTCTTTAAAGAGCCGGATGCCTTCTCTGGGTGTACTTCTGAGCAGGGATCAAACAGATGGAAGACAGATGATCTGAGCCCTATTGACATTTCCTTTGCCCCTCAATGGCCCTGACTACTTCTCCAGTCATTCTGGAGGCCGTACTTGTCCCATACACTTTTCAGAATGCAACTTGAGCTTTTGAGATCTCCTGCAAAGACATATAAGATGAAGAGGGGTCACAGATTCCTACCAACACAGCTGAACAGCGGCTTTCTACCACTCTCTTTGGGCAAGACGCACAGGGTGTTTTCTCATAAGGCCCTCTCCTGATCTCCGTTTCCCCAATACTGCCACTAAGAACATCCTAGATTGTCTCACTTGGGATCAGATGAGGGCTTTATAGACTCGCCTTGAGTGCAGTTTCCACAAATCTTTCCCCTGTTGCACAGAAGCGAGCATGGCTTTGTTGGTGGCATTTGCAGAAGCCCTGCTGATAGAGCAGCTAGTGCAATCTGTTTTTCCAGCTCCTGCCCATGTGACAGTCTAGTTCTCTGCCTGTACAGAGACCAAAAAAATTGCAGTTTCCTGAACTCTGCCCAGGCTCCTGGGAACTGCCGCACTTACTAACTTGAAGATACTTGGCAAAGTTTCAAAACTGCAGCCTTTTCCGTACCAATACTACTAAATCCACATTTGACTCTGAGGTCACCAGTTGCCTGGTTCATGCCTCACTAGAGGGCATGAAGGCAGAGATGGTTTAGCAGCTTTAGCATCTGAATCAAATCACTCTGGCCTCCAGCTGCACATGGGGAGGTTTAGATTGGATATCAGGAAACATTTCTTTACTGAAATAGTGGTGAAGCACTGGAAGAGGCTGCCCAGGGAAGTGGTGGAGTCCCCATCCCTGGAGAGGTTCAAAAAAATGTATACATGGCACTTTGGGACAAGGTTTAGTAGATGCTGTGGTGTTGGACTGCATGAGCTTAGAGGTCTTTTCCAACCTTAATGATACTATGTTCTGTGAATATTCGAGGACTCTTCAGGGTTGTGTGAACTGTTGCTCCAAGGCTAAGCCTTGGACCAATCTCTCTCTGTCCCTGGCAAAAGAACTTATCCAGCCACTAGATACAGCTCCTCAAGGAAAGGCAAATCAAGATTTGACTGGATCCTTCAAAGCATGATGAGAAGAGGCTTGCTGATTCTTTACCCCAGGTGTAAGGCCAACGGGAAATTTTTGCAGCCTGCTTTTGGTGTGGATGCAATTAACACAGGACCTGCTCTCCATGGAATGGTTAATGGGAGAGTGAGAAGACACCAGCACAAAAACTTGCCTTTTTTAGCACCCTCTCACAGCTCTATCTGTTAGTTGAAATGCTGCAGTGTATCATTATCTGTTGATCACAATCTTTTTCCCAGTTTTTGCTTTTACCCAGTCAGCACTTGTCACCAGGAAAATGAAAATTAATTGTGTGAAGGGTTTCACAAGACTGGAATATTCAGAAACAACCAACCAGAATCAAGACAGAGTGGGTCTGATTCTGATCCCACACGGTTTCATGTGGGCAGAGCCACAAAGGGCTGATGTTCTTTTGCAGTTACTCTTCGCCCCAAGAGAGGCAACAGCCTGAATCTGCATCTGTTTGTGCTGCAGACCTAGCGGTTTATCAGCAGAGCATATATCTGATGGGTGCAATTTGTTTTTTGAAGCTCTTTCTTTGTCCTCTAAGGATGTTCTGCACGTTCTTTACAAATATCAAATTTCCACCAGTTTTACTGTACATTCTGGTTTCATGCTTACTGTTGTTTATACTTTGTGCTTATAAGAATGAAGTATGTACTGAACATTAAACCAAACTTACCAGATGACCATTGCCAGGACAACTATTCATCTCTTTCTCAAATACTGGTACAACATGTGACTGCTTCCTTGCTGTTCTCCATGCCTTTCCAATAGAGTTGGCGGAAGTGTGGAATACTTATTAGCTAACTCTGTTGACACATTAAGTGGATGTTATCCAGATCTGCTCACTAAATACAAGTATGATTATTAATTGTTTCTTTCTCCAAGGAACAGTCTAGTCAAACCAAATGTCACTTCCTTAACTAACTTCTCGCCACCTACCCTAACCAGAAGTCTCCTTATCCGACAGGTTAAGTGAGTTCAGCCTGGAGAAGACCTCATAGCAGCCTTCTAGTACTTAAAGGGGAGCTAGAGGAAAAATGGAGAGAGGCTTTTGATCAGAGAGTGCAGGATAGGACAAGGGGGAGCATTTTTCAGCTGAAAGAAGATTGAAATGAAATCTTAGGAAGAAATGTGAGAGTGGGGAGGCATTGGTCCAGGTTGTCCAGAGAAGTGGTGACTGCCTCATCCCTGGAGGTGTTAAAGGCCAGGTTGGATAAGGTTTTGAGGAGCCTGGTCCAGTGGGAGGTGTCCCTGCCCATGACAGGGAGGTGGAACTGGATGATCTTTAAGGTCCCTTTCAACCCAAACCATTCCATGATTCTATGATCTTTACAACAACCATGATAAAAATGTCGATACTAACAATGATGATAGTAATAATGATAACAAAAACAACAATGAATAGTATCTTTGAATATGGTCTTGGGGCTCATAAGTAAAAATTAATGCAGCTTGCTGGAAAACTTGATTTGGCAAACTGAACGATGAAACCAAAGGTAAGAGTGCTGCACGTGCACTGTACTGGCAGCCTTATACATCAGTCGTTTTTTGCCTTTACTCCACAATAATTGTGGTGTTCAGACTTACCTAGTATCAGCCCAGGAATGTCAAGCAGGTTCTCAATCTCAGCCCTACTCATGAGTTGTATAACTGTGTGTAAATACCCTAGCTTCTCCACGTCTATCTCCCTACCTATAAAGGGGCCATCAAACCAGCTTTTGCACAGCTATAAGAAATTTCCAGACATCAAAGCACAGGGAAGTCAGATGCCAGTGTTGCATATAAATTCTTAGTAGTATCAGCTTGTCTTCTCCTCCTCCCTCCCTCCTCCGTCTTGGTGTCCTCAAAGTTCACATGCTTGAAGACAAACAAACTCTCAAAGTAACAGATTTTTCCACCCAGTGTCAGCATAGATCAGAGGCTACAGTAACGTCTTTAGCATGGGCAGATAACAAATGCAGTCCGAAGGTTTAAGTAATTCATATTTGGCATTTAAAAATGTACCAAACTAAATCTCAATTGTGAAGGAAAAGATTGGAGAAAAAAATTCAAACTACTAAACCAGAGCAAATCTTTAGTAATAATGAGGTTTGAGTTTTTGTTTTTAATTAATATCAATTTCCTTGACTATAATTTTCTATCGCACAGCAGATTTGGATTTAATTTTTATTTAACTTTTCTCAGTATTCTCCTGTGAAGAACTTCCATTTCAACCCACCAGGAGCACAGAGCAGTGAAATCTGCTTGCATTTGATTTAAAATCCTTACACTGAGCCATGCTTTGTGGATTGCACCATGTTTTTCCAGATGCTCCCAGAAACAAGCCTGGATTGAGTTTCCTCTATGAGCTGCTCCCTCTCTAGCCACTCCCTTGGAAAGCAGGTTAAAATGAAGCAATGGTGCAGGGAGATGTTTTCTCAGGCATTCATCAATTGTTGTAACTCTGTATCCACCATGGGGGCTTATTGAAGCCTTTCAGATTAGGGCATCGCAAAATGCAGACTCCCTCTACTCCTGCTGTGTGAGGAAAGAAACAAATTCAGATTCCCTTTTTTACTTCCCTAGATAATAAGTCTTTTGTTTTAACTAATCTTTCACTTTCAGGGGCGGTTTGATGTTTTAGCCGAATGGATCCTGTTATTTAAAGCCTTTCCTGCCTACTTCTCAGTGTGCATTCTGACTCATGTACCTATTTTCATGTGGAGATTATTGAGAGAAGGTAATTTTTCCCCTGTAAAAATAGCAGCAAGCAGGTTTTTGCACTAAGCTTTATCTGTGTGTATGGCCAGTCATTGGTGCCCAGCTTAGAGAAAAGAACGGACGCTAAAACACCGTTGCTAATGCTTGCTGATGATGTTTGATTACTGCGTAAGAGGCTGCAAGGGAAATACAGATCCTAACTATGATATTTTCAGGTGTTTAAGTATCAGAAGATACACACTAAACCAAAAAAGATACAGCCAAAATGCAGCAGTGCGTTCCCACATGTTCAAGTCTGAGCTCACTCAACTCCACGAAACATGAGCATCCAGCTGAAGCCCTGTGGGAAGGAAGCAGACCTGAGTGATCGCTGGTGACTGCCGTGGCGGAGCAGGATGCAGCCATGGGGCTGCCCAATCGCAGCCAGGTCCACACCGCGGGAACACGGTGTGCTGGCCAGAGTGGGAAAGAAAAACAAACTCTTTCCTTCCTCCAGCTCTATCGAAATAAATGCTGGCATTGAATTGGTTAGATCGTGGCAAGGGAGGAGGCTACAGTCACAGTTAAGCCAGGAGCAGTGTGCCATGTTCTTTAATATAAATAATACCACTAATGTATGTGCATAGGATGGATTTTCATTGAGTTCCCCATGTACTCTACACCCACACACTCCATGTGAAGCCATTACCTCCGCCTGATTCTCCCATCCCAGCCTACGCTCCTATTTAACTTGGTGCTCCCTGGCCAAGATAGATAATTTTTAAATTCCTTTTTCTCCTAGCAAGCTAATGATCTCCTAGAACATGATTGAGTATCTTCTTGACATATATTTCTTGAACTCAGAATCATTTGACACTCAGCTGCAAAAATCGCCATGTGAACCTGGACTGAACATCCATAAAGATCTATTGAAGAAGGGGCTGGATACAAAGCGAATGAGGAGGGAGAAGGAACAGGAGCTAGTCATTTGCGTTCCCCTGACTGAGGGGATTTATCTGTATTTCTAGTTAATAAAAGACATTAATTGATGCACAATGTTTATGGCTGCACACAGAGCTATTCCTGGCTGGAAGGAGACACTCTTAAATGGAATGAGTCAGACTAGACTTGTTATGTCACCCTGGGACCCTGAAAGATTTGTTAATAGCTCTGAAGAAATCAAGTTACTTCACAGGGATATTTTCTTTTCAGACATCAAAAGCAGAGGGAAAGTATCGTAATTCTCAAGGCTGAAAATGATTTTTTTTTACATGGTCCTTTGCATTTGAGAAATAGCAACAGGATATTCAAAGAGCTTTGCTCTCCATGAGACACACGCAAAGAAATCTCAGCAGGATTTATTGGTCCATCTAAACATAATCTCTAGAGACACGGCTCTTAGCTAAGGCAAGTCCTAGCAGGTCAGAGCTCCTCAATTGACTTGCTATGATTTCTTCCAGATTAACCTCACAAATCAAAAGATTGTATTGAGAGAGTTTTACAGAAAGGGAATTCTGTATTTTTTCTCTTAAAAATATATACAAAAAACATATTCTTTCACCAAACCCTTTTTCCCCCACAATGGCATCTGCTTCCTAGCCAGGAATAAGGCTTTTCATAATAAAATGAAATTGGACCGGAAACAAAATTGTTTAAAACTCGTTTGTCTATAGTGTAGATTTGAGTTGCAGCCCAGGGGTTTCATATTCCCTTTCTGAGTCACAGTACCCTGCCAGATGACACCTCCAGGATGCAAAGCCTGCTGTAACACATCTTAGTGCCTCCACCCCAGAAGAGGTGATTTGGTTTTTGGGTTCCTCAGTACAAGAAAAATATTGAGGGGCTGGAGTGCATCCAGAGGGCAACAGAGCTGGGGAAAGGTCAGGGGCACAGAGGTTCAGGGAGCAGCTGAGATACCTGGGGCTGTTTAGTCTGGAGAAGAAGAGACTGAGGGGAGACCTCACAGCTCTCTGAAGCTCCCTCAAAGGAGGTTGTGGTGAGGTGGGCGATGGTTTCCTCTCACAAGTAACAAGTGATTGGATGAGAGCAAATGGCCTCAAGTTGTGCCAGGGGATGTTTAGATTGGATATTTTGAAAAATTTCTTTACTGAAAGGATGGTGAAACATAAAAAGAGGCTGCCTAGGGAGCCTAGTAGAGTCACCATCCCTGGAGGTGTTCAAAAAGCTTGTAGCTGTGGCACTTTGGGGTATCACAGAATCACTACGTTGGAAAAAACCCACAGGATCATCGAGTCCAACCATTTCTATCAATCACTAAACCAAGCACCTCAGCACCCTCATATGGTTTAGTAGGTACAGTGGTGTTGGGGTCATGGTTAGACAGGATGATCCTAGAGGTCTTTTCCAACCATAACAATTCTATGATTCTATCATAACTCATGGGATAAAGCAAGGAGCCAAGGGAAGACAGTGGTCCAAAGTGATAAGGGACATCTAAGGAGCCCCACTCATCCCTTCAGTCTTCTAACAGGATTTCCACATTCAATTTGCAAAGAGAATTAGATAGTTTTCAGCTAAGAAATATGTATGCTTTGTTTTTCACAAGAAGACAAAAAATATCTGTGGAAAATGTTGACAAATTGAAAATATTTGTCATTTCTGGTTTGGTTACCCTGGTGACAGAAAAAAAAGTTAAAAAAAGAGAAGTATTTCCAATTAAGACAAAGCCCGTATCTCATAGGCTTGTCCAGCTTGTTCTGATATTTGCCCTTGCTCTCACCCCCATGGTTCAAAGTAACACAACAGTGGCAGGGGGCTGTAAAACAAGCCTTCCTCTCATCTACAAAGCTTGATCTTGTTTGTCCTTTTTACACCTGGCCAGGGCTATTCCCAACAGGATAAATGTCTTTGCTGGCCTCATCCCATCTAGGAAGTGATAGTTAAGCTCTGTAGTCATGCCAGCTTCACCAGGGAAAAACGATGGAACACATTTTCTGTTGTTTTCTCCAATCTTTTTTTTTTTTTTTTTTTTGGTATTGATGTCTCGTATATTTGCAGCTCCTGGACATCAGAGGAGCCCATCAAAGGGCTCAGCTCTCTGTTATAGATATGCAAAGCAGAAGCCTGGGTTTCTTCTGAACTTTCCTTGCACTGGGTGGTGAGACAAATTTAGCAGCATACGGTTTGTAAATCTGTGCACAGCCCCAGCATGGTATCAGTAGCTGGCTCGAGGCTTGGGGGGGTGTAGAAGTATGGGCGTGTTAAAATCCTTACAGTTTAGACAAATCTGCCCCCAGTCATATTCACACAGTCATCTTCCTTAAGGAAAAAGAATGCTAGAGAAAAACCAAGATGCCATCTAGGCACTTCCAAAGCCTCTGCTGCCATGAAGCCTGTTGGGAGCACAACTTTGTGAACCCTCTTCACAGGACAAACTGCTGGACTGCAGTGTTTTAGTTCTCTCTCTCTGTACCAGAGAGTGAGCCTGTGTTTGGAGGAAGCCATCCTTTTTGTCCCACGTCAATGCAATCTCAGCCTCTACTCAATGCCCCCCTAAGCCTCATTCTCTGGGTGGCTGTAGCCTTCTGGTTCCCCAGCACAAATTCTCCTGCTTGCACATAGCAACCACTGATTTTGCTGTCTTTTTTTCTCAGTCAGTGAAGACTTAACGTTAAAACACCTGAGAATCCTTAAAGACAAGAACTTACTGTGGCAGAGCAAGGATCAATACAAGCAAGATAAATGCAGCTTGTGCTAGCTGGAGCTCTTGCACTTCATAACACGAATCTCAAAATGCGATACCAGCTACAAATCCAGGGTAGTCTTTCTCCAATGTCATGCTTTTTAACAGTGATGCATTGTGCTGAGACTCTACAGAGTGGGCTTCAACTCACGCTGGAGTTTCATGCTTGTTTTAAGGAGCAATGCTGCTGAAACAGTCACATCACTCCTTCCCTGCTCTTTGTAGTTTGCTCCCTGCCATGCCTGTCCACAAGCCAGCACAACACCCATGAAGACACACAGTGAAATTATTTGGGTTCAAAGCAGTCTGGGTTTGCTTTCAGCCAGCTGGAGTTCTCTAATCTGGCTGGTTGGGTGGTCACATCAGCGCTTGTGCTGGAGCAAAGGAAGATGCATTGAGAGGGAAGGGAGGGGACAGATAAGGAAAAATGCCTCTCCCAGCCATAGTTTTAGGGGATGGCATTTTAAATTACAGTCTAACGTCCTTGTTTTAGCTTGTAAAGCATGTAAATAAATTCTGGTTGCTCATCTAGGCTCTTTGCAGATAAAGAAACTCACCTGTCTGAGGATGAATTGAACTCCTGCAAAGATGTCCTCCTCTCAACCCTGACCTTAGAGAGCCCACATGACCAGCTCAGATTAAAAGCCCCATTTTTAGAAGCTATTAGTAAGATGAAATGAACCCCATCTACCTGACTGATGTATATGCCTCCAAAGCTATTGTGAGTATTGGAAGGCCTCAGAAAGGAGGGTGGATTGCAGTGGAACATGGGGCAGAAGTAGTCATAGAATCACAGAATTGTTTAGGTTGGAAAAGGAGCTTTAAGATCATCGAGTCCAACCATAAACCTCACTCTGCCAAGTCCTAAGTATAGGCTAGAGGGCTGCCCCTTCCTGTCCACTGGACCTGATTCTCTCCCTTCTCTGGACAGGTCTGGAGACTTCACATTTGAGGCATGGGACCTATCTTAGCAAGAAAACCAGTGGGCATACAAGAGAGGAAAGTAATAGCCCAATCTACTTTATTTGTCATGCGTTCAATTCCTGCAGAATGAGGCTGTGAATAGACACAGCTCTCACGAACGCCTGAGCAGCTGGAAGCTGATGTACTTAGAGGTACAGTGGCTCTTTCTTGAGGGATATTATTTGTCCTTTCAGAACAGAAATATAAAGACTCAAATAATCCACCCTTCTCTGGGAAATTGTCCTTTATCAGAGGAACATTGCCCCTGCTGGGCTCCAAATCTCCTCACAGTGCTCTGAAATGAGAAAAAGGGAACCATCCTCCAAGTCTTGTGCCATGAATGCTGATACAGCATTCCTTTGAGAGCTGACCTGACCAAGCTCCACGCTACAGAGCCAGTGTGCTCATCCCAGTGCACACCAATACACTGACTGGGTAACTGCCAGAGAACTTCACAGCTCTGACCTTTAAGCCTCCTGCACTAAATCTATCCATAACCAATCTTTGCCCTCTTGTCTTTGTGCTGGTGTTGTTCTTTAGCTCCCACGTTTTTCCCTTCCAGCTATTAAGCCACTGCTGTGATGTAAGGATGATCCAATGTCTCTCAATCTTCCGTTTCTGGGCTAAACAAGCTAAATTCCAGTCTCTTCTTGCCTAGCAGGACAATTCACCCCCAGGAAAACCTCTTTGCAGTCCAGTTTTGTGCCTGCTCCAGTATGAAAATATCTTACTCGAACAGAATACACAAAGAGAAGATGCTCAGTGGCTCCTGCACATTCCGTGGGTGGTTTTATCTGCAGAGGAAGAGATAACAACTTAAAGGCATCATGTTTTTGTGACTACTTTCTGTTCCCTAGTGCATAGCCCTTATCCATCTTGAGGGCTGGAGGCTTCTGTTGCAGGGTACCTGATCAACACAAGGAGTATGCATTTATTAGAAAGCAGGGACCCTCTAGTTGGATGTATTAGAGAGGTCTCTTTTTGAGTCAGCCACACTGGTAGCCAATGGAGAAATTAGTCACAGTTAAGATGAAGCTCCTATGGCTCTGGATGTATGATTCGGGATGTGCTCCACAGCAGAAGCTCCTTCTCCCTAGGCAGCACCGGTTAAGACTGAGTAGCAAAGTTAGATGGAGATGCCATACTGACTCTGTTTTGTCTTTCCTACCTGTTTCAGAAAGAAGAGAGGAATGTCTACTGTAACTCATAGATGGCTGGGAAACTCATGTGAGCAAACATAAGCACAAATGTGGGCTTCTCTCCTAGGCAGCAATGCAACCTGGCAGGTAGTCCAAATCCCACTCCAGCTGTCAGACCAAAATGAGAGCAGAAATCATGGCTCCATCACAAGGATCTTGGTGCAGTGCAAACTGTGAAGAAGATATAGATACTGCTAAATTTCTGCTGACGTGCGTGTCTAAATTTGTGTAGACATGGGGCTTCTGCTGAGAATCGCCTCTTAGCCTGCAGCCAGTCCTAACACTGCAGGATGATGAGGGAATCTGAAGAGCATAAGTTAATCCTGCTTAACCTTTCTCATGTCCCCTCAAAAGCTGCTCAAGATTTGCTGTAGAATCCATGGAAATAAAGTTCCCTATTGCTAAATCTCAGCTTCACCAGTACCAGTACTGCTCGCAGTTTCCACAGATCTGGAACAGAAAGATTTCTGATGAGACTGTCCTAAAGTCTGAACAACACCTCAGCATGGGTACCTCATCATCTTTCTGAAGAAAAGATGTTTATTCCTTTCTGCACGAGCAAGCCAGATGCCATCAAGTCATGAGGATAATCCAGAGCCTTTTGTTAAGGTGCAAGGACAGACCAAACAAGCCTCATTTTGCATCCACACTGCCTGGGTTATCCTGAGGATGCTACAGATCTGAACCCCTTTTCCAGCATCCTCTCAAAACCACCTCACCTGTGTGCAGGGCCACAACTAATGCCATGGTCCAAAATAGATACAGTCACTCTATCTCCTTTAGACACTCAGTCACCAGATTATTTCCATGAAACTACCTTTCTCATCTCACATTTGATCCATGTTCCAGTCTCCCTCTCCACCTTCAAAATTAAGATACTAATCCACATTTGGTGGCTTTCATGGGAAATACTGGTGCAGGAAAAGACTCTGAAAATTATAAATATTCTCTTTTATGACTGCCACTCCCAGTTCAGTGTCTTTTGTGCTGTTCTACTGAAATATTTCAAGGTACTTCCGTCTTATCTCCATATGAAAAAGAAGGCAACAGCTCTGAAAGGCTTGTTTAGAAAAATCCCACAGCAGCTATCTATTTTGTTTTCACTTGCTCTACACAAATCATTATTCACATCTAAGGGGTGAAAGCTCCGTAATGAGCATGATCATGACAGTGTACAGTACTGTTGACAACAGGAGGAAAAGCAGGTTGGAGGGAGATGTGTGATGGAGACGGCAGACGTGCTGTCCCAGCGGCTTTCTGCTGCGTGCTGGCTGTGGCTGGCTGCATCCCTCACATGCTCTTCGGCTCTGTGTCACTGCTGCTTGCACGTGAAGAATTTCAAAGGACTGCCAGCCACTTTAGGGATCTTGAGAAATAAGACCTGAAGCTCAAGATCTTCCAGAAGACTTGTTTTGTAGCTGAAGGAATGGCGGGAAAAGAGGAAACTAAAATCTCAAAGCAGTGCACTTGAACATACAATCCTGTGAATGGATGACACCAAGTGTGAGCACACAGCTGCCTGTACTGCACATGAGAGAGGCTCCAAGGGAGCCCAGAGACCTCACCAGTGGCAGGAAAAGCCACTGGAACATGGGGCATGATCATGCTGTGCAACCTCTTCCTATCACTCACCGAAAGACAAGGCAGAACTGACAGTACTTGATATCAGGTGTTGCCTTGATGAGCCAAGGGAGGATGCTTCAGCATCAGCGAGATGTAGAATCTCTGCGTTTGTGTTTACATCGCAAAGTCTGTGTCGGAACCAAAGGACAGAGAAAGGAGCTGGAAACTTCCAAGCTGCTGACAAGATTATCTTATTCTCTCTTTTGCTTTTGGAAGGAAGGAATGGGAAGGGAGCAGCCTGGCACGTTGTGGGTACTGTGCCCCCCATAAGATATATCATTTGAAGTAGGAAAGCATCAGAGCCTACACAGGATTGAGAGAAATAAGCAGCATGTGTGATGTAAGACAAAGTGCTGTGGCTCTGGGGGTTCAAAAGCCTGCACTCCTTTGGGCTGCACTCTCGTGTGGCCCTGGAGGGTGGGCCACACATTTAACTTCTGCTCATCTTTTCTCTGCTTTAGGCTTATTTACCTGACAACTTGTGCCAGCCTAGTAGTTGCCTAGACACAATGCAGTTGGTGAACCCATTTTCCATTATCTGGAGGCTGTAGGAAGCAAAACATCCCCCTGACAAGAAACTGGAGCTATCAACAACCCACTTAGAGCTTAGCTTGGGGTCAGCTCAACAACCACTTGAGTTCTGTGTTTTGCTTACTCTCAGGTTCCATGTAGCAGCTAGAAGCCCAAGCTCCTGCCTCAGCTGGGGAGGAGGACCCTCTAGGCTGGATGAGCCTTGGCAAGGCCCCTGAGCTGCAAGCAGGTCGAGGGACCCTGAGAAGAAGGAGTGATGTGTCACCAAGCACAGCATCAAAGCTGCATCCTTTAGCCAGAATCAAAGCCACAATGAAGAAACGAGGGTCAGCCGTGATCGGCAACCTCCTGTCATGTGCAAACATATCACAGTGAGTTGGCTTTTCAGTTGTAACCCAACCTCCCATGCAGTTGTCAATGAGTTATTGCTCCCCTTAATGGGACTGTCCTGTTTTTCACTCGGGTCTTACCAAACCTGGACCAATTGAGTGTATTTTTGGTGGTCTCTGTGTACACAGAACGGACTGTTTTACAACATGAACCCCTGCTCTGGACATTTATGGGACAGTACGAACTCCAGGAGGTTTCCTCCAGTCCCAATAGTGTGGGGCATGCAAGCCTCAGACCTGAATGTTCAAATTACTTCCCTCACTCCTCTCTTAACACAGACAGCAACTCTGTCTCACTAACCACAAAAGTACCACGATCCAAGTTTAGTGTCCCACACACCTTTGATCACAACAGCACCTGTGACAGTGAGATCTACAGGGTAATATTCACACTGAGTGAAAAATCTTTCCTTGCTCTCTGTTCTGAATTCAGCATTTTTAATTCAATGCCTTTCAGTTATCGCACAGACAGGATGTAGAGTACTCACCAAACAACCTTATCTGTCCCAAATCTACTTTAAAAACTTTTATCTGCGGCTCCCTCCAAGCACACATACTTTGCCAGGCATTTCTAAAGTCTTTATTCATATAATGACTAACACGAACTTCAGGTTATTCTTCACCTGTACTTGAATTGGCTTTATTTTTAGCTTCCTGGTGGAAAATGAGCATAAGGACATGCCTTTTATAGACTGTACGCTCTTGATATCTGAGCATCTTACATTAATAACAGTAACAGATACTCTGGAATAAAACTTGTGTTACATTTTAAACAATTGAGGCAGAGAGATGACATAAAAAGAATAGATAAGAGTAGAGTATCTTAATAAAATGTTGAAGGGCTATGTTTCCAAAGAGAAATCTGTGAGTTGTGTGCACAGATACGGCCTCACACAAAGAGCAGATCTGCTCAGAAATATGATTGTGTAGCAGGAGGGTTTTTCCTCAGCAGATCTACATCTCACTGCCTGCACTAACGTTTTTCTTCTTGTGGCTGGGAAGGCAAGCCCCTGCTGTCAGTCTGGCTCATGCATTGATCTCAGATTTTGAACAAACTAAATGTGTTTTGACTCTTAGAGTGAGGGATCGGCTTTCAGCCTGACTACTAAATCTCTTCTGGTCACATTAGAAGCACATTTCTTCCAGGTATATTTGCTACATTAAAAGAAAATAAAAATAAGTTCTCTAATGTTCTTCATTCCTTGCTCAGAGGGGAAAATGCACACTAGGAAAGCAAACCCATCATTTTCCTAAGGGGCAAGTGCGCAACAGCAGCATGGTAAGCATGGTCTCCATTGGCAAATGTAAGTATATGCTCTGCTGCAGATCCAAGCCAGCACCGTTGAAATCAATTAGAAAATACCAGTCACTGGCAGAAAGTGGACTTGGAATCAGCTCTTTAGTTGAGGAACTAGGCTGTCATCCAGAAACTGTATGTCAGCTATATGAATTACTGGCCAGAATCCAGTTTCTTTCTTCATTCGCTTGGTGCTAGGACCATCCAAGAGTCAGAAAATCTGTCATGAAGAGATCTGTCCCTGCTCAGAGGCTTTCTGCTCCATGCATCCTCTTTCTATGGGCACTGTCTCATTGTTTGCCTACAGCTGAAACTGTTCTCTCTGTCCTGCAGCCACTAATTTAGAAGAAGAGTCAGTGAAAAAGAAGTGTTTCTTGTTTTTCACATGTCAAATGAAAATCACAGGTTCAATCTAACCACCAGTCTCAGAAATTGTGACAAACTTGGGTTCTGATTGCTTTACTCCATGAGAGCACCAGCAGCAGCCTCAAGGCACTGCATGGAAATGATGCCCTCATCTAGGAATATCTTGATTTCATATAAGGAAACAAGGCACACTGCTACAATAAGGGATTGTGGGCAGTTCTTTTCAAGAGTGTGATAGCCACTGCATGAGGAGTTCCAGGCTCCTAGGGAGTTTTAAAGCCGCTGAAGGATGCAGATTACAGAAAGCACCTACTCCAGTTCTGATGAGGCATGGAGACGCTGTCAGAAAAGAAACATCCATCCTAGCAACAGTCAGAACCCGAGCAGTGGGAAAGGGCTTAGCACTTTCAAAGGGTTTTTTTCTGGCACAGCTGCTGAGGGACTCAGTTCAACTGTTTCTCTCCAATCCCATGTCTCTGATTAGCACTCTGAGTGTCTTCTTCCCAACGGATAATAATTTTTGGAGCACTTTCTGGTGCCCTAAAAGAGAGGCAGGAGGAAGACTGTAGGGCTTGCTTTGGAAAGTCCAAGCAAGAAGAAAATGCTCTCCTCATCCATCAGACCTAGCCCTCCCTGCTTCCCATCATAATTCCCTACTTTTAGGGTTTCTTGAAGAACCTGCTGGTCCTACCACCTCCTAAGAACCTCCAGGGAGCAGGTCATACTACCTTTAGGAAAATTACTAAAGGCTACTCATTAAGGGCTACTCATTCCTTCTTCTCAAGTCCTGAGGAGACTGTGGGTCTTTGATTCACCTGCCTATCCTCTGCTGTGGGTCTTTGATTCCGCTGCCTATCCTATATCTACTTCAGAGGACTGTAAATTCATTTCAGCCTCAAAGCAGTTACAAGGGACAATACAGTGAATTTGTTACCCTTATCTCCTCCCTGCTCCTTGGAAGCTTTGCACTTTTTGTTCACAGAGAACAGTAGCAAATTTTGCACTGCACAGACTTCCTTCACCCTACAAAAAGGTTTGCTACAACCTGATCTCATAACCTAAACTCAATCACAGCAATGTCACTCTGGCAGGTGGGAAATTGCTGAGCTCTGTCTCTTCACTCCTGGCTAAAGCAAGACCTTTCACGTACATGCCAGAGAGAAACTGCTCCTTCTTTGGCAGGGCAGGGACGGGGGAAGCTTTTGGTTTCTCAGACCTGGACTTGACTGTGCAAACTTCTTAGCACTTCGTCCACCATCTGCTGTGCCAGCTTACGAAAGCAGAGGCCATACACCTGTGAGCACTGTGTCTCACACAACCCCAGGGCTACCAGTAGCTCGCGTTGCATCCTGGCACTCAGTGAAGAACACAAGCAGGGCAACATTCATCCCGCTCCTGCTGGTGAGCTCAGCCTGTGGCATCAGGACTGATGAAGTGCCCAGGCTCCCTTCACTGAGTAGAGAAAGGTTTTGGTGTCTAGCTGAAAGCACAAGCCTGACTTTAAGCCAGAGTGGGTAGGAATCATCTGGCTTCGCTTCAGACCTCTAGTGTCCTTGCAGTCCCACGAATGGAAGATTAATGGCTCACTGACAAATGTCACCAGCATTAGTCACTATGAGATAATGGAAACGGAAGGAAGATCTCAGCCTATAGGATTTGCCCTGCCCTGGAAGAGTAAACTAGCCCTGCTTGGATGCAACTGCAACTGAATGGACAAGAGGAAGATGAAAACATCTACATCTGCTATGCCTGAACCAGCAGAGCAATATGCTAACAGCAGTAGGCCTTACACAATGGCAGATTACAGTTCAGCTTCTGTTATTTCATCTGCTGCTAGATTAAGGCCCAACATGCTAAAAGTCACAGATTTTGTACTTAGGGAAACAATACGTTATCATCCTTTGACTGCAAAACAACTGCAGTAGGAAAGCCCTCCCTCAGCCATTCTGCTATACCTCTCTTGGAGCATGGATGCTACACCTGTAGCAAAGTAATGACAATATTAAACAAAACTGACTTTGGAATAACATGAAAAATTCTTCCAGCTGAGGAACAAAATAGGAACTACTGTAAAAGTAGGTCTGGGACAACAAAGTGATGTTGCAAACTGTGAAACTTAGCAATCCTACTTCAACAGATACTCAGCTTTTGTACACCTGTAAAGCCAATACAAAAGGGAAAAAAATATCTGAGGCACATCTCCCTCTGTTCTTCCCATCTAGGAGTCATGGTTCCCATGTTCTACCTGTGGCAATATAAACTAGTCACAGCCAGGGACCTGCACACTGTCAACAAATGGAGATCAATCCATTTCAAACAGTAGAAAAAAATCAATCACTAAGTTCCAGTCTGTCTCTCAAGGCAATTACTTTTGTCTCATTCATTGTATAAACCCCCTACAATTGTCCACGGTTTCCTACTGTTGAAGGATAAATCTCCTAAAACCACATCATTTCCCTAAGGGCGAGCACTGTATCTGTGAAGTAAATCTGGAAAGCAAACCTGGGACCTGTGTCTCAAAAGACACTGCCCTGCTGACAAGCCAGTGACCCTTCCAAGGAACTTTGGAAGATAATGTTTTCCTGTGAGGGTGGGATGCTGTGGCCTAGGCTGCCCAGAGAAGCTGTGGATGCCCAATCCCTGAAGATGTTCAAGGCCAGGTTGGATGGGGCTCTGAGCAACCTGATTCAGTGGGAGGGAGCTTGGAATTGGATGATCTGTAAGGTCCTTTCCAACCTAAACCATTCTATGATTCTAGTCTATATACTGGTTCCGCTATAGCAGTAGATCCTTAGGCATACTCTTAATCTGCTGGACTCTGATCATAGGATTTGGTTGTTTGGGTGAAACCATGGGTGTTTCAGAATTACAGATCCTCCTGCAGCCCCTTATCTGCACTCAGGAATCACAATTTTTTCATGGTATTTGAATGTCTTATTTATAATCTGCAAACAAAATTAAGACTGAATGTTGCTCTGCAAAACAAACAGTATGGAAACTCCAAGGGTGATTCGTAATTTCAGTTAAAACCCCTGTTTGGGGAGATAACCAGTCTGAGGTGCTCAATGACACTGTAGCAGGAAAGAAGGGGTTTTTTTTATTCATCAGTTCTTGATAATAAATATAGAAAATGACATTCTTCAAAGAGAAGTTTGTGGCATGCAGCTGAAGCTTCCTGCTTCATAGACGGCTAGGCTGTAGCTGCCAGCTTTTCACCAGCCTTCAGTTCAGTTTTCAAAGGTATCTGCCAAAACACCATGGAGAGCTGACAAAGCCTCTGCAAAAGGACATCTGATAATAGGCAGGGCCTTTTTCTTCTTCTCTCAGCTATTGTAATTTATTTTGATATACTGTTAACACACACTAGAAAGAAGAGAAATCCACTATCGAGTACTAGATTACTGAAAACCATCCATGGGAACTCAGCAGAATGCTGGATGCAATGGAATCTGTAGGGCAAGGAAATGGGCAGCAGAATAATGCACTGACCGCAAAAGGAAAACAAGTTGAATGATGACTTCTCTGATTTACATTAACGTGGAAACATAAGGACCTCAGCAGTGGCAGTGGTGAAGGCTAATCCCAAACTCCTGTATGTGCATGAGTCCATAAAGTGAACACACTGAAGTCAAAAGCCAGAGGTGCCTCATGAACTTTTGCAAAGCACCAGGTGCAAGTTTAGCTCAAATATTGTATGATTCAGGGAGATTGAGATGAGATCTAAGGAAGAAATATGCTACTGTGAGGGTGGTGAGGCACCAGAACAGGTTGCCCAGAGAGGTGGTTTCTGTCCCATCCCTGGAGATGTTCAAGGCCAGGTCGGACGTGGCTCTGAGCAACCTGATGCAGTGGGGGGTGTACCTGCCCATCGCAGGGGGTTGGAACTGGATGATCTTTAAGGTCCCCTCTAACTCAAACTATACTATGATTCTATGATTCTTCTCATTGCTCATAGTGTGGAACACACTAGCACGGCAAGTCACATTCCAAAACAGTCTCTCCAGGTTGATCTTTAAGCTAGGTTTGGGGCCAGTTTGCCTGCAGACAGAAGAACGTGAACCCATAAGGCACTTTGCAAGTGACCTAGGTTTGATGTGGGGTTGCTTATGTTCAGCCCATCCCTTGCCTACAGCAGTGGCATGCTGGACAACCGCTGCCAGCATCGATAAGGGTTCCATGAGCTCCCACTCTCCTCCCAGCCAGCTATTCAGAGGGCTATAAAAAAAAGAGAGCTGTCCAGACTCTGCTGAGAAATGGATGGTCGCGTCTGAAGTCAATTAAATAATTCAGAGCGGATTGAAATGCCTTATTGCGTAATGGAATCTTTCTGCAAAGCTATGAAGCATTTTCCACATCCCAATGATCCTATTTTCAAGTCAATACAATTAAGTGTCAGAATATGCAGCAGGTGAAATTAATCTGGAATCAGAATGCAAACGATCTTTAGCACACACACTGCAAGACACCATCAAAATCATTAGGTATTATTCAGGAGGAACATAAAATGATTCATTGGGATGCAGCGAGCTCTGGTTTGACATCTCTTCATTGATGTGAAATGTCTAATGAGTGTTTCATGAGAGAAGGGATTCAACATACCTAACCTTCAATTTTTGCATAATCTATTCATGGTGTGTTACAGATGCAGGTATGAAAAAAATGACCATTAAACTTCTCTCTTTCCCTATATTAATGAGTCTACACCAAGTGTGGATTTCCAATGATGGGGAGAAACAGTAAATTCCATCTTAGACCTGATTCACTGCATGTTGCATAGTGGCACTGGGCCGATGCTGTTTGCGACAGGTGGAACCTAAGACCCCAAAATAGCAAATTAAGGGTATGGACCAGCACTTTGGGAAAGAAGCTGGAACAGAAGGCTGCCAGCCAAGCAACAGGGAATAAGCCACAACAGCCGTGAGCCAGGGCAGTGTTGAAGAGAGGAATCAGAATCTTCAAACTGCTAATGACAATTAAATTAATAAATCTCCCTCCTCCCAGTCATCCCCAAATCATATGTACGTGCCAGTAGGATACAAAAACTTCTGGTTCCTGAGTTCATGCTTGTAAAAGGGGCACAGGTCAGGGTCTCCAAAAGGAATAGAGATGTGTGTACAAGAAGACGAAGTGGCATCAGCTAGTATGAATACCCCACCCTGTTTCACCGCATTGTAGCACACCTGTATGCAAAGCTTGCAGCACGCTGAATGTTATAAATCCACTGAGGTGTCTGCATAAAGATTAGTTTGCATACAGATAATCATTTATGAAATACAGAGCCTGTCACAGAAGGTGGGAAGAATATGCAAATGAGGAAACACAATGGAAAAGCAGATCAATACATTCGAGGAAGAAAATGACCTGAATCATGAAATGAAGAGATTCTGGGGACAGATTCTTTTCAATGGTGCCCAGTGACAGGACAAAGGACAATGGGTACAAACTGGTGTGCAGGAAGTTCCACTTCAACTTCAGGGAAAGTTTATTTTCTCTATGGGTGACAAAGCACTGAACAGGCTGCCGAGGGAGGGCATGGAGTCTTCTTGTCTGGAGATACTCAAACCCACTCCTCTGCAACCTGCTTTAGCATAGGGGTTGGACTGGATGAGCTCCAGAGGGCCCTTCCAACCCCACCACACTGCGATTCTGTGATCCTCACATTGACACAGGTTGTTTCACACCCCTACCATCATCAACAAGCTTTTCTAGGAGTCACACAAACACAAATTGACAACACTGTCTCGGGGAAACATAGACCTAGTCATGAGTCATTCGCTCTGCGCTCCCTCTCTCCATACAAAGGGAAGACATCACCTTCCAGTGGGACCAGCATACACATGGTGCTAGGAAAGCTCTGGAGCTTCCAGGAGAGAAAAACATGAGGAAGCTGAGCTTCCACCCACCTCAGTTGGCCAAGACACTGAAGGAGCTCAGGAAGATCTTGGTTGCTAAGTATGATCTAGAGCTGCATTTGTCCTCTGTAATGTTTGCCTTTGTAGGAGATTCTCCTATAAACAAACACAAATGTTGAAATGTCAGATAAAGCAAGCTGTTGCTTTACTCTTGAAACTTGTCTTGCAATAAGCTTAAGCGACCCTATTGACACCAGGCTCTTCATCTCTCAGAACTGATCCATGGAGCGACTGGGAGCACAGTGGTGCCAATCTCCAGGAGGATGCAGGGCTCTGCCCATCAAGATGAAGGTCTGGCTGTGGACTGGCAGCACAAGATGACAGGGTAAGGATTAGGTAGCTCCCTTGACTTGTCAAAGCCCACTGAGAGACAAGCGAGTAGGGAGAAGCCATGAGACTAAGCTGCTCCCTCAAGTCTGTCATCTCTCCCTCCCATCCTGATAACACCTCGGCTCCTCTCACTTTAACTCTCACAAACCCCTTGAAGCATCCAGAACTCAAACCCATGCTGTAGCCACCTTCGACTGTTCTGGCACCACAGGATATATGGTCTATCCTCAAAACAACTCATGCACGTGGTATGGGAGGGAAAGGTGATAATTTTCTACGTCAGGACTAGATTAAGAACAACTTGCTCCTTTTTTTTTAAGAAAAGCACAAGAAAAGCTGATTTGAGGGAGGTACTGCCAACTGCGAAAAAGCAAGAAGAAGGTAACAGGCGACTTCTCACTTTTCCCTCTGCCTGTATGTGGATTGTCTGCATCATTTCCCTGGATGTGTTCAAGGCCAGGCTAGATGGGGCCTTGGGCAGCCTGGTCTACTGGGACCTGTCCCTGCCCATGGCAGGGGTGTTGGAACTTGATGATCTTTAAGGTCCCTTCAAACACAAACTATTCTGTGATTCTATGATTTTATTTCAGGTAAAAGGGAATGGGATATTTATCAGCAGGTGGCAAAGGGTGAGCCTGTATCTGGAGAGTATGATGCCTTGTAGGGTGTAAGGACCCGCTAATGGACATATACCATCTTCCCACACATCAGGCACATGTGTTCAACCAGAACCAGCTCAGGCTGGAGAGCTGTAGCTCACGTGAAAGGCTGTACCACAGAAAGGTGCCCTGACCTGCTTTATGCATGACTGAGGTTACAGCCATGCTGCAGGACAGTGAGAAAAGAGGACCATAATTCAAATCCCACATTCAGGCTCTAAATCTTGCTTTATCTGCACCAGATATCAGAAGACAAAATGTGACCATGGGTAGCTTTTCCTCCTGAGTCACCAGTCACCAACATTGTTTTCACATTGCCCACACTTGGTGCAGCTCCATGGAGATGCCAACAGCAATGTAGTCAGGTGTTAACAGCCACATCATACTGACTTGTACACATGGTTCTTCTTCTCCTGCCCACTGGCACTGCTGGAGAACATCCTAGGTGCAAATTTTAGTGGGATACTTGAAGAAAAGAGACTCCAGATGCACTGACTCAGAGCACATCTCCAGGGAATCCAGGAGGAGTAAAGATTTGCAGCCTTGAACCAAAAGGGATAGGTTCCATTTTTAAGTGTTATCGGACAGGCTGTGAGGATGCTTGGCTCTTCCTGAGTTTTCCATACATGCTTTTCAAGTTTGCAGTCCTACTTCTGCAGCTCCTCAAGGATCTGGCATAAAATTAAAAAGAAACTAGCGGATTGTAGGAAAAGTCCTGTTTTTCTCTACTACCTGACCCTGCAGTAGAGGAGCCTAAAATCCCATATTCCTACTGTCTCCCTGTTTCCTAACCCCCTGCACTCAGTTGAACTGGGAAATTACGCATTTCCAAAAAAAAAACCCACTATTTTTAATACTGTTACAGAGTTACCAGGAAAACAAAGAAGATACTGAGAGGGTGTCCCATCCTTGGAGGTGTTCAAGGCCAGGTTAGATAAGGCTCTGAGCAACCTGATCCAGTGGGAGGTGTCCCTGCCCGTGGCAGTGAGTTGAAACTGGATGATCTTTAAGGTTTCTTCCAATCCAAACCATTCTATAATTCTATTCTACGATGAAGTTGGCTTGTCATCTGTTCTACAGAACCTATACTGCTGTCACGAACTGGTTAAAACGAGGAGCCCAGTTCCATTCGGAAACTATTTCCTGAGTCTGGTAGTAAAAATGCAAAATAAAAAGCATATTTTTACCCAAAACCTCAATCATGACCTGGAGTAGTTAATCTGGAATGAATTCAGTGCTCTTCAAGACTTGTTTACTCATTGTGGTTGAATATGGGTGGCTCACTCCATGTTGTGTTGCAACTGAGTAGGTTCTACACCACCCTAGACAAGGCTCTGCAGAGCCCTGGCAGGACAGCGAGTATGGTCCATGTTAGGATCGTATCAGACTGGAACATGTGGCAGTAGCAAGATGCTCAGATAGAGAACAGGTTGAAGAAGCTGGTTTTTTAAATCAGGTTATCACACAGAGGGAGGTGATAGCTCCTGTCTTCGGTGCTCCTACTTGTTTCACTGGAGCACTGAACTCTCATAGCAACTACCACGGAAATTGGAGCAGTAGTAGGTACTCCTACACACGCAAGTGCAGGTGGGATTCATCTGCCTTCCCCTGAACACTCATTTAGAGGTGCTGGTGTCTCTCAAGTGTCTCCGCATGAAGTTGAAGGCTACTCCTTCTGAATAAAATGTCTACCTTATAGTTGTCCAGTGCTAGATGAAGTTAGCCCTGCCGTGTGGCTCACCATGGGGATTTTCTACAGTCTAAAGACTTTGGATTCATTCCTAGATCATCATGACAGACTGACAGTGAAGTCTTTTACCATGATTTGAAGAACACGCTATGTAGTGATTTTATAGACTTAAATGCCAGGCAGTGATGCATCGCCCAATGGAGTGTCATAGAAGAATCATAAATCACAATCTTGCGGGAGCTTGTGGATGTCAGACATGTGAATATGCTTATTTGGTATCCATGGTAGTTTGGCATGTCTCACATCTTTGTCTTCTGCCCAAAAGAGATTAGCTCTTAAATATTACTCAGCACTTGGAGTCCTGCCACAGCACATAACACAGTTGAGAAAACACCAAAAATGTGTCTCCCGGTGCAAAGAAATATTGAGATAAACTTCATTGGCTTTGTTCAGACTAAAAGCAGATCCCTCTTCCATGGTGGTGTAACAACAAGGCAGGGTGATGTTATTTGGCTAATTGTAGTTGAAGTGGAGATTTTAACCCATGCACTGGAATTGAAATAGGACAATATCTGAGCATGAAGCTGCTCAGCTAAACCTCAGGACTATAACCCTTGCTGTAGCACTCATCTCTCCTGTCTACATGTACAAGTGAATTGTGAGTTCAAACTAAACAAAGGAAATCCATCATGTAATATTTTCAGAATCAATGCAATTATATAGGGCAAAATCCTAACGAGAGAGTCCCTAAGTCATTTGTTACATCCAAAGTCCTTGCTTTCACAGCACAAACAGGCAATCAAATCACGTCGAGGAACAGGCAGAGCTACACATCTGAGCAAACAAACAAGGCAGTTTGCCTGCAGAATGGGTGGAGATGTTAACCACTTGCACCAGTCAAGAGTGGGTGTGTGAATTTACCGTTAAGAAGTTAGAAGTTAACATTATGGTATTGCTCAAATAGAATGTGAATTTACAGGTAGCTGAAAAGTAAATTCAAAGGCCCATTCTTTTATGCCCATAAACAACCAAGATAGACAGGTTAATTTCTTCAGATAATAAAAGTCTTTTATTCACTTTGGAAAGCAGAATCCTATCTGATGGCTGTTGGAAGAGGTGGTATATCAACAGTCTAGACTCCCATTGCCCATTCTACCGCTTTCCCAGGAATATGAAATATGTTCTGTGAGGATTCCAACAAAGCCAGTGGAAAACGTGTGAAAACCACTGGTCCATCTACAGAAGAACAGAGCCCCCACGACTTTTCAGTTAAAGAAGGAAAGCAGTTTTTATTCTTAGCTGGGAAGGAACTGGGAAAACCATATTGCACAGAAAACTGCTTGAAGATAATTCCAATGTCAGAGCCAAAAAGGCAGGTTCTCAGGCCTGCTCAGGGTTATCCATGTGCTTGATGAAGACTAGCAGGACACTCTACCCTGTAGATCATACCTGTCCTGATGTAAACTTGCTATCTGACACTAAAATATATCCTCAGGCCTGATGTGATTTGACATGACAGAAAACTCCTCTTGGATGGGGAGGAGAAAGGGAAACCTTGTGTGAAATCCCATTCCTTGAACCATTCCAGTTCCCAGCCCACCTGAAAGTTCACAGTGTTTTTTTCCACTTCCCTCCACCAGTGCAGTACCAGGAATTGCAGGGTATTGTATTACAAGTCCCACGGGTGCTGCCTCAGCCTCAGTAAACTTTATTTAAGCACAGACAGACATACACAGACAATATACATATATTTGTTTCTTCTCTGACAGTTCTACAGGACCAACACTGCTTTGGATGACACTCGTGGAGACTTTGAAAAAGTGCAGGAAATGTATGAAAAAAATAAAGGTCTTTTAATAGTTTATGAGTCACGGTCATCCACAGAAACAACACAAGTGCAGTCAACCAGGCGAGCACATGGACACATCTCCACATACAGTACATTGGGTCTATATAGGTATCTCCACATACATTGTGTCTATATAAAGGTACAACAGTCTCAAAAGTCAGCAGGACACAAAGCCAGACGAGAACTGGCACGGCACATGCTTGCACTCCCAGTGTTGCAACACACTGCCAGTGCACCAGTGTGACCCCGTCGGGGTGTGAGTGTGAACAGAAAGGTGCTCCAAACATGGTCTCACCGTACACTATAAAAACTCACCAAATATGCAACAACATCATAAAACAAACATTCATCTGGGGTTCTGGTGACCAGCTCCTTTGAGTCAGATCTCACAGCTTTTGTGTCACCACAACTCCTGTGATGGATGGTTACTTATCTAATAGAGCTACAACTGTCTCTCAACATATATTTTATATACAGTACATGTACACAGAACATACACAGAGCAGTATATATATATTTTTGTGTTTTCATGTTTGTACATTATATCACAGATTATATGAACACATAAAATATATGTTTTAGGACCTAAAAAGAAATAATTTTATAAAATATTCATAATACCCCTCCCTGCAAAAACAAAAACAAAAAAATCAAACCCTGAAGTTAAACAAAACAAATCCAGAAATGCACCCTTGCAGTGTTAACTGGCTGCCCCTGGGCAGCATTTCACTCCTTCCCCTTCTTTTAAGAAGTACAACAGCACAATGGTAGTTTGCAACCATGCACCCAGAAAAACACAAAGCAGTATAAATCATTGAACTGCAAAGTCAGAGCAGAGTCTGGAGTCTGGCTGTCCGACTCCACACTCTCCCACTGTCTCCCTCGATAAGATTTAAAAGGTTCTGCCATGAGCACAGTATTTTTACCTGCAGCAATATTTGCAGACTAAATCTGCAAATCTACTGACTGCAGTCCAATACTGTTATCTCATAGCACTTAGAACCTAGCTTCTGAGTTATAGCCTTTTTTTTATTTATAACAATCTTTTTATTTAGCAAAAAATTGTTTCCACTGTACCCTTCGTGTGTCCTCTTCCTAATGTGACAAACCCGGAGGAGATGAAATTATGGAGATCTGGCCCTCCGCTTCGATAAATATCCTTTCCATAGGGACCTGCCAAAGGGAAGAAAACAAAGAAATCTTTATTCAGTGTATGTTTGTGTGTGTAGATGTATGTGCTACACAGCCCCACTGTCACCTTCAGATATGAGTACCAAGACCCCACCACATTTTTAATTGGCACACAGAGGGTATAACAGAACATAACACCGATAGCAACGTCAAAGTCATATTGCTTTATTGGCAAAGATTTATGAAGAAGAACAATTATGTATTTTGATAACTGCCAAGGAATGGACAGAATTCTGATAGAGGAACCACTAATGTGCCAAACCAAACACCCGATTTCTATGAAATACAATCATCACTAGCTCAGACTCAGGTATGCATGGAGCAAAGCTCCCTAAGAACTGGTGTCACTCAAACCTCTGAGACTAAGGGGCTAAAGAAGAGAAGTGGCTTTGATTTTTCCCAATTCCAGCCAGACTCCTGACAGCATTCCTGTCCTGTTGGAATTTCAGCACAAAAGCAAAGGTGCAATATCACTTTTGCCTAGGTTGGACCCAAGTCTCCATTAACAGTATGATAGCAAGCTTTGCCTCTTAGCTTTGTAGTCCTCTGGTTACTTCTCAAGTGCAAGAACATGTCCTAAGAACTTTCTCCATCCATGACAACAGAATAGGTTCAGGAGACACCCAGCTTTTTAATATTTTAATATACTAATAAAGGAAAAGGCCTTCTGCCTCCCTGATACCATGCAAAGCTCTGAAATGAGGACATGGATAATTTTTCAGATACTCTTTTATCATCTCCTCCCTTCTTCATGTTGTTAATTTTTCTATCCCTTTTATTTTACAAAAAGACAAAGATAAGATAGGTGCAGGCGGAGGGAAGGAAGGCAGCCTCAGGGATTGGGAATGCAGCTCCCTCCCTGTTAAGTCTCCATCTTCTCCGTGCCTTTCTGCACAAGCCTGTGCTATCATCCCTGCTCTTCTGAGCCGCAGTGGCTGCAAGTCCAGTGTGGCAGATGGTCCAGCAGACAGCACTCGAGCAGGAGAGCTGAGTCAGGAAGCTATGGGGAGGGCCAAATAGCCATTAGGGATCCAGGTGGAAATGCAGCCTGGGGCTATGTTCTAGCTGGCTCACATTGCTCTGACAGATGCTAAAGCCCTTTATTGTTTTTCAAACACTAAGACCAAATGCTGTCTGCTCTCATGCACTTTCAGGCTCTCTGGCAACACTGTGAAAACTATTAGGAATAAAGACTCTGAATTCTCATCATTCTGCAAAGTTTTCCTCTTTCCTTTTCAGCTAGTCCTTCTCATCCCAGTATCCCAGCAGCTAGTACTAATTTTGCAGGTCGTTGCTACTGTCACCAGAGTCCACCTTGTACAGGAGTGGGCTGAGTGAAGCACTCCTCCCAAAGCCTAAAATCTGCCAAAATGTCCCACAGTTCTGCCCAGCAATGGATCTGAGCAGGCTCCAAACCCCACTACCCAGTCAGGGAGGACACCAGCAACTGTCTGGCCAGAAAAGCCTAGCAGAGACTGCCATAACATGAGCACGTAGAAGATAAAAGAATCATAGAATCATAGAATGGTTTGCATTGGAAGAGACCTCAAAGCTCATCCAGTTCCAGCCCCTGCCACGGGCAGGGACACCTCCCACTGGATAAGGTTGCTCAAAGCCTCATCCAACCTGGCCTTGAACATCTCCACCACTTCTCTGGACAACCAAGATCCTCAGTGGAGGCTCACATATCCAGGCAGAAGATGCTGAGACTTCTGACAAACGTTTCGTCCTATCTAATAAAAGAACATCCCACTCCCTTCCCTCACATATTTTTTTCTGGTCATGGTCAGTCAAGTGCTCCCTCTAAATTTCTCAAAATACGTTTAAAGTGTTTCTACAGGTTTGGGAGTGTTGTTAGCAGCAAGACAGTTACAGTAATTCAAAGTGGTAGTAAAACCCTTCAAATGTGGAGGCATACACCCATAAATTGGCAGAGAAGAGAGCTTCCACAAACAAAAAGGAAAAGGATTTTCTGCTTCCTCAGGAAAGATCATAGGCCTTTGCTCTCTTATTCCAACCTAGCTCTTGCAAACTCTGGCTGCCGAGTTCCTAGAAGAACATGGCAGACCTTCGCCTTAGTCCCTGGAAGCTGTTCTGGCTTCATGAGGTATTTGTTCTGCAAATTTTGACTGCAGAGATGCTTTGTGGCTCCAATGCCCAATTCACTTTCGTTCTCTATCACTTTTCTAAAATGTGCTGCATTTTTTTCTTTCCAGTAAGCCAATTTTTGCTCATATACCATCAATTCTTGTGCTCTCAAGGCCATTTACTCTGCTGACTGACACTCCACCAGTGCCATAAATTTGCCATTTTAAACAAGGATAAAAGAAACACGCAAATATGTGCTATTACCTCTAGCTGAAATCAGCTGTCTTTTTTATGTCCCTTTGGAGGATCTGTTCAAGACAGATCAAGAAGGGGAGGCATATAAAAAAAAAGCAAACATTTACTGGCAGATTGAAGATCGTTCATCAGCCATTTGCTCTCTGAACCTTGCTCTGCCCCTTCTTATAGAACACAGTATTTAAATTAAAACATTCCTGTGATAACAACCCATTAGCATTTTAACAGGAGTTATGTGTTCCCATGAGAAACTTGACTTTGTAGACTTCAAGTAGCATGAGTTTTCCTTTATTACAGATACATTATAGGATGCTACATTTGTTTTATATGTTTGGTTTGGTTTTTTTTTATTCCTGCTCACTTGTGATCATTTCCTTTGGCTTTGCAGTGTAAAAATGCTGGTATATGGCCTTTAC
The DNA here is from genome assembly GCA_033459285.1 of Clamator glandarius. NCBI lineage: Eukaryota > Metazoa > Chordata > Aves > Cuculiformes > Cuculidae > Clamator > Clamator glandarius. The sequence goes on along the minus strand of JAUNZM010000269.1, from coordinate 2,552,171 downwards.
TTTTCTAAGCACCTTGGGGACTGCTGATGGGACAAGTTCAGGTATTGTTATTAAAACTGATATTTTCATAATCACAGAATCGTAGAATAATAGAATGGTTTGGGTTGGAAGGGGCCTTAAAGATTATTCAGTTCCAACCCCCTGCCCGGGGCAGGGGCACCTCCTGATGGGTCCAGTTGCTCCAAGCACCATCCAGCCTGGCCTTGAACACCTCCAGGGATGGGGCAGCCACCACTTCTGTGGAGAACCTGTTCCATCACTTCCTAACTGACGTTTCACACTGAAGGAGAATTCACCCTTATGCCTTACCAAGATGCACATGCCCAGTAGCAACAGTAGAGTTAAAGAAGCTTAAGTGTAAATAGACAAGACTCCAGAGCAGTGAAAGCATCAACAGCTCTATGTTAGACCAGAAAACATCCCTGTTTCACTCTCCGTTGGGGCTGTTTGCCTCCTTCCTAACTTTAGCTGCGTGTACTCTCACCTAGCTGCTGGAAGTCCTTATGCAATGGAGAGAGATTGGCTCTTTCGAAGAGATTTCATTCACAAGCTCAATTGAGCTGAGCTGCTGAGGGAGAAGCCTGTCCCATGGGCTAAGAAAGAGCCCTTAGAACTTGTCCAAGGTGTCCATTTTTAGTAGGCTGAACCAGAGTGTTTCCTCTGCCCTATGTCGAGAGAGCTAAAAAGCCTAGTTCCTTGAAAAAACAAATGTCAACAGACTGATGGTCATTTCTTTTCAGACTTCAGGGATTTTTATTCCAAATCAACACCTAATCAAACCAACTCTGCCATTCTAAACAGTTTCTCTTTGAAACGCCTCAAGGTTCCCCTAAGCCCTTCCTGGTACTGGAGGCTGCATCACCCCGGCGTGGTGGATGCTGCCTCACAGGGGCCGGGGTGGTGGCACCGAGCTGCCGCAGACCCCCAGGCACACAACAGAATGGAGATGGCTGAGCTAGGTCTGCTGTGTAAATGAGGTGGGGACAGTTTGATGGCTACCTTGCACCTGCTGTCGACAGGCATTATTCACAGGTTTCCCCCTCCTGCCCATGTGAGATCACATCAGAACAAAGCCACCTTCTGATGTACACAAATCAGAAAGGGTCACCGGGCACTGGCAGAGGCTTCCCAGGGAGGGGGTTGAGTCACCTTCCCTGGAGGTGTTTAAGGCACAGGTGGACGAGGTGCTAAGGGACATGGTTTAGTATTTTATAGGAATGGTTGGGCTCGATGATCCGATGGGTCTCTTCCAACCTAGTTATTCTATGATTCTATGATTCTTTGATTCTAAATGACATTACATGGGCTGCAGATATCAGGGAACTGGAACCCACAACCCAGAGGTAGCATTTGGGACCTAAAAGGAGTCAGATCAAGTGAGAGCAGTACATCAGTGTCATAAGCAAAGCAAGGCAGCACAGCCCAGCATCCTCATGTCCTCAGGCTCCCAGAACCCACCTTCCTTCTTTCACAGCTCTCACTTTGGGTAAAATTAGCTGCTGACTTCCAGGCTTCCATATCCAGGTATCCTGCCCAGCTAGTAAGTGTTAACCCTCTCTAGGGCTTGCTGGCAGCTTGGGGCTGTTTAGCCTGGAGAAGAGGAGGCTGAGGGGAGACCTCATCACTCCCTACAGCTCCCTTTAAGGAGGTTGTAGCGAGGTGGGTGCCAGGCTCTTCTCCCAAATGACAAGTGACAGGATGGGAAGAAATGGCCTCAAGCTGTGCCAGAGGGGGTTTAGATTGGATATCAGGAAAAATTTCTTCATCAAAAGGGTTGTCGAGCACTGAACCAGGCTGCCCACGGAAGTGGTAGGGTCCCCATCCCTGGAGTCCCCACAAGGACTTAAAAACCTTGCGGATAGCACTTATGGACATGGTTTAATAGTGGACTTGGCAGTGTTAGGTTTACAGCTGGACTCGATGGTCTTAAAGGCCTTTTCTAACATATGCAATTCTATGATTCTGTGGCCTTTTGACCATCCCCTGAGCAGGCCAGCAGGGTGGATGTGTCCCCTCCACGCGCCTCTGCATCCCTGTTCCTAAAGGGAGCTACCCTCCCTGCAGAGCACAGGGGCGGGCTGTGAATGAAAAGCGCTGCACAGAAGCCAGACTGGATTACGTTGGAGTCTCACAACACGCACTACTTCCAAAGCAAAGCAACCACCCACCTCACGGCATGGAACATGCTATCTGTTATTACAGCATTTGTCTTGAGATTTTGCATCTCTAAGGGCTGTTTCTCATGGTTACTATACAATTTAACATGCTGCTTCAGAGCAGCATGCCTTACTCCCTGGAAGAGGTTTATTCCTGCTCTCTTGCTCCCTGTTCTTGCTTACACTCGTATCTGTGTGCTCTAATTCATGTAAAGCCTCAGATGCACACGTGCTTGCAGGGTTTTTCATTAAAAGAAATGAGCAGGACTCCAGCAAGGCTGGGTGTTACCAGAGCAAATAAAGACTAACACACAACTTAAAATTTCCCAAAGAAATTGAAACAAGACGAAACACGACTTTGGTTCTAAGGCACAGCAGAGGCAGAGGGCAGCTGAACGTTTCTCCTGCCACACAATAGAGGCAAATTCTTTAGGGTATACAGCTCAAAGAGGGAGCATTTCATTACAATGGCATCCTGCATAACACACATATGGAACAAACTCAATCACAAACAGCAGTTACAACTCCAGCTCTGATTTAACAGAATTATTAGAGCTGAACTAAAACGCTGTTATCCACCTCTCAGAAATGTTATTACTGAGGACGGATTACATCACCCTGAGAAGGGCAGACAGGGACTGTCATGGACAGCCTTTTGCATGGCACACTCTGGGATTCTGACCTCATCCTTGTCATGGATTCCCTTGGAAAAAAAACTGCACCCAGAGAGAAGTCACCACACCCAAAATCCTCAGCACAAACATTACTCTCCAACAGATCTCTTTTGGGGGAAAAAAGACCCACAGCCCCATCTGCCTCTGATGCTGCTCATTTCTGCTGGAGTGATTCTTTTGGAACGATTTTACACATATCAGTAGACCAAGACAGAGGGCATGAGCTGCAGAAACAGCTGTGACGTGTTTGCTGACCACAGGTCAGACTGCTCTACATTGCTCTGTCTATCCTGTCAATCACATACAATCTTTGAATGCAAGGGAAGACACAGGTCCAGACCCAAATCAAGGAATTTTTGAGGCCAGAATGGCACAAGGCAGCCACATAAAGCATCCCAATTTCAGGAATATCTAATTGCAGAAACTGACAAGTGTTAGACATGGCTATGGGCTACACCACTGAAAGGGCCTCAAGTTGTGCCAGGGGAAATTCAGACTGGACATCAGGAAAACTTTCTTCACCAAAAGAGTTCTTAGGCACTGGAAGAGCTGCCCAGGGAAGTGGTTGAGACCCCATCCCTGGAGGTATTTAAAAGATGGGCAGGTGAGGGGCTCACAGATATGATTTAGTAGCAGACAGGTACGGTTGGACTCGATAATCTCAAAGGTCTTTTCCAGCCAAGTGATTCTATGATTCTGTGAAGGACGCGTTCATAGGCAGGCTGGGCATCTTGGTTGCTTACCAAGCACGGGGTGCAGATTAACAGAGGCTATAATAAGAAGGGCCCTCCAAGGGGTGGCATTGAAACATTATCATTTTCTTTCTTAAGAAAAAACCAAACTCAAACAAACAGAAGACAGCTGACACTTCTAACGCTTGACACACAGTAAGGGCCACCACAGTGTGTTTTTTCCGGTTTGACACCATAGTTCTGCGATCACCATCTATCCTGAACGTAATTTCACTCATGTTCAAAATAACTGCCTATTCTTTCATTATCTCCCTTTTCCTTAAGCTAAGCCTTTGTCACATACTTCCCTGCTTCATCCCTCTTGTTCTCCATCACATCTGACTGCTGACCAGAGATCCCGCTTCCATCAGCCCTCATCGGGCCATCTGGGCACAGACCGTGCTAAACAGATTACAGGGGGTGGCCCTGTCCATCTCCACACTGTCCACAGTGCAGTAGGAACCATTTTCTAGGTCAGAGTCTCTGAGATGCCTACAGGTCCCCAAGGGTTTGGCAATGTTTTTGAAAGAGAGCAGGCACCTCAGAGCCAGAGCCAAGTCTTGCCCACCAGAAGCCAGGCAGTTCTGCATCACCGGGGCTGGCTTGACCAGCTGGTGTAGGCTCCAGCAAGCATACAGCTTTTGTGTATCTCACGTTCCAGTGCATCAGAAAACACAGTAAAAATTCAGGCTGGGATCACTCCCAAGTTAAGGGGGTCCTTTGGGTTCCAACCAGAATAAGAAGATGGTTCCAACTTTAAAATTGTGAGACTCATTATTTTTTCTTTAGATTTATTTCAGTAAGAGTTCTCTCTTTTCATCTTTGAGGCTGCATTTGCATCAGATCCCCCAGCCTTCTTTACAAGGAAGAAGGGTAAAAGCTTACTATTCACAAGTGAATACTGGAGCCCTCGAGTCAAAGTATTGGCCAGAATCTGGGCTTCATTGGAAATGAGCATACTGGAAGACTTCCAACAACATCACAAGAATGGGGAACATTTGCCTGGCACGGGATTTGTGTCAGTCCAAACTAGCTACTCTGCCAAAAATATGCCCATTTTCTGCACAGCAGACCAAGCCAAATCCAGTGCAGTGAGTTGCATTAGTCCAGGTCGTGCTCATGTATCTGCCTGGCGTTTGGATAAGATGTAGCTAAAAGCTGTGCTGGCTTTCCTTTTCTTAATTATTTACTCTGTTAACTACAGCAATTGTTCTTGATTTTGCAATCGTCCTGCAAACTGTAACAAGCTGTAAGAGGCTTCAGGAAACATCATTTTTATGTTCTGTTAACTTAAGAAAATGACCACATGAATGAAAAGTACTGGACTGCAGAGCCAGAGGGTCTCACCAGGAATGTGCATCAGGGATGACAGAAATACAGTGATGAGTTGATATTCTGCTGAGATGTCTCAATAAAAACACTTTCAAAGAGAGAGGGGATTAAACTGATGGGAAAATTAAATACAGCATCTCTCCAGGATTCCAAATGCACATGCTGCTTAGCAGAAAAACCTACTGAAGTGCCTGGTTTGTGCAAGAAAAAGCTCTGCTCTGTGGTCTGCTTCTCATCAACCTGCAGCTAGACCAAGTTACATGTCTAAAGGTCCACAAAGACCAAGCATTTAAGCTCCCAAAGGCAAAGAAGGAACAGACCTTTCCTTTATAGTATAGCAGGGGGAAGAGACTTCATGGATGTACATTCCCCTTTATGCAATCAGGGGTGAGAGGCTCACATGAAAAACAGGCTTCTTGGATTCTACTCCTCATTCCCTGTATTGAAGCTATTCCCCTTTACATGGAAGGAAAAATGACTTTGATTCTTTTCCTTGAGGGTTTAAGGACCCCTTTGCATCATATATGCAATTTACAGCATTGTGACAGCACAAGCAAATCAAGACTGGCCAATATGTCTCTAGAAAACTCACTTACAGTCCTTGCCCAGTGAGTACAAGAAAGCCACTACCAAACCTATAAGCAACCAAAAAGACTTGGGGCTCCTGTTCAGAGGAGTCTCAGATACTTAAAAGCCTGGTGTGACTCAAAGTCAGTTGTTCTCATTCATATTAGGGACAGCTGTTTGCACCTCTACACTTGCAGCAGTAACATTATAGCTCCAGCACTGCACAGAGTTAATATTAGATCAGACTTGAGCAGAGAAGGAGGCACAACCCAGTTCCCAAACAGATGCTCCAAGAGGTGCTCTAGGACAGCCACCTATCAAGGGGATCCTTGCAGATTAGGCTATCAAAAAAGAAAGCCCAATCTACCTTTAGTCTTTTTTCTGTGACCTTAAGCACGCTGTGTGGTTGTCCAGCTAGTGGTACACAAGGACCTCAGGTTTTGTATGACTCAGGAGAGGGAGGAAAAGCATGCTTCTGTTTCTTTATGCTGGGCCATGAATCAGGTCACTTACTCCTGGTACTCACACATTCACATTTACCGCATTACACCTTCTCAGGGAAACATAACAGAGACTGAGGACTGTTTCACCATCTTGCTGAATTCCGTAGCAAGGAAACAACTAACTGAGGGTTGATTTAAACTATTCTATAAAGAGAGTATCAGTCCTGATTAAACTCTGTAGGTTTCCACAGTAATGTGCATACAGCTTCAGCTAGTTCAGTGGTTACCCAGCTCAGCCAGCCCCTAAAAGATCACAGAATCATAGAATGGTTTTGGCTGGAGGGGACATTAAAGCCCATCCAGTTCCACCCCTGCCATGGGCAGCAACACCTCCTACTGGATCAGGTTGCTCCAAGCCCCATCCAACCTGGCCTTGAACACCTCCAGGGATGGGGCAGCCACCACTGCCCTGGGCAACCTGTGCTAGGACCTCTCCACCCTCATAGCAAAACATTTCTCACGCTCCCCTGTTTGAACCTAAAACCGTTCCCCCTCATCCTATCCCTGCAGTCCCTGATCAAGAGCCCCTCCCCAGCTTTCCTGGAGCCCCTTTCAGTACTGGAAGCTGCTCTAATGTCTCCTTGCAGCCTTCCCCTCTCCAGGCTGAACAACCTCAACTGTCTCAGCCTGTCCTCGCATGGGAGGTGCTCCAGCCTCATCTCCATGGGCTCTTCGTGACTTGCTCTAACAGATCAATGTCCATTCTGTGCTGAGGGTTCCAAAACTGAAAGAAGCAGATATAATTTCTTTCTCTACCAACAGACACTCGAGACCATAACTTTTCCTTACTAGCAAGCACCTAAACACCAGGCTACAGCTTTTCTGATCCCTGTCAGGTGGGACTTACAGTCCATCCTTTCTCAGTACTGACATTATACAGTGACTGTACTTGTCCCCAGAACCCTTCATGCTGGCAGGTCTGTGAACTATGGATATTTGTGATATCCAGAAGTACTTATTTGTACTTAAATCCCATCCTGCCTGAGGAAGGACTGAAACTCTGCTGGTCTGTTGGGAGATGGCTAGTCTTTGATAATCCTCCCTGTTTCCACCAACTTAACAAGACTAAAAAAGAAAAAGAATAAAAGAAAAAAACAATAAGAAAAGATTAAAAAGCAGCACTTCCCTGGTAGAAATCTCCAGGGAGTAGTTGCAGGGGTGTGACAGAACAGACAGTGGGAGATGCATCATCAAAGCAGCCACTGTCTCCACAGCATTTCTTTAGCTCATGGACCTGGTGGTGGCTGGTGTAAATATCATGGCTGTGCTGGCTGTCAGGCATTTACCCTCCTGTGTCTAAGTGGAATTGCTGTTGCAGCCCAGCGGCTCTGACTTCTGATATTACCAGTGAAAGTTCCAAGAGTCTGTACTGACCTGACAGTGTAGGGTCTCACAACCAGGATGGACTTGCCTGGACCTGAGCTGGTTTTGGCTTGTTTGAGCTGTGACAGCACCACAGTGTCTGTCACCAACCCCGGGCTGGCTCTGCTCTAGGACCAGAACGTGGCAACAGCCTGACAAATCGATGAACCAACTAGAGAGACATAGGAAGAGTGACCACACCACCAAAGCAAGTATTACTAAGTTTTATACATGTATTTTAAAGGTAGAATACATTAGTCTTTCTGTATTTATTTGAATTATGAGCACTAGTACTGTTGTTACCATCTTCAAACATTAAACAACTAATAATACACTTCCAGCTTCACATGTGAGATAAGCTCCCTTTGGCTATGTCTGATTTTGAGTGCAACGCTGTATCTATGAAGCACAGTCCTAAATCTGTTTCCTTTCTCCCAGCACTAATTCCCTGATCAGTACGGGAGGAATTCAACAATTTCCAGCCAGAGAAAATGCCAGCTTAGTTACACATAAAGCCTTTTGGTTGATGCATTTAAAGAACCCATCTTAATGAATTATCTCATAAATATCTTCACTGCTTTCTTTGTAAGAATGTTAAAATTCATGGCATGTGAGTTTTCCCTAGCAGTATGGAGCAGGCAGAGACTAGTTCCATCCCCTTCGGCCCCCAGAAGGTCCTGCTGGTCGCACACCACCATGCTTCACTGTCTGCTTGCACTTTGCTCTTCGTACCCCTCTTGTTGCTGAAGTGTCAGAAGCAACGCAGCACAGGAGCAAAGTGTGCTCCCTCTCTTACACACAGCTGGATTTCTCGCTATTAGAGTTAAAAGATTCACTCCTCTTCCCACTCTACACAGGAGACCGGGTGACTCTTGCTCTATTCCTGGTTGAAGCTATGTTAGATTTCAGTTTGTGTTGATGCAGCACCAAGCACCAAAGCTGATGGACCTCCAAGTTTCTCACAGTAAATTGGTGCTACTAAGAAGTCATAGCTTCAAAGAATGCATCTTGCGCTCTACTTTTAATGGAGGTGACCAACAGAGGCGGCAGAGCTGCCACAGTCAGCCCCAGGTGACCTTGAGTAACTCCAGGTAACCCAGGGTACCTCAACTGACCTGGATTGCTGGAGGTACTCCTGACTCAGACATTCTGGTGTTAGGAGAAAGGGAGGAATCTGTGCTTCCTGAGGACAATTCACATGCAATTCACGTAGGAATTAGGAATAATGGAGGACTGGTGGTGGTGAATATGCAGTGGTGAATATGCAGTGGTGAATATGCAAGGGATCAAAGACGAGCTTGCAGGTAGGTGTCCTCCTGATTCGGGGTCCTATTCCGACCTGGGACTACTGCTCCTGCTTCATTATTATATAATCTCTATAATTATTTACATAATTTCCTTCTCACAATCATTCTCTAGAGGGTTTTGGCTTGCTTTCAGTGGCTAGGGCACAAACAAGATAGATCTGGACATTTACTGGACAATGTGAATGTTTTTCACACATTTTAGCTCGGAGCTTATAGCGGGCACCTCCACTTCCAGTCACAGTTATGTAGTCAAGGCTTCTTGTGTCTGATGTATTTCCTAGAGCCCTTCTTTCTTGAATCACATTTTTCCAGCCTTTCTATGGGAACAGGAGCAAGTATCTCCATGGAAAACTAACCTGAGGGAAGTGTCAAGTGCTCTTCCAATTTTCTGTAATCTGATTTAGCAAATGGAAGCAGCAGGAAAAGTTTTTGCTCAGAAAATTATGTCAAGAACCTACACACTAGAGAAACCCACTTCTGCAAAGGAGATGAAGAAATCACAATGAATATGGATAGTTTCCAGAGGATGAGAGATAGTACGATCTTTGAATCAAAGAGAAAGATTTTTTTGTCTTGCACTGAGATTTTGTGTTGCATGGATTTCTGCAATCTGAGCCCTTAATTTGTTTTGAGAAAACTAAGTGAAACTGGTTTACGCTTTCATGCTTAACTGACTTTAAAAAAGCAGTTTTAATTTGATATGAAGATATTAATTTCAGAAATGTTTAGAATGACTGTATTTGCAATAATTTTCTTGAATAAAGAAGCTACAAAACTGCAGATACAGCCCCCAGGTGCATTTAGCTTATGAAGTTACTTCTCAACAAACAGAATTTTCATCAATACATGGTCCACATGTATATTAACCCTGCAGCCTGCACATAGTGCAATGACTTTCAAGGGAAAATTATAACGATGACTAGTTTTTCGTTCTGGGTAAGGCAGTAAAAGGGAATGTACCTGCTGCTGCCTTAGTTAACTCTGAAGAGATCAGTCCCTAAAGCACAAGATCTCAGGAAATTTCTAGGAGGCCGGGGACAAAAGGAGAGGAAATAACTGTATGCATTTTAGCCTTGGTAACCTCCTGAAGGGCCAGGTCCTATCACTGAGAACACAGAATGATAGAACCAATAGGGTCGGAAGGGACCTTAAAGATCTTTCAGTTCCAAACCCCCTGCCACCGGCAGGGGCATCTCCCACTGGATCAGGTTGCTCAAAGCCCCATCCAGCCTGGCCTTGAACACCTCCAGGGTGTTCCCTGGGCAATCTGGGCCAGGGCCTCATCACCCTCCTTGTGAAGAATTTCTTCCTAATGTCTGATCTAAATCTTCACCCTTCCAAATTAAAGCCATCCTCCCTCATCCTATCACTACATGCCCTTGTAAAAAGTCCCTCCCCAGCTTTCTTTCAGGTCCTCTTCAGGTACTATAAGGTCTCCCCAAAACCACAGCTTTGTCATTAGAGAATGAGAATTTATTTCTAAAGTTTGGCTTTGTTTCTGGTTAAGACGTGGGGAAAGCCTTCATATGAAAGACGCAAGAGCATACAACTATACAACTTACTAAGGAACCTTACTGGAGGAGGATTTATGATGAGAAACAAAGCCGTTGACCAAGCGGTGCCAGTGATGAAGCACTGCACTTTTCCCAGGTATATGAGAATAGGAAAATGGTTTCAGGCACTCTCTACTCATATGCTGAGCCTGTGGATTCACGGCAGGCTGTGAATGTTCCCAGTCTCAAGTGCTGGGGGTATGTCTGCCCCAGTTGTCAATGTGCATGTAGACTACCCCATGAAGATGCTTTGCTCTCTAAGCCCCCTTTCTCTCTACTTACACGGAGCCCCAAAACTGATATTCTCACTGATATTAAGCAGTCCTCACTAATGTAAGAATCATCCTTAATCTGCTCTTGTCCATTCAGGATATGGCTAAAAAGAGATCAATGCTTTATTTGTCCTGGATCTTTTCTAAATCCAATCACATTTTTAAAGCTATCGAGAAAAACAGCGTGGGTAAGAGGAGAATGGCAAATGGTACAGCACATCACACGCAACAAGGACAGCAAGTTCCTATGGACTCCTGGTCTGACACGGTTCTGTCATGAAACTCTTCTGTTGCTGCTTTCTTTTCTTTATAACAGAAGGCGAGTGAGTCAGAGGAATCAATACGGGAATCATTAGTAGTTGCCTGTTTATTAATCTCACCACTGCTGGCTCTCACTCCTCTTGCTGTGCTCCTGTCATCAGTGATTTTGCACTGAAACCACAGCACCACAACTACATCCAGCTGCACAGGAGGGGGGCACCTGGACATGTCTCCAACACTCAGCAGCGCATCCAGGGCTTTTCAGTGCAGATGCACGTAGAAAGCTCATCAGCTCAGCTGGTGCCTTGCAGCAGGGAAATAGGGAGAAGTGAATGTTTGGTAGAGCTGCAGGTGCAGTAACAATGAGGCATTGCCACAGAGAGTGATGGCAGGACACGTAAGACTGGTTTGTTTTTAAAACCTCCTCTTCATACTGAATTAACAAGAATTGTTTCAGCAGTCTGTATCCCCTCCCACCTCCTCTTCCCTTCTCCAAGCTCCTCATCTCTGTTGGGGTTTTGTTTCCTCTACTTGGTCCCACACCACATGGTGAGATCAGTGTGTTACTTGGGGATGGAGCCTCTGTTTGTGCTGGTGCTCTCCACACTGGTAGAGAAGCCTGGGACACACAGAGCTATCTGTGTGCAGTGCCTTTCCCTAGCTCCTAGTACAATCTGCATGCTCATTTCATAGTGGAACATGAGGCTGCGTTCACATTTCCCCAAGACTGTGTATTCCTAGAGGTATCTGTAGGTTGCACTGATGCCATCTGTTTACTTGTTTAAATGCTTACAAAGAGAGATTTCTGGATATTTGATCTGGTTTTATATGACAATTTCAGCACTTACACATAAAGCTCTCCAGAGTTAGGAGGAATGTCAATAAATACAACTACACAGAGATCTACACTCAATTAATACCCATTTTTAATTGGATTAGATATGCAAGAGTAAGACAGGGAGACATTCCTAAAATACAGTGAAGCAATCTAATGGTACAACTTGTACTGTCATTAATGAGAGACACAAGGCCACCAATTCCCTGTGCTCCACTTGGAAATTGTGTTCTGGAGTGACTTTTAGGATCATAGAATCACAAAAACATAGAATGGTTTGGGTTGGAAGGGACCTCAAAGCCATGGGCAGGGACACCTCCCACTGGATCAGGTTGCCCAAAGCCCTTGTCCTATCCTTGTGCTCCCCTGATCAAGAGCCACTCCACAGCTTCCCCGGAGCCCCTCTCAGTACTGGAAGCTGCTCTAAGGTCTCCCTGGAGCCTTCTTGTCTCCAGGCAGAACAACCCCAGCCGTCTCAGCATGTTCTCATACAGGAGGTTCTCCGGCCCTCTGAAACACTTCTCATTAGCCTGGGTTGCTCCAAGTCTCATCTATCTTCTAGCAATGCTGTGTTTTTGAAAGCTGTATGCAACCTCTGGCTCTAAGCAGTGAAGAGCATCATAGCCAGTCAAACTATGCTTCTTCTGCTGGAGCTTTGCTGATCTAATTTAGAGAGGGCCTAATATTCCCCTTCTAATTAATTTGTTCTGTTAGCCTGTGACTGAACGGGCTTTTGTTCTTTGGGAGCTCCTCAAAAATTAGATGCAATACCTGATGGAATTTAATTATATAGGCCAAGAGAAAGTGATTAAGGGCAAAGGGAGGTCTGATCACACTGCATACAAGCTTCAAGGGTATTGGTAGAAAGGAAGGTAGAGGCTGCTTTTTCTTGGCTGGAGGGAGAATACTAAGGAGTGATTGTTTTCAGTAGGAACTTAAGCGTCAGAGAGAAGCATTCTTTGATATCTGAACCCCTTTTCAAGGGTCAGATGTGTATTACTAGAGCTGTTCAGATCTGTCTCAGATACCATTCCAGTGAAATTAGGTCTGCGCTTCACCCTTGGCCTTGTGCAGCAGATCTGGAGTCTTGATGCTCTTTAATCCCCTTGGGAGCTGTGTGCTTCCATAACAGGGACAACAGGCTGCAAGAGAAGGATCTGCCAGGGAGCTGGACACAAAGGTGTTTGCTCCTTATCTGTGCCAGGGCTCACTTGACCCAAGACCTGGGAGGCCCTACACTACATATCCCTGTTCTCAGGGGGAGAACTGAGTTATCCAAGATGCTGAATGTGCAAGGGACTCTGAAATGGGGTCTCTTAGATCAAACTTCAACCAAAATTTTGCAAAACTTCACAATTCCACCAGTGTCTAGTCACCACAACCATACCAGTCTCTCCTCAGTGGCAAAGGAGCAACTCTTCTTCAGAGAAAAGTAGTGGAATTGCATAAAAGGGTGGCCAAGGAAATAAACAGTAAAGTGAAAAAGGGAGAGGGAGAAGGGAAAAGAAGAACTGAGGAAAATAAGAATACCTGATGACAAGAAACTGTTCAGTTAGACTACTGGAAACTACTCACAATTGCATAACTGAAGGTATTCAATGATGAGTAACCACCAGGCTGTAAAAAGCATGAAGGGCAGACCTTTCTCAAGAACATCCTACATTTTAAGTACTTGAATAGCATTGATGTTCAGGCACCATGTGCCAGCACATCCGATGTGGAGCTGGGTTCTGAAATGGTGGTGGGAGAGGTGTTCTGGGATCCAAGGTGCACAGAAAGCCAGAGGCATCCAAGTCCCATCAGCAAAGAACAGTTTCTTGGGGCAAGGATGGCTGCAGGCTCCTGGGGCACTGCGCTGATCCAGGGCCAGGGTGAGTGGGCATCTTCAAAGCAACGTTGGTGGCAGGAAGGTGCCAGAGAATGTGTGTCTGCTCCCAGACTGGCAGGATCCTCTTGTGAAGGCACATTAGGGATGTGGGAAGGGGTGCATATGCAAGGATCTCCTGGAGGGGATGTTCTAGGCTGCACATTCTTACCCTAACATCCAGGTAAGTCCAAAAATAACTGGAAATGGAAGAAAATTGTGTCAAATTATTTTGCCTTAAACAAGTTGATTAAAGCACTAGTACTTAGCAGATTGCCACATACTAGGAAAGATCTCTTCAGGCTCAATACACAAGCCTTGTTCTACTTAGGAAACAACACATCCTCATTTGAGAATTCAGCAGCAAGGGGTCAAGGGAAACAGTGCAGAAGCTGGCTTCATTCCCAGCTCTTGTTCTGGTGCCATCAGAGACACCAGCTCCCGTGACAATGAAAAGAAAGCTCAGGAGACTACGCTTAACACTTTGAGACCGTATCTGCCATGGTTGAGCATCCTGTCCCTGTCCTATTCAATTATCATTAGCAATAGCTGGTTGAGAAGAGTCTCTGTGATAATGAGCACCTTAGTGCAATGGCAGAGAAAAAGGACTTCCCTGCTGAGTGAGGACCCCTGAGCAGAACATCAGCACTTCTGTAGCGTGCAGCAAACAGGTTCCTGCCTGGGTAATTTTTCTCACAAGTATCAGTCCTGTCAGACTGCCTCTGACTGTCAGTGATAGCATTTGTCTGATTTAGGAGCTGATGGGGGTTGCTCAGAGTCCATGCTACTTCAAAATCATCAAATCACAGAATCACAGAATGGTTTGGGTTGGAGGGGATCATGAAGGTCATCCAGTCCAACCTACCTGCAGTGAACAGGGACATCTTCAACTAGATCAGGTTGCTCAGAGGCCTGTCTCCCAAACCACCTTTCATTTATCAATAAAATGTCTCCCTCTACTCCCACAAGGAGTCAAGAGAGCTTCATGCTTAGGAGCTTTATGCTGCTGCAGCTATTCTGCTGCTCTTATCCCAACCAGCTGGACACAGGAAGAGGAGCTGCCATCCTGCTTCTAAGCTGAAAAGTTGGCAAACCCAGGCATAGCCAGTGTGTTCCTAAACACATACCATCTTTTAGCCAACAGAGAGGTCAAAGCTACCTTGCCTGCTGAGCTAATTAAGCACAGCGGCATGGTTCAGGAGAGCCTGTGGTAAACGCTCCCAGGTTTGTATGAGAGAAGATTAGAAGCTGCTTTGAAAACAGCACGAATATGAGGTGTTTCACAACTCACCCATTATCTCTGTCTGCAGCCAGCTGGTGGCTCCCAGACTGTCTGCACGGGTGGATGTGCCTGGGATTATCCTGCCTCCTCATGCACCGAGCTGCTGGTGTTTGGGTTTAAGTGATGTTCTGCTGCTAAATGTCTGTGAGACTTTCCTTACTGTGCCTGACCCACAAGGAAAAAGGAACCAGAAGACATCAAGAAGACCTAGTGTTTATTTCAGCACAGACTTCCAGCTTTGGAGATCTCAGGTAAAGCTGGCTGGAAACTAGGGCTGAAATAGCATAAAAATTAATTGCTTTATGATTAGAAAGAGAATAAAAGTGTATCAGCGCAATCAAACGCTTCACTGTTAGCTTCTATTATTTTTATATTATTTTTAGGTGAAAGCTTGTTGAAGTGACAACTTGTTTGAAGCAGGAAACCTTGTCTTTTTCATTTAGAGAGAGTTAATACTAAGAGCATCAGTGTGCTGAGAAAGAAGCTCAAGGAAGAACACACACCGAGAAATAGAACAAATCTGTCCGCTGCTCTTAGAGAAAGCCAGAGACCACCTAGACATGTCAGAATGCTTCACAACTCAGCTTTGGAGAGCGCAACAAACCTGAAACGTTAAGGAAAATTGTCCTTCAGGTCTCAGTATCCTAATAATACTGGGTGTTATCCAAAGGTTTTAGAAGCACAGAAGACTTGTCTTTTATCCCACAGTTAAAAGTTTATAAAAGACAAGTCATCTGTGCTTCTAAAGGTAATCTTCCTAGGTAAGCAGATTATCATGCATCTGCTGCTGGTTGGCTTTACCTCTTAATGTCAAGGAGAAGCTGGCCATTGCCTGAGTCAAACATGAGACTGGAGAACAGATCTGAGCAAGCTGGAGGTTGTTGTGCTTTGGAACACTGACAGGAAAGCCTAACTTGATCTGTAGCTCTGTTGTAGACTCCTCCCAAGAATTTTATGACTGTACAGGTGGCTCAAGAGGAAGATCACCAGATGTGCCCATAGCTCAGCCCCCTGGTAGTTCATGTTTGAAGGGAAAGTCAGTTGTGCTCTAACTGCTGTCCAGATAGTGGTAATCATGTTGTGAGCTGTACTCTTGGAAAATGTACCTGCCCATATCCATGACATGAGAGGGTGGAGGATGACTGCCTCTCACGCTGTCTCTAAAAGGCTGCCTGGTCTGGTGGGAGGTGTCCCTGCCCAAGGCAGGGGGTTGGAACTGGATGATCTTTAATGTCCCTTCCAACCCAAACCATTCTATGGTTCTGTGTTTTAAATCCAAGGCAATAGCTAATGGGGATCACTGCAGGAGATTCTCTATCCCCCACACTTCCTGGTGGGAGTTTTTGTGTTGCTGAACGGCTTAAATTTGAGTCTCTTGCTATGTTACTTTAATGATAGGAAAGACATAGAAGTGGGTAATCCAAGCCTTAATATGCAAATGCTGCTGAGCTGTAAATGATGAGAGACTAGGGATGGGGCCCGGCTTACACACATCACACAGCTTTGTACAATCAGACCCTGAGATATTGACATGTAGTTGGTGCAAGCCACTGGTTAGCCCCCAAACCATGAAATAATCAGTGCTGTAGATGTGGCACCATCATCACAAAAACTGTGTCTTAAAAGCAAACAATCAGCTGAGAACTGTGGGCAGCTGCAGCCACTGCAACATGCTGTGCAGCGATTACTCCACCCCAGCATGTTCTCCACCCCTGCTACTGCGGGAGGAAGTAAATGAGTCCTGGGGGAGCATTAGTCCTTTAATGAACATCAGCCAGCAACAAAGTGTGCTGTTCGGATACACTAATGAAAAAATGTTCCCTTGCTGGGGACAAGGTTTCTCAGCTCTGCTTCCAGGAATCAGTGAATTTCAAGTTAGGCAATGAACCCCAAATGACACAGATCCAGTGAGAAAAATTAAATACAGTTGGAGAAATGAATTACTGGTGTGAGTGGAGTTTCTCCAACATTGTAGAATCAAAGAACCATAGAACAGTTTGGTTGGAAGGGACCATGAAGGTCATCCAGTCCAACCCCCTGCAGTGAGCAGGGACATCTTCAACTCAATCAGGTTGCTCAAAGCCCCATCCAACTAGACCTTGAGTGCTTCCAAGGGTGGGACATCCACTATCTCTGGGCAACCTGGACCACTGTCTCACCACCCTCAGCATAAAAAACACCCATCTCACTGCAACCTCTTTTCAGGGAGCTGCAGACAATGATGAGGGCTCCTTTCAGCCTCCTCTTCATCAGAATAAACAGCTCCAGCTCCCTCTTCTGCTCCCATAACCCCTGTGCTCCAGACCCTTTACCAGCTTTGTTGCCCTTCTCTGGACACGCTCCAGCTCCAACATATCTTTCTCGGACTGTGGGTCTCAAAACTAAACACAGGATTCAAACACCAGTGCTGAGTACAGGGGACGAGCCCTTACCTACTCCTGCCAGCCACCCCACGGCTGATCCAAGCCAGGATGCTGTTGGTCTTCTTGTTGGGCTACTGCTGGCTCATGTTCAGCCGGCTGTCATCATGAAGGAAGGGTCACAGTTTCCACTGCATATCTGACTAGATGTTTACACTGAAGCCCAAGCATTAAGAAAGGGCAAACTATGACACCTTGCTCAGGTCTTACCTCTGCAGTCTAACATCACCTGCTGTGATGACTGATCTAACCCAGCTCTGAAGGGCCTATAAACAAGGCTGGTGAGCCCTCTGACCAGCCATCTCTATGCTGAAGATTTAGCCCTCAAGAAAAGCAGGAATGGTTTATCATTTCCAAATGAATGCCATAGCCTGACAGATGCCAGCTGCTGTGGGAGCCTCTGGTAAAATGAATTTACTATTAGAAAGTCCAGATGTGTCTGGGTGGAAAGGACTCCTTGCACATCCTGCTGTGCCTTGTGAGGAAAGCCGCACTGCATTGCTCGACTCCTTGACCATGCTTGGGACATTTGAGCTCAGGGATTTTCTCTGCTGCTGCATGTTACAGCAACACCTGCACTGCTGAGCACCAGAGGTGAACTGGGGGAAGGTACCAAGTGGGGGTACCTAGTGAGTAAAGCCCTTTGATCTTCTGAGCTGGAGACAAGGTTCTGGTTGAGTACAACAGGAAAAGTTGGATGGCAAGAAGCTGGGATACTCTTAGGGCATAGTTCCACTTCTGAAAGAGTGGTGCAAAAGCAATTATGCCATCCAACCTGTAGCCTCTTATAGGCTAAGTTATGCACAGGAATAAGCAAGGAAGTGTTCAGCTCAGCACTCTTAGCTGAAAAATTAAACCTCCCCTTATATTTACTGTTTAAATAAATAAGGTTCAGTCTGGTATAAAGGAATTCATTTGTCTCCATTCCTCCATTTCATCAGAAGTCCCCGTGACCTCTTCAGACTTAGAGCTCTGATTCTGGCTGTCAGAGGAGGTTCTTGGACACACGAGTCTCTGGAGGTGAGAGAGGTAGGTCTTACCCTCTGTCTGATGACCGAGCACCACAGAGCTTTAATGGCTGTCACTCCAAGATCTGGTTAGGAAAACTTGACTCATTTAACTCTCCTCAGCTGGCTAGAATAAACATAACTGACATGCTCCCCATCTTGATTTGTCATCAAATCCGGGTTACTTCAAACTTTTCCTACAAGGGGGGAGTTTAAAGTCAGTGCTATGAAGAAAGCATTTGGCTGTTTACCTGTGTGAGCATGGTGGGTGGAGGCACTGCTAAGTGTGGCAGTATGATGGAAGGGGATGAAGCAGCGCTGCCTATGACGGAAGGAAAGCTGACAGCCTGGGCTTAGGTGTGATGTCAGCCTGCTTGGTCTCTTTGGACAAGTCACATCTCCATACTTCAGTTTGACAACTGGTAAATGGTGATAATGCTTATTTTCTCAGCTGGGCTTTGGGAGCTTCTTTATAAATATTTATGAAGTGCTCTTTTTATAATTGCGAGTAAATAAATGGGGATATAGAATTGACAGTTTAAGGATGCAAGTTGTTCTGTTTCACACACTTAAATGTGGTTATTTACTGTTTCTGCTTTCATTTGGAAGCAAAGAAGTTAGAACAACAACTTCAAAAAGTCCACCTCAAACAGAGCCTCAATTAAGAAAGAAAAGTCAGTACTTAAGAGGCAAATCCTGCTGACATTAGAAAAGACTGGGAAGAGTTCTTGTGGGTACTTCATGTGCTTAAAGATGTAGATAGGTGCCTGTTGAAGTTTATATAAGTGTTGAAGTGTCTAGATCCTTTATTAAATCAATTTGAGATAGGACATCATGCTCAGATAATCAAAAGCATTTGGGATCTTATCACCCACTCATTTTCCTGTGATATCTCTAGTAGGTTACTTTCGGAGAACTTCTGGGAATTCCTCAATTGTCTTTTTGTATCTTCCTGTTCCCCCTCGCCCTGACCAGCAGTTATCCCTTTTCTTGTTTCCAACTCACCGGGCAACTGCTAGTGCACATTTCTCATAATCCCATTGCTCATGTAATGGTGAAGGTCCCTGAGCATCAAGTGCCTCCTATCACTGCCTGAATTCTGAGTCCAGCAACGGCCCTTCCACAGCACCCCTAGCTACTTCCTTTACTGGATCTGTCTCACAGGGCCCAGAAGACTGACTCTTCTTTGAAAAGAGTTGACTGGAGCAGTGTGTTCAGTATCCTGCTCACCCAACACTCGCCCATCTGCAATAACCAATACATAACACAAGCCCCGGATCCAAAGAGAGTTAAGCATGCTGATTCTGAATGCTGTCTCCTAGGAGGAAGAAATCCACATCAGGCCTCAGAAGACCTACCTACCATTTCTGGCTTGTCTCCATGATCTAGCTGACTTTGGGGAAATGTTTCATACCTCCTCCTGACTCACTTTCCCCCTTAATTGTGGATGTTGATTCTGTCCATCGTTAAGTACTTGGAAGCACACTAAAAACATCAGTTAGAAGCACAGGAGGGCTATTCTGGAGGGAAAGTCAATACTGCTTTAAAAATGGATTTGAAATAATGGGGATGCTAGTCCTGCGTGATGATCAGAGATTCTTTTATTGATCATTAACTCATCGTATTTTCATGCTTCTCTGAATTCCTAGACCTGGACTGCTCTGCAGCTGACCCTTGAAGGTGGCTGCATCCTTTACCTTTAATGGGTGACGATGACATAGACGTGCATTGATACACACTGTGCAGACTGCAGCAGCCAAGACGCTTCCTAGCAGTGGGAGGATCCTACCAGGATCCCAAAGCTGAGATCCCTAAAGAAGAATGATCCCCTACTCCACAAGCGTGGGAGGTGGTTTTCACAAAGCAATTTGCTTCCAGGCCTGCTGCGTATTTTAATTGCTAATGGGAATGTGCAGCGTGTATCCCAATGGGAGCTGGTAATGCATGTGAGATCTCAAATTTAATTGCCCGATTTTAACACCAATGCCTCATACACATTTCATATTTGACATTAGCTGCTTGAACTGGGTTTAGAGGTCTAAATGGAGCAGTTCAGACTGGGCTGGAAATGGCTGAACAGATACAAAGAGAACAAAGGTCTACAGCCAAGCCTAAAAGACAAAGGTGATGTTATAAATAAAATTTTAGTGAATAAGAAAGAGGAAAATAAGTGCTAAAAGGCTTCTTAGAAGAAGAGAAAGGACTGGGAATGCTTCCTGGAGGTATTTTAATGTATGCTAGTGTTGAATGAAGAGACTGGAGACAACTGACAGATAAGCATTTTCTACTAAAATAACAAACTACTAGTAAAGCAGTATATGGAGACAATTGGAGGAGTCTAGCACTTCAGACATGTATAAAGAAGGCAAAGCCTGGGAGGTGTCCTACCTGGCTGTGAAGGGTTAATACGCTGAGCCAAGAATGGGTGTTAGCATGTGTAAGTTATTGGAGGACAGGCACCGTACAGCTCCTGGGTTTTCTCATAGGTGTTCATACTCCAAAGATCTAGGAGTTCTTTTAGGAGGAGTGACGTGACATAGTTATGCCTCTCTATTGTCCTTCCTGAGCTACAGGCCTAGACTATGGACACAGAAGGGCTCCCACCCACTAAGTTAGGTGGGAATACGAGATTTTAACACTGCTCTCAGATACTTTTCAATATCTGCTCTGAGATCCCTGCAGGTTTCAGAGGAGTTATTGCTCTATAAAGACCAAGTTCATGAGTTGCTGTGAGAAGGAGCGCAGCTTTGCCTTTGCTTCAAGCAAATAAACTCTTCACTGTAACTTCTCTCTCCATACAGTGGAGTCCCTTTCGCTCTGGCCTGTTCAGATCCTGCAGCAGGATGTGCAAGTCCACCCCAAGTACTATCAAACTCGATAAGAGTGGCATCACAATTTAAAAACACTTAGTGTGATGTTAAATGAGTCTTCTGCAGGATTTTCTTGAGGAGAACACATGGCACAGATGTACAGTATAAGCTAAGCTCCGTTTTTTATGACCTACCATTTTTGGGATCACTGTGCCCAGCCATCAGGCCATGCTGGCCAGAGCTGTGCACACCCTACAGCTCTTCATGTACTGTGCCTTTCACTGTTTGCATGTCGGAGCACACACAACCAGCTGCAGCAGTGACTACACCAGGTAACTCCTGTATTCTCGATGGCCACGCTCCACACACCCAGATAGTCCCACCACTCCTGCATCCTTCTGTGCAGCTTAACAGACAGCTGAAAAAAAATGACCCAGCACCTGCCTTTTTTATATTAGCATGGGAATGCTTTACTGCCCATGCTGTCAGGAGATGTCATGGAGCTAAATTGCACAAGACAGCCACTGATGGATTATGGCACCCAAAATTAACAAGAGGGTTATTTATATTTTCAGTGCTGAAGCCTTGGAATTAGTTCCT
This sequence comes from Clamator glandarius, assembly GCA_033459285.1. Lineage (NCBI taxonomy): Eukaryota > Metazoa > Chordata > Aves > Cuculiformes > Cuculidae > Clamator > Clamator glandarius. Next base: position 2,530,635 of record JAUNZM010000269.1, on the reverse strand, counting down.
TTTTGTTTGGCAGCTCTCCTCCAGAACTGCATTAGAAAGCTGCTGAAGGCTAAGGCAGATGCTTACAGTAAGCAAGTACTGGCTTTGTTTACTAGGTAGGTACTCTCACAGAGAGGAATGCAGCCAGTCACTTTGATCTTAAAGGTGACACCGTTATTTTTCTGCCTCTCTTGAGTGAAAGTGAGCTCAGCTTTGGCCCCTTTTTGAAGCAGTTTTATTTTGGCACAACAATTTTCTTAGGCTGAGTCACTCTGAACCTGTCTTTTTCTAGTCCTGGGACAGATTTGCATATAATTTTAGTTGTCTCCTGTCAGGAAAAACTCTGTCAGAGTTCCTTGGTGGCAAAATCTTAACTGAAAGTATGCGATGGCCCAGTAAAATCATCACAATGTCATATATGGAAGGATGCCAAGGTCAGCTTGTAAAGTGTGGGCTGCTATAGCAGCTCTCCGAGCCAGTCTGTGTTCAACAGCTCAGTCTGTGCGATACACCGGCCCTGGGCAGGGTGCATACGCAAGGATGTGACACACGTGAGTCTGTCCCTTGTGAACCAGGCTAGGACATGTGACTGCCACCATTTAACCAGCCTGTTCTTTGTAAGGGATGTATTATCTTTCTCTCCCACTGCTTGAAACAAGAACTCAGCAGGCATTTTAATTTTAGCAAGCAACTGGAAGCAAGAGTGGTTTTAACCCGTGAATCTGCAGCTGGTGTCAGAACCTCTCCTGAACTTCAGAGGAGCACAACAATGAGCAGCAGAAGCCACACACGGACCTGGTACACGACCCAGAGGACCCTACACCCTGGTGGGCAAGACAAAGCTTTGTCCAACTGCCCGCAGCGCTGGCATTCGCATTCACTCTCACTCTCTGAGTCTGCAAGGCACTCAGCAACCTGGCCTTCAGGGCAGACACCATGACAAGTTGCTTTTTGGATTATTTTCTGTTTGGCTGAATTGCTAATGCCATAGTAATTACTTAGGAAAATTCCTTAATCAAAATCACATTTGTGGAGGTAACGAGCAAATAGGTCAAGGAAAGCAATGTGCCTTATAAGCAGGAGCCGCTTCCCTGAACATCTGCAGAGCTGGATGCCTTGAAGGACCATTGAGGAGGCCCTGGGGTGACAGAGATGTGGTCCAAGGCATGCTCACCAAGACCACCCTTTTTTTGGGTGCTGTATCCACCCGGGATACTGCAACACACACCTCTGAGGAAGAATCCGCCCAGCACAGCCCTAATTCACACAGCACTCCTTGCAGCTCAGGCCTAGAATCATAGAATCATAGAATGGTTTGGGTTGGAAGGGACCTCAAAGCCCATCTTGTTCCACCCCTGCCATGGGCAGGGACACCTGCTGGATAAGGTTGCTCCGAGCCCCATCCAACCTGGCCTTGAACACCTCCAGGGATGGGACATCCACAACTTCTCTGGGCAACGCAGGCCAGGGCCTCCCCACCCTCACAGGAAAACATTTCTGCCTAAGACTTCATCTCAACCTCCCCTCTTTCAACTGAAAATGATTCCCCTCATCTTGTCCCTGCACTCCCTGATAAAAAGCCCCTCTCCAGCTCTCCTGTAGGCTTCGAGGAGCACATCACTTTTAAGGAGGTGCCCTAAGTCTCTGAATGAATCTGACCATCTGCTTCAGTACCTACGGGTCTTAGAAGAAACCTAAAAGCTAGTCCCAGATTCTTGGAAGAGTGAGGTCAGAAGCTCCAATAGTCCAAAACACTGCAAGCACACTACAGATTTTCTCCAAGACTTCATATTTTAAGCATGCAAATACAAAGACTAGACATAAAACTCCAGGTGTTCAGCATCACAGACTAGGTCTCTGTCCAATGGAGAGTTTGCTGCCCTCCCTCTCTCTGATGTTGGAAATCTTTTCACTACATTGTCATCTTCACACAGTGAAGTCCCTGCTGTGTGCCTCTGATTTGAGAGTTCAGAATAATTACACATCACATACAACCTTTTGTCACCTTACTGCACATCTTTTCCAGATCGTTCAAAAATACACTGAGCAGCAACTGTCCCAAAGCAGAACTTCTAGGATTCAAATCATTCACGCAGTGCAAAACTTTAGTGTTTGTTCTCATCCATCACTTTCTGTCCACTAATGCATTATTAATTCTTGAGAAGACCTTTCCTCTAATCCCATGGTATTCTCAAGCACTGTTGATGAAAGACCTCATTGACAATTTCTTAAGAAAAATGACTAGACTGCCTTGACAGAACGACTTCCAGGCACATGTCAGTTGATTCCTTCACGGAGCGCTAGCAGACTCATAATGCGTGCCCTCCTTTCACAAAAGCCATCTTGTGTCTCCTGCTTCATTTTGTTGTAATCCCTTGCAGTGCACCTGCTCTACCAGCTCATCTTTCACATTTCCAGCATAATCTCTACAGCCTTTCTAAAGACGAGCACTGCCATCTTTCACTCACCCGTCACAAAAGCTGATTACATGGTTAGACAGAACTTGGGGTAACTCAGCAGCTTAAGTGAATCCCTTGGGTGAATATCGTCTGGTCCAGATTACTTTGTTTGTACCATTTCATTGATAAGAATTTATACAAAACTTCACTGATTCCTCAGTTTTAGGGAGATTGTCAGAAAGCTGAAAGAGGGGAAATTGGGATGAGATCTTAGGAAGAAATGTTTTGCTGTGAGGGTGGGGAGGCCCTGGCTCAGGTTGCCCAGAGCAGTGGTGGCTGCCTCCCTGGAGGTGCTCAAGGCCAGGTTGGATGGGGCTTGGAGCCTCTGATCCAGTATCCAGGTGTCCCTGCCCATGGCAGGGGGTGGAACTGGATGGGCTTTAAGGTCCATTCCAACCCAAACCATTCTAGAATTCTATGATTTTATGAAACAGCCCCTACACTTCATGGGGAATTCTCCTGTTCTCCCCCACTACAGAGATTAATAGTGCAAAGATTAAAATGACTGTGGTTTTGTCTTCCTCACACCCTCATATTTTGAAAATACACATTGCCATATTTTTTATCAATCTCTGCTAAAAATGGTCCCTCCTTTAGATCAAGTCACCAGATTACACAAGGAAAAAAAAAAAAACTTTTCTCTGTGGCAAAATTTGCTTTAATCTAGCACAGTGTTGTCACAAAAACTACAGACAATTCCAGATTTGAGCCTCTGCAACTCTAATAGTAGGAAAGAATCATAATTCAGCAATAGAAAAAGAAAAGCAAAAGCAAGAAGAACCCCTGAACCTATCAAAGCCACACATTTCATTGCACACGCTTCCTCCTGGGAGAGCAGAAAAATACATGCAAGCCCAAACTGAAGTTAGTTGTGGTCTTTAATGAACTGCTGGAAAGCACACAGACACTCTCTTGAGAGGAAGACTCATCCTCCCTTCCCACTTTATCCTTGTCTTTGGGAGGATTCACCTTCTCCAAAAGCACGGTAATGCCTGGACTTTGTCCTGTGTCTCCTGCCTACCCTTGAGCCAAACCAAAATCCTTCAGACTCTTACACGAGAACACCAAAGGTGCTGAGACATCAGTGCTAGTATGAAAGTAGTCACCTTCTGAATGCAAGCAGTGTCTCCAAGCTGCATGGAGAGCCCAGAGGCTGGGAGTTTGGCCATAGCATCATGCCAGTGCCATGCAGGGTGTCATTAGACACCCAGTACTCACTGGAGGGACTGGGATGGGGGTGGAACGTGGGAGGGCTCATGCGAGGTTAGTGCTTGTGCCAGCCTCCATCTCCTGGTTTCTTGAAATGGATGCCCTCACCAGCAGGGCAGAGGAGTTTTTGCTAATTGAAAGTGCCCCAGAAAAGCCTAAGCCTCTGATTTATGAAGGGCAGTGCAATTAGCCTCATAAACAATTCAAGAATGTAAATCAGGAAAGGGCTGTCTGGCAGCAGAGAGTGAAACATTAATGACCTTACAGCTGCTGAAAGGTAAATATTTCATTAGCTCCACCAAATATCGTTCTGACAATTATGTTAAACTGATGTTCACAGGTGTCACCCCACAACTTAATACAATGCTGGGACCACATCTATGCAAGTAGAACCAAATCCCCACCCAAGTGACTGGCCACCTGGGGTCTGTCGGCTCCTAAAGAAGCTCATACGCTTGTAAGCCTGGGCAAACCTGGACATGTGTGCATGTTATGACAGCAGAAAGGTGAGGAGAAGTCATTGCATCACTTCAGTGTCTGGTGCTGGCAGAGCCACACAGCACAGAGTCAGCTGATGTCCACTCTCCTCTGGAGCTCCTGGCTCTGTGTGGGGTTCACACTCCTTGATGGCTATTTTAAAGGTGCAGGAATGACCCCAGAGGACTTGAGGCATGACATGGCTGGAGGAGCTAAGCTGGAAGAGGAGCCCTCCTGTCACACTTACCTTACCATCCTTTCTTTTTTTATCCTTCTGTTGTGGCTGAAGGCAGTACTAGGAAGCTGGATGAATGACTCCCTGTCCATTTGTCTCTACTTTCCACTGGTCTAACGTGGTCTAACCCCTCACTACAACTCTCCCACCAATAAGCATCGATTAGAACCCATACTTATCTACCTGAATCCTTTGATGGACAAGCCTGCTCAGAACCATGTTAGGCAAATGGATCCACGAAGGAAAGATGCAAAATGAAGGAAAGTGCCACAGAGGCTGCAATACTGCAGCCTGGAGACTGTGTAGAAAGCCACAGCTCTGAGAATTCATATTTATTTTACTGCCTTTTTAGAGGGGTCAGTCTGAGCATTGGGGCATCGCGCTGTGATTGGCAGAAACTGAATGTCTCGTGTGGGGTTTGTTTTAGAGAGCACCAGTTATCTGCAGACGTGATTTAACACTATAAGATAGAGGTGTTCATACAGCTGACAAACCAGGGACAGATTTGGGGAAAGAGCTGCAAAAGGCCATCCACATACATTAGAATTATTTTCCTGAGAAGGATTTGATGAGATATGAACTCCACTATTTGCCAATGTTGCGGTACAGAGCCTTGTCCAAAGCCCAAGAGAGACAGAAGGTATCATTCCATTAACTTCTCTGATTGTAAGTGAAATTGTGACAGATGTACTCCCTTTTCCTTCCTCCTCAAATATTTTAAATCAAACAGAAAGATTAGTTAGATTTGTCCTTTTATGGGGGAGGACATCATTCCTTCTTAGGTATGCTCGTATAAATCGCCACAGTGGAGTCTTTTCAGGTACCTGCAACAAGTAAGATGGTCTCAGAGTAATAAAGCTGCAGAGAAGCTTTATTGTGGGCAAGACCCACTAAATTCCCAAGCTACACTCATACAGCTGACACACCAGAAGGAACAAGGACTCCAGTAACGATAAAAGCTCTTTGCAGCCAACAAGAAAAGCTGTCTTCAGATCTTCAACATGAGCTAAACCTCACTGATATCTTTCAATCTAGAAAAATCCTCCTGCCGAAAGCTACTAGAAAACACCCTGTCATATCCCAGGAAGTGGGAATATCTTTAGAAATATGAGTGTTGTGAGGGAGAAGCCAAGTTGCCTCATGCAGAAAAACACTGCTGAGACAAACAGGAAGGATGCCCTGCAGACTCTTCCTCAACTCTTTGCTCTGGACGAGCAGAGCTTGTGACAAGACAGTACCGAGTACAGAGGAAGAATAACCACCCTGGACCTGCTGGCCACGCCGTTTCTGATCCAAGCCAAGATGCCCTTGGCCTTCTTGGCCGACTGGGCCACTGCTGGCTCATGTTTAACCAACACCCTCAGGTCTTTCTCCTTCAGGCAGCTCTGCAGCCAGATTTCTCCTAGTTTGTAGCTGCACAGGGTTGTTGTGCCCCAAGTGCAGGACCCGGCATTTGGCCGTGTTAAACCACCTGCCATTGGTCTCAGCCCAGCGGTCCAGCCTGTTCAGATCTCTTTGAAGCCTCCTGACCCTTCAACAGATCCACACTTCCACCCAGCTTAGTGTCACCCGCAAACTTGCTAAGGGTGCACTCAATGCCTTCATCCAGGTCATTGATAAAGACATTGAACAGGGCTGGACCCAGCACTGAGCCCTAGAGACACCACTTGTAACTAGAAGCAGAAGGACAGGACAAGGGGGTATATTTTTAAGATGAAAGGGAGGAGATTGAGATTGGATATTGGGAAGAAATATTTTTCTGTGAGGGTGGGGAGGCCCTGGCCCAGGTTGCCCAGAGCAGTGGTGGCTGCCCCATCCCTGGAGATGTTCAAGGCCAGGTTGGATGGGGCTTTGGGCAACCTGGTCCAGTGGGAGGTGTCCCTGCCCATGGCAGGGGAGGTGGAATTAGGTGATCTTTAAGGTCCCTTCCAGCCCAAACCATTCTATGATTCTATGACTGATTCTCAAGAAGTTAACCACAACTTCCCTGGTATCACCTTTATTTTCAAACATCTGTAAGCTGAGCTGGTCGTTTCCCATGACAAGGTCACTAGAGTTCCCTATAGCTTTGCAAAGCCCATGTCCTGCTGCTCTTCACAGAGGCTGTGGCCAGTGGTTAGCTCTGGAGTTTACTCCTCCTGGTGATGCTATAAGGAATAAAGCAGTGAACCTTTGTTTTAGTACATTCTGTGTAATTCTAAAGTCAGCAAAGTCACTGGGAAGCAAAGAAAAGAAGTTGACAGTGATGAAAGCAGAGCATAGATTGAAGTACTATCTTTGGGCAGGGCTCCAACAAGAGGGGAAGGAAAGTTTACTGATTATGGCACATTCTTAACCGAGTATTGCTTCCAGCTCCTCACCTCTGTTTACACTTCTACAGAGTGTGATAGGATCAGCAATCATGAAATAGGAGAAGCTCAGCCCATAGAATGTCATTATAAAGATTTCATTCTTCGGTGTCAAAAGCAACTAGTTGCATTACTTTCTGGAGACCAATTTAATTGTTGTCAATACCAGTTACAAATTGGCTTTAACATTTTAAATTGATGTTTTCTGTAAACTGCTCTGATTAATGGAAGAAAACATTGTGTTTCTGCCTTTCATCTGAAGATCTAATGCATTCTAGGAACAATAATTGATCTAGCAAGACACATGCGAGGTAAACAGGGAGAAGGAAACCTGCTACAGAAATGATTTTATCCTTCCACGGTACCCAGTAGAGCTGCAGAACGGTACAGTACAGAACAGCTGCTCAGATGGCAAACTTAGTTGTTTTTATCCCCAAGGAAATTCCTGAGTAGCTTAAAACCTAAAACACTTTAACTGCAGGCAGAATTGTTTTGATTGTACATTGCCACTATGGTGTCAGATTTGAGTTCTGGAAAATCCCAGCCCTGCTGGCCTGGACCTCAGTCAACTTTATCTCAAAGTGCATATAGCCTTGAAGCTTGGACAATCACAGCTGGACATCAAGTTTCCAGAGCATCCAAACACAGGCTCTCCTGCATGCTTGCTCCCAGGCAGTTTCTGAAAATCTACTTAAGCCTACAGTTACGTCAGACAAACTCAGTGGTTTCAAATTCAGCACTACCTAAACAGGTGATCCCTCTCAGCCCTGCTCCTGATTGCACTCCTACATTTCATTATATGACCTCTTCCTGAGCTGAATTTGCTGCATTACTGAGTTAAACAAGCTGACAGAGGAATGAGACAGCAACAGAGTCAGCACAGAAGGTGGTGGCCATGGCAGAGGATATGAGAAGAGGACGACTGAGACCTTTGGTTAAATGGCAGGAGAGCCATTCACTGCTCGTGAAACAGGAACTTGAGAGGAAGAATGGGCAAACTTGTAGATCTAAATCAAGACCGTTCTGGTCAAATCAGGCCTTGTCTAAGTAACTTCATTTTCTGAAAGTTAGCTACAAATATTCAGACAGTATTTGCCTTAAGAGGCGATAATGCTCAAAATTTATGACTATCACCAAAGTAACAGGGCATTGACATGCAGAAGGACCGCTGCTTACATCTATTTCTATGGAGACCAAGGTTACCCTTGAACTGAGTCTGGCTCCCTCCTCTTGCTGAGTCCAGTCTGGGACCTTTCGCCCATGCCTCCTCTGCAGCATCAGTGGTAACTGCGCTGAGGGGTGCAATTTCATACATACATACATACATATATATTTTATGATTTTCTTATCAATATAATTTTCCTTTTATTGTTATTGTTCCATTAAAGCTGGGCTAGTTTTCATTTCCAGCCCACAAGCCTCTCTCTCATTTCCTTTTCCCCTTTCCCTGATGAGACGAGGATTGGAATCACAATTGCCATGCCAGTGTTTAGCTGCCTATCAAGCCAGGCCAGGACTAAACTGTGACAAGGGATTAAATCAAAACCTAGCCAGGAGCACAAATTCCTTTGCTTACTGTGTCCTCCCAGTGCTGGGGCTGAGCTTTGTGTTGCCCCCCAGCTCCCAGCCTTGTTTTCCGGGTGCTCCAGAGGATCTGAACCAGCAGCTGGTGAGTGCTGAGATGGCATGGCAACAGCTTCAGCTCACCTAGTGCTCTCCAGGGAAAGCCTGCCTTTTCCCACAGCACTTCAAATTCACCAGAATACCTATGCCAGATACCTGCTCTAATGTTCCTCTGCTCCCAGTGCTTTCCCAGATCTGGAGGAGGAGGACCGAGCACAGGGTGAGGGGAATCACCTGGCTTAAACATCATTCCTTCCTGTCACCCACAATGCAGACTTCGCAGCGTGAGCAATGTGGGACAAGCATAGTGGCCTCCCCCTTATGTGTTACGCTCCAAAACTGTTTCCATCTCTGCTTTTGTATGTTTTGAGAACAGTACTTCTCTGCCATTCCCAATCCAGCTGTACAGATTCAGGTGTTGGGAAAGCATCCAAATGTATTAGGTAGGACCTCCCCCCCACACACACAGAGCCTCCATCCTCTGTTAACTCCCCACTGCTGCTGGTCAGCGTTACTGTGACAATCCTGCATCCCACGGCCCTCATTCCCAGGATCCCACAATGCCATCAGCCCCGGAATTTGCTCTTAAACCCAACAACTGTTACAAATCTCAGAGCCTGGTCATGGGATGAAGGCACATGTGCTCCCACTTCTCTGTGTGTGCAGCGAGCCGGCAGCATGAGGAGCTGATCCAGCCGCATGATGTGATCCAGAGCATCACTCAGTGTTGCAGCACATGTCCACAGCCACTGTCCCTTGCAACGTGCAGGTCCCTCACTGTTTACATGCCTGCATTAGACTCCTAGACTTTTTTCCACATTAATGCCTCTTCTCCACTGGAGCACAGAGCCAGAAAAGCCCGCTTCAATTAATTTCCACATTCTCCATCTGTTTTGTTGTATTGTTTTCAGCAGGTTGGTTCTCACTGTGAAGCTTTGTTTCAAAGTAAATCTATATGCTTAATCCTCTCTCCTGCTCACAACTTGAATTAGTCCTTCTTAAAAAAAAATGCTGTTACCATAGTAACTTAGAGTTTCTAGATATCGCAGTGGATGATAAGTGCTGCCATGCCTGGCCTTGTGGCTTCGGGACTGCGCTCTGTCGAATGAATGCTAAATTCCACCAAAACCACTTTTAGCAGGCACCTGATATTTATCCCAAAGCTCTAGATGTTGCTACTCTGTCGCATTTATGTGATTCATGGGAGTATCAAGACATTACACTTACACATCTCTATATAAACACACTCTCCACCCACCCATTTCTTCCCTGCAAGAGTCAGACCTTTTCCTCTTGTTTTTTTTTTTATATTATTTTTTCAAATTTGTCACTTCTTTGCTGTTTTGATGTATGAAACCCTTACATCAGTCACGGGCAATATTTGGAAGTGAGACACAGGAAACTGTTGAAAATGTTGTTGCTTTTTATTCTCCAGTAAATTCACGGGTAAGTACATTTGCAGTGGGGATGTTTTGTTGTCTCATGTGCCTTGTTAATGTGGCAGAATTTTCCCAAAAGTTCTTTTTCACCCATTACCCTAAAATTTTACAGTTCAGTAAAGCACTCAGGAGACCAGAATAAATCAATAACTGGAGGCAGAAATAGGTGCAGCCCTAGTCTCACTGAAAGAAGGAGGATGTTGCGTGGCTCAGGAGAGCCGGGGGGATCACAGGCTCTGCTTGTACTAGTAGGAAGCCTGGGTTAAACCCTTACGGCTGCTCACAATTGAATTTGTCCACAGAAGCAGGTCCTAACCTCTGTCAGCAATGCAAGAGGGAGGTTGGATGTCCAAAATAACGAGATTAAGAAAGGATAAGAAATATTTAACTGTTAAAAAGATCTGTGAAGACACACCTCAAATCCTGTGTTCAGTTTCAGGCCCCTCAGTCCTAAATAAGTGAGGAACCTAAGTCTTTCACACCAAAGAAGATAGCAGCTAGTGTCCTACCTTAGCTACCCTGCACCAGTTCCAGTAACATGCACCCCTCCCCACTCTCTGCTGGAATGATCCTCCCTTTTGGAAATGGTATTTTGGATGCCAGGACACCAAGTAACTCTCAGCCTTGAAATGTTCTGAGACAGAAAAATCTGACATTTTCTGGTGCCTTAGAAAACCTATTAAGCCATGTGGGATTTTCCTGTGAGGAAAAGCCATGAGAAGCATTGGGTCTTACTCTTGCAAGGGTGTGCTTGGAGGAAAAAAGGGCACGGAGTGGCATTGAATTGCCTTATCTTCTACAGATCCTAGAAGTTTCAAAGGTGGTCCTCTTTCTTTCTTCTAAAATGTCAGTGAATGGCAACAGGAGTATGGAGAAAAGAAAAACCCTGTCCCTGGAACACTCTGGGTGTTTTCCAAGTGGTTTCCCTAATTCTTCACCCGCCTGCACCTTAACTAGTTTCTTACAATAGAGCACAGGGGCTGTAAAATGCTACTGCAGGGACTGGGGGATCATTTTACACCTGCTTTGTATTCCCCTGAACAGCTGTAAATGACAACACAAACTGTGAAGCAGCAGGGAATTTGAATGCCTTCAACATACATTTCTACACTGATCCTCAGTAAATTAATTCAAATAGTTGCTGGGGATTTGAGGGAGAAGCTAGAAAATCCAATGAATGAATAAAGGAAGTCATTTGAAACAGAGACCATCTGGAGATGCGGGGGGGAAAGGAGAAAGGGGAAAGGGAAAAGGATGGACAGGGAGAAAGCATGCATAACTTGGAGGAAATCTGAGAAGCCGACCGCCCTGGTCTTCAGAAAAGGGCTAGAGCTTGTGCTGAGCCCAGAGGCCAGGGAGAGCAGGGCAAAGTGCAGTGATCTCCTCCCCTGTGCGATGATTAGGATGGAAGTACTCTCCATGCTGCTCTGCCTATATTTGACTAGAGATGTTAGCTACAATTTCTATAAAGATTAAAGGCCTCTCCTGCATTCGTTCATATTCAGAACAAGCTCAGAATATGCCTCTGGGTGGAAGGCACTGCTGAAAACAGCACTTTGAATACGTACATCTCTGGAACATCCTGACTCAAATGACTTATTAAAAGCCTTCCCCAGATATATCAGGCTAATCAGAGCGCTAGCTTGTGTTGTTTGCTGCATTCAAAGTGGCAATGCTGTCAATAAGCTGTTGTTCACACCTGCAGGTGCCTCCATCCCCAGTGCAGGTGAATAGCAGAAGACTTTTCACACTGGAAAATTATCTCAATTTATCCCTGTGGTCAACTCTTTGCTGGCACATCTGGAGCTCGTTCCAGACCAGCATATTCTGTTGGCGAGGCATTTTGATATTTTGAATTAGAAGGCTAAAAGAATATAAAACTAGGTCAGAGTCTTTTCTCCAGCAAGTACCAAAGAAGTCTTTTGTCACTGCTCTTACAGCCTCCTGATCCTAGATGAAGTCAGAAGCAGCGTGATTCCAGGCACAGATTTCATCTACCTGCCTCATGCTCAGGTAGGTGACATCTGGGAACCCTTCACTGCTGAAATATCGCACCATGGCAGCAAAGACAGCCTTGTCCTGAACATATTTGGAGAGATTCTCTGCCCACGCAGCTTCCCGCATCAGTCTAATGGTCCCTCTCTCACAAACTGGCAATACTATCAAAGTGAACTGCATGAAAAAGAGCCAGCGTGGAAAAGCCAGAATGAGTGTGAGAGACTAAAGGATCCATTCAGACCATGTGCTGTCCTGAAGCATCTTAAGATTTGTATCAGCTGTAAGCTTGATACAAAGGACCTGACCCATAAGGATTTACCTAAACCAAGCCCAGGTCCCATCACTGTGATGGTCAAACACCAATTTTGTGCCACAGATCTGATTCGAAACCTTACTTGGAGGTTTTTTGTGGTTTGGTCTCAGCTTGAAAAACAGTAATGAGAAAGCTTCCTGCAGAACTGTTAGTTCTGAGCTGGCCACCCCTCTATCACCAAGGCAAGAAAACTCCCACTTGACAACTCCTGGATTGTATCTTGCAGGTGCTTTGCTTAGCCATAGTTTGGGAGAAACAAACCAACCCTTTGCATCTATCTGACTTTCAGAAGGCCTTCAAGTATCCAAGGATGATGACGGAGATAGTGATCTGAACCGATAATCTAATCTTAATTGTTCTGCTAATGCCAAGGTCCATCAGGATCACTGTCAGAGGAACTGCCCTCATCTTTCCTGATGCATCACTTGACTGTGGATGTTGCAGGAGGATTGCCTCTGTCTGAAACTTCCTCTTGTGCCAAATGCAGCACCTTCCTCTCTGGGAGCATATTGCTGCTTATGTATGATGTTTTCCAAGCCTGCAGGAACTACTGACCTTTCCTGCATCTATCTTCATTGTTCTCTATGGTTGCTGGCCACCCACTGACCAAATGAGTGGCACTGACCTTCACAGCAGATGTCAGGAGAGATAACAAGGCCAAGGAGAAAAGATGGGGGAAATGTTGCTCAGGTTTTCCTTCCAACACCCCTAAAGGTGCTGCTGTGATGGAGACATCAGAAATACCAATAGGCAGCTAAATGAGATGGATTTCCTGTAATCTCACATACATCATATTGTACCTGTTACTCACAATGAACAAGCAGCAAACAGTGAATTAACAAGAGGTCTGTGCAGGCTGCAAGCGCATTCCTGTCTACAAAGAGTGCTGCAGCTCATACTGACTACATGGTGCTCAGTTGGAGAGGTGTGCTCTGACCGGAGGAACCTGTAGGCACCGCTTTCAGCTTTTCTTATCTGCAAAGTGAAGACCAACAAGAAGGGCTTCTATAGGTACATCAATCAGAAGAAGAAGGTTAAAGAGAACGTGCCCCTATTGATGGTTGAAAACGATGACCTTGTTTCACCAGACAAGGAGAAGGCTGAGGTACTTAACAACTTTTTTGCCTCAATCTTCACTGACAACTGCTCAGGATCACCTGGTGGGAGGTGCCTGGGCAAAGACACTGAGGACTTTGCCTTGTTCTTCAGCTCTCCTTCGAGCATCCTTGACAGCTGGAGACAGCGCTCATGTCTTGGTGGACCACCAGAGGAAGTTGTACATTTCAGTCCAGTGATCTCATACTGTGACCCCTTGAGGGCTGTCAGAGTGCTTGCAGGGAGAGCAGCATCTGGCCTGTGGGAGATAGACTCTTCTCCATACTGCATGGAGAAACGAGTTAAGCGCCACAGGCATGCCCTCGGCAGCACCTGCGCGCTCTGCTTTGTTTGGACTCTACTGGCTCAGACACAGACCACCTCAATTTGTCACTGTCACCCACAATCACTTTGTTCACTGACACCTAACAAGCCTAATAGAAAAACAAAGCCATAGTTTATTTAGCAAGTCTTAAGGGCACTCTTCTAGTTATAAGTTTGGAAACAAAATTTCCAAGTAAGACAAACATAAAACTCAATCTCAGTCTGTAACAACTATTGTCCTTCTCATTTCTTAACCTCTAATACTCTGGAGTCCTGAGACAAACCACAGCTAGCCAATCTGATAGGTCAGGTCCTGCTGCAAAACCCTACAGCTGTAAAACCATAGAATCACAGAATCATTAAGGCTGAAAAAGACCTCTAAGGTCACCAAGTCCAACTGTCAGTCCAACACCACTGTGCCTACGAACCCATGTCCCAAAGTGCCATGGCTACACTTTTTTTTTAAACCCAGGGATGGAGACTCCACTAGTGTCCTGGGCAGCCTCTTCCAGTGCTTCACCACTCTTCCAATCTAAACCACACCCGGTGCAACTTGAGGCCATTTCCTCTTGTCCTATTGTTACTTGGGGAAAAAAGAGATCAGCACCCACCTCACTACAACCTCGCTTTCACAGTGTGATGACGTCTCTCCTCAGCCTCTTCTCCAGACTAAACAGCCCCAGATGTTTCAGCCTCTCCTCATAACACTTGTGCTCTAGACCCTTCACCAGCTTCGTTGCTCTTCTCTGGACAATCACTTGGTCTTCTCAGGCCAATCTGCAGCATCAGTGAGCAATGCTCTTCCTGGATCCTGCTCCTACATGTCATCATCTCTATTCCCTCCTTCACCCTTCTCAGCTGTCCCTCATTCTCCTCTTTTTATTTCTCTTTTTCTTCTCTACTCACCCCAAAAGCAAGTATGGTTGGTGACCCTTCTGCTCACATACTGGGGCTTACTAGCCTTATTCTAGTTTAACGTGCTATAACCCATTCTTACTCTCCAACTTTTACCTTCCTCCCAACCTAAAATGTTTTAGCGGTCATTTATACAATTTCCTGATCGCCACAATAATCTGAGAATCAGCTGAGTAACAGAGTCTAGCTACGACAGAGTATTGTCCTGTCCTGCAAATAGAACTGTATAAAACCCATTCACTGTATACCTGGTTTATGAGCTCATGATCTTTTGTAAGTGATTTGCTTTCTGTCTCATCTGATATATGGGGACAGGTTAATAACGGATAAAATTGAGCAAGGAACAAGTTCTTTTGGGCAAGTTACAAAAGCAAGTTGTCCCTTCCCAGCTTTGGCAAGGGCTTGGTATGACATTCAGTCCAACTGGCTGCCTCGAGGCAGAAATGATCAATGACTTCTACAGCCGTGGAAAGCTGTGCTGGAAGCAAAGTCCCTCTCCTCTGGAGCTGGCTTTGTGGGCACGTCCTCTCATTGGGCTCCTGTAATTTGTGGCCTGCCCGTTTCAGCCCTGATTGAACTGCAATGGTGTTTCTTCTTCACACAACATGGACAAACATACAGATAGGCAGAGGCTGAATGAACAGACTGTCATTTTTAACAGCATGCCCTTTCCTTCCCAGCCATTTTGCCTTGCTCATTTCATGACTTAGTCTTCAGCAAGGACCAATTAGACTCCTTATTGGGTGCTGTTACTTTGTAGTGTGACCATTTATACTAGCACCCCACTCCTGATATCTCTGTTCTGGTCCTTGCATCCTTGGGAGCCTCTGTTAATGTAGTAGTAAGCCTTAAAAATGTCCACGGGAGCCATCAGCTACAAACAGATGCCAGAGAAGAATATTGCAATTAGCAATTGCCCTGGCAAACTTTCCCATTTGCCTTTTCTCAGGCTTGACCCTGCCTGGACACAACACCTAATTCAGACTTCCAGTACCCAGCTGGTCACTTCTGCTGCAAGCTAAGAATTTCTTTTGCATCTCCACTAAGGATTCGCCTGCTGTAACTGATCAACAGGAGCTAACAGGAAGAGACAGGGTGTCTTCAGGAAGGGATTCATCTCATCATAAGGCTCTTAGAATCACAGAATCACAGAATCATTAAGGTTGAAAAAACCTGGAAGATCAAGTCCAACTCTCAGCCCAACACCATCATGCCCACTAAACTGTGTCCCAAAGTGCCACATCTACATACTTCTTGAACACCTCCAGGGATGGTGACTCTACCACTTCCAAGGGCAGCCTCCTCCAATGTTTCACCACTCTTTGGTAAAACATTTTTTTCTAATATCCAATCTAAAATTCCTGCAGTGCAAGAGTTATGTCAGAGTTGTTCTCTGGTGATGCCTATACATGTTTACGAGCCATAAACCCTTGTTTTGTATGTTTCTATCCTGGGGCAGAATAACTTATCCTCTCAAGAGCTGGTCCCAAGCCCTAGATATGAAAATGTTCCAGAAAACTCACTTCATGTACTGTTCTCCAGCCCAACATTTTATTTTATATATATATTTATATATATATAACTCCCTAGCATATAAAATTAGAGGGTTCACTGGCCTTTGAGTGAAAATTGGAGAACAGTGAAATCCTTCTTAGTTCACAGAGAAATTATTTTGTTCTCAGCAGCAGAAGAGTCTTCCAGAGAACACGGTCATCTTGTCCTGTCTCCATAGGGTGATGCACATTGCAAAACCCTTATAACAGTCACCATAGTGCAGCAATGGGAACCAGTCGCTGCCCTCGGTCACAAGCCCTATCCACAAAGAGCAGAGCACACCAGGTCCCTCTGAGCTCCTCTTAGCTTCTTTCAGAAGCTTTCCCAGCAGGGACTGTAGGTAAAACCTCTTCTGTCCATGGGGTGACACCCAGAAACTTCCATGCCACCCAGAAACTTCCATGTGAAGCTGAATACCTTGTGACTGAATGAGGGCACGTCTTTGAGGCACAGATCCAGTTGAAACTGAGAGATGGCAAGTGATGGCAAGTATACCACAGCCCACTTAAGAAAGGTGGTCAGCGACCACTGAAACATTGCTTTGACCATCAATATATGAAGCATTAAAGAAACCCAAACACTCTCTTTAGCTAAGAGGCTAGCATCCTTGTGCCACTGGGGAAATCAAGACAAAAAGCAGTCAAATGATTTGATCAAATTCACCCAGCCAGCAGAAGCTGGAAAAAAAATCATGCATCCCAATTCCCAGGCCAATAACTCCAGCAGGACCCCAGTCTTTAAGCTCCTGGAATACCCCCCAGGTCACCTTCCACAATTTCCTCTCAGAATATGCCTGTGGTTCACCAGAATGAATAAGGTGGCCCCAATTACGTGGACTTCTTTTTTTCTCAGCTGCTGTGTGCAGAGAGCCCAATTATGCTTTACAGCATATGTGTTTTGTTGGAAAAACAGAATATTCTAAGCCTAATACATGCATTTTGGTTTAAGCTGAATTTATACCTCACTGATCCTGAATTTTTAAAACATCTAGAGAGAATCACAGAATCATAGAATAACCAGGTTGGAAGAGACCTACTGGACCATCGAGTCCAATCATTCCTATCAAACACTAAACCATGTCCCTCAGCACCTTGTCCACCAGTGCCTTAAACACCTCCACGGAAGGTGACTCAAGCACCTCCCTGGGCAGACTGTTCCAGTGCCCAATGACCCTTTCCATGAAAAATTTTTTCCTAATGTCCAGCCTAAATCTCCCCTGGTGAAGCTTGAGGCCATTCCCTCTCGTCCTGTCCCCTGTCACTTGGGAGAAGAGCCCAGCTCCCTCCTCTCTACAACCTCCTTTCAGGTAGTTGTAGAGAGCAATGAGGTCTCCCCTCAGCCTCCTCTTCTCCAGGCTGAACACCCCCAGCTCTCTCAGCTGCTCCTCATAAAGCCTGTTCTCCAGCCCCTTAACCAGCTTCGTTGCTCAACACACTATTCAGCCACTCTATTCAGTAAAAACCTTAAAGAATCGTCACTTGCTGATCCTTGTGCTCCTCTGCTCTATCTGATTGCCTTTTAAAGCCATTTATTACTCTAATTCTTTGTTTACAGAATCTGCTATTGTCAAATGTGATCTTCTACTGTTTTCTAACACATCACATGTTCAACCACCTCTGCAGAGAGAATAGCAAAGCAGCACTTACCTGGGTTGCTTTTTGAGGTGCGCACAGGGGTGTAATGGTTTTTGGAAGATGTCCTGACTGGGGTGTTTTCTTTGGGGGAGGTATCTATGGCCGAGATAGTCTCTCTTTCACAGTGTGCTATTGGGATTGGTCCCTGCTGCCTTAAGATGTCAGCCAGAGCCCTGAGGAGAGAGAAATAGGAAAAAAAATATTTTCACACAGTAGCTAGAATGGTATTTTCACTTTTTTTTTTTCAGTATTTGCACTTCCACAGACACTGTGTGAATCCAGCAGTAGTCAGATTTCTACCACAAACAGAGAAAAGCAACAATAACAAGAATACACGGCTTAAAAGCTCGGTTTCTTTTTATGTGCCTGCTACATGTATTTACAAGCTTGTCTGGCTATTGTTTAGTTTTTCTTATGCTTCCACTAATTCACTTCACCCCAGCGTTACGTTATCTCTCCATCAATTTCCCTGCTGTCAGTGACAAGACAAACTCTTCTCCAGGCACACAGCACTGCCCTCATGAAGAGTCACCATCTAACATGCCAGAGCCCCAAGACTCAGGCACTGCGATTGGCTCAAGATTACAACAAAACTACCCTGCCCAAGCTAAACTTCTTTAAGTCTGAATCAGATTAAGAGTTTAGTCCCCACACTCCTTAAATCCTTGGGTTTTTTCTGCAAGAAGCTCTATCCGCGGCAGTGGTGGAAGTGGCTTTTCTAAAAGAGGACAAGCAGTTCAGAAAAAAAGGATTAAACAATTTTCATGACTGAATGTCAAGACAGCTATTAGCCTACCTTTAGCTTTTTGTCCATTAGGGACTTCTTTAATGATACTGAGGTCTCTCTGCTGTTCCCCAAGAAAAACAAATGTCTCACAGTTCACTTGCACCAAATGTTTTCCCTTTGGATGAGTGGATACTCGAAGTTTTTTTTTTCCTCTGTGAATACCATGGACACAGTGGAACAATTATAGCATGAAACACACTGATTTTCTTAGTGCAGCCACAAGCTATCTCTTGAGACAACTTGAAAAGGAGGAAGGCATTGGCTTTGCATGGATTGTAAGGGACAGTGGCATTTTAAAGATGATAGAGTTTGAAAGGTTCTTTTCTCTTGGCAAAAGGAATATGCCTAATGTCACCTCAGGTACCAAGAAAGATGTAGGGAGGAGAAATTTCTTCACTGCATATTGATGAGAATGATGCTGATGTTGCTCATATCCACTAGCATTCCTTAAATGTCATATTTCTGGCCTTTCATATGAGAAATAGTCTGGGACCTGAGTCTGTTACATTTTCCAAATCATTTCCTCTACAGCCTACTATCCTTGTGCATAATGAATTGCAACACTAATGAGCACTACAAAAGAAACTCTTGGAAGATCTCAGAGGCTCCAGAAGAAGATTACATTAGTTCACAACCACCCTTTCAGAATATTTTTAACCTTACTTGATTATTTATTGTTTGTAGACAGAGCAGGCATAGCAGCTATAACCAACCACAACTACTGATACATGAATCACAGAACTGTTAAGGGTGGAAAAGACCTTTAAAATCATTGAGTCCAACCATAAATCTAACTCTGCCAAATCCACTGCTAAACCATGTCCCTAAACACCACACCTCCACATCTCTGAAACCTCTCCAGGGATGGAGACTCCACGACTACCCTGGGCAGTCTCCTCCAGTGCTTCGCCACTCTTTCATTAAAGAAAGTTTTCCTAACATCCAGCCTATACCTCCCCTGGCACAACTTGAGGCCATTTCCTCTCATCCTATCACTCGTTACCTGGGAGAAGACACCAGAACTCACCTCTCCACAATCTCCTTTCTGGGAGCTGCAGAGAGCGATGACGCCTCCACTCAGCCTCCTCTTCTCCAGAATAAACAGCTCTGGTTTCCCTCAGCCACTCCCTTTACCCCTGTTCTCCAGAACCTTCCCCAGCTCTGTTCCCTCCTCTGGATTCACTCCAGCCCCTCAATGTCTTTCTTGCACTGAAGGGCCCAAAACTGAATCCAGGATTCGAGGTGCAGCTTCACCAGCATCGAGTACCAAGTGACGAACCCTTCCTCACACCTGCCGGCCACCCCATGGCTGATCCAAGCCAGGGTGCTATCATTCTTTTTGGCCACCTAGGCAACTGCTGCCTCATGTTCAGCCACGTCAGCCGGCATCCCCAGGGCCTTTTCATCCAGGCAGCTTTCCAGCCTGGAAACTTTGCATGGGGTTGTTACAACCCAAGTGCCAGACCTGGCACTCGGCCTTGTTGATTCTGATACAATTGGCCTCAGCCATCCATCCAGCCCGTCCGGCTCCCTCTGCAGAGCCTTCCCGCCCTCAAGCACATCGACGCTCCCACACAATTTGGTGTTATCTGCAAAATGAGAGTGAACCCAATCCCTCCAACCAGATCACTGATAAACAGATACTAAATAGAACCAGCCCCAACACGGAGCCCTGGAGACACCACTTGGGACTGGCCACACGCTGGATTTAACTTTGCTTGCCTTCAACACTCACCTGACAGCTGACCATTTAGTGCCCTCATTTTGTGTCACAAACAAAGAATAGTGGAGGGGATGTGGCAGCAGGCACTACCCAAAGAATATCGCATGAGGGTCTCATCTCTGGCGACGTGTTCAATGGGAGGAGAGGCCGAGCCCACAGTCCTGAGTCAGTTGCCATGGGGGGAAGAACTGACTGCCCTGGAACAGCTGGACCCTCATGAAGGAGTTTCTGTACATGCATGGCAACATCCTCCCTCACATGCTGAGGGCACAAGGACTGCCCTTATAAAAGAACTTGCAAGAAGCCATGTGGCGTGCGCTCCCATCACTCCAATTGGATCCCTTGGCCACGCTGTCTGGAAGCAGCTGCTGCCGGACAGACCACGCGTTCCCGAGGAACTGCGGCTGCCCATTGGAGTGGTGACCCCTTCCTCTTCCCTTCTCTCTCTCTCTCCTCTCTCCCGATCTCTCTCTCACACACACGCTCATCTTAGTGTCTTCTTCTTTTGACTGGTATTGGTGTGTGTTGGATCAAATCCAAGTGACCCTGGCTGTGACCAGGGATCAGAGCACAGTCCAACGAGACTGAAATCTGTTTTCTGCAACTTTAGGAAGTTGCCTCCCCTCATAATCGAGCTTTGTACCTAAGGTTTTTGGTCTATTTATTTTGGTTGAAGCTCAGATAAATTTTGATTTTTGATTTCACCCTGAGAGTGACCTTGTCGGCCCCTGGATCCCCACACGGATAAACAAATCACCTTCTTTCACCAAGCAGGTAAAAGAAGGTCTGGACATGAGTGTGCACCTCACAGATCGGGGCATGACAACTCTCTTCATCGCAATTTTTTGGGCCAAGCTATCCCACCAGTTTTTTACGCAGCAAAGAGTGTACCTGGTCTAAGCCACAAGCAGCCTGTTACTCCAGGAGAATCATCATTTTTTATAATCAGATCTGAGGTTTATCACACTGGTTGTCAATTTACAGGATATTTGAAATTCTGGCCCCTTGCCCAGGGTTGTACAGAACTTGAGTAGCAGAACAAGGACCTTAAGCTGATGCCTGAGGTCCCCACCCTATCAAATACTGCACGGTTCCCTCCTGAGGAGAGAATTCATTCAGTTGCCAGCAAACCTGACAGCTTTTCTAAGCAAATACCTCCCCACCGCATTTCAGATCTTGCTGATTGGGGAGGATGTGGGAAGCTAATGAGGTCTGTCTATTTGGCGTCAGCATCCAGTACATCCCATTGGAGAAAACACATTTTCTAAAGACAGCAGGTTGGCAGAACCAAGCCCTTAATACATATCTCCAAGATATATTAAGCATCAGATGACCATTTAATGGTATCTGCAGTACAGAAATGCTAAGAGTCATTTTTCAATTACAGAGATCGTATTAGGACCATTATTTACTAGCCCATATTGGCTCTGGCTCATTTTAAACACTTGTCGAAGACACTCTTAGTGTCAAGAGTGCAATCACTCAGAATACAGAGGAAGATGACAGCGTGGATAACACTAAAATACTATATACCACTTAGCTTAATATAACAAAGCCATCTGAGCAGGAAAGGTCAGGTCAGGGACTGGTAGTACACTTAGAAAGAGCTGTGTGGGATCAGTTGTGTAGAGACAGTACAAGAAACTCAAAGACGACAAAGTAGAGCTGGAGGTACTGGTGTGACGAAAACGTAAGTTTTCAGTTCCCCTTGGTTTGTTTAACCTGACTTAAGAGAGGGCCTACACCTCACTAATGGGGAGCTGCAACGGAGACAGAGCAAGGCTGCTCTGTAGGGTGTAAGGCAAAGGAAATAACAGCCAATTAGCACATGTTACAATAAGGGCAAATCCATTTGATTATAAAAGAAAAAAAAAAAGTCACAGTGGGGTGGCAAAACACTGAAACGGACCCAGAGAAGCTAAGGTATCTCTGTCCTTGAAAGTCTTCAAATTCAGTTCGATACAGGCCCAGACAACCTCCTCTAGCATTGAAGTTGTCCTTGCCTTAAGAAGATGGCAGGATGAGAGACCTCCAGAGGTCCCTTCCAACCTAAATTCTCCTACAATTCTGAGTCTAGGACCATCCGACCCTGCAGGTCACCTTATTTCTTCAGATACTGTTGTCCTTTCTCCTACTATTATTACTCTTTGAATTATCTGTCATAAGAACACAGTTTTACTGCCTCATGGACAGACAGTTTATCTCCACTTGCTAAAAATAATTGAGGCAATAAAGCAAATATACTCTGGAACAATTTGAGCCGGTTAGAAGTGCCCCATCCTCTCAATCATTATCCACCTGAGAGCCGAACCCCGAGCCTGCTGCCCTCCATGGCGACAAAATCATGTGTCCACAACAATCCTTCAGTTTAGGAACACTTTCTCATAAGACTATGCTTACCTGTTCCTTGGTTATAGCCAGGACCTGAACTCATTGGTCCTTATCACATACAAAAAAATATCAACTCAGATGATAAGAACGAATTTAATCCCTTCTTTGTTTCTCATCCTAAAGGAACAGGAATAAGAGTTACTCTCTGAGTTAATTGTTGGTCACAACATAACAAGAAAATTATTTCCAGTTGGGTACCAGCCACATGGAAGGGAGGAGACTTAGTTCCAAATGAACTGAAGAAATCACAGGCGTAGGAAAGAAATGTCTGCATGTATATATGAGATAAATCAAATGTAGCCATCAAGAGCAGACCAAGCTCATAAGTGTATGGTAGTAAATTAAGGTGACTTCAGCAACACTGAAGCTAAAATCTTGCTATGCCAAAGCACACCAAACTGTGTGTCCTGAGTGCTCACTCTTTGACCACTTCTTTAATGCCTACAGGGAGAAAAAAAAATGAACTGTTCAGCATCAGCAGAACGAAAGGAAGAGTAAGTCAAACTTGGATCAAACTGGTTAGTTCCTTGCCAATTCAATCACATCGCTGCATGTGATCCAGTTTACTTCCATAAAGCACAGAGGGCTGAACCCCATACTGGTAGAAGGTCAGTCATACTTAACTGAGGAAGGATTCTGCTGCTGTCTCTCAGGTACAGCTGTGTAACTGTCCACTGTAAAAGCTTCAAGTAGAGTAAGAGAGTCATGTGAAATATTTGGATATTGCATGTGCAGCCATTTGGGTACAATTAGTCAACAGCATCCTAATCACCTGCACAAGCCTGTGAGACACTTCAGAAATCTTTCTACGATGGTACATCTCTTATCTCAGGAAAACAAACCTCACTCACACGAATGTGTTACCTGCGGCAGCAGATGGAGTAGGCAGTTGCAGAACTGAACAATCGTATCCCGATACACTGATTTATGACAGCTCTTTCGTTAACATCATTTATGTGAGAACACTAAAGTTTCTTCCACATAAATCCAGGATAGACATAGTGAGGCATGGCTGGGACCAGAGCCCATGGTTTTCCTGTCTAGGGCCTCTTTTACTGGCCAATGAAGTTCCATCTGAATAAAGACATCCCAGGTATCCTTGGCTGTTTGTCAGCACCTATCTGTGGAAATGCCGAACTCAGGTCACTGCCCCAGGGCTGGCAAGGACTTTCTAGACTATATTTGGTGGGGATATCACCAGCCCACACGACTCTCTCTTCTTGGGCTAGAGAGGAAAAAACACACAGATCCTGGGGAGACAGGGAGAAGTAGAGAGCTGAAACAGGGAGGAATGTCTGCTTTTAAGAAGTGAGTTCACTACACATCAGCATTTGCCTTTGCTGTAAGCTCTGAGACACACCAGACAGTGTGATAGGAAGGAGCATGGTGCAGAAGTAACGTTCACCTGCAGAGGCTGAAGGGACCCTATAGCCAGAGAGAACATGAATTTGCAGGGGCTGGGAAGGATCAGCCTCTTCAAGACACCCTACCCGCTCAACAGAAATTTATGCTGCTGTCTTAATTACTGGCAAGGTAACTGCAGGCTGGAGGAGCACTGTCCTTCATCACAGCCTTTTGTGGAAAGTAGTGCTCGGTTTTCCAATATCCACAGATTTTCAACACTTAATTCATAGCATGAATGTGGGCACAAGTAGCCCTTCTACTGAAAATGAGAGAAGCTTTGCCGACAGCTCCAATAGGGCAGGAAGTGGCATAAGGGAAATATGTTTGGAGTAAAATGGTCTGTGAACCCTGGATCGGAAAAGGCAATGCGAAGAGCTAGCTATTTCTAGCAGTGCAGGTTGTACACATACAAAACTTCATTCAGTTGCCTTCTGAAAACTCCTTTTGCAGACCTCAGATAAGGGTTATTTGGAAACAGAATTGGGGACCAATGGAGAAAGAAAGACCAAATAGGTCTGGCAGAGCATCTGGCTGAGCTAAAAGCCTACTAAAAGCTTAGCTGTGATGGAGTTTGTGGCAGAACTCCAGTTGACTTCAGCCAAGGCTTCACTATAAGCTCCTAAAAACAGAGTGAGGTTAACTCCCCTATGCTCTCTTACCAACCCAGAAAGAAAGAGGCAGATAGTCTGAGAGGTGATTTATCCAGCTGTGGAGCCACATCACCTAGAAAGGACTCCCCAAAGGAGAGGGATTTCAGGCACCAGCACGTCACACAGAACATGGTCAAGCATTATTCACAGTTTGCTTTTCCACTTGTCCCCAGATCCTGCTGCACACCCTGACCACACACAGCCACGCGCTGCTCCTTGACCATGCTAGGTCTGTGCTACCTTATGAGATGGGCTCCTACACTGCAAATTCCGCTAGCTGACGGCTGCTTGCCCATATTATTCCCCATTCTAACTGTGAAACAGCAGATAGAAAGGCAAGCGTACACCTCCTTTAATCGCCTCTCCCCATCTCTTCTGCCTCCAGGGCAAGTGTCAGACCACACTATGATAGTGCTTTGATCTTATCTACTAGAAGGATGGGGCATTAATTGATTACCCAAACACCATTGCAAACTGATACGCAGCCGCCAGCAAACCCCTCTGGGAAGTAGCCTCCTTTGTGTGGAAGCAGTTCTGCCAAAGTAGATCTTGTTTCTGAACATGCAGGCACTCGGCAGCGTACTAGGGATGCGCCCGTCCCAGGTTAGCAAAAGAGATACCTGGTCTGTGCAGCTGCCAGAAGCAATTGGTGTTTCAGATCAGGGTTTCTGGGGAGGAACATTAGAAATGGGTTTTCTCAATAACCTGAGCAGGCACATGGTGGATGCCTGTATATCACAGAATTATGAAATGGTTTGGGCTGGAAGGGACCTTAAGCATCATCCAATTCCAATACCCTTACCATGCGCAAGGACATCTCTCACCGAATCGGGTTGCTGAAAGTCCCATCCAACCTGGCCTTGGACACCTCTAGGGATGAGGCATCCACAACATCTCTGGGCAACCTGTGCCAGTGCCTCACCCTCACAGAAAACATTCCTTCCTAAGATCTCATCTCCATTTCCCCTCTTTCAGCTTAAAACCCTTCCCCCTAGTCTTATCCCTGCACTTTCTGATAAAGAGCATATGTGTGTGTGCCTGTGTGTACAAAAATAGGTGAATGCACCCATGGAGTTACAAAGGGAAAAAAGATTAGACATCAGGACACCTTTCCAGGAGCATTTGTGCAGCTGCACCCAACGTAAGTTCAGAGATATTCTTTTCTTAAAAATGAATACTACAAGGAAGAGTCCGATGTCTTCCAAAAATCTTTATGCTAAATTCAAAAATCATTTGTGAAAGCTCCTGGAATTTAGTCAAGGTTTAATGACAAATTTCACTGACAGCTTAATTACGATGTACCAAGGACCATATCCTTACCCCAGACTATGACAGCAGAATGAGGCTGGCAGTTTGCCCAACTCACTCATCTTGGTGAACTTAAAACTAACACACAGGTGACATAATTACATTATAGATACACACCCATTGTATGAATGCATGCATGTGGAAAATACATTTCAGCTGAAACAGAAGTAGTATAAGGCATTAGATTGACAAATCAACATGAAAGCCACTGTCACTACAAGCTCATCGTCTCTCCTCTGTCTCTGTAACGCGAGGTAGAATCAGCAACTGGAAAGAAAGCTCTTTTCTTTGTGACAGATTATTAAGACTGCTTATCAGGAGCAGTAAATACTAGCAGTGCTTAGACTATACATTGTACATAAGTACTTTACATGTCTGATACTACTATACAAACCGAATATGTCTCCTACTATTGCTTTGGTGTGGGCAGGGATTATACTCCAATCACTAAACTCACAACAGGTAATACTAGTTCCTTTGATCAGTGACACAGGTTCAAAGAGAAAGAAACTGGTAAAGTACAGACTTTGTAATTAAAAAGTTAAAATAAACCTTTCCAAATGATGTTTCTTCACAGAGAGCTGTTAGACTGGACAGAAAGCAGCCAGTGCAGCAAGGGTCAAGATCTACCTTTAAACCACTCTTAGGCTATTTAGGGACAGCAAGTGGCAGGGAGAAGCTGGTGCCTCCAGGACTGGTGTCCCCCAGCATCACGGAGGGTGCAGCGCTCATTGCAAGCCAGAGAGCAGGCTGCCACCTGCTGTACTGCCAGCACTGTTCCTCGAAGCATCTACCTTCCGTCGCTGGCTCAGCCCCGTTATCAACCCGGCTGCACCCAGCTTTGCACGGGAGAGAAAAAGGGAGACTCCGGAAAAGAGATGCACCCAGAAAAGAAAGAACAGGTGCTGGGAAGAACTGGAAGCAGGGTTGGTGCATAGAAAAGGAACTCAGCAAAGGTCTTCATTGTGGAAAGAAGGTAAAATAAAAATAACAGGTCTTGCTAGGCATTTCACGTGCATGAAAGTCTGCAGGAATGATGCTAAGAGCTCAGCTGGTACAGGTTTTTAGGCTGTTATTGTTCACGCTTGTGTATCTGCATGCACAAAGCTGGTAACAGCACTTGGTGGATAAGCAGCGCTTTGAAAACCACTTGAGTTCATACAGAACTGGTTTCATGCGTAAGGTATCTATTTTGCATCAAATCCTACACTATAAGCACAATTAGCACGTGGCAGATAGGAATGGTTGGACTCAATTATCCAAGAGGTCTTTTCCAACTATGATTCTACGATTAGGGAGCTTTAAATATTGCAGAAAACCATCCTTTCACTGAAGAGCCCTATTACCACAACACAAGAGGTTGGGGCAAGAGCTGAACTACAGTATAGAATACTTACTGTGAAAGAATTCTAGGCTTATCAGTCTGGGAAATGAGGCATTTGAGAGCTCTATGCAATACAGCAGCACAGATCTAAGGGAATACAGACTGCCCATGTGAGTAGGGGCAAGGCAAGCAAAAAAGCACCATGATCTCATTTTCCTGATAAGGTTCAGATCTTCTTATGCAAAACAGAAGTTTTAAAAGGCGTCTGATCTCCAAAGACACACAGATCAACTGTCAGTTAAGAGATTACAAAACTAAAAGAAACAGAAGTTCAGAGCTAAGACTGGATTCCCTTGACACCTTATGATGGAGGGTTACTAATAGGAAAAGTTAATTAGACAGCAGAAAAATATCAAATAAATGGGAATTAGAGACACTGTAATGATTCAGTGAAGGCAGCATGGTTTCTGAGAGTAGCCTCTCTTACTGGGAGAAGTTCAAACAGAAAGGAGAAGCCTCAGAAGCAGCCAGTGGGAGTCTGGAGACAGGCACTCTGTGCTGCTAGCAAAGCCAATCTCTTCATAAAACTGACTTAGAAAGGAAAGTATGGTAAGAAAAAACCAAACAGTCAGTAAGCTATGACCAGACCTTCAGACTGAAGCTTCCGCTGTACATGTAAGTGAAGCACAAGAAAAATCAGGTACGTGCAAACCAATAAACATCCTGCCTTGATCTGGCTGGCTGGGAATGGGAATGCAAACAGGACAAGATTCAGGTCTTCTCCCTGCATGGCAGTTACCCCAACTACGCTAAGGTGCAGTACTGGATTCAAACAGAAGAACTAGTCTTGAGTAACATCTCTAAGGCCACAAGGGTTTTCTGCCTTTTTCTGTTTTACCTTAATCAAGTCCGACACGTGCGTGTGGACTTTTATTCTGTGCCTATGGGAGGGACGGGGCACAGTAGAGAAGAGACTCGGAAACCATCAGGTAACAACAATATGAAGCAGGGGCAAAAAGCAGAGGAAAGGCATGCAGGTGAGCCTGAGGAATGAGACAGAGTAGAATTAAAAAAAAAAAAAAACAAAACATAAGAAACCAGAGCCTAATAACAAATCAATGTAAAGGGAAAAAAGAAAGAAAGCAGTGACAACATCCAAGAAAGAAAATCTGTCCAGTCCCTATGGCCAGGTGCGTGTTAGTAGTGCTCTCTCCCAGCCCTGGGGAGGTATGAAGTTTGATTGTTTGGCTCAAGCATCACTCACCAGCAGGGAGCAGAACTGAATGAGCCAGCTGTGACCGCAATTCGCAGAACTAAGTCTATAGACAGGTCCTTACCACAAGCCCCCGTGTTAGCAAAGAGGGATGGAACTAGCATCCTCCAGAGACCCCAGGT
Organism: Clamator glandarius; assembly: GCA_033459285.1. Lineage (NCBI taxonomy): Eukaryota > Metazoa > Chordata > Aves > Cuculiformes > Cuculidae > Clamator > Clamator glandarius. Next base: position 2,502,051 of record JAUNZM010000269.1, on the reverse strand, counting down.
CCAGGATATGTGGTGAGATGCAGCCTGCAGGAAGGTTAAAACCCTCAGTATTTTAACTTAGCATTGCGTAAAACAGTGAATGAAGCCTTCCCAGGTCTGTGGACAAACAGATCCATTGCCTGCGATTCCTGTTGAAATTCAGAGCTGCAGGCTAAATGTGGCAAGAAACAGATCAGTTTATCTCTGGCCTCTATTGGGGAAAGGATGTGCATTTATAAAAGCACTGATAATATCTGCCGAGCTGAGGGTGCAAAGGCAGAGGCCAAAGAAAAGAGTAGCACAAATACCATTGTAGGAACAAAGAGTAGGGTAAGGAGTAGGGTAATGAGAAGCACTCTGAGCAGAAGGTGCTTCTTTCCCTTCTCCCTTTCAAAAGCCCGAACACTCATCAGACACCCTCCACACAGGGAAGGCAGCCTTTTCACAGGATACAGAGCTACTTTGCTCTGTATCCCAGCGCTGCTTTTCAGTGGTGACATGAGAGCAGCTGGTCTCCCACCACCGCCCCAGGGCCATCGCTGCCACCAACTCCCTCTGGCTCATGAGGGCTTCAGCTGCCCATGCAGCCAGCACCCGGTAACATTTCAAACCCTAACTGCAAACCAGAAACAGCATCCAATTTGTGCATCCCTAACTCAGCAGCAGGCGCGATGGTTGCTGTTGCTGAGGGCTAAACAGGGGTCATGGAGTGATACTATTAGCAGTGAATTATTTATGTACTGTAGTGTGGGGATTTAGGGTCACGGCCATGGAAGAGAATATTCTAGGTCACTCCTCCTTGCTAGAGAAAAGCTTTGAAAACAAACAGCTGATATTCCTTGAAGATTCCCTAACTCATCCCCGTACTGGAAGTAAAGAAATTACTCTGCCCACTTAAGAAATGCTTGAGAAAAAAAACACCTGACAAATTATGAAAACAAACCATCCTCATAAATGCAGTCAGAGAGCAACAGCAGACAGAACATTGCTGGGCATAACTGAACTCAGATCCAGTTTCTGTCTGGAGCCCAGCAGGCATTAGTTCTGGCTGGGTAACTCCAAAGCAAGATCCAGGCAAGGGGTAGTCATAGATGGTCAGGCTGAACAATCCTATAATCACTACAAAATCAGCTGGGTTTAAAGCATTACAAATGTTTCTGTTAAAATATAAGGACTTTGGCTCCTGGTTTTCAAAGCACTTCCAGTTACTGCTGTTAGGAATGAACTTGAGTATCAGTTGCCATCACTGCTCAGCCCTGCATCACAGCAGTGCCTCTGCTTTAAAGGCGCATGGCAGCGCCTGAAAACAAGACGGGATTTTCAGCTCCGAAAAGCACATGCATATCTTAGTGCACAGGCAGCCCTTTCGTTTCACATGAGAGTGACAGCTCTCCTGGGAATTTGTAAACCCTCCTTTCTACCAAAAGACATAAAATAAGCCCTGCCTCCATCAAAATATTCTTCCTAACTGAGTTAATAAGGATTTTCTGTAAAAGCTGGATGAGAACTTATCAGAGAAATAACATCTATGCACAGTTCTGCTAACCAACGGTTTACAATGAAATAAAATTTAGAGCATCGTCTTGCTTATGAAAAAGTGCAGGGAAGTCTTGCTTAATCCTGCCTGGGTGTGGGAATCGCTCACAATGGGCTATTTTAGTCCACTGTAATAATTTCTGTTTATACTGTTGTTTTCCTTATCCTGGAGGTTTTGATGGGATGCACTCTGAGATTTAATGCACTATAGTGAATTATTCCGGATGTTGCACTTAACTCCAATTGACACAACCTCAAACAGATAGAAATACCTGACTACACGCTGATTTGTGCCTTCCTTGTTACTCAGCAGCAGTTCTCGAGACAAAGGAAGAACAAGCATTCCCCTCCTCATATTTACATTCTGCTTAGAGCACTGACAGCATATTTTCCGAGACCGATGAAGACCCTGTCTGCTGGAGATGCACTTCATAATATTTAAACCATCATGCAATGTTGATCAAGTTCAGGTACCACAGCTCTGAAAGGTATAATCTTTTACCAGCTACCATATTATACAAGTCAATCAATTCCCTAAAATGCTCCGAAAGTCAGGCTTCCCAAGCACTCAATCTGCCATTCACGCTGCTACACACAGGTGAATCATATCACCAGAATTTAGCTAAATAAAGAACAGCCAGCATCAAAGAAACGAAAACCTCGGGAATAATTCAGACAAGTCTGGCAACACTGTCTCTGATTTCAAAGGGCGTAGGATCCAACCCAGGGGCATACTGGAGCTAGAGCAAAAGTAACATATGGGCATTCGAGGCAGGTTACCAAATTTAGCACGAAGATACAGCCCAGACAAAGTTGCCTTGAAGCCAAAGGAGCTGGGTAGTTGGGGAACTAGCTCTTAGTTATGTCTATTGTCTGACTAAGCTACTTTCAGGACCCTTTACTCTCCAGACACAAGTGACCTAAAAGATAATACAATGTTTTTAATGCTGTGAAGTAAATTTTTTTTTTTTTTTTTGCAAAGGCAGAGCCCAGAGGCAAGTGGGGTTTGTGGTGGGATACACAGGCCAGACCCTCAGCAAGTGTAATCCAGCATCACTTTGAGCTCCTTGAAGGCAATAATTCACACCAGCCAGCACCCTTGTGTGTGTAGCCTTAAAAACTGAGGAGTCTAAATAAAGCACAGCTAGCCACATAAATAAAAACTGCATCACTCATCTCTTTTTCTTTGTAAAAAGATAATTTTTTTCCCCTTCGCACTCTCGACTCCATTTGAAACTCAGCCTTAAAACTATGGTCAATGGTTTCATCTGTTTTAATTACTATTTCTTAATTAAAATAATTGTTACAAAGCACTGCCTGCCAGAGATAAGGGCTTTCCCCACTCAGGCTCACAACTGTTCTTGTAAAGAAGTTCTCACCAATTTTTATGTTCAAACTCAGGAACCTCTTGGGTTCATAGCAGTCGAGATGTACACATCTTCTGGAAGGGCTTTTCCTCTAAGTACGAACTGAGAGAGTACAAGCATTTATCCAAAAGGAGAATTTCTACAGAAGCCTGAGCACTGGCTTTTAAACAGGATTTTCTCTGATATGTCAAGAGTGTTTTCTCTTATTAAAGCTTTTAAAATTGCAATGTGTAAAGCCACTGAGAGAAGGATATCAAACTACCTCCCAAGCAGCCAGCCAGGAAGGGCAGGCTACTGGCCTGAGTTATCTGGGTTTTAGATGCGGAAAGAAAGGAAAAAGCAAAGGAAAAGGATGCTCCCTGATACCACTGCTTTCCCAGCTACTCCTCGCAACCACAAGGCAAAGACACCAGCCAAAAGGACACAGCGATATCCTGTGCACTTTTCAAACTTCTCCCCAGCAGGGTCAGGCAGGACAGGACTCTTGGGGTCCACTGCATCTTTGCTGCCCCTGGGGCAGGCACGGGGGCAGGATAGGAGCATGCGGCTCTGCGTGGAGAGCAGGACGGGCGCCCCACTGCACGGGACCCCATGCACTGTGGAAAGGAAGGGGAGAGGTCCAGCAGTGCTGCTGTGCTAAGCGGGGCACTAAGGTGGGTCTCTGGGTGGGAAGCGGCTGGGGAGGAATGGTCCAAGGGGTGAGATTGTCCCTGGACAGACTGTGGAGAGTTACTCTTGGATAGCCAGTGGAAAGGGAAAACCCTGTGACAGGTGGTACAAGCAGGGAACTCCTGGACAACCCTCATGAAGGAGAAAAACCTTGGGCGAGTGGTTAAAGGGGAGACCCTCGAAGCGGTAGCACAATGGAAGATCATTTGGACAGGCGATGCAAAAGGGGAGCACTCAGACAGCCAGGGCAAAGGGGAGATCCTGGGAAGGGCCGTGCAAAGGGGAAACTCATGGTCAGCTCATGCAGAGGATAAAGAATTGAAAAGGTATTTCACAGGGGGACTCCTTGGATAGTGGTGTAGTGGTGTAAAAGGGGAACCCTTGGATGGCCAGTTCAAAGGTGATATTCCTGCAGGGATCACGCCATGGGGAAACTCTTGAACAGGCTGAGCAAACAGGGAGCCTTTAGGTGGATGGTTGAAAGGAGGAACCCTTGGATGGGTAGTGGAACTGGGAAACCCTTGGACAGATGGAGCAAAGGGGAAACTTTTGATGGCCAGTTCAAAGCTGGAATTCTTACACGGATCATGCAATAGGGAAACTCTTGGACAGGCTAAACAAACAGGGAGCCCTCGGGTGGGGGGCTGACAGGAGGAAGCCTTGGATGGGAGGCTGACGGGAGGAAATCTTGGATGAGGGGCTGAGCAGAGGAAGCCTTGGATAGGGGACTGACAGGAGGAAGCCTTGAATGGGAGGCTGACAGGAGGAAATCCTGGATGGGGGACTGACAGGAGGAACCCTCGGATGGGGGACTGACAGGAGGAACCCTCGGATGAGGGGCTGAGCAGAGGAAGCCTCGGATGGGAGGCTGACAGGAGGAAATCTTGGATGGGGGACTGACAGGAGGAAACCTCGGATGGGAGGCTGAGCAGGGGAAGCCTCAGATGGGGGGCTGACAGAAGGAAGCCTCAAATGGGGGGCTCACAGGAGGAAGCCTCAAATGGGGGGCTGACAGGAGGAAACCTTGGATGGGGGACTGACAGGAGGAAACCTTGGATGGGGGACTGACAGGAGGAAACCTTGGATGGGGGGCTGACAGGAAGAAACCTTGGATGGGGGGCTGACAGGAGGAAACCTTGGATGGGGGGCTGACAGGAGGAAACCTTGGATGGGGGGCTGACAGGAGGAAACCTTGGATGGGGGACTGACAGGAGGAAACCTTGGATGGGGGGCTGACAGGAGGAAACCTTGGATGGGGGTCTGACAGGAGGAAACCTTGGATGGGGGACTGACAGGAGGAAACCTTGGATGGGGGGCTGACAGGAGGAAGCCTCGGATGGGGGGCTGACAGGAGGAAACCTTGGATGGGGGACTGACAGGAGGAAACCTTGGATGGGGGACTGACAGGAGGAAACCTTGGATGGGGGGCTGACAGGAGGAAGCCTCGGATGGGGGGCTGACAGGAGGAAGCCTCGGATGGGGGACTGACAGGAGGAAACCTTGGATGGGGGACTGACAGGAGGAAACCTTGGATGGGGGACTGACACGAGGAAACCTTGGATGGGTGATGCACCTGGGAAACCCTCAGAGAGGCAGTGCAACGGGGAAACACTCGGAGAGGCAGTGGCGAGGGAGGGACCGCGGGAGAGGAGGGCGTCCCTGGGCAGGAGCGGGAGCATCGCACCTGTGTATGTTCATCTCCCGGGGCGGCCGCCTCGCCTTGTCGTAGGCCACCTTGGCGAAGACCCCGGCGATGAGCACGAAGGCGATGGCCCCGCACGAGATGTAGACGGTGGCGTTGGTGCTGTCCTTGTCCGGGTCGTACTTGTCGGCGTCCCCGTCGCCGCCGTCGCCGCCGTCGGCGGGCAGCGCCCCGCCGGCCGTCGTGGGGTGCGCCCACTCGGGGCTCTGGTAGTTGCGGCACAGGCTCTGGTCGAGCTTCTCGGCTCGCTTGTTGCAGCAGAAGCGGTAGAAGCAGGTGCCGCAGCAGTAGCGGAAGCCCGTCAGGCTGTTGTTGCACTCGAACTCCTTGTCCCACTGCCCGCTCACGTCGTAGTACCCCCAGCAGGTCTCGTACGCCGGGGCCGAGCCGCCCCCCGCCGCCTTCCCCCGCCCGGGCGGCGCCGAGGGCGGCGCGGCCGCCGCCGCCGTCTGGTTGAGCGGCTCCCTGCCCGGCCGCGGGGGCCGCCGCGCCGCCGCCCCCTGCGTGCGGTTGCCCCGGTGTCGGGGCGGCGCGGCGGGCAGCGCGGGCGGCGGCCGCGGGGCGAGCAGCAGCAGCAGCAGCGGCGGCAGCAGCAGCAGGTGCCGCGGCCCCATGGCGGGGCGGCGGGGGCGGGGGGGTGGGGGGGGGGGGCAGAGCGGGGTTGGGGCGGGGGGGATGCTCAGCGCCCCATGGAGCGCGGCGGGGTCCTCAGCGGAGGGAGCGCGGCGCGCCGCGGGGCTCCGGCGGAGAGGGGCTGCGAGAGACGGAGAGAGGAGCGTGAGAGCGCGGCGCGGCGGGCGCCCCCCCGCCCCGCAGCCTTACCATGCCGGAGCGGGACTGCGGCGGCGGCGGGCGGGCGGCCCGCGCTCCTGGCGGGGGCGGCGCCGAGCGCGGAGCCCCGGCAGAGACCGCCCCCCGCCCCCGCCCCGCGCCGCCCTCGGGAACGGGCCGGGCTGCCAGGCGCCTCCGAGCCCGGCCGCTTCCAAGCCGCTGCCGCGGGCACCGACACCCCGCACCGCGCTGCCCCGGCGCCATCCTACCTGGCCTTGGGCCCCGCCAGGGGTGCGGCAGACACCGCTTCTCGGGGCGACCTGGGCTTCCCCACCCTCGTCATGAAGAAATTCTTCCTTATGCCCAGTCTAACTCTGCCCCTCTACAGTTGATACCCGTGGCCCCTCGTCCTATCGCTACGAGCCTTTGTGAACAGTCCCTCTACAGCTTTCTTTTAGCCCCTTCAGGTACTGAGGCTGCTTTAAGATCTCCTCGGAGCCTTCTCCAGGCTGAACAAGCCCAACTCTCTCAGCCTGTCCTCATACGGGAGGTGCTCCAGTCCTCGGATCATCTTTGTAGCCTCCTCTGGACCCGTTTCATCAGCTCCATCTCCTTCTTATGTTGAGGATTAGGACATGAGGAAAAAATTTTCATGGAAAGGGTCACCAGGCACTGGCAGAGGCTGCCCAGGGAGGGGGTTGAGTCACCTTCCCTAGAGGGGTTTAAGGGACAGGTGGATGAGGTGCTGAGGGACACGGGTTAGTGATTGATGGGAATGGTTGGACTCAATGATTCAGTGGGTCCTTTCCAACCTGGCGATTCTGATTCTATGGAGGCATCACCAGGCCCAGCATCACCAGGCAGAGCATCAGCACCGGCATCCTCCTGTCTTTTAAACCCCTCCAGAGAAGGTGATTCAACCCCCTCCCTGGGCAGCCTGTTCCAGTGCCCAATGGAACATGGAATTTTCCATGGAAATTTTCTTCCTAATCTCCAGCCTGAACCTCCCCTGGAGGAGCTTGAGGCCATTCCCTGTATGGGAATGGTCCCTGTCTGTATGGTCCCTATAAGTGTGTGTGCTCAATATTGTTCCTGTAAGTGTTGTTAAGCCCTGAGCAACACATGGGCCTTCCTTCCACCTGCTCAGTCAAAGAAGGTGGTTTGTTTACCTGTGCAGGGATCCAGGGGCCAACAATGTCACTTCCAGGTGGCCAAGAAGGCCAGTGGCATCTTGGCCTGTATCAGAAACGGCGTGACCAGCAGGTCCAGGGAGGTTCTTCTCCCTCTGTACTCGGCACTGGTGAGACCGCACCTCGAGTCCTGTGTTCAGTTCTGGGCCTCTCACCACAAGAGGGATGTTGAGGCTCTGGAGCGAGTCCAGAGAAGGGCAACGAAGCTGGTGAAGGGGCTGGAGAACAGGCCTGATGAGGAGCGCCTGGGAGAGCTGGGGGTGTTTAGCCTGGAGAAGACGAGGCTGAGGGGAGACCTTATTACTCTCTACAACTACCTGAAGGGAGGTTGTGGAGAGGAGGGAGCTGGGCTCTTCTCCCAAGTGACAGGGGACAGGACAAGAGGGAATGGCCTCAAGCTCCGCCAGGGGAGATTCAGGCTTGAGATAAGGAAAAAAATTTTCACAGAAAGGGTCGTTAGGCATTGGAACAGTCTGCCCAGGGAGGTGGTTGAGTCACCTTCCCTGGAAGTGTTTAAGGCACTGGTGGATGAGGTACTTAGGGGCATGATTTAGAGATTGGTGGGAATGGTTGGACTTGATGATCCTGTGGGTCTCTTCCAACCTGGTTATTCTATGATTTTTCTATGATTCTATGAAATAAAAAAATCAAAGTTTATTTGAGCTTCAACCAAAATAAAGAGACCAAAAACCTTGGGTGCACAGTCAAGTTTGAGGATGCAACTTCCCAAAGTTCTGGAAAACAGATTTCAATATGGTTAGATTACATTCTGACCCCTTGTCACAGCCAGGGGCACTTGGATTTGATCTGACACAAGCCAGTACCAGTCAAGAAGAGACAGTAACATAAGGGGGGGGTGAGCGAGAGAGATCGGGGAAAAGGAGAGAGAGAGAAGGGAAGAGGAAGGGGTCACCACTCCCATGGGCAGCCGCAGCTCCTCGGGAACGCGTGGTCTCTCTGGCAGCAGCTGCTTCCAGGCAGTGTGGCCAAGGGATCCGACTGGGGTGATGGGAGCGCACGCCACATGACTTCTTGCAAGTTCTTTAATAAGGGCAGTCCTTGTGCCCTCAGCATGTGAGGGAGGATGTTGCCATGCATGTACAGAAACTCCTTCTAGGGCAATCAGGTGAGTGTGTGTGGAGGAAGGGGAGGCAGTGCCTCCCATTGCAGCTCCTCTCCGGCACAGCAGCCGGCTCAGGACTGCTCTTCATTGCTGCCACAATCTAGATGTTTAGGACAGTTAAAACAGTAAAGTCGGTCTTTACAAGTTTGGATGAGTTTATGGATTGATGTGTGCAGGGAATATGGTCCCCATGGATGTTTGAAAGCTACCTAGACCCTATAGTTGTGTATGAGTGTTAGAGACCCGCTGAATATATGCAGTGACATGTTCTCTCTCACAGTCATGGGGGGAGGTAAGATTCTCACAAATGTGTGTGAGAAGGCCTTATAAATCTGCACAAGCTGGGTTGGAGACCCTAGGGACATGTGCACGCTTGTGGGGTTAATGGAGCCAGAGTGTCCAAGCAGGTTTGCCCCAATAGCTCAGGACAGAACTGCCTTACCTCCTCCAGGAGGTTCCTGTCCCAACAGCATAACCTGCTGATGGGCAGATGCAGCCCTCAGGGCTCACAGGCAGTGCTGCCCGCCCCACTGCCCTGCCACCCTCTGCACAGGGACATGCCTCCCAGGCTTCATGAAAAGTGCCACACGAGCCTGAGGCTGTTGGCATCTGCGCTGGAGGATACACTGAGTTCATCTAAGTCCCAGTTCCCTGCTGCGAGGGCTCAGCTGTTGTACCTGGGATGGAGAAGGCAGCAATACCCTCCCGACCCCAGCCTCTCTGATACACCATTTCTCCAAACTAGCTCCCCTCCAGGGTGGCTCTAAGGGTGCTGTAGGGATGTGCTAGCAAAGCCCTGGGCTAGTGATGCCCTGAACTAGCAATGCCTTGGGCTACCATCCCCAGTGACCCAAGCACAGGCACCATGGTGTGGTTTGAGGTAGTTTTGAGCTAGCGTCCTGCAGGTGTGGAAGGTTTCACTGCTGTGAGCCACTGGGCTCCCATGTCAGAATTTCCTTAAAGTCCTGGTGCTTCCCCTGTGTCCCATTGCAAACTGAACTAAAGCCTTTACTAACATTTCCTGAAGACATCCAAGGCACTGCCAGCTTTAGGGACACACAGAGGACAAAGAGGAGTCACAACTGAGGAGCACATGCAGTCAGGAACTGAAGTGATTCCCTGTAGCTCTAGGCAACCAGTTTTCAGGGAAGTTGGGAGGGTGGTGTTGGGAGGAGAGAGAGCAGTGGAGAAACAGGAGAAACCACTGCTGAAAATGCTTTTCCCTCTTGCCATGTGAATCACTTCCTCAAGCTGCCTAGATGTGACAGGTGGCAGTTTGAGCTGGTTTAATGAATGTACCTTCTGAACCCAGAATACTCTGAAACCAGCTCATCTGTCCTCCTTTTGGGGATGATGTCTCCATTATAGGTGTCCTCCAAAGACTTGCATCAGAGGTTATAAAGCAGATTTGGCTGATGTTGGAAGGCCACCTCCAGACATTGCGGATCTTCCAGCCCCCCAGCATGCTATCATCAAAATCACCATGGCAAGCATCTTCAGCCCTGTGCTGCCTTGAAACTCTGCCTCTGCTTCTCCCAGGTAGGTACTTTGCAAAGTGTAGGAGGCATAAGGATGTAACAATCTGTGTCTTCCCTCATCTGGTTGTTCCCTGAACATTTAAACAGGAACTGAGGTCTCTGCAGAGTCACTGCTCTGTGGACAGGAGCTATCACTCCAGAGAAAAGCCAGCATCCTCTCCCACATGGGCAAGGCTACCTGCTGAAGGCAACGCTCAAGGACAAGATCTGTAGTTCTTGAGAAACAAACTATTGACTCAGCTGTGTCCTCAGGCCAAATGCTACGAGGGCACAGAAAATATCTAGGAAAGTAATATCTTCCTGGAGAACAGCACTAGGTGTTAAGTATTCTTTCCACAGAATCTTTGGGATCTGAGACTTTTCTTAGTGTATCTGCATAGCCTCCAGCACTAGCTGAGACTTGAACCTCACATGTTGCTGTGGTACTGCTATGGTTGTGTCAGACCAAGGTAATGAAGAAACATCCAAATGACTTTGCTTCCTCCTGCTCAATGTATGAACACCAATAAGCATCATAAAGAAGGACAAATTCTCCATGTATAGTCCCAGAGCCAAAATAATGGGATGGAAAGAGATAAAGCAAAGTGGAAAGAGGGAAGGAGTCACTGAGGAGCAGTGTCAGATTTCTGGGACTTTCCTGGGGCTTGTAGCTGTGGTGCTAGCTGCAGAAACAGAGGACAATGTCCAAAATGCTTGCAGGAGAGAAATACTCTTTTCCACACCTAACCATAGCCAGGAAAGATCGCTCTGATGACAGCTCCATTCTCTAACTTCACCCCCACCTGGAAGTTACTGAGAGATCTCCAGCACTTTCTCTTTTATCTCAAGTCCCATCCTTCCCAGGTTGTTTTTATCAACATGCCTGTTTCAGATCTGTTTTCTTGTTTATCTTCTTTGTTGAGTGCTTTCATGTCTCTTCAGGAAATGTCACGGCTGCTGGCAGCAAAGGGAAGTGCAGGTTCAGTACCTTGTGTTTCGTCTAATCCATACACAGAACCATTCACCTTTAGACCATTTTCCCTGCCATCACTTGTCAGACTCTGATGACTTTGTGAGGAGTTTGTAATGAGTCTGATGTGCTCAAAAGCTGATTCTTCCTCATCAAGGGATTAAATGGTGACCGTGAATCTTTATTAAAATGAGCCCAGCACTTTGGACCTAATTTTTCTTCTAAAATTAATGTAGCTACAAAAAGCTAATAATAGGAGGTTTGGGGGTTATTTCTGCGAAGTTGATGTCTTTCTTGCTTGACTAGATCTGGACCTGCTTTATGAATGTAGCAGAGGTAGAGAGTGCATCACGAGTTTGTTATAAGCAGAAGGCTGCTTACTCTCAGATAGAAGACAGTGAATGGAAACCAGGCAGGGAAATGTGAGGGAACAAGTGCAGCGATAACAGACACTGAGCTGGCGGGGGTCTCACAGTATGGACAGTGGCAGATGTGATCAGATTCTTCTGCAGTTTCCTGAGCAGCTGGGGACAAGAAACTAGCTCAGTAAAGGGAAATTTCATCAGCTTTTAGTGATTGGTTTATTCTCTGGCAGCTGAGAGAATTCTGTGGTTTATATGGGTTTGTATAGTTTGAGGAACTGTGATTATCTTTACTCATGGGAACATCTTGTTTCTTTCTCATCCTTCCTATCCAGCCAGCCGCTGTGGCAGTGAATATTACAGGCTCATGATGTCCTAAGGCAGTGACGTATGTGTCTGTCTTTGGGGCATTCTCAGCACTTAAGCCTCTGTCTTCTGTCTCAGTAAAAGGGAGAGGAAATTGCCAGGGCCGCTGACAGATGTACACGCAGTTTTCCAGGCAACTTATCCACCTATGCAACTCGGGGGATCAAGATGCTGATGCCTGCAGCAGTGCCAGCAAAAGTAGGTGCCACTGGACAAGACAGCCAAGCACTCCTGAGAGGGATTCAGGGAGTTCACTGACATCTACCTGAGTTCAGCTTTGGCCCACAGTTCATCACTGAACTCACTTGAAGTGTTCATGTGGGCCACCTGTAAACAGAAGACAAAGAAACTTCTTCAGCAAACGATTGATTCCTCATTATTTATCCAGGTCTGCTTACAGGGAAGGTCAGAAAGTACTTTTACCCTTGCACCTCTGCAAATCCCCAAGGTCCTGTGGTCGGGTGGATGGAAGCAGGCACAGTGTTTTCTCCAGGTGGGAGAGTCTCTGGAACAAAGCTGACTGGCCAGACCCACAAGGTTCCTCCAATAATGCTCCATGATGCAGAGGGAGGCAGTGCTGATGCCTGTACAGCTCACACATTTGTTTTCTGCTACTTTTATTTTTCCTCTTGTTTGAACTCTAAAATACATTTACATGGCAAACACTGGTGTGAGGGTACCAGAAATATTTTGCTTCTTCCTCCCTGCATGGAGGCACATCCACATGCAGAGTTCCAAGGCCACTCCTGCAGTCAGTTCTTAGCTGATAGAGCCTTGTTTAACCCAAAAGGTTAAACACCTGTAAGTGTCCCTGTGCTCTGAGAAGTTTTGTGATGCCTTCTTGATAGTAACAGAAAGTCTAGCACAAGGGAGACCCTCCAACTATTCCCTGCAATATGTGGCATCCCCTGGGGGTCCAGGCAGAGAGAAGGGAATACAGAGACATGAGTTTCTCCTTCTTTGCTGGTATCTACTGTGCAATGGTTCCTCCAGGCCTGCTTACCAATTTCAGAAAGACATTTTAAGCTGCTTTGACTTTCTACCTTTGTCACTGCAAACTGGGAGTTTATGATAGGCTGGATCTTTCTCAGCCTGTGAAGGGCAATATGCTGGTTAAATGTAGCACATGACTGGTGCCGGTATCTTGCCCCATACTGGATATTGGTGGTTAGTTTCCTTCATCTCGGTGTATGTGCACAGAAGAGATGGCAGTGGCAGGTTTTATTTTATATTTCATTACTGTCGCTGTTGTTTCCATTACCACTATGGCACTGATCTGTCTCACTAACGCAAGGGCAAACTTCTCTTCCCAGCACCTAGTCAGACACTGCTCCATGAATGTCCAACAGATGTGACTTTCCCATGGGATCTGCCAATCCCAGCAGTCACTCTTCCATTCAGATTGTCCTACAGCTCAAGGCATTTCATCACGAACTAGTCTGAGCCAGGAGACACTATCCAAGTTAGCAAACAAGCAGATGGAAGGAACCAGATTGTATGCACCCAACACCTTGCACAGTCATTACCTAGCCATGGGCTGGATGCAGATGATGACACAAAATAAGAGATATTAACATCAGTGTTGATGATCACAGGCTCACCTCCAAGCCCAGCAATGAGACGAGGCTCTTGGATAGCTTCCTCTATTGAGGTGGCCTGCTAGCTCTATAGCTCAGCAAGCCCCATGTCCATATTCACTTTACCCAGGATACAGAGAACACAGGCTCAGACAACCTTGTGGTGATGTGACAGGGGGTTTCTTTTCTCCAAAAATCACATGCAGAAGTGGTTTTTCAGCTGTAACACTTTTGTCAGGAAATATTAATTCAATGCTAGAAACCTGGGACTGAAGTGCCACAGAAGGGTGTATTTGCAGCCTGTCACAGCTGGGAAGATGTGTGATTCCAGACCTCATCTTCTCACAGACCACCCAGCACTGTAAGAGTTCATCGTTACCTTTCTCACAGATCTGTCTCATCCTTGCAGGAAGGCTTCAGCCCCTCTCTTAAGGCTGGGACCAACCCAAACTGTCAACTTCTCAGTAAAGCTGTGGTTATAGTACTTCAAGCTGCTATCATGTAAACAACCTCTCCTTCTTTTATCGCAGACCTGAAGACTCTTGATCTCTGGCAAATTCAGCCTGGTCTTACAACCATAGAACAGCGAGTCATCTTCTTGAGTGATTAGGTTCAAGTGCTTGTCCTCGGGACTAGCATGCATCAATATCCCTGGTTTTCTGATATCTTCATGTTGAAAGAGCAAAAAGGATGGAAGCCAGAGCATGAGGGTCATACAGTATCAGATAGGACACACAAGCTGAACACAACAAACTACTCACAGTTTCTTTGTGGCAATGCTGCAGACACTGTGCTTACGGTACTTCTGAAGGATGCAGAGAAGCTATGGCTGTGGGCACAGTGTGAGGTCCTGCAGAGAAGGGATGGGATGGGATGGGATGGGATGGGATGCGATGGGATGGGACGAGATGGAAGACAGATGTTCAGCAGGAGCAGGCCAGCCTGTAGGTATTGTGGGACTAGAAAGATGCTAAAATGGAGACTGCAGCTTCTCAAAGCAATCATATTCCTGTATTTTTTGCCTAGCCTATCAGGCTTGCTTTGTAGTCAGTGCACAGAGACAGAGGGAGGCTGTGCTGCATGCGTTTGCAATGGCTCTTCAAGGAAAAACTAAAGTCCTAGGAAAAAGTCTGAAGCAGTTAGAGTGGGTGTCACATGGGTGGCAACAGCTGGAGCTGCTTCCATCGTGCTGAGCCCTAGGGTTGAGTCAGAGCCCACAGGATGAGAAGGGACAGGAATATTTTCCTATCTTCCATCAATTGTGTGGCTGCAGCAAAAGGGACTTGTGCTGGAGAACTGCCTCTCTTTTTCCCAGTGCTGTAGCTAGAGGCAATTCCTGCTGTCCAGCTCACAGGTGGAGAGCTGGAGGTTTGGTGTAAAGGAGAAGGAGCTTTTCCCAAGGAACTGAAGCCTCCCTGGAGCCCGCTTCCAGCTGTAACATGCACTGGGAAGCCTGAAGGGACCTTGAGTCTGTCTGTGCATCGATCATCCTTTTTCACCTGATTGCTTCAAACAGCCAGGACAGCAGCCTGGGCACTGCTTGGTTCCTCACCACTAATAAATCCCCTCCCCTAGAGGGTTTTCCTGTGCTCCCACACTCTGCTGTTGGTGTGATGTGATGCAGCTTTCCTGCAAACAGTAATATTGTACCTTCTCTGGCAGGGCTTTGCCTGGGTTTTTCTCATCACTGCCCCTTAAAGGATTAACTGTAATGAGTCCATGAGAGGAGCAGAGACTGGGATGGCTCCAAATCTAAGGATCTACAGAAACTTTTCTTGATCTAACAGCCCCTCCCTTTGCAGAGGGATTTACATTTCCATTTTCTTCAGTCCACGATCTGCCTAGAATCATAGAACTAAAGAATGGGGTTGGAAGGGACCTTAAAACTCATCCAGTTCCAACTCCGCTGCCATGGGCACCTCTCAGTCGATCAGGTTGCTCAAACCTCACCAACCTGGTCTTGAACACCTCCAGGGATGGGGTGATATATCCTTAATTTTCAGTTTCCACTCCAGATCAGAATCATGGTCCATGGTGACGACCCTACCCAGATGGTCAACCTTAGAAACACCTATGCCACATCGCATCTCTGGGAAGGCACCGTTGCACAGGGTCCCCCTCACAACAGCTTCCCCTCATCCCCTGATTTTCCTACTCTTAGAGCACTAGGCTAACATAAACACAGAAGCTGTCATGACAACAAGCCTTCCTCACAGTGGGTGAAGTAACTCAAGTGAGGAAGTATTCCAGAACTGAAAGGTGATAGCAATAGACAATATGGGAAGGGCTGAGCAAAAGGATCATTGCCTAACATTTTTGCCTAAGACTGAGCAGCAGAAGAGCATTCGCAGGGCTCACACAGTGACCTGATAAAAGACAGGCAGGCTGTTCAAACAGTCTACCCAGCATTCAACCCCCCTCTTTGCAGCCAGTATGTCACTGGGGTAGATTTCTGCATAAGGCAAATGAGTTACTCAGGCATGACAGTGCTTCCAAATGGTATGACACATCCTGCCCTCTGTCTCTCTAAGTCCCTTTGTTTCTCTTTCACACCTTTTCTAAAATCTCCAGGGATAAGACAGCTCTCCACAGTCATTCAGGGGCCAGGCAGAAGGCTGGAAAATGGGAGCACTCCAAAAAATTCCTTTGAACAGAGCTCAGAGCACTCTGAAATTAGAATGCTTTCCAAGGCTGTGAAGGAGACCAAAGTAAACCCAACACTAGGCTTGTAAATTCAGAAGGCAGAGGGACGGGAGCCCTGCTTGCATGGTAAGTCTGAGTAATCTTTACCCTGCACATAAGCAATGCTGAAATACAGAGCAGTGGGAGGAACTGGTCTGGCACTACTGCTTAGGCAGGGTGCCTTTACTACAGCTCTTTGGCTTAATGCGAGCTCTTTTTCTTGAATCTATGCACTGATGCCACTTTCTCTTGTTTAACCAGCCAAAAGCACATGCCAGGAGCGCAGTTGCTGCCGGTGGAACAGCTCTCCGAGCAATCCAGGAGAGGGCAGGCATTAGCCCCACTGTGCAGCAGCGCAGCAGAGATCACAGAATCAGAGAATCACCAGGTTGGAAAAGACCCACCGGATCATCAAGTCCAACCATTCCCATCAATCACTAAATCATGTCCCTCTGCACCTCATTCACCCGTCCCATAAACCTCTCCAGGGAAGGTGAATCAACCCCCTTCCTGGGCAGCCTCTGCCAGTGCCCAATGACCCTTTCAGTGAAATATTTCATCCTGATGTCCAGCGTGAACCTCCTCTGGCAGAGCTTGTGGCCATTCCCTCTCGTCCTGTCCCCTGTCACTTGGGAGAAGAGCCCAGCTCCCTCCTCTCCACAACCTCCTTTCAGGTAGTTGTAGAGAGCAATGAGGTCTAACCCTGGCAGGGTTCAAAACCTCGTGGCCATGGCACTTTGGGTCATGATTGCATAGAAGGAGAATACACGTGTTGGGACTTGTGGTCTTGTAGTCATCAAAATACTTCAGAAAACTGGGTTAGTTTCACTAGAAGTGATGTCGGAAAAGGACTGGAAAAGGACTGGAAAAGGACTGGAAAAGGACTGGAAAAGGACTGGAAAAGGACTGGAAAAGAAAAGAAAAGAAAAGAAAAGAAAAGAAAAGAAAAGAAAAGAAAAGAAAAGAAAAGAAAAGAAAAGAAAAGAGAAGAGAAGAGAAGAGAAGAGAAGAGAAGAGAAGAGAAGAGAAGAGAAGAGAAGAGAAGAGAAGAGAAGAGAAGAGAAGAGAAGAGAAGAGAAGAGAAGAGAAGAGAAAAGAAGAGAAAAGAAAAGAAAAGAAAAGAAGAGAAAAGAAGAGAAAAGAAAAGAAGAGAAAAGAAAAGAAGAGAAAAGAAAAGAAGAGAAAAGAAAAGAAGAGAAAAGAAGAGAAAAGAAGAGAAAAGAAGAGAAAAGAAAAGAAGAGAAAAGAAAAGAAAAGAAAAGAAAAGAAAAGAAAAGAAAAGAAAAGAAAAGAAAAGAAAAGAAAAGAAAAGAAAAGAAAAGAAAAGAAAAGAAAAGAAAAGAAAAGAAAAGAAAAGAAAAGAAAAGAAAAGAAAAGAAAAGAAAAGAAAAGAAAAGAAAAGAAAGCTGCATTTATTGCAATGTTCTTGGTGGGCATGTGCAGCACACACTTAATAGGTTTCTATTCAAAGTTCCCTTTAACACTCTACACGTTTTCCAGAGTGTATGCCTGTAGAAATGAGCACAAACCAAAGACCTGCAATGCCAGTAAGTTGTGGTAGTGGTTGCTGGAACGCTTACATGGCTCCAGGGCATTTTTTTGCAAAGCTGCATTTTACTTGAAAGTGGCTCTGCAGCTGCGACAGCTCACCCATGTGCTGAACAAATTTAGTAAGCATCATTCAGAGCCATACCATTACAGACAGTAAACCTGGGCTACAGTTTAGTCCTGTAAACCCACCTGGCAAGCTGTTAGAAGAGAGGGTTAAGACAGTGAAACCTGATGGCAAGAAATTAGACCCTATAATAACAGAAAAACAAAATGGGAAGGTGAAGAATTCATCAACAATGTAGTCATAGAATCATAGAATCATAGAATTACTTCAGGGCTAGAGGGCCAAGAAAACCAGGCTAGATGTACTCGTAGAATCACAGAATTATTAAGGTTGGAAAAGACCTTTAAGGTCATCCAGTCCAACTGTCAGTCCAGCACCGCTGTGCCTACTAAACCATGTCCTGAAGTGCCATAGCTACACATTTTTTGAACACCTCCAGGGATGATGATTCTACCACTTCCCTGGGCAGCCTGTTCCAGTGCTTTACCACTTTTTCAATAAAGAAAGTTTTCCTAATATCCAGTCTAAATCTCCCTTGGTGCAACCTGAGACCATTTCCTCTCATCCTGTCACTTGTTACCTGGGAGACCAGCACACACCTCGATACAACCTCTTCCAAGGGGCTGTAGAGAGCAATCAGGTCTCCCCTCAGCCTCCTCCCCTCAAGGCTAACCAATCCCAGTTCCTTCAGCTGCTCCTTGTAAGACTTGTTCTCCAGAGATCATCCTGAGGTCCCAAGCAATAATCACTCCAGCAGCTCTCTGGAGTGCCAAGCCCTCTGACAGGATCTGCACCATGCTGCTCCCTGTTCTTCGGTGGAAGCAGAGAACCAGCTGGTGTGACACACGGGCTGCTTTCTCTGTACACACATGCACGGGAAACAGTTAGCAAACTTGCTTGGACTTTGAAACTTTCCCACTCAGTTTTTATTAATTCTCCTTTTGCAATAATCCTCAATATGTCTTGCTTACATTCAATGAGCAAGAGGGGAGCACTGCCTTAGTTAATTTACCTCCCACAAATTCCCATCGCTGCTGGGAGAGATTGTGCTTCCGAGCAAATAAAGCAGCTTCTTTATATTTCAAAAGGTTAGAGATTAGATCTGGTTACTGTTATTAAAATCCATATTTACATTTTTCTTCATTGATGCAATTATAGAAAAGGCAGAAAGAAAATGTTCAATTCAGGCAGTTCTTGAGGACCGAAATATCCCTTGGCCTGGAGCTTACACGCATGTGCAAAGCGAGAACCCTGTTTCCCCTACCTGCAGATGGGCAGGGAGGAGCTGGTGCTGGCAGCCAGCAGGCACTGCCTATCCTCCTCCATACACCATCCTGCTGAGCGCAAGAAGTAGCACAGAGCTTGACCGAATTTCTCAGCCTTGTAGCAAAAGGGGAGTTGTCTCTAAACAGAGGCTCCCCAGAGCGTTTTTCTCCCAGGAAATAGCTTTGGTTTATCCCAGATGTGAAGCTCAGAGGAATTTTCAACCTGGCTTGTGATTCATTCCCATGTAGTTTTGAGAGGAATGTAAATGCAGAGAGTGAACTCCTTCATTTACACCGGATGGATCTTTAGTCATTAAAGTGGAGCATATGAAGGATGGGAAATACCAAGCAGCTACAAGGTCGGATGTTACAGTGACAGTGTGGGACTCTGAGCTGCCACTCCTGGTGTTGGGTGAGCAACTGCCTACGGGTAACAGGAAAAGGAACAAAATGAAACCTATTGGCCCCTTCATAGAAGTGAGTCTGGAGTCACATCAGGTGGAAGGAAGAACTGGGTTCTTTACGAAGAGCATGGGGCTCCAGCGCTCACCTGCCCAGAGCAGGTGAGATGCAGGGCGTGCACACATTTGGTGACACTGCTCCAACTCTTGACAAGGGAAGAAAGAGGAGACAATATCTCTCAAATACTGGTGACACCATCACATTCACTGCAAGTTTACTTTCCTGGTTGTGGCTCACATGCACAATAAAGCACTGAGCAAAGGAGACACTTTAAACAACTATGACAAACAAGGCTTCCCCCCTGATCAAGCAGCAGCTTCCTGTTCAGGAGCAGGAGGGATGCTGCTGAGGAGTAAAGAGGAGATCATGAAGGGTGGCCTTTGCAAATAGATGTAGGACATGGCAAGTGGGGATCCAGAAAATCTTGAATTTACTGCAGCACATGAGAGCCAAAAATGCCCTTAGTGTAGAGCAGCACTGATGGAGTGCAACAGCAAAACAGTGAGTCCTAAAAGACTGCTCAGAGAAGGGTACTTATAGGCTGTAGAGGATATGGGGCTCTCCTCAGCAGTGTCAAGCCCGAGGATGTGTCTGCCATCCACAGGGTGGAGGAGCTGGTGGACACTCAGCCAGCCACTGACTGGGGATGCATGAAGCACAGGACAGTGAGGCACGGCAGAGAGATGTTCTTTCTTCCACATCCATTCAGTGTTGCTCAAAAATTGTGCTGACCATGCTTGGTCCCCGTGTTGCTTTCAACAGCAGATAATCACAGGTCACCCAGAGAATGACCCCATGGGAGGACTCAGTGGTTCCAGAGTCCAATGCAGGGAGCAGATGCAGGGCTGGCCTCTAGAGCCAGGTTGGGGGTCAGCACATGGGAGACTGAGAACAGGAAGCAGCAAGTCCCTTCTCCAGGAGCCCAGAGAATCCTCACCAGGCAGCAGGAACATGGGTCTGGCTCCAGAGCTGGCAGCTGGGTGGGAATTCACTCACTCTGCAGAAGGAGGAAGCCTTTAAAAATGCAAAAGCCTTGATGAGGCAGCAGATGCTACAGATGCTGTTCTTCTCCAGCTCCTCCACCCTTTATGGTGCCTGGCTGCCAGCACAGTTCCTGCATGTTCTCCTGGTGGCCTCAGTAGAGTCCATAGTCAATTCATGTTGACTATTTTAGTTCCTGTCTTGGGACATGGAGATGCTACTTTCAGGTTTTTATGTGACATATGAGGCCATGGGTGTGAGTTGACTGGAAGCCATCTAGTAGCCAGGAGCTTGCCTGTCTGTTCATGGCTTTTTGTTTTAATAAGGAGTCAACACCCTCAGTACGGCAGAGACGCTGAGACTAAAGCAAAGACATTTGGGAGAAATGGCTTCTTCCCTACACTGCACCACGGGCTTCCTATGAGGTGTTCTGCTCATAGTTCTGCCTCGCCCCTTTGTCGGTTGAGGCAGCATGTGGACACAGGGCTTGAGGGAATTTCTCCTGGGTGAATTCTTTGTCCATTCCGTATGTCTCCAAAAGAAACATGCTGGATATTTTCACTTCATGGAGATGTTTTGAATTGCATGAAAATGCAGAAGCCAAGTCTGAGGCATCAATTTTACAGATGCCACAAACCAATGTATTTTCTATTAGAAACATTTTCAAGCCATCCTTGGGCCAGGGGTTGGGTGCTGGTCCTCACAAGCAGCCCTGTGAGTCACTAACATGACAGCATCCCTCAAACATCAGCCTCCATGCCATTTCCACTCTCATAGGCAGCTTTGCAAGATGGGATTATTCTTTTTGCAAGCCCGTGCCGCACCCAGGATGGTGAGCTAAGCTATTTGCACCAGGGGCTTCCGTGTAGATACTTTGATGGGTGGAGGGTGAGGATGGCAAACTGCAGTAACTCCTTAAGCCCATCAAAGAGGAAAGCATTGCTTTGTGCCTTCCTGAGTGGAACCTGATGCACATGCAAATGAGGAACATAGATCTGTGATGCAAGTGGGGAGGAGGCAGCTGCAGGGAATGGCACATCTCCCAGCACAGACGTCTCCACAAGACCTGGCTCACGGGTTTGTGCCAGAAGCAAGCATCACCTTGAGTCACTGCAGAAAAAGACACATCTCCAGAAATGACTTGGTTTGGGATTGGATCAGTTGTGTTCTGAATGCCTTGGGATACTTTTTTCCCTGGAGAGTAAAGCGGGAAGAAACGCCATGCGTGTCCCTGTCCCAGCCCCACCTCAGGGAGGAATAGGAATGGTTGGACTTGATGATCTGGTGGGTCTCTTCCAACCTGGTTATTCTATGATTCTATGTTTCTATGATTCTAGGTCTAGCGGGGACTGTGTGTCCATGGACAGGGGGTGTGGATGTGTCCTTGGTACAGATGCAGGGGCACATGTTCCTCCTGTCCGATCCCTATCTCTCTGTGTCACTGGCAAGGGCCACTGATGCCAGAAATGAAAATACTCACTCAGTTGGGCACTGCAAGCTGGCACATGAACAGAGACCCTAAATCCTTCTTTACAGAGGTGGCTTCGTCTCTGGGAGGTGGTGGCAGAATCTGCCAGAAACTCTGGCTCCTCTACTGTCTTAATTTTTCCCCTTTAGCACTATTTTCTCCTCTCCTGTTGCTGTCAATAGCATCATAGAGCGTGACAACAAAAATCCATAATGAGGATTTTTGGCTACTTACTTTCTGACTTACAGAAAAGACACCCAATGTGTTTGGGATGATATGTCCAGGGAAGTGGGGCTTGATTTTATTTTGGAGAACATGAGGATGGGTTATAGCTCTGCAGCCTCTATCCTATGATTACCCTTTGCACCTCTGTAGTAGCTTTCTTTTGGAAGACTACAGAGCATGGCATCATAGTCTTGGGATCACCAATGTGCTCTGGGAAGGAGAGAAACATGTGATAAAGAGCAAACCCTGCTTAGGATATTTTCACTTCACCAAGGACTGTGAGCCAAAAAGAAGAACATGTTTAATTGACATTGGAACATAAATTTAGGTCAGCAGAATTGTAATTACCTGTGCTGGAGTCTGGCCAAGACTCCAGGTTTAACACCCCTGCTTGTATGAATCTGATGAAGCTTGAGTCTGATATCACAAAAGAAAACCCTGTTCTCCTTTGTAGGGGTTCAGAGGCATTTTCTACAACTTGGTTTCTCAGAAGAGGGGTCAGGATGTCTTCCTAGTCCTCCTGGTTTTTAACAACAACAAAGCAGCCCTTTTCTGTCTGTGTGGGAAAGATCTAAGTTCTCAGCAACTTCAGAAACTTTTCAAGGCATTTAGATGTTTCCTAAACAAAGTGGGAGGAGGTGAGAATCAGGGATTTATGGGAGCTTGGCCTGTCTCACCATTGTCATCCCCCCTGGTATTGCATTCCAGATTTCTCCCAGAGACACTCATCTGTGAGTAGAGAAGAGAAAAATCGAGATTTCAAATACAGCTGTGTGGAAGGTAGGGGAGCTTTTCTGAGTCTGTACAGCTGCAAAGCAGGATTGGTGATAGTCAAAAACCATGGAAAAGGATAGTCAAAAGAACAGTTGGAATTTGTAGAAAGGGGAAAAACACTTTTGGCTACTTGTGGTGTGACGGTCCTACAGCAGGAGTGTGGCCATGGCTAAAGAAGAAGATAAAGGACACATCCACACGTCTGGGAGGGGCAGCACCCGAGTGGTCACTGAGTGAGGATGGGAAGGGAATGGGCAGCAGCAGGCAGGGCTGAGCCAGGGCAGCATGTCCTGAATGTGAGGTGCTGTGGTCACTGGTGAGCCCTGGTAGCAGACATTGGTGGAGCTTCTTGAGGGGCTTGGAGGAAGGGTCTTTGTATCAGATTTTTCCCACTACTGAGCAATCCTCTGAGCTGTGGAATAGATCATCAGCCTTCTGGACAAGGCTCTGGACATCCTGTTAATATTTTCCATTTGTAATTGGAAAGATTCCACATTTTATGGCTTGTAACTTGGAGTGCACTGATGCAGATGCATTGGACATGCTGAGGCTCTAGTTGATGCAAGTGATGAGTGAAATACCACCCTGATCCTCTGGCATATGGGCATTCTCCCCCAGCGAATCATGGCAAATCAGCCAGCAAGGACCAATTTCGTATCCATTAGGAGAAAAGTGGGTGCTTTGCACTGCACTTTTCAGAGGTGTCCTGAGGTTTTCTCTGTAATGCAAAGCCAGCAGGTAAAGAAATAACCTAAGAATGGCAGGCTCCAAATAGATGTGTATATTCAACATTGCATTGGTGAGGAACTCATTACCACAAGAAATACAGACAGGTTTTAAAAGCTGTCAGACAAATCCATGGTTGAATAATACCCCAGGGCTATCAGACACACTAAGGCAGCTCCTGTGTGAGGAGACCTGTGATGCTCAGTCTGCCTGAACCCTGGAGGCATGTGAGGAGCTGGGTATTACTGCTTCCCTTTTTCTCTTGCCCAAAGAGTCGCAGCTGGCTGCTGTCTAAACACATTCCAGGTATGTTCATTGGGACCATAATGCTCTAAGTGTCAGTCCTCTTTACTGCCTGGGAATTTCCTACTCGAGAGGCAGGCTGAGCACCTTTAGAGGACTTGCAGACTTGCAAGTGTCTTTTCCTCCCATGAAATGAAGGGACATTCAGGCACTGGTTTTGAAAGGGGCAGAATCTACCTGAGAGCTGGACTGGGACTCGTTCCCCAACCAGTTGCCTCCTAGCCCTTTCCATCCAGCTTTGGTTCCAGCACAAAGACTGGGCTGAGTCCCAAAGTGGAACCTCCTGCTTCCGTGCTCTCTCATGTCCCTGCATCCCTCTCTCTCAGCTTCTGTTAACTGAAAGCCAGACTTTCAGAGACTAAATGATTTCTAGATGCTCACAACCCTAACACCACCTTAATTAAGTTCTTTGGATGAGAATTTCCTTAGGCTGTTAGTTCTTCTTAAGGAGAGCAAAACAAGGGGATAAGGAGAACAGGCCATTAGACATGATGTTCTGAGATAAATCTTGGGAGAGTGCACCTTTGCTCCTCAGATTTCAGGGCTCTTCTCTCCCAGGCCTGACAAACTCCCTGCGACAGGGCAGATCAGAGGTAAATCTTATTCGTCTAAAGACTTGACCATTTGTTCTCAGTCTGTCAGTTGCAGTCCTTACGTTTCCTGCTGTGAGGAGGAGGAATGGTTTTAAGCCAAAAATGGGAGATTTAGATGAGATCTGAGGAAGAAATGTTCTCCTGTGAGGGTGAGGAGGCCCTGGCCAGAGAAGCGATGCCTGTGCCCCATTTCTGGAGGTGTTCAAGGCCAGGTTGGATGGGGCTTTGAACAACCTGATCCAGTAGAAGTTATCTTTACCCATGGCTGGGGATAGAACTGGATGATCTTTAAGGCCCCTTCCAACCCAAACCATTCTATGATTCTATAAAAACTCCCTACCTCAGGGGAGGCAACACTGAGGGACAGACACCTGTTTACCCACTGAGAGATGCCTCTGATTTTTCTTACAATATGAGTGAAGCAACAAAGATCTTACTGGGGAAGCTTCTTCAGAGGCTTCACAGGAATGATTTCCACATGTTGATTCTCATGGTCATCAAGGCCAAGGTCCTAATGATGCTCGTCTACTACAGTTGCATCATCTTGTGTATGGGTAAAATTTGCTGAGAAAAATCGGATGTGCCACTGAGGAGCCCCATCCCAATGCCCAGAGCATCTGAGGCTCCTGCAAACATCTCCTGGAAGTTGCAAGCCAAGAGCTCAGACTCCTGTCACCAGCAGTTCTGCTTGATCCCTCCTCTCAGAAGAAGGAGGCATTTGCTCAGTGATTTTCTACACAGCTCATGGCTGCCAGCCGTGGCTGCCTTGACCTTCTCCATGCTACCCTGAATGTTCAAGTCAGTGTCATGGTCAGGGGCTGGATGCATTCATGGGGCTGAGTGCTTTGTGGGATGCAACATCCCCTCCTGCCCTGGGGGCAAGGTGGCTTTGGGACAAGGAGGGTCACACTGGTGGTAGTCACTGCCTGTCCAGTCCTACATCCCCATGCATGGTCTCTCAGGGCTCTGTCTCCAGCAGATCCCCGCACTCTCCCTGCCCACAACATCAGTGCAAACCCTGTACTGTTTGAAGGCTTGGTATTTGTATATTAATTAGTCCTTCCTGTTACTATTTACTTATCAGCTCTTTATTAGAGAGCTCCCTTTTCTACACACACAGGCTTGTCCCTTTGGCACTTGCTTTGTTCTCTTTCAAGATTATAAAGATTATATCTGCATGTCTGTTCCCCAGTTTACAGACTAGTTGTAATCCTAACTGCTTCACTTAAAGTGTTTAATGAAGGTATTTACTCTAAATTGTTTGCTGGGATTTTGTTCTACAGTTGAGGGATAAGAAGAGGCTGGAGCACTGCTATTTCACTCCCACCATTTATATTACTTGATCTTTTGTATCAAATAGAGGAGATTTAACTTGCCTAAATGCTTCTTAGATCTGAATCAGTGGCTTTTCTTGGTGGGCTGAGACCACTGGATTTTTTTCTCTGAGCTGACAGGGATTCTTTGTGCTCAAGTAACAAAATCTGCACCTGGAGCCCCATCAACAACCGGCACAACAGAGATGGAAATGAGCCATTGCACACCTCCCCATTCTTCCATATGGCAGGGTTAAATGCCCAAGAGCAATTTGGCATAGTCCATCTAGGGTGTCATCGGGAAACACTTGAAAAGTTGATGCCACCATGCCTAGAGGTGGATGCCAGCTGGAAGTGGCACTACTTTTAGGCAAGCACAGCTGATGGCAGCTATGGGACAGCTCTGCTCTTCGTGTGTCTCAAGCCAATGGCACATATCTGCAGTGGCATTCAATGCAGAAACAGCCTGCACTGCTTCCTCACCCTCCTCACCCCTTGAGATCAGAACCCCTGTTCTTGTGGCACACCCAGGACCACTGGCAGGAGGGTTGATGGGAAGGCTGTGCGCCTGCTTTGTCTCTGGAGCTTTGCCTCCAGCTCCCCACTATTCCAATTCACCTTTCAGCTCTGCCTGCAATGGTCTCTGGCACACAGAGCAACTGAGCTGTAGGGTCCTGCTCCTCTGAGCAGCAGCCAGCTTTGTTGGGTGACAGCAGCTCTATCCTGGCTCTCAGGAGCTGTGATGAGGTTACTGTCCCTGGGTTGTGATGTTGAATCACAGTCTGGGAGTCCTCAACAGCTTCTGGAGAATGTAAGGGAAGCTAAACCACACACAGGAAAAAAAAAAGGTAGATGGCATTTCAAGGTCACCCCTTTGGGTTCTGAAGTAAAGCTAAACCAGTTCTCCAGGCCACAGCATGCAGTCACATTGGGGCTGTTCCCTCCTTCTGAGCACAGTATCAGGAGAGCTACACTCCCTTTTCATACACCCAAGCACCCTGCAACACTCAGCTTTCCCAAAGCACTCCCAGCCTCCCAGGCCTCTCCTGACACACTCCATACAAGTGTCACCATGAGCTTTTGAATAATGAGCAGATTCAGCCAAATGGCCACCCAGAAGCAAACAGGAGAACTGCATTTCTTGATGAGTAAATGTGTGTGCTAAGAATAGCTCCTTCCAGCTTTGCTGCTTACCTACCTTATCCTGCTCCAATTACCTAACTTAATTTACTCCAGCTGTTCCTCCACATCTCTATGATCTATTTTCTACCTCCTTATGGTGTGATTCGTTTATCTTCAGAAGTGCTTCTCCTCACAGGAAGACTGTATACAGCATAGCTATATACACTTTACCTCCAAACCACCCGCAGCCTGGCTTTGTGGCACATACAGATGCTGACAGCACGTGAGCTACACACATAATATATTCAGTTCAGGAAGCACTTGTTCCTGAATGAAACTTATTGTCCTGACCAGTTGCAATCTCTTTCAGCACACAGGTTTGAGGAGGAGTCTGAATTTCTGAGATATGCGCTCTTTGAAAAACTGGGCTCAGCTGTTAATTCCCACAGCTCCTGTTTCATTCCTCTCTGTGAGTGAAATATCTGTCCTCAGCTCAGGCAATACAGACAAGTCTGGTGCTGCATTTGTCCAATTTCCTGCTTTGATGGGGGAAAAAAGATGTTACGTGGACAAATTTTGGTGCAGCTGGAGCCAAATAGCAACTGCAAGTATGATACCTCGAATGGATCTTACCATTGCTACAAGTCCTTTCCATTCTCAAGCCAAGGAGCAGAAGAAATTTAACTAATCCAGATACCAAATAAAAAGTTTTCCCTTCTCTCTGTTGTTACTCACACTGAAGAGGCTGAGACACCACAGTACGAGACTGCAGCATGACTAAAGCTGTGTACACAGGTAGAAATTCTCCAGCAGAGTCACAAGGGAGGACAGCAGAGCAGAAAGGGACATCCTCACTTCCTAAAGGCCTTGGAAACCCTTGTCCTGGCTGCTTTGCTCAGGCTCAGCCGTGATTCAGGTGGGCACGGGGAGAGGGGGGTGAGCAGGACAGGAGAGGGCTGGGAGCAGGCTGGAAGGAGCCGAGAACAGGATGGGAACAGGGGGAGAGCAGGTTGGGGCTAAGGTGGGAGTGGGGTGAGAGAGAGCTGGAAGAGGCTGAGAGCAGGGTGGGAAAGGGATGGGAGCAGGGTAAAAGAGGGTGTGAGTGGGATGGGAGGGGGGTGGGAGGGGGATGGGAGTAGGGTGAGAGTGATCTAGAAGAAGCAGAGAGCAGGTTGGGAGCAGTCTGAGAGTGGGAGGGGACCAGGGTGGGAGTGGGATGAAAGAGAGCTGGAAGAGGCTGAGAGTAGGGTGGGAGTGGGATGGGAGCAGGGTGAGAGTGGTCCAGAGGAGGCTAAGGGCAGGATGGGAGAGGGATGGGAGAGGGATGAGAGCAGGGTAAGAATGGGATGGGAGCAGGCTGGAAGAAGCAGAAAGCAGGACAGAAGATGCTTAAAGCAGGACAGGAGAGGGATGGGAGCCGGCTGGAAGAGGCTGAGAGCAGGTTGGGAGCAGTCTGAGAGTGAGATGAGACCAGGGTGGGAGTGGGATGAGAGAGAGCTGGAATAGGCTGAGAGCAAGATGGGAGCGGGACGGGAGCAGGGTGAGAGCGGAGCGGGAGCATCGCCTGGAGCAGGAGCCGGCGGGGACACCGCTAGAGGGCAGGGACAGCCCGGCACGGAGCGGCACAGCCCCGCAGCCCCTCTCCATCCACCCCAGCGCCCCAGGCTCGAGCATCTGCTGTCCCGCTGTCTGGCACACGCATCCCCGCCGATCCTGCCCCAGCGTGGAGCCGACAGTGAGGGAAGGACCCCTGGGGACAGGGGCTGTGGAGGGTGACCCTGAGCAGCAGCTCAGCCCGACGCTGCGGTCACTCAGCTGCTCTCCCGAGCTGCTTTCTGCCCCTGAACCTCAGCAACGGGCTCCAGCCCTTCAGTCCCCTTCTAAACCAGTGAGGAAACTGAGGCATGTGCGGATCTGCCCTTTAAGCCTCTGCCATGATGCTCCCAGCGCAAATGCTGGAGAGCCGGGGTCAAGAAAGCTGGGGAGGGACTTTTTCCAAGGACATGGAGTGATAGGATGAGGAGGAATGGCTTTAAATTTGAAAGAGGCAGGCTTAGACTAGACTTAGACTTAGCCTAAGATTTCTTAGGAAGAAATTCTTCACAATGAGAGTGGGAAGGCAGGGGGGTTCCAACCCCCATGCAGGGGGGTTGGAACTGGATAAGCTTTAAGGTCCCTTTCAACCCAAACCATTCTGTGATTCTATGATCTTCCTCCTCATGTACCCACCGGTAGCCCAGGGGCAGCTTCTGCCATGCAGGTCCAGCTTTTCTTGTGGTGCTGGCACACCTTGGAGTGCCAAGATCCCTCCAGTGCTCTCTGAGCTGCTCATGACAGCAGACCTGAGCAGGCAATGTTGTCCCTAATGATATGTCAAAGATTTGACTTCATTGCTCTGTAAGATTTTTGTTAACAAGTCCGACTGGTATCCAGAGCTGACAGACACAGTGGGACTTAAAACCCAGAATGGGATTTTTAGCCAGTTTGAGGATGTTTAACCCCAATTCTACCACCTTCCTGCACCCTTGGGCATGTCCCATCACAGTGTACTTGAGTGAGGCTCCCTAGCCTCCTACTGGAGATTTTCCACTGCAGATCCATCAATATTTGCTCCTTTAAGGTCATCTGCTCTACCCTACAGCTCAGCTCCCTGGGCAATGCTCCTTCAAGGAGGAAGCAGCAGTCTTTCTCAGCAAGGGTTGTCCAGGTTTATGTTCTTGCCAAAAGGCAGAGAAACAGGAATTTTCTGTTGGAAAGCTGGTTATCTGGGACAATCCTATCCAACTTTGCAGGCTGGAAGCAGTACTTGCTACAAAATTGGCAGATTTCTGTCAAGCAGCCAAGGGATTACTGCTTCCCTTCTTGCTAGAGCTCTCTAGTGTTTAGTCCCTCCCTATTGCATCTATCTAGTGCTTCAAACGCTCTCTGCCTTTCATCTCCTGGTGGTAGTGAAATCCAGGTGCCTTGGACTTGTTCCAGTCTCAGCGGGACAGCAGGATGAGAACGGCTGATGTTGGGCACCAGTTGCACCACAGGAAGGGTTTCCTCGTCTACTTTGAACAGCCCTGTCTGTCCACTGAATCAACACAGGGAAACACCTCCCCGGTCTGGGAAGTGACTGTTGTTCTTAGAAATCCCCATTTCCCCTCAATGAATAACTGTATAACCTGCCTTTTCATATTGTTCTTTTGCCTATGGCTGATGCTATGATTTGCTCCTCCAACACGCAATCAGGCAAATGACTGTGGAGACATGTAGACACAGCAGTAGGTGGAGGAAGCTTTGCATTGCATGATGTAGGAAAGTATTTTCAAAACCTTGCTCTCGAGGTACTCCAAATGGAGCAAAAAGACCCTTTTTTTGTATGAAGATGCTGAGGGTATGTGTTAAGATGGCCTTCTCAGAGCCATGCTTGCAGTCTGCCACTCAGGGACACTCTCAGTGAGCTCTGTGACCAAAAGGCCAAGGCTTAAGCCTCTTAAGAAATTCTGAGCCAGAAGTGTCTCTGGACCATGGCAGCAAACCCAGTTGGTCTCCAGAACAGCCAGCCCCGAACCTGAATTTGTCCCATGTGACTCACATCCCACGGATCTGCTTCCAAGTCCTGTTTCCCAAGCAGAAAGGCAGAGCTGGTGGTTTGTCACAACTCCTTCAAAACTGGGAAGAGGTGAGGAAGGCTTAGTGATCCCCCTCAACAACTTTACTTCCTTCTCCTTCACATTGTCCATCGAAACCCCAGGATGAAGTGAGGAGCTTTCACCAAACAATATAGCTTTGACCTGAGGGAAAAGCAAGCCACCAGCAGCACAGAGTGGCTTGCTCCACCTGCAGACCAAGGTGCTGAGGGCTCCATCCTGGTGTCACTTGGGTGGGATGTGCTATTCATGTGCCGTTTGCACAATGCCCTTCTTAGGAACAAGGCAGCTGCAAGGAGAGGCAGTTATTCACCATTTCCCCTTGGCTTTCTTAGAAAATCCAATCCCTGTGCTGATCACAGCGAAGTTATCAGCTAGTCATGGGCTGCTTGTGCAGACCTGTGAAGGATGAGGTTTTCAACCCAGGAGGACTGTGCTTTTTCGTCTGTGTGGCTCTATATTATGCAGCAGGTGGCTGAGGAGGTGAAACTTCACTCCCCTTTGAAATTAGAAGATTCTACATGAGTATGCAGTCCTGTAAATACCGAGCATTGAAATCGATTGCAACTACTCCTCTGGATCATGCTGAAGGGGTCTTTCACGGCTTGAAAGACCAAGGTCTAGGTGTCATTTCTTGACAGAGAGCTGATATTGAGAAGGTCTCAGCACTTCTCAGAGGAGAAAACCTTTTCCTGGAGCCCAGGCAAGTCTAAGCATCTCTGGGTCTACGCTGCTATAACTCTTTTTGTTCCAGTGACCTGGAAATCACCTCTTACACCAGAAAGAGAGGGGGAATTTGGTAAGGGAACAGCTACTTTTACAGCAAACAGAAACCCATAGAGCAGGCCTGTGTGAACTCACCTGAGCAGCAGAGGGGAGAGCAGCCACCAGTTCCATCTGGTGTGGTGGCATATTCAGAAGAGGCCAGAGGACTCCAGAGTTTGGAGAGATAATGCAGTCCCCATATTTGGGGATATGGAGTCCATATAGAATATTCTTCCAAAAGAATCATAGAATGATTTGGGTTGGAAGGGACCTTAAGGCCCATTCAGTTCCAACCCTCCTCCCATGGGCAGGGAACCTTTCACTAGATCAGGGGCTCCAAGCCCTATCCAAGCTGGCCTTGAACACCTCCAGTGACAGGGCAAGCACAACTTCTTTGGGCAACCTGTGCCAGTGCCTCACCACCCTTACAGGAAAGAATTTCTTCCTAAGATCTATTTTGTTAAAAAAAGAAGCTTGTTAGGGTTTTGTTTGCTTCTCATGGGTTGTCTCACTGACAATGTAACCTCTCCACACCTGAGCACAGCAGCCGTCTGCTCCCTTACAATGAAGAGAAGGTTTCACAACCTTTGGGAGCATGCAAAGGAATCCCAGCTCTGCTGGTAATCCAGCCTCTGGTCAATATTGGATTTCTGCTCCCTAGATATTTTAAAACCCCACTCTCCAGATGCTCTCTTCCCAAGCCTTGAAGACAATAAAATGACATTAAAATATACTAACTCTTACCTGGGAAAAAGAATCCTGATAAAGGTCACTTCTGTTTAAAAGGCACTAGTTAGTGTTTTGTTTAGCTCTTAAAAGATCATTTAAAATACACAGAAGAAATCTGGAGTTGAAAGAGCTTCTCTGGTAACACAAAGGTTTTAATGTGAATTCCATCTGCTACAGAATTTAACCTGTTCCTGACTGGAGTGGTTACTCTGGTTGCCACACCACTGATTGACCCATTTTTCCTGTCTCTATCAGGCACCAAGCATGATGGTAAATAGGACTTCTTTGAGCTGGAGGTCAGAGAACGACAGAGATGTTGCTTCTGGAAGGATATCAGAAGATTGTGTTATACCATGTTGGAATTAAAATGTGTCTATTTAAGAATAATCCATTAAGAAAACTCCTTGGTTTTTAAAATTCTGTCTTTCTTGGATTTTTCTTTTTTTGCTTCTTTGGTCTGAGTGCCACTTTTCTGAAGCTTGTGACATATTTTAACCGATCAGGGATGATTAGTGTCATTTTAGGCCCTGTGGGTATTCCACGATAGCAGAGATCCTCCAGTCATCGTTCCAGAAGGGCATTGATCTTCCTGCTGATGCTGTGTCACATCTGCTTGCCCTGTCTGGATGTCTCAGATAGCCATGGGCATCATCACATGTGGGTGACTGAATCGCTCCCCACCCGGGCAGAGCATTTCCACATCACCAAATGCATTTCCAGCAAATTGAGACCAATTTCATGCATTGCCTCAGTTCTTGTCAGTCATGACTGTGACACATATTTTCTGACCACTGCTCATCATGATGAGCAAGTGAAGGAAACTGCCTGGAGCAAAGGACCTCTTCCTTCCCACAGGTCCAACTTCACAACCATCACTATCTTTCAGCACAGCTTCCTGCCTGCATTTTTATCCCAACGAGCTCAGAGGCAGAGGCTTGTTGAATTGAACCGTACAGCTGTCCCACTGCAAGGCTCGTTTATCCAGTAGCATCTTCTGTTCCTTGTCAGGGCTCCTACATAACAAGAGTTCTTCCTAAGGAGCTGTCACCCTCGCAGTAGAGGAGACATTGTAGGTATTTTAGAGGATGGGGTTTACAGGAACAGTTCTCAAGCATCAAAGTGCTGTGCCTTGAGGGAGGGGTAGCACCACCCTCAGTGCAGGAGTGTGCCGCTCTGCATCGTTAACATCCCAGCACAGAAGGACCAAAGTGACCTACTCTGCACATCAGGGCTTGTTGCAGGTCTGTGATGTGGAGCACAGAAAGAGTGGTCCAAGATGTCATTGCTCCTCACCTAAGCCCCACATCCCCTTCCTTGAGACATGTTAAGTGATCATGTGAGCACAGCAAAGAGGATCAAGTCATGGGGAGCAACTCATAAGCTTTAATTCCTTCAAATGTGAAGAGCTGAGTGGTCCTGATGGTCCAGTTCTGTGGCCCTTCCCTGGTACCCTGAGACAACTGTGAGTCCAACACACCATCACCCTCAGACTGGTCCAATGTCCTTGTGTTATGTGCCTTTCACTGACACATGTACCTAGATCCACCTCTACCTATTGGAGAGCAAATGTTTTCCTACTATTAATCACTGATGTTTTTGTAGTTAAGCATCAGGAGTCTTTGTACCAGCTCCTGTTTACTATCTACACAGGAGACAGGAGATAACTCTCTCTTGCTTATCTATGGGCATCAGCATATCTAAAGATAGCTGAGGAATCAACTGCTCCTCAGGAAGAATAAGAAGTCTGGATGCCTGGCTCCTCCACAGCCACAGGACCTGAATCAGAGCAGAGTCCCAGGAAAGGTGAGATACATAGAGATACGTTTGTGTGCGTATCACTGTCCACATGAATGAAAGCAGCACCAGAGGTGAAAGTTTAGTGCAAGCACTGGATCCCAGCCACTGGGCTGTGCAAGCATTCTGACAGCTAGATGGATGGAGCAGAAAGAAACTTCTGGGACCTGATCTGTGATATGAGAAAATGTAAGCACAGCTGTTTCTGTCTCTATAAATCAGTTCCTGAATCACACCATTTCTTTCCTAGGACTTAGAGCACAATGGGTATGTTTTTTCTTCATCCTTTATCCTGGAATCTGTCTGGTGTAAGAAGTGATTTCCAGACCACTGGCACAAGAAGAGTTAGAGCAGCATAGACCCAGAGATGCTCAGACTTGCCTGTGCTCCAGGAACAGTTTTTCTCCTCTGAGAATCAACATGGGGTACTTGAACATTTGGCAATTCTGGGCTGACCTCTTCTTCCAGTGACCCAAGTTAGGGAGAGGCTCTGTGGGAGATGCTGAGCTTGTAAAACCCTTCATTAAGGGCAAGGAGAGACCAAAATGCTGACACCTAGAGTTGGATTAAATCACCCAAGGAGATACCTGGCACTGTTTGAGATACCTTGGGTATCCAAGGATCTGTACGCAGGGCTGTTGGATATGAAATGGCACCCAGGTGGACTCCATACTCTCCTGGAACAGCAGCAGGTGGTGCTCCACTGCATCTCAGATGCCTCAGGCTGCACTGTTTCAGCATTTGAATCCTCCATCTGTTCTTATATTTTCATGTCACGCTTCTGATAACTCTCTGGAGCTTCAAGTTTGCCAAGCACTTCTCCAGAGGCTGTAGGCATTTGCAAAGTGCTGTGTCAATAGTGTCACATTCCTGTACCCTGGTCCCAGGGACTCACTTGCTCCAGGGGTGCAAGGGTGTCCCCAATGGGCAGATTGCCCTGAGGAAAACTGGGTGGCAACACAAATTTCAACAAAGATTCTTGACCTTCCTCTCAATTCTCCACCTGGATTGGCACTTAGGGGAGTGGCAGGGGCTTCATGCCAGACAGTTTTTAGTTCCTTTATTATTATTGTTAGCAAAGTCTGTAAGAAATAGCAATCAGCTGCCCAGGACTATTAGAAATGGGCTGGGCCAGGCAAGGCAATTACTGTTGGGATTGTCAGTTATAAATGGGAGGCTTTCCACCTATTAGCCCTTCACAAAGGATTAAGAAATATCATTTCCCTTCCACTTTTCATTTGAGATTCAGAATGTCTTCTCTGTTAGTGAGCGGGACCCAGCCCCTTGGTGGGACTGGCTGACAAATGATCTATGCAGCACTCCTGGCAGAGTGGCCAGCTCTCCTCCAGCCTTCCAGCACCATGTCTCAGGGTCTGGGGTGGATGAGATGCTGCAGGCTGAATGCTCTGGGGCAGCAGGTTGTGCCCAGGTTCTTTCACCGAGATCGATCCTCTCTGCTGCAGGGCAGAAGCTTCAGTCTCACTATGCCAAGCGCAGCACAAGCACAGCAGAGCCCTGGGGGTGCAGTGTATGTTGGCTCCTTAGGGATGCTCTCTCCTTGCTTTAAACTGGCGCTGTAGATGTTCTTACCCCTCTAGGTAAGGGGTATCCATGCTTGCCAAGGGAATGACAGCTTCTCCTTCCGTCCTCTGCCAGGCTCCACAGGGACTGTTAAAGCCTTCCCAATGAGGCTGCCCTCTCTCACTGTTAACCAAGTGCTTGACTTGCTCAATAACTTAGTGCTCCAGTTTTATTGATTTTCATTTTTACGACTGAAGCAATTGCTGTCACGCTCTGCTGTGAGCGAGCGGCAGCCTGCCCTGCTGACATGGCCTCCACGGCACATCATTGACTGCTGCTTCACAGGCCTCAGCTCCTGGTTAAGCTGGAGCAAGGGTAGGATCAGGCACATTGTCCTCAGGAGAGACGGTGCCTCTGTGCTCCACTGGATGTGACAGGAGATGCTGCCCTGATGGAGGAAATGGGTCATCACACAAGGATCAATTGGATCCAAGGGAGCCATTTATTCAGTCTGTAACACATTTTTATATCTAACTCAGTTAATACAGGCTATTGTTTAGCAAGCTGATTTGATAATTCTCCTTTTGCAACAAGCAATCATTAGTTACATACAATATTTTACTTTCCCAGGAGAAACAGCTATGTGAGCATTCTAACTTACAAATTGATAGACTACAGAGTAGCAACTTAAGGACTACCAGGAAAGTTACCCCTGAGAAAGGAGAGGAGTATTAAGACAGAAACAACTCCCTAATGTTAGAAAGAGAAACCTTGAGCCTGTGTATTCGTGGCGTACATGCGAAGCTGTATGTGCAAAGCTGTGAGGCCTTATGCTAAGGTGCCTTTATTTCATTTAGCATAAGCTGCTCAGTGGTTGGAGTGCTCATTAAATGACCTCTGGTCTGCAACTACCCATCACTGCCCTGCCCTGGGAGAAATGAGGCTGCTGGTGGTCGGGAGGGGGAATACCAGCAAGAAGGGCTCATGTTCTGTTCTCACCATGCCCTCTGCAAGGCCCTGCTGTATTCTGGAGGAGTGTTGGTCCCAGGAGGAGCTGGCTGGGAATGCATCTGAGGAAAGGCTGGCAGGATGATGCTGTCCAAGGCACAGAAACACAGGAGCACTCCAGCCTCCCTCGTGTGAGGCTTGGACATGGTCTCTGAAGAGGTCTAAAATGCCTCCACTGAGTTTATCCCTCAGCCCAAACTCCTCCTCTCTCTGTGATTTCAGACTTGAACCTCTGGGGCTGAAGTTTTCCATGTCAAGGTTCTGGCACAGGCCAAACCATCCATTATACCATTATTATTATACCATTATGGGTATAAACTGGAGAGGGGCAGATCTAGATTAAATATAAGAAAGAATATCTTCACCGTGAGAGCGGTGAGGCACTGGAACAGGTTGCCCATGGATGTTGAGGCTGCCCCATACCCGGAGGTGTTCAAGGCCAGGTTGGATGGTCCTTGAGCAGCCTGAGCTACTGGGAGGTGTCCCTGCCCATGGCAGGGGGGTTGGAACTAGATGGTCTTTAAGGTCCCTTCCAACCCAAACTATTCTATGATTCTACGATACTACAATTCTATGATTCTTCTATGTTTCATCCACACAACATACCTATTTCTGAAACTGAGCTGAACAGAAAAGACCTCATTCTGTTAAAAGGAGAAGCACTGGAGACTTATGCTTTGAATAATCCCAGCCCTTCTGTGCTTTGGAGCAGGGGCTGGAAATTTCACAGAAAGCTGTAACATTTTTCTTTCATTCTTCCTGTGCTTGTGTGTTCACCAAGGAGTTGGTGCTTTGTAGCTGGTTCCTCTCTGCCTGAGAGCAAATAGGCACAGCTCTGGTAGTGCCCAGGATATTCTTTTTCCACTCCTCTTCACTACATCCATGCAATGTGATATTCCTGCCATGCATACTCACAGATGCAATGCAAAGAATGGTTTGGGCTGGAAAGGCCCTTAAAACCTATCCAGTTCCACACCCTGCCATGGGCAGGGACACCTCCCACTGGATCAGGGCTCTCAAAGCCCCATCCAACCTGGCCTTGAACACCTCCTTGACTCTCTGAGCAACACGGGCCAGGACGTCCCCACCATTTCAGCAATGAAACAGTATGCTGGACATTGAGGAGGACAAGTATGACTTGAGCTCAAGGTCCTGAAAGGTCAAAATTTTCTTCTCCCACTTCCTCGTGCCCTGTTGAAATGTGATGCAGAACTGATGGCAGTATTCACAGCGTCACTGTGCTAATAACAGCAAATATGATGGGGCATCCAAGTGTGCTGGCTGGGAGAAGGATGTCTGGCCCCCAGGTCCCAAGGCAGAGCTTTGTTGGTTGGTGCTCTGCATAGCTCTGGATCACTAGCAGACCAGTAAGTAATGTCCCTCCTGTACTTAACCTCCAGTCCTTTCCTGTGAAGCAGTGCTGCTTGGTTGGTTGGAGGTGCTCCTTCCTGCTCACAGAGGGCTCTGTTCAGCAACGCTTGAAGCACGATTTGGGAAGCGAGCACCTTGAGAATCAGGGGCTACACGGTGCAGGAGACCTGGCTACATAAGAACGCTGCCTGCTCCCCATCACACTGTATTGCATCAGCCACAAAGGACAGGCAATGACCCCCATAGTCACAGCCCAGGATGGAGCTGGTGCTCTCTGTGTTCACCTACACAAACTCTGCAGCTTCATTTGGAGAACAGAGATTCAAACTGTTGCCCTTGAACTCTTGTAGCCTTACATGGGTCATCTTGTGATGTGTGGGATCCTTTGGGAAACAAAAGAAATGCAAAACCCTCAGTGGGTCTGACTCTCCAACACCAGGGACCTGTGCAGTGTCTGTTTTGCCTGGAGAACAGTTTGTTCCACTGTCCTGGAGAAAACAAGGAAAACAAATCTTCTCCCAGGGCTGTTATGCTTAGCCTGCATTGAGGAACTGTCGTCACTCAGCCCAGCGAGGAACACGTTATCGTTTACTTTCTGGCAGAGATGTGAGCTTTTGTTTATTGAAAATAAAAACATACACGCTGCTTAAAACGCGTTGCAAAGGTGGTATGGGGGCAAGGCTGGGGAAGAGCAGCACGCTTCATCTCTCCTTGATAAATTACCTTTCACTGCGCTTCCAGCACCTCTCTCTTGCAACAACCACTTAATAACGTATAGGTGCTGCAGTTCTCTCAATTACTGGGAAGAAAGAGAGACATTTCAAAGCACCACAAGGCTGCCCGTTCTCAGGGGTCCACTTCCCGGGCTCCTCTGACACAAATTATTAAAAACATTTTTCAGTGAAACCAAAGCTTAGGCGACCTTCAACAGCTTTCACTACCAGCAAAACCTTAGACAGACTTGGCAAAAGAAGTGAAAAGGAGGGGGGGAGAAAGGGAAATTAGAAACAGGGAAATGTAATAACTTTCCATTATGCAAATTTGATTTAATCAGAGAAGAAGCTGAAGTGCAATAAAAACATACTTTCATTAAGTTTATGACTTTCAGGCTCTATAATACCCCAGAAATGTCAATTATGAGGTTACCATAGTGATACATGGTTACAACTTGGAAGTGATCGGTTTCCTCACCAGTGAGTGCACACTGAAGCTGGGTCAGGACCTGGTCTCTCAGCTGCTTGAACTGATAAGAACCTATGACTCAAATGGAGAACATTTTTGGCAGCATAGGTGAGTCTTAAATCTTAAGCCCCACTGGAACCACGTGTGCCTGAGGGACTGATGGGATAACTCCTGTGACCATGGGTGGGAAGTACAATGCACAGATTTCAACTTCCAGTGCTCAAGGTCCATTGTGGTTGTGTAGTTGGAGAAAAGAGCAGGCCACAGGGGACATTTTACCAGGTAAGGACACACCGGGGTATATTTAAGCTGCATTGTACTCCCTGGCTTGTAGGATGTGGGCTGGGAGGATATATTGGTTCCCCTCAGGCTGAGCATGGGGCAAGAGGTCCCCTCAGGTGTGCGGCACCATTCCCAGATTGGTACCAGCCCTCCAGCAGAGGTGTTTGCACTGATCACACAGTGATTTCACTGGCAGGGTTGGCTTTAATGCAGATGGCCTATATGGAGGATTTATTCTGCTAAGGAGCGATATAACCCAGAAAGGAGCTTTGCAACAGGGCTTCCCAGGCTTTCTGCTGTGGGTGGGAAAACGTCATCTTCGTATCAATTTCTGCCTCTGCTTTTTTATTTCTGATTCTGCTCAATGTTGTTCAGTCTGGAAAAGAGAAGGCTCCAAGGAGACCTTAGAGCGACCTTCCAGTACCTGAAGGGGCTACAAGAATGCTGGGCAGGGACTTTTTAAAAAGGCTTGTAGTGAGAGGACCAGGGCCAATGGCTTTAAACTGGGGAGGGGCAGATTTAGACTAGACATTAGAATTTCTTCACCATGAGAATAGTGAGGCCCTGGGACAGGTTGCCCAGGGAAGCTGTGGCTGCCCCATCCCTGGAGGTGTTCAAGGCCAGGTTGGATGAACCTCGGGCAGCGTGATCCAGTGGGAGGTGTTCCTGCAGGGGGGTTGGATCTAGATGATCTTTAAGGTGCCTTCCAACCCAGATTATTCTATGATTCTTGACAGGTCTCTTGATGAATTTTATGGATCAAGGCAAATTCACAGCTCAGCCTGTGTGTTGGCTGGGATTTAAAGACCCTGTTTCCCAGAGAGCAGCAATGCAGGCTGCTCCCCAGGGCAAGGAGAGGCAGGAGCTGAACAAAGCTGACAGGAGCAGTGGTTTCACTGGCGTGTGGGTCTTCCTACAGTACAGAGTGGCAAGTGAATAAGCAGGTCCAGTGATGTTAGGCAGGTTCAACTAAGAGTCCACATTATCAGAAAAGACCATAAGGATAAGCAGCATAAAAGGACAAGTCAGAAAGTTGAGTCAGAAAGTCAGGATCAGGATCAGGTTTGGGAAGAGTATCCAGGATCAGTCACACTCTAGTGCTCACCAAGCAAGTCCACAGTGACAAGGGGAGTCTGAGGTCAAACTGGGATCAGCCAAGTTGGGGTTATGAGAGCCTCAACTTAAAAGCAGTTTCTACTACTGAGGTTTTGCAGTCAGTCTGGCCTAGATTTTTCTCAAAGGGGTCCAAGCTTCTCAGCCAGATACCAGCAAGCTGCCCCTGGGCACAGCAGCTGAACTCCTAAACACTGGGCTTGCGTTCAGGGTCCT
Source organism: Clamator glandarius (assembly GCA_033459285.1). NCBI lineage: Eukaryota > Metazoa > Chordata > Aves > Cuculiformes > Cuculidae > Clamator > Clamator glandarius. The sequence goes on along the minus strand of JAUNZM010000269.1, from coordinate 2,461,777 downwards.
GGCAACATCTGGGCTCCCCCAGCTACTCCACTTTCCAGTGTCTCAGCTACACTATACCCAAACCAGGGTCATGCCCAAGTGCCAATGGGAGCTGGACGTGCCCTGCTTACAGCACAGTATTTTCTACTGCTTACTTGGCTGCTTTTTCAACCAGGCACTACTGAAAGGATGAACAGTAACCAGCTCCTGAAACCACTTAGGATTCAGAGCGCTGATCACAGCGCTGCTGGTTTTGTCAGTCATTTAGAGATCCTGAGTTTGTTTAAGGCTGGAGTGCAGAAACACAGCCAGAGAGAATGGGAAAACATCCACGCGGGTAGTCTGTAAAGATGATATTCCTTCAGACATCGCTGCCCGGCTCACAGTGCTCTTGTGTCGACTTCAGAAGGAAGCAGGTCCCCATCAAGTCCCTGTTTTTAAAGTAGCAGCTTCTCTTTTCCTGGGGAAAGTTCCACAGACAGGTGGCCACAGACCTGATGAGAAGATTTCAGCTACCACAGCTGCTCTGAATTCAAACCCTGCTGGTAAAGGTCTCTTCAAAAATCTCTTATTTTCTGCCTGCTGTCAAACAAATGAAGTGTGTTGTGGTGCCTGCCCTTTGTCCCTTGTTGCCCTGCATTCATGTCATTACTCATTGTCCAGTATCCCCCTGCAACAAACTAAAGATGTGTAGTGATGTGGTTGCAAAAAAACTCATGTGGGGAGAAAATTAATACAGAAACATAAATATAAAACATGTGACACAGCTACTGATTGTGGCTTATTGGTAAATGCACTGAGTGAAGTGAAGCACCAGTCTTAATTCAAAGAGAAGTAATTTTATCATCTCTTTTAAAGGTTATAATTTAAAAGTTTACAGCAACTTCACGCAGCTTACTTGAATTTATAACTGCCTCTGAACAAACACTTTTCCTGTTAAAAATGCCAGCATAGGGAAATTCTGAAACATCTTTTTCACTTCCTATAGCCCCTGATAAGGTATGAATCTGCTTCGTGGAGATTAGATAACTCTCTTTTGCCTTATCTTATTTTGAAGCAAGTGGAAAGCCAAAGTGCTCTTAGAGACCATAGCATCTCTGCTCCTGTCCATTTGCTAAATTAAAAATAAATAAATATATTGAGTGTGCTTGAGTTGTTGGAGTTCAGGGACATGCTCTTAGTTCAGATCCGGGTTAATCGGTTGTTTTCCTTGATGGGCAGGTGGTGGGTGGTACTATACCTGCTCATGGACAGTGCTGGGCAAGGGACCTTGCATTGCCCTTATTGGGAGCGAGCAGACTTTACTACTCCATGCTTATCTGGATTATTTCCACCTGGATGCAGCTCAGGGTCAGCCCTGTGGACAGTCTACAATGCAGAGTAGTAGCTGGACCAGGAACTTCAGGTCTATCACAGCATCAACCCCCAGGAGGCTTTCCAGAATTGCTCTGCTCTCACAGATCATAGAAGGGTTTCAGTTGGAAAAGATCTTTAAGATCATCAACTCCAACCATCGATCCAGCCCTGCTAAGACTGACAACAGAACACGTCTCCAAGTATGACATCTACTACTCCTCTTTTAAACCCCTCCAGGGATGGTGACTCAACCACCCTGCCTCTTCCAATGCTTCACAACCCTTTCAGTAAAGAAACTCCTCCTAATATCCAATCTAAATCTCCCCTGGCACAACTTGAGGCCATTCCCCCTTGTCCTGTCTCTGGCTACCAAGGAGAACAGACCAACCCCCGCTTCACTACAACTTCCTTTTGGGTAGTTGAAGAGAGTGATAAGGTATCCCCTCAGCCTCCTTTTCTACAAACTAAACAACCTCAGCTCCTTGAGCCACTCCTCACAAGGCTGGTGCTTTAAGCCCCTCACCAGCTTTGTTGCTCTTCTCTGTCACAACTATGCTGCTGAAACAGAGAAATTCAGAGTGCCTGGGTCATGCACGGTGATCTGGACTGTTTTTAGTTTTGGATGATGGTGCTGGAGCTTTCCTGAGCTTTTTTCCAGTGGTTGCCAGTGGTCAGATACTCCCTAGTTCATGATGCTTCATCTAGGCAAAGCCTGGCAAGTCTTCACACGTGCTTGTTAGAGCTTTCCGAACCAGCTAGAGTAACAGAGGAAAACAGTTCAATAGAGTGGATTTGCAATATTTAGCTGGAACTCAGTGCCCCTGGGGTATTAAACAGTATGTTGCAACCATTTGGGTTCCCTCAGTGCAGACTTCTCATTTGTAGCTAAGCTGTTACCCCTGGGCAGAGGGACTGACCAGCTGCCCTTACTTCTGGAGCAAAGCAATGAAAAGGCATTTCAGTTTGCTCCATGGAAAGGAGCTAAAAAGCCAAAATAAGAGAGGTACACTTGTAACAACAGCATTCAGCTTGAGATACAGGGCATGATGCTGTGTCAATCATAAGGTAATCACACCTTTATCATGTTATTTTAGAGCCAACAGAGCCACAAAGTCTAGATATAAGGCGCACAAGTGTTCTCCTTTTGGTTTGGTTTGGTTTTCCACAGATGGCTCTACTACTTGCACGAACTTCAGGAATAACTCATCCAGTCTGTTGTATTATTCACACAGTTCAAGCAAGAAACCTTAACTTGCACCGTAAACACTCGTCTTCACTTTATTTGGCTCATTTATTGGTCAGGCAAACCAAATCAGCATTTTTGCTACAGAGCATTTTGCATCATAAAGTTAACTAGGGAAAAGTGTGCTGCTTTCTGTTTGATGGCAACCTCTCCCACTACTTGAAAATTGTAGCTTTGGAGCTAGAATGTGATCAAGACTCCAGCTGTAGATCTGATGCTGTGAGTGAAGTCTCTGCGGTTGAGTTGCTGCTAGTGGAGCGCTTTTTTTGAAGGTCACTTTGTCCACTTAAATATCTTTTGTTGTGCAGCGCTGCCCCTTTGACAGGAGCTCGCTCATAAATTGTTGCTGGGACCCTTAGGTTCAGTGGAGGATGCTGCATTTCCCCAGTGTCTGCAAAGGCTGTGATTTTGTAGAAACATGTACAGTAAAAAAGTCATTGTCTGGTGGATTAGGGCCTTGATATTTCTAATCATACCCTGCCTCAGCCTCTTTGAGTGCTGAGAACCCTATTCACTGGCATTCAGTGGTTTCTCTGGGTGCTATTTCAGATGCAGAATAATTAGCAACATGCAGGAAAAGCAACAAAGCCGTGAATGGTATTTAGTAACAATTATTCCACCAAACCATTTCTTACTATTATAAATGGAGCTTATTAGCACTAAATTGTTTCCATAGGAAGCAGCATCAGCAATAAAAAGAATGGCTGCAGGCTGGCTCAGTGGTGCGGGAGTCAGCACAATGGAGCCTGCCTGTCTCCTCCTCGCTATAGGAGCGTGCTGAGAGAGAAATCCACATGCCTGCCATGGCTTGGGGAGCTTCAGCTTTGCACTGCCAGGTGACTTGGCCCCCTGCTCCAGCCCTGCATCACATAGCAGTGCAGCTCCCTGTGGTGGATGGGTCTTGCACAACAGGAGTGAGCTGGTTTGCAGTGAGGCTGGAGATGGTGAATGAAAAGTAGTGACAGGAGTAGCTGCAAGGAGCTCCCATCTTTAACTTTGTCCCGTTGCTTGAAGGGGTTTCTCATGGTGGAGGTCCTGCTGTCCATCCTTGGTATCCAGATGGTAGCTCAGGATATGATGCTGCTTCTGACACCTCCAGGGACCATGCTGAAAAATGGGGAAGCAGTGAGTGGTGAAAGGAAGCAGGGGAGCCACAACTCTTCCACCAGAGCATACGACAGCAAAAGGTGGAAGGTTGTATCCTTGGAAAGAGGTAAGCAGCACCACAGGACAGCTTTCTCTAGACATGGCACAAGAGCACAGATGCTCTTCTCAAGTTCCCAGAGGTTCTCAGTGGAGTGGAAGGAGGATGAAGGTGTAGGTGAGAGATAAATGTGGCATCCCACAGGGGCATCTGCCTGGGATGCTACCACTGAACATCTCTAGGAGGATAACAGGGTCCTGTCTCCACAAACTCTGCTGGGAGAAAAGTTCACTTTGCAGAATTTCCCACTGAGAGAAAACTAAATTAAATGTTGCCAAACCAGGCTGATGTCAGTGTGTTTCTGATGTGTCCTGGTGCCTCCTGGAAGTCAAATCTACACAAGGGGAAACGCAGGGCTGTGAAAGTCTTGGAGGCCCAGCCACCAGCCCAGCACAGTGGCTTGCAGAGGGACTCAGGCCTGGGCTGCTTCATTATTTGATGAATTAATTTGGGGAAATTTCAAGAGGAAAATCATTTGGTCTTAAGCAAAAAGGCTTCTCCTGGGGGAGATGGCCTCTTCCTTCTCTTAGCCCCACATGCTTCCATCTGTCATTAGGAACCATCTAAGCTGGTCACACAACTCCCCACTAAGAAGGGCTCTGATGTCTGTGAGGTAACTAAGGCTCAGGCATGCATAGAACCATCAGCCATAGTCAAGAGAGGAGTAACTAGAACTCCTCCACCCAGAGGCTTTCTCCTTATGCAGGGCTTCATCCTCCCCAGCTTTGCATGTTCTGCAGGCACAAGGCAGCTGGAAATTCAGGAGTTTCTAAGAAAGACAGCCAAAATTTAGAGTTGTAGCCCACGAAAACAAAGGCTTAGCAGTTACTTAAGTAAATACATGATATGTTCACCCTACTGAAGTGTGACAACAATGTAGATTTGTGAAAACATTCGCTGCACATTTTCCTCCTGCTTTACAGATTATTTAGTGGATGCTTTCATTCATCCACTGCTCAAAATTTGTGGGAGATTCCCTCTGCCTCCCCATAAAATACCTCCAACCATCCATAAAATGTTAACTAACACACCTGCATGACAGACAAATAGAGGGCCAAGTGTGCCTGGCAGAGAGCACAGCCACAGACAGTAAAATAAGTACTGACGGCTTTGATGAAGGGAGCTTAGCTATTTTGGAAGAGAAACATTCATTTCGCTTCGTTGGAAATTTGATTTCCCTGCTTTTTATCTTCAGGACATGATAACAACACCAAACACGGCAGAGAGCTTTAGAGGCAGGCAGCATAGGCTGCTGGATGAATCACTCAATTTGACTTCTGAAGGGCTGGGATCCTCTCCAGGGTCTGCCCTGTACTACAAGGGATTTTTCTTGTCAGCCCCTTAGTTCTCCTACCTCCTGAGATGTGTAGCAGCAAAGTGGTCATGACTGCTTTGCTCTGATACATTCAGCAATTAGAAGTGTCCATGACTGACGACTTTTAGACAGTTCTCTGGCTGATCAGAATGTAAGCAACTCTCCTGTGTTTGGTGTCCTGACTCTGTTAGCCAGTCGTAGCTGTTCACATTTAAGCAGCATCTTGGATGAAAATCCCATTGCTTTATCATTATACGTTAATATTTGCCATTGCTTCATGGTTTGCTTACGATGAAGCATCATCTTCTGGAAGGGGCAGAGGGAGTCAGGCCAATTAACAGCACATCTGTTATTGGAAGGAGGCAGGATTGTTGCATCTTCACAGTGTGGGGAGAGCTCAGTGGGTGGTGAAGGCTCCCCAACAATGGAAACCAGCAGTCACCGCACAGAGCACAGGCTGTTGTGAGCAGCGAGGAAATTAATTAGAGGTAAAGATCAGCAGCCAAAGAGACTGGAAGAGTAAATGTCACTTTCAAAGTAGGGCAGGGAGGTAACTTTGGACTAATTATCCACAGCTTCCCTGCAGGAAAAAGACACGATTGCCAGCTGCAGCCTCCCATGTGCATTCTGGGCAGAGGGCACCGAAGGTTAACGTGGACTGAAATGAATATGAATCGCTCACTCTCTTGCAGGGAAAACACATAATTCAAAAGTAAGTTTACTGTTGACAAAGCACAGCAGAAAGCACTATGCATCTGTCACACATGCTGTCTCCTTGTGGCTGTGCAGAGCTGCCGTAAATAATGGTCATAAATACTGTAACCAACTTAATGTTTACCTCACTCTCATGCTCTTTGTTATTATGCACAAAGAAAGTTGAATTAAATGAGTCAAAGACGTCCATAAAGTGACCTCTCACAAACAAGTGAAACATGGAGCCATGTCAGGCTGGGTGCTGCTGTGATTGCGCAGCCTGGCAAGGGTCTCCATGGCATTTCAGATCATTGCCATACTCATGTTTTCCCAGGACCCTCCCTCATTTGCCATGCAGGAGGCCTTCCCATGAGAAATCTGTGCAGAGGACTGCTTCCAAAGTGGCATTGGCAGGGATGGCACAGCAAACAGCCCATCTGCAGAGACAACCCCTGCGGTGGCTGTGAGGTTTACCCTGGGGAGATGGGAGGAGGCACTGTTCTTTCCAGTCTCCCTTGCAGTTGCCTCAACTGGGATAACCTACAATCTGGGACAAAGCTGCAGAAAAGCTGCATCCTCCTCTCCTCCTGCTCTGCCAGCTGAGTTTAAACACACAGCCTCCTCTTCATCCTTTCTGCCATTTGTAAGCAGAGTGGACAGTGTCAGGGACAGCAGAGCCAGCTGCTTCTCAGGGGAAGGGATGCTGGGGTGTGTGTGTGTGTGACAGCTGAGCAGGCAGGACCACGTCCTCTCCAGGGATGATGCACTCCCATGTGCCCAAACCAGGCAAGAGAGCAGCCTGAGTGACAGGAACTGGGGTCAACCAAGAGCCCAGTGATTGCTGGACAAGTCCATAGTGGTAAAGTAGGTCTAAGGAAAAGCCTGGAAGTCAGGTGAGCAGGTGGGGCTTTAGTGGTGTACCCAGAAACACAACCCATGTGAGGGCCATGAGCAAAGGGACTGAGCTTAAAGTGCAGCCCCCAAAGCTATGAGGCTGCTCTCAGACATTTTTCACACAGCTGTTTTCCAAACAGCCTAGTTCAGGTTCATACAACCACGCCGTAAGTCAGGCTGACCTTGAGGACAGCAGGCAGAGCCCTGGGGGAGAGACGAGGGCACTGACTGGCACACCTAGTGCCCTGCCTGCCATCTGGCTCCCTGGAGTCTGGACAAACCTGTGGTGTTTTACTCTCCTGATAGGCATACACGTGGGAGGTCATACATGTGGTGTCTGGGGGTGGTCTACCTTTGTGGAGGTCTCGTACCAATGTGCTGGAGTTCTTAGCACCTCAGCTCACCTCTCTTTCCCCTCTGCTCCCACAGGAGACTTTCAAAAGACACCTGAAACCCCAAGCAAACATCTGTGCTCAGCACAGGCTTACTGGTACTGCCAGTCCCAGAAAGGATGGAAAGGATTTCTGCAGGGTCCCAAAGACATCCCAAGGGACAGAAGCTGTTGAAAGTGGGGTGTGAAGCATCCCTTTGGCCATGAAGAGTAAGGAAGCATGATCCAGACATGTGGATTTCTTAATGTTGAACTGAAAGATTCTCTCACAGTTTTAAGGCTGCAAGTTTTGTATTTTTGAGGGCATGTTGCCATTTTGTGCCCAATAGCTAATGATGTTGTGTGTGCATGTGTATGCCAAGCACCCCAGCAACTTGATTTCATTATGCAAAGATGTGTTCTGAACTACCTAGGGAATCACTTAATGCACATGGTCTTGCTGCAGGATGGGAGGAGGTTTCCAGTCTCTAACGAGCACAAGTGCAAACTGCTCCTGACTCTCTTCCTTGGTTAAACAAAGGGGACAAAAACCTCAATACATAGTCTCTGGAGAGCTGTGAGAGGATAGCAAGAAGATAAAAACTTAGTGCTACCTTTGTGGCGAAAAGTGAATAGCAAAATGTTGTGTTAGAATTGGTGAGCTACTGCAAGCCTTCTTGCAGCTCTTCCTACAGACTGGTATGGAGGTGCTAATGAAGGGCTGTCAGTGGTGAGTTCCCAGAGGGAAGAAAAAAAAGTTGTGAACATCTCCTTAAGACTGGCAATGTCTCTTCCAGTGTCTGTGTGAATGGCCAGACGACACCACTCATGACACTGGCAGAGAGAGGGATGTGGGTCATCTGTACCAAATGCACACAAACCTGTCCCAGGCAATGGGACTTGTATTTTTATGGATATGACAAATCCCATTCCTACCTCGGCCAGAGCCAAAAATCCTCTCTCCTCCCATTGCTGAGCACCACAGAGATTGAAGGAGAGCTCATCCTGCTTTGGCTCTTGCCATTTTGCTGAGCTATATTATGCATGACCCTTCTTGCTCCTCTTTGCAACTCTATCCTGAGTTGAAGGGCAGGAGAAGCCCCATGGGAGAATGCTTTCTGAGACAGGTGTGAATGCTACAACAGAGACTGGAGCTAGGGGCCCAATCCAGTTTAGGCACGGCCTTCACTGGAGACACCAGCATTAAAACCATCAGTCTCAAGCACACAGTGAATTGGTCAGCACGAGCTGTCCCTCAGGCTGCCTGGACAAGCACAGTTACCCCCCAGGCTGACCCTCTCCTTGGGACTGGCGCCACGGTGGAGAAAGCACTCTCTGCCATACAAAGCTCCCCTTCTTTTCACCACCTCCAAGGGCTCACATTCTCCTATCAGAGCAGCCTTTCCCTGCCTTGGCAGTGAGCTGGGAAGAGAGACCGGAGCTGCTGGTGGGGAAAGGACAGAGCCTGCAGGCTTGGGCTGAGCCCACCACAGCTGCGCTGGGTGCTCACACTCACCTCAGCATGCAGAGGGTCTGGGCAGTGGTCCTCGTGCTCTTCCCCTCCCAGAGATGCAAGACGTTCAGACTCTCCCGTTGGGTGGCAGTCGATACGCACTGATCAATAGGGTGGAGACCAAGCTATGTCAGAAAAGTTTTGCCTTGGAACAATGAGCAAGTTCAGGGTAGAGAGAGCAGAGGATAAAGGGTACTAAACTGTTTTGTGGCCTGTCTGTAGCATGTTAGAGCCATCATTTTGTAATAACCTACTGTAGGCCTGGAACTGAGTGCTTCTCTGCCTGTTTCAGGGCTGCAGGGTCTCAAAGGCAGGTAGAGAGCTGACTGGGGCCTGTGATAGAGGTGTACGCTGCGGCACTGCAGAAAGAAGCAATGGATGAAGCCTGTTTGATTCTCAGATTTTCCAGCCTTGTCATCTTGAGATACGTGGCCTAGAACTGCCTCCTGCGTGGGAATGACTGGGAGTCTCTTAGAGGTTCCTTTCAGCCTGAAAGCAGAGGGCCAACGAACACCTAGCAGAACCTGGCCCTGCTCTGAGTCTCCAGAGCGGTGAAGAACTGAGCTCCCCCTGCAGGAGTTACCTTCCTCCTAATCCTGCCTTTTCCAAGCTAGAGAGGAGAACCAAGTACAAAGTGGTATGTGGTGCCTGCTGACATAAGAAAAGATGCAGAGTCTGTCCCTTGCTAGGCAATGCATGGGTTGGGTGGAGCAAGAGCTGCACTTGGAACCTTGCTCAGCCCAGTCAGCAGCAGGGAGCAAGTGCTGGGCCACTGTCAGGGCAGGAGAAGCAAGGCTGAGTTACTGCCCAGAGCCGCATAATGATCCAGTGTGATGGCATCGCCTCACCCTCACTACAGGGCTTTGCATGGGGCATGAACCCCAGCTCTGGGCTGTGGGGTCTTCAGCCCTGACTCCACAGGGACGAAGTTCCCAGAGCAGGGGGAAGCCTTCCCAGGGCTGTGTGAAGGGCAAGAATCCTGTGTTCCCAATTCTGCTCTGCCAGGAGCCCTCACCCAAGCAAGCTACCTGCTAGAGCTGTGCTGCAGCCAGTAGGAGAGGTGTCAGCATTGGCACCAAGCGGCTGCTAATGAAGACTGTATGATGCACTTTGCTAGAGCTGGGTCAGGATGCCATGACCTGGTTCACCTCTGCTGACTCAACATCCAAATAGACCTGAGACTCTCTGGCAGCGACTGCCCATGGAATTAGTTGATTATTCAGTGAGCAAAATGTTCAGGCAATGAAAGCCACTTTAGGAGGTTTCTATTTTCAGTCATACAGGGGCCAAGCTCTGATGCCAAAGGACAGACCACCCTCCACCCCTGCTGCTGCTGTTTACTGGGGACCAGGAGCTTCAGCTGAAGTATTTGCCTTTTGGTAGTATTTTCTTCAGTGCTATGCCTGGTGACAGCTCTCATCATCCAAGCTGGTCAGCACCGGGACTGCCTGGTGGAGATCAGTAATTGCTAGTGTGAAAGTGCTGCAGGTCATAAGGGTAGGATGAGACCAGCTCTTCCAGGGCCACCCATGCCAGATGCTTGTCTAGCTTAGCCTGGAGGTCTGTGCTGACAGATACATAGCTACCATAATTTTCTCATGCAACCTGACCTTACCATGATAGTGTCTTCACCTTCAGCCTGAAACTCCCTTTCTGCTTATCCTCTTCTCAGACATGCCCAAGAGACTATCCGTCTCCATCTTCTTGTAAGGAGCATTTTATCCCCTTTGAGGCAGTTTTCTCCACAGTTACCTTAGTCTCTGGCTTGTCCAAAATTCCTTCACAAGATCACAAGGCTGTAGGATTTCTAATCTTAAAAGAGGAAATGTTTGCTGAATGAATGAGCTCTTAGTGACCACAGGTAAGGGATAGATCCCATTGCCCAGACAGGGAGCCTGAAGATCAGAACAGGGCATGCATCTACCCAGGTCCCCTAGAGATATTGGTGGATTCAGGACAGAGGCATTATCTTCCAGAAGGCACTGTGATTTGAAGGTATCTCACTCCATCCAGAGCTTGTTCCATGCAAAATATCTCTTGTTGCTGAATCTCTGTGCCTGGTCTCCAGTTTGAACATGCCTGTCTTTAGTTTACAAGAATGGGTTCAGGTTTTGTCTTTCATTTCAAGCCAAAAAATCCCATTAGCACTCAGTGTTTTCTCTCCATAAGGTAACTTTATCCTTAATCAAGACAGCTTTCAATCTGTTTTCTAAAAGCAAGACAGATTGAGCACTTTACATCATTCTAGCACTTTTCCTCCTGTAGTCACATCCTTTTACAGCTCATTATCCACCCTTTCTGTGTTTTCAGCTTCCCTCCTCAAGTTCTAGTTCCAGATATGGCTGAGAACAGCAGTCAGCACCACTGCTGCTCTAAAGGGTGGGGCAAATGCCCTCTCTTCTCTTTTGCCCCTGTTTCCATATACAAACATTTCATTACTTCATGCAAAAGTGCCGCCCTGGGAGCTAATGTGGGACATCTGAAAGAAAATGCTGCTCAAAGTGTAGTTCTTGAAGTTGTTTAGATCCACACCAGTGCTCCCTTGTTATTTTGCTGACAAAGGATGGAGGTTCAGCCCCACATTTCCAGGCTGTGGAAATAGGTGAGATTCACTTACTCATTGTCCTGCTACTTGTCTGCTATATCATGCTCCTTGGGTTTTGGGGTTCTCGGTTACATATTTGAAAACTGAATCACCAAGGAAGGAATGGTTTTGTCCTGGTAGTGCAGTGCCAGCTGAGAAAATAACCTGAGGAATGCAGAGGTGATTGCACTCCAGATTTAACTATGCTGGCCTTGTGGTCCCCATGTTGAAGCTTGGCTGGGAAATCATCTTAGGATATTTAGCATCTTGTTTTTTAGAGGATTTCAAGTGCTTAATAACTGCTAAAGCCAAGATTTTGGCTTCCTAATCAGCCTTCTTAGACCTTGTTGCTAGACTGACTGCCAAGACATAGCTTCCAGTCTCTAGATCTCATGCTACTTTTCTGATGCTGTCACATGGTGAGATGCCGCTCCATTCGATCCCTGCATGGGATCTTTGTCTCCTCTTAAACAGGCGAAACCGCATGAGGTAGGTACCAGTGCGTTCTGCTAGCAGCATGCTGTGCATCGACTGCACAGTCTGCCTCAAGGTTACACTGCTATGTCTCCCCCAGAGCACTTCAAATTCCTCTGAACATGCTGTGTGGGAGGAAAGAGGTGATTATCATATCCAAAAAAGCTGCCTTGCCCAATGAAATGGAAATGTGATTTACTGACATTCTCACTAACATGTGGCGGTCATCCAGAAGAACCAACACACCACAGCATAAATTTGATACTTTTCTTGCTAAAATGGGCAAATGCCCTATTAAGAAGAGAGCCTTTCCAGATAAATGAAATAGATGGGGTATTGAGCTGGTTCCAATGCCTGCTAATTTAAGAGTACCTGTGCTGAATCAGATCTTCCTTGCACTCAGTCAGAGTGCTATGGTCTATTTCTAGCAGATCTATTTTGCCACATACACACAAACATGGACAGCCCAGAAAGAAACCATGTTCTGTGCTAAGACCTTTGTATTAAACCTACCCTTAACAAAAACTGTACACTGAGTCCTTCACCAAATGTTCACCAGCTGAAGAAAGAGGTGGCGAGGCCAGACAACTTCTGACAGCTGTTGCATATGGACATCTCTTGGGTATCCACACTGCATCATGTGCTCCGTGAATATTTTGGACTTTGGAGCCTTCTCATCATACATGTCTAGTTTCCAGAGTCCACTGTGTCTCCTCAGGTGGCTCATAGCAAGGGTTAGCTGGTAAGCATGCATGATCATCTTGTACTCTGAACATGGTCAAATGGATTGTTTAGCTGGAGTTGTTTAGCCTGGAGAAGAGGAAGCTGAGAGGAGACCTCATTGCTCTCTATACCTACCAGAAAGGAGGTGGTGGAGAGGAGAGAGCTGGCCTCTTCTTCCAAGTGACAGGGGACAGGACGAGAGGCAATGGCCACAAGCTTCGCCAGGGGAGATTTAGGCTGGACATTAGGAAAAAATTTTTCACAGAAAGGGTCATTGGGCACTGGAACAGGCTGCCCAGGGAGGTGGTTGATTCACCTTCCCTAGTGGTGTTTAAGGCACAGGTGGATGAGGTGCTAAGGGGCATGGATAGGAATGGTTGGACTCGATGATCCGGTGAGTCTTTTCCAACCTGGTTATTCTATGATTCAATGAAAAATTTATGTGATGATATGTTAGCATCATGCAGTATGGAGTTCCACAGCTAATTGCACACTATATGAAGAATCACAGTTTCTTGTTTTGAACTTGCCTCCCAACTGTTTAATCTGAAGACAAGTCACCCAGTGTTTCTTCCCTGTTGAACTTTTTTATATCGTAGAATCATGGAATAGTTTGTGTTGGAAGGGATCACGAAGGTCAACCCCCATGTATATGTCTTCTCATTTTGTAAACCTCACTCACATTCACTCTCAGTCATCTTGGTTTTGGATTTTAGTCTTATCCTGTTTTCTTGATAAAATTTTAATCCTGGTCTGTTGGACCTGAGGTGCTCATATGGACCCCTTCTGCTAATCCTTTGCTGACCCACTTCCAGTTCTGCCGTGCCTTTCCATCACCAAGCAATCAGAAATGCGCACTGAAATGTGGGAGCACCCTGGATTTATATAGTGGCAAAATAGTGTTTTCTGTTTCATTCTCTCTTCCTTTGTGGATAATTCCTCGCATTCAGTGGGATATTTTGGCGCACTCTAGAGCACTGAGCCATTCAACACTGACTCCCAGTGCCTTTCCTTAGCAGCGGGAGGTAGTTCAAAGGCCATCACTATGTGTGGGAAGTTAAGCCTGCTTCTCCTCCAAATCATAACTTTTTGTTTGAATCGCACCTTATTGCACAGTCACTCAGATAAATTAGGTCCTTCCACAGCTGCCTTCAGTAAATTTTCTTTTCCACTCCCATGAATAATAAAGTTTCTGCAGACTCTTACTATTACACAGTCCCTTCAGTTATGAATATGCTGAAGAGTCCAAGTCACTGCACAGAGCCCTGGGACTTCCTTTCATCTATTCCAGCCCACTGCTCCCTCTTCTAATGAGTTTTCAGTCCATGCAAAGGATTTCCCTCTTATCCCATTGCTTCGATGAAGCAGCTTGTAAAAGTTTCTTGAAAATCCCAGCCCTTATTCAACTATTCATTGATGCCTCCAGAATCCTCCTGTGAATTTCTTTGCATTGAAGCTCTTTACCATTGTATCATGTTTATCGCTTCTCTGCTAATTCTGTTCTTCGTTAGCATCTTTGCTGACTGTCTGCAGTGGAGATCAAGTGTACTGATCTGCAGTTTCTCACATCTGGGCCATACAACTTTAAAATAAATTATATAGTGCTTGTTACTAACTTCTTCATTTGTAACAAGAAAAATTTTTTTTGCAAGATGCTCACCTCCATGGTTAGTATTTCAGCAAGTTGTCAGGTAAATTATCCTTGTCTCTACTATTCTGCTACTGTTCATCTTCTTGAGTTGTTCAAAATCCGCTACTGACTAATGAGTCTGAGAAAGCTCCTCTATTTTATTTGCCATCAAGGTGGGCAGACACATCCCTGGGTACATACATTTAGCTTTAATGCTGTGCCCTTCTTTTCCTAGCTGCTTTTGGTCAGCCATTGGTGCTGTATTTGCTGGCTGGTGTTCTGTTCTGCATGAGTTTAAAAGGCATTTATTAGTAGTTTATGATGCTTTTAGCAATTTGTTCCTCAACTCTCTTTTAGGCCCTTGCTCATCTTTGAAAACCTCAACGTGCTCTGGTTATCATACTGATTTTGATCTACCTGTTAAGAAATATATGTTTCCTCCGAGCCTTCTGCATACAGTGTTTAAACAATTCTGATGCCATTAATGGATATTTTTTACCCTTGCATTGTTCCTTTTAGTTTCTTCTATACAAATTTCATTATTTTCATGTAGCTCCATTCTTGAAATACAGTGTTTATATTGGAATCGACTTTGCTGGCTTCTTTCCTCCTACAAAGACACTGAATTGGAGCGTACCACAGCCACTACTACAGAACAGCTTTTAAGAGGAACATTTTGAATGAGGAATTGCATCAGAACTTGAAGACAGGATCTGCTTCTTATAGAATCATAGAATGGTTTGGATTGGAAGGGCCATTAAAGCCCATCCAGTTCCAACCACCCTGCCATGAGCAGGGACACCTCTCACGAGACCTTTGGGTGAATATTGATGGGTACTGAGGTTTTACCACTGTCTGCCAAAGCACCACCCTTCTGCAAAGAGAAACGGAAACCTCACGAGGAATTTGTGTCTGACCAGAAGCTCAGTACTGGAGAAACACCAGAGCTGCTCTACACTACAGTGATTTCAAAACAACCAGGATCTGTGCAAGAAACAGCTCCATCCTGAGCTGTGCCTTTCTTTACAAAATCCTCAAGGAAGACAGATGTGGTTGGTTTTTTACTATTGCTATCAATTTGAAAGTACTACATAATTACCTGTCAGAGGCTCACAGAAGTTGCATAAGTTCTTAGGCTTTGGAGGTTATAAAGATGATTTTGCAAAGGTGATTTATGGGGGAACGTTAGTGATAAATGGTATTAATAAACTGTAATCACAATGTATACTAGATAAAAATTCCCTGTTTACTAAGTTAAGGGGTTGGGAAGGAGGAGAAGATGCAGCCATTCCAGTGCTGTCGTGAGCTCCTACACCATATGGAAGTCTCGGTTATCAAGTGGCTGCACTCTCCTATTGCTTGTATTTGTCACGACCTGCTTTCAAAGTGCAGGCAGACAGTGTGACCCAGAGCACCGCAGGCTGCGGAGGGTGTAGCTGGCTTTACTCTGCTTCTGTTTGGCCATTACTGGGATCCTGCAGCAACTTTGTGGGCCACCTCAGGGCAGAGCAGAGCAAACACTCAGATACTGCATATTGACTAAGTGTGCTGGAGCCAGTAGAGCTAAAACTGCTGGTCATAGGTGTTTGATTCAGACTAACAGTTTAGAGCAATATTTTCACTTAAATGGGTACACTTATTATCTTTTTTTTTTTCATATTTTTAATTACAAGGGCTATTAAATTTTATGAATATAATATCTTTGCTCCTTGAGTTCATGTTAATTCACCTGAAAACCTATTAGTGATAGAAGAATCTTTAGAAGTTTTCTCATTCCGGTAAATACTTGGAGGAAATCCAAATAAAAATTGTAGTCTTGGGTTCCTTAAATTTGCAAAATGCAAACCCAGGTTTCTATCTGATCTTGGCTCTTGATCATCTGCTGACCCCAAACACAGGTCTCCCAGATTTCCCAGAAGAGGCAGTTTCATGGCCAGGCCAATGACTATCTCATAAGCTTTTGAGTATTTCTACTTTGTCTGTGGAGCAGGAACTTCACAAATTGCCTTTATCATCCTGCGATTTGAAATAAGGAGCAGAAGGTTCCCAAGCCTTGAACTGCCCCTAACACAGGTGGATCTGGCTCAACTGGCTTTCTAACAGGTTTGGACAGTCCTGATTCATTGGCCAAATAAAAGGATGGATTAGAAGAAGCTTTTGCATGTTATCAGACCTTTTATCATGAATTTCAAGAAAGGACTCCTCATAGAGGTAACTACAGTGACATTAATATCTAAATGAGGCCATCCAGTTCTCTGAGCTATTGAATCCTGCTCATCACATTGCCTGGGTGTTTCCTCCCATGAGACTTTTCTTCAGTTATTTATTTGTGGGTTAGGGGAGAGAGAACATGGAAGCTGCAGCAACATAATTAGAGAGCCGCAGGGTTTCACACGGTGACAAAGCTCCTGCATTTACTGCTGTCCCTGTAGACCTGGCCTTTTGTTCCTGCTTAATACAGAGCAACCTGCTGCAGCCTTTACTGAACAGAGACTTTATTAAACTGAGATGTCACAGAAAAAGCAAATCCAGCTCTTGGGGAGATGTACAAACTTGGCATTATTGTGTCCACTGCTGATTTGTGTATGGACGTGGTGGGATTTTTCAGAGAGCTAGTGTCTGTGCACATGTTTGCATTGCTGCAACAGTTGGCCAGAGCACTAGAACAAGCCATTTATTCCCAATAAAGCTATCAAGCAGCGTGTCACATGGAGTGGGTTCTGAAGCGACAGAAGGAAGACATCATAGAGTAATTGCTAATTTTCCTCTTGAGTTCATTCATTTTCCTGTGTGAGGCACATCCAGGTAAGCTGGCAGTCGCTATGTTCCCCAGCCATGCAGGCCAACTGGACAAGGTAACACTCTGTCATCTTCTGTGGAATGACACCCCAGTGAACACAAATAACAATGTGTAATTGGGATGCTGACTGTCTTGCAGCCAACCGACCATCAAAGTGAAGAAATTGCAATCCAAAGCCAATTGATGTTGGTCTCTAGCTACAGTGTGAGCAGACAGTCATGCCAAACCCACATGAGAAGGCAAGGGGTTTTAAACCTTTCCTTCTAAAGTCTTTTATTTGCTTTAAGTCTCCTCAGGCAAGGTATTTGCTAAATATTTACTAACTATTCTACCAGGAGACAACACAAGGGCCAAAGCAGAGCCCCCAGCTTCTGCTCTTGACCTGCAGGAAGCTTTCCACTGGATCTGATTGCTCTCTTTGATGCCACCGCTTAAAAGGTCACTGTGTCTGGGCTGAGGCATCTCCAAGCATTTTGGAGAGGCTTTTTACTTTCTCTGTAGATCCAGCAGGAAATTTCCAAAGCTGTAGAACAAAGGAAGCAGCTTCTCCCACACTTTTCCAGCATGGTCCTTATTCGGCGTGACATTTCCTGAGACAGAAAGAAAGGCAATACTAGAGCTTTATTTCAGCTTTCAATCTGTTGAGGAAATGCAACCCCTGGCAGTGACTGGGCTCCACCAGGGCAGTCAGGGAAGGATACAAAAGAGATGGTTTATCTCTAGGGCTACACATATAGTAGTAGTGGGTTGGCTTCTGCTTGATGAGAACCCTGGTGCTGCCTCAGATCTGAGTACAGGGGTTGGGCTGCTTGTGCCTGTGTGGTGCTGCTGGGATTGCCCAGGTCTCAACCCCTTTTTAGTGGCAAGAAAAAGTGCATTCCCTCTAACCAGCTTACAAAGCCAATCCATGTGGCAGGTGACTTCCTAGCGTTAACAAGAGTCCCGCGAGTTTTCACTGACATACCGTGATAAACACAGCCAAGCGATCAATCCTGCCTGTATTGCTAATCAAGAAAAATGTTTGTAGAGCCACTGAGCTGTCAGGTTTTCTGCCTGCTACACAGGAGCAGTGCTGAGGACTCTGTGGCAATAGTTACAGAAAAATCCTCCTACTCTCCTCTGCTTTATTATGCATGGGAAGTGCCTGCTGGCAGCAGCTCCTGATTTTCCCAGTCATCTTCAGGGATTCACATGTGTAATAAGGATGGAGGAAAGTTACTCTTCATTGTCAGACACCATCTGGGGCCATCCATGGGGAGAAGGTTTGGAAGGAGATGAGCCATGCATTTGCGAGTTTGCTTTGATGAGGTGGACAAGAAGAAAACAGTTGTTAGTGCATATAAAGATGGAAATAAGCAGATCTAAAACATCAACCATTTGGGAAAACTCTCAGGAAAGAAAGTTAGCTGTGAGTTGCCTATAAAGTGGGGCAGGACAGATAAGAGGGTTGAGTGGAATTAATTCTATGAATTTAGCTTTGTGAACTAACCGTTATGAATGTGGCTCAATTAGCATACCCCCTGCTTGGAGTCTGAGTTCTGGTTTTGTTTTCTCCTAGGCAGTGCCATGCAGCATGTCAGAAGGCTGGCTTTGAGTATTGGAGAGCGTTGGATCTCAGATGATAGGTAAAGTGATAGATAGCCCAGGACACACAGCTTGCTATTCATTTTGATTGAGAGGGAGGGGACAACTCTCTGCAGGACAACTCTCCACAGGGTCAGCTCTCCATGGCACAACTCTCTGTGGGCAAATATCTGTGGGACAACTCTTCATGGTTAATTTTGCATGGGGACTATACTTTACAGGCACAACTCTGCAGAATCACCCATTTGCAAGGAGTCATTACAATTAGGGTTAGGCTTAGGGTTCAAGTTAGGCTTAGGTTTAAGCACATGATTAGGGTTTGGGTAGAGTTGTCCCCTTGGAGAGCTGGCTGCAGAGGAATGGCCATGGAGACTTGTCCTAGGGTTATGCATGGACTTACCAGAGCTGGATTTCAGGATCTTATCACCCATAACAGATTCTGACGTTCAAATGAGAAGTGTCCTCTAATGAAAAGCTTGGAGCTGTTGCCTAGTGTTGACTGACAGGCTTCACAGCTCTCTCTGGGCATAAGAGTGGTTCTGTTGGGAAATGGCAGTAAGGCAGCAGGTGACAGGCGAATATGCCCTCCCTGGGACAAGGGTGCTCTTTGAGGCTAGTTGCTGGCAGCAGAAAGTAGCCCAGTATCACTAGTCTATGCAAGACACCAGAGCACAGCAGGATGCTCCATGCCATTGGCATACATCCCCACAACTTCTATCGTGTTTTATCTTGCTCCTGGCAACAAGAGGCCACTGGGATCTTGAGCTAATCCAGTTTGCAAAATAGATATAAGTCCAAGATTTTAAAAGGAAGACCTAAATGCATAGTTTCATTCCAGAAGAGACAGAAATATGGGCTGAGTCATAGGGAGATTTTTCTTTTCTTTTTTTCATCTCTTAGCAAAGAAAAATTTGTTTGGAGCTGTCTTGCTTTGGCCAGGCTGGAAATAATTATTTGCCAGTGCAACTGGTTTTGGTTTGATCAATGAACTGCAAAATGAATGCCTTGTGGAGCTCTAGTTAGTCTAGTTGGTCTCTATCATGGCCAGTTCGCAGCTCCAGCTGCATCCCTGTCCCAGGAGCACAGAGGTCTGTGAGGCAGGGGGCTAAGGCGCATTAATTCTTTTTTCCAAAGTCTATATCTGGACATGTAGAAACCGTCACAGGAGAAGTGTCTCTAAATCTCCGATAACGACACTTTTTGTCTGTGAATTATTATAATATTTTTAAGTCTTTATGATAGCCCTACCTGGAGCTATCATTAAGCAGTAAAGAAGCCATAAATGTGATAACAAAGAATTCTTTCCTGACATGCAGCCAGCCTGATTTTACAGCTACAATTCATGTTAAGTGTGCATTCATTAAATTATTCAGAGATGATAATGTCTCCTCTTCATAATCCTTAATCACCATGCGCATATGATTCTGCTTACATTGGCTAAAGAGTAGCTGAGGGAGAAACGCATTTTGGCAGGGCAAGGATCACTAACACTTTACAGTAATGGTAGATTAATTAGTGACAGATGATGATGAAGTGCGCATCAGAGTAAACACAGCTTCCACCTCAGCACTGTGAGGGCTCATCATGGTCAGCATTGTGACAAGAAGCACCTCAGTGCTTTACATGATAGGACAGACAAACCGCTTCCTTAATGTTACCCTCTGTGTAACTCCAATATAATAAAACATCTATAGAGGATAGAGAAGAAGCACTGTTGCCAAAAAGTCATTGGGTCAGAAGAGACTTTTGATAGACTTCTCATCCTTGGAGGTATTTAAAAGATAGGTAGACGAGGTGCTCAGGGAGATGATTTAGTGGCAGATAGGAATGGTTGGACTCGATGATCCAAGAGATCTTTTCCAATCTGGCAATTCTATGATTCGATGATTCTATGACAGAAAATCATGTTTTTCCAAGGGAATCATTCCCCTGGTTGGTGCTTGCAAGGTGTGTGACTTATGCCCATCACTGCTCTGTTTCATCTGTCTTGCCCAGGGCAGATGAATGGAAGGCAACTCATCTTCCTATGAGTGTTATATGGTATGATCTTCTCCAGTTACCAGCCTATCTCCTTGGTCTCCCTTGTCTCTCTGGAGGGGTAGTACCAAATACTGCTGCTACCTTTGTACTATACTGGTACTAAATCTGTGACTGCAGATCACATGCTCTTTCTAAACCATATGGTAGTACTGCCTTATTCACCTTCACTCACATATGTTTCATCTTTTCTTAAACTCTTACATGTGAACTTTGGCTGAACCTTTTACTTGCTGGTCTAATACTAATTCTGGACTTCTCCATAGCAGGATTCATGACTTAGCCTTGCATTTGAACAGCAACAGTTCTATGAACTGTATAGAAAATCTTATCCGTGACTTTAGTCCCAGTGTGGACTTGGAAATTGGGAATGTCAGTCTTGCAGGTCTAATCATTCCTTGTGAAGATATCAATGAAATTGAGTATGGTGGCTCTAAAGGGTACTTTCATTTTTCCCATGGTGGCATGAGCCCTGTAGTCATTGCCCCAGAGTAAGAACAAAGGTTTAAATCCAATCTGTTCATGGACATCAGTGGCCAGTTCCTGGAGCTGAGGCTGAGAGTATTCATTCTGAGAGCAGATCCTTCCAAATGGTTGTAATGCAACCATTGATGGTGTAACAGCTCTGCGAAGAATGTTTGTGGTAGACTTGATACAGAAAGTGCCCTATGTTTTAGCATGGTAAGTCTGTCCTTGACCTTCCTGTGTGTATTTTAACCTAACTGCTGTGTCCTTGTCTTGACTATCCAATAACTCATCCCTCCTTAATTAGGTGCTTATGTTTCCTACATTGCCACCGCAGGGGTTGGTGCCTTTGAAGGAATCTGGAGGAGATCCTGTCTCCTGAGGAGGACAGGATGTGTTTACATAGCACCCCTTCCCAGTGAACCCTAAGGAGCAGATGCACTTTTCTTAGAAGCATAGGATTCCTCTGCTGCCCTTTGTAAGTGTCCTGCTCTATTTCCTTGGTTTAATCAGGGCTCTGACATTCAGGTGGTCCCAATGCACATTATCATTCAGCTCCTGACCAGAAATCTGGACCAGCCAGTCCCGGCAGACTGCAGTCACTCCAGTGAATAAAAATCTCTTTTCCTGTGAAAGGTCATGACAAACCTTTCTGTCCAGTGCGCAGAAGTATGACAAAAAACAGGAGTTGAATGTCAGCCACAAGCAAATCTAGACCAGAAATATGGTGCAAACATTAATATGTTCCCTGGCAGAACCCTCCAATGCCCTTTGCTTGCTGTTGCTGCCTGAACGATCCTCTCCCTTTGAGACATCTTGCTTAGGTCTCTGTACTTCAATACCAGCACCCCTGTTAGAGCTTGTCACCAGGAATCCAGAGCTCTTTTTAATTTCATGATAAATGGAAAACCTTGAGATTCAGCTTAAATAAAAAAAAATGTCCTGCAGGAAATGTCTTCCTTGGGGCCTCATTACTCTCTACGCTGGTTGCCTGCAGGAACATCACTCACCTTTTAATGAAACCCAAAGGGAGGAATGCATTCTGCTCAGGAGCAAATCACATGTGATTTCCATCTGGCCTCACGAGTGAACTGCACAGTGCGTTCACTGGCTGCATGGAGAAACGAGTTAATTCTGAAGCCCCATGGCAAGTATCAATTTGGCCCAGCATCCCCATCAAAGTGCGTGATGGGGCACCCATGTCTCACCCCTCTTTAGCACATGATTAAGTGCTCTATATGTCATTTTATTTTTTCCTGATAAGAAAGCATGAAGCCTGTTATACTGCTTTAGGTAAGACTGAGATGCAGCAGCAGATGTTGGCAATATGGAATGGCAAGCAGTAAAACGCTTGTCGGGATGGGGCAGGACCATGCTATCAACAAGTGGGTGCATAAAAACGCTTGCTCTCTTAGTGGCATTTCCTTGGCTGGAGTCCGCAAAGCCTCTTGTAGGAAATTTCTGTCACATGCTTTTCTATAGGGAGATGTGATTCCAATTTGCTTTCATTTTTCTGCAAAGACATTCAGTTTTCCACTGGGTTGGGGGTTGAATATTTGACCTATATCAGATAATTTCATTTCTTTATTCAGCACTGAACCGCTTTGTACCAAATTAGCTCAGAATCCTGTCAAACAGCATTTTTCTTCTGCTTGCTGTCTGACAGGAGCTGCTCTGTACCACATCCCCATCTCCTCCTGTGGACAGGTTTTTCAGAAAGACCTCCTTACCTTGGACATGCCATGCTCTAAGCTGCACAGAGACCAGAAGAGCCATATATGACTGATGAGCAGGAGTCACAGTCAGGCTGGCAGGCAGGGGAAAGGGGAATCATGTTTTCATACCCCACAAAACAAGGTTGTGTGAGTTTACTTGAAGCCAGTGGGCTAATCATTTCCATAAGCAAGAATGACATTTTCGAGCTTCAGGAGTGGCAAAATTGTCAGCTGTGATCCCATGAGCTAAAACATCAGCAAATAATGCTCTGGGATTGTCGGGGCCCTGGAATGGTGATAATTAAGCAGATGCAGAGATAAAGCAGGTGGTTGTCCTGGGCTGCTGCTGTTCAGCAGGTGCTGTGTGGATTTTGCTGAAAACCATCACAGAAAATTTCAGAATACCTTAGAAAAGGATTTTGAGCTGTAATCTTTCTCAGTGTGGAGTCTAAGAGAGCTTAAAGCTATTCTCATAGTAGGTGTGTAAAGGTGTTTGGTCACACCTCCTAGTAATGCAGTGGAAATGCCATTTTCTGTCCTGCCTTATTTGCTTGTGTTTGAGAGGCTAAAAAGCTGCTGGTTCACAAAAGGGCAAAATTTGGACTGCTCTGGAAAGGAGGTTGTGTGCTTTTCCACTGAGCACCCCCACTCTCTGGGCTTTCTTCAGAATCTTCGCTGATGTTATTAGGTATGATCCTTCCCTATATGATACAAGATACATCAAAGGATACAAAGCCATCAGGGTACAAAGCTGAACCTCATGCATGTGCCTACTGGGACCTAAAGATTTTTCTCCCTTTATTTGTCATAGTAAAGATGGGACCTGTCTCTCCTTCCAAGCACAGAGCCATTCTCATCTCCACATACCATAGGGAGCCTTGATATCCTGGACAGGATCCCAGTGTACCCAGCAGTTTAAGTGTTTGATTTTTCTGTTAGAGGTGGGGTTAATCCCTGAACTTGGTCTGTCAAAGAAGACCTTGGTTTGGATGTGGTGCCGCGGTCACCTCTAAGTTTGCTTCATGAAATTTATTGGAATGAATGAGCTGAAACTCAGCCTAGGTCCTGCATCCCCCTTTGCAAACTGGTCCTTATAGAAACTTGAAGCTCAAAATGAAATTTCAGGATGTCTGAGCCCTCCATGAGTGGTTGTCAGAATTGATTCGCTGGTTTTGATTTACAGATGGAGGAAGCAGCATCCAGGTATTTTTTTCTATTTGATTTAATGCCACTCTGTCAGTGACTGATCTCAGCTGAATTATAATCAAACAGAAATTAGTGTGTCTAGACAGTGTTTTGCATAGTTTAACAACATGCTTCCCACTTACTTTGGTGGTGGTTTGTCCATGGATCCACAAGGGAGGACAAACACAAACGATTCTTTCCATCAGAAACAACATTGGACCAAATGTCAAAAAAAATCCTAGATAGTGTGCACCTCCCCTAAAGCAGAACCTGCCTTGGAACTCTGGCACCAGAAAAGAAGATAGAGCAAGGAGCTGGACTGGTGACACTGAACCATGTCTCTTTGGTATCTCACAGTAAATAGGAAGAGCTTCTGTAACAGCCTGTGACAGTGGCCTCTCGCAAGAGTAAGGATGCTCACCTGCTGGCACAGAGGAAAGTTTCCTCTTGACCTGGGTGGACATTGGCCACCTTGCTCTTCACACTAGCTAGTAGTGACTCTTCTCCAAG
Source organism: Clamator glandarius (assembly GCA_033459285.1). NCBI lineage: Eukaryota > Metazoa > Chordata > Aves > Cuculiformes > Cuculidae > Clamator > Clamator glandarius. Next base: position 2,437,503 of record JAUNZM010000269.1, on the reverse strand, counting down.
GAGGACATAGATCCTTGCTTAATTCTTGCCTCAATTTCAGATGGTGAGGGAGGAGACGGGGCCTAGCAAGCAAAGAAATAAATAACATACACATTTAATAGTGTATAATCAAAATCATCTGCCAGTGGAGCATGCTAATTAGCTTAATGAGATTTCTTGGAATGAGAAAATATTACTTATTTCATTAACTGCATGACAATTGTGCTCCGAAATGAATCAAGAAATTAATCTAAGAATTAAGATGTAAAAATAAAATGTTAATAAAATAACCTCTGCCAGAAAAGTGCTTTAACCCAGGAAATCAGGTTAGGTTTAATATCCAGTAATATTTTATGAAAGAAATTACATGAAGCATCTGGAATGTGATTGCTTGCTTGTAAGATGAGCTGTGGAAAGCTCCTCCCTCCATGTCCCCAAGGGTCCCAACACTAGGGATTTCTTCCTTAGCAGCTGGACCATGAGCTGAACCTGTGACCAGCAGGGGTGATACCCCCAGTGCAGGGCATCTCACAGCAGCAGTGGTTTTGAGCTTGTGTCCAACAGCAACACCATCTTCTTCACCACTGAGGTGGGGGTGGTGAGCAAAGAGCTGAAAATATGGCTTGAGGCAGGGCTGCTTCAATAGACTTGGTCCTCTTAGACCTGTCCTGTAGGTCTCCAGAGATGCTAGTGGAGTTGTCAGTGCTTCAGACACCCCTTTTCCTGGACCACAGGTGATATATGGAGATGGGCTAGTTTGTTCTGACAGTGCAAAAGTTGTTAGGTTTGGGATTCAGCTGGTAGGCTAGTAGAATTTGATGAATAATAGGAAAATTGCTCTGTGAATAATGGGCATATTGGATGAATAATCTCTTGGCAAATAATATCTGATCTGCTTGAGCTGTCAGCAAGGGACATGTGCTGCTTGTGTATGCTGTGGGAAGGCACTGGGTAGTGTGCAGCTTCAAATTTAAGCTTTGTTAAACAAAGCCAAACAAAACCCATATGGTTTATGAATAGAGAAGGGTTTCAACATGTTAAAAAAATGCAATTGTGTAATCAATGGTTAATGGTGAGCTGCCAAGCGCGTAAGGGAGTTAAAATGAAAACGAATGATCTGATCTCACTCTGTAATGGGACTAAAAGGGAAAATGCAAACAAAAAAGGTCAGGACCTGCACTCTAATACCCCAGAAGGTGCAGACCATTAGTCACCTTAGCAGAGCTCAGAGCCTCCCTTCACCTCAAAAAGCAGCAGATTAGCAATGGAAGTTTCCAGAGCATTTCTGTGATGTTGGAGCATGGCCCAGGGGCAGTCCACAGGGTTTTGCCTCATGCACTCTCCATGGAGGGAGGTCTATGTATCCCCAAAACCTGTTCCCAAACTGCCCTGAAACACAGACCAGTGTCTGAAAGCAAACTAGAAGCATTACAGTGAGAGCCTGCAAACACAGGGAACCTAATTCCTGTGTAAAATGTACAATCTTTCATGTGGCTGTGGAAAGGACCCTGTAGGATTTACTGACCTTAGCTACACTGCAGGCTGAATCAGTCCCTGGCACCCAGAGGAGCCCACTCTGCTCTCACCCACTCAGAGACCTTCTGAACTGCCAGCTCAGGACACACATGGGGTCACATCTGCCCCCCTCACTGCCTGTCTGCTTCATGCTCTGGATGCACCTGAACAGAGGGAAGAGAAAAGGCTGGAGTACAGGGACTCCTCCTCTGGCATTGCCCTCATTGCTTGAGCCTGCCCCCTCTGGATTTTCTGCAGATGCTCTTTCACCTTGTGCCACTCTGCTTGATGCTTAACCCTTTCACCAAAGCTGGCATTTGTACAGCTCTTTGATTATGCCAAGCCAGGGTGAGCAAACATTTATTTCAGTTACTAGTGACTTAAAGAAAAGAAGCAGGGTCATCGCAGGGAAGTAGGAATCTGCATTGTGGTATGGAATCATTGAATGCTAGAATCGTGGCTTTGAGATCAGAGTCAAACCATACCTGTCCACTACTAAACCACAGCCCTGAGCATATCACCTACTGATCTTTCAAATACCTCCAGGTATGGGCACTCAATCACTCCCCTGGGCAGCTCTTCCAGTGCCCAAGAACCCTTTCAGCAAATGAATTTTTCCTGATGTCTAAGCTGAACCTGTCTTGGCGTAACTAGAGGGCATTTCCCCTCATCCTATCACTTATTACTTGTGAGAAGAGACCAACACCCACCTCACTACAATCACTGGCACCATATTTGGTGATGGGTTTAACTGATTTCCAGGCCAGAATCAGAGCCCATTTCTGTCTTTTCTGCCACAGAGGCAGAGCTGGAACCCAAACCTGTGAGTTCCAGATATGAGTGGACTTCAGTGCTCTCTTTTCTGCCAAGCCTGTCTGCATCAACGGCTTCAATTTCTCTGCTGCACATTGTACTCCGTAAATGATAGTGATGAGTTTCACCCCACACTGCATTTTCAATGTACTACTCTGGTTAATGTACACTTTAAAAATTATAGCCAGCAGCTGCAGTGTTTCTTTGGTCTCCTGAGATCCCTGTTTGTTTAATAAATTTGTATTTTTCTGCGTGCAGCCTATTGTGAAGGTGATCTTAAAGGGGAAAAAAGCCTGAGAACAGAACTGATTAAATATCAGAAAATACAAAGCATCCTGAAACCCAAATGACAGAGCCACCTGATGAAAAATCCACAAAGAGATTTTTAATTAAAATTTAGTACAGCGGGCAAAAATAAACATCTGAAAAGTCAAGATTAAATCCTTCAATCAATGCAGAAATTCACACCAATAGAGTAGTCTTCCTCCCTTCCAACAGGAGCCCAATCCTTTCTCTGAAGGCCCCTCAGGCAAAGACAGAAAGGGCTGATGAAGCAGATTGCACAGTCAGATGTAACCAAATGCCCTCACTCTGCCAATATCTCCTTATGTCTTTGACCTCTCAGCTCCACAGCAGCAAGGCATTTTCAGTTTGATTGAATCAGTTCACAAAATACTGGTGTCCTGGATCCCTTTCATCTGGTATTCACTTGTCACCGTACCAGACTTTGGAACAGAGAAACTGTTTGTTCCAAAGTGTTTCGATAGGAGCATGATTTAGGGATTTAGGAGCATGATTTAGGGATTGGTGGGAATGGTTGGACTCGACTATCCAGTGGGTCTCTTCCAACCTGGTGATTCTGTGTGATTCTGTGTGATTCTGTGTGTGATACCCTCGCTGAGGGCTTCATCTGGCTGCCCCCCTGCTGAATGCCCCTTCCACTGCCATCTCGCAGCTGAGCAATTGGATTTTCTGTACCTAGAGTTTAAATGTTCTGCATATCAGTCACCTAATAGAAGACATGAAGTGGCCTCAAATTACTGCTAGACAGCGGCATCCTGTTGATAATAGTGTCCCCAAGAGTCACTCCTGTGTCCCAGCATGTCATCTGTGTCACAAAGCAGCTCTGAGGGTGCTTCTAGGTGAAACAGGCAGCTGCCAGTGTGACCCTGCAGGCAGTGATGTCCTGCTCCCAGAGCACTGGGATGCACAGGGGATCATGTTCTCTCCAGATCAAAACCTCAGAACCTGAGGGTCCTGCAGAGTTCTGGTTTCAGTAAAGCTGGGAGGGCCATTCAGCCCCTCTGAATATCAGCACACAGAGCAGCTTTGTGGACTTTAGTGGACTGAGAGCCTCTCCCTCACTACGCTGATTCTACTGCCATCCTCTGGCAGCTGCTTTTACATGATGCACTTTTCCTTTGGACAGACCAGGTGAACAAGGAGGACACTATTCTCTCCAACGCACCAATTTATTTTTTTCCTGCCTTTCCTAGCAGAGCTTTGGAGCTGAAAAACTTGTCTGCAATAGGTGAAGCTGACAACTGGAGCACAATTCCCACAAGGTCTCTCCTCATGGTGGATTCAGGGAAGGAGTCTGTCCCTGACCACGGTGGCTGGGGGACATTCAGATGCAGTTCCAACAGAGAGTCTCTCAAAAGTACAGAGAAGGTGAGTGTAGGAATGCAGACAACAGCCCCCCTGCCCAAATCTACCTGGGACAATGTGCCAAAGCTCCATTTGATGGAGCAGAGGTTTCATTTTGCATCTTTAAGCAAACCGCAAGGACTGAATTCCCAGTGTCTGACAAAATGGGATGATATGAGCTACAGAAAAAGCAGTTATTCTGATGGCAGGCATATTGGATTTCCACATCATAGGGTTAGTCAACGATAACCAGGCTGGTGCTGAATTCATCTAGTCACACTGGGATAAATCCGGTGTGACACTGCTGAGTGTCACCATTCTCTAGGTGTAGGAGAAGGGCAGACTCATTTGCAGTGTTTTTGTGGGTGTTTTTCCTCTAAAGTCTTTGTTCTGTCCTGTCTGAATGCCTCATCTCAATTTATACCTGCAGTTTCTCCTTCTCCCAGCAGCTACTGCAGTGAAAAGCCACTTTCTGTCTTCTTTTTCCACTAATTCTGAAGGGAGTTAAGGTGTTTAAAGGTGATGAGGGCAGATTTCAATAACTGTTGTTCTGGCGACCTGGGAAGTCAATGCCTTTCCTTGGTCTGGCAGAGGTCTGGAGGTGTCTTACTGAAGCTGACAAGTAGAGATGTGGAGAAGTACAAGATACTGTCACTGCTGGTTCTCTCGTCACTGGGAAAGGAAGAGAAAATCTGGTTTCTCTGCAGCTTTGACTTGTCTCTGTCAAAGCAGCCCATACCTCTGAACAATCCTGGCAATGCAGGAAAAGAGGCTCCTGACAAGCATATAATCCAATTAGCTTCTCACTTTCATATCAATTCTGTTCTAGCTCATGAAATTACTTGTCATTTATCCATCACTCCAAGAGACTCCAGAATCCAACCGCCTTTCTTGCAGCCAGAAATGAGACACTAACAATAGGATCTATTAGAGGTGTCATCCAGGGCTGCTACTTCTGCTCTCCCAGGTAATGGATGAAGTTCTGTAGCACATGGCAGCTCTGGAAGAATTCTGAAGCTTATTCCTCTTCTTTGTAGCCTGTCTAGAGTCCCTCAGTACAAACAGCAGCACTCAAGACAGACCAGCACATCTCCAAGGATACACCCAGCTGAAGCAAACCTGACTTTTCACAGTAATAACGTACACCAATTGTTGGGGTTTGGGTTTTTTTTTCTGCTTGCCTTTTTAAAAAAAATAATTATTAACTTATCTGAGGAATTTCACATTTCTTTCCTGTTTACTAATTGCCTCCAAGTAAATTGCAAAAATAACATAGTTGTTCAAGGACTAATTCTGGAAAAGTCATATTCCAGAAGGTCAGAAGATTCTAAAGGGGAATTCATCTGTCCTCCACTGTCTGATGCCAAGCACACTGAATGGGAGGGAATTCTGGAGCAGACACAGAAACAGAAAGATACCTGATGGCAATGGAAGTTTCCTGCTTATATGGAGATTTCTAAACAGGAAGAAACCAGATCACATCCTGAGGGTCATTGAAAGTTTGTTAGATGCAAAACATCATCAGTCACCGGTGGTCAGAGTTCTGGACAATGACGTGGCCTTCTGTCCACCCAGACTCTAAGGGGGGTGGAAGACGGAGATGCTCAAAGTGTCAGTTTACACTTCTTTCTTGCTGTTACCTCAGGACGAAGACTTGTGTTTTATTCTGCCCTTAATAGCCAGAAGATGTGGGGATAAAGCTCAGTGCTGCTTCAATGGACTCCTGCTGAAAGCAAACAGAGTGACCTTAGTAAACCTGATGGGAACAGTAGTGTTGTCGCACAAGCTGAGAATAAAGAGTGGACGGAGACATTAGAGAAATCTAAAGGTGAGGGCCTTTCTCAAAGCCCTTTATCACCAAGCTACAGCTCATGTTGCCTGCAGCAATTGGCTCAGGTGATAATAGACTTTACAGGCTCCAAAAGCCCAAGGAATGGAACTGGGATTTGAGGTCATGTCCAGTTAGAGCCCCCTCACTGCCTACTGTTGCACCAGGTGACAAACAGGGCTGGGAAGAGACTGACATTTCCTCAGTTATTGAGGTTTGGATACCCGAGGACAGTCTCACAAGACAGAGTTGTACCATGGATCCAAGTCTTCTTATTTCTCTGGAGAGTCACTGATTTGCAGCCAATGCAGCCTCAGCATTCACCCTCATCTCCTTCACTGTGGGCCATAGGATGAGATGCTCCAGGGAACAACGTGCATTTATGTTACCTGGACAATCATCTTGAAAGTGGAACCAGCTAGAAGGAGGCCTCAGGTAAAAAAGTAATTCAAGGAAATTACAATGCCAATTCTGCCCTTAACTGAATGTTGCCAGAGCCAAGAATGTTTATGTGCTGTGGCTGTCACTGCACCAGTGGCTGAGGCTGGGACATGTTTTTCACCAGGATTAATTTTAGAGCGATGACTGCAGTCCTTCCTCCTCTGGTTGGTTTTTGAGTTTGTTTAGGAAAAGCTGTCTGGTGACTCAAGGAAATCCTTGTCTCGTTACCACCCACAGAGCAGCACTCAGTGCCGTGCCCTGCGTGTGCTTGTGGTATTAACTCCTGCACTCTTGTTTGGTTGTGGCAGCAACATATCTTATGGGTGTGAAGGTTATAAGTGACCTAGCCATTCAAGAACAAGGGATTTAAAGTGTCTAATAGCTTTATAACTCTTTTCAAAGGGATTATTCCCTTCTTTTTTCAGTCTTCTGCACTTGACATGGCATGAAAGCAAGCTAAGTGTTCCTGAGTCCCATAGATACAACAGCCTGTCATTCCCACTTATATATTCTAAGTAGAGACTCAGCTCACTTGAGAACTCAGGCCCCTGTTGCATGCCATGTTGTCTCCTTGACACCATGGTCTTCATGTGCTTTAGAAGTCACCGTGCAGTTCATATGGGATGCACATTGGGGTGCAGGATCTGGGCTTCCTAAGCCCTTGTTTCCCCACTGTGGGGAAGCAGATCACTCCAAAACATTGACGGTGATGTGTTTGTTGCCTCTAACTACAATTCCTTACTGTGCCTGCTGTGCTTTGTTTTGGTCAAGGCGTGGGGACAACACTTCTGTGGCAGAAGATGGGTCATAGGCAGATAAAGACACCTTTGAGCATGATCCCTGCTTTCCAGACTGGAGGAGGGGATTCCTGATAGGTACATTCCACTAAACATTTTGAAAGGATATCTGTCACAGATGATCCATCACTTACCACTGCATGAGCAGCAAGGAAGCAGCCTATGTGCTTTTAGTCCGTCCTCTCAAGATACAAAAATATAACATGTGACTAGCACCCAGCCAGAACAATTTTGCTTTTGAACAAAGGATGTTCTCCTCTAACAGACTGCTCAGCAACTGCAGCTGGGAAGTTATTCACAGAAACTCTACACTGAGTGATTTCATAAATGTGAGAAAATAACAATCTGCCCACAAGCAATGTGTGAGCAGAACAGAGTTTGCACACTGAGAGAAAGCTTTGTGCAAATCCTCCTTCTGCCTGTGCCTTTCAGACCTTTATTTCATCTCCTCAGCTATTATCAGGTAAGGCTGCACTCAGAAGCAAGACAGAAAACATGGAAGAAACCCCTATTTTGGGTGAAGCAGAATACGCCTGTCACCATTCTTTGCTGGATTCAGGAGCTTGAGTTTGAGGGATCGTGCATTTGGTCTCATCTGACGTTTCTCTGACACTGAGAAGCACCAGCAAAGAAAGACTGTTCAGCCTGGTCTGGGCATGTGAAACTTTATTTGCCACAGGCAGAAGAAAACTGAGAGATAGTATTTTGTAGAGATCTTGTGATGCCATAAGCATTGCCATTTTGGGCACCAGCCTGAGTCCTTCAGTTTAAAATCTGCCTCACCAAGTTGGTCAGCCTGCTGCCAAATATTCCCTTGCCTCCTCTTCTATATAGATGTGTTTCTTTTTGCTCACACTAACATTTTGACTATAAAAGTGTGATTTAATATTCTTCCTGCAGATGGTGAAGGAATCCTATCAGGAGGCTCTTTGAAGTCAGAATAAATCTGCTGAGCAGATAGGTTTTGCACTGGGGATTCTCCCCTGTTGGCCACTTGTCAGGTGAAGTGGACAAGATGTTAACAAGGTCAATGAGCCTAAAGATGAAAGTCAGAGTGTGAATGGCAGTTTCCAATGACAGGAGCTAGTTAAGGGCAGAGTATTATGTATTTCCAGCATGAGCACAGGGCAGGCAGCTGCACCAGGAGTCTCAATGATCAGTTCAGCTTGCTGGAAGGTCATCTCACCTTGGTTTTATCAGGCCCTTAAGGTGTTAGCCATGAGCAAGGTGACTGGGGTTCAAGTATTTTCTTTGCTGTGGATCCCTTGGATAACTCTGAGAGTCTATTCATGCTTCTTGGTTTTTTTGTCCAATGACTAAACCAGACACGTTTCTGTCCTGGTGGAGCTGGGCAGTTTGATCTATCCTGCCAAAGGGCTGAAAGTGCTGGAGGTGTTAAGAATAGACAAATGGGTTGTGTGTATGTGTATGAGGGGGATTTATAGGTTAACATTGATTTGGTGAAAGACATTCCTTGCTTCAAGTCAATATAGTAGCAGAAGAAAAAGTCTGAGCAGAAGTTAGATAAATACCCTCTTCTCCACTGCTCTGGAGGTTTGGCCAGGTGAAAGACAGGCAGTGAATGTGTGTTCTACTCTATCACCCTACCCATGCAGAGCTTGCATGAGAAGAACCTCAAGGGGAACTGCCTTTGCTTTCAGTCTAGAGCCCATGAATGGACTTGGGTGGTCATCAAGGGCTGCTAGGTGAATTGCTTTTGAAGATGAATTCTTCAGTCTCTTCAACTGGAAGTGACACCAGACTCCAGCCTAAGGAGTCTGGGTTACAACCATGATTTAAACCAGTTGCAACTTTCAGCCCAAAAAGCATTTCAGGTGGACCACTGCTGTCCAAAATGTGTCCAAAAGACACAGCAGTACTAGTCAGCAGCTGGCAAAGTGTCCGTTGTTCCAGCAATAAATTATTTCCTAGGTTTTGTAATGAGCCAAAATAGAGGAGAAAAAAGAGAGATCCAGATAGTGGGAAACATTTCTAAAGTAATTTTTCTTATTAATCAAGCAGACCCACTCAAACTCATTTTATGCCTTTGACCTCAATGCTCTACTCCAGTTCAAGCTGGCATCAGCATATGCACAGTTTTGTACCAGGCGTTATGAGAGAAGCTGTGTTATTCATCCAGGCTGCAATGGTTGGCTTGGCCTGGTTGCTCCCACAGACTTCCCTTCACATTTCTGAACTGCTGCATCTCTCATTTAGACACGGCAGGAGGGACTTAGCTTCCAGAAATCTGGTGATATTTGGTGGCTTCCAGAAAAAAAGTGGGTCATGTTTGAGCTGGCTCACAAAAATGAGGTGCAGGCAGGGGTTTCTTATGGTTAGAAATAGTCTGTGACTTTTGAGAGAACATCATGCAGCACAGTCATATCCCAGTCAAGCTGTTAGGCACATGCCCCTTGCTCAGCATTGCCCCACTCAGCTTCCTAGTCAGCTAACAGGGTCTGTGGGAGTGAATCGTCACCCACTGTTTAGGAATATAGAGCTAGAGAGCACTTTAAACAGACGTTAAGTCCTTTGAGTCACATAGGATGCATCCAGAGGTGTGCATGGGTCAAGCTGTTCTCACTGTGAAGACCTTCTCTATGATCTTGGAAAGGCTATTGCAATTAGGAGAGGTTTCTAAATACTGGGAAAAGGCAAACATACCTATCTTCAGGAACGGCCAAAATGAGGATCTAAAGAACTATAGATCATCCAGCCTCACTTCATTCCTTAGGAAGGTAATGGAGAAAATCCTTCCTGAGTGTTTGGGGAGAGTCAGTGGTGACTGAGCAAGGGCAATACCAACCTATGTGCTACAGAGGAAGTTGTCTGCAATATTTTTCTAAGTAAATCCTGCATTTTGATGTGAAGCAGCAAAATGTCTTTTCACTAGTAGCTAGAAATCCCTCCTTTAGCCTTGTGATTCTTTGCTGGTAATAAGAGTTTAATTTTGAAGAGCAGCGTATTTCCAAAGTGTCAAAAAACAAGGTGAATGAGAACCTCTTGCTATTCAGAAAGAAAATAAAATGGCTTTAACAGCCACTGCCTGTCCTTATGATTGTTACTACTCAAAAATAGAAGCTTGTCTGTGGTGTAAAATGAATGTCCTCATTTATAATCCTTGGAAATCACAAAAGAAACAGTCAAAGCTCTGCTTGGAAGGAAAGATTGCGGGAATGAAAGGAAGAGCAAGCAATTACAGATGGTAGAGAGACTCTTTGAGATTTTTTGGAGCTGAGGCAGTTTCTACTGAGAAAGTGGCAATGATCATAACTGAAACACCACAAGAAGGGCACTACCTAGGAGGTTCTCTTCTGACTTGATCCAAAGGTTGCCAGCAGGGATGGAGGAAGGGAAGAGGTCTGAAAAATAATAGTTGGACCTATTGTTGTAGAGGGAAAATGTCAGCATTTGAAGCCTTACACAAAGAGGAGGGGCCTTGACCTTGTTCAAAGTTACACTTAGCTTGAAAGCAGCATCTAAACCAGGAACCTGATGTTCTTATACCCAATGAAGAACATGTCCGAGGATGTTCACATCTTCCCACTGGGCTGATTCCCCAGTTGTGTTGCCCCATGGGCAGGTAAAAAAACAAATGGCCAGAAACATCTTCATGTGGCAAATTTTTCTCTTTGCAGCCTGAGGGAAGTGAGAATCATGACTTAAAAAGAAATTATTTGACCAAAACAGAAATTAGAGTTAGTGAGTTTAAGGATTGGATTTTCTGGTCTATGACAAAGGGAAAAATACATTTTTTTAAGCCTGGTATTCTGCATCTACTTGGCTTGTGGCCTCCAACTTGTCCCAAAGTGGGACAACATATGGGTAGCTCCCTCGGCAGGTCCAACCTCTGATGCCACCACTACTGCAAATGTAATCTGACCAGGGTCCTGCCATTTGTGCTGCCTCCTCCTCTGAGGAGAGGGGAGATGGGATGGAAAACCCCAGCCCAGCCCTGACTCTGCTTCAAAAGTGCTTCCTTACTACCTGTGGTCAGCCCACTTTTGGCCACGCACCAGCTGGCAACACACACGTGTGGACAAAGACCCCATGCTGATAGGAGACTCCTGAAGAGCAAAGTGTTCCTGTGAGACTGGCACCATCAACATAGCCTGGAGGTTTTCCTTCCCAGATCTGGGCCAGGGAAATGTGTACTGTGTTTGTATGAGCATGGAGTGGCCTAAGGAAATTCTGTTTTATTTCATTTTTGCTTTTAGCAAAAGATCCTAACATTAATTCATTAGCTTTTGCAAAGTACTTTGAGTTTCCCTGACAAGAACCTCTATAGTAAGAGCATAGAATTCAATTACTCAATTATTAATTATTGCTATAAATAATTCAATCATTCAATTATTAATTGTTATTATTACTCTTACTCAGACCAGAGGCTAACATACACAGAACAGCTCCTGGCTTGCCTAAGAGAATCATAAAGTGTCCTGAGTTGGAAGAGACCCACAAGTATCATTGAGTCCAACTCCTGCCCCTGCATAGGACACCTCAACATCCACACTGTGTGTCTGAGGGTGTTGTCAAAATAATTCTTGAATATTGTCAGGCTTGGTGCCATGACTGCTTCCCTGGTAGCTGCTCCAGTGCTCCACCACCCTCTGGGGAAGAACCTTTTCCTAATGTCCAACCTAACCCTCCCAGCACCTTCTTGCTGCTCCCTCAGGTCCTGTCATTGGTCACCAGGGAGAAGAGCTCAGCTCCTGTTCCTCCTCCTTCCCCTGTGAGGAAGCTGTAGACCATGAAGAGGTCTCCCCTCAGACTCCTCTTCTCCAGGCTGAAAAGACCAAGTGGCTTTAGCTGCTCGCTATAGAGCTTGCCCCCTAAACCCTTCACCAACTTTGTGGCCTCCTCTGGACACTTTCCAGATCTTTGTATAGATCCTTTTTATACTGTGGCACCCAACAGTGCACCCAGGACTCAGAGCAGGAGCCGACAGTTCCTGACTCAAAAATTTCCTTTGATTTGGCAAACAGCTTCCATGTTTCAGCGTATATGACTCGTAGAGCTCTGCCTCCTCTTATGACCCAACCCTGAGCATGAACCATGGATCATTGCTACACTTGGATAGAAGAGCTGAGCTCTGAGCACTTTTTGCTTGCAAGGATAGGGATGTTACTGAAAAACGAACCTGATGTTCCATCAGTTTTGTAAATGCAAGACTGGAGCTTGATTCACTGTAAAGCAGAGAACTGTTTTTACAAACGTTTGAGCAGTTGGACAATATCCAGGTGTACATGTAGCATGGGAATGTTAGAGTGGACATGTTTTGTTAATAGCTCGCATCTGAAAGGAGTGTTTTGTCAAGTCCCCTCTGTCACAGTCTTTTTTCATGGTGTTCTTGTTCAAGCAAAGCTTGCTTTCTTCACACATGTGCCTGAGACTGTGGTAAAGGTCACACAGCCTGTGGGCATGTTTCTTCATAGAGACCTCAGCATCTGTATCTTGTGCAGACATAGTTTTCTTCATTTTCACTGCTGACCAGAGAGTAGAACAGGCTGTGAATTCTCCCCCTTTGAACCTGCATCACCCAACCTGGCAGCGGAAAGCAAGTCAGTCCAAGAATTAATATTGTTTGCAAGCAGAAGTAAAATTCAATAGGAAAATTATTCAAGTGACTGTAAAGTCAGCAGAGACACACGAGGCAGATGAATTGCTCCTCAGGAGGTTGTGTCTCTCTCTGTGGCCTGCAAAGGGCCTCAAGGACAGCTGCTCAGCTGAAGATGTCTCCTCTGTACCGTCTGATGCTCAGTGATATGACACCTTGCTTGGGGCTTCCTTCCTGCTCTGCTTTGAATACCTGGCACCACCCAGAGCAGCTCTCTGATGGGGTGAGTTATGTTGCCACAAATGAAGGCAAACAGCCCAAGACAACAAGCTGAAACCAACATGCTGGCAGGAGGGAATATTGAAACAATTTCAGCAAAGACTGAAGCTGGCAGGGGGACCATCGAAGGCATCGGTCAAACAGTAGAGGAGCAAGGCTGGGTCTCACCCCATCGAGCATAACTCACGTAGCAGTTGCCTGTTCTAACCATGTCCCACCAACAGCACACTCAGCTGTTGCTGCTTCCAAACTTCTCTGGACGGGTGACGGTAATACTTTTATTTTCATCCTACAAAGTAAGTGAGGCTTCCTTGCTGATGCAGGCACGCTGAAAATATTCTCTAGGCTGAAGGACAGACATGCATTGTTCTCAAGCCTTTCTTCCTAAAGGTAAATGCCTAAAAACTGAGACAACTTATCTTAAAGTAATTTAGTTCATCTCTAGTCAATGGAAAGAACCCTTCATCCTGCCTTAGGCACCTGTCTTACTTTGACATTAGTAATTTCTAGAAGGGATCACTGAACCAGAAAGCGTTATCTCTAAAGCACTCAGCAGTAGAACGAAGCAGAAAGGGTAAATCCAGATCACCCAGTGCTGCTAATGCTTAAACTGACTTTTATGCACAGGTTTGGCCTCAAAAGTCAAGCTAAAGCCACAGACTAAATGAGCCATCATCAGAGAAAGATAGTCTCTGATTTCCATGTTGGATTAGGTGATGGTGCCTAAGAGGACAGATGGAGACTGCTGAGCTGAGGTACCCCTTGGCATAGCCTAATCCAGTGTGGGAGTGTGGGTTGGTGCTCTGTGGATGATGCTCTGGAAGTCTTCTTCATTGCCTGTTTGTAGGCTTGGACAAATAAGAGTAAGGCAACAAAAGTATGGTGAGAGCTGTGCTTGTCGGAAGAGCAGAGGTGAGGCTAGGGACACCAGGACTGTAACCCCAGAGCCCAGAGAGGTCGACCATCATCTGTGGGAAATAAAATACACCTGAAACGGAAGAGAACTTGCTTGAAAGTCCTAAAACCAAAACCAGCTCCTGGACAGTGGAATTTACTCTAGGCTTAGGTTTTGCTTTAGTCATTGTTGATGGGTCGATGGATACAGGATGAGGGGTTCCCAATAACACAATCCGGCTGTCCTAGGCTACATATAATCTCTCTGCTTTCTACAGAGTTGTGACTTCAAGTCTGTCAGTTCTCACTCTGTAGTGGCCCCACAGCAAAGGAAACCCACCCTTTGCCAAGTTTACTCAGCACTTCATCATCAGAAGCCAAAACCCCTCCCCACTACACAAGAAGCTATTAGCACCTTCCAATGCACAAACTGACATGTTCTGCAGTGCCTGTGGTGCTTAGCAAGATCCTACATACAGGGAAATCTCTCTTGTGCAGAAATACTTTTCCTCACACATCATTTGCTCTGCTTCCCTCTTACACTGTGAGATTTTCTTTCACACAGTGACAGAAAAAACGGTATATGGGAGAGCCCCCCCTCCTCCAACAGAAGTGTTCCATAAACATGAACTTCACTTGCAATCGTGTAGAGAATTGTGACGGCTCCTGCTGCTGAAATCCTGCAAATAAAGCTTTGGCAAATGAGGGGTATCACTCAGCTTTACCCCATGCTCACTTCCACGTACAGTAACAGGTTTTTCTTGTCTTTTATTCTGGCGCTTGGCACTTTCGCATCCCTGCAGCATTTCTGTGCCATCCACTAACAGATGAAGCCCCATCATTAATATCCATCACAAAAGGAACTGCTCTAGTGTTGTCCCCAGCAGGAACTTTGGGGAGATTGGCATCCATTGCCCACAATGCTGATGGAAGGAAATTACTCAGTGGGCTGAAGTATGTTTTAATTTTTCCTGTTAAAAGCCACAAAGAGTGTGTTGTCTGCAGATTGAACTCAAATAAATATACTTTTTTTTTTTTTTAGCATTTGGTGAGCTTTGGTGTGACTCATTCCAAAGTAAAACTGGTAAAACTGTGCCTTCCTGTAACAATGAATTGCTGAAGAGATGCTGTGATTTGGATTGGTAGTTTTACCATACGGCATTTTTCGTGGTGTAACCCAGTCACTACCAAAGCGAAGACTCTGTGCATCAATGGAATCACAGGGGTGATGGAGACATTGTGGAAGCTCAACCCACAATTCATCTAACCACACAGAAAGGTCAGTGCCTCATACACTCACCCTGCAGATCCCAAAGGATGTTTATCCAAAATGGTGAGATAATCCCACATAAGATCTGAAGTGAGAGGTTTGGTCATGGTGACAAGGTGAAATTGTGCATTTTGACTTGGGATTATGAATGTTTCTTACTGAAACAGTGAAGTGCAATGAGTTGGGATTATCCAAGTGAAATATTTTGAAGTGGTTTATTCCATGAAAGGTAATGTGGCCTTCTCTTCTCTAAAAAGAACGCGTCTTTAAACTAGGCACAGGTGAAAAATTTGGTTCGTGTTTCTCTTCTGCCTGCACTGACTTCCCCTTGTGCAAAACCTGGATGGCACTGCTGTCTTTGCTCAAGAACAGCAGTGATTTAGAAACTGAGGTTGGGGCATTGGAAGAGTCATTCAATATCATTTCCCAAAGGATGGCATAATTCAGTGCCAGTCTCATCATTATGATTATTTCACATTTCCAAGCTGTGGTGATAGCAAAATAGAGTCCAGCCTCTGAGACACATTGCATGACTGAAAGCTCCAGGACTGCTGAGACATCTGGGCTCCTTTCTGGCCAAGGACAGGATCCACAAGGCTGGGCTGGTGACCTGGCAGGAGAGCATAGCCAAAAATATCTACAGGCATACTTCAAGCCTCCTAGGAGCTCCTGGCTCTTGCTATCATACTGTGGCAAATGTTGTCTGCTGCTCAAAATACTTCATCTCTGTCAAATTTCTGCAGGCATATTTTACAGCACTATTTCTGTATGGGCCTAAAACTGAGGTCACTGAATCATAGAAGGGCTTGTGTTGGAAGGGACCATCTAGTTCCACCCCCTGCCATGGGCAGGGACACCTCCCACTGGATCAGGGGGCTCAAAGCCCCATCTAACCTGGCCTTGAGCACCTCCAGGGATGGGGCAGCCACCACTGCTCTGGGCAACCTGGGCCAGGGCCTCCCCACCCTCACAGTAACAATTTTCTTCATAGTATCTCTCCTAAACCTCCCCTCTATCAGCTTAAAACTGTCCCACATGCTCCTGTCCCTGCAGTCCCTGACCAAGAGCCACTCTCCAGCTTTCCTGGAGCCTCTTTCAGCACTGGAAGCTGCTCTAAGGTCTCCCTGGAGCCTTCTCTTCTCCAGGCTGAACAACCCAATCCTCTTAGCCTGTCAGGCAACTATAGTGACTCAAGCACTTTCCCTTGGCATTTTGATTTCCTCTTCAGGATGTGTCTAATTAAACCTCACAGACTGCACCGAGCAGCTGATGGCAGGATGTTGTGTTGTCTGTAGACTAATGAGGACCCGCCTTCAGTTGGGTAAATATAAACTTGTAATAAGGTCTCCTCCACACAGACAACAGCTCTCACTCTTGACATGACCTACTCATGTACTTATGAGAATTCAGTCTCCAAGAAATAAAACACAGTGAATGTACCACGGTTGTATGAAAAGAGGGAGGCAATCCACCCCTCTTGTATGGCCATAAAATAGCTCTTGTTGGTGACTTCAGCAGTGGATGCCAATTGTGAGTAATCTGGGGTGGTACAAACATGAAGAGTAACATCTATGTGAGGATGGAGTAATTAAGCAAATATTTCTGTCTCAAAAACTATGTTTTATCATAAAATCTGAATCAGATGGATTGTGTTGAAGGCAATTACTCTAAGACTGACTCAGTAACATAATATAATTCCATACTACCTTGCAAGGACATGCTATTAACCACTGAATCTAGAGGTATTTGTAAAAGGTATAGAAGAAAGTTCCCTGGTCTTTAAAATAATGCAAGAATGATCCTGCTCACAAGCATGGGCTCTCTGGGAACATCTGAAAGACTTTTGCTTACTGCATTTTCTTTCCCAGGCACTGAATGGTAAAGTCTCACTTGAACAAAGCCTAGATGTCTAAGCTGTTTTCAAACATTAATGAGCTCCACAAATCTTTACTGCACACTGCTCGCATTATTTTTTAAATTAACGTATTTGCTCAGTGGATCTGTTCAGGGATGGTGAGCACCTAACCCCCACCCCCCGCCTCTTCAATATTTGTGCTGCCAAGCATAATTGGCAGCCTGCTAGCTACAGTTGGGAGCTGGCAACTAAGTGTTTGGGGTTATCTAAAAGCACAGCAAATGCAAAGGTTGGAAGGGTTCGCAGAGTTTTCTTTGTCTTGTGTGAAGTTCTGCAGGCATTTTGGAGGCTAAACTGACCTTCAGAGGTCACCTTCCCTGACTCTGTAGGGGTTAGCACTGGTCGCCTCCCCAGGAAGCTTGACGAGGAAGCAATGGGAAGCTCCACTACAGGAATAGGAGTGTGTGGCAGTGTCGCTCTCAAAGCAGCGTTATCTACCTCCTCTTGACCCAGCTATCTGCATGAAATATTGCCAGAGCAGGAATCAGAGAGGCTGCTTGTCCTGGTCCCCAGGAGGTTTGCAAAGAGAAGGTCTGGCAGCAAAGCTCCTTCCCACCCTGCCTCCCATCTACTACTCAGCCTTTGCCCCTTTGCATTAGGTGCTGTGGCACAGGACAGAGACAATCTGGAAATGCCCCTGTGACTCCCAGCTTGGAGCGCACCTTTGCTGACTTTAAAGGGAGAGAAGATTAGGGTGGGGGCAGATTTGTGTGTAGGAATGGCCTTGTTCTAGGAAATGAGTAGCACCAGGATGACCAAAGTTACCAGCAGGCTCATTTGGCTTTTTAAACTGCAGGCGTTCCCTGTATTTATTCAGAGACCAAGGCAAATGAATACAAAAATAGAGGTGGGATCAGTAAAGTCTTGTCCATCACCGTGCAGGTGGGTGTGATGGGCTGTCCACTGCTGGTCATTCCTGGGGAGAGACAAGATGTGATGCATCAGATGGGGGAATGTCTTTTAATGGGAAAAGAATGATGAATGAGTAACAAGAACTCTATTTCCAAGGATTAATGAAACTCCATGGAGCCAGAGTTATTTGCATAAACACCCTATCCTGAAATGAATATTTATAAATCAATTTATGGCCTCCTAAGTATCTGTGATTTGAACCTGTGGGACAGCTACATTAACAACAGTATCTTCCTTGTTCTCTGCTCATGTGATTTAGCTTGTCACTTGAGGGACATGCCCATCTCTCCCACAGGGCAGAAGGAAAGATTAAGCTCTCTGCTCATGTGGTTCAGCTTGTCACTTGAGGGACTTGCCCATCTCTCCCACAGGGCAGAAAGAAAGATTAAGCTTAATGTCTTGCTTTAACAAATCTAGAGAGAAAGACACATGAGGTTTAACTTGGGCCAACAACCTGTGTTTACTCCTGATTGTGTTGTAGTCTACAGTTTTAACATGCCAACAATGACATTTCTAAACAAACATTTCTTTTTCTCCCCACTTTTTTCCATTTTTTACACCTTTCCTTCCTTCCTTCCTTCCTTCCTTCCTTCCTTCCTTCCTTCCTTCCTTCCTTCCTTCCTTCCTTCCTTCCTTCCTTCCTTCCTTCCTTCCTTCCTTCCTTCCTTCCTTCCTTCCTTCCTTCCTTCCTTCCTTCCTTCCTTCCTTCCTTCCTTCCTTCCTTCCTTCCTTCCTTCCTTCCTTCTTCCTTCCTTCCTTCCTTCCTTCCTTCCTTCCTTCATAAAACTGAGTTTTAGAGGGTTGGTTTATTCCTATATACAGCTGCAGGTACTGTGGGTGTTGCCCCAGCAACATCCAACCTCTATATATTTTGGAACAGGCGAATTGTCCTTTACATGGTACCTTCCCATGTTCTGCTGATAAGAGGTTGAACTCATACAAAGAGAAAGACTGTTCGGAATAAAGGCGTTAATCAGACATAACAGACAGCCAGGGAGTTGTCTTCAGTGTGAACATCAGTTTCCCTGGCCCTGATGGCTACATGTAACAGAACAGGTATTTCTGGAGCTGTTTTCACCTTGGACTCATCGGTATCTTTGTTTTCTTGTTTATCCCTTTCTTTCCTTGCAAGAGTCCCTAACACTCTGCTGCACCACAAAGAGCTTCAAAGAACTTGTACTGTTAGAAACAGGTTCCCATGAGGCCAGTACAAATGGAGATCTTGCATTTCCTTGCAGAGTATTTAAAAGGAGAAACACAATAATTTTGTCACTAGAAACTCATGGGAGCCTCTGCGTACTTTCAGCTAGGGATGGTGTTAGGTTAGCAGGGCTGGTTCTGGGTTCCTGATATTGTATTTGACTCTCCACAATCACCACAAAGTGTAAGTTATTTTTAGCATAATCTTTTCAGAAATTGTAGGGAAACCTGTCACTACCTGAGAAGAAGTGACAAATTGGGACCTCTCCCAGACACCTGGGAACATCATATTTTCTTCTGTGGTCAAATCGTTTTTATTTAAGTAGCTTTTCATAGTATCTGAGCACAGTATCAGCCTACTCAAGGCAACACTGCTTAGCAGAGAGGCAATTTTGAATGATTCCTGTTGTCACTGTTCACCAGCAGGCTGGAGCACCTCCCGTATGAGACCAGGCTGAGAGAGCTGGGGTTGTTCAGCCTGGAGAAGAGGAGGCTTTAGAGCAACTTCCAGCCCTAAAAAAGGCTCCAGGAAAGCCAGGGAGGGGCTCTTGATCAGGAAGTGCAAGGAAAGGACAAGCGGGAGTGGTTTTCAGCTGAAAGAGGGGGGAGTGAGATGAGACCTTAGGAAGAAATATTTTCCTGTGCAGGTGGTGAGGCTCTGGCCTAGGTTGCCCAGAGAAGTCATGGCAGCCTCATCTGTGGAGGTGTTCAAGTCCAGGTTGGATGGGGCTTTGAGCAGCCTGGACCAGTGGGAGGTGTCTCTGTCTATAGAAGGGTGGTTGGAAATAAATGATATTTAAGGTCCCTTCAAACCCAATGCATTTTATGATTCTATGATACGACTCTATGACTCACCTGCCTTTCCCAGGTAGTGCTGCAGAGGGCTGGCAGTGCCCTGGGGGGATGCCCCAGCCCACCCTGTGCCAGAGCTCCCTGCATCTGTCATTGAAATTGCAGGAGGATCTGTGGAAATTCCTCCAAAAACTTTCTCTATTCTCTCTTGTGGATGGAACATTTTTAATTAACATACAATATCAAAGGCTGCAGGACTAAGTATGCCAACACAAATCCTGTATTTGTACAGTCGTATGAGTGGGCACATTACAGAGCATCACTCTGAACCTGAGTTCAGTGCACAGATGTCTACTCAGTAATAGATTTCTGGCAATCAAATATTTTCTTTAATGCTGCGAGACAGCCTGGCAGTATTTGGTCACGATTACCCTAAGCATTCCACGGTGTTTTGTGGTGTAATTAGATGGGAAATTATCCTAGCAATTTATTATAAATAGCAATTGTCGAAAGAGGTAAGTACTTCTGCATATGAAATTACAGCTCATCCTCAAGATTTCACAAGCATTTGTGTTTCTTCTGATGAAATCTAGGTCTTCTACTCCAAATGCCTAATGCTGTGTCTGCCTCATCTACCCCAGCTAGCCAAGTGTGGCTCAATTTGACCTCCAGAAATATGTAAAATCAGCAGAGGAAGTCCAGTTTCTCTGACAGCATGCAAAGAGAGACCTGGTTCATCTAAATTCCATTTGTACAGAACCATTGCACTATCTACATGCCTAAAACAGAATTAAAAGCCTTTCATTTGGATTGGTTTTCCTCCTTCTCCTTCTCCTTCTCCTTCTCCTTCTCCTTCTCCTTCTCCTTCTCCTTCTCCTTCTCCTTCTCTACAGGAAGCTGAGAAAGAACAGCTCAGACCCAAACATCTAAGCTTGGGGTATGTAAAGCATGTGGTCTGCCTTGTGGTCTGTGAAGAACCTCCTCATGCACTGTGGATTGCTATGGAGGTGAACCTGCCTGAGAACATTCTGAGAAGGGTCAGTTCTTGGCCAAGTGGCTACTACATCTGGTGGTATATCATAGAATCATAGAATCATTACGTTGGAAAAGACCCACTGGATCATTGAGTCCAACCATTCCTATCAATCACTAACCCATGCCCCTCAGCGCCTTGTCCACCTGTCCCTTAAACCCTTCCAGGGAAGGTGATTCAACCACCTCCCTGGGCAGCCTGTTCCAGGGCCCAATGACCCTTTCTGTGAAATTTTTTTTCCTGATGTCCAGCCTGAACCTCCTCTGGTGGAGCTTGAGGCCATTCCATCTTGTCCTGTCCCCTGTCACTTGAGAGAATATCATTCCATGTTTTTCCCCCAAAAGTCCAAAGGACTCAGCAGCTTATTAAAACCTTATTAAAAGGAGAGAAGGCACAGAGAAGAAATGGTGGTGTGAAGAGACTTTCAAAATACTGGTTAAATCAGTGGATGAAATCAATTGCTAGATCCTGCTATTGTTAATCTCTTGCCAGCTGTTCCCCATAACTGTGAAACTAAAAGCTCCTCTGCTAATCTTCCAGCATGCGCTGATCAGACCTTGCCCAAACCTTAAGAATGCACAGTTTGTGAGTGTTTGGCACAAAATTAGCATTGAGGGCATATCGTTTTTCTCATTCCCAGTTCTCCATCTGAGGCAAAACACTGAAAGCGATGTCTTCTTAACCAGAGTCTCAGATGAAGGAAAGCATTGTACATTGAAAGTCCATTAAAAGTCCTAGATGTACTCATGCTGCTTTTTCTGCACCTTTTTGACTCTTCACAATATTGTCATTTATATTTATGAGATTTAAAATGTTATAAACTTCCCAAATCCTCAGAGTCAAAATCGAAGAGCTTTTTAACATTTATTTTATGAAAACAAGCAACCGGATCTAGAGAGACCAAAAGTTTTGAGTGAAATCAATGTGGGTTTGCCCATGTCAGAGTACAAAAACCATGCCTGGGGATGCAGATGCAGGTCTCCGTGCCCAGGACCTGGCATGCAGCGGCTTATAGGGTGTGCAAGGGCTGGCAGTCCCATGAAAGGAGGAGTTTCTTTGAAGGTGGACTGTCAGCCTGGCTGAAATCTCATCACTTGCAAAAGCTGTGTCCTGCCAAGCCTTGACCTTATCCATCCTTTGGTTTTTGCTGGGTTCAGCAGCTCACATCCTCCTCTAGAGCTGCAGTTGAGCTCTCAGCCAGCACTCCTTATCCTGGGCTGAATCAGTACCTTCATGGCAACATTACAAACATCTCCACCCATGCTCCTTTTAGCTCTTCTGTCTCTCCAGCAATCCGTGAAGACTGCTTATTTGGACCAGTCTGTAAAAATGATTGCCCAGTTCCTGAGCAAAGCCTGTGGAAATCAGCACCAACAGTATTTCTGGCATTGAAAACTTGAATCCAGCTGAGTGGGAAGTGACCTTTCCAGAGCAGAACTTTGTTTTCTAAAAGCTGCTGTAACAACAGAAAGCATTTCGATCTCTGCACTGCTGAGCCTTCTCACAGAAGTGTCTGTGCTAACTTTTCTCCCTAGTCTGGTTTAATTATTTTCCTTTGTGTGAAATAACAGTAATACTTGTAAAACAAACAAATAAACAAAATGACAAAGCTTTTCTAATGAAGGTATGAAAGAAATCACAATAGAGTGGTGAAGGTCCAGCTGCTTATGTGTGCCTTGCAAGACCCTTTTGAGGTTCTTCAGCCCTTCATTGAGGGATACGTAAGGGAGCAATGAGCCACTATGTGTCCTGGGAATATTTCTTCTTTCTTCTGCCTCCATCCACACATGGACAATCCTGTTACCACTTGCAGCAGTTTCACACGACATGCGATTGTGCCAAAGTGGCAGCTGTATTTTGCTCACACTCAGAGATGATTTGCAGGCAAAAAAAAAAAAGGTTAACACGCAAGAGCAAGAAAACTATGTCAATGGTGTTTGGCTGTAACTCAAGCCCAGTAACACAGCAGGCGTGGGAGCTCCCTCGGATGTTTTTACTTGACGAACACCCACTTCAAATGGCTGATGACTTTCAATATTTGGACAGATGGCTGGATTCCCAAATCTGATTTTAAAATACACATTGAAGCTCTTAAGAAATTGCAGTATCCTCCTTTACAAGGAGATATTTCTTGGAAGAAGATATTCTTCCCTTTGTTGTGGTTTTAATGACCACAATTGTTAATCTCTTCTCACCTAAGACTACGCTGGACCGGTGATTACTTCCTTGCTTGATGTCCCTCCCTGTGATATTTGGAAGGACTGTGCTAAGAATC
This sequence comes from Clamator glandarius, assembly GCA_033459285.1. NCBI lineage: Eukaryota > Metazoa > Chordata > Aves > Cuculiformes > Cuculidae > Clamator > Clamator glandarius. Next base: position 2,414,356 of record JAUNZM010000269.1, on the reverse strand, counting down.
ATTGCAGTTACAAGAGATTTATTTATTTTCTGCAATTATAAGGGCTCTGATATTGCCAGATAAGACACTCTGATAGCTCTGTCTTCCCATGAATCACATCCAAACTTGTATACATCTGCAAAGCTAGGATGAAAATCATATGATCACATAGTGGTCAGAATAACAAAAGGGAAGTTAGAAAACCAAAATTGTAATCTGATAAGATTAATTGTAATCATTTAACCTTCCTCCAAATCAGTGTAATTCTTCTGAAAATACTCCCTATGAACCATATCCTGCAGTGCCCTTGCTCAAATCCTGCTCTAAACAAGCCATCCACAGTGGAAAAGCCTCAGACAGTGGCCTGGCTAACAGCACTGACAGGGTGAGAAGAATCGGGATTAAATGTGAAGTTTCCAATACCCTAAAGTTCTTTGGCCAATCCAAAAAAAAAGAGAAGGGCATTTGTGACACCAAGTTTTACATCTAGGAAGAGGTAAAGAGAGACTTCCATGCTGCTCAAAGCCACATCTGCCCTGCTCAGGTACTATGAACCCTCCCTTTTTCTTACAGGGCTTCTCCAAATTATAAAGATGAGCTTGGAAAGAGCTAGTGACTCCTCAGATGTCTGCTGAGTGTTGGATGCACAGTTTTGCAATTTTGCTGCCCCATGAACTTATTGCCTAGAAGGCACTTCTGCCAGTAACAGAGCTAAAACACTTTCTCATTGGTGCAGGAAGAAAACATGGGTGCTAAAGTTCCCTTGATGCTTGGGCAACAGAAAAACATTTGTGAAAGCACAGATAAAGGAAGAAAGGAAGAGGATTTCTGGGAAAGCAAGAAGTTACCTTCATTTTTTTGCCTCACAACTAGGATCTTGCTAAAAGTGCTTTGCTGAAGGGATGTTGCAGTCCTGATGGTGACTGGCAGTGAGCAACCCTGGGGATCCTATGATGAATATTAGGTCAACCGGAAAGCTGCTTGCATTGCTTGTCTCTCCCACAAGACAAAGGACAGCAAAAAAGAAAACGAAAATAAGGTGTTTAGATTACAACTGTTATTTTAATAACAAAGCTGTTCTCTGGCTCTATCTGGAGGGGAAATGCCTTTGGGTGCTCCTTGCCTGCAGGAAACATCAGTGGGTGGAAAGCCCTTGTTCCCTGGTGAGAGGGGTGTTGGAGCCCTGAGTGACGTGAGATGCACCAAGTCAGTCCCAGTGCACAGTGGTGACACACATTCCCTATGACATTATCGGCACAGAGTCATTGTGGCCATGATCACTGCTCCCTTCTAATGAACTCTTATAATGAGTCTTGCCTGACCCACCAGCCCAGAGGGTGTGTCCTGCTGTGGAGACCTGCCATGTGTTCACATCTTCTCATTGTACATTGGGAAGGTCCAGGGGATGGGGACAGGATGGAGGTGGTGATGGGCTGAGGTCTGCCCTTGGGTCTGCTGTGGTCAACCAGGAAAATTTATCTGGGCAGTGCAACCCGTTAACCTGCCATTGCAAAAGAAACCAGGTGTGGCAGCTTCTCACCCAGCTAAGCTGCGTATGGCTTAGACTAATTGGTCTAATTGCTAGTAATCATTTGTTATTGTTTAAAATCCTCTCAGAGACTTGAACTATTGGAATAAAAATGGAAAAGCTGTCCTATAAATCAGAGAGCAAAACATGCTACAACAGAATGCACTTAATGGGGCTGCTGGCAGGATTAAACCTCATAGACATATCTACAGAGCCAGCCTTTTGCTCTTAAAGAGAGTGGGAGACTCACAAATCACATATTGTAGCCTGTCTTAAAGAGAGTGGGAGACTCACAAATCACATATTGTAGCCTGGAACTCACCAAGGATGAAGAATTTTGCTCTGTTAGCATGAAAAACATGCACTCCAAGTCTTATTGGAGTGTGCACTGCCTGGAACACTTTTTTTTTTCTCAAGGAAGATATTTATTAAGCTCTGGCTTTGAGCATACAGGGGGCTAGAAAACTCATCTATGGCTGTGCAAATAACACTACTAGTGTATTCCAGCAACCAGAACAGATTGGTGTAAGGATTTATGGAGGTGTCTCTTCTTTGAGGCTATGATGCTAATTAATTGCTTCTGGAGTATTTGGAGAAAAAGCATATTAACTGAAGCAATGCTCAAACACTAATATTTTGTAAGAATTATAAATATTTCCAATATGTGTCCCCAGCAAAATAGATCAGCAAATGAAGCAGCTGCAGAGAAGCAGATCAGATATACTTCTGAAATAGTCAATTATTTAGATTAATTAATAAGTAATGACTAGGCATGAATTTTGCAGATAATTTGACTATTGCAATTCCAGAACTCCAGCTGTTGCTGCACCAGTCGGTTATTACGCCCTCAGCAGAACCGCTCTCCTTAGAGTAATCACAAGGAGCTTTGCAGAAACTTCAAGGCTTCCCTCCCAGTGCTGTTGCTGCCTGCCAGGAGCCCTTGAGAAACTATACCAGCATCTCTGTGGACTAGCAGAGGCTCATGTTTAAACTGGTTCCAGGGAAAAAGAATATGTGTAGGTATGTAATAGAGTAGGTAGGCATCTACTGGGATTTATTCTGTAAATGCCTAAGAATCTAAAGCCTGATTCTTATCTGTATTTAAGCATCTTCCTCCCACAAAATTAGCAGGGATTATGTACTTCTAAAAATCCTGCAGGGTGCTTATTTGCATCTTTACGTGCCTAACTACGTTTAAATAAAACATTCCTAGCAGCCAAATCCAAAGGAATGCCCGATCTCCACTCTGCAATCCGGGACAGATTCATGTATTTGATGATGCTTTGCTACTCATCGCTTACCTATACAACCTTTTAGAGGTTGCTATCCATGTAAGAAACTCTTCTAACAACCATCATTGCCTAATTTTTAATGTCCTTCCACCTTTTGCTGGAAACTTCTCTGAGCTTCCCAGTTGTGTGGAAATATGCCTCAACAGTTCTAATTAATACAACCAAAATCATGTAATCATGTCTTACACATGAATACCCACATATTTGCATTTTGATGAATGTATATGTGCTGGGATGAGAGGTGTGGTGTGTCTAGTATAGCATTTGTCTCTAATGGCTGCTGAAAATGAATAAACAGTACTCCACAGTTCAATATTTTTAAAATACTTAATATTATATACCTACCATATCAAGAGCAGTGAAAACACATGGAGTATATTGCATGTAGCTGTGAGTTAACATCCTCTTCGCTCTGTTCTCCACTGCACAGTGTCATTGGCTGAAGAATGAGAAATATCTGATGTTGGGCTTGTTCAGCCTGGAGAAAGGAAGGCTCCAAGGAGAATTTATGGCAGTCTTCCAGTAGAGAGAGGGGCTACAGGAAAGCTGGGGAGGGGCTCTTGATCAAGGAGTGTAGGGACAGAATGAGGTGGAATGGTTTTAAGCTGAAAGAGGGGAGGCTGAGATGAGATATTCAAATGAAATATTTTCCTGTGAGGGTTGGGAGGCCCTGGCCCATGTTGCCCAGGGAAGTGGTGGCTGCCCCATCCCTGGAGGTGTTCAAGGCCAGGTTGGATGGGGCTTAGAGCAACCTGATCCAGTGGGAGGTGTCCCTGCCCTAAGCAGGGGTTGAAACTGGATGGGCTTTAATGTCCCTTCCAACCCAAACCCTTCCATGACTCTAGGACTCTATGCTGAAATATGTTGTCCTTGTGTAACTACAATGGGTGGATTTCTTGGGGCCCTATATACATGCCTCCTCTGGTCAGGATGGGAAATGCTGAATGACTAATCATTGCACTTTTCAGAACTGCAACCTTAACAGATAACCATGACCTGACTGGTTTGGAAATTAAACATATCCAAGATTGTTTCCAGCCCTGACTTACTAGTGAACTCCGCTGAAAGAGGTTGTTGAATCCAAAAAGCTCAGTGGGAATGGACCCTGGTCCATGTTAACCTTTTATCTTATCCTGAGCACTGCCAGGGATAATCTTGCTTAGCACAGCTCTAAACTGTGCCACAAGTGTGCTGCTGATCAGGGGGCACAGGCAATTACCAGACAGTGGTCTGTTGTGTCCTGGCTTCACTGAGTTTCTTATCGTGGATGCAGGCTCAGTTTTCCCAGGATGGGCTGTTGTCACTGAGTTTTACCCCATCAAAGCCCATAGAACATTCTGGAGAGTCAACAACACAGGAAGAGAGTCCTCCAGGTTTCTTCTGCCTCACCAGGATGGGGGAGGAATACATGCCAGAGAGATGTGGGGAGACTCCTTATGCCAAGACAACCGTCAGCTTTGCTATTTGTGTTCTCCTTCAGGAAGGGACTGAAAGCAAAAACAAAAGCAACAATAATAAAAATTAATAAAATAATTCTGTTTTAAAATGTTTAAGAAGTAATACAGTACCTGCAAGAACCTCCTACACCTCTACCCCAGCCCACAAAGCTCTGCAAAGGTCAAGGGAGCAGTGAGACCAGACAAAAGCTGTTTCTGGAAGCACATGTGCTCTGCTTTGACATTGGAGTGTCATTCAAGAGCAGGACATAAAGCTGCATATCAAGGCCTCTTGGCTTGTTTCACAGGAGCTGAGAGAGGGAGGGTGCCATAACCTCTCAGACCCTCAGTAGTATCATCCCTCCTGGCAGACAGGGAGGAGTTTTATAAATTATACAAGTGCCATGGAGACCTGATACTCTCAGAGGAATGAAACCAATTGGAAAAGTATGCTGAAAGTGTCTTCCTGGACTGAAGTGGGACATTAACCTCTTTGAGGCTTGAACCAAGAATAAGAAGCAAAATCATGAGATGATGGGGTGCAAAATTATTTGATTATCCCACTGGGACTACAGGACCCCTGAAAAAAAAGCCCCATGTACCCTTACTCTATATAGAGAGAGCTTTGGAACCTGCCATGAAGTCACAGAGGACTAAGGGGTCCATTTCTGCTTTCAGCCCAGGGGTAGGTTTAGTTATGTGACATTGTTCTGAAGCCTTCAAATTCTTTTTGTGCCCCATGCTCTATTCTCAATTCTCTGCAGTGACTCCAGGGATTCACCTCTCTGTGTTAGCTCTGAGAAGTTGATTAGGGTCAAGCCCTCGGGCAGATTTGGAGCAAAACTATCTATCCACTATAGATAGAGATGGAGATTATGTCGTTCTGTCAAGCAAAGCAGCAATGACAGGGATACCCAGCTCCTGGCAGAGAAGGATTCATCACTTTATGAGCAGGAGTACCAGCAGAGCACAAGGTACAGTGTCCATGCCTAGTGCCCATGAACATGTGAGCTGCAATTCTGATTTCCTGTGGATACCAAATTGAGTGAGAATCATAGAATCATAAAATATTTGGGGTTGGAAGGGGCCTTAAAGATCATCTGGTTCCAGCCTCCTGCCATGAGGGACACCTCCCATTGGATCAGGTTTCAGAAATCTAGTATCATCCTCCATAGACTACAATTAATGAAAACAAAAAGAAGGACCCACCAGCTCTAACATAATGGCCTGACAAAATGAATTGGAATCTAGTAGAAGTGGGAAAAGCTTAAGATTTGGAAGAATATTTCTGTAGAGCCCAAAGGCAACAATGGCTGCGTGGCAATAAAAAAACTTCACCTTATCAAGAAGACACATTTCAAGCTACAAAAAGGTTAAATTTTGATGTGAAATCCTGTGATAAATAAAATATTACTGAACACTGCATGACTGCAGGAAGAGCTATAGATTAGCATAGCTTGAAATGAAATGCCAGTCTCTGTGTAGGTGTGGGGAGGGGGTTGTGCACAGTATGCTAGGCAAATACTTTGGATCCTGAAAGCAGTTATAAGAGAAAAGGCTTATTGAGAACCTTAAAGAATTAGTAAATCTCTTCCGGCTGGACATGCATAGGATGCTGAATTCAGGATGCACGTAATATATTTGTATGTTTTGGAGACTGAAAGCAAAATTTATCTCTGCTTCTTCTTTAACCTGGAAGCACATTTCTGTTCAGTTAGGTCTTTGAGCCTGGTAGCCCAGCTGGCCTAGGATGCAGAAGCAGTGCCAATGCAATCCTTTTCTTACAGGGTCAACCCTGTGTCGGCTCAGGGGCTTGTGGCAGGAGAAGTGGAGTCACCCAGGCACGAGCATGTCATCTTGCCCCAAAACACGGTAACATACATTGGTTTGTTGGTGCCTCCACTACAGCACTTTATAGATGCATCTTCAGCAGCATCCTCTGTCACATCCCCATCAACGACTTTGATCGGTGTATCAGGGCGAATAGCACAGGCAGAGCTCCAGGGTGTTCCTCCTAATGGGATCTCCATTAGGCAGCTCTAGTAAGCCAGAAAGTCTAATTTTTCATAAGCAGACCCACATTGCACCTGCCGTTAAGCTCATATATTGTTTGTATTTACAGGATGAACCAAGAGATAAAACACTATTGGTGACTCTTATTCCTTTGAGGAGAAGAAAATCATTAGAGGGATTATAGCAAGTAAAGTTTAAGGAAATTAAGGTAACTCTTTAAAGCAGGATCATTTTTGTTTGCACCTTCTACCTCTAAAATCTCTGCTGCAAGTTACTGTGTTTCCCCTGCATGGTATTGCCAACATCACAGCAGTCCTGTCCCTTTCAAACTGCTCGGAGATGCGTGGGGAGGCTTTGGTGGCTGCTGCTTCCCCTTGCCCTCTTCATATTAGTGACAGATAGCCCACACTGTGCAACTTGAAAGAGCTTTTTCTTTTATCATATTTTTACATTGAGAAATAATGAGAGTCACCGATGGCTGTAGAACACAGCAAGTGGGAGAGTCAGCAGAGGACAACTCACAAAGGAATTAAAAAAAAAATTATATGGCTGAAGTAGAGATCCACGAATATTGAAAAGTGAAAGCTCTCCTTGGAAAGTTCCATGCCATAGGGATCTTTAAACCTTTGCTGGAATTAAGGGAAAGCCAAGGAAGAAACCAAGAGAAAACAGAGATCATAGTCCAGAAAGTACAGCAAGAGTCACATCTGTCACATGAGAGAAAACAGGAAGGGTTGAGCTGCTTCTCTGGGAGCTGGGGTTTCAAGACCTCCTCTGGAGAAAGGCCTCAGGTCCCTCAGTCCTGGGGAGTGAGGGCCAGGCTGTGCGGAGACCTGTGACATTCACCCGGCTGTGTGATGCCGGAGGGCTGGCAGCATGTTGTGAGAAGACACGAGTATTTTAACCATATATATCAGCAGTGTGCCATCCTGAGCACGGAGAGACCACGAGGCGTCTCCCAGCCCCAAACTGATACTTGGTTGGAACCATAAGTTCTCTGAGGGGCTTACTATGAAGTCTCATGTGTCTTTCAGAGCACTGCTGAGTTTAGGAATGACAAGGACTGTGGCCTGACTGAACAAAAGGGACATTGGACAGGCTTTCACATGCTAGGATCATAGTATCATAGAATAACCACGTTGGAAGAGACCCATCGGATCATTGAGTCCAACCATTCCTATTAAACACTAAACCATGTCCCTCAACACCTTGTCCACCTATCCCTTAAACCCCTCCAGGGAAGGTGACTCAATCACCTCCCTGAGCAGACTGTTCCAGTGCCCAATGACCCTTTCTGTGAAAATTTTTTTCCTAATGTCCAGCCTGAACCTCCCCTGGTGGAGCTTGAAGCCATTTCCTCTTGTCCTGTCCCCTGTCACTTGGGAGAAGAGGCCAGCACCCTCCTCTCTACAAGCTCCTTTCAGGTAGTTGTAGAGAGCAATGAGGTCTCTATCTCTAAGTCTCCTATGCAGAGTGATTGCAAGGGGTTTGGAACAACTGCAGCAGCAGAGGAGACAACACCAAAAGGGAGCAGTCAATGCTCACTGCTCGAAAAAGCCCAGGGAGACACAGGCAGTCCAGGCTAAGTGATATCATTTCACTCTGTTCTCAGAACAGAGTCCTTCCTTGAGAACTGCCACCTTGATCAACTGGAACAAGAAAAATACAAACTCTCTGTACATGCTACAAGACTGAGTGTAATCTCCTGCTTGCTTCCCACAGCAAAATGGTGTGCAATTTCCAAGTGTACTTGCTGGGAGTGGTACAAGCTGTCACTGCGCAGTCTCCCAGGGGAGCTGAAAAAAGCAGCTGCCGGCAAGCCAAGAAACTTTCAGCCTTTTTTTGATCTTCTTGAAGGTTTGAAGCTTTGTGTAAGATGAGAACTGCAGGTGCTATAACAATTAGGAGTCCACATATTTTCATGAAGCCATTGAACATCCCAATTATACTGTGCTGACAAAGGCTATATTCACTATCACATCTGTTATCTCCATTTACAGGAGCTCTTTTGTAAACCTACACATGTATTACTCTTGGCTAGCTCCTCTGGGAAATCTGCCTGTCTCACTCCCAGCATTATGATAGTCCAATTACTTCTATTCCTTCTATTGCCTTATCCCATCCTATTGATTTATAACCTGCTTTAAGGATGGTTTTAGCCAGTTGCCAAAATGGAATACACAATCAGTGCTAGTTGCAAGCTATCAGAGCCAAAAGGGTCTCGGAGCACAAGAAGAAGGTGATCTCTCCAAGGGTAAACAAAGAGCTCACATAAATCCTTAAGAAAAAAATAGGCTGGAGCGGGGCTTAAATCCCAGCTTGGACAGCACTGTTTGAGAAGGCTCCTTCATGTACAGTATTCTGCAGACACTACAACCCACTGACAACATGGCCAATGGGACCATGTGTCAGACGTCTTGGTCAGCAAGGTTGTCTGTCCCACTGAGTCCAGGACAGTCAGTGAAGGTCCATACTCTTCTCTCTAATTGCGGGAGAGAGGTTTTACCTTAGCCCTGCCGACCAACAGTCATACCCCATGTTCATATCTGATCTCACTGCAGCAGCTACCTGGCTCTGAGACACCTGCCCACCACACTCTCAAATGGTTCAAGAAAGAAAAAAATGCACACTGATTTCTTTTTTTCTTTTTAATTCTGTTTTTCAAAAATTCCACATTACCAGAACTTCATTCTAGTTATATAGACTTATTTTCTGGTAACAGGCATATTTTTCAGTTTATAAAAATGCCAGTTCAATACATCTCTGCAGAATATGATGGGACTGGAATTGAATTTCCTGCTCATCTGGGGTTGTATTAGCATTTTGTTACCGAGCAGTACAGCAAAACTAACTACATTTACTTTATCTATTCTGTGTCTCCATTACCTTCCTTCTTCCAAATGAGAAAGATAGTAGTATTTAGTTATTTCCCAGGTGGACCTAGCCCTTTCTGAGCATGCTTGCCTGAACTTCAGGTGGGCAGATGGGTTCTGGGGTAGGAATTCAAAATCTTCACCTGCGTTCAGAGGGAAGGAGGGAAAAATGCAACGTGCAGCTGGTGTGTGTTGCCAGCACCGGTGTTTTTGTTGGTAGGACAGGAGGTATCACAATGAAGAGCTGTCCCATTGTAACTAGCGGGGATTTCTGACAGTACTTAGCACAGCACAGATTGTGAATAACGTAACCGGTTAGGGATATGTGCGAGAGGAAACACCATGGAAGGACAAGGAGTGTGCTTTGCTATCAGCACAGTTATCTCTGGTCACCTTAGAGACAATCAAGGTGTCAGGACTGAGAAGAGAAGGAAGTGATGGAAGGAGCAAGAAGATTCAATACCAGGAAGCAGAACAGATGGGCAGCTGGGGAAGCCAGCAGAAACTGAGAATGAGCCACCTTAGGGAGGACAGGCTCCAGGATTATTCTCACCTCTGTATTTGTGGGCTCCTCTGCCATCACACACCTTGGTCATACATTCATAGGAGCAGGGCTCTCATGACTCACTGCACTGGGGCAGCCCTGAGGTTCTATCACCACTGACTTGGAAGAGGTGGATATGAAGCGTAGGGACTGGTGCTGGTGAGTGACGTGCGCCTTGTGGCAAACAACTGAGTGTAGTCTCAAAATCGCTACCTCTAGTCCTTGTGGGAGACTTCAATTTCCCAGATATAGGCTGGGAGTATAATACAGCAGAAAGGAAGCAGTCCCGGAGGTTCCTGGAGTGTCTGGAAGACAACTTCCTCACACAGCTGGTGAGCAAACCGACAAGGGACGGTGCCCTCCTGGACCTGCTGTTGGTGAACAGAGAAGGACTGGTGGGGGATGTGAAGGTCGGAGGACGCTTGAGGCAAAGCGATCATGAGATGATAGAGTTCTCAGTGCGGGGTAAAATGAAGAAGGAGGTTAGCAGAACAGTCACCCTCTACTTTCAGAGAGCAGACTTTGGGCTTTTCAGAAGGCTGGTCGGAAAAGTCCCATGGGAGGCGCTCCTTGAAGGCAAAGGTGTCCATGAGGGCTGGGCGCTCTTCAAGAAGGAACTCCTAGCAGCTCAGGAGAAAGCCGTCCCCAAGTTCCAGAAAAGTAGCCGGTGGGGTAAGAAACCAGCGTGGTTGAGTAGGGAGGTCCTGAGAGACATCAATAGGAAGAGGAAGGTCTACGACCTCTGGAGGAAGGGGCAGGCATCCTGGGTGGACTATAGGGAGGAAGTGAGAATGTGCAGGGAAAAAATCAGGAGGGCTAAGGCCCAACTAGAAATGCGATTGGCCAAGGCTGTGAAAGACAACAAAAAGTCTTTCTACAAATACGTCAGCAGCAAAAGGAGGGCTAGGGAGAATCTCCAGTCCCTAGTAGATGCAGAGGGAACAAGAGTAACAGGGGACAAAGACAAGGCTGAAGTGCTCAATGCCTACTTTGCCTCAGTCTTTAACAGTAAGGATAATTGTTCCCTCTGTGCACAACCCCAAGGGTTGGAAGAGAAGTATGAGATTCCCAAGGTCCAAGAGGAGGTGGCTAGAGACTTGCTTGCCCAGCTAGATGCCCACAAGTCTATGGGGCCGGATGGAGTCCACCCAAGAGTTTTGAGGGAACTGGCGGATGTGCTGGCCAAACCCCTTTCCATCATCTTCCAACAGTTCTGGATGACTGGGGAGGTTCCGCTGGACTGGAGGCTGATGTCGTGCCCATCTATAAGAAGTGTCGCAGGGAGGATCCGGGGAACTACAGGACTGTCAGCCTGACCTCGGTACCCGGGAAAGTCATGGAGCGGGTGATCTTGAGTGCGATCAAGAAGCACTTGCAAGAGAACCGGGTGATCAGGCCCAGTCAACACGGGTTCATGAAAGGCAGGTCTTGCCAGAGTAATCTGATCACCTTCTATGACAGAGTGACTAAACTCTTGGACGAGGGAAAGGCTGTGGATGTATCTTCCTGGACTTTAGTAAAGCCTTTGATACAGTTTCTCACAGCATTCTGCTTCGGAAACTGTCGGCCTCTGGCCTGGACGGGCGCACACTCTCCTAGGTGAAAAACTGGTTGAATGACCGGGCCCAGAGGGTGGTAAATGGAGTTAAATCCAGCTGGAGGCCAGTGACAAGTGGGGTTCCCCAGGGCTCAGTCCTGGGTCCAGTCCTGTTTAATGTCTTTATCAACCACCTGGATGAAGGCATCTAGTGCTCCCTTAGCAAGTTTGCAGATGACACCAAGCTGGGTGGAAGTGTGGATCTGCTGGAGGGTCAGGAGGCTGCAAAGGGACCTGAACAGGCTGGACTGCTGGGCTGAGACCAACGGCATGAGGTTTAACAAGGCCAAATGCCGGGTCCTGCACTTGGGGCACAACAACCCTAAGCAGCTACAGACTAGGAGAAGCCTGGCTGGAAAGCTGCCAGGAGGAGAAGGACCTGGGGGTGTTGGTTGACAACCGACTGAACATGAGCCAGCAGTGGCCCAGGTGGCCAAGAAGGCCAATGGCATCTTGGCTTGGATCAGGAACGGCGTGACCAGCAGGTCCAGGGAGGTTATTCTCCCCCTGTACTCGGCACTGGTGAGACCGCACCTCGAGTACTGTGTTCAGTTCTGGGCCCCTCACCACAAGAAGGATGTTGTGGCTCTGGAGCGAGTCCAGAGAAGAGCAACAAAGCTGGTGAAGGGGCTGGAGAACAAATCTTATGAGGAGCGGCTGAGAGAGCTGGGGGTGTTTAGCCTAGAGAAGAGGAGGCTGAGGGGAGACCTTATTACTCTCTACAACTACCTGAAGGGAGGTTGTGGAGAGGAGGGAGCTGGGCTCTTCTCCCAAGTGACAGGGGACAGGACGAGAGGGAATGGCCTCAAGCTCCACCAGGGGAGATTTAGGCTTGAGATTAGGAAAAAGTTCTTCACGGAGAGGGTGGTTAGGCACTGGCAGGGTCTGCCAAGGGAGGTGGTTGAGTCACCGTCCCTGGAGGTGTTTAAGGTTAGGGTAGATGAGGTGCTTAGGAGCATGATTTAGGGATTGGTGGGAATGGTTGGACTCGGCGATCCAGTGGGTCTCTTCCAAGCTGGTTATTCTGTGATTCTGTGATTCTGTGACTGCTCCAGCTGTCAGCCCCTATGGTGAAAGGCTCTCATGGAGAGGACAAGGAAGGAGGTACAAAACCTCAGGTTCTTCAGACTTTCCCTGCTTTTTACATCACAGGAATGAGCATCTCTGAACATGTGGATGACCCTTGCAGGTGTGTCATGCAGCACTGGGGTTCCTTGATTACCCATGGCTCTTAATGATGAAAGGACACAGTTCCCATGGGGTCCAAAGTCTGCTGGTTTAGGAAGGAAAGATCAAACAGGAAGACGAGTTCTGACAGTTACTTTTGATTATCCTTTCTTCTTCAGCTGTTTTCTCTTGACTGGTTAGCAGAGTAGGGAGCATTGTAAAGGCATCCATGGCACTGAAAAAATGGAGCAGAAGACTCCTTACAGATTGTCTACACCTCTTATGTGTTTCCTTGTGTGGTGATAGCATGTTCAATTCTGAATGGAGCCATCTAGAACAGACTAGAGGTTTCCTGTACAACCAAGAGGGAGTTAGGCGGGTATACTTTCTGCTGGATGTGATTAGGAGGCTGATCAAACCCTCCTATTTAGTGCTATTCCCAGCCAGCTAATGCAGGCCTGGAAGACCCAGGCAAATTCACCTTCTCTCTCTCTGCAGATGCCCATTTATTAAATAAGGAAGTGATGTGTTAGAAAGAAGAGCTGAGCATCTACCCAACCAGCTCATCTTTAAGAGAACAAGTTCAAGTCTGTTATGTATAAGCAATTTCTGCTCCCCTGCTGACTCTGTTCCCCAGGGTGTGTGACATGAGTACTAGCAGTGCTCTGACTGCATTATTAGGTCAGTACCTACCAAATTAGTGTTTTCCTTTTATGTTTGACACTTTACGTGGACACCTGGAGCTGTCAGGGGGCTTGTCAACCTCACAGCAGCACAGAGCAGCACACTGCCAGGGAATTCAGCCACTACCCTCACCAGTACTCCTGTTAGACTCCTGCCTCAAAGACTGTCCTTGACCTGTATTTCACTGGAAACAGATAAATAATAATCAGGCAGACCCTTCTGCAAGGAACTAGTACACAGTTCAGATGTGCCTGGATCCATTCTGAGCTGCAGGAGTTCTGGGGGCTTTGGCATGCTGCTGACGATTAACCTTTAATTTGCAATTTTGTAATTGAGGCCAAATGTTGGGAATTCCCAACAACACTGCAAGCCTCTACGACCAGGAGTTGTTAGAATCTCGACAGCGAGAAAGCCAAAATTCTTCTCGCAGTTGACAGGGTGGTTGTAGTCAGTCTAGTGGCAGTCCAGACTTACTCTTTCTGCATCAAAAGGGAAGCTACTAATGCTAAAGGAGAAATTAAGCTTTGCTTATTTTCCTGCATTGAACAGAGCAGAGCTACTGCTCCTTCCTGGGACTTTGGCATGTTGGGGAGTGGCTTCGAGCTCTGAGCCAGGGCTGCTCTCTTCTCTTGAATAAAGCCACTACGGCATCACAGGCTCCCCGGGTGTGATGTATAAATTGTGTTTTTCAGATAAAGGGGGTCACTGATGGATCACATCCTGTATGGGTTTTCTTAAGGCAGCTTGTGTGGAAAGCAGCATCATCTGCATTGCCTGAAGAAAGGCACTGCAAGGAGGCATAAGGATCCACAGGGTGAAAATTAGGCAAGAAGGGAGAAGCAGATGGAAAGAGCATATCAATGTGAGGCAATATATAGGGGTTTCTGCACTAGGTTCTCTACCTGTTGCAGTGTGCCAGGCCCCATGTGTGGAGATGTGCATGTGGGAATGAAGAGCAGTTGTCCTGTCATAGAATTATAGAATCACCCGGTTGGAAAAGACCCACTGGATCGAGTCCAACCATTCCTATCAAACACTAAACCACATCCCTCAGCACCTCGTCCACCAGTCTCTTAAATACCTCCAGGGAAGGTGACTCAACCACCTCCCTGGGCAGCCTCTGCCAGTGCCCAATGACCCTTTCCGTGAAAGTTTTTTTCCTAATGTCCTGCCTGAACCTCGCCTGGCACAGCTTGAGGCCATTCCTACTTGTCCTGTCCCCTGTCACTTGGGAGAAGAGCCCAGCTACCTTCTCTCCACAACCTCCTTTCAGGTAGTTGTAGAGAGCAATGAGGTCTCCCCTCGCCTCCTCTTCTCCAGGCTAAACAACCCTAGCTCTCTCAGTCGCACTTCATATCCCTCCTTCCAGTCTGGATTGATAGTCCAGCATGAGGAACGGGTTGGTGTTCCACCATAACACACACATCATGGACATTAATGCCATACCAGCGCTTTCTTTGAAACAAAATGTTGCAGGACTGCTGGAGGAAGAAGGTGGCTACAGGCAACATTTGAATATGCAGATTTGGACCCTGAAATGGAATTATGAGGAAAATCTCAGCTGTTACAGTGACTGTCCACCCTGGGGAGTACCCTGCCGCCACTCTCACATGGTACCAGGTGGATATTGCTAACTCAGGATGTTTCAATCAATTGTGATTTGCAGGAACTTCCCACCTCATGATCAGATTTCCCTGGCTGTCCCAGCCTTCAAGCCATAGTTTTATGCCTTCATTGTTCTACTAAACTGGCTGGGAATATGATACAAGTCCACCAAATCCTGTTTCCATGAAAATCGAGATATAAGGATAGCATCATTTTTCACGATGTAATGAGTCAAGAGGAAACTAGGAAGCACCTAATTCCATTTCATCATAAATACTCCAGATCTGTGTTCCTCCTTTAAAAGGTTTTATTCTATATTATCCTACTGTGTTCATATATGCCTGAGTCCAGAATGATCACAGAGATTATTTGGTTTTGTCCTGGTGGAGCCAAATACAATCATCAAAGCAGAGCACAATGATGGAAGATAGAAGGGGTATTTTGGTGACTAGGAGACCAAGGCTTTTCCTCTTAGAGCTGGTGACTAGGAGACCAAGGCTTTTCCTCTTAGAGCTGCAGGTGAGAGCCCACACACTTGGCCCAGACTAGACTTAGAAGGAAACTTAACCAAGATGTGATGTGATCAGCCTCCCGCAATGGGATGGTGAAGCCCAAACAGTGACAGTCACTTCCTAATGGTTCCTTGGACAACATAAGCAATCAGTGCTTGCCTTCTGAACTGTACTTTTTTCACACT
The DNA here is from genome assembly GCA_033459285.1 of Clamator glandarius. Taxonomy (NCBI): domain Eukaryota; kingdom Metazoa; phylum Chordata; class Aves; order Cuculiformes; family Cuculidae; genus Clamator; species Clamator glandarius. The sequence goes on along the minus strand of JAUNZM010000269.1, from coordinate 2,398,941 downwards.
AGACAATCTGATGGGATGGGAAAATACTTTCATATGTTGCATCTGGCAAACAAGAGTGTTGTTTATCCCTGGTGATGCTCTGCTGAGTCACACTAAAGGGAAATTAGCTACTATCAATTTTGACAAGACTGAGGCCAGGACACATTGTTGAAGGACTTCCTAGGAGTACTACGCGCGCATAAGGATGCTTTTGGTTTGTGACTTGTGGGTTCTCCATGGTCTCCACAGCCTGCTCCACCCTGAGGCTCTGACTGTGTTGGTATCCATGCCACCTATAAATGCTCTTTTCCAGAGCTGTTTTGTATCTGGAGCTAATGATCTCAGTAAAGATACGTTTTCTGTTGCCTCTGCTCCTTCACTCCAACCTCTGCTCAGTGGCATCCTGAGACATGATGAGACATCTCAGGGAGGGGAAGGAATTACCCCGCCACACCCAGTGATTTCCCTGAAACACCTCCTAAGCTCTCTAACATCACCTCTCTAATGTCCTTCTTCACGAGCAGAAGATTCATTGGACAATTCTGTCATGGGCTGCACAGCACCACTCTCTTGCTAGAACCTGGCCCTAAGACTGCTCACCTCACTCAGAGATGCAAAGTTAGGGCAGCTGATTTTCCTCAGCCCCCCACCAGCACCCTGCCCAGAAACAATCAGCCTGGTAATTCATTTGTAGCCTTGGATCATGGATGTGTTTGCTTCAGTGAGCTTTTTAATTTTTTTTTTAATGCATTCAGTTCCCTGTATGTCGTGTCTTTTAATTTCTCATGAATAATTATTAGCCTATAACTCCAATCAGTTCTTAAGATCCTGCACCTCATCAGGAAGTTAATTATACTAGTTTGCAACTGCAACAAAAGACGTGCTTCTTGTTGACTCTGCACCAAATCCTAATTTCTTCCCCTGATGGAGCTTGTCTTATCTCACTAGGAAGCATCTCAGCTATCGTTTATTTACAAGGCTGTCTTTATTTCAAAGAAATACCGAAGTGACCTGACAGGAAGAAATCTGAGGAAATTATGAGAGAGGACTCACTGATGGTAAAAAAAAAAACAAAAACAAGTTGAGATTTCCAGTAACAAGTGTCAACTCAAGCAATGAGATGTTAGATCAGCTTATTACAGTGCATGACAGGCCTACTTCTCAACCTGCTTGCCTTCCTGTCTTCCGCAGTTACTCAGTGACTGGTTATGGAGTTGTTTCTTATTTTCTCATCTGCATGAAGGACAAGAAAGCAGGTGCAGAGTCTTGAGAGAGCTCCTGCAATCCTCTCCCAGCATTGCTACGCCAGCTCCTGAGCTGCTGTACATGGTCCCTCCTGGATAAGATTTCTCCCTGAACATCAGCAACATCTGCATGAGGTGCTCCAGGCTCCTTTTCATCCTCCTGTGAGAGCAGACTCTTTTCGTGCCCTGAAGGTGCCTGTATGTCTCCAAGAGCTGTGAGAAATCATTGGCAATCAACTCAGTTGTTGACATACATCACATACATGTATACTTCATAGAATCATAGAATCGTAGAATCATGTGGGTTGGAAAGGACCTTAATGATCATCTAGTACTGACCTCCCTGCCATGGTCCAGGACACCTCCCACTGGATCAGGCTGCTCAAGGTCCCATCCATCCTGGCCTTGAACACCTCTAGGGAGGGGGCACCCACAACTTCTCTGGGCAACCTGGGCTGGTTTCTCACGATCTTCATCGTGAAGAATTTCCTCCTAATGTCTAGTCTAAATCTCCCCCCCTCCAATTCAAAACCATTCCCCCTCCTCCTATCACTCCCCAGATTTCTTGTAGCCCCTTCAGGTACTGGAAGGTGTTCTAAGCTCTCCCCAGAGTCTTCTCTTCTGCAGGGTGAACAATTCCATCTCTCAGCCTGTCCTCACAGTAGAGGAGTTTCACTCTTCTAATCATCTTTGTAGCCCTCCTCTGGACTCATACTTAAGTAGTTGCAGCCACTGTTATCTTTTTCCTACCTCTCAGCTTTCCTTTGCCATGGCTGCGACCAGGTGCTGTAGAGAAAGAGGTAAAAATTGCAGTGCTAAACAACAACACACCAAATAGTTTAGAAGGGGAGATTATTTTCAATCCCTTTTATTCCCTAAGGTTTATGCCCTTTGCAGGCTTAGACTCAGCATCATTTTGTGGTGGTCACCATGACGACTCACACTTCTTTTGCAAATCTGCATTTTGGGCCATTCCCCTGGAAAATAGTTAAGATTTTGGATGTGCTGTAGGTCTCTGCTTTCCTGTTTAGAACTACTCCTATGGGTCAGTTCGTAGTTACCAATTCTCTGTAGTGTTTTTTCTCTTAAACTAAGGATTCAGTTATTCTCTACATAATCTCCATATTCATTTAGTCTTGCAGCTTCTGTAATTGGCGCTTTTGGCTCGTAATATTACTAATCCTGATCTTTCTTCTTATTTACATCTCATGTAATACAATGTTGCTGCTACTATAATAGTGGTGCTTTATCTTCATCTGCCTCATGACGCCATGTGGTGTCTTAGAAGAACTCGAGATAGATCACATGAACTCTGCTGTGGGGTTTCTGAGCACTGCAGCTGCCATCGGTGGCTTAAAGATGCACCAGGAAGAGGTGCATTTTGAAATGTGCAAATTGCTTCTTTCCTTTCGATCAGTATTTTGAGACCTGTTAAGAGCTATTTGGAGCCCAATTGCATTAGCTACAAAGCCATCCATCCTCCCCTGAGGTTATCCTCTGAACAGAGATGTATCATTTGGCTACAATGACCTCTCTGTGCTTCTGATTTCAGTAGCAGTTAGAAAGGACAGGATTCATTTTTCCCCAGAAAGAGATCCATGGCAGATTTCGATGCAGAATTGTAGTGCCACTTGGTCTGCATGATGTCCATCATACCCCTCTGCATAAACTGGTTATGAAAGCTGGTATTAAACCACAGACCAACTGATCAAACAAGGGAAATCTGCATTGTATTCTCAGAGGTTTTAAAAATTTTCCGTGTATAGAAGTGGTGCTGAATACGCCTGTTAATTTAGGTGATTGCATCTGAAAAACGACACTAAGTGCTAGCTGGAGGAGCAATCCTTGCCCTGCAGTTGGCTGGGACTGGAAGTACTGTGGGAGGGACCTGACTGGAGATGAGTCCCAGGGCTGGGAGCCAGGAGAGCATGTTCTGCTCTAGCCCTGGCACTCCTCTGCAGGCTGGCTTTGGGGCCAACTGCATCTGTCTCACTGCTCAGCCTCTGCCAACAGCGAGTAAAGCACAGAGCAGAGTTGCCCATGGTGTGGATTTAAGCTGCAATCACATTCTTTTTATGGTTCACACCTTTTAAAATGTTTTGTTTGTTTTGGGAAAATGGATTAGTTCAAGTCCCATTTTTTCTTTGCAGTCCAGTTTACTTCACTCTTCCTAGCAGGACAGTGCATGGTATCAGCCACTTCCTCGCTCCTTTGAACCCAGGAAAGAGAGTCTTGACACTGATTACATAACCCTGGCAGCCTTTATCAGAAACCGCCAACACCAAACACCTTCAGGTGTATTCCTGGTTGGAGCTTTTGCAGCCTCACTGCTATTCCTGCCTGCCACAGAGGGTTTACCTGAGAGTCTGTGAGGCTTTGTTGCCAAATCCATCTGCTCTTCCCTTCTTGCTTTCTCTAGCATCTTTCTGTTTGTTTATAGAAATTCTTTATGTCTTTCACATTCATTAGCAGTTTGCCATCTGCTGTCTTAATAAAGTAATAAATTAGTACCATGGTGAATTTCTTGACAGGACTGAAAAGCTTCATTTGCCCAAGGATTTTCACCCATCTTTTCTAATTCCACTCTGTTTCATCTGCAATGTGTCCTGCTTCCTTATGTTTCTATATGGATCTTCCTAAATACTGTGCGAGGGCTGACATGGGTGCTAATAAAAAATACCACTGTGAGATCCCAGGTCTGTCTGTCCTCAACGTGCCTCAAGTTGTGCCAGGGGAGTTTCATTTTAGATATCAGGGAAGATCACTGAAAGGGTTCTCAGGCACTGCAGAGGCTGCCCAGGGAAGAGGTTGAGTCCACATTCCTGGAAGTGTTTAAAAGACAGGCAGATGAGGTGCTCAGGGCTATGGTTTAGTAGTGGACAGGTACGGTTGAACTCAATGATCTCAAAGATCTTTTCCAACCAAACAATTCTACTATTCTGTAATTCAATGCCTATCAGAATGGAGCTATTTCAAACAAGAGACACCTTCACACCACACCTGCATCTTCCCAGGTCTTGTACTCCAGGCCCTGCTGCTCATCCAGAGCAGGGTTTGTCAGTTTTCACAGGACACCAAAGCAGGGCAGCAGCAGGGAGCTTGATCCCCAGGTATGGCTAATTTTTAGATCAGATGTAAAAATAATATCCATTTTGGCAGCAATTGTTCTTTCCTCCACATGGGCTATGCAGCAGGGAAGATTCATCCTGTTTCACAGCATTTCTGAAGGAGTTAAAGACACCAGCAGAGAGTATGAGATTGCTTCCCTCCCAGCATTCTTTCTGCTTATCAATTATTTCTCTTTTGCAGGAGGGACAGCGGCTAATGATGGGCTGGAGCCTTTTGACATTTGCTCCTCAAAGCCCTTCATTGAGTAAGAAATTAGTTTTTGCAGGCAGCTTTAACATCAGGTGGATGAAGGAAGTGTGAGAATCAATTGCATCTCCCAGCACTGCAGTTAATGATGCTCCACAAACTCGAGTTAAAAGGAGACCACCCAGTGGGATGGTCCTGATGGTCCTTCCCTGCACTTTCATTTTTAAGGCTGATTCGCCCTTCTAGAGGTAAGAAGGGCTTTACTCTCTCACTTTGGGGAGGCTTTGCAAACAGAATTGCAATCACACATCTCTCCTCTCCACCTCCTGCAGTTAGTTGTCCCCACAGCACAGAACCAACCTGCCCACCTTTGGTTTTTTGGTGAACTTGGTTGAGTGGGAGTTGGCAGCAGCATCTCTCCCAAGGGGGCCAGCCTCCAGAAGGATCAGAAGGCACAAGAGCATGCTTTACACATCCCTCTGAGGGTGACGTTAAATCCAGCACCAGGATGGTTCCGCAACAAGCTCAGAGCAATGGGATCCCAGAATGAGTCACCAGGAACTGCTGCTCTTCAAATGCATTGGTCACTGCCTAAAATGGATTAAAACCAGTCAGCATGACCTGAGAAACAAGCTGCATGGATCATAGGGTAAAATATGGCCTTCAGATGATTTGGGGACTTGGACACAGATATCCTGTCCGTTATTAACTAGTTTTTCTTTGTATGAAAAAAGTGATCGCAGATCAGACACACTCAGGTAGGGGCTGAATGTGAGACAAGCAGATGGGTGATTTTTTGCATTTTTTTTGGTTTGTTTTTTTTTTTTCCCTGACAAATAGTTGATGTGCTTTAAAAATGCAGTTTCAGAACTTTTTGTGAATCAGTAAATAGTTTCAGCTGTGGGAAGAAGGAAAAAAAAAGAAAAAGAGAGAGAAAGATGAAACAGCGCAAGTTCAAGGCAAATAATTTCAATCCAACTTCTTCCAGACATACCATTCTGTTGTGAAATCTGGCTATAAATTATCTTTGTTGGAAAGAATAAAAAGTACCAAGGTTAATTACAATGACATGGAGAGGTGGTTTATTTTGTTTTATTTTCATTTTCATTTTTCCTGTTGTTGCTGTTTGTCCTTTGGTTTTTTTTGTGAGGAAAAATAGAAGGCATTTATACCTCTTGAATTTCCAGAGGTAGCTCTTGTATTAGTGACTGGTGAAAAAATGTTTAGAAGGTCTTCATGGACCGAGCAAAGAGAACAAATTGTTTTGCCTGTGCTCTGAGCTAAGCCATCTCCCTCTGGGGGGATGTAAAAGCTGTTAGCACAGCACTGCAGGACTCCAACCCGCTTATGTCCTGCCTCTTGCCCAGCTGGCAGGGTGTCTTGCACACTGCAGCATGCTAATGCGGTGCTGTAACTCTGTCCTCAGCGCAGCTCGGGCAGGCAAGGAGATGAGGTTTGGAGCCCCATCACTCCAGCCTCACAGCCCGGTTGGTTTGCCTGCCCCAGTCCCCTTCCCTGCCCTTCGGAGATGCTGTTGGTGGCTGCTGGAAGACACCCACCTTGCCCCAGCTACATGGTGGAGAGGACTGAGCTTTGGGCAGTAATCTCCAATTTCAGAGCAAAACATTTTCCACCCCGGTAAAGAACAAATCACATTCAATACATCAAATGCTGGTACATCTCTGTGAAGCTGTGCTGGTGTAATATATCCCTTCCGTTTGGAGGCAGGAGCTGATGCCCTTCTCCAAAATTCAGTTACCTTAACTGTGCTTGGAGGCAGCAGCTGCCTCTGCTCCCCTCCATCGCTCAAGCCTCTTTTAACTTAATGACAACTCTGCTAACAGCCAAAATCAATGTGATCTAACTGTCTCAATCTAATCACTGTTATAAAGCCGAAGAACCAACAGGGCCATACAATTTTTAGTATGGTGTGATCTTTTGGTAACTCCAGAGGCATCAGGAATGTCTGGGATTATTGCAGATACTTGGGAAGGGATCAAGGATCCTCAGAAACCCCAAAGCCTCCTATTCTCTGGGAAGGGCAGAGAGGAAACCAGCAGCAAGAGCAGTGCCTGGCACTTACCACCGTTGCCTCTGGGCTGCAGGAGGCTTTCTATATGCTGGTGAGGATAAGCAGGCAGCCTCCTCCTCACATCAAGTTCTTAGAGGACACTGCAAGTCTCACTGGGGAATGGGAACTCCAGTACCTAGTTTATTACTAGACGGACTCCCTGACATCTAGCAAAGGACAAGCCCACATTTAGTTTAATCCAGTTAACTAGGCTTTGGACCTATCTCTTGTGGAGCTCTTTGCTTACTGCCTTGGTGTTTGAGTTATCCCTGCACACCATGCTCAGCACAGTTGCCAGAAGTGTCTGTATTTCCCAATTTTCCATCTCCAGAGTTATGCTTGTTGCTAGTTAATTCTCTGTGCAGGGCTTTGGGACTGCAGCACCTCACATGGTGCTTTCCTGCTTACAGGGCTGTGGTTGTTGGGTTGCCCCCATCCCTCTGAAAGCCCTTAGAGAAGAGACTTGCACCACATTATCAAAAGTGAAGCACAAAATATATGTTTTGTGACAAACACCTAATTTCTTCCTCAGGGGGTTTGGAAAGTGGGACTTGATGATCCTGGGGGTCTTTTCCAACCTAGTGATTCTGTGATGCTATGGAAGACATCAGTTGGCAGGCAGGTTGTTTGTGGTGGGGTGCCCACATTTCTAGTTAGGGCTGACAGTGCCCTTTGGTCTTTGAGTTTCTCTAGGAGCATCTCACACAGCAGGATGCGCCAAAAAAAACCAATCACTGCTGGTGGATTGAGCTAAAAATTTCCTGATATTCCAAGACCTATTGTGGAGGCCCTGACATGAAGATGTTACAAAACCCTGAGGAATCTAGCAAACTTTCAAACAATATCAGACCAGGGCTTGAGGAATGCTGTGTTTTCCCCATGAACCTGCAAAACAAATTGGGCTTCAGCTGAGGTACACTGGCTGGTAGGAGGGCAAAGCAGGCACACAGCTCATATCAGGAACACGACTGAAGCAGGGGAATGTGCAGAGATGAAGCCAGATGTAGGTACCGAGCAGGAGCCTTGTTGGTGGCTGTCTGACTGCAGGCCAGTAGTAAATCACAGGCAACAGCCTTAGGGAGTGAAGCTGAGATGCAAGTATGAGGGATTGAGACTTGGAAAGCCGAACAGGCATTTCCACGTTTGCTGCCTCTACTAACAAGGCACGTGGTGGCACTGCAGGGATTGCTCAGGGCTGGAAAGGCAATTGCTTTAGAGTTTGCGAAAGAAACAGAACCTTCAAGGAGGAAAATTCTTTGTTTCATCCTCTAAAGGGCCAAGTGGTTTGGTTTTCCTGACTAAGTCTGACACAGGGGAGACTCGCCCCAGTTTTTCTTACAGTGCTGGGACAGATTGTACTGATCTCTGTGCAGACATCAACAGGGGAGGTATGCACTACTGAAAGAGTTGCCTAACACCTAGAGAGTCAGGTAGGAATTTTGCCTTGTGGTGGAAGAGGGCTCTGGGATTAAAATGCACCTGGGTCCCTTCTGTTTATTAATACATCCCTAGTATTGGAATGCTTCCTACCAATAGCTTCTCAGCCACTGCCACAAGCTCAAGTTAGGGGAAGGAGGGTGGCAGTGCCTGTATAATCTGAGCATTGTTTCATTTTTCATGCTCCATTACCACCTCTTGGCACCCCAGGGAGTGTTGTCAGATCTGTTGTCCTGTCTTCTTCCACTGCCCGAAGCGTGCCCTCCACTTTTCACCCACGTTTGAGTGTTCCTTTCCAATACATCACATCTGAGACAAGGGATCTGGAACTGAAAACGGGAACCTGTCATAGTACTGTTAGAGTATTTCCAAAATGATGTGATTTGTGTGTTGGAGTGATGCTATTGCACCAAACCATCCTCTGCATTCCAGTTTGTGTTGTCAGGAGATGGGGCAACTAATCTTGTGTTTAGTTTTGGATACCTTCCTATTCTGGGCAAGGGCACTGGTTTCTTGCAGAGCAGCTGACATTGTTGCTTCCTGCTGGCATCCCATTTTTCCTCCTGGATTGACATCACCTAGCAAGGAAATATGTGGGCTGTCAGTTGGTTCCCTGACCAGAAGCAGGCAGAGTGGCTGGACCCTCAGTTCATTTGCGGATGCTCCGAAGTTAACAATCCCTTCCTCTGAACATCTGGGGATCTTGATTAGAAATGCCAGCTCTGCCTTCCCATCCATTAAGTGTTTGGCTTTGTGATGACTGACAAATAACAGAGGTTTGTAGTGCACATGCATTTTTGTGGCTTCTGCAAACGTCAGTAGGATAAACAAAGCATTTTTCATTTACTTTAGGAGCACCGATAGCAACTTTTGATTTCGGCTTGAGTTGAGATTTTCCTTGTAATAGAACCATTGACATCTATAGGTCTAGCTTTGTCTGGAAGGGCTTTGAAAAGCTTTCTTCAGAGTATCCTTCTTGTCATGGTTGAAATCTCAAATGCAGAGCCAGGTTGAAGTGGGCATGAGATAACTCTGTTTGAAACAATCCCCTATTTTCTGGGTTTCAGGCAGTCGCACCTTCAAACCCTCTCCATTACAAACCAACAATCAGGGGCATCTCTGCATTAGCACACAGACAAGAATTGACAGCACTTAATAAAACTGTCACCTCCAGCAAGAACAACATGAACGCCTTACATATTTGAAAACAATTAATATCCCTGTCTGAGGACAGGCTGCTAAACAGAAAAGCACACAGCAGATGAGCTGCAACAGGACAGTTTCACTGCAAGACGCAGTGAAAGCAGCAGCCTCCTCCCCACACAAGGGTCCACATCGTTCCCACCAGAGTTATTTGCACAAGGATCCAGATTCCAAATCAACATGGCATCAACATTTCTTCTCTCTTTTCTCTGATTAAAATGAAGTAGATTTATCTGACGTGCATAGCCAGTGGTGTTTAGCAGTGAGGGACAGAGCAGGAGCTGGGGCTTTGAAGAGCATGCTCTCAGCAGAGTCTGGCCGTGGCACAGTGTCTGGCTGCTGGACAAGGGTATGCTGGGGAATGAACAGCAGATTCTGTCCCTTGAAAGCAACACTGGATAAGAGATGGCTCCTCTCCTTCTTCTATGCCCATTTGATATTCCAGAATCTCTTGCACTCTTTGAGAGACCTCACATTTGCACACATTTATGAACATCCCAAGGGAGCTGCCTGTAATACAGTTAATTTGGTACAACAGAAGCGGTACGTTGGACTTCAGATTCACTTGCATTCAAAATGGGAGCAGCCAGTTTTACTGCAACAAAGCAACACTCATGTGCCAAGAGCAGGTTGAACTGCGTGACCGCAGTTCCTGTGTGACCATCCTTGTTAGCTCTCCAACAAAACTCTATTTTCCTGCTTCCCTGAGAGCCAAACTTCCCCTCATTTTTACCAATACTTTCCACAAAAAAAGCCTTCACTGAATCCCCATCTTAAGGCATGATGTTTAGTGCATCACTTCCTCCACAGAGAGCACTGTCTTATGACAGAAGACAGTTGTTATTTATTTAGAGCAGTGTTTTGTTCAATGTGCTCCTGCTACGCGCATCTCTTGTTAACCCAACACTCCTGCCATCGTAAGCATCTCCCTCCCCATCACAGTCTGCCAGCTGTCGTACTCTCTCAAAGGCCAGTGTGGCCCATCTTGGTCCTTACTGGACCTGATAATGGAAGCTCAGGGATCTGCAGAATTTGGAGTCATCCTGGATTAAACACCAAATAATATTGTCCTTGACCACCCTTCCTCCTCCTGGGGACGAGCCAGTGACAGGAGCTGCTGCAGACGGACACCAGCACTTCTCTTAGTATGAGGAAAAGCTGAGTTGATCATTATGGTCTTAGGCCCTCCACCGTGCCCTTGTCCCAGGAGCTGTACAGGTGTTTCCTCTCTTCCTTCCCCAGCCATGACCTCTTTGCAAGAACCTGGAAAGAAGACAGAAGCTTATCTGCAACCTTCCATCATATCTAGGCTGAGGGACACGGCAAAGGGCAATGCGTTCTGGTGCAACACCTGGAGGAGGTTTACTTGGACTGGCTCACTGGAAAAGAGGCTTTTGCAGGGCAGTTGAATTATGAAGACAGCCCCTGGGCTTCTCTGTGCACAAAGCCGGGTAACTGCTGCCAGCTCTCAGGAAGAGCTCCCAGCATTTTACTTCTGCAGAAAACAGATTCATTCCAGGGATCAGTGGTAGCAGAATCAGTAAAGATGGACTGGGCTCTACAAACCACTCTGAGAAGCAGATCTGGGGCTCTTAGCAATGCTCTCACAACCTTGGGAACAGCAGGCACCAGCAGCTGCTCTCAGAGAGGAGCCTTCCTGCATTTCTCTGTAGAAGAGCACTCATCCACAAGGCCATTTAAATAAGATCCTTTCAGGTATGGAAAGAAATAGCAGCCAACGAGCTGGATACTCAGCTTTCCTTCAGTCTCTCAGACTCTCTTGCACGTCATTTGTGTGCAGGGTGACACAGGACTGCGAGGCAGTGGCTGGATGCAGGCTGCTGCGTGCGTATCTGTAAGGAAATCTACGGCTTAGATAGGAAAGACCCAGATGGCACTTGGCTGCTCTCTGCCAGCTAGGAATGCAGCCAGGGGCCTTTGGTAGGTGTGGCATTCACCATGAAAAGAAGTCAGAGCTAAAACTGATGTACAATTTTCTCGGCTCCTTGCAATTGTTGCACAGTTTTCTCCGGGAGTTGTTCCCAAGTATACACTTGTGGGTATGTTCACTCAGTTCTGTAAGGAATTTGACTCTCAAATCTGCTTTTAAGCTGAGTTTGGGGCAAGACAAATGCCAGCACTTGGCAGAGGGAAGATAGTAGATGACCTTGGCCAAGGCCCCAGAGCTTCAGGAAAAAATCCATTTTGCATTTTAAAACATGGATTTACAGTCTATGAAGAAAAGCAGACTCGTATTCTTCTGCAAATGGCTGACATGCAGCTTCCAGGGGCTAATGAGTTTCCTGAGAACTCATTTGTAAATCCAATAATTAGTTTATGAATAACAATTAATTAAAAATTGGCTCCCCCAAGAAATGTAGCGTGTCATCCTGTCATTTGTCCTGATTGATCTTCACACACATATTGCAAATGCCTGAGACACATATATAGGAAAAATTAACTGAAACCTGGCACAAAGGCAATATTTTAGCAAAAATTGATTGAAGTGAAATGCAATTATTAATGATTGTCATGTATAATTGCTGTGATTATGTGCTGAATTCTGGGGAAGGGACACATAATTCAGACAATTGGCACATCAGAGATAACTCGATTTGTTACTGCCTCCCTCTTTAATTCATTTGCAGGCGGTGGTGGCGTGGTGCCCAACTGGAGACGTGTTCCTGCTGGACAGAGTGATGCAGCCTGCCAGGTTATGCTGACCCAGCTCTCACCACACCCCACAGAGGCTGTTCCCACCACATCAGGATGGAACCTTTATATAAAGGTGACTTTCACTTCACAGCCTGAAGCCCTTGTTTTTAAAGGAAAGCCAAGCTGGGAAAAGCTTCATCTGTGCTGGTCTGGTGTGCTCATCTGAGCACAGAGGTGGTGGCACTTGGGGACTGGGGTCACGGTGACCCAAGTCATCTTAAAAACATGCTGAGACCATTTCATTGTAGTTGTTTCAGCAATTAGTGAAAGCACCAGACACTTGAAATCCTCAGGGGCAAAAGGTATTTTAAAATGACAAGAAATACTCTGGAATTTGGTCCCCTGCTGAAGGAAAAAGATAGAGAAGGAGGCCTAAGTTCTGAAAAGAAGACAAACATTCCATTTCATGTCAATGGTAAATTTTAGTTGACTAAAAATAGTGGGTTCATTCCATTTGAAAAGAAGCTGCACCAATTTTGTTTCTACGTGACATGCACCATTTTTCTGCTGAATGTTTTGGTTCAGCAGCTGAAGCAGAATATTTATTATTTTCCCAAATCTGCATGAAACCAAGTTGTTAGTTTAAAAAATGAAATATGAGATATACCAGTACCTTTTGTCTGCTCTTCAGTAGCTGAGATAAACCTAGACCAGCTCACAGCTGTACTGGCTATGCTTTTTGATCTGTCGCTGAATCTGCCTTTATTATTTTCAAAATTATTTCAAGCTGATTCTGCATATCTTCCCATGCTTAAAAAGGAGATAATTTGGGTTCTTGATTAAGTTTTGTGTACAAAATTTTAAATTATTTAGAATAAGTGAGGCAATTCCCAAAGAAACAAACAGTAGCAGTAATAAACGACTGTAGCGGCAGAGTCAGGCTTCATCCCTGCTTGGCTCTCCGCATCCAAGATTGTAAGCTGGTTGCTCTGGCCCTTCCCTGCAGTCAGAGGAGAGGCACAGGTGAAACCAGTCCCAATGAAGGATGTCAGTCTTTAATGCCCATCTCTGCATGAAGTGAACTTGCATGCCTGGGTATTGTCCTGCAAAGAGCCCAGTCCTTCTGCCTAGAGAAGAGAGTCTGGAGGCCCTTCCCATGATGGTTTACAGCAAATTGATGGACTGGCACTTGAGGAGAGGAGCCTGGGTTCAGAAGAGGAATGAGGTCCTGGTAAAACAATCTGCCACCAGCTGAACCATCTCCGCATGTCGACCCACGTCCCAGCCACGTGGAGACAGACCACGCAATCTACTTTCCCCATTGAGGGGCAAGGATTGGAAGGTGGGCTGAAGATGGTCATCTTCCTTCTGGCTGTACATTCATCTCTCCACAAGGCAGCACAACCCAGAGCCTTGGAAGGTGCTGGCCAGGCTTTGTGCAAGACATCTGCATGGTGAGAGCTTTGTCTTGGTGACCTGAAGTGCCCCTGTACCCCATAAACACCAAAGACAGCCTCTGTTATCAGGACTCCTTAAAAAGCTCCCTTTCTCCTTACAATCTCTTTTGTGCTTACTGTCCAGTAGGCTTTAAAAACAGCCAAGGATTCACACTAAAATAACAGCTTATAGCTATTTCTGTGCTAAGCCCAGAGCTCAACACAAACTGATGTGCTCAGAAATGAAAGCTGTGCTTAGGTGGGGTTAGGCTTATGATAGCTCACAGCAGGATCTGCAGGTAAACTGCAGCTTAGGGATCTTCTCATTGTCCTCCAAACCATTATTATAAAACCAGAAATTCACAATTTCCTGTTACACATAGAAGAACTGCTGGCATGCCACAGTCCAGAAATTCAGAATTGAAGTACTAAAGCAGTTTTAATTCTATATTGCAATAATGATGAGCAATAACTTGTTATTGTCAGAAGGCATCTGAGATCACACGCAGCCAGGTTTTTAAAGCTTATTTGATCTTTTTCTTTTTTTTCCTCTAAGCCTTATATTTAGTCCTCCTTCCCCATATGAAGAATTCTTTGAACTGCTTGAATAGGGCAGGCCATGCCCTCCTTCTCTGATGTCAGTGAAAAACATCACCCAAAGCTTCATCCTCTCTCTGACTGGTTTCTTACCAACCTGGCAAACATGAACTGTTGCTTCAGGCATCTTCCATTTCTCCCTACTTAGGCTGACAAACAGGAAATTAAACCCTTGTCCATCAAGGAAGAAAGAGGAAGATTCACACAAATTATCCATGGAGGTTCTTGGGAGAGTCACCCAAACCCTCCCACAAGTTGAGACCCAGAGAGATGAATTCTCTTACCAGAATGTCTTTTTCTCCAGCTTCACACCCAGAGAGAGTTTATCAGTGTGCAGATAACTACGTACTGAGACATTTGGGCATGAATCCTGGGTAAAAAGCTTTCCAGCAAAAAAACCCTCTAGCCAGCCCTTCCAGCAATGTCACGTAGCACTGTTGAGCTGGTATAACTTTGATCTCCTGATGGAAACAAGGTGCCCTGCCTTGCTTAGTTGCAACATTTGGAGTGTTATTAGAAGGCAGGATGAACACTTGAAGTTACACCTGAAACTAGGGCATGTTTAAAGCAGTCTGACACCCTTTGCCAGCTCTGAAGTTTTGAAGAAAACAACAAAACAAAGTTATGTTCTCATGAGTCGGGGTGCTGCAGGCAGCCATCAAAAACATTTTGAGGTGGATGGGGCCAAATAAGTTCAGACAGCCAGAGCAGAGCTGTGCTCCCACTGACGTGCACGACACACCTTCACAGAGGGAAGTGTTGGTTTCCAAATGTTGATGCTGTGGGAAAGTTCATTGAAGGCTCTCTGGCCCATAGAGCCATGCTGGTAACAGGGAGCCAGAGGGCTGAGACATGCTGGGGTACCGTCTGTGAGTCAGGAGGACCCAGATCCCACTCCCGTGAGGGGAGTAGATAGAGGAAGACAGCATTCAGATGACAGTGATTTTTAATATCATCTCCATCAAGAAATCTGTTCCCCCTCAAATCTTCTGTGGAAGTTTATTCTGGAGGGGAGTGACATGAGGCTTGTAGGAGGGCAGCGTGGAGCACATCTTATCCAGTAACATTAAGGAAATATTGGAACAGATAGCAGATTCATTGTCAGAGTGGTTTTATAGCCACAGGTTAACTACAAAATACCAGGCAAGAAAATCTGCCAAGAGAATATGCTTTCTTTTATCAAAACAAGCAAACAGTTTTTTTTTCTCAGCAAAGTTATTCTGAATGTCATCTCTGAACCAGTATGTTTCATTTAGAAATATTGACTCCAAGCATTTTCCCCACGTTGATATTTTGATTAAAATGACAAAATTAAACCAATATTTTCATTACAAAAAAATGTTTTCCATCCCACTTGTTTGCCCACTTAGGTGGACTCCCCAGTCTGATGGGTTCTCCACTCAGCCCTGATGGAGTCTTCAGGACCTGGCAGTTTAAAAATAAACAGGCAAGGAAGGCAGTGTACCCTCTCCTGCGCATGACCCCACTCAGCGCCAAGAACATTGTCCTATGATGGTCTACACAAACCCTGGACACATGTACTGTCAGCTGGTGAGTGTGAAGAAGCATTTGCCCACTTGCTGCCCTTAAAACCAGAAATATGTGACCACTTTTCACCCCTATACTGACTCTGCTATTAAAACACAGAAGAGGAGTTCTGCACCTGAAAGAGTGTCCATCATGTTCTTCGTGAGTTTTGTGCCTAAGTGAATTAACTTCTTACTTATCTACAAGAAATTTAGCTTTTCCTTTCCCTAAATGCAATACATCATCTCTGAGTACAAAATTAATTGTATGGGTGTTTAGTATTAAATATGTTAATTGGTTTATGATTTTAAATTAATTAAAGCATGGTCTTTTGTGAAATTTAGCATCTTTTGTCAGACTACTTTGTTGCTTATATTAAGTCCACATTCAAAATACTCCATGTTTTCCAACTTTCTGTTGCCTTAAAGCTCATTAAGTTTTATTTATTTCTGTATTTTTAACTTAGCTATATGTTGGATTTTTTTTTTCCTCGGTTCGTGTCTACGGCTGTTTAGCACCTTTGTCGCCAGAACCAATGATAAATTCATGCTATTAGTAACCCATAAGAAATCCCTTTGTCCTGGTAAATCTGTCACCTCCTTCTGTTGCAGTCAAGCATTGAAACAAGCTACCCAGGGAAGTGTTGGAGTCTTCTTCACTGGAGAGGTACAAAAACCATGCAGATGTGACACTTCTGGACACAGTTTAGGCATGGAGGTGCTGGGCTGATGATCAGAATGGATGATCTCAGAGGTCTTTCCCAACCTTAATGTCTCTATGCCATGGGTCCTAATCTAAATCTGTCTTTAATCCCTTCCAATAGCCCTTTGAGATAAAGAAGTGCTCTTGGGAGGCAGTTCATCTCATTCTTTGGCAGACTCCTGCAGGAGAACTTTAGAAAGTGAAGCTTAAGTGCTATTTTCTCTACTGCCTGATAGTCTGTATAACCACAACAGATGAAGACATCAATAGAGCTGATCTGCAGGCAGGTGATATGAGTCCTATTCTCGAGATGGTGAAGCAGCACATTAATTAGACAACAGACTTGAGATGGATCTGTCCCCACATTTTTCTTAACAAAGTACAAAAATAACAAGATTTTTACTTGAACATAAATTAGAAGAAAAAACTTGAATTAAAGAAGCTCTGCTCAATGGAAAACCCCAACTACCTGCAACTGGCATGACACCCTGTCACCTCAGTCCATGCAAAAGGCCCTTTCTCAGCCTTGCCCTCAGTTCAAAATTCTCTAACGCCTTCCTGGTTTGTAGTAAAACCTGTATAGCCCAGGTCCCCATCTTTACTATTTGTGTGCCTGCTTCCTACCTCTCCCTACAGGCCCTCAGCAACAGCTGGTGTTGTTGACTACCTCCTGGCTCTGCTTTTTGCCCTCTCCTCCTGCCTGTTTGACCTGAGCATCAGGGCAGAGGCTCTGCCAGTGTTCTCAGGGTTCCTCCAGAAGCAGCACTTAGCTGCTGGCCAAGCTGCACAGCTCTCATGCACACACAGAAAATGGAAAAAATGAGCTGGTAGTAAGATATTGTCCACTAGAGAAAACAATCTTCTTCATTGCTCTTACAAACAGCTACATAGCTCAGACCACTGAAGGCAAAATACAATTTTCCCAGCTGCTGAGGAGGAGGTGGCTGTTCTGGCAGAGAACAATTCTCACTCACAGATAAGATAATGAAAAAAAGAAGAGTTCTCAAGTGGCAGCTTCTTTTATTGCTTGGTTTAGTATCTTTCCCCCAGATCAACCCAGGAGTATGAGGAATCCACAAAGATGCACTTAAAGAGAAATATATGTAGGCCATAAACAACTTCTGTGAGCTGTTCTTAATCAACTTTGTAATCCTCTGGGATCACAGTCCTGCCACCCCACAGCAACAGTTCTGAAATAAGACAGAGGAGGGAAAATAATCTTAGATATGGTGGTTAAGAAAGAAGCATTATTCTAGTCGAAGTTGTCCCTGCCCATGGCAGGATGGGTTGGAACTGGATGATCTTTAAGGTCCCTTCCAAAACAAACCACTCTATGATTCCAAGATATTTGTTTCCCGAGTTCACTTTGTTCAATAACACAGACTAGGGAACTTAATGGAGAGATTTCTTCATCAGTCATAGCTTGTGTAGGAGGTACAGAAGAGTTATCAGAAAGACACTGATTGAGAAATGAGCAGATACTGAGGAAAGTCCCATATCCTTGGGCATGGTGTTGCAAAGGCTGAAAATGTTTGTCTAGTTTCTAGTCAGAGTTTCCTTGGATTTAATTTACCATTTTTCCCAAATGGCCTTTGGCTTTTCAAGCAACATTTGTGTCAGCTACTGGAAATCTCTTCCTGCAGTCATTGTTAGACTGAGACCAGTGAACTTCTGTAATCGAGGAACTATGTTTTCCCATCTCCTCTTGAGCAGAGCTTTTCAGACCTCAGTCTTTCCAGTGATTCTCTTCTGAAATCTTTTTGGTTTCCTTCCTCATGTTGTTTTCATTGTGGAGGACAGTATCTGAACAGAGGAACCTTTGGAGATGTCACCAGGACCAAATAAAGAGGTAGCACTAACTTTGTCCTGCTATTGCTTGATCTCTTTGGATTTCTAGATTCAAGGATGATGTTGGTCTCAGCAGATCCAGCCTCAGCCTGGCATCTGGCTTTAAAACTGTTTCTCTTCTCTGTGTTCCAGGGCTTCTCTCAATCTTATTTGAGTTAAAGTTGTTCTCTCCACCTTGACCCTCTTTCTGACATGTCACTTAGAGCAGCTCACACAGGATAACATGATGAACCCCATCAACACTAACCACTGTCTGGCTACAAGTAAATGTGGATCCTAAAACTGCAGTGTGTTTGACTCTGAGAAACCTTGAAGATGCGTGATCTTAGGATTCACATTGGATGGATCTGTACATGTTTTGATTTCGTGGCCCCAAGGCATGAGAAAGTCCCGCTTTCCTCTTGTGTCATCCATCACCAAATCATCACTGAGCATTATTGTCTTAACTCCTAGATTTGCTCTAAGCTTGAACAACTCTGTTCAGTCTCAGGGTTCCTATCAACAGCTGGTGCTGGGAACAAAACTGGGAAATCATCCTCAACTACACAAGAAATAAATAGGCTGAGATCACTCCAGATGCAGGAGCTGGGGCAGTATCCTGGGTCTCATCCTTCTACCATGGATATTTATGTCCATGTTTCAAAACCAGGCTCACTTGGTACCTCTAAACCTGAGGCCCAGAGGGGATGAAACAGCACAGAGTAAGAGGATGACAGATTTGCTCTCCTCCTCCAGTATTTAGACTGGGCTTGGACATAGGATTGGCAACTTGAGGTAAAGCCAATCTTGTTGCTGCCCTATGCTAAGTCTTCTCAGAGACTAAGTAGGTCTTTGAAGGTCCTCAGCAGGGCTCTGTTGCCCATTCTACCATCAGCGGTGTTAGACAGGATACCTGTCTCTCTGTGTCTCCCCATGCAGCCACAGCTGCTCTCTTATTCTGTGAACTTGGCAAGTATTTCTGGACAGTGGGGTTCACATTTCATCTCCTTTCCATCAAAATCATGGGAGACAGAGCAGCAAATAGCAATGCAGAAGACACAGTTAATTTACAGGGAAATTGTCTTTTCCTGTGGTTGGTTTTGTCTCCTGGCAGTGCACAAACGCAGCACCATTATCTATTTCTGCCAGCAATTCTAGTGCTGAAATGTCTCTAATTAAAGGCATGCCGAGTTGTAGATATAGGATATCTTAATTACATGTGTGTGAATAAAGCATTTAACAAGATGTGAGAGGTCCTTCCCTTCCCCTTGGAGCCACCAGTTCAAAGCACAAACCTGCTCGCTTGGAAACAGACAAAATGTGATGGTTTCTGGAGGGCTGTTTTGTTACCAGATTTTGTCTCCAGACTTTTTTTGGGCCAATGCTATATATGATAAACAGTTCAATAAAGCACAACTACTGCTGCAGGAGCTCCTTCCATTTCAGAGGCAGCCTCTGCTCTGTTGAAGCCCAACAATGCACACAATGAAGACCTCTGTGAGTCAAGGTGATGCCGCCTCCCATGGCAAAGGTGCAGGCAAGCCTGCCTCCTCAAGTGAGACCTGAACTGCCTTACTCAAGCAGATGAACTAAATGGTTCCTTTCACTGGCTTCCAGCCTCTTCCAGCTGGCAGAAGTCAGGTCTATCATCTCATCTCACCCACTCTCCACGCAGGCCAATGAACAACCTGGACCAAGACATAGAAATACCATTTCCTTGGAAAGGACCCATTTTAACATACTCCACCTGCCTCCTTCAACCAAAGAGAAGCTCTTAGCAGTCCTAAGTGTTGTGGTTACCTTCTGTACTCATGGGCAGTTTGGCAGAACATGACTGTGGGCAGGGACAAGCAACAGAATCCATACATGACACTGCAGTGGAGCAGTTAGATCATTTATATTTAGTATGGGGCTGCCCTTGGGCTGAGATTTCTTTGGAGTTACATCCAGGATGGCTTACAGATTGCTGTTAGTTTGAGTGAAATCAGCACCTAGAATCTGTCTCTCTCTTAAGTGGGTGAAACACACACTTCATTCAAAGTCAAGATTAGTTGTATTTCTAAAACTCTTAGGGGACTTTTAAAATAGCTTTTCAGAATCTACTTACAGAGGAGCAGGTGTTCAAGTCACATCAGTTTTAAGACCTCACTGGGTTTTAAAGGTTTAATGGAGGCTCCTAAATAATTTTGGAAAATCTCAGCTCCTTGTGTCTGCAAGGAGAAAGAATACACTCTTTTGCAAGCCCTACTCTCCATAAGAAAGGCAAATCCACAGCTGAGGTCACTTGCTTATCATTTTTACTGCATCCCTGGCCAGGTTCCAGCGGAGCTTCCCTAAATGATGCTACTGGACAAGAGTCCTTGGCAAGAGAAGAAGCACACTTGGCTCGCAGAGCTTTTGTCCTGCCAGAGGGTAAGGATGAGCTTCACGAGAATGTTTATTAATGCTCTGCTTGCAGCTCCAAAGTAGTGAACACAAAACATAGTAGAACAAAATACAGCTCTGGCCAAAGACTGTTGGGAAAAACAGAAATAGAAAATCGAGATTCAAATTCAAAATCAGTGTCAGGCCCATTGGAAACACCTCCTGTTGCTCTTGGGAGCAGCAGCAGAGCTGCAGGTAAATAGATTGTTTGTTCCCTTGGGGCTTTTGCAAGGATGTGGTAGATGTGTGCTTACCCATGCACAGTGGAAATCATGTGGGACCTCTCTCCCACCCAGCCACAAGTTAGACCTCACCAGGTCTTCAAATCACGTAAAAAAGATGAGACATGATAAGACCTCCTCATTGCCCCCGTCAGGATAAGGGAAAGGAGAGAACAAGACCAGCCAGGCTGCTGTGATTTCCATCGCCTTCACACTTCCTAAGGATGGTGATGGCTTCTGGATAGAGGGACAATCTCCACTCACCTCCTCCATCAGCCCCAGCCAGGAGGGTACCCAGGCAGGCAGGGGGTCTCCAGGATCTCACTGGGAGGCCACAGGCCAGCCAGTTACCAAAACCATGGTACAGCATTGCTGGGGCACAGCTCATCCTAGGCAAACACCCTGCCTTCCCTTGGGGACCTCCAGGCCCTTCCCATGCCCTACAGCATGCATGTCCATCACCTGCACAGCTCCCACTGTGGGCACCCTCCAGGGGTGTGGTGAGAAAGCGAGGCTGTGAGGCTGCAGCCTGTCTCAGCCCCTTTCTTCACTGACTTTTAATATAATAAAAATATAATAAAAAGCAACCATCCATATTTCCCCTGAGTTTGGATAAGCTTTCCCTTCCCATGACATTGCTGTTTTCTCCATGGGTCAATTTCTCCCCATCCTGTCTTGGCATCTTTTTATAGTGGATTAAATTGTTTTGATTAAATGAAAACACTGGTGTATTACCAGGGAGGCACAGGTCTTCTTTATCATATAAACGAACTGCAAGGAGGTGGGTAGGACGATTACCAAGTGAGAGCAGAGCTGCTGCACATTGCAGAGGGAAGCATTACACCAAACATTCAAACCTGCAGTTCATTACCTCATGGCAATAAATTTTATAACTTGGCTTTCTTTTTTATTGCCGTAAAACATAATGGACTGTTTCCAAGTTAAAGCCATGATGCTGGGTATAATCTGTCCAGAAAGCAATAAAGCAAGGTGCATTTTAAAAATTTCCTCCATTTCTTCAATATCAATGTAAGCAACCTTCCTGAAATAACTCAAGGGAAAGCAGGGGCTGGCAGCTTCTTAAGCATCAGCACTGAGTGCACAAAGAGGTTTCAGGGCATGTTCAAGCACTTTGTATGACTTCTCTTCTTGTAAGATGTAAAAAGCAGAATATCTGCCTGAGGTAACTCAGGCACACTGTTGCCATAGTTATATGAACATGCTGGAATCATCAATAGATTTGTTCTCCTAACATCCCGCTGTGATTGGGGATTAATTCCATCTCCATTTTATCGATAGAAACCTAAGGCAGAGAGAGTCCAAGGGCACACAGGAGCCAGTAGTTGAAGCCAGAAGATGAAATGCAGCCTGAAGATGTCTTTGTTAGATCCTAAATACAGCCTTGGACTGCTGGATCTGGCTATGTATCACACAAAGTTGTCCCATATCTGCTCAGGGTGCAGAGTCAGGACAGGTAGCTCAGAGGCTTCAGGTGATGTATTTTTCTCTCCAAATCCATCTCTGAGATTCATAGAATCATGGAATGGTTTGGGTTGGAAAGGACCATGAAGGTCATCCAGTCCAACCCCCCTGCCATGGACAGGGACACCTCCCAGTGGATCAGGGTCTTCAAGCCCCATCCAGCCTGGCCTTGAACACCTCCAGGGATGGGGCAGACACCACTGCTCTGGGCAACATGGGCCAGGGCCTCCTCACCCTCAAAGCAAAACATTTCTTCCTAAGATCTCACCTATTTTAAACCTTTACCCCTTTTCCTATTGCTACAGGGCCTCCTGAAAAGTTTTACCCTATCTTTCTTATCAGCCCTCTTTAAGTATTGAAGGGTGCCAATAATGTCTCCTCGGAGTCTTCTCTTCTGCAGGCTGAACAATCCCAGCTCTCTCAGCCTCTCTTCACAGGGGAGGTGTTTGCTCATTTTTGTGAAATACATCTGGAAAAGTAGCACAAAACACATCATAAATTGCATTTTTCCGTATTTTTGGCTATGCTATTTAAAGGGGCCAAGGGAAAGGCTACCAAAGCATTAGCTCTGTCAAGAACAAATATCACCAACACTAAATCATGTTTGCCTTGAGGTTTCTAGAAAAAAAACAAACACCCTTATTTTTGTCATTGTCTCACCTGGAATTTTTACAGAAAACAAGCTAAATTCTGCCAGCTAGAAGATAAATCGAGTTCAAAGCCTATTGCAAATTTCATCAGAGAAGCTTTATTTGTCTTACAAATTCTGTCCCTTAGTAGAAATGATCAGTATTACTTCTAATCTCAGATTAATTCATAAAAGTAAAAGTATTGTTTAATACATGCATCTACATGCATACATGCAGTAATTTTTTTACAGACAATATATGTTCAGGTTCTCAAACTGATCCCTGCAATGGCAAAATGACAGTTGTACAGCACTGAGAAGCTGTTTCTGAGTATATCTGACAGTTACAATGGATTAAATTCTTTGAGAGTCTTGCTGATCCCTGACTACATTTTTAGACCTCCAGCTAACTTTAAAAACCTAGTTTCCATGTCTGTTCACAATCAGGGACTACTTCCACATCTAATTACAAAGGTAATTCTGAAGGAACTATGAAGCAATCATTAACTGACTTTGGACTTTACTTTCATTATTTTCCTCTCCTCTAAGATGATGGGAATCCAAAGTAACTTCACTGTAACCATTGAAATTAGGAATACAGAAACGAGAGACTGGAAAAGTCATATGGTACTGAAGCGGTGTGAAAGTCTAGAAACCCTCATGATCACATGAAAACTCTCAGCTCCCTGAGTCTAAATGACCTGAGAGCATCCCTGCTGCTCTCTGAGCTATTCTGGTTTGGTTTTGGGATCAAGACTATGCTGCCTCAACCAGAATATCACTCAGGCTCCACACAACCTCCTTTTCTGACCTCAGAGCAGTGTTTAGGCAGTTAGACAGCACTTAGGGCAGTAACATCTAGTTTTATGCAGTTACTGAGGGATGGGTACTCTCAGAGTCACTGAACAACTGTATTGAACTCTTCTCCTGTACGTGAATTGAGGTGCAATCAAATGTATGTATATAAAGAAGCCCTGCCTGCTGTCTCTGATGCCTGATATGCTTTAATTTCAGCTTCTTTAATCGCGTCTGAACAACCAGCAGCACAGCAAACACTTCCTTGCCCTGATCTAAGCCCTGACTGAGTTAGAAGGAATCATTTCACTGCTCATGCATAGTGTAGGATGAAATGCATCCTGTATACAACCCAACTAAGGCAGATCAGCAATTTCAAGGGGCCAAACCTGCTGGCTTCACCCTCCCATCTCCATGCAGAAAAAAAAAAGAGTTCAGTAAAAATGAATTTTCCTTACTTTCTGCCAATCATTTCTTCTCTCCATCTAGATTGATTAAAAATTGCTATTTAACTCTCAAGCAAGCATTACACATAGAGAAGGTTAAAAGTCTCCCTCTTTACCTTTCTGCATTTGGGGAAAGGTTCCCTGAATGGCCCATTTAGAATATAAATAATGGCTACTAATTTTATTTCATATTAAATGTCCTGCAAATTAAATTCACGTCTTTGCACTTCATCAACAAAATTAAAACAGTTAAGGAAGGGATTTGTTGATAGAAGATGCTAAAATTATCTGTCTTTAATTAATCCTGAAGAGAACATGCTGAAGTAGAGAGCCTTTAATTCACGTCAGCATTTCCCTGTCTACAGCAATATTAATTTAAGCATCATGGACTGGGTTAAAATTCAGTGAGACACAGATTGTTGAAGCTCTGCATTCATTTAGATTGTGCTGGATTCATGAGTAGAAGAAGATATCTCCCAGACAAGCACGGGAGAACTTTCAGCTCCCCAAGAAGAAGCTTCCAGGTCTGTCAGGACTTCAGTGAGTGAAGAAGGAGGGATTTAAGGGATACTCCATTACCAAATGGGAGACAGGGGCAGAAGCAGGTGAGTCCACATGGAGGGAGAGAGAGAGCAGAAAAAAAAGAGCCAGATACAGCCTCAGTCCATTGGTAGGACAAACCTGAGGTGAAGGATGGATTTGGGGATAAGTCACTCCTGCAAAAGTTCTAGAATCAAAAAAAAAGGCAGACCTTTGCTATGTTGTCTTTCTTGATATCCAAGAAAACGATAATTTGTTAATTTGTAGATATGACTGTTGATGTTTCGTATTCAGTCATAAGCTGGGATCTCAACTAACTGGTCACCTTGGCTCCTTCTATGGTCATATGGATATTGCCAGAGCTACACAAATGATTTGGAGGAGCAATGAACTAAACCGTTCATCTGTGAGAAGCCACTTGGTGTGGGAGATCAAGTCAGACTGGAGATCTATGGGAGGTTTTCACAGAAAATGGCTAAAAGACTTTGGGATACAGGACCTCGGGAGAGGCCCAGCCCCTCCTAAGAACTACAACAAGGATCAGGCTGTCATACAGGCTGCATTTGCACATGAGGTCCTAGACCTTGTCACAGGTCATCCATAGCTCCTTATTCTCACAAAGTTGCCATGTTTGTTCAGTTACTGGCTGGGCTGTTCTCCCTCCTTCCTCCTTCAGGGGGGACCATTGTGAAGGGAGTAGCACAAAATTTATGGATCTGAAAGAGTAAGACTCCAAAAACATTCTTAAAAAGTGGGAGAAAGCGCAAGAAGGAGGTTAATGGTTTATCCCAGTGATGAGAACCCTCTGGATAAGAACAAGAAGTGCCATGCGGCACTTGGTAGGAAATGTAACATTATTCCAAGTCAAGGATTGCTATCTGCTGTGTTAGGGGAGAAGCTGCAGAGCCAGAAAGGCACACAAAAGATTAACAACAACATAAAAAAAAACCCCAAACAAATAATTTTTGGGTTTTCAAGCAGCTCTTTTCAGGAGCAGCCAGCTTGCCTTGCAAGCAGCTAACCAAAGTAGGATGAAGATCTCAGCAGCAGCTTGTTCTGGCACGCACATCAGTCTGGCTTCTTAATGCCATTAGCAACTCATAATTACTGAACATCTCCAACCTAACATCTCTATCCAAGCAAAGATCAGCAGACTGGCCAGAATGGTCAAATAAACAAAATCAGAATGCATAGACTATGTGTGCGCACAAGCATTCGTGTTTGTCAGCCTGCCCATCCTGACCCAGTAGCTCTCAGCTGCAATATCATCGATCCATGGGAGAGCTCCATCACGTCGGCTGCTCTCTTCTAGAAAGGACAATCCCCTTTACTTTTCTGGTCTGGCCTACCTTCCTGTAGATTCCCATGCTCTTACAAAAGAGGAATGCTATAAATATAGGCCAACATAGAAAAAGAGCAGAAGGTGCCAGGATGAATTACTAGGATCTACAAAAGAGTCCATAATAAATGAGAATCCCTAACACAAGAGATCTGGATCCTGAGTGCTACTGCTCCATAAAACTGACAGCTGGTAAATGTGGAGCAAATGAAAAGAAACTGCATCTGCTCTGTCCCTCCCTGGGATTTACTGTCACTGGGGCAAGGACAGCCATGCTGGAGTTAGTAGAGTTTAGTGCCACCACAGAGAAAAAGCAGTAATTTAGCAGACAGCAATAACCACACAGATTGAATCTTTTCCCTTGGCCACTTGAGCATTTCCAGGAAGCCAAAACCTGGAATTGCCCATGAGCAGTACAATCAAGTACTCACCTGAAGCCACGTGGCAAATCCCTGGAGCACCTGCAAGCAGGAGCTGAGAGGCTGAAAGTGCAGCAACCACTTTTATATCACAGCCATCCTACCCACCCAGAAGTCCTGGGAAGAGAGAGGGCTGGAAATGCAAGCGTGGGCTTTGTCTTGGACCTTGGTACAGTCACAGACTGCTTCCATTTTTTTCCTGTATAGCCAGTTCCCTCACTAAGTAGTTGATTTAAATAAGAACATCTATCTTCTAAATTGTGTGTATCAAACAATCAATCACTTGGAGGCTGAAAACCTCCCCAAATCTGTAATTACGGTGTCACAGCTGATTGTGATGAAAGTGAAGCTGTCAGGGAGACATTTGTGAGACAAACACACTTGCGCACAGCAGTTTTCCCCAGAGTGCTATGGCAAGCTTTCCTGCCATATGGGGCCATGATTAATAGCCCAGCCTATATGTAAATATTTAGCTGTTTAGGAAGCAACAGGATCCAATTACCTTTCAACCCATTTCTCTCCTCATGATAAAATAGAGAGTGGAATTTCTGAATTTTTTTCTTAAAAGAAAGAAAAAGGATTAAAAGAAAAAAGCCCCGATGACTCATATTCTACAGATGATATTAAAGACATTCTTTTCTGTGCCTAAGGTAATACAGGCTGAGAGCTCAGCTGGGCAAAGCAGCTGAAATCTCTTATTTTCTCATTACTATTACGTTCCTCTCCAAGGAAGTGAACACTGGCACTTTCTGCCGATAACCCCTTGTGACTGTCACTGTGACAGTGGCCTGGAACCAGAGCTCTTGCTGGTACACGATACAATCTGAAGCAATGCTGTTATCATAAGCTCTGTGGTTTTTAGGACAATCCTTAAAGCTTGCAGCTACTGGGAGGGAATGCTGCCTGAGAATCGCAGCAGCCCCCGGGGCAAAGAAACCAGACGTTTCTGACTCTCACTGTGGCAGGGACAGTTTGAAGCTCTGCTTTATGTGCACCCGGAATGGTGAAGTGAGGAGGAAAAAAAGCCTACACAACAATTTCTGTCTCTCTCTTTTTAAAAAAAAAACCCTCAATTCTATGGCTTTTCTGGCAAGGTCAACATTTTTGACTGTGTTCTCCTTTTTTAGGAGGGCTACCCACCTCCCTGTCCCAGCCCTCTTCACCCTCTCTCCAGAGCCCCAGCACATCCCCTCCATGAAGCCACACTAAGAACTGGATTCAAGCACTGCTTGCTGCCTTCCTTGAGCTGATATATGAGTGTTACCACAGCCTGGATCATCAGGCTTCCTCCAGCCCCCAGCACAGGGTCATGGACCCCTTGGGAAACCTCTTCATTCATGGTAATAATTTTAGAGGGAGGAGCCCAATGAAACAGGGATGGAGATGGTGTGTCCTATATGGCCTCAGTCAGCTTTGTCGCAGTGCTGCTGAAGCAAAGTGTGGATGGCCCTTTGGGTCACAGGAACCATCCAGATTAACTGTTGCCATTGCCACACTGTCAGCCCCTGGATTTGAAGAAGCCAGGACTCAATTAAACATTAATGGTGTTTAGGGCATTCAAAGCGGAGGGCTGTCACTCTAAGCACAGACACAGGGCACTGAACACTGTGTACTTATTAACAGAACCAGGGCATTAATGGTGTTTAAAGATCCAGCTTGATACAACACAATTTTCAAATGCAGGGACTGGAGTCCTGTTAAGCATATCATGCAGCAGACATTACTATTGTCCAGCTCCCATGGGAATCCCATAGGGCCAACTGTGAACTGGAAACTCTTCATGTAGAGGTCAATGTTTGCTGGTTATTTTATTTTCCTGTTGTGCACAGGTGTGTACAGAAAGAAGGGATTTTGTGGGCTTCACTTCCCCTCAATTGCTCCACGAGCCCAGCAGTCTCTCTGAGGACTCTGCAGAGCTATTTCTGACTTGTGCTGATCCAGATGGGCCTTAAACAGAGTAAGGTGATGGGAAAGTCTGCTTCTTCCAAGAAAGAAAGAAAAAAAGAAAGACTAACAGCAACAGGAAGGACTTATGCAGTGAGTGCCCACGGCATGGGAGAGGATGGAATCAGAGATGAAGGGGAGATTCACAAGACTTCAAATCATTTCCATCTGGGGCTTGCTCAGCAGTTCCTTCTCTGGATGGATCCAGGTCAACCTCAGCCCTCTGGCCACAGTCATTTTGGTGTTTGAAGTGATGACATCAAAAGGCAGCACAGGGACGCTTGCAAGCACTGGGGCTTGAAATGTAGTGAGTGAAGAAGTCTCTGGGGATTGGCTTCAGGTGTAAAGTACAAGTCGATCTGACAATGCAGTGAGGACAGAAGCAGGGAAGGGCTGGCCATGCGAACCAGTATGACAGTATATATCTTCATCAGAGTCTGAGGTCTTAGGTATGGTTTACATTAATTGCTGTGGGTTCACTTCTCCCACAGCTCTGCAGTGGAAGCAGGATCGGGTGTACTCACTTCTGATCTGTGATGCAAAGAAACAAGCAGCTTCACATTGCAGTGTCCTCACCCACTTCTGACTCTCCTGCTGTGGCTGCATCAGGCTTCAGTCTGTTAATGCCACATGGATGATTTCCCAGCATGTGGGAGGACCCTGATCTCCAGGATGAGATCAGAGAAGGTCTGCAAAGCAACTGCTTTGGCCTGGTGTAAATGCAATGTGGATTGGAGCTCTCCTCTTCCAGCTTGAGGAGCTTCTTCCAGTCCAATTCACAGAGTCCTTCAGAGCCATCTCACCATGAATGTTTGATCGACTACTGAGGAAGCTCACGGGACCAGTGCATGAGGCTGTCAGTACCATGAGCATGGAAGAGGACCTCTGTCTTGCACTAAAGGCATGACTAAACATGAATCTCTACACAAAGATCCACTTCCCACTGTGAGGTGCCTGTGCAGAACATCCCATAGTATGCGCGCAGGCTGAGCGCTTCCTATGTGCTTCTGCATATCCTCTGCTTGCTTCCTGCCATTGCTTTTCTGGTCCAAGGCGGTAGGAGCACAGGGGCAAGGGAGAGGCTGCCTGGGGACCATCAAAGGAGGAGGGGGGGTAGCATCACAGACTGCAGAAACAGACAGTGCAGGTGTTCTGTGGGAGAGAGGGGGGATGATCTATCTGCAACCTGGCACACAAAAACACATCCTTTCACCCTCAGAAGGGAGAGCACTGTGGCTGTGTAACATAAATCATGCCAAAGGCATGTGCAAGCGAGCAATTACCTCTTGGGAAGTTAAGGCTTTGGCATTCGACCCTGTGAATTGCAGAGAGGAAGAAGCAGAAGGTGGAGATGTCATTAGACTATCAATAACTACATGCATGGTACAGCCATTGCAGCATGATTTGACAGAATAAGCAATTCCAGAACCAATGCCTCCTGCTACTCCTTTTAATTCAAGCATCAATAGTGCTGGCAAATACCCCCACTCCTGCTGGCACTTCTCAGCATACAGCCACAGCCACCGGCAGAGAGCATTTCCACACTAGGCATCTGATGCAAAAGCAGGGGCTGAAAGGTCCAGTCCTGTTGGCTGAGACAGGCTTAACATTGGAGAATGGCATGGCACTGCATGGAGTCCTTTTCTTTTACATCATTTCCAGCTTGCACACACAAGGGTCTCTGAATCCGACAGTGAAGTGCTGCTGAAATGACTGGACTGGGATCCTGAACGCCCATGTTTGCTCTGTTAACACTTGCCTTGCCTGTTCTCCCACCCCAGCTAGAGGGGCATTTTCAAAAAAGCCTTTTCCTCTTTGGATTTCCTTTTGATCATACCATCTTTTACACTGTACTTTCATTCTCCAAATAGCAAACATGCTTCACCCTGGATCCTCAGGCTGCACAGCTCTGTCTTTGCTGAATATATTTCATAAGCAGTTATGCTAAGGTGATGGTCTCTGGCATCTGGTAAAGAATTCAATATTGACGTTATATCTCCTGCAGAGATCACTGCCTATTTAAATGAACAAAACTGTAAACCCTGTACTGGAAAGTGCTATGATGAGTAGGACTCACTAGCACCATGACATGAATGACTTTTCTATTTTTTGAAAGAGGCAATAGCAGTCTCAACTCCCAAGCACATCTAAGCAAGCCATGAGCTTTCCTAGGATACTAATTAGGAGAGAGAGACAGCACGTGTTAATTATCTCAGTCACAATGAACAGTTTGCACAGATGTTCATATAGCATGGTCTGTTTTCATTCCTAGCTTTTGCACAGATCCTCTAAACTAGGAAAAAGTCTATAAACTTTAACAAGGTAAAATAATCTCATCTGTGAGTACTTCCCGAAAAGAAGTGACTACAAGTTGGAAGGCTCTGCTTCAAGGCAATTTCCTTATATATAAGGGACAACAACATAAAAGCTCTGTAGCGAGCTTCCAAGAAAGTGCAAAGCAGAATGCTTTCTCAGGTGCCCATAACTCAAAAATAGACTGTCCAATTCAACACTTACTCATACAGACAAAGCACTCTCCTCTGGGACAAGCCTAAATATAAAAAATAAGATGAAGGTTAGAGCTGTCATCAGGAAGTTAGAAGAATTATGCATTTATCATTAAGCCGACAGTGGATTCTTCCAGCCTTGACAACAGTCGTGACAGTGGCCTATGAAGTATTTGAGATCACCTGATGAAAGAGATGGGCACTACTGTAATATAGGCAAAGCCAGGAGGAAATTGTCTTTGTTCAGCTGCCCACTGGCTTCCCACATTCTTAGATCAAACTCTCCTTTAGCTAATTTTTTTCCCTATGATGAGTTCAAAAAGAAGTGTGAATTCAAATAAGGAAAAGACACAGAAATTGCCAAAGTTAAAAAAAAAGGGGGGTGTCTGAACAGCAGCAGAGACTAATTTGAGTCTGCCACATGGTGCAGCTCTCCATGATTGAACTCAGGCACTGCAGGACTCCCAGGCAGGCGGCTGCAATTATTCTCACAGGGAATAGTGTGTCATTCTTGTCTATCAGCTCTTCTTGCTCCTCAAGCCTGGCAGGACCACCCAGACTAACTGCTCTGTGGGACCTGATGCACTGTGATATATGAAGAAATGGGTCAAACCAGAGGCTTATTCACTCTTACCAGACAAACAAAGAACAGCAGAAGTTCCTAGCCCCTAACAGAGCCAACAGATAACACAGTTAAAACTAAGAACTCTGGCAAGTTGATCCTTACACCCTACTTCCAGCTGACAGTGCACTCTGCTCTTGCATCTTCAGCTTCCCGCTCTGCCTTTTCATCAGACTGTCATTTTAGTCCTCACACAAGGTTTCTTTGCCTGCCTCAGTCAAGCTTGTTCACCTCCTTTAGCAACAAGATGAAGTGATAGACTCCACAAAAGTAATCCTGAATGTTTTTTGATCTAGGGGTAATCTTGGACATTTTTTCTCCTACCTATAGCTGTCTTCCTCCGCATGAAATTCTTCACAGTGTAGCTCCTGGTCCTCAAAGAAGACACAATCACAGTGTTTTCCCACCGCTTCTACATCCTTCCCACAACAGTGTGCCTTCTTTAGCAAGTTCATGCTTTGTGAAGTGTGCCTCTTGCATAATAGTAGAGGAGAAATGGCCATTTCTGTTGTCTTGATCCCATAGAGCGTGTGTTGAAAATGACTGCTTTCATCAATGCTGTAGAGCTGTGCCCTGCTGACCAGGGAAGGTCAATCAACCACGTTTCATCAGAATGGTTGCAGAAGTTACATTTTTTCATGATATTCTCTCTGAGAAAAAAAACCAACTGGTTGAATCAGCTAGAATCACACACAAAGAAAAAAAATATGACAAGTAGAAAATTGCAAAGCTTTGAAAAGTTACAAGCAGTTGGAAAGCATCTAGCAGAGAAGTCTTTAGGTGACCTAGCCTAGCTGCTGTTAATATTCCAGCAGTAATAAACAGGAGCCATTTCCCTTGTCCTCTCCTC
Organism: Clamator glandarius; assembly: GCA_033459285.1. NCBI lineage: Eukaryota > Metazoa > Chordata > Aves > Cuculiformes > Cuculidae > Clamator > Clamator glandarius. The sequence continues at coordinate 2,366,731 of JAUNZM010000269.1, read as the reverse complement.
TGGGATTCTCTCCTGCAACACTGGTTGGTACTTGAATTCCCATAGTTTATAACAAAGCTATCGTCTGATACTGCAAACACAGTGACATTATTACAGAATTTACCCTGCAGCAAGATATGAATTAGAGTCAACATTAGCAGACACCAAATATTTACTTTAGAAAAGGAAAAGGTATTATTTCATAAATCAAAAATTGTTCCCTTGGCCCTTAAATGAAGTTTAAAAGCAGTCTCTGTAATTACAAAGTACATTGTATAATGCCAAACCAATTGAATCTATGGTTGACCCTTTGCTTGTGGATTCCCACCTCAGCACTCTGTCTATGACAGTGACTGAGTCTTATTGATTAGAATCCCTGACTGGTATTCGTTTGTGTTGTGCAGTGGATAGAGAAGCAGCATTCAATGGAGAACCAAATTCCTTTGGGAAATCAAATGAAATGAGGTAGCACAGAGGTGTTGTTTAATGACTGGGGAGCAGTCTCTCTTGTGTGTTAGGTGTTTAAAATGTGAGACCATCTATTCCTTCCCAGGTGCAGGATTTTGCATTTTCCAACCAGAAAAAACTAGGCTGGAAGGGGCCTCCAGAGATTGTGTAGTCCCCAGGCAACTAAGGAGTAGGAGATCCATTATCTCAAGTACCTTAAGACTGAGGTCTCTTGTCTCTTCTGGAAGGGTAAACTGCATCCAGGACCCAAGAAAGTTCCATGCTCCCCATTAGCACAGAGCCTATCCTGCTGCTACTCCCCATCCACAGTCATAGGATCAAAGAATAGTTTGGCTTGGAAGGGACCTTAAAGCCTACTCAGTTCCAACCCCTCTGCCATGGGCAAGGACACCTCCCACTGGATCAGGTTGCTCAAAGCCCCATCCAACCTGGCCTTGAACACCTCCAGGGATGGGGCAGGAAGTTATCACTTATTTTCCCTGAGAAGAGACCAACAAATGCCTCACTTCAGCCTCCTTTCAGGGAGCTATAGAGAGTAATAAAGTCTCCCCTAAGCCGCTTTTTCTCCAAACTAAACAACCCCAGTTTCTTCAGCGGTTCTTCGTCTGACTTGTTCTCTAGACCCTTCTCCAGCTCCATTGCTTTTCTTCGGACAGTACCTATCTCTGCAGAAAAAGGAAAGCAGGACTGTGAGCCTGACAACAGTTCTTTACCTCCACTGCACAGCAGTGTGGGCAGGGGGAATGGGGGCTTCAGCAGTCCAAAAGCCCTGGTCCTTGTGTCTTTGGCCAGGCCAGTATTTTTCAGGTCCTTAGTAGGCCATGAGCTTGCCTTAGCAGGCAATAATCTTTATCAGGTCCTGGTCAGGATGGTCTCTCCTATCACAGAGGCATGAGGTGCCCTTATACTAACAGATCTCTGAAATTTAGTTCTAGTTATTAAAGACATTGTGTTCCAGGTATCTGCCCCCATTGTGCAGCCACAAGTCAGCGCTCACTGGAGAAAAGCTGATGGAAGGAAGCAGAGGTGTATCCACACTGCAACGACCCTGAGTCACCTCAGCCTACTTAATTAAGCTGCTGACGAAAGCGAGTTTGCAAAAACTGCCAGTCTGAAGTGCCTGCAGCAGCTCATGTCCAGCCCACCCTGGCCACAGGGTAGGCAGCTGAGGCAGTAACATAGTCAAGAGCTGCAGCAAAATCTACTGAGCTTGTTTTGCTGGAGACCTCAGGGTGGAATTATCCTGTCAGTGTGGCCGAGCCAGCTGGAGTGACCTTCACACAGCCACGCTGAACAAACCCAGCAGAGACCATGAAGGAGCCTGTGTTTCCTGCAGCCATCCCATACCCCGACTCTTAGTCCTGAGACAAAATCCTGTTGTTGTCCCCAGACTTTTCTACTTTCTTGTCACAAAACCAGCAGAATTATTTGTCATTTCAGAAAGCTTCTGCTGGTAAGGTCCTGGGCTGCCTGTCCGTGCCACAGCACCACAAATTGATGTTGCAGGAGCAGATGCTCAGTGGAGTGCTGCTGAGCATCTCATTCAGGAGTTGGGGGCCAGCTGGAGGGACACTTGGGGTTGGCTCTGGCATCACTAACTCAAGAGGAAAGGCAGCTCTGAGGATAAATTGGGGCCTGTTTGGATCATTGGATCAGAATTTCCAATGCAGTGACAAAACAGTCAGTAGTTTTCCTGTCTTGAGGGACACTTCAGTGGATCATCAAGAAGGTCTGAGTTGGATTTTGTTATGGAGATGAGACTGTAACACAGCAAGTAGTTAACAAATGCTAGCATGAGCAAATGCTTAATGAGGGGTAATGAGGAATCTTTGTCTCTCTCTGTATCAGGTGGTTTACAAACCACTCCTCAGGTTGTTTCACTTCAGAACATGGCCTTCAAGAAGACAATGACCTTGCCACACTGACCAGTATTCACTCATGGGAGGCAATTCTACACACCCAGAGAAGAGCAGGGGGATATTTAGATCTTCTCCAGCACTCAGGACGACTGATGGGGCAGGAAGTTACTGCCTAGAAGATCCTTACTCTTGTCCACATCAGGTTCTGGGCTAGATGAAAAAAAACAGAGTCTTAATAAGCAGTAGATCTGCCCTGCATGTATGGGCTCTGGGCACTGCATTCAGCATAGCAGACTGGGAGGGACGTGAGGAAATAAGGATAATTCCAGGGAAGAGTTCTCTGTTAAGGACACTCTTTTACGGATACTCTTGAAAGGAATAAGTAAATCCTGCAAGCTGCAACCATCACAAACCCACTTTGAGTGACTCTTGTGGATCTAGCTGGATACTGTGTCCGGGTGAGGGAAATGAAACAGAAGGGTAACTTCAAACCTCTTCTTTGTTTCACCAGAGAGATGCTGTCTGAGGGTAGAGCAGACACCAGAAGCAGCTTGGACAGTTGGGGAATTCTCCTAGTTGTTTATAGCTGTTGACATACTTGGGGCACAAGATCTTTCACTTCTTCCCTGAAGGGCAAGGAAGGCTGATGTGAATTCATTCTACCACTTCTGCACCAACTCCAGGTGATGAATAAAAAGATGCTTATTTTTGAAACATCCCTGTAATCCTCCACTCCCTTTGGACCCCAGCTGACATTTCATTTTTCCCAAGTGTCTTGAGCCTGCAAGAGAAAAATCATATGTCTGATGCTGTCCTACAGTCAAATATCAACCCTTTTGTGGAAAACACTCCTGCTGTCCTCTCCTCAATTTTGCAGGTCTTCAGAATTGATGGAGATAATGATGCAGAGCAAGAAAGATGGGACAGACTAGAACAGTCATGGCAACTCTTTTTTCTACAACTGGTCATGCGCATGGAATTGTTGGCAGAGCCCTGTCAGCATGGGAACAGATATGAAAACAGCCCCTGTTTTATATATATACCAGATCTATTAAAACAGCCACTGTTTTAATGAGGAGTCTCCCATGCATTCATAGCATAGGAAGCTGGTGATAGAGTGTCACAGGACAAAAGAAAATGACAGAGAAATGTCAGTCTCATTAACACAAGGTGGCAGTCCGGACAGAGTTATCTTCTGGAGACATAGAGGATGATCATATCAGGAGTGAATGCTGTGCAAGAGACTGGCACAGCAGGAAAAATGAGGCTGAGAAGTAGCCCAGGAGAGCGTGTGTGTAACATGGAAAGGCACAGCTGGCAAGATACAGGTACAGCTCCTTGCATGAACAATGTCACACGGATCAGACCAACAAGGAGCAGTCAGATTGTTCCTGCCTGCCCCTTTCCATGAAAACAGCCCTGCCAGTGCTCTTTGGGATCTAACACCCTTGGAGGAAGAACAAAGCGACTGCATCTGGGAGAAGTGCACACTGCAGGGAGAGGCACAAAGTCCAGCCATGAATCCTTATAGTTTGCCTTTCATCCTGTCATCCCACTGGTCCATTCCCTCCAGCTCTTGGCTTAGATGGGAACCAGCAAGATGTTTACCACATTACAATTAAGAAATGCCTTCCTTGGGACACCAGCAGTTCTAACTCTGGGATGACAACTCATCGGTGTTCTGTAGTAATCTGCATTTAAATCCCTAAACCAGCACTCCATACAGGTGTATGGACTCAGTTTGCGTGCACAGCCTTAAGGGTGTAGTGTCATTGAAATGTGTAAGGCACTGATACCTGCAGCTAGCTATAACCACCTCAAATCCTACCCCAGGAGCTTGTGGAAGCCTCTCCTTGTGCTTCTAGGATTGCCATGAGGGAGCCAGTACCATTGGCACAGGCACAGGCTGAGCTTGTGTCCTGGTCCAGGACCCTCCCCTGGAGGCTTCCTGGTGACACAGGGAGGAGTAGGAAGCCACCAAGCAGCACTATGTCCATAGGAGACACTGAGCACATGCACCCTGTAGTGGAATGCTCACATCCTTTCTGCCTTTACATTTTAAACTAATTTTCTACACTCCTCACATTCTTCCTGTTGCTTATTATGGCTGGAAATATTAGATTCCAGGCTCTGCATGTTAATTCTTCCCTGTCATACTCTCCCTGCTCCTGTGCCGCTGGCAAAATGATCCCAGGGTACCATCTCCTTTGTTTCACAGAGAATGTTTGCTTGTAGGAGCTCATCTTTATTTATCAGGAGCTGTGTTGACAAGCCTTTAAAAAACAGCTGATCTCTATTTCCTGCTTACTGAAAATCAAAAGAGCCTGCAGGAAATCAGATAGAACAACCATTAGATTAAATAGAAGCTGTCCCTTCCATCTCCCTTGATTCCCTAATCTTCTCCACAGCGAGTGTAATGCACAGTGTGTTAATCTATGGGACATGGGAGGCTGTGCACTCTGTGCTTGTGGGCTGGAATTATATCAACTACTATAAAGGATAATTGAGCAACAGTTTATTGTCCTCATCATTTCACAGCCTACAGTGTCTTTTAGAGTGAGGTGGGTTTGCCGGAAGGAGAGGGAGGATTTTCTACAGAGCTGAGCCTACAGAGAAATTACAGTTCCTCCCACCGCCTCTGTCTCTGGCAAAGGTGCTTATGGCAGCTGTTGCTGCAGGCCTCTAGCAGCAGGTAGCTGGGAAATTCCAGCTTGTCTTGTGTAATTCTGGTTCTCACTTCACCTACAAGATGTAGGCAGCAGCCACAACCAAGCTGAATTTTTCATGAAGTCAAAAGTGAAAAGGAGCAAGTAAAAATGTCTTCACAGAAGCAACTTGACATTGATTTCCTGGGCTGCTCAAGCTTTACAGCTGTTCTTTCCCTCCTTCAGAGGTCTGAGGTCTTGAGGTTCAAGTACCAGATGTGGGTGCTTGCCTTCTCCTCTTGACTCCACCCCATCATCAGCAGTTCATTTGTCCAGGTGATGTTATCTTTCTATTCTTTAGTAGTTAAAATTCCTTCTTCACAGCGGCATGTCCTGGGAAGACCTGCAGAGATTGTAGAGCAGAGTGTGTCCTAAAGGTCTGAAAAAAGAGAAAAACATCATGTTTCAGATACTGTCCCTGTTATACAGGCTTAAGAACTGTATTTTTTACTTCAGGCCCAGGATTTCTTTACCTGAATGATGGATGCACTGAACCTACAGATGCTGAAAGCATCCCTTACAGTCCAAAGCTATGGCCACTGCACACTTGAGAGGGTTAGATTTTTTTCTCCTGGCAAATTTCTAAGCTGCTCAATTAGATAGGTGGAAGCCAGACCCTACAAAACAAGCATTTGCATGGTTACTGGTTTAATTAGCTCTCAATTCTGCCTTGTCTTGTGTGCTGAGTCCCAATCTACTGGACCAACATGTCCTTCAGCCTCCCTGTATCTAAGTCCTCCCCTATCCCTGTGGTGTTGTGGGTCACTCAAACTGAAGCTGAGCTCCTCAATGCTGTAGGACTGAAATCACATGCAAAGAGATGTAGGATTCTGAAGGTCTACGTTGTGCTGATGTGGAGAAGATCCAGGTCTCCGAAACCTTGTGTGCCATCCTGTGCCTCTATTTCTATGCATGGAGAGCCCCCATGCAGCTTCTTGCCTTACTTAAATGCACACTGCTGCCTGCCCGAAGACAGAGAGGAGACAATAAAAGGATTGGTTGTAAATGAAGTAGAGCGAAGGAAGGCAAAGATGATAAAGATTGGCAGCTGTCAGATTCAAAGACACTTGAGATGTCAGTACCTGAGCCTTGTCATGCCCCTGCAGCTGTGTACACACTTGAGAATAATACTGGGTATGTGGTAATGGACCTCGCTGAGGAGCAGAGAAAAGAAATTGGGTTCATCACTCAGCTTTTGCCACTTCCCATCTTCTAGGCTGAGCCTGCCCCTCACAGAGATAAGCCAGAGCATGGGTACGTGTCTGTTTACTCTTACCCACCCAGAGCCACTGGCCTTTCCAGGGAGATCAGCCCATGAGCCCCTGTTACTGCTATCACCAGGTGGGTACTCTCTGTTAAGCATCCTTACATCAGCTTGAAGTAGCCAGGATTTTCCCTTTGGACACAGATCCCCGCAACCCCATGATTACTACGTAGCCTAAACCTTCCACGTTGTGTCACAAGTGTGTTTTCTCCCACTTGCATCCATCAGTCACCCAGTCACTTCCCAGTGGGGGAAAATGGCCAGGGATATGGGGATGAAGCTGATAGGATTCCACAAATTTGATTGGTTCCTAGGCCTTGCATAGGCTGTGGGTTCTGTGACCACATCTCACTGAACCAGAACTTGCTATGGCGGAAGGGACAAGGTGTCAGTCTGAAGTATCACAAGCCTGGATTTAACAGAAGAGGAATGTGTTCTGTGCCCCCCCTGTCCTGCTGGTGCATTATCCAAGCTGCTCACTAGATATATGGTTCCTGCCCCAAGCCCTGGATGATGCATCCACACCAGCAGAAAGTCTGGTCTATGACATTTTCACTGATGTGGCACCAGAATGGTCTCAGCTGCAATCCTTTGCTTGCTCTTTTGCCCTTCTCCTGATGCCCAGATGTTTAAAGCAAACAGCCCCAGGACAAAGGTTGTCCTTGAGGAGCCTGCTGGTGTTGAGGACCCCCTAGCTCAGCGCTGGAGCTCAGCTGCAGCTTTTCAGATGTAAAGCGAGCTGGCTGGCAACCCAATTCCTCTGCACTGTGTGCAGAATGTGAGGTATTTATCAATTTTCCATGGCTCAGGATTTTTGTTTCTAAATGCAGCAAGCAAGACCAATAAGACCAGCAGCCTTGCCTTATTCAGCTTCACTGTTATTGAAAGACCCACAATATTTTCAGCTAAAAGGTTGCCTGTATATTTCTTTTAACACTTTTGTCAAGGATGACAATTAAAGAACACACTAACTTCCAAGGAGGGCTCTGTTACACTAAGGGCTGTTATCATCCTCAGGTGAATGAATCTCTCCGTTCTCCAGAAGTTCATTGCCTGCTGATATGTGGTAAACACATTTTATTACAAGTGCATTACTCTGACGCACTGTATTAAGCATAGCTTGTGAAGCACAGTTGTTCTTTTTATAAAGCTGCTTATCTTGATACTATGGTGTGATCAGATTCTTTGAAATACTATTGAGCAAGTTCATTGCCTTGGAAATCATCCCAAGTTCACCTCACTGTTCTTGCTGTCTAAGAATTAAACAGTTCCCACCAGACCTCACTTTCCTCAGCTCCCTGTGCCTTCTGCAAGCAGGGGTGAGGTTGTTCAGGAAGCGAGTCTCCTGTCCTTTGAGATATAGGGGAAGAGAACCTAAAGCTCAGATCAGGGCCCCTGCAGGATTCACACGAGCTGAGTCCTTTACCTCTTATGGAGACTCCAGGAGAGGAGATCCCCCTACCAAAGCTCAATCCAGGGACCAGGCTGACTGGCTGCAGGCATATTTTTTCCATCCCCCAGCAGCTACCTTTGTGCAAAATAATGTGCATACTTCATTAATTCTTCACAAGAAAAAGTAGTGTGGTGCCCTTAGACAGTGGCTTCAGCCAGAAGTGACTGCAGGACACAGTTGTGTAGGGCTGGAAGGACACAACTCCACACATGCTGCAGCCTTTCACAACCCCTTGCTTTGAGCCCCGCAGGAGCTCCCAGCCAAGGACTGATTTGTACGTGTTACCCTCTAACAGGAAGCAGTAATAATAGTGTTGTAATGTTGATGTGAAAAGCATTAGGTGAGCAGAATTTCACTAAGACTGGTGGATGTCGAAGAGATGGAGCCCTCCCTGGTGGAAGGCAGCTGAGAACTCAGAGTCATCCAGGAGCAGGGCTGGGGATGCTGGAGCAGAGTTGTCCTGCTCTGTTTCCCAGCAGGGTCCCACAAGCTTCTGCCATCAGCTATTCCAGCCACTTCCTTTGGAAAGAGCTTTCTCTGCCAGGAGAGCAGCGGCTTAAGTAGAAGAGAGCAAGACTTTGAGCCTTCAAAGAGATGAGGTGCTCTTAACACATAAGCATGATCTTTGGCTCCAGCACTGCTGCATATTCATCAGCTTGGGAAGATGCTTGGCTTTGAATGGAGCTCAGCAGCCTCAGGTGAACCCGGCAGAAAACTGCGTTTATTTTTCTGAACGCTGTGCAATGTTACGATTTAACAAAAGGCCTTGTTCTCTCTGTCACAGAGAAGAATAACATCTCTGTGCTTGCCGTGACCCTTTTATGTAACAGAGTATTAATTCCACCAGATGGTGCACGTGTGGAGCCTGCTCTGGTTGTACTGCTGGGCCAGATGAGAAAGGCAGGCAGGCCATGAGGGCAGCTGTTAGACAAGCCCCAGGGAAAGAAATTGCGACTAGTGAGACCTTCTACTGGCACCTATTTGAAACACAAGGTAGTATTATTTCCCACAAATCCTGCATATCAGGACTCAGTGGAAGTAGCCTTGTGTCCCAAGAAAGCCCCATGGACACAGGCAAGGCAGGGGAGCATTGCCTCCTGTCCCGTCCCATCTCCCTGGAGATAATGAGGAAAGTGATAACTTGAAGCAGGAGCATGGACTGCAGGAGGAGGGATGTAAGGACTAGTCCTGGCTGTGATCATGTCAGGTGATGCACACTTCTCAGTATACAGATCCTGGAGTTGGCAGTCACCACAGGATCAGATCATCTATCACAAAGACCAACAAGAAAATCATCTCTTTGCTAGTACTGCTGTCGGGGACAAGATTAGGCCAGTTATTTTTATTACTAGCTTTGTTTTGGTTTACACTGTTTGGGCAAGCTATCTACTCCATCTGTGGAAGTGTAATGTGATTAACCAAGGACTTATGCGAAAATGAAGATGAAAAATTCTGCCTTTTGTTTGAAGGCAAAGGTCATCTTTATTTGGTTTAGCAGCACAATCCAGAGGGCTGAGCCAGTTCATCAGAAAGATGTTATCAGGACCAAAACCATGTTGTCTAGGGAAAAAATGGGGATAGATTAATGTGTGAGAGGGAAATAGAGCAGCTAAAAACCTGCTGGGGAGTAGAGTTTTTGAAATACAATCTGCTGTATGGCATTTGGGACATTTGTTTTCCATCTTGTGAGCAGACATAAGGATCTGAGATGGAAATATGAATAGGGATCATTTTGGTGTTGGCACTGACGGCAGGACAAGCAGTTTTACCAAAAAATTCAATCTTTCAGTGACCGTAGAGGAGAGGAGAGTATCAATATTCACAAAGTAAGAAGTAAATATCACTCAGTTAAATGAAGATTCCTTAGCTCTGCACAGAGCACCATGCACTGTGAGGATGAAGAAACACAGGACTGGAGGCATGACAAGTCCCCACTATTGAAACCATAAAGGTGCACAATTCTTTTTGGATATAAGCCTTTAAAAAGCAGATAACTTTTGGCCCTTGACTCTGGGCCCTGTTGGAAGGCTGCTCAAGAGCTTGAAGGAAATACGCTTCCCTCAGAGGACACATTATTCGCTTTGTACATCTGCTTATTCAGTTTTCCAGTAATGATGCAAGCCATCTTTGCTTAGTGCTCAGTCATCCCCCTCCAACAGCACAGAACAAATACTGAGGAAACCACGGGGCACCACTTATCTTCATTAGGCAGAAGAGGAGTCAGAACAGGGTGCTGCATCAGCGCAGAGGAGAGAGAACCAGCTAATTGCGGTCCCAAGTGGACATTCAAAGCTGAGTCCAATTAATAACTTTCAGGTTTCCCACTTTTTATTTTCATACACAGCAAATGGCCCATAATGCAAACAGGGTTGGTCAAGGAGGTGCTGTGCAGTTTCTTTACTTAAATGAAAGACTGGAGGTAAACTCCTGTCAAGGGCATGAAGTAGCACCAGGCTCTTTGTCTCTGATACAACTACATGTACGATTGTTGGCAGGGTGGAGGTACCATTCTGAGGAGAGGTTAGCCCAAACCCTCCAAGCACTACCTGTCCATACCTCATTCTCCACCCAACCCACTATGAAATGTTCCCGAGAGAACTGTATGCGGGCAAAAAAGTTATTGAGTACTTCAGCCTTCTGCCCATCTGGTGATATGAGGTCACTGTTTTCGTTCATCAGTGGGGGTACGCTTTCTTTAACTTTCCTTTTCTGGTTGACACACCTGTAGAAGCCCTTCTTGTTAATCTTCACTTCCCTTGCCAAATTCAGCTCCAGCTGCACCTTGGCCTTCCTGACCCCATCCCTACACAACCGGGCAGCATCCCTGTACTCTTCCCAGGTCCCCTGTCCCTCCTTGCCCTGTCTGAGCAGTTCCCTCTTGCTCTTCAGTTTGTACAGCAGGTCTTGACTCAGCCACACTGGCCTTTTCCTTTCCCTGCTTGATTTCCTACATCTGGCTCCTGTGGGCTTTGGAACAGAGTGGTTCCCCCCGTACACCTCAGTTTGTGTTATTGGAGTTACAGCAGTAGCCCTGAACAAGGAAAAGCAAAGCACAGCATCACAGCAGTTTGTGCTGCCTACTGCTTTGTTTCTGAACATCATAATTGCAGTCCCAGGGTGATACTGTCAAGCTTGGAGTCAGTAATTTCTCTGCAACTATTAGAGCTGAACACTTAATCCAGAAAGAAAACATCAGAGCCCCCTCTGAGCCAGACATCGAACTCTTCACTTAAGAGAATAGATGTCCCAAGAAGGCAGCGGTTTGCTCAAGACGTCATGCTGTGGTCTACGTGTGTCCAGCAACTGAAGTGTGACAGTGGGGCAGGCACACGCATCTTGGTTTGTGCCATGACCAGCAAAGAGAGTGCAAAACGAGACAGCCCACATACCCATCAGTGGGGTAAGAACCTGCTGTTCATAAATGCACAGTCTGTGGGGAGGAGGTGAAGGATGGGAGGGAGGAGGCACGGCAGCTCAGGTGAGGAAACTGAGGCATGTATAAAAGCCTTGGAAAGACCAAAACAGAGTAGGAGATGTGAGGAGCTGGAGGGTAGAGAAGCGTGGTATTAAAATGAGTCTGCAAAACACTGGAGGTGACGGAAAGAGAAGATGTGACTAGGACAAATGAGGTGAGAGCACTTTGGTAGCTTAACTGTGTTACCTGAGAGCACATTGGGCTCCAACCTTGGTAGATGTCTCCAGACCACTCTGGTTACCTGACCCAACAAATAAACCTGATCCAGCCTAGACCCACTCCCTGCCTTGCGAGGCAGAATGCCAACACTTCCCAGGGTTTGATAACAGCAGCAAATCATCAGCAGTGTTTTTTCTTTCCAAAGACACGCTCTGCTGGGCTCTCCTCTGGTTTTACACACCCATCTCTTTGTATAGACTACATTTGATATGTGTGAAATGACTTCTGGGGTTTTATTGCTGTTCTTGTTCAGGTTTTAGGCATTTGTTAAAAACAATTTCTCCAGAAACAGTGACTAATGAAAATTTCCATTCTATGTATTTTAATTTGAAAATGCTAGTGGGGAGAAGCCAAGCAAAATATTTCACGGATTTTCTCTTTTCCCCCGAATCTTCAATTTTGCTTTTTTCAACTGCATCTGCTTTCTGTCACTGTGAGAATATGAAGGAAGTACTTCTTGCAGAGAGAAAGTTATAGGCTCTCGAAAGTGCAAAAGGGCTGAGGAGTTACTTGGAACATTTCTTTTTATGCATGCAAAACTTATTATTTCTTGAAGTTGCTTTCCCTTATTGTCTGTTGTTTCTATGGCTTTGTCACTGAGGGAAAGATGGAGGAGGCAATGCAAACTCTCAACCTTTCAGTTTGAAAACTGAGCACAAAACCATCCTATTCCAAAAGAAAAATGTTGGTTTTGGTCTCCAGCCATTGCTGGAAACTTAACTGCAGTGCATTTGACAGTTTTGTCTCACTTAGAAATTTCGCCTGGGGAAACCCTCCCAGTTTTCAATCAGCTCCACTTTTTGAGCTTCCCATGTCACTAAGACCTCCGCTGACAACTTATTCTGTGGCAGAAGCCAACTAGAGAGTTTTTTCATAATCCTCAGTGGGAATTGTCACTGTCACAGCCCAAACTCACTACTCTATGCTCTGTTCTCATTGACAAAGGAGAGTAATTGATTCCTGCAACATACCACTGACTGTTTCAAACTCTTTGTACCAGAGACTGATTTTAATGAAATGTTCCACTTTTACACACATGAAATATTTCAAATTAAGTTTTTGAATGTGAAATAACAGTCATCAAATCCTGCCAAACAACGACCAGCACAGATAGAGGCTGGGGCTATGGAAAAGGGAGAGTAACCCCACTGCCTCTTGCAAAGGGTTCAGACCTGCACATTATTAAATCATCTATGAAGTTTGCCTTCCTTTGGCTTTGCAGAGCTTTAATGGCAATACAACACAGGTGATAAATGTACTTTTTCCCAGGTAGCCTTGTCTCTAGTTGCCAAGACCTCATTTGCCCATAAGTTTCATGAAAACTGGGTTTGGTCTCTCATCCATCCCAGTTTTGACAAACATAGTTTAAATATATACAACTGGGAAAAACCAGTGTGAAATTTATTGGTGATATTGGTTGCTTAGGGGATAATGATTTGTTTAAGGTAATGAACAAGGTGTCAGTAGGGAGAATTACAAATGAACTTGATAATTGATTCATGTAATGCTGACTCTTTATAGTCATCTTCTTGAGGAAAAATGATCCTAACCTCATATATAAAATGAAGAGCCCTGAGCTGACCATTGTGACATGGGAAAGAGCTCCTGTATTCCTGTCAAAGTTTGCAGTCCTGTAAGTTAGGAAGATTATAACAGAACTGCAAGAATTTCAAAGAGCAACAGGGGAGATGAATGATGCAGAAGCCTTCCACATCCTTAATATTCCAGTAGCCTGGGACTTACAAGGCTGTAAAAGGGTCAACTGCAGCAGATGGCTCTAAAAGCCAAAGCTACCTAGAGGAGATGAATAAGTACTGACTTCTGCGTCTACAGTACAGGAGCTAAGGTCATGAGATGAAGGGAGTGTCAGACAACTTCACAAAAACCTTCAGGTGGAGGTTCTTTATGTAGTGGAAGGCAAAGCACAGGACATTGTAGCAAAACAATGACAGGTAGCAAAACAAAAGGCACAAAATAATTTCTATCTCCTGAGAAGTAATGAAGCATGGAATAGTTCTTCAGCCACTGCAGGGTAGCATTGCCTTCACTCATGGAGTAAAAGAGAATATAAGCCCTCCTATCACAGCATCTACCCACCAGAAGGCTCTAGTCATGCTGGATTTTCACTTTCATCATTCTGCTGTTTGTTTTCCGAGACACCTGGCAGTGGATTATACTGTAAAGCTGATATAAAACAAAAAAGAGGCTTGAACAGGAGTTTTTTGTCATACTTAAACTGACACACATGACAAGAATCTTCTTTCCTCAGAATAATCCGGAAATGAAAGTCCTGAATCTCCTTGGCAAATAACCTGGACCCATCTCCAGCTACCAGAGTTCTTGTGCAAAAGTTCATTTCTATTCATGATGTCCAAGCACCACTGTGTCTTTCTGATACTGATTTACCTCTATTGAAGAGACAGCTCTGAGGACTAGTTTCCAAGATTATCGTTCCTGCACATAGTTGACTGAGCTGTAGGAAGTCCCAAGCAAGAGAAAGGGCAAAGAAATCTGTCTTGGGTTTGAAGAAAGGCACATCTAACCCTGTATCTTATGTCTAGAAAGAACAAGAGAGCATACTTAAAGTGAGAGAAAAGTCTTTATGTCCTCCTCATTGCCCTCAGTCTGTAACTTAGGGAGCTTTTGAATAAGTGATTATAAATTACTTTTTAACAAGTCTCCATAGGTTTTTAATTGCTTCACAGATTCATGAACTATTTCTGTTTTCCCAATATCTTATAGTAGCAAGTACTACAGTGTAATTATAAGTTGAATGGAAAATATACCTTTCTTCCTCCTCCCCCAATCCAACTTGCTGACAAGTGTTAAAAATCACTCCTTCTTTGTTTTGGGTTATAAGAAAAAGACTAATTATGTCTTCTGTTTTGTGCTACTTACAGTCTTAAATATTGTTACTGTATCTCCCAGGACATTGCTTTTCCTGATGGAAGAGTTCCCTTCAGATTAATCTTTCCCCTACAGAGATCATAGTATACTTTTGAACATCCTTGTTCCTGTTCCCTATATTTCCCTAGTTCTGCACCTACTTCTACTTGATCTTGTTAAAAGTTTCTGGATAATCCATGTTCACTGCGTCAATCAAGTCATCTTTCTATACATGCTCTTTTTCTCCCTTTAAGAGCACTAATGGGTCTGCAAAACACCATTTCCCCTGATAAACACTGTGCAGATGCCTTTACTTTTTAGCATATTTATCCATGAGCCTGCCAATTCCAAACCCAATGGGCATTTGAAACTATTAATTTCATTAATTTGAGTCAATTCCTCCTATTCACATCCCATCAAGAAAGGTTCCTCTGCTAGAATTTCCCTAAGCTCCTTCACAGCGAACACCAATAGGAAGAATTCATTTAGCTTTTCTGCTCAAACCTTATCTTCCTTGAGCCTTTCCTTTCATGCCTCACTCATTTACTGGCCTTGAAGACTCTCTGGCAGTGCTCCTGCTGCCAATGTGTTTTAAAAGGTTATAAAAGTAGTTTTTATACAGTTAGCAAGCGGTCCCTCAAATTATTTCTTAGCCTGCCTTGTTACGGTGGTACATTTGTCTTACTTGAGCTTATGCTCTTCCCTAGTTTCCCCATTCAAACATAACAATTTAGGACTTGCAGCAAGTTAATGCTTTGTGACATAAGTTATAGTGGGTAAATAAGTACAACAGCTCTTGAACAGAAATGTTGTCATGGTGTCCCTGAATTAGAGCTGATACATGCCAAACCTGCCATCCCCCAAGAAAGACTAATCATCGCATCAGTCTTGGGATGTGGGTGAGTAGTGTACTTGTCAAAGGCTGCAGCCCACTACAAAAGGCAAGGCTGGAATTCTCCCAGGCATGCTGTAGATCTCAATACACAAACCAATACCATTGTTTGCATTTAAAGGTCAAATGAGTCACATCCTAGAAATGCTCATATCTCTTGTGTGATTCCAAAGGGAGTTGAAGACAATGTGCTCAGACAGAGATATCCGCCCCAGAGAAATCTACACCGTGGGAGATGTTTCCCATCCCCCATTCTGAGGATGGCTCCACATTTCATGTTCAGTAGCTCTGGGCACCTCAAAGAGTGCTTCAGGCTAAATCACTAACAGAAGTCCTTGAGGAGGACAGGAGGAGGGCTTTAACTCAAACAGAAACTTTAAGGGAGCGTGTGTATGAAGATGATATATGTTCCTAAGCCTCTACCTTTTTTTGTGGAGGAAAATTTAAGATGAAGAGCTCTTGCATGAAAGCTTCATCCCCCAGGGTGGTGTTGGTCAAATGTTCTGAGAGCTTGAATGCTGTCTGAGGGATGAAGAGACTTCTCAGGGCTCTGCTAACATACTGTAACTGGGTTACCTATATTTGGACTTTCTAATTACACTTTATTTCTATCCTAACTTTTCGCCATGAGTTCAGGGTGATTTCAAGGTAACTGGAAAGCAGAAGGAATGTGCTGGTTCCCAGCTAATATGATCCCAGCTCTGGAGACTTTTCCTGTTCCTCCATAGCCTGTCTGCTGCTCTCTAGAGCTTCAGACCAAGCCGATCCTTTGCCACTTTGATAGTGCTTCCATGTCCTCTCAGCTCTGCTCACTGCCTCCTGCCAATGTTATCAGCCTGGTCTTCAGAGAGGAATGGTTCACCTGCAGGACCTGAGCTGAAGAGACTGTAACCAGCCAGCGCTGTAGCTTTTCTCCACCATTCCAAGTCTTATCATAGGTATGGGGAAGTGTCCTTTGCCACAGGAAGATCAGACATGGAGGTCTTGTATGCGTCTACTCTATTAGAGTTAGCAGCACAATCCCCCTGCACACCTGAGTAACTGTTATAACAGGAAAGCCACCCATCTAGCCCTCCATCCCAGAAGCTCAGGAGATCCTCCTGCTCACCAGTAGAGCCTATGACTTATCCCTGCTCTCTTAAGGCTGCAGGGACTGTGGGAGCTGCTAGACCCTTTGATGCAGGATGCCGGAGAGTTGCAAAGATTGGGACATTACAGTCAGTCATAAGCAAAGGCCACAGATGATGCAGGCTTTGCTGGTACCTGGGGTACTGCTTGCTTCACAGCTTAGGCTGTGGTCAGTCCTGTGGAAAGCCTGGCTTGGTCCAAGTACTTCACCTCGTCCTGGTGTCCCCAAACTCAGCAGCTGACTGGTAGCACCTCATTCACTCTTGTGAGCCACAGCTGCTGCCCCAGACACATGAACATGGGGAAAAGACCTTCCTCTCCATACTGAACCTCTCTCTGCATCATCAGCTGCTTCAGATAGTGGAGTTCATGCTCCATCAGAGCAGCTTTCCTTGCCCAGAAGAGGATCTTGTATTTCTGTTTGCAGGAAGATAAACAAACACAACTGATAGTTCCCAGCTAAAACCTTTTCAGAAAGGTATATGAATTCCTGAAACTGTGTTGATGAGAAGCCAGGTCTGGGCAGCAGCCGCAGTGGGTCCTTGTCAGCGCCTTCAGGGAGCAGCAAAGCCTTATTGCAACGGCAGGTGCATTCAAAAACACCTCATCCCTATTTTAACTGGTGCTGCAGTTTCGCTGGGAGTTGTACCCTCTGTAAATGAAAAAGTCATATGAGAAAAATGGTTAGTTACCTGGGAACTGGGAGTTTGTCCAGGATATTAACACAGCCCTCCCCAGGAATCAGCTTCATCAGATTTTGCTACTGGAAGATAAGGACAGGGAAGGGTTGATTCATAGAAGGAAGTGCATCAAGAACTGTTAGCCAGTACCTCAGCAACAGTTCTTGTTGTGGCTTTGGATTTTTCTGAACTTCTACAACTTCATTTCATAAGATTATGGGACCGTCTTATTACAGAAAGCAAAACTGGCAGGTAGGAGATCCTGGAACAAAGGAAATGCAAACACTGGTGCATGTTTGTTAGAGGAACCCTGTAGCACCATTTGCCTCCAAGCAATTTTACTCTAGCTGGAAAGCATGCACCCCACAAAGAAAGGCCATGTTAGGAATTGGGGAAGGTGTTGCCAACTCAGAGAGCAGGACACATCCTCAACAGCAGCTTCCTGGAGCCCAGAGCTATCTGCAAGTGCCAATGTGTAGCAAGTATGGGGTTGCCCCACAAGGGGCAACCACTGGGGAGCCAGGATTGGCAGCAAGACAGGTAAAGACAGCGTCCTGAACAGGAGAATACAGTCCCACAGCAGCCAAGCAGGGTGAGCAGAGCAGGTCCCAAGGAGGCATCAAGCCTGATGTACTGAGCTGATCATCAGATCATTCAGAGTGACAAGGGCCATTTCATCATCAGTCCTATGACCAGCAAGATACGGGACAATATAAGAACAAGACCAGGCACAACACCATGCACAGCATTGCCTGGGCAGAGATTCAGTGACTCTCCTGGGTCAATGGGCATGTGGGGATGAGGTCCAACACAAAGGTGTTCAGGACAATTACTGCCTTTCGGTGAATTTAAGGCCTTGGCAGCAGGGATAGGTCCTCTCACTTCTGTTGGGAAATTGCAAAGGTTTGTGGTTAAGTAATCGCTCCAGAAGGGATGATGAGCAGCATTTAATGTGGCTGCCCTGTTCCCCAGACCATAAGAAGCTCTTGCCTAAATTTTCTTCAGCATAGCTTCGGCCATGAGGGAAAGGAAGACTCCTGGGAGTCTTCTGTGGGCTTTGAATCATCCTGACAAAACAGAAGCACCTCGGGCCCATCTGTTGATGCCAGAAGGGCCTTCATTTAAACCAAGCAATCCCCCCACGCATGCATCTCAAAGCTGTTCCCCAGCCTCCTTCACACTTCCAAATCTCGTTTTCCATGGCTGCTCAGAACTGAGAGGAAGGAAATTTCAAGGGTTTAAACAACTGTTTGCAGTTAATTTGGTGAAGCCTCTCCAGGCAATTAGCCCTGAAGGCACTCGCAGCACCCCAGGATGTCCATGCTCTCGGCACCAGACCTGTGCTCCTCTGGCACAGTTGTCGCCCCAGGGTGCAAGGAGGGAATTGCTTTACACAATTAAGTAGCCAAGACACTTAATTTAAAGTGAAGTGAAAATAAATGGGTGACTGTAATTAGTTATTAAAGTTTATTAGTGGCTCATATCCTTTGGCAGATACTGTCTTTATTCAGTATTTAATGAGATTAATAACTTCTTAAGTAGGCATGTGACAGCAAAGAGCAGTTAAAGTTTATAGCTGGGAGACAAGTGCTCTCCTACTTCTTCTTTTCTTCCCCCTCTTTTTTTTCTTTTTTTAAAGAAGGATATTTTTTCATGTCTCTCCTGTATTTCTTGCTGACTTATTGGCAAAGGTAATCAATAAGCTATTGCGACAGGCAAACAGACAGTGGCTGCTCTTTTAAATCACCCTAACAGGCCAACAGCATCTCGATTTGTATGAGAAATGGTGTGGCCAGCAGGAGTAGGAAAGGGATCACACCCCTGTACTCTGTGCTGGTGAGACTGCACCTCGAGTCCTGGGTTCCCTTTTGGGCCTCTCACTATGAGAAAGACATTGAAGGTGTGGAGCAGATCCAGAGAAGGGTAATGAAGCTGAGCAAGGATCTGGAGCACAGGGGTTATGAGAAGTTAGTTAGGAGAGAACTGGGATAGTTTAGCCTGAAGAAGAGCAGGCTGAGGGGAGACCTTATCGCTCTCTACAGCTCCCAGAAGGGAGGTTGTAGCAAGGTGGGTGCTGGTCTCTTCTCACAAGCAGAAAGTGACAGGATGAGAGGAAATGGCCTCAAGTTGTGCCAGGGGAGGTTTGGATGGGATATGGGGAAAAATTCCTTCACTGAAAGGTTTAGCAAGCATGGTGCTGTTGGGCTGATGGTTGGACTTAATGATCTTTGAGGTCTAGATTAAACCATGTTTCAGCGGGAGATAGTGAGGAGTATGGTGTGAACATGCTCTTCCAAATATTATCATTCATCTTGTGCATTTACCATGTTTGTTCTCTGCAGTAGTGGAGGACAAGACGATTATTAGGGTCAGCACACTGGAGGATTGAAAAGGGGTTTGTGAATTGATTCATTCATAAAATACAGGAATTAGAGAGCTTCACCAGATTCTTAGCTCAGAAAGTTGAGTAGGATTATAAGAAGAGAAAAACTCCAGGGGAAGCAAGTGCATTGTGGCATCTGTGTCAAAAAGTTGAGTGTTGACTTGTGCAAACAATGAAGCAAACTCAACACTGCCTCATCTACATTTTTTTCTTGACAGGCCAACAAACAACAAATTCTCCAGGCAAGACAACAAGAAGGAAGAGTAATAAAATCAAAGCAGGACACACTGCTGTCTTCGGACCAGGTTCTAAGAAATTGAGCAGTAAGAGCCAGCCAAGAGTCTTTTAAAGATTCATTTGCCCGTACGATTCCCAGTCTCTCAAAGAGAAAAGATTGGCATTTGGCAATCTTCCACTGCCCCTGACCTTGTACACTGCTTCAGCTTTTGTTATTATTGTAGACTTCATCCTCAATTCTGGGCCCCTCACCACAAGAAGGATGTTGAGGCTCTGGAGCAAGTCCAGAGAAGAGCAACGAAGCTGGTGAAGGGGCTGGAGAACAGGCCTGATGAGGAA
Organism: Clamator glandarius; assembly: GCA_033459285.1. NCBI lineage: Eukaryota > Metazoa > Chordata > Aves > Cuculiformes > Cuculidae > Clamator > Clamator glandarius. The sequence goes on along the minus strand of JAUNZM010000269.1, from coordinate 2,346,764 downwards.
TGGCTGAGAGAGCTGGGGGTGTTTAGCCTGGAGAAGAGGAGGTTGAGGGGAGACCTCATTGCTCTCTATAACTACCTGAAAGGAGATTGTGGAGAGGAGGGTGATGGCCTCTTCTGCCAAGTGACAGGAGACAGGACAAGAAGGAATGGCCACAAGCTCTGCCAGGGGAGATTTAGGCTGGACATCAGGAAAAATTTTTTCACAGAAAGGGTCATTGGGCACTGGCAGAGGCTGCCCAGGGAGGGGGTTGATTCACCTTCCCTGGAGGTGTTTAAGGCACGGGTGGACGAGGTGCTAGGGGACATGGTTTAGTGATTGATAGGAATGGTTGGACTAGATGATCCGGTAGGTCTCTTCCAACCTGGTTATTCTGTGACTCTGTGATTCTGTGAAAGGGGCCTAAGCAAGTTTAGACAGCCCATTAACTGTCCATTATTAGTGCAAGATTAACACTACAAATGAATAACAAGTGGCTAAATTCACCTTGAATAAAATCTGCTGCAAAGGATTGTGTTGTGATCTCCAGTCCTGTGAAAGATCAAAGGGAGCAGGAGAGGGCTGAGGACACAGATTGTGCATATCATCATCAATCTCATAGTTACAATAGTGGGGTGGGATGTTAGAAACCGAAGCTAGCAAGCATCGGTCAAGACCTCACATCAAGGATTGAATCCACCTTCTTCTGACCATCAGAAACATCAGCAAGGCTAGCTACATTACCACTCTCACCTGTATTGCATGTCTGACTTGCTTTAATTAAATGACTGTCTCATGTTTAATGAAGCTCTCGATTTCCACTACACACAGCACAACTGCACTGTTTATTCTGCTCTATTACACTGGCTCTATGTGATCTGTCAAGGTCAGGGTAGAGGGATATTACTTACCAGACAAGGATAAATCCCTAGATATTTACAATCATTGAAGCAGAAAGTTATTGCAGGATCCTAGTTCAGTAACATGAGCATTCCAGTCTGGGCTGAATCTGAGATTGTGTTCAAACAGGATGAGTGTACAACCAAGCTGCTTGAATGATAAAGCTGTGCTTTGCTGGCTTTCAGTAACTTCTTGTGCAAGATGTCCCTGCCCCTGGCAGGTGTTTGAAACTGGATAATTTTTAAAGTGCATTTCAGCCCAAACCACTCTATAGTTCTACTTAGGTTTATGTCTAAGATAATGCATGTAGATCAGATTAAGGGTGCCTACCTAAAAATACTCTAGCTTTGGGCTTTACACACTATTGAAGGTGAGGCATATAAATAAAATTTATTAGTGACAACCGTGGCATCTTAGATGCGTGTGACAGCAATATCTCATTGCTTTGTGCACAGGGGTAACTACAAAACTCTTCAAAAAGTTAATGTGTGAGTTGAAGTGCTAACTAGTAAAATTCTGTTTCCTAGAAGACAGTGAAATACAAATAATCTGCACATCTTGCAGACGATTCACTTCCTTTCTGTGCTCTTTGAAGACCATTAAGTTGTTTACCCATACTTCAAACTTTTGCAGAAATTATTTGTCCTATTCTCCAGGTTTCCTGTTGTTTGAATTTCCTGCTTTATCTGCACCACCAAGACTCAGTCCCAGCCACTGCCCTAGGCCAGCATGCAATGCAGAACTTGATGTCTGGCTGTGAGATGTGTACACTGTGTGCAGCTGTGAATGATTTGTTCCTCTAAAGAGAACTGTGTTTCACAAAAAATGTGGGTTCTTACAAGTGTTTTATATAATATTTATGTTACTCAAACACATGAGAGATTACTTACAACGTGACAGAAAAGAATTGATGTCTCTGCCAGTGTGAGGCAAGTTTTGCTGCAACATCAGCAGAAAGTAAGTTAGCTCCCGAATGAGAGTTCATAAGATTTTTAACTGTCATTTCTGTCCAGCTTTGGACTATGCTCACATCTTCTTCCTTTTCTACATGTTTCTACAAGTCTCTATTCAGGACTAGGTGTATCAGCTGCTGATGTGGGAAATGGATCATAGAGTTGATCAAGCAGTTCTAGAGTCATGGAATGGTTTGGGTTGGAAGGGGCATTAAAGATCATCCAGTTCCAACCTCCCTGCCATGGGCAGGGACACCTCCCACTGGATCAGGTTGCTCCTCAAAGCCCCATCTAACCTGGCCTTGAACACCTCAAGGGATGGGGCAGCCGTGACTTTGCTGGACAACCTGTGCTAGGGCCTCAGCACCCTCACAGGAAAACATTTCTTCCTAAAATCTTATCCAAATAGCCGCAGTTTCAACTTAACACTCCCCACCCCATCCTATCCTTGCACTCCCTGATAAAGAGCCCCTCCCCAGCATTCCTGTAGGCTCTATGCCTCCAGAGAGGAGACTCCTTGTGGCACCAAGGTCACAGACATCATCAGTCTCAGTTTTTTTCTCCACTTTCTTCTTTTCCTTTCTCTTCTCTTTCCTTCTCCACCAAATAAGGAATGTCACAGGTCTGTAACCTCTAAAGAATCAGAAAAAAACAGCAGGCTTGACCCCGAGAAAGAGGGGAAGGAAATTAAATCACTCTACCCTAGAGCACGTACTTTCACCTCTGCACCTCCCAGTGACACACAGGATCAAATCGTCACCTCCATACCTCCCAGTGACATTTAGATCCATGTTGCTACATGCTCTCATTAAAAGGAAAGAGATACCCAAGCTGCAGCTGAGGCACTTATGCCCATTTTCACAAATGTGGTCAGCTAACGAATGCACAGAGCAGCCGCACTAGGGTGAACACCTCCATTTGCCAACTAGAATTCCAGGTTTCCAACAGCTAACGCTTTCCTTCAAGAATGTTCACAGAATCACGAAATCACAGAATGACCAGGTTGGAAGAGACCCACTGGATCATCGAGTCCAACCATTCCCACCAATCCCTAAATCATGCTCCTAAGCACCTCATCTACCCTAACCTTAAACACCTCCAGGGACGGTGACTCAACCACCTCCCTTGGCAGACTGTTCCAATGCCTAACCACCCTCTCTGTGAAGAATTTCTTCCTAATCTCAAGCCAAAATCTCCCCTGGCGGAGCTTGAGGCCGTTCCCTCTCGTCCTGTCCCCTGTCACTTGGGAGAAGAGGCCAGCTCCCTCCTCTCCACAACCTCCCTTCAGGTAGTTGTAGAGAGTAATAAGGTCTCCCCTCAGCCTCCTCTTCTCCAGGCTAAACAACCCCAGCTCTCTCAGCAGCTCCTCGTAAGATATGTTCTCCAGCCCCTTCACCAGCTTTGTTGCTCTTCTCTGGACTCGCTCCAGAGCCTCAACATCCTTCTTGTGGTGAGGGGCCCAGAACTGAACACAGTACTCGAGGTGCGGTCTCACCAGTGCCGAGTACAGGGGGAGAATAACCTCCCTAGACCTGCTGGTTACGCCGTTCCTGATACAAGCCAGGATGCCATTGGCCTTCTTGGCCACCTGGGCCATTGCTGGCTCATGTTCAGTCGGTTGTCAACCAGCACCCCCAGGTCTTTCTCCTCCTGGCAGCTTTCCAGCCAGGTTTCTCCTAGTCTGTACCTCTGCTTAGGGTTGTTGTGCCCCAAGTGCAGGACCCGGCATTTGGCCTTGTTAAACCTCATTGTATCAGTTCAATCACATCAAGCAGGGAAGTCTTTAATTTCTTTATCTCTAGACATATCTCTAGACTATCTGTGTCAGGGCCCTGAGCACAGAGGGGTTAAGTGAGATCTCCAAGGTCACTGTAGTCACAGAAAATTAATTGTGCTGATTTCAGCTTCCACTTCACAGCACTCAGTTGCCTTCAAGCTGCTCACGGTATGTTCAGCAAAAAAAAAGAAAGTCATGAGCATGCCTGAGGAGCTCTGCCGGTAAAAGGTGCAGTATGAAAGGCCAAATACATATATGACAAATATTTTTGATCAGCAGGAGATTTCAAGCAAAGCACTTGTTTCACTTGAGTTGGGACTGATCCTGTTGTGTTGTGACAGAGTCATTAAGGTGCTTAATTAACTCAGGGGTCTAGTCCCATTTCAGTAATCCTGGAGTAGGCAAGACATCTGCTCAAGGCTGACAGGTATGACACCATATATCTGGGAGACAGTCTTTCTGCGAAGACAGCTGGAAGACAGGCAGGGTCTCCTAAGGTATTTCAAATGGCATCAGACACCTGTGTTCAGCTGCCTGAGGCCTGCCTGCAGATGAACACTCTGCAGAGGGACAAGGGACTGCCACTGACTTGCTTCCAAAAAGACTCAGTGTGGAGTCCTGGATGTAAGTTGTGCTGAGCTGTAGCTTGTGGCTTGTCCAGCTGTCATTGCAAGACCCTGAGACAAACACTGCCCTTCGCACAGTGACAGCCTGGAGGGTGCCCAGCTGCACCATGCTTACTGCCTGAAGTCTTGTTTCCACTTCTCTGTTCCACTCTTGACCTCTGTCACTTGCTGAGAGGGAGTACAGTGATAAAAACTTCTCCTGCCAATCACCTGAGTGAAGATGCCGTGTGATTTAACCATGTTATAACATCTGCACATGAGACAGCAACATCTCAGAGATACTCTCATCATCATGATATAGGATAGCCCTTTGTTCTCTCTGCACAGAAGATCAGACAGCTTGATCATGCAGGTCACTCAGAACTCAACCCTTTTTAAATACACAGTGCAGATACTGACTTTCCCTTCTGAGACAGCATGCCTTGTTCAGCAAGAGTCAAGAAGCCACTGAGACACTGGAGTTAACAGTGGTGCTTATGCCAGAATGCAAGGATCTTAGGTTCCTTGGCTGTGAAACTGCACATTTCTGATCCTTTCTCTGTGGTCTTACAGGAGATTTTGACTTTAGCCCTGCTTTTCCTCCTCTTTACTCCTATGCTTCTTCTGCCCAAGACTGACTGGCTCCGCTGGGTGTGCTCACTTCCCAAACAGACTGGTTTTATAATTATTCTCTCCAGTTTTCGGTTTGCTGTTTCTGGGTTGCATGGATGCTTTAAAAGAATAAATTATTTAGAATCTTCTCCAGAAAACACCAACATCAGTTTTTCCATTGAGTTGTGTCAGTATTAGGTTATATCTCTGTTAGAGGTCATTTAATGACTTCGAGGTTTCTAGGGTCAGCCAGGAGGATCAGTCTTCAGACTGTAGGAACCAGAGCATGATCATAGTAGATGGCATTAAGGCACTTCAGCCTCTAGCAAATGCTTGTTTGGTGTGTATATGATTCATGTTTTTGGAAGCTTAAAATGTAAATGTGATCGCATCTCACAGGGACAAGAAAAGATCCCTGAAGACATCCCACCTTCACTCCAAGATTTGGTTTTTGGAATAGGGAAACTGAATATAATCTTTGTTGAAATTTTCAATGGAAGGGATGACCCTGTTAGTTAAACTTGTCACCATTAGAAAATTCACAAGTGTAGCAGATGATAAATGCGTGAACAAGGAGGTGTCTTGTCTACCCAGCTGCAGCCTGCCAAAAGCTGGTTGCTCAGTGGAGGTCACCTTAAATGCATGAGAGTCAAAGATTTTTTTTTTTTTTTGCTTCTTTTTACACTTTGCTCAAGAGCAGAACTGAGTGAAGACTTTAGCCAGTCAATTTGGACACTTAGTCCTTGCTGCTGTGGATGTTGTGGGTGGCAGGAGATCCACACACCAATGGGAAGAGCATTTTTCTGAGCCTCAAAGCCAACCAAAGTCAATGATGTATGCAGTTAAAAATAAATTGGAGAAGGAAGTTCCAAAACTGAATTAATTGCTATGAGTCTCTAGCTGTAGACAGCTTTTCAATGGCTCCTCCTTAGATGAAGATGATCATGTCTAAATTAAGAAAACTAATTAAACACTCATAGGCTAGTTTGCAAACAGCAGGCAATTAACTCCAAACACACTTGCTTCTCGAGTTAGCTCAGCAGCAATGGAGAGAGGGTCCCAGACGATACAAAATATCACATGGTCTTGAGGCTTTGTTCTTCTGTATGTGCTACAGACCAGAGCTATGGGAACCGTAGGGCAACCAGGATTCCTTTGGAGCAGGTATTACCATCACATCAGTACCCTGGTCTTGCTGAATTTAGTGAAATGCCACAACCTCCAAGCATCAGGAGTATTGTCAAGTCTTCCTTTTGGGTTGAAACCAGGAGCTAGAGTAGAGACTGCATGGAGGGGGAGGTGTCACTCTCACTCTCAAAGAAGGGGAAAGACCAAATGAGACTGTCATGGGAATGCACAGCTTTGACTAAGTCAGATGAAGAGGTGGAAGACCTTTTCCCTCTCAGCCACTTCCAGCCTTACCATGAAATCATCAATGTGCTATAAATGTGGAGCTAACCCTGCTGCACTCCAGGAGCTGTCGCTGCTCCAGAGCCGGTGGGCAGCACAACCTAAATTTAGCTTCTAGGCATAAATGTACCTGCAGAGTCATTTCCACATGATTTCTCACTGCTCAGGATATATTTTTGTTATATTTTTGCCAAACCCCAGGAAAGCAATTTTCAGGGAAGTTTCAGCACAAGGCTTGTTCATAGTCGAGAGAGAACGTGATAAGAAAATGGTTATCTTCCTCTGCAGATAGCTACAAGCTATATTTCAGAGAAGCCAACCTGGACAACTATATCCGTGGCCCCTGAAACAACTTCCATGCTTACACCATTGCCTGTAGAGCTGTTTTAACCTGAAGGCAGTGATGTGAGCAGGCAAAGTGGTTACATGTAAAACCAGGGAGTAAATGGCAGAATTACCTTGTATGCCACTTGAAACAGTAAAGCTGTCATGTAGGAAACACACTCAGCCATTGCAGGGGCATTAAGCAGGACAGGAAAATAACACTTACAAGATTTTAAATAAACCCATTGGCAACACCACAGTGGGAAGTCACAGCATGAATTGCACCCAAAACACAAGGGGGGATGGACAGAAAAGCAATGGTTTCAGTCACATTTGAAGCACTGTGTGGTCAAGCCTTGACTGCACAGCAAGTAAATGCCATTGGTTTTATGAGCCAGTGCCCAACATGGCAAAGTAATTGCAAATGATGCAGATGACTCTGCATAGCAAGTGTCCAGCCTTGATTGTCACTGAAAGAGTAGAAAATGCTACAAGCCTTATCATCCTCCTCTAAGAGCTGCAGGTTGGAAGGCAAGAGCGTTTGGTAAAATTTCCCCAGCAGATTGTGGGGCCTCAGCCCACAGGAGGCAGGGAAAACCTCTTCACTCTACAGCTCCTGGGGTCATTGTGACTGTTGGGCTATTCTAACAGTGAGTTATCAGACCCAATTATCACAATGCTGTAGAGGGAATACCACAGTAGCTAATGGGGCTCCGGGGCACTTGGCTTTTGCAAAGTGCCTGGCAAAAGGAACCACTGCCAAAGACTGTGCCTGCATGTTTGACTCAGTAGCCAACAAGGAGGAATGCCACCATCAGTGGCAGGTGCAGAGGTGTAGGGACAATTGATCTCTTAATGGCTTAACATGCAGCATGAACTGAGCTTGCCCTCATTTGGAAGCATACATTTGCCCTCTTCGTTTTCCATTAACATAGCTGAGGAACTTGGTACGATACTGGAGACCCACAAAAAGTGAAACATGACTCGTTGGCTCAGTAGATAACCAATGGCCTAGGTTGTGTTCTGCATTGCTCCACAGCTCTTTACACTCCAGCTTGGGACAGGTGCTTACTCGACTTAAATACCCTGGCATCTTACACAATCCACAAGGTTCCGAAGGACCCCACAGACCTTAGGCACCTGTACCATCCTTTCCCAAAGACAAATTCAGTTCTAAATCATCTGGCTTCTTCTTGAAGACTTGATGGACTCAGATCTTCTCCCTGCAATTTATCAGGTGTTATTATTATCATACCATTAGATTAACATATCCTGGCCACAAGGACATGGCACAAGACCACCTTTACAGCAGCCTTTTCCAAATCTGAGTATGAAATTGTCTTCTCTTTCCCAGAGTTGAACACTTCACGGTTTTAGGTTACTGATTGTCCTAAGCACACACCTCTGGACTCACCTGGGTTACTCCAGTTGTCATGTTGTGCTGCACTCTGAACTGGGTAGGGTGTCCTAGCTGAACCTTTTCCTGGTAGAGGGTATTTAGTGTCCTGAGCACCACCTTCACACAGCCAGGACAGCATACACCCTCTGTGGTGGTGGAACAGTAGTGTGTCACACCCATATGAGATCCCCTCTCCCCAGCTGGAAGTTACCTAAAAGGAGAATTTTACCGTATCCTTACTGAACTCTGTATTAGAGTTTTATTTTGGCTGTTTCATCAGCCTCAAGGGCATTTAAAATCCTTTTCAGTCCTTTGCCATCTGAGACCACTTGCAAATGCATCTCCTGTTCTATAGTACAACTAGTGGTTGGGGATGTTGAATACTCCAAGGTCCATAGAAGGCCTTATGGGTAAGTTGTCAGAGGATGAAAAAGAGTTATTGGTAGCTGCTCTCTAATCCTGGCTGGCTGCCCAGTTCTGTATCCCCATCTGGTAGATTCATTTCACACATATTTCTTTAGCTTGTTTATGGGATTTAATGACTGAGAGAGTTAAAAATGCTGCTGCATCAGAACAGATAATATCTATTGCCTTTCCATTGTCCACAAGACCAGTTATCCTCTCACAGACGGAAATTAGATGGGTTTAATATGATATTTTTTTGACAGCCAAGGCTGACTATTACTCACCTCCACATATTTTCCAGGCACTACTCTCCTTAATTATTTTTCCAGGAAACACAGCTGATATACAGAATTCCAGTACTGAGAAAAAGGAGCTCTAGTACTCACTGCTTTCCCTGCTCTGAGTTTAAACTTCATGTGCGAAGAACTCTGTTAAGACTGCAATGGACTCTGCTGCCATGGTGGCTGACAATGCTGCCTCCAGTACCCTCTCCCTGTCCTGTCCATACACTCACTTGGTGAGGGGCAGATGCTGCCCAGAGCAGAGTTCTCATCACCTGTGCTCCTTTTCAGGGATGCACTAGGCTCCCACAGCAGGAGTTCTGACTGTATCCATGGTCTTTATCACAAAGGGGTACCCCCATGATGTTCTGGTCTGGTCTGTTAAAGTAGGCTGAGCACCTTGCTGGCACTGTCTGCAGGGAAGTGCTGTCCTGTCTGTTCTAGCTCTTATGTGACCATGGTTATCCAAGATGTGATCTAAATTTTGCTGTAAATACCATACCAGATATACATCCATATGCAGAGAATAAAGCCCTCCTCTCCAGCCCTGGCAGGCAGGGCTGACATTAAACTGCTCCTCAGATGGAAAAAAACCCTGTAAAATACTAGTGGAAAACTCCTAGAAGATCTTTTAAGTCTACTCATATACCAAATGCTACACAGCCTAGAAACTTCAGCGATTATTTATTGACTAGACATTGCTAAAAGCCAGCACGCAGGCTGCTGGGGGGAGCAGGGAAACTATCTTTTTCAGATCCACCCAGGGTCAAGGCAGCTGTGTGAGGGTAGGGTTCAGCAGCATTTCAGGGGCTGCAGTCCTAGGCATAGGGTGCCAGCAGCCTCTGTTTCACTTTGAACTCTATGGCTCTCACAGGTGAATCCTGGCTGCTGCTTCTTGCAGGAGGAGGTCTGTTTCTTGTCCCTTCAATGATGCAACACCCCTTCCAACTTTCCCCCTCTTAGCATCTGGCTTGCATTGCCAGGGTTTTATGAAACACAGTTTTTCCAGGGGCCACCAGCTGCTTCTCCATTCTCCTCCTGATTTACAGAAGTTTCATCTGACAGAATCTGCAGCTCTGCTGACCATACCCTCAGACCTACTCATCCCAGAAATTCTTGTTAACCCCGCCACTCTGTGTTGTTGGGTCCACAGTGCTAAATGTTTCAGAGAATTCAGTGCTCATGGGGACCTGAAGCACCAGAATGGATGGAGAGAGGTCCCATAAATTGTAAATCTTGCAAATATTTCTAGAAAATGGAATTTCTCTGACGTCTCTGACTTCTCTGACACTGCACATTTGTCTTTGTCTTTTAACCTGATCATAGAATCATTGAATCATAGGATGGTTGGGGTTGGAAGGGACATTAAAGCTCATCCAGTTCCAAGTCCTATATCCTGAGCAGGAACACCTCCCACTAGATCAGGTTGCTCCAAGCCCCATAAAACCTGGCCTTGAACACCTCCAGGGCTGGGGCAGCCACCACTGCTCTGGGAAACCTGGGCCAGGGCCTCCCCACCCTCAGTGTGAAAAAAGTCTTCCTAATATCTAGGCTAAACTTGTCGTCTTAGTTTAACAGAATCACTCCTTGTCCTGTTGCTACAGGGCCTGCTAAAATATTTTCCCCATCTTTCTTACAACCCCCTTTAAGTACTGAAAATCTACAATGAGATCTCCTCAGAACCTGTCTCTTGACTTCATCTCCTTCTTGTTATTCCTAGTTTTGTCTTGCTAAGGCTTATTTCCAGTCAATAATTGATAAATGCTCCCCTTCTAATTCCTCTTCAACAGAGTTTTCTTTTTTTGCCTGGGAAACAGCTGCAAAATGCACCCTTGACAACTTTCCTTTTAACCTCATTTCCAGAGCTCTGCTCTTGTTTAACAATAAACCACACACATCATTTACTGTTATTCTGTAAGTAACACTCTGTGATTCAACTCCAATTTATTCAATTTCACGCTGTAGCAAGCTATTTATTCCCGAGTCTATTTTCCCATAAGCCTAAATCTCAACTTAGCAAGGTTAAGCATTGTTTTAATTTAAAATAAAATATGAGAGGATCCATTGCAAAAGGAGCACGATCTGCTACAGTCAAGTGGTTGCTCTCATCTGGAAGCTGTGGCTCTCATTCCTTCCTGCAGTCTGTTTGCAAGGGGGCTGGGTGAACAGAGGCATGGTTTATATCAAATAGAGCTCCAAAGAAGCAGCAACTTGAGGTGCGAAGTCGGGCTCAGATCTGACGTCTTGCATTTATTGTTTTGTTGGGTGGCTGTGGCAGCAGACTTGAGCTAAGCGCGAAAGAGTAAATTATCAAGCTTCAAATGCAAAAGCAGATGGGGAAGGCAGGGGAAAGGCTCTCACAGCCAGTTAGGACCTGTGGCATCCGCCTATAGACAAGGAGGGATGAACAGCAGTAGCTACACGAGTTCATAGCCTTCCCCACAGCCAATGCCCGCTATCAAGCCTGGGGACGGGGCAGGGGGTGTGATGTCTTCTGGAGGCCCAAAGTCACAGCACTGCCTGCTTTTCATGTCTCATGAGCCACAGATGAGACAGCCCTTGCTCAGAGAGAGAGAAGAAAAGCTGTTTAGGGTGGCTCCAAGGTAAGAGGGAGCAGGGTAAGCCACATACCTGATCTTCTCTCCAGGGACAGCAGCGATGGGTGAACCCCCAAAGCTCTCCTGTCCTTGTAAAGGCACTGGTGGTACCAGTGCTGTGGGCATTTCAGAGAATAAACATCTGCCTAATGTGTTTGTTTGCACTCAGTTGGGCCTTGCTGCTTCGTAAGCCATGAGGACCTTGTCTTGTGGGAAGACACCTGCCCTGTTCCTCCCAGGAGCCCATTCCTGTTATATGGGCTGGCTCCAGGCAAGGAGACTCCTGCAAGACCCAGGGGAAACTCAGAGGAGGTGACCTGCTGCTCCAGCACTGCAAGGGCTCACCTCTCTGCAACAGATCCTCCTCTCACTGCCTCTTACAAAGCAATTTGATATACTGCATGAATTGAGGTGAAGCTATATAATACAGGGGGGTTAGAGAAGTTAATTAGATGTTGCTAGAGGAAATATAATGAAGGGAGAGTTGCCAGAAACCAATGGTATGTACCAGCAGATGTGCTGGTCAGCACAGGAATCAAGGATGGCAGGCTTTCTCTTGAGGTATATCCAGAAAGGGTAGTGCCAATGGGTCTCCCAGCTTTCCACATCAAGGACCAGAGGAAATCAACTGAGAAGTGGGAAGGAGAGCCCTATGTAGTCAAACAGCACCTCTCCCTCCTGTTCTGTGCTCCCTCCCTGCAGCAGTTTCCCAAGCGCTCCCTGGAGCCTTATCCGCCTCCTCACTGCTCCATTCCATATCTCTCCCTTCACAACCCATACGCGCCAACTTTCTCTACTGAGCAGGGACAGGGCCTCAACACACAATTGTCTATAAAAAAAAACTGCTGGGCATCAGTAACAGAGAAAAAAATATTGTGAGCAAAGAAGGGCCATAGACTTGAAGGGAAAGCTATCATAACCAGAATATTTTTGTATAATATCATATTCTGGAAGACCAGCAACTAAATAACATTAGCGTGACGGACATTGCTCCTGAGAATCATAGAATCATAGAATAACCAGTTTGGAGGAGACTCACCGAATCATCAAGTCCAACCATTCCTATTAAACACTAAACCATGAGGCATTTTTCCTCATTCTCATTCAGAAGATGAGATTGTAAAGAGACTTATGAAATGAGTTACAAGACACACACAACTGCCCTTTATAGAATGCTCATCTGCCACATGGTGCCATCCACAAATTGATTACTTAACAGAAACAGAGGTTCTGCCAAAAACAGGACTATTTCTAATGTCTGTGAACACATTGTGAGAGGCATTCATGGAGCTTTAGATAACTGTGGAGACTTAGCATAAACTAGAGCAGTAGATATCTGCAGAGCGGCAGATGCTGTCAGATGAAACTTCTGCGAAATCAGGAGGAGATTTAGCAGCTGCTGTGGCCAATGTAAAAGACAGCAGCACCTAGAAAGATGGTTTTTCATACAGCACTGGCAAAGAAAGTGCTGAGAAGGGAAAATTTGGACAGGGGTGATGCAACATTGAAGAGACCAGAAACAGATCTGCAAGAAGCAGCAGCCAGGATTCACTTGTAAGAGCTACAGGGGTTCAGAGATGCTCCAATCATCAGGTCACCACAAATATAGCTCTTGGGAATGGTTGTTAGTTGCATGTACCACATGCAACTAAAAATGTGAAGGAGCTGTGCAGCTGGATGGAGATCCTCCCCCCAAGGAGCTAAAAATGACCATTAGGTGACCACAGTGCCAAAACAGGCAGACTGCATTCAGCAGCCATCTGAGTGGAAAAGTACAGCAATTTAGGAGGTGGAGAAGTGCAAAGGTGATTTTCCAAAGTACAGGAGATGTGTATGAAAACATAGGAAAAGCCTCAGTCCCAGCAGCGCAGAGCTCAAAGATAAGAGGTATGGAGAGATGCTCCAAGAACCAGCATGAGTGCCAGCCTGCTGAGGAGAGATTCCCTCCCATGGATACATGGACACCTCCATGGTGTCTGCTAGGAGACAGCTTGTGGAACAGAATGAAAGTCTGGGGCATGATTTAGCCCGTCATTTACAGCCCCTTTCTGTAGTTTGACAACTTGTTTTAGTCATGCCCTACCAGGAAGGTTGCTCATGTAGTCTGCATTTTATGGAGAAAAAGAGGAAAGGCTGCTGGAGAAGATATCTTCAATACATTTTGTAACCTACAGAGGTGTACTTTTATCTAGTTTAGAGTTTGTTATTTCCATCACAATACTGTTTGAGGTATGAGTAACCTTATCCAATGTAAGGTGTCTCTGCCCATGACAGGGAGATTGGAACTAGATGATCTTTAAGCTCCCTTCCAACCCAGACCATTCTATGGTTCTATGATTCTATGATATGAACTAGAATTAAAACCATTGTCTGTGTAGGGAATGCATCCAGAAGGCTGCTGCCTCAAGGTCATTCAGGAGCTGAATGAGTTCATTATGGTGGTTTTCATGAGGACTGAAGAAAAGTAGTATTGAAGGGTTAGGATAAGCATTAAAACAAATCAGTGTTAGGGGAATCTCAGTAATGTGATGAGTTTTCCCTGTGTGTGATGCTGCAGTCTAACCACCATGCGCAGTATGGATGTACCTGTGGCTCCTGTGGGAGGTGGTTGGAGCGGACCTCATGTCTGTGTCTTATTCAGGAGGTGCCACGAGTTCTGAAGGAATGCTGTGCTGTGATCCTCTCCCCATGTTTGTAACACATTCAGTCCCACCATCTTCAGCTTGCTCCTGGGAGCCTGGCTTGCACAGCGAGGTGTTCTGGTGATGATCCCCATGCTGTGGCTCCTGTTTGCTCAGTGAACCATGGCCAAAGGCAACTGGTGACTCTTACAAGCTCTACAGGCAATATGCTCATGCTAAAAGCGATGTCTCTTCACACAGAATTCAGGCTTCGCTGGTTCAGATGAGTCATCTGTGAACTGCCACAGCCTGAAACACACGCAGTGATCCCTGCACAAAGGGACAGCACCGTCTGCCCAAGGCAGGAGCATCAATCTAGAGTTCAGCCCCCCGACAGGAAAGACTCTAACAGAGCAGGAACAAACAGCAGGATTTTGTCTCCAGAGCTGTCACCCTGAAGGCTTAAAACAGCAGAGCTCTGCTCTTACTGCATGTCCTGAAATGCTTTGGAGACAATATTGTTTGTATTCCCTGAATGCACTCTCTTCTTATAAATAAGAGGTTTCAGCCCCAAACGCAAAAGTTTCAGAAAGACATAATTATAGGGGGGAAAAAAAGAAAGTCAAAAGCAAAAAAAACCTCAATAAAAGCTAAACCCAAAAGCTGTTCAGTGTAGCTGGAGCTATTTCTTGCCAGGGCTGTTCTAGAGGATGGTATTTGCACCTGCAAACAGTCATATGCCGACATAATTTGCAAACCAAGACGTCAAGACAAGAAGCTTTCTCAAGTAAATATTTTTACTTCTTTCAAAACCACAAATGAACTCAGCTGCAAAGGAACTTTTGTCAGCTGCAGAAGGCTCTGATCTGCTGGAGCACCTTCCTCTCGAGGCTGGCTGGCCGTGTATTTCTGTACGAAACTTATAATGAGTAAGCATGATTGTTAGATTTATTTTTAATTCTACATTTCTTTGAAACCATATTTTTCTATAGCTTTTCCTCACTCACTTACTTTGTTAGTGGAAAGCATTTCCCTATTTCCCTGCCTCCTGCCCGCCTTTTTCCTTTTCCAAATCCTCCTTGTTTCATAGTAGCAGGTTGACAAGAAGCTTTGAAATGGCTTAAATCTGCCAGCTTCCCTACGCTGACAAAGTTTTGCCAAAAAAATGAAACAGTGGAAAGAAAAATTGCAAAAAGGAGGGAAAAACTAAACAATTTTTGCTACTTAAAGTAAAAATATAAAGTCTTCATAGAACCATAGATTCTTCATAGAATCATAGAACTGTGGAATGGTTTGAATTGGAAGGGACATTAAAGCCCATCCATTTCCACCCCTTGCCATAGGTAGGGTCACCTCCCACTGAATCAGGTTGCTCAAAGCCCCATCCAACCTGGCCTTGAACACCTCCAGGGATGGGGCCACGACTCTGCACAATTTCTCTGAATGATGAAAATCTCCCACAGGAAATCTAAAGAATCTGACCATTATGAAAGAGAAATACACCGAGCTGGCTTTCCACAGCAGTCATTCATTTTTGACAGCTTCTCTCAACCTCTGGAGCAGAATGACAACCCTTTACCCATATGCAGCACTCTTCTGTGGGAGATAAAATCTCGCCAGAAAAGAAAGTGGATTTAATCTGCAGCAGGGAAACTGAGTCACAAAGAGGTATGATAAGCTTAAGGCAGCCACAAAGTGAGAAAGAGCACCAGGTCTCCTGCAATCAGAGCTGGGCTTTTTTTTGCTAAATTAGAGGATGACTAGAGAAAGGCAGCCATGCGTGACATGCCTCATATCATTTATCGGTGAATGGCTGAAGTAATGGGAAGTGACACAATCTTGCACCCAACAGCCACGTTGCATCAGGAGCGACTCTCAGAAAGACAGAGCTGGTAGAGAGCCATGGTTTAAGAGGTTACTTTTTTGAATCAAACCAGCTGGAAGATTAAAACAGACAGTGGTTAGATACAGAAGGTGAAACATTTCTGTTAGTCATAGGTAACACCAGGCTCCTTTACAGCTGTCATGAGCTGTGTCAGTGTTTCCCTCTCTGGTGTTCTGCTCCCTGGGATTGCAGAAACCCTCCCATCCCTGTCCTGCTCACTGGAGCAGCTGCTTCCAGATCATCTGACTGCTCTGCCCTCTTCAATACATGCTCTCCTTGAAAACCCATTTGCCATCAATCAGTCTGCATGCAACACTCACATACCAGCTGAGCTCTTCTGTCCCATTCAAAGAAGAGCTGTACTATGGATCCCACAGAGCGTTTTCAGCCAGAGCAAGGATTCTTGTGAGATGGAGCGTGCCCTGGCCTCCTGACTGAGCTTTATTCTGATGACCGACACTATCACAGGTGTAGCACAGCTGTTAGCTTTGTCAGAAATAGCTGAGAGGGAAAGCAAAGACTGTTTTCTGTCTGACACTCTGGGCAAGGTGCGAAGCAGCAGACCAGGAGTTCGCAGCTCAGATCCTCTCAAACTACTGTTAAGTGGAGGGAAAATGATAACCCTTGGTGTGAGGACCCACAGGGGGAAGCAATTAGCACACATCCATTTCTTCTGTGTGCAGAGAGTGGAAGCCTCTGTCTGTTTGAGTGTCCCGAAGGTCACAGCTTGATTTAATAAAGGTATCTGCCTAGAAAGGCAGCCTGATTTCCCATGCAGGAACAGCACACAGCACTTATTAGCTAGACCTCAGGGCTTTGCTAATGAGCTCACAAATGTCTCACCTGGAGGCACACAAGGCTGAATCCTGCTCGGTGGAGATGAGAGTTGTTCCCTTTTAAGAAAAAAAAACCAAACAGGTCTGTCTCAAGATGAGTGTGCAGTGCTGGAAGCCCCAGCTCCCTCCTCTTGGACTCCTGCTGAGATTTGCAAGGAAGGATGAGCAGAGCCAGGCCCTGCCTGGGTGCCCAAGCTTGAATAATTTTAGAACACCACTATGTTTTATTGTCAGTGTATTGTAGAAAGAATTTTCCACCTGTAGCCCATTGCTAATAACCATCATAACCACAGCCAGCACTTTCTACCGCTGCCAGTTCTGCCCTATTTTTATCCAGCAGTAGTTCATTGGCATGTGAAAATTAGTTCACCGCCTGTTTTTCTTCAGGGAGCAAGGTGGAACTGCTTCCTTCTGCATCACCTTCTGCATGGGCTGATGTTTCCCTCTCCATGGGGGACAGAGTACCCTTCTCCCTCTGCCAGCATCATCCCAGACCAGGCTGCCCTTGCTCGCACATCAGCATGTAAATAACTCAGCTCTGTTTCAACTATACACCACCAGGTTTAGCAGCTTGGCAGGTGCTGTGAGTCTGTTCTTATTTTTTGTCTTTCTGCAACAAGGGGGGAATGAGCACTTAGAATTACAGAATCATAGAATGGTTTGAGTTAGAAGGGACCTTAAGATTATCCAGTTCCAGCCCCTGCCATGGGCAGAGACACCTGCCACTGGATCAGGCTGCTCAGAACTGGCCTTGAACACCTCCAGGGATGGGGCAGCCATGGCTTCTCTGGGCAACCAGGGCCTTCCCATCCTCACAGGAAAACATTTCTTCCTAATATCTGATCTAAATCTCCTCTCTTTCAGCTTAAAATCATTCCTCCTCATCCTATCCCTGCAATCTCTTATTTTTTTATCACTGTCCTTTTTGCCTCTCGGGTAACCCTGCCCATGCAGGGACTTCGAATCTGGCAGTAGTATTTATTACTCTTTTCCTTTGCCTGAGATCTGGTTTTGACTGTAGTGAGCCTGAATCTTTAGGACTGACTGAATCACAGAATCACTACGTCAGAAAAGACCCACCAGATCATCGAGTCCAACCTTTCCCACCAATCACTAACCCATGTCCATCAGCACCTCATCCACCCATCCCTTAAACCCCTCCAGGGAAGGTGACTCAACCACCTCCCCAGGCAGCCTCTGCCAGTGACCAATGACCCTTTCCATGACATTTTTTTTCTGACGTCCAGCCTGAACCTCCCAAGAGAGTTGAGATTTGTTCACTAGGAAAGTCTCTGCTTGGGGAGGGGGGTGGAGGAGGAGGGGAGGGGCAGTGTCCCCCCTCCAGTGTGGTCAGGACAGGGGAAGTGCAGAGCTGGACACTGATTCTTCACCTTCTCCTACACTGCTCCCTGTTTCACTGTTCTGACAGGCTGCATCCCCACCCTGCCACCATCACACTCAGCCCTGAAGCTCCTGGCAAAGATCAAAGCAGATGAGGAGGTCGCAGACACCTTCATTATTATAGGAGTTGAAAGCGATGTTTACAGCTTCCTGAGTGAGGTTGTGCCTCTGAGGTAACATTCCCAGCACTTTCAGCATTGTTGCTGTCATCTTCCATGATTAAACTTGTTCCCTTTTGATCCTTTCATGCAATGGGATCAAAACAAAGCAAAGGCAGAAGATCCAGAAGTATTTAGTCAGCACCGTGTTCAAAGGCTTTCTTTTCTTATTGAGCTGGGGGTAAATGTGCAAATAAAATGTGCAGACAATTAATAAGAAGGAAAACAGATCGTAAAGAGGCAAATAAATCATGGGGGCAAACCTTGTGCTTATGCATGACTTGACACTCATCAGTGTGGAAGTGCTAAGGAGATTCAGACTCCAGACAGGATTGAAAGCTGAATTTGAAGGATGGAGAGAAAACAAGGAGGTCCCCTATGGATGCAGAAAGATGCTGAGCTTGATAAGTAGCTCAGTGCCTCTCTGCAGCCAAAGGAATAAAAACTGGCTGCTCCCAGAAATCTTCATCCCTCAGTGGAGAAGTCCTACTGGGATTACAGAAGGGCATAAAAGTAACAGCTAACTTGAGATCTGTTAAACTTGTGAGAAGACCCCCAGAAGGATTCTCCTTAGACCAAGCTTGCTGACCCCAAGGTGCTCCCCAGCCTGGCATTCTCTTCCCAGTGTCACCACTGGAGTACAACATGCTTGGGTTATGTGTGCATCTCTGATCAGAATGAACATTACATGTCTAATAAGGTTATTTCGAAGGATTGCTTGTCATCATCTGCAAGGTTTCACCACTGTGCCTTGAGAGAAACATGGCAGGCAAGAAGAGGTACAAATGAAGCACAAATAATATCACGTAAGAGAATTAGGTAGAACCAATAAAGGAGTTGACCTCTTCAGGTCCAGTGCTGGGAGTAGAGATGAAAAGGCATCCAAAAGGGTAGATAGGAGGCCTTGAACATGCTCCACTCTCCTTTGTTTCCCACTCTGAGTGTCTGTCCAAGTGCATTGTGGTTCTGGGTGACGGCTTGAAAAGGAAACTCAACTGTACAGAAGAGCTAACAGCACATCAGCTAACAGTGTGGGAGACGGAGCAGGATGTCTCTGTCTTAGCTTCTTGAAAAGGTAGAGATGATTTTGAAAATGTTTGTTTTGAGCAGCTGAGATGAGCAGTTGACAGGCCACCTATATGGAAATTTCCAGAGCATGACAGCACCTTCCCCACTTCTAACACAGCTGGCAAAGCCTTGTCCCGGGAAACAGCTGCTAATACCAAGTGTCTGAGAGGCCCATGTCTCCAGATCGCAAGGAGGTCCTTCAGGATGGGGATTTCCCAACTCCAGGACACAGTTTATTATAGAAAAGTATCTACTCTGTCATGTTGTCTGTCCTCAGAGATGTATATGAATTGCAAATCATCCTGATTAGCCCCTCATTTATCCCTCATCAGGTGTTTCCAGAGCAGGAATAAGGCTGTGGAACAGAGAGATAAAACAGCACAAGATGTGAAACTTAACGAAATAAACAGAAACAAACAAACAAACAGGATAAAAAGCCACTCCAAATGTCTTTCCCCAGACAGCCACATGTGATTAAAGTATTTATCAGACTCTATCACAACACTGAGCAGTTTCAGCTTATAAAGAATGACACATGCAGGGCATAAAATAACAGGGTTGCCAAAGGATCCTGAATGGAGACAAAACTTACAGCAGCTCAGTGAGAGGATTGAAAACACACCAGGAGGCCCCACACCTGGGCTGCTTGACAAGTACAATTGCTGCAAAAACACCTTCCTCAAGGGAATGACAACCCCATCACTTGCTGAAGGAGAGAGCTTCTCCATTCTGCCATCCTGGGAATGCAATTTGGTGGCTTTTACAAACATAATGCCTGGAACAGGGAACCGTTCGGTGTCTTTATAAGTCAGTCTTCCTGGAAAGTGCAATGAGAAGAGTTCATGTCTAAAAGGGGGAAAGATTTAGACTAGAAATAAGGAAGAAATTTTTCACAATGAGAAAGTTGAGGCACTGGCATAGGGTGCCCAGAGAGGTGGTAACATTCAAGGTCAAGTTGGATGGAGCTGTGAACAACTGATTAAGTTGAAGATGTCCCTGCTCGCTGCAGGGTTGGTTTTTTTCTTCTTTCAAAACAGCCGGCCTGGACTAGAAGAATCCATCCCGTCTGAGGCTCGAGGCTCCAAAGCTGCCTGTCTTCAGGTGTCAGTCCCAAGCCTGCGCTGCTCTCAGACCCTCAGTCTTCAGGTATCTTGCATCACCTATGCCCCACGCTGCTCCTGGGCCTGTCACCTCAGCTCAAGAGACATCAAACTGCTTCAAAGAATGGTCCAGGGGACTCAGGGAGCACTGTGCACAGTGGGGAACGGTTCTCCCTACTGCCCAGCCAGTCTTACCCTAACTCTTTATGGACATTTTCCAGGAGAGACATGAATTTCCAGGAATCACAGAATCATGGAATGGTTTGGGTTGGAAGAGATCTTAGAGATCATTCAGTTTACAAAATGCCTTTCCCTCCTGGCCAGTAGCCATGGACCCTCAACAGCCTGGCATCCTATTTGCTGTCCTGTTAAATGAGCCTGGTAAATGTGATTTTCTGGGGGGGATTTTGAGTTCACTCCAAAATTACCCAATGAGCTGTTATTTACTCTCCCTATCCAGTTACTCTACCTAACCTAGAGTTAGATGGGGTCTGCTTCTGCTTGCCATGCATGGCCTTTCCAGAGCAAGAAATACACTGTCTGGTTGAAGGCATCTTTTTTTTGCCATTGTATTTCTCAGTCATTTTCCTGTAAATCTCAGTTAAACAGATGGGGTTACTGGAAGAGCTCTTTTAACAATGAAAGCAACTTCACCCTAAAACTTGCATTCACCTTGGTGAAGACCTATCTGCCCCAGTACAAAAAGCACAGACACAAAACTGTGTTTGGTGATCACATTCTTCACGCCCTGACAGCAGCCATCGATGGGAGCTCCCATGCCTGTTGTGAAGGAATATAGGGAGCATTTTCAGCCTTTGTGGGTTGGAGTCTGTAAATACTGAGAAACAGGCAAGCCTAAGTCTTGATTAACAGTCCAGGCTGCAGCAGTATCACAGGTCATACCACAAGTCAGGGGAGCCCTGAGAGCTGCAGCAAAAACCAGGGCAAGCAGGATCTTCATGTGCATTAGAAAGGTCTGCATCCCTCTGATAGTGGATGGTCTGCCCTCAATGACTTTGTAGGACATACTGGATAAGCGGGAAGTGGCTGAAACTCAAGCAGAGACCTTTTCCTGATGAGGGTTCAGGAATCTCAGCCAAAGTTGCAGCGCTCAGCCAGCAGAGTAAAGGTAGCAATAAATATTGATGTTCTTGTATTTCCTGGGACAGTGCCTTTCCACACACAACACCTGATTTGGCTGCTGCTTCCTCAGTGCTCTACATTTCCATGGCCCCAAACAGGACTTTCTTGCTGACACATCAGAGGCAGCACCCAGGCTGAAATTGTGCAGCAGGGATTTTGCCTCTGACGAGTCTGAATTCAGACAGAATTGAACCAGCTGTAACAGTTTCAGCCCAAAGGGGAAATGAAACAATCCGCCACCTGCTGTCCCCTTATCCATCCTGCCACGCCTTGAGTAGCGGAGCTGCACCACAAAGGAAGATCTGAACAGAGAAGTCGCCTTGCATAGCTTGGAGCTGCCCAGACTCCAGCTGCCCCCATCACTCATCATCCATCGCTGACTGCCCTGTGCAGATCTGGACTTGCACAACACGCTGGCTCTCCCCATCCAATGTGCATCAAGCTCTTTGCAAGCCCCATAATGAGGCATCTAAAAACATATATTCAGCATTCTTCCCTGATTAGGTGTCTTTGCTACGGAACAGTGACAACTCATGTAATTAACACACCATTAAGGCAAGGTTCATTTCCTCTGCTGAGTTATAACATACCTCCTGACAAAATGTGCTCTGTGGCTCTTGAGAGACAGATAGCCTCTGCCCTATTCTCTTCACATAGAGGACCCCCACACATCTGTATGTCGGAGCCTAGGGACAACTGCAGGACTAGCAACAGGCAAGGAATCTCAGCCCCTGGTGTGCTGGCAGCAGGGAGAGGAGATGACATGTCCCTGTCTGCCTATCCATTTCTTATCTTCAGAGTTCATCTGGTCTTTTCTGCATGGCATAAAGTGCCACCAGGATAAGTGTCTAGTGAAGAAGGAGAAGCTGAACTGGGTTTGATCCATGCACGAGGAGGAGAAGCTCCCTTCTCTTAGTTAAACCTCCTTAGTTAATCACCTTGGCCCTTGCCCTCTCTCTATGAGCTCCCACATTCCTGCTCCAAATCTGGCTGGTCTAGTCTCTGCATTTAATGACACTTTCAGATATTAGCACTTGGCAGAGGCAAGGTCAACATCCCAAGTCCAGAGACAGCAGAAGCAGATGTGCTCAGACAGCACTTGACCTCCAAAGTCTCGTCTTAGGGCAAAGGTTGCCCTTATACAAGGGAAGAGAAACGAGCTATAGCTTCATCAGACATTCCAAAATGTTTTTTCAGAGATCCACTGTCAACTTTGTGTCAAGGCAAAAGAGAGACAACCTGTCTGGGAACTGACTTATAAAGAGATTTCTATGATTGTGCCACAGCCGAAAATCCAAGCATGAAGCTAGAGAGGAGGGTTAAATGCTCCAAAGCGCTTTGTCTTCTGTCAGCATTAATATGCAGAATTAGATCCTGAGAGAGATATCCTTGCAAAAATGTCATTAAAATGAGTGAGTCCTCCCAAGGCCCAGCTGCAAATTTCACATTTAATGCCCTTTTCTGACCAAAACCATCAGAAACAGCACAACTAAATCACGTTCAGCTTTAAACTCTGGCCAAGAAAACACGAAGTTCTTTTTCAGATTTTGAATTTCCTTATGGCAAAAACAAAAAGAAAAAGAAATTGATGAAAGTAGTTTTTCATTAAATTGTTAGTTCACAAACAAGTTCCCAATAGAATTGAAATCCCAGAAAAAAATGCCCAAACTCTTTGAAGCAGACGCTTACTCTCTGTCCTACAAGCTTTGGGTAGAATATCCAAAGGATTTAAAAAAAAAATAGAGAAGATTTCTACTCCCTCAGTGGCTAGGGTGAACTTGAGCCCTCCACAAGCATGCAAGGTGACGCACCCCATTGGCTTTCTGGAGCATCACAAGACATTTTCCACACCAAATAACTCCAGCTAATCTGACATCCTTGGTGCAGCAGAGTAACTTGAGCTCAAAGATTGATGTGCTGTTCTCCCTGGCCAGTTTTTACCTATGCAGAAAGACTACTTGAAATATTCCTTTTCTGGTGACACACAATGCAATGAACCTTTAGCCGAAACTCATCAATATCTATAGATGGACTTAATCAGTATGCAGGCTGCTATGCTAGAGAACGGTCTTTTTAGTGTCAGACCTAGCAAAACCCTTTGGAATTGCCACAAAATGCTCACTGCCCACATATAAGATCCCAGCAACCTAAACAGAAAGGGCTTGCTCTGGAAGATGCTATTTTCTAGCCCCAGCCCTGGCTTGCTTCCTGCTCCAATTAGCTCAGAGCACTGTGACTTGCTGCACACTAATAACACATGGACACCAAGCACAGTTACCTTGTTTTCTCTCTGGTCACGGTCAGCATTCACATTTATGCCATGCACCTCTTCCATTTAGGAAAGCAGGATTACAGCCGAGATTTGTATTGGTTTAACGGAAGTATTTGCTAGGCAGCTTTGGAGACTATTAAGCGGAGAGCTGGTTTTCATGCTAATTTTCTTTTTAATAAAGAACAAATGGGCTAGAGTTCCACACAAAAGCATGTAGCTGCTCTGAAATGAGCAGGAATGGAGCTACGGCAGCACAGCCCTGCTGCGTTATTATGTTTTGAGAGTGAATAACTTCTACAAATCATTTGTATATGGTGTCTAAAAGGAATGCACAGGGAATAATTTGAAGCAGGAGAGCATTAAGAAAGTGAAGGATACACTGCTGCACCCGTTTGCTCAGCTTAAACTCCTTTCTTTTGTTTGCTGCCCTTGTTAGAGAAATGGTGCCTTACTTAAACTTAAAATATGAGTGTGATTATAAACCCAAATATAAACCAACACAGAATAGAAACCACTATTCATAGCCACAGAGAGCAGGAGCTTTACATAATTTCCGTAGTGTGCCATGCATTTCTAGGAAGGAGAAAAAGGTCTTGAAAAGAAACGGCTGATGGGGAAATCATTATGAGAGATTTTTATGCTCACAGGGTAGCCTTAAATGAGAATAATGTTGCTCAGGAAAATAACACTTGCAAAGTTATTTGGGCCTAAAGTTCCAGATAGGCTTCTCATGGGGTTTGCAGTAGTGCTGAATCAGGGCAGAAGAGGCAAAACATTTGCACAGGAGTTTCACAGAGAAATAAGCACCTCTGGCTTGCAGTGTGCCCCTGCCAGGCTGCAGGAGAGTGTTCTCCCTCCACCAGCTTTGCCTCCCACCCTGGGCTGTTGCCAGGTGGAGCAGGGACTGGTCAGTGAGGACAGGACCATCCTGCCTCCCTCGCCATATGGGGCCGAATTACGGCTTATCCCAGAGGCATGGGCAGTGTGTCAGCCAGTCTTCTGTCCAGGGAGATAAAGGGACTAAATAGGCATAAAAGAGAGAAGAGGACAAATGGATTTATTTGAGGTGCCTGGCAGGCTCTTTTGGGAATGGCCTGGAGGTGGGGAACGGCACAAAGCCCTGCTAATAACATACCACAAAAAAACAGAGCAGGGTTCAGGTCAAACCTGCAGCAAACAATGTTAGAAGAGCCTACCCCTGGGTGAATTCAGAGAGGGAGAGCATGCATTGGCTTTTCCACTGCCTGCCCAAGTCTGCAAGATTTACTTGTGCCAGATTTTAAAGTCAAACATTAGAATTATCTAAGCTCAACCGGGATAGAAAGAGTCCTCAGAAATGTAGCGCCAGGAGCAGATATAGCAAACTGCAAAGCCAGTAGCAGCATTGCATTTTCTCCTTTTCTCTGATGCCCCAGGAGGTGCGGTGGCAGGAGGACAGGCAGGCGACTGCCCTGGCAGCATCAGGTGGGACTGTTCCTTTAAGCAGAGTTTTAAGTCTGGTGCCAAATGCTCGCTCCCAGTTTCCATTTATTTATTTATGCTTTTAATTCTCTCCTAGATGCTGGGTACCATATTTGCATTTCATTAAAATGTATTTTCCTCACTTAGTTCTTCATTCTTTTCTGGCAAATGCTCCCTTTTTGTTATTTTCCCTGGGCCTGGAGCAGACTCAATGCATTGCAGCTGCTTTGCTTTAACAGCCACTTGAACCTCAGAGTTGTGCTACCTGCTGATGCTGAATCAATGCAAGCACCTGACAAGGTCTGTGCCATCCGTGGCTCCCTGCTAGTTGATGGATCATCAGCCACCATAAGTCATTGCACTCTGGGAGGGTAAAAGGAGCCACCACACTCATCCAGAGATCCCAAGAGCATGGGCATTAGTATAGGTCCCACAGCCAGACCATTGCCAAAGAGGCTGAGGGTGTGATTTAGCCATCATCAGATATATCTCTGCCAGCAGTGTACGGGCCAGGCTAAGCTTTTCTGTCTGTTGGAAGTAACTTGGAACTAGCTTGGCTAGCACAGCTCGCTACTGGCACCGCTTCACTGTATCCAAGTCCCAGTTTAATCTGAGCTGCAGGATCTGAGGAGATGCAAAGTCCCTGCCCATACACGCTCTGATGGGTCTTGGCCAGAGGAACAGCCTTTCTGTCAGCATGGAAATGACATCTCCTTCCATATCCTCCTTTCTTAAGAGGAAGGGACTGTTCACAAAGGCTTGTAGTAACAGGGCTGGGGCAATGGGTATAAACTAGAAAGGGGCAGATTTAGACTAGATATAAGGAAGAATTTCTTCACCATGGTGAAGTGGTGAGGCACTGGAACAGGTTTCCCATGGAAGCTGTGGCTGCCCCATCCCTGGAGGTGTTTAAGGCCAGGTTGGTTGGGCAGCCTGAACCAGTGGGAGGTGTCCTTGTTTAGGATAGGGGGGTTGGAACTAGATGATCTTTAAGGTCCCTTCCAACCCAAACTGTTCTATGATTCCATGATGATTCTATTATAATGCATCACTGAGCCTTCCTCCCATCGTATCCATGAACAGTAAGTGTAATGAGTTCACTCCTTGGCCCTGCCCCTAACAGACACACTCTCTGTCCCTCTGTCCTATGTGTGCTGGTGTCCAGCCCCTTCCCCAGCTGACACATTAACACCTTTTCCCCCTCACAGAGGAATATATGTCCTCCATCCTGACTGTCTTTTTACTGCTCTGTACACCAACTCTTCCTGCCAAACAGATTCAAAGCTGTCCCCAGTCTCGTTACAGGCCACTCTCTGCTCCTGGCCACCAAACAAACGACCTTCTCTCTGGAACAGACACTTTTTCACTGTGTGTCTCACTCAATTACATCTCAGCTCAAGTATCATCCATATTTAATTATAAAAGGTGCTATTAAAGTGTTGTGCCCTCCTCAGCTGAGCTGTCCTGTTCTGCATTGCTCATCAGACCATAAGGCAGGCTGGACCTTGGCACCAAGAGAGTTAAACGCAGCCTCTGTGTATTTGAGTGGGAGCAGAACCATCTGATGATTTGTAGCATTTTAACTTCTTCAAGATGTTAAAGGAAATCTTCACCCTCCCCAGTCACCTTTTCTTTCAGAGGTACATTTAAGATCATCAGATGAAAGGCACTAGAAATGCAAAGCATCATTAATATTTAAGTCAGATTTACAGAAAGATAGATTTAAGTGTTGTAGAAATTAACTGGATAAAGATAACCATTTCTTACAATAAGCAGCTTAAACTAATTCAAATCCTTTATTGCAGAAAGATTCTCCCTTATCCCTGTATCCCCACCCGTTTAATCCCACAGGAAAAGAAGTAGTGCTTCTGAAGAGAGGACACTGGTGCAACAGAGAACAGCTTTGGACTGTTCTGGATGTCACAAAGCACAGCTGGGTCAAAGTCCCAGTTCTACTTCTTTGGATATCATGCCATGACTTCAGTATAATCCAATTTTACCACACTATGTCAGAGACCAGCACTGCCCTTGCAGGATCCCCCAAGCAGCCTCTCCTCCCCATAGAAGAGGAACACGTGATGTGGATCCCAGACCCAGATGGCTCCCTCAAACTGGACACCAGGGAAGCTCCCAGTGTTCATGGCAGGAACCTCCCATGACTGGGAGGCAACTGCCAAGTCCCCATGGACCTGGTGGGGAGGCAGCTCCATTGCAGAGGATGTCACCAACTCCACCACAGGAATGCAAATAAATCCCCTCTTTTCTTCTTGGTAATTTGTTTCTGTGCAGAATAAATTGAATATGTAATTTCATTTTCTCTCTCAGAGCATTAACAACCTTGGAATTGTTCAGATTCACAATGAAGACAACAAACAAGTAATTACTGACAAACTGATACCGCTATTGAGAAGAGAATGCAATTGATTTTAATTCTCGTCAGCCCTGTTTACTCTCCCATTGCATTAG
Organism: Clamator glandarius; assembly: GCA_033459285.1. Taxonomy (NCBI): domain Eukaryota; kingdom Metazoa; phylum Chordata; class Aves; order Cuculiformes; family Cuculidae; genus Clamator; species Clamator glandarius. The sequence goes on along the minus strand of JAUNZM010000269.1, from coordinate 2,319,114 downwards.
GCATAATAAAGTGTTACAGTAGATTATATTCTGTTGTAAAGTAGTTCTTATCAGGCACCACGAACTGCGTTATTAGAGAACGTGCCTACACCATTATGCTCTTCACCCAGCAGCCTCTGGGGAGGCACAAGCTGCCTCCTGTGTGGCTGCCTGCCCACAGCGGGCACTGACAGAGGATTCATCCCCCAAGATTAAACAAGACTGACCCCAACACTGGGGAACGTCACTTGTGACCAGCTGCCAACTGGATTTAGCTCCAGTTAACAACTGGAGAAGTTCACCACTTCTCTCCAGGCTCTGTCTTCCAGTCAGTTTTTAACCCAGTGAAGAGTGCACCTGTCCAAGCCATGGGTCACCATCTGCTCTAGCAGAATGCTATGGGAGGCAGTGTTAAAGGCTTTACTGAGGTCAAGATAGATAACACCCACAGCCTTTCCCTTATCTGCCAGGCAGGTGATTTGGTCATAGAAGAGATCACGCTGGTCAGACAGGAGCTGCTCTTCATGAACCCATGCTGACCTCTGGCCCCTGGTGCTGAAGTAGAAGCTGGGAAGTTCAGGAGGTGATGTTTGCCCTCCGCCTGCATCCTGCCTCCTCCCGATTCCTCAGCTCTCTGCAGGCTTGCAGGGCTGGAAAAGTTGCAACACCCATTCTAGAGGCTGAAAGTTGTGCTGGAGTTTGCCACATGCAAATTCAGAGAGCTTTATGCTCCTTTATAAGCTCAGAGAGGACACATCTCCAAGACAGATGTTAGAAATGCTTCCTGATGCTTTTTTCATTGCCTCAGCAAAATTTCTAGGGCTGTTTCCTAAGAGGTTTCTACAAGAAAATCTTGGAACATCTTTAATTTTTTTCCCCCTGTTCATGCTGCTTTCTGGGATCAGCCTTCAATTCTATCAAATCTTAACAGACAATTGATGTTCCTTATTAAATTAGGCCCTTGTGTTACTTGCAAAGTCCACCAGCTCTCAAAATAATCTTTCTGAGTATAATTAATTATTAAAGAAAGCCTAAATTGTAAGTGGCCATTAAAGGAGGTATTGTCTCCTCTTAATTATCTTTGCAGAGGTTTCTCTGGTCTTTCTGAGTTTGTTAAGAAAATTAGTTATGCACCGTCAGATAACTAAGTAATTCCTCAATTAATATAACTGATGTTTACAAATAGATGACTCCTTATTTTAGTAAGCAACCACAGCATTAACTGACCTTGCTAAATTCATATATTAAGTATCTCTCTCACAGGACACAGATATACAGATTTTATTATACAAATATTCCTCTTTATTACAAAATATTCCCAAATTAGCCTCTTTGAAGAGGCTTCTCATTTGATAAAGAACATAGGTTACTACACTGAGGAAAAGACATTATCATCTAATTAAGAACCAAAATTATCCAATGGGATTACTTAGTATCTCCTTCAAAACATTTTCTTCCTTTGAATTCTCAAAGAACATGAAAAATGAAGAGTGCAAGGTGTTACCAAGAAATAAACCCTCTTCAGATGAAATCTGCAGTCCTTCTTGAGCAGGTTTAGATGAAAGCATTGGGATTTTTATGCAAAGGAAAGTCTACTTACAGAGCTCAGGGATTCTGAACCAGGTAATTCATTTTCTCTCATCTCTTGCAAACAGGGATACTTTCTAAAATGCAACTCTTGCAGGGGCTGTCATGTGCAGCAGAGTCCTTTCCATTTCAGCAGGTGCTTTGTGTCAGGTTGCTGTGGCCTGTTAATAAGTGAGATGATGCTGGTCTGGTCTTGTTTGAACAAATATCCCCCTGTCTGTAGGCTAACAATTGCTCTCAATATATAACATGTAAATAAAAACGCTCTATCTGCTCTTCTTCAGGCAGCACAACACCAATGCCTACTCCGATGTGCACTAGTCACTGGTGTGAAAGGACTCATGTACACAAACACCGCTGAGGCACGCAGAGACTTCAGCCCAATTCCTGGCCACCAGCAGCAGCAGGAGTGGAGGAGGGTCTGGCACAAAAATTAGAAACCTCCTGAAATGGCTTTCATGGCCTCAACCTTTTGCTCAATCAAACAATCTGCCAAGCCCACGGGCAGTTGCTGGCAGGGACTCCTGGGTCTGCTGGAACAATTGAGTCAGCAGAGATGAACCAGGTCATGGCATCCTGACCCACGCTAGCAGAGCACATCGTGGCAACTACATGAGCAGCTTTTTGGTGCCAACACTAAGGTGTTTCCTGAGCAGCAGGAGGCAGTAGGCAGAGTCCAGCCCTCAGCTCCCAACTGCTGTGGCGCGCCAAAGCCAGCAGAAGGACACATCCACCCAGTCTGGGAGACCTGTCAGGAGCTCACTCCTGATCCTGCCTCACCAGTGCCCTCTCAGCCCCTGGGTCATGCTGGACCCAACAAAACCTCAGGTGTCCCTGCTCCATCATGGGCTTGCCTGCAGTTACCCAGGGCTCAGGTGTCTTAACAGCCAGGGTCAAGAGGAATCTGCCTCTTTCTAGTGACAACAGGGGATTTCTGAACAGTAGACACAGACTTTGTTAACTGCCTTTTCAAGTGACAGGGGACAGGACAAGAGGGAATGGCCTCAAGCTCCGCTGGGGGAGGTTTAGGCTGGACATGAGGAAAAAATGTTTCATGGGAAGGGTCATTGGGCACTGGCAGATGCTGCCCAGGGAGGGGGTTGAGTCACCTTCCATGGAGGTGTTTAAGGGACGGGTGGACAAGGCACTGAGGGACATGGTTTAGTGTTTGATAGGAATAGTTGGACTCGATGATCCAGTGGGTCCTTTCCAACCTGGTGATTCTATGATTCTATGAAGTGCTAAATCTGAGTAAATGAACTCCACTCTCTGTATGCTGCATGCATGAAATATTAAAAAAAACCCCTATTACAATGAAAATAAAATTATCATAGAGTCATTAATTTTGGAAAAGACCTCTAATATGATCCAGCCCAACCATCAGCCCAACCCTACTATGCCTAGTAAATCATGTCCCAAAGTGCCACGGCAACACACTTTTTGAACATCTCCAGGGATGGGGACTCCCCCACTGCCCTGGGCAGCCTCTGCCAGGGCTCCTCTGCTCTTTCATTAAAGAAATTTTTCCTAATATCCAATCTATACCTCTTCAGTGCTTAAAAACATCATGAGACATTACCCAAAATGTGCTTATGTTATAATATAATACACTAAAATACTCACTAAATTCACTATAAATCCTTGTAGCAAAGGAACTGAGGAGTCAGTGAGACCTATCCTAGTAAGGATGAAAGAAGGAGACTCTCACAGGTAGGATGGGGAACACCAGGCTCTCATAGTATTGCTCAGAGCAGGCAAAGTTAACAATGATTATCAGAAAGCACATTTCTCTGTGGAAAAGGGTAGATGCCTGAGGATAACTTTTACTAGTTCTCAAGTTTTGAAGAACATAGTAACTAGAAACTGTTCGGTAAAATGTCTTTGCAAACAATACAGCAATTGTTTGATAAATTCATTTTAAACACAGACCAAGTTTAGATAGATTTTTCCTTTTCCAGTTAATATAAAGTTTATTTTACAATAGCAGTTTAGTGTATTCTGATTAAATTTTAATTTGTATTCAAGTGAGCTTGACATAAATCATCAATTAAAGATGCATGATTAAATATGAACAAAATTTACAAGATAAAAATCCTAGTAAACATATGTTAAGTGATATAATAGCTTAAATAAATACAAGTAACAAAAATATTTCATTCTTGGTAGCAATATGAAGTGCAAGACTGCATGATGGTATTTATTACATACACTAAAAGTTATTGATTTGGTGGAGAAGAGGAGGAATAATTCTTGTTCTTGAAAACAATGACCTCCAATCCTTCTCCCCTCAAATGCTTTACTTTATCTCTGCTGTGTAAAGACAACTAGCTCAGTAGGATGCTGAGAAATAGGGTTTATTTGAGCATCTTCAATTCAAGAGGAATTTCTCCTTCACTCACAAATTCCTCCTCCTTCTGCCTGACTCATCCTCTTAAACTTCACTTCAGTTATCAACAAGGCATGGGATAAAATAAACACAACAGAGGAAAGGATGGTGAAAGAAAGGCATAGCAGAGAAGCTTAGGGTATGAGGTAATTGGAAGAAATTCAAGTAAGTGTTTGTCTTTTCATGAAGATTAATGGACATATTGAGAAATGAACAAAACACAGTTGTGTTAGTTGAAGAATGGTAGTATGAAAGATAAGTATCATTTGAGCATATGGAAAGATTGCAAATAGCAGACTCCAGATCAAGTTCCAGTTGTCATAGAATCATAGAATTGTTTGGTTGGAATAGACCTTCAAGATCATTGAGTCCAGTCGTACCTGTCCACTACTAAGCCATATCCCTGAGTACCTCATCTACTTGTCTTCTAAATCCCTCCAGGGCTGGTGACTCAACCACCTCCCTGGGCAGCCTCTGCCAGTGCCTGATAACCCTGGCACAACTGGAGGCCATTCCCTCTCATTCTGACACCTAGCACTGGGTGAAGAGACCAACACCCACCTCTCCACAACCTCCTTTCAGGTAGCTGTAGACAGTAGTCTAGACAGTAGTCTCCCCTCAACCTCCTTTTCTCTAGCCTAAACAACCACGGTTCCCTCAACCACCACTCATAAGGCTTGTTCTCCAGAACCTTCACCAGCTTTGTTGCCCTCCTCTGGACACACTCCAGTGCCTCAATGTCCTTCTAACAGTGAGGATGTGCAGCTTGTCCGGATTTGAGGCATAGCCTCATCAACACTGAGCAGAGCAGAAGGATGACTCCCAGGTCCTCCAGACCACAGTGTTTCTGATACAGTAAGGAGGTGGAGTTCTGAATTTGGGACAATCACAGTGGGCATCCAGCCCTAGAAAACTCGATCCTGGCTTAAAGTTATCAAAACTGCAACAGTTTCCCTGTTGCAAGAAAATGTGAGATCGTCTTAAGGACTTTGAAAGTGAAAGATGATGAATCGGCAGGTGACTGAGTTATCAAAATGTAAGCAGTGTGCAGAGGAAAATGAAAAGAGCGTATTCCAAGGAGAGGAGAGCAACAAACAATTAGAGAAGCCCATGAGAAGCTGAAGAAAGGACTGTGTATAATTATTTTTTAAAAAGAACAACATAGTGCCAGCTTTTGGACAAAGGCAAGATACTTACAAAAGAACACACTTGTCTTACAAAAGTCTGAGGAATGAAAATACCAAAGCAAAAAGAAATCACAAAGGGAGGAATGGAATTATACGCAGAAATCTTTCAAGCTACAACCATGATCAGGCCATCTTATTGAACAGAGTTAAATCTCTGTTTTCCATTTCAGACTAGTGGTGTAGGTCTTCCCACTGCATCTGAAAGTTCAAAAACAGTGAATAAGAAAGTCTGGTCAGACTGAAGAGAACAAAAATTCAGATCAGACAATGAGAAAATGTTTTCTATTGTGGGCTTCTATAACCTGAATTAGCAGTAAAATGAAATCTTACGAGGATTAATTGGTAATTGTTTTGGGAAGCAGAGTACTCATTTCAGGGCTAAGCATTTTTCCTCTACAGAGCAGGATTCATGTCACCTCCTTGTAGAAAACAACATCTCAGCTAGTCACCCTCAAATCCCTTGACAACCAAAGGAGAAAACAGACACTTCTGGAGCATGATTCATCTGCCCCAATGTAGACGCCTACCTAAGGAAGAGATGAATGTACATTAAAATACCTAGAGCTTCTGTCAACTATAAAGGGTATCTAGACTAGTTCAGAAGTAAATATTCGCATTGAAGATACCTAAATCTGTTGGATGAATCCTGTCCTGGGTCTCTCAGACACAAAATTACACTGAATAGGACATAACCTCACAACAGAAGAAAGAAAACAGGGAGGTGAAGAGGAAGCAGAGCTAAAGAAAAATATTATCATGATAAAGGAGAAATTGAATGCCTGGGAAGGAGACAAGTATTACAAAGGAAAAGCAAAACGGTTTTGATACTGTCACAAACCAGTTAGAAGGAAAAGATAAAACCGTGATATTATGCAGGTGAATAGACTCTGAAAGAATCAGCTTTGTGGTCAGCCCAGGTTGATTCGATGCATGAAGAAAAATCAAAGTAGTGTTGCTGTTTTTCCCAGCAGTGAGAACTGGAATTACTAGGGAGTGTGAATGCCATGTTTGAGATTTAGTGCAAACGTGAGGTATCTGTGGGCCCCTCTGCCTGGTCTCTCTCGTTCTCACTTTTCTTCCTCAAGGGGCTGGCTGTGGAGCACCAGAAGGGAAGCATAGAGAGCAGCTACATAAGTGCAAAATAAAAAATAAATCTATATAAATACATATGGCAATTAATTTGTGTTAGAAGTTATGAATAGAAGATAACTGTCAAGCTGAAGCACCTGGGAAAATCTGTGCCTACCACAACAAAGGGATAATAAAGCATAAATTTTGAAATATATAAATAAATAAATCTGTTCTGAATTTGGGAAGAAAAGGGGTGAATAGTACATGAGGATGATGAACTATTTTGCAGAACCTTGACAGCTAAGGATGATGTTAAACAGTATTCATCATCAGTGAAAATATTTATATCAGAAAGCATAGAAAAGCTATGCTGAAGAGTGCTGAAAGACCTGTTTTCCTTGGACAAGCGTATGAAGTGCCAGTGGGTCTGGGAACAGGGTCTAGGAAGAACCAAGTCATTATTAACATCTTGTTATTGTATAGATGGGGTGACAGCACAGCCATCCTCCCAGGCAGTTGGAAGGAAGCTAAAGATCTGGCTGGCATCTGTGCCTCCAAATGCCTTTCCTACGGGTGGGTAACAACTGCTATGCTCTGTGTTGTCTCTTGCCCTTAGAACCTGCAAAGCCTCATACTCTACAATGAAGCATAAGTGAGATGAAGAAGAATGGACATGATCGTTTTCAGATCTAGCAGCTCCTGAGAGCTGCTGCCTTCATTCTGAGCAGCAAGTCAAGACTAAGAAACTCCAAACTGTGGAAGGATCTGACTGAGGACACAAGGTCTTTCCCTGAGCAGTCCTAATCTCAGAACTGCCTAGTCTCAGCTCAGAGTGCATCTTGGCTCATGGAGTTGTGAAAAGAACAGCTTCTCTCTCTCTATGAACTTGATATAAGGGGCATGGTTTAGTGTTTGATAGGAATGGTTGGACTCGATGATCCTGTAGGTCTCTTCCAACCTGGTTATTCTATGATTCTATGAGTAAGGGATCAAGGGGAGCCCAGGGGACTGGTGGAAAGATGAATGAGTGTTTTCCATACAGGCCTTTAAAACAGAATTATATTTTTCTTTCCTCAAAATGCAACACAACGCTCCAAGTTTGCAGCCATTTGTAAACACAGATAGGAAAAAAAAACTAAACCCAAATCAGTCCATGAAGATGTCAATTTAGCATTTATTTCTGGTTTTTTCTTAGGTTACCACCAGTAACAACCGCAGTGGTCTGTATCTTCTTTAGAACATCCTTCACTCAGAGCGAAGCTAACAGCTATGACAGCTCTAACAACAGAGGGGAATTTTTCAGCTTTTAACAGAGAAAAAGAAAGCCAGGGATGCAGATGAGTAAGCTATGCTCACATCTTTTGAACCTGACTTAAAACTGGTTTAACTGAAACTCTAAGCAGATTTTAAGAACCTGAAAGTCTGACAAATTCACAAAGCATTACTGATTCTGAAAGTGATTTTGACTAGCCCTCTTTAAAGCCATCCTTGGATGAAAAGGTCATCCTGGTGACACCAGACACTCTCCCAGTGAGGTCAGAGACACCAGAGTATAGGCTAACACATAAACAGCAGAAATGGCAGGGGGCAGTGCCCAGCATTTGTTGGAAAAAGATCCAGACTATGAATTTACCAAGGCCATGAAGGTCCAGCTTGATACATGCCACGTGACTAATCACAAAACAAGTAAAAGAAAGCTGATGTAGCCAGAAGACAAGGGCTGCTGATATCACGCCTGATTGTGCTGAGATCGCAGCTGGTAAATAAAGGACTGGAAATTAATGGTCCAGGATTTCCTGCTAGAAAAGAAGCTCAGTCAAACAAGAGGGTGGGTTGGCCTTTTGGAGTGGTTGCACTCACAAGCATTTAGTATATTCACTGGGCAAGGTCAAAAGCCCAGGTGTGCCTCGCCTTTCATCCCCACTACTCTCAAACTGCACTCAGCTAACATGTGGAGGACCTTCCCTCTGGCCCAGTGAGCACTAATCATCCCATGAAAAGGGATGGCAAGAAAATGCTACTACCCCAGGCCATCTCAAGGTTAGAACTTTACAAGGGCATGCACTGAAGTCTCACCTGCTCCAGATGAAAAATTCAAGTGATCGCCATCACTCCTGTAATTTGGTGAGTAACCTGTTCAGGTGAAAGATGTTTTAAGTACCAGTGGAGTAAGGAGGATCAGCTGAGAAAACTGGGGCTGTTTAGTCTGGAGGAGAGGAGACTGAGAGGAGACTTCATTGCACCTCTATGAAAGGAGGTTGTAGCAAGGTAGGTGCTGGTTTTTTCTACCAACAAGTGATAGGATAAGAGCAAATGGCCTCATGTTGCACCAGGGGACGTTTTGACTGGATGTTAGAAAAAAATCTCTTTACTCAAAGTGTGATCAAGCAAGCACTGGCAGAGACTGCCCAGGGCAGTAGTGGTGTCTCCATCCCTGGATGACTTCAGAAAGTGTGTATCTATGGCACTTTTGGACATGGTTTAGCAGGCAAGGTGGGTTGGGACTGGATGATCTTAGAGGTCTTTTCCAACATCAATGATTCTATGAATCAGGCTTCAAGCAGTGCTGCATGTTGCTAGGTCTTTTCTCACTATGCACACCTATTACAGTAGGAAGTTAGGGCATCTCTGCAATTAGCCCAGGCCCAGCTCTCAAGGGGGCTTAAATGAGGATGGAGAAATGATGTCTATGTTTAAGTGTCTAAACGCCATGTGAATTTGGCCAGTTGTTTTTAGCATATCAATGCTGATTTACACCAATGGAAGAGTGGAAAAGTAAGTCTGGTGGCCTAGGAGCCTGGAAAAGAAGAAAAAGCACATATGAAAACTCATTGAGTCAGACATAGGAGGCTGTTCCCTGTTCTAATTCCCCAGCCTGCCAGTTATTTTCTCCTGTCTTTAGCTTTCAGGACAGGAAAGCCCTCCTAGACAAAAGACACATACAGCTCTCAAAACCTGTGACCCTGGCATAGTTGTCTAGAGTCCAAGCCCCTAAAAAAATTATTATCTAGCCATAGATTATATTGGTTCAACCAAAGTAAGTGCCAGGGACAGGAAAAGACAAGAATTATGTAGGGCTGTAGGAGGGCTGCTGCATGTGGATGGTCTGAGAGATGGTGTGAGGTCCAGACACACTCTGGGAATATTTCACCTTACTGCCTCTTGCTTCACTGGGGAAACAAAAGAGCTACAGATGCTGGATTATAAATTTTAAAGCAATTCTGCAGTGAACCTCCTTTTGAATTTAGAAGTGAATCCTTCATATAAATGGATTGAGAAATTCTCCCTCTGAAGTCATCCATCTCTTAATAGGACATCCTGACACCAGCTGAGTCAATCCAAAGTCCACTGTTGATTTGAGTGTGTTCATCCTAGGCTGACATGACATTTCTTTTGTTGACAGATCTCATATGTTACAGTAGGCTGTCCTTCCTATTGCTCTGTCATTCACTGCTACAGCAGCTGCACACCAGGACAAACTGCTGCATTTACTTATTTTGTTTCTTCAGGGTCTGTTTCCTAGATGTCCTTTTCTCCAGCTAAGGGCAGCATTTGTGAATTTATCCTAGATTTTAACTGGAGAACAATTTACCATGGAGATGATCCTTCAAAGGCCAATACAGCAAAATTCTCTAAAGTGCTGGAGCATCTGATTTTAATTTCAGAACCAGATACAGAATAATGGTATTATTCAGCACCTTCCATCCAAAAGGATTCTCCTCAAAAGCTTAGACTTGACAGATAGTCCTACAGGTGGATCTTGAGGAGCAACAGAGGCAGGACTCCATGCATCACGGCATTTCTGGGAAGGAACATGGCAGCTAATTTGAACTTTGTCATATCTAATACTAAATCTTACAGAGATTGCTGGGACAAGGATTCAAGCAGACAGCTCTGCTCTTTTAGCATGATGGGATCCTCTTCACTGAAAGTAAATCTCATTTGTGCAGGAAATGCATCTATCCTAGAAGTCCAGTCTGGGACAAACCCTTGACTATGGCTTAGGAGGCTGGGAAAGTATAACCACACTCTGGTCCTGTCCTAACAGATCAGTGTGGACATAGCTATGAGCATAAAGACTGCTCTGCAGGTTGTTCCCTTGGAGAGAACCATGATCAACAGTAACAAAAAAGAACCCCAAACACATGCAGAAAGCATTAGTCACAGGGGCTAATTGGCACACAGGTGCCCAGGCCTCCTCTGATATCAGAAATGTTGCAGGACTGAAAACTGCTCTGAACAGAAGATAGGGGAAGGGTAGACAGAGACACTGGCAGGATCATTTGGGGACCGTGGTACTGCCTTCTTGTACATGCATCCCAGATGCCTAAACAGAAGCACAAGGTAGCACTTTGCTACCTGCTTTCTGCCAGGCAGCAGAGCTTTTTGACCTTCAAATCATGCATACCCATGGGTGAAGTCACCCCAGCAGCTTTAAAAACATTTTCTAGAGTTACTGAGTAAGATTTCAGTGATGACTGATTAGTGCAAAGGGTTGTGTGTCCACACAGGAGCACACTGCCCAACCTCTGCTGCCTGTGGTGGTGACATCAGCTCTACCATGGTGATTGTCACTTGAGAAAGAAGCCATGACGTTGGACTGGTCATAGACATGGTGAAGATGCTTCTGAACGTATCACTGATAGCAAATACTGAAGCAGGGACTTTCTGCTCTCCAATTCCTCCTGTCTGAGTAAGAAGCTTCTGACTGAAGATGTAACTCCTCACTGCAGGAAGGCTGGAAAAGATGACCTTTGTGGTCACTTCCAACCCAAGCCATTCTATGATTCTATGTTGGCTCTGGCAGTACAGCTCACCAAGATCTGGATGTGTCCCAGCTGTTGTATCAGCAATGAGGAGCTCTGCTTGGCAGGGGCAGCTTTTCACTAGGTCACTATGCTTGTGGCAGGGGCAGGACAGAGGAGCTGGAGCTGATGAGAGGACAGTGGGGCTCATGCTGCATTGTCCTTCAAGAGCTTCCATATTTTCCTTTTCTGGGGAGTTTCTGGTCTCCTGAGCTTGCAAGACTGATATAGAAGCTCAAGAAAGACCCAAATTGCAATCTCCAAAGAGGAGGTAAAGAAGAGGTTAGAGAGAGCTGCCAAGAGGCTCTGCCCAGCCTGCTGGGCTGCTTTGCAATGTGCACCAGGCACTTTGCTCCAATGGGGCAGACAAGCCTGCAGAGGCAGATGAACGTGAGTGCTAGTGGCATGCCATCCTGCATATCTGAGTAGGAAACCAGCTGTGCTCTGCCTCTGTGTGTAGCCCTTTCAGTGGAAACTAGGGTCTCAATTACCTCTGTTACATTGCAGCTGGGTGAGGTGTTTTCTACAGCTGTGCTGACATGCTACAACTATCCTAAAATCTGGACTCTTTCCTGTCCTCTGAGCCTACGCACTACGAGGTGTTCCATCAGTCACAGTATGAAAATATATAAAATGCAGGCCTGATTGGGAAGAAGCAGTCAGGAACTGTGTGAGCACTGCTCTCAACAGGCAGAGTTAGCATGCCATTGAACTGCCTCAGTGGGTAAAGCCACTACAGGGAGATTTTCCTGCTGGAAGCCCAGCTGAACATCCACGGTCATGCTAAGCACATGGTTTGGTTCAGCTAGAGCCCAGCCTGGGTACCCACATTCTCTCCATCCTAGCCTCAGAGATGGGCACAAGCTCTGTTCCCTTTACTGGAGGAAAACAGGTATAACTCCTCAGTGCTGTGTTGTTCCTTGCCTCACAAAGCTGTAATAAATACTTACAAGGTGTTTTCTTCATAGCTGGCCAACCAATGCCCTTCACAGCACATCTCCAGCTCTTTAAATATTCACGAGGCTGGGTCTGCTGCCTAATTGAATTTCCTCTATGAATGAATCAATTATTTTCTCAACTCCTGCAGCAAAGATGCAGATTAAGTGTAAAGCTGGGGTAATACACCAAGAAGGCAATTCCTCCCTGGTTAGCAGCAGAGCAAACTCACCCCTGCTGGGATCAGATCTTCATTGTTCTTCACCCCATACAGCCTGAAAATCGCAGATTCATAGAATAATTTATGTCAGGTTGGACTGCCAGAGGTCTCCAGACCTGCTCAAAGAAGGGATATCATCAAAGTAGGATGAACTGAGGAGGAATTCTAGCTTGACCTTTCAGCCATCAGGAAGGGAAATCTTTCATCCCTTATTATACAATTACAGAATGTCATGAGCTGGAAGGGACTCACAAGGATCATTGAGTCCAACTGCTGTTCCTGCACAGGACACCCCAACATTCACACCATGGGGCTGGGGGCATTGCCCAAACGCCTTTGGAATATTGTCAGGCTTGGCACTGTGACCACTACCCTGGGGAGCTGTTCCAGTGCTTCACCACCCTCTGGGGAAAAAACCTTTTCCTAATGTCCAACCTAACCCTACCATGGCATCGTCCTGACATTGATCACCAGAGAGAAGAGCTCTGTGCCTGATCCTCCTCCTCCTGATGAGGAAGCTGTAGATTGTAATAAGATTTCCCCTCAGCTAGTACCTCTGGATCCCCTTTCTGAGAAACAAGCTGTCACACATTGCAGGATCCACTGAGAGCTATCCCAAGGCTATGCTCAGGTATATGGCAAAGAAATAATGTGCACGTGCTTATACTAGACAGCAAGAACCACATAGGGTCTTTGGGAGAGACCAGTGCCTTCAGACTGTATCCCAGTACTGCAGATTGAAGTCTGTCTCCACTCCTACACAATATGTAGCTCTCTCCATTTGCGAAGAACCTCTCTGGAGCTGTTTGCATGCAATGACCTCCAGCTACGCTGGGCTGTCTATGACAGAAGCAGTAGTCTCTTATAAAGCACTGGGAGCAGTAGGATTGTGTATGGGAAAAGAAGTACATCTAGATCCAGTCCTGTGCATAACTGCAGTCTCCTCCAGGCCATGGAACTTGCTGAATCCCTAGTACACAAGGGAACCTGCCCCGTCTTGGGCTGAATTTTATGGTGCTGCAGGGCTAAGAAGCAAGATGTATTCACCATGGTCGTTCAAGCCAGCCCTGTCCCTTCCAGGTCTGGTTGCAAGGATCTTGGTCTCTATCTTGTGTTTACAGTATAACTGCTTTCTCCATGATGTCTGACAATGGTGCTGACTTGAATAGTAGTTCAACAACCCTAGAAATTGCTCCCCACTGTTCTTGGCAAAAGCTTTTGTCATTGGTTTTCTCTGCCAACTAGAAAATTAACACTGGCAGGAATCTCAGCATCTGAAGACATCAGGTTATTCCTCAATGACAGGGATTTTTGGCAGGGGTGGGCACTGTAGAGAAGTGGACCCAGATCTTTGGCACCTCCTGCATGGTCCCTACAGAGTTGTGGCAGGTCGCTGGATTTTGCAGATCGCTGAATATCATAGCAGTGGGTTCCAGCCAAGAGAGATGCTGCTGATGGTGTGTTTGGAATACCAGTGCCCCACCCCAGGGCTGAACTTCCACATTATGAATGAAAATCCCACTCCCTCAAGTTTTGTCTCTCGATGAAGCCTACAATGTCATTCAGATAGGTTCTTTTTGAGATTAAAAAGAGCAGTGGGGAGCAGTTGCATCACCTCATCAGGACACACAAGGAAAGGAAAATACATTTCAGCCCCCACTCTGCTGCTGTCCTAGTGCTGCAGGAGTGAGGTGACTCTCCTCCGCTGCAAGATAGGAAGAACTGAGACGTGGCTCCCAGGATTGAAAGGTAACACAGGGAAGAGGATAAGACCCCTTCATCCCAAGCCTCTTTACCTTCTCTTATGCAGGCTAGTTCCTGAGCTCCTTGCACTCTGATATCTCTCAAGTGGTGTCAGAGAGGTGTAAGATATACAAGATGCAGAAGGTTAAGGATGTTTCTTCACTGTATAGTGCAGGTCTGTGCAAAGGTCCTTATGCTAACTGTGATGGAACTCATCTGGCTGACACTCCATCACCGTGTAGAGGTGCGTGCTGATATCCTGGAGGTGGAAATACCCTCTTCTCTCCATGCTCCCAGCTGCACCATCATCTGAGCACAGCTGGAGACAGGTAAGCAGCACGACCAGGGTGACACTGAGAATCCATGGCAAAATAACTCTTAAAGCAACCACCTCACAGGATGGAAGTGGATCAAGACCTCAGTGAGGTCAGAGGGATGAACCCCACCCACCCTGGGATGGACAGACTTCCAGGCCTGAGAAGTTCTGTCCCCTAGAACATCATGTCTTTTCTTCTGTTCTGTGACCTGGGCTATTTCTTGGCTGGGCAAATCTTTAGATACCAGTTGGTGACAAGTACTGGGGAGGTGGGGGTCTGCTCTGCTGTGGACTCTGCGAGGGTGTGTTTATGCATAGCACACTGGAGATGCATTTCCTACTTCAGCCTCAAAGAAATACCCTTTGGGAGAGCCATGGAAGCAGGCTGGAGAAGTGGCTTGGGTGAGTGGATCGGCCCCATGCCTGGAGTATTCAGCTCTCAGACATGGTAAAAGAATGACAGTGGATTATTTTTGCAGGGCGTTTTGTGGTTGCACATGAATCATAGGGGCGTTGTTTTTACTGAGCAAGTTGAAGAACACAAATCCTAAGGGGTCTACAGTGTCCCTTTGCAGGCAGATGAGTTGTCTCCCCACTGCAGCCCTCCTTGCATGAAAGCCATCACTTTCTATGTCTGAGCATCTACCCTGCTAAGAGTCACCACTGCTACAAGACTACAGCTGCCTCCCAGCACAGAATGAAAATGACCTCTTTTAGACAGCACCATCCTGTGTGCAGGCAGCCGGTGCTCTGAGAGCTGCCTGCATACAGCACAATGGAGATGTCTCAGTCCAGGTCCCTAGCCCCCAGCAAATTGGGGACAGAAGAAGAGGAGAATGGGGAAGGGTGAAGGAAATAGTGGTGGGATTTCCTGTTGACCTTTTCTAAAGTTGCTGAAGAAGGACTTGGCCTGCTGCATGAATGCAGCATGCTGGGTTGGAGGATAAAAGAAAGGCAAGGCCTCAGTAAGAAACAGATTAGCTTGGTTCCTTAGGGAATATCCCTATGGAATACTGGGCAGCAGTACCCGGTATGCTTTATATCCCTCCAGAATACATCCTGTCCTGCGATGACGAGTGATATAAAAACCTTCTGCTCCCCTGCAGCCCGTATTTAGGCAAGCCGAGAACAAGGAAAATGTGCCATTTGTTGAACACTGGGATTTGCTGCATCTCCAGGAGCTCAGAGAGCAGTGAGTGTTTTCACCAGAGATTTCTTCCAGAAAAGTACTATTTATTATTAAGTCTAACTCTTCCATATGATTAACAGCTGTTTTTCATCCAAAACCATTTTCAGTTAAAATACATTGCCTTGAAGAGGCACAGTTCACCCTGGTTTGCATCTGCCAGTCCATGAAGATAAGTCATTTGCACTCACCTTGGTGTGTCAGGCCATCTTTTCTGCAAATTTCACTATCATATCTACTTTGAAAGGCATATTTATGGAACTGCTGAAGGACAGGATACCCCAGCCTGACTGATAAACAACCTGCTTTTGCTTCCAGACATAAACCCCTTCTCTTGCTCCTTCTCATGTTTGCTTTCTGCTAGATGCTTGCAAGATGAGAATCATCAAAACATAAGATTATGTAGATTGAGCAGATTTGTCCATGACAGCAGATTGCTCATGGCCTTGTACAGTTGAGCTTCGAGTATCTTTAGGAATGAAGATCTTACAGCAATACTGAGCTTCTGTTCCAATGTCTGAGCACCCTCAGACTTAAAATAATTTTCTAATTTCTAATCAGTGTTACCTGCATTGCAACTGCTTCCTGTTGCCTTTTAGCCAATCTCCATGCACATCCAAGAAGAGCTGAGGTCTGTCTTCTCTGTATCTTCCCAATGAAGTTGAAGACAGCAATAACATATCTCTCCTTTAGCCTTCTCTTTCCAAGACTAAAAAACATTTTCTGTATCCTTCTGCTCAACCCATAACAAATAAACTACTTTCTGTTGGTGGAGACCAGTTGGGAACTTAAGCACAAGTTGAATTACTTCCTTCTTGAACCTTCAGTCCAGGATGCATGTCCGTAGATCCTACCAGAAGCAGGAAGCCAGGCTAGAGGAACAGAGAAATGTCATCTTTATAGAGCAGCACAAGAAACTGATACTGCTTAGGAATTAGTAACCTCACAAGTGGGTGGCTCTGTTTCTCTGTCTCCCATCAGATGTTCTTCCTACACCACCAGGCTATGGACTGTTTGGATTTGAATAACAGACAGCCTGTTGCTCTCTTTTTTCTTTCCCCTGTAAGGTTCAATAACTTATGCTAAGTTAATTGAAGCTGATCTGAGGCAGCTATTAGTTTGTTTTCAGAGCAAGCTAAAAGATTTGACTCGCTTTGCCTTGCTAGAAGCTCTACTATAGGTAGCCAAGTGCCAGCCAGTTGGCTAATGCCTGTATTCTTGGACTGTTTGGGGTTTGGTCCATGTATTTCCAACAGGATGGGTAATTTCTTTTACCTGGTCTGAAAGTGAGTTGTCCAGCCTAATCTTGGTGTCAAGGCTCCCCCTGCAGGCACTGGTGAAAGATGGGCTCCTCCAGGGACCAGATCTGGCCGTATTGAGGTTTTGTTTGATGATGATATATGGAGGAATGACCCTTCAGAAGCAGTCTCTGCCAAGAGGCCATATGGCACTCCACACACTAAATGCAGATGGAATTGTAATTCCTGGGGAGTCTAATCTCTTCCCTGTGTTTAGCTGCATGAATCAAACCCAACACAAGGAAGTGGAGAACTCTGATTTATTTTGTCCCAATAACAAAGTGTTATATTTCCCTGTCTTCCTCTTAGTGCTTTGAATTAAATACCAAAGTCCATCACCCTCCCATCCATAGTCCACCCTATATTTACAGAAGCCAGAGTCTTTTTGCCTCAGTGCCTAAGGAGATCTGTGGCACAGAGTCAAAGTAATTTCTCAGTCTTCCCTCATTTGCACATGTCCATCAGTCTTTCTGACAGAAATGACTGCAGAGAGCAGAGATGCATTTGCTTTTCCTGAGTATTTCAACACAAGCGTCACAGATGATTCCAGGAGAGAATCTGTAAAGAAGGAAGGAAGCAAAGAAGGGAAAGGGCAAAAGACAAAGCAAAAGATGAAAGCAAAAAGGCAACTGCAAAGGAAAAAGAAGAACTTCCTTTTTGGAGCTTTCAGTGATTCCCTACAAAGAAGAAAATCTTCCCAAGCAAATATTGTTTTCTTTAAAGTATATAGACTCTTTTCCACACTGAGGAGTATTCACAGCAAGGGTTGTTGTTCTGAGATCCAACAGCCTCATCACAGATCAGAGCTGTGTCCAGACCCAGCTCCCTGCCACACTTCCATTCACCTCATCTCAGATCATCTCTGCTCTGCTGCCTTTCTTCCCTTTGCCTCCTTTTCTCTCTGTTCCTGTCTTGCAGCATTTCTGCATTCCAATCTCTCTCCTCCAGCTGCCAGGTCAACTGAGAACCAACCATATCACAGAATCATAGAACAACCAGGTTGGAAGAGACCCACTGGATCATTGAGTCCAACTATTCCCATCAATCACTAAACCATACCCCTCAGCACCTCGTCCACCCATACCTTAAACACCTCCAGGGAAGGTGACTCGACCATCTCCCTGGGGAGCCTCTGCCAGTGCCCAATGACCATGAAAAATTTTTTCTTAATGTTCAGCCTGAACCTCCCCTGGCGGAGCTTGAGGCCATTCCCTCTCGTCCTGTCCCCTGTCACTTGGAAGAAGAGGCCAGCACCCTCCTCTCCACAACCTCCTTTCAGGTAGTTGTAGAGAGCAATGAGGTCTCCCCTCAGCCTTCTCTTCTCCAGGCTAAACAATCCCAGCTCATTCCAAGAAGAAGCAGCTGATGAGCTCTTCTACAAACAACTGAGTGTAGTCTCAAAATCGCTACCTCTAGTCCTTGTGGGAGACTTCAATTTCCCAGATATAGGCTGGGAGTATAATACAGCAGAAAGGAAGCAGTCCCGGAGGTTCCTGGAGTGTCTGGAAGACAACTTCCTCACACAGCTGGTGAGCGAACCGACAAGGGACGGTGCCCTCCTGGACCTGCTGTTGGTGAACAGAGAAGGACTGGTGGGGGATGTGAAGATTGGAGGACGCTTGGGGCAAAGCGATCATGAGATGATAGAGTTCTCAGTGCGGGGTAAAATGAAGAAGGAGGTTAGCAGAACAGTCGCCCTCAACTTTCAGACAGCAGACTTTGGGCTGTTCAGAAGGCTGGTCGGAAAAGTCCCGTGGGAGGCGCTCCTTGAAGGCAGAGGTGTCCATGAGGGTTGGGTGCTCTTCAAGAAGGAACTCCTAGCAGCTCAGGAGAAAGCCGTCCCCAAGTTCCGGAAAAGTAGCCGGAGGGGTAAGAAACCAGTGTGGTTGAGTAGGGAGGTCCTAAGAGACATCAATAGGAAGAGGAGGGTCTACGACCTCTGGAGGAAGGGGCAGGCATCCTGGGTGGACTATAGGGAGGGAGCGAGAATGTGCAGGGAAAAAGTCAGGAGGGCTAAGGCCCAACTAGAAATGCGATTGGCCAAGACTGTGAAAGACAACAAAAAGTCTTTCTACAAATACGTCAACAGCAAAAGGAGGGCTAGGGAGAATCTCCAGTCCCTGGTAGATGCAGAGGGAACAAGAGTAACAGGGGATGAAGACAAGGCTGAAGTGCTCAATGCCTACTTTGCCTTAGTCTTTAACAGTAAGGAAAATTGTTCCCTCTGTGCACAACCCCAAGGGTTGGAAGTGAAGTATGAGATTCCCACGGTCCAAGAGGAGGTGGTTAGAGACTTGCTTGCCCAGCTAGATGCCCACAAGTCTATGGGGCCGGATGGAGTCCACCCAAGAGTTTTGAGGGAACTGGTGGATGTGGGGGCCAAACCCCTTTCCATCATCTTCCAGCAGTCCTGGATGACTGGGGAGGTTCCACTGGACAGGAGGCTGGCTGATGTCGTGCCCATCTATAAGAAGGGGCGCAGGGAGGATCCGGGGAACTACAGGCCTGTCAGCCTGACCTCGGTACCGGGGAAAGTCATGGAGCGGGTGATCCTGAGTGCTATCAAGAAGCACTTGCAAGAGAACCGGGTGATCAGGCCCAGTCAACACGGGTTCATGAAAGGCAGGTCTTGCCAGACTAATCTGATCACCTTCTATGACCAAGTGACTAAACTCTTGGATGAGGGAAAGGCTGTGGATGTATCTTCCTGGACTTTAGTAAAGCCTTTGATACAGTTTCTCACAGCATTCTGCTTCGGAAACTGTCGGCCTCTGGCCTGGACGGGCGCACACTCTCCTGGGTGAAAAACTGGTTGAATGACCGGGCCCAGAGGGTGGTGGTAAATGGAGTTAAATCCAGCTGGAGGCCAGTTCCAAGTGGGGTTCCCCAGGGCTCAGTCCTGGGTCCAGTCCTGTTTAATGTCTTTATCAATGACCTGGATGAAGGCATTGAGTCCTCCCTTAGCAAGTTTGCAGATGACACCAAGCTGGGAGGAAGTGTCGATCTGCTGGAGGGTAGGGAGGCTCTGCAAAGGGATCTGAACAGGCTGGACTGCTGGGCTGAGACCAAGGGCATGAGGTTTAACAAGGCCAAATGCCGGGTCCTGCACTTGGGGCACAACAACCCTAAGCAGAGGTACAGACTAGGAGAAACCTGGCTGGAAAGCTGCCAGGAGGAGAAGGACCTGGGAGTGTTGGTTGACAACCGACTGAACATGAGCCAGCAGGGGCCCAGGTGGCCAAAAAGGCCAATGGCATCCTGGCTTGTATCAGGAACGGCGTGACCAGCAGGTCCAGGGAGGTTATTCTCCCCCTGTACTCGGCACTGGTGAGACCGCACCTCGAGTACTGTGTTCAGTTCTGGGCCCCTCACCACAAGAAGGATGCTGAGGCTCTGGAGCGAGTCCAGAGAAGGGCAACGAAGCTGGTGAAGGGGCTGGAGAACAAATCTTACGAGGAGCGGCTAAGAGAGCTGGGGTTGTTTAGCCTGGAGAAGAGGAGGCTGAGGGGAGACCTTATTACTCTCTACAACTACCTGAAGAAAGGTTGTGGAGAGGAGGGAGCTGGCCTCTTCTCCCAAGTGACAGGGGACAGGACGAGAGGGAATGGCCTCAAGCTCCGCCAGGGGAGATTTAGGCTTGAGATTAGGAAGAAGTTCTTCACAGAGAGGGTGGTTAGGCATTGGAACAGTCTGCCCAGGGAGGTGGTTGAGTCACCGTCCCTGGAGGTGTTTAAGGTTAGGGTAGATGAGGTGCTTAGGAGCATGATTTAGGGAATGGTGGGAATGGTTGGACTCGACGATCCAGTGGGTCTCTTCCAACCTGGTCATTCTGTGATTCAGCTGTTCCTCTTGTTCTCCAGCCCCCTCACCAGCTTTCTTGCTCTTCTCTGGACTCACTCCAGAGCCTCAACATCCTTCTTGTGGTGAGGGGCCCAGAACTGAAAGCAGGATCCAAGAAGCGATCTCACCAGTGCCAAGTACAGAGGGAGAAGAACATCCCTGGAGCTGCTGGTCACGCCGTTTCTTGGCAACCTGGGCCACTGCTGGCTCATGTTCAGTCAGCTGTCAACCAACACCCCCAGGTCCTTCTCCTCCAGGCAGCTCTCAAGCCAGACTTCTCCTAGTCTGTAGCTGCACAGGGTTGTTGTGCCCCACGTGCAAGACCCGGCATTAGGCCTTGTTAAACCTCATCCCATTGGACTCAGCCCAGCAGTCCAGCCTGTTCAGATCCCCTTGGAGCCTCCCTACCCTCCAGCAGATCCACACTTCCACCCAGCTTCGTGTTGTCTGCAAACTTGCTAAGGGTGCACTCGATGCCTTCATCCAGGTCGTTGATAAAGACATTGAACAGGGCTGGACCCAGCACTGAGCCCTGGGGAACCTCACTTGGAACTGGCCTCCAGCTGGTGTTAACTCCATTTTCCACCACTCTCTGGGCCCTCCATCCAACCAGGTTTCCCTCCAGCAGAGTGTGCGCCTGTCCAGGCCAGAGGTGACAGTTTCTGAAGCAGAATGCTGTGAGAAACTGTGTCAAAGGCTTTACTGAAGTCCAGGAAGATCCACAGCCTTTCCCTCATCCAGCAGCCGAGTCACTTTGTCATACAAAGTGATCAGTTTGGTTTGGCAAGACCTGCCTTTTGTGAACCCATGTTGACTGGGCCTGATCGGTGATCGCACTCAAGATCACCTGTTCCATGACTTTCCCTGGCACTGAGGTCAGACTGAAAGGCCTGGAGTTCCCTGGATCCTCCCTGCGACCCTTCTTGTAGATGGGCACAACATCAGCCTCCAGTCCAGTGGAACTTCCCCAGTCTCCCAGGACTGTTGGAAGATGATGGAAAGGGGTTTGGCCAGCACATCCACCAGCTCCTTCAATACCCTTGGGTGAATCCCATCCGGCTCCATAGACTTGTGGGTGTCTAGCTGGGCAAGCAAGGCTCTGACCACCTCCTCTTGGATCATGGGAGCCTCATTTTGCTCCTCTGTCTCTGAGGTTTTATACACAGAAGGAACAACTTTCTTTACAATTAAAGACTGAGGCAAAGAAGGCATGAAGTACCTCAGCCTTTTCCTCATCCCCTGTCACTGTTGTTCCTTCTGCGTCCAATAGGGACTGTATGGTCTCCCTAGTCCTCTTTTTATTATTTATATATTTATATACTTATAGAAAGATTTTTTTGTTATCTTTCACAGACTTTGCCAATCTGATTTCTAGTTGGCCTTAGCCCTCCTGATTTTTTCCCTGCATGATCTCACTTCCCTCCTATAGTCCACCCAAGAGGCCTGTCCCTTCTTCCAAAGCCCATAAACATTTCTCTTCTTCTTGATATCACTCAAGATCTCATTGTTCAACCAAGCTGGTTTTTTCCCCTGTTGGCTTTTTTCTGGAACATGGGGATGGCTTTCTCCTGAGTCGCTAGGATCTCCTTTCTGAAGAGCTCCCAGTCCTCATGGGCTCCCTTGCCCTTAAGCGCTGTCTCCCATGAGACTTTGCCAACCAGCCTTCTGAACAGTCCAAAGTCTGCCCTCTGGAAGTTTAGTGCTACTGTCCTGCCAACCACCCTCTTCACTTCACCTAGAACTGAAAACCCTATCATCTCATGATCGCTTTGTCCTAGGTTTCCTCCTGCTGCCACATCCCCCACAAGGCCTTCTCTGTTCACAAACAGCAGGTCCAGGAGGGCACCATCCCTTGTCGGTTCGTTCACCAGCTGTGCAAGGAAATTGTCTTCCACGCATTCCAGGAGCCTCCTAGACTGCTTCCTTTCTGCTCTATTGTACTTCCAGCAGATATCTGGAAGATTGAAGTCTCCCACAAGAATAAGAGTCATTGATCTAGAGATTAACCCCAGCTGTTTATAGAAGAGCTCATCAGCTGCTTCTCCTTGGCTGAGTGGTCTGTAACACACTCCCATACAAAATCTACCTTCTTATGGGCTTCTCTGATTTTAACCCACAGGCACTCGATCTCCTCATCACCACAATCCATTTCAACAGTGTTCAAGTCCTCCTTCACAAAGAGGGCTACCCCGCCTGCTCTCCTACCCTTCCTATCCTGCCTGAAGAGTTTATACCCCACCATAGCTGCACTCCAGATATATGAGTCATCCCACCACGTTTCCGTGATGGCAACGACATCATAGCCTCCTTGCCCTACAACAGCTTCCAACTCCTCCTTCTTATTTCATGTGCTGTATGCATTGGTGTAAATGCACTTCAGCTGAGCTGCCAAGCCTTCAGCCCTCTTAGAGGGAATAGTTTATTCCCAATTGCCTGGTCACTGGACTAGCTAGTACCAGAGTGCCTATATCTTCCTTACCACCCCCAGATGTGTTCTCCCCCACTTTCTGTGTGGTGATGTACTGGTGGTCCTCACCAGCACACCCTCTCTGAATCACCTGTGCCCCATGTCCAGGCTCACTCCTGTCTAGCCTGGTCTCATCCCCCTCCCCCTTCACATCTAGTTTAAAGCTTGGTTTATGAGCATCCCACCATAATCCTAGGATGAACCTGCCAGACTCCCCACTGCCCCAGCTCGCAGTTCTGCTCTTGTTTTTCTTTCTTATCTCCTGATATTTTCACCTCCCAAAGTAATAAATGTAGCCAAGGAGTGTGTGGAGACTTCAGGTACGGGTTAAGACATGCAACGGAAACTCCCAGCACCAGGTGCTGAGTGAAAGCAGGTTGAATTGATCCACTCAAAAACATTCTCCTAATGCTTATCAGAAAACTACCCCTCTGAAAGAACAGCCTGAAGAGCTTTCAGCAACCAGTGGAACAGATTTGCCACAAACTTAAATATTTCTAAAATGGTTTTGACACAATACCAATTTCGAGCTGAACTCCTCTGTTTTCAAGTGAAGATGTAGAAATTTTTCAGTGCTCCCTTGTGGCAGAAATTAAAACACTCATTTTTAATGAATCTTCATTTTCCATCCAAATTTTCATGAGAATCACTAAACAGAAGTCCAGAAACCTGTCCTGTATAGCTGCCCCATCCTTTTGACCTTTTTATCACTTACAGTTTTGTTTTACCAGAAATGTTATTGTCAAATTTAAGGCACCTAGTTGTGTATTTCCAAGTTGTACCATTTTAATATTCATCTTCTGACAACACTCAGGGTTTCGCTAGCCTCCTAATTAGTGACTGGCTGCAGTGGAGAGAATTATGGTGGAGAAATACTGACCTTCTACCCATGGGATCTCATTTTTCTTTGCTATCGCTAGCTAGAAATCTGGAACAGAGTGATGGTTAATTCTGCTGGCCCTGCCAATCTTAGCTCCCCATCTCTCACTAAAGAAATATGAGTACATGTACTGCTTTGCTTGCTCGGAGAAAGCTACATGTTTAGTGACAAAATGTCTCCTCAAGATAATGTGGTAAAACTCCACATCAGCTCAACTTAACAGGGCCTGGGCTGAGTTTTAGTCCTACAAAGGTTAGGAAGTGTCTGGAGCACCTCTCAGGGAGGGGCATTGTGGCAGGGCTGCTGAGGTTGGGATCTGTCCTCTGCATGATGTTGCTAGTAGAGGATTATATCATAGAATCATTGAATGGTTAGGGTTGGAAGGCACCTTAAAGATCATACAGTTCCAACCCTGCTGATGAGCAGGGACACCTTCCACTGGATCAGGTTGCTTAAAGCAAAGAACTGTACACACTCATTGTTTATGCTTTTGTTTACTTTTCATTAGTTTGTTATCCTTATCTTCTTTCAAGTGTTTTCATTCCCATCCATCAATAAGTGATAAAAATCAGAATGTTCTAAAAGAGGAACCACAAAAAGACCTATTTCCTGTCAGCCCATATGTTCTCAGTAAAGAGAGCTGTATATCCTAAAGGAGAATTAAAGATCTGAAAGAGCATCTGAAAATTCATCAGTCAATTTTTTTCAGCAGATCTCAATTGCACAGACTGAAAACCAAGAGCTCAGTGCTAGCAGACAACTAAAGATCTCCACCTAGTGAAAAAAAGTAGCAGGACAGCTTGGATCTTTGCAGCCTTCCTGGGAAAGCCAGACAGAAGGTTAGAAAAGTGGTCTTCAATTTAAACAGCAAATTTAACATCACTGCTGTCAGAATACCTGTTCTGACAACAATTTCAGTATTGTATCGATGCCATGAACAGCAGCCACCTCTGCAGCTTGTTGGGGGCAGGTGCACTGCCCAGCCCAACGGCATCCCTGCTCCAGGTACCTGCAGGGAGCCAGGATGCTGTTTATGGCAAGAGCTGCTACCTGTACAAAAAGGGGTAATATGTGAGTCTCTCGTTAACCATGTGGCAAAGCTCCATTAGGAGAGCACTAAAATACCCGTCTCAAAGTCCTAGTACTTAACCCAAGGTGATCATCGCCCTGTGTTAACTACAACCCAACAAATCACACGATGCAGTAATAATAACTTTTGGCTGGGAACCTCTCCATGAGATGACATTTTTCCTATTGATGTGATTACCTTTTCTGTTGCAAGTACAAGATAGTAGTAATTCCCTGGACTGCAAATGAACACATCAAGGTTTATGGGTAGTCTTGTTAAAGCTTTCATATTAGTGGGAAATTGTATGTTATAAGCTGGGAGAAAATTAATAGTCTTTCCTTTGCAGTTTGCATACAATTCAATCCCTAGGGAGGCTTTCCATTTCATCTGAAATGGGTGACATGCACTTTATTGAAACGTCACCCCTTCCTTCAAATCACTGTGAGGCTGAGCTCACGGGAACATGTAGCCAACTCATGTCTTTTCTCTCTGCACCCAGCCACAAGAAACATGTTCCTATGTTTATAGCAAAGAAACCCTTTCAGACTAAGGAGCCAGCTTTAGAGGTGATTATACCAGGGGAACTCTGTGGTGGGTATCTGAAAAAAAACCCCAGATCTCAGAAACGGCAAGGGCAGGAGGACATTGCAAAGACTACGCACCTCCAGAGAGGAACCTGGAGAGTACAGATTTTCAACTCTACAAACACATTGTCATGTTTCGTCTTGGGCTGATGTAGGTTCAGTCGGGTACCTCCCAACCTGGGCCAGGCTCTAGTGTCTCATTTTATCAATGCTTCATCTTATCTAAAGGATAACATTGCTGATACCCCTTTGCAGGCCCAAAACTTCTTCTTCTTCCAAGAGAATTGATGCTCTGTCTTCCCTCCTTTAACCTATCCCCAAGTATAAATGATTCATAGGATCATAGAATCACAGAATCATAGAATAGTCTGGATTGGAAGGCACCTTAAAGATCATCCATTTCCAATCCCCCTGCCATGGGCAGGAACATCCCACTGGATCAGGCTGCCCAAGGCCCTATCCAGCCTGGCCTTGAACACCTCCAGGGATGGGGCAGCCACAGTTTCCCTGGGCAACCTGTTCCAGTGCCTCACCACTCTCATAGTGAAGAAATTCTTCCTTATGCCTAGTCTAAATCTGCCCCTCTCCAGTTTATACCCACTGTCCCTCATCCTATCACTCCAAGCCTTTGTAAACAGTCCCTCCCCAGCTTTCTTACAGCCACCTTCAGGTACTGGAAATCTGCTATAAGATCTCCTGGGAGCCTTCACTTCTCCAGGCTGAACAACCCCAACTCTCTCAGCCTGTCCTTGAATGGGAGGTGCTCCAGCCCTCTGATCATCTTTATAGCCTCCTCTGGGCCAGTTCAAACAGTTCCATATCCTTCTTATGTTGCGAATTCCAGAACTGGACACAATACTCCAGATGATACTCCTATTTCTTCAAAACAAGCTGTCCCTTTCACATCCCCACCTGCTGCTTAAGTCTAAGAGATAAACATAATAATAACCCAGCAGTTTCTCCACCGTTGCCATCCAATTGTGTTCAAATAGTGCTGCCTCACTGTGCGGGCAGCATGGATCAGTCTAGGGTAGTAGATCACGACCTTAGAAATAATTGAGCTGTAGACACTAGGACTGCATCCACCCTGTAATCAGGAGGAACAAAACCTCCACACTGAGTTAGCATCAGTCCAGTAGGTATGAGGAACAACAAGATCAATAGTGGATAATGTCTGCTTTTCAGCTCAGGACTTCCACATCAGCCCAGGACACAGGACACCCAACTAAAACATGCTTCAGCTCAGATCTCCATTCCTTTACAGTGATCATTACTACTAGATACATTAGAGCAAACTGCACACCTGCTATAATTCTTCTGGATGCAAAGAAAAGGATCTGAACAACAAACGTTCTTGGGAGATGCACAGCTTCTCAAAAGTCAGTCTGAAACCTAGGTACAAGCTCTCTTCAAAATGTAATAGCTTGGCTAGTCAGTTGACTGTTGACCACAACTAAAATACATCAAACCTCTTGCTTCTTCCAACAAGACAGTGCCTCTTTGCGTATTTTAAATTTCAGAAAATATTTTTCTTTCATTTCATAAAGAATAACTATGAACTAAAGTTTTGCTGCTATCCCCACATTTTTGCAGGGCTTCAGTTAAAAACTCTTTGCTCCACCATCAGCTCTGAACTTTGGCTGTTAAATTTAGATGCAAGATAAAGTAGAACTTGATTCCCTTTCAGCAGACTCAGACTATCAGGGAGGCAGGGACATCTCATAGGTCATGCTTTCAGAGTGCACATTTCCAAACATACGTCATGCTTTGCTTTGTGTTACATTTTACCCTCACTGTGCTGAACACTGATACAGAAAAGTTGCTGTGAAGTTGCTGATGAGCCTGAAACTGAAGTCACTGCCCACATTTTGACAATAATTTTTTACCATTTCTCATGACATGGGGATGGATAACAAGATCTAGATAAAGCTCGAAGAGGCTGGGGTAGAATGTGACCTGACTTGTGAATCCTCAAACCAGGGAAGAGGAGGGAAAAATGTTTTCTTAGATAGCCAGCAACATCCATAAAATTGGTCCTTGTCCACTAATCCTGCTGTGCTCTCTCAGTGGTTCATCTGTCTTGTCAAAAACTCTGCCAGAATCCTCCAACTTGCTTCAGACTTTGCTTCATGATATCAGTGAGGTATCGCAAATAGAAGAGCCTAATGTTGGCTCCTGCTTTGCCAACAGCAAGATCTGTGTACCGTAACTTTCCTTACTGCAAGAGACACTTGGATAAAGAAAAATCAATTTTGTTTTGGTCTTGTCACTGCAAGGATAATGTGAGCTCCTGTTTACCATGTGGGAGCATAAAATTCATTTGGCCTGAAGTATGATTCATTAACTGCCCCCAAAGGCATCTGGGTGAAAATTACTTTATGTTTAACTGAAAAAGCTCTCTCTCCACATGTACAGTCAGGAAGCCGAGTACATCTCATTTTGCCAGTGAAGACATGAGGCTTCTCTACAGGGCTCACTCCCACCCCAGGACAACTCCAATGCCTTGAGCAGTCCAATGGCAGATTTGGGAAAAGACTTCGACTTTCCTAAATCATAGAATCACAGAATAGTTATGGTTGGAAGGGACCTCAAAAATCATCCAGTTCCAATCCCCCTGCCATGGGCAGGGACATCCCAGTAGGTCAGGCTGCCCAAGCCCCATCCAGCCTGGCCTTGAACACCTCCAGGGATGGGGCATCCACAACTTCCCTGGGCAACCTGGGCTGGGGCCTCCCCACTCTGATGGTGAAGAAATTCTTCCTTATGTGTCGCCTAAATCTGCCCCTCTCTAGTTTACAATCATTGCCCCTAGTCCTGTCACTACAAGACCTTGTGAGCAGTCCCTCCCCAAATCTTCTAGCAGAGCTAGAAACATCACATTGGACCTTGTCGCTCTTCAGTGTTGGAGGCATATGACAGTCTTTGGTAAAGGAGGTTTAACATGGCCCCACTGTCCCTTTACATTTGCAGCCCATTGCCCCATGGACAGACCTTTTGTTTGGTGGTTCCTGCCCATGGGACAGGTCTGAGATGGAGAGTTGTGGCTGGGTTGTCTGGACTGTGGTTCTCCCTGAAGAGGTAACCTGTCCCCTTGAAGGAGTAAAATCATCCACTTACAAGTGGTGAGGTGGGGCTGGGAGATCAGGAGCAAGGAATCTCAGATGTGCTTTAAGCCTGACATGAGACCTCAGTACCACACAAACAACCCAGTCACAGCTGCAGCATGGGCCATGGCCCAGCTAAAAGTGTGACAGAGAGGAGAAGGTGGCAGGTTTAGATTGACTAGGTTCTCCACCAGCCCTGTATCATTCATCACAGACCCCATGGTGTGAAACAAAATCTCCCCACTGTGGCTACTTTCCATCTTAGGGGTTTATGCAGATAATGAGTCAATCTAAGCTCTGCTGGGTGCTCTGAAAATAATGCAGAGTTCAGAGTAAACCCTCTCGTGGACTAAGTTTATGAGAGCTGAGTCAATCCTTTGCATTGAAGAAGTAAAAAATCACCATGCATGAGGGAAAGGGGGTCTACCTGGGTATTGAACTATCATCCTAATAGTCCAGCAGTTTAGTCAGGGCTTGCAACTGTATGGGCTGTTTTCAGAGCATTCATTGACCACATTTTCCTCCCCTACTTCTCAAAAACAAAACAGATTTTGATCCCATGACTGAAAGAACCTCCCAGCACCTCAGAACTTGCAATTAAAATCACCAGAGGTGACAGCGCTGGAAATGCTTTAAAATAATCAAGCCACATTCATGTCTTCTAAGGTTTGATTGTTTGCTTTTAATGCTTTCTGCTCAGAGGGAGCAGAGGATTTCATTAGAACTTGAAAACTGCCTCAGGTGAAAGCTACAGCGACGGGGCACTGGATTGCAGCCTGAAAGGATATAGAAAGCTTTATGTTTCCCAGTCTTTACCCCTTCCAGACACAGATGCTTTTTTGTAACTCAGTAATTCATGAAGACTCGAAGCAAAGGTGCTGAAACTTCAGGCAAATCAGGGAGGGATTGAATCCTGGGAAAATTTATGTTAGGGAACCACAAGAAAAGTGTAGAAGGGATGGAAATGAGATAGGATGGGAGCAAGGACTCTGCTGGACCTGATGGCTGATCCCCACAGCCCAGAGAGTGGTCTGGGGCTGTGTACCAACACCATCCCACCTTTCAGCTCTTCCACACTACTTTAATTCACAGATAAAGCTTGAGAGTTCACCTTCCAAATAAATTCCATCCCTTTCCTTTGGCCAGTGCTGGACCCTGCTGATTTCAAGTCATGTCCAGGTGTATTGATTCTTCCAGCAGTGAAAATATTGGCATACAAATTGCAAATTGGAGCCAAAGGACGGCAGCTGCATTCAGAGCACACAAGATAAAAGAGATTTATAATAAGGAAAGGTGTGTTATTCATCCGTTGACCTCAGGCCCTGTATTGCTACATTCTCCATACAGCGATGCTTGGTATTGACCTTGAGATGATGATTTAGCAGGGGCAGTGCAGCCAGCTTTTCATAAAGTGAGTTTAGCAGGGGCAGAACCGTTCCAAGAAAAATGCTCCAGCAAGTGATCCTGTCAAAACCAACACAGCAAAATTAACAGCTTCATTCTTGCCAGGCTAATTCTTTACTTGTAATTATCATTATTATTCTGTTTTCATATTGCAATTAATAACATCATTACTAAAAGCCAACTGCTGATGAACAGAGTTTCCCTGCTCTGCTGGCAGAGAGGCAGTCAGGCTGGAGGCAGGAGAGTGAGCCTCCAGCTCCTGCGGAGGGCTGCTGCCTTTTCCCTGCATGCTATTCAAACAACATATCAGTTGGGGTGGACATCTGAATGAAATGAACTGATTTGGTGATTCATAGGGTCCCTTCCAGACCATGCATGAGCTAAAGTGTGATTTACAGGGAGTGCTGTGAAGAGCCAGGCACTACAAGAGACATGGAAGCAGATCACGGTGCTGTCTGTTAGGCACGTGGGAACTGGGCTACTTGCTCCATTTCTCCAGACCTGGTCTTCCTATGAGCATGATGAAACCTCAAGTCCAGTCTTTCCTCCCTCAAACAAAGGATGCAAACCTCCTGATTCAGGAGAGGGCTGGCTGGGGGAAGGCAGAGGGAGATATCAGGCACAGTACAGGCTTTGTGCCTGGGAGCTTTTCCCCCACTTCAGGTACAGCAGGCAGAAAATTTGGGAAAACAATCAACTCTCACTGCCTTTGCCAGTCTTGAATAATAGAGAGGTATTGAGATTGATTTCAGCTCTATTTAATGAAGAATAATTAACCCACCCATCACAAGGCCATACAATTACACTGGTCGGAAATTTTCCCGTTAATGTGCCACTTGATATTTCCACTTAATTTTCAAGAATTTAATTGATGTCTTCATTATGAAAGATATTGGTTCTAATCATTCTTGAATAATTTCCTATCACTGCTGTGATTTTATACAGGCATGCAGGTCCCTTCCCCTAGTGACAGCTTCTGCCCACAATTGCTGCACAGGAGCAGCTTGTGCAAGTCTGCCGGACGACCAGGGAAAAGCCACCATCAGGGTGGCTTTTCTTAGTCCCAGACAGAGTCTAGACTTCCCCTTATGCAGTGTTCAAGTGTGCAGGAGGTTCTATGCAAGGGCACATCAGACTGAAGAATAAATACATCAAGGTCACAGCCAGCTCTCAACCCTCTGCCCCCTACTTCTCCATAAGTGCAAGTACAGTTACAGAAGTCATTCACAGCTTCACTTTTCTCAGGTGCCAGCCCAGAGCTTTAGTGGAGAAGTGGTATGGGGTGGTTAGGGTTGTGCTGGATAGACCTCCAGGGAGGGGGGACTGAAACTGGTCACTTGAAAACCAATGCTGTCACTATACTGTCAAAGGGAAAAGGAGGTACAAGTCGCTTTTGAGCCTTGAGGCCAGCCTTAATTGTTACTTTTCTTCTGGCTAATGCAAAGTCACATGTAAATGTGAGGCCACTTCCCAAAGGTACTTGATAGCATATGGTATGATGAAGGATGCTGTCAATGATAAACATTGGGAGAGACAGTGCATGTGGCTCCACCTGGTCAAGGATGAACAAAAGCTAGTCTTGATGAGTAGAGGCAGGTCCTAGGAATCTAAGCCTATGTGGCTCAGAGAGAGAGGGACGCTGAGGAAACACCGCAAAAAAAAGTCTGTTTGATTAGGTAGCTGGTTAGGTAGTGATGGGCAGGCATCAGGTCTCCTCCTGCTCCACACATGATAGGAAGTTCCTTGAACCCAGCTAGACGTTTCTAGGGCAACAAGAAAAGTTTCTTTGCCTTGCCCTTTGGTGGAAAACAGGAATTGTTATTTCTCATTAGCAGGGACCCTGAAGCAGAAACCCAGTGCCCAAGGTCTAATAGATTCTCACAACTGATAAATTAATTTCAAAAGGGCATTGGGAGTTGCTTTAAAAATTGTAAGCACATGAAAAAAAGAGTTACTGAACACAGCTGTCTGTTCTCTTCTCATGTGCTACTGAACCAGATATTAAATCGACAGATGATCGAAGTGAGTTGATCATGCCTGTTACCATGAGTAACAGAGAAAGCAAAGATGATTAGCTACTTGTCACAAAGACTTAGCGCAAAGGACAAAGAGAATTAATTTGTCCCACTGACCTGCTTTTGGTTTCCACGTCTCACTGATGTGTTTGAGAAATATAGGAAATAAATAGGAGGAAGTGGAAATCCAAGATGATAACACAGTGTAAAAATATGGGAAAAACAGGACTCGGAAGATATTCCAGAAAAGAAGGAAAGGGTACAAATAGGGCCAGCATGAGAAAGTGGGAGCCAAAGACTTACTGATTACTCACCAGTGTACACTCCTAACATGAACTATCCTGTGACTCTGAGTAGCATTTCCCAGCCTAGGATGCTCATTTCTCTGCCTCGTGGGAATCACCTTCCCCAGCCAACACTCTCCAGCACTGATTGCCACTTTGGGCCAGGCTGCCCCAGGAAGAGCAAATAGTGAAGAAGTGGTTTTCTTCTGTAAATTTTAAATCAATAAAAAGCCTTTTGACCTGTTGTTATGGTTGTATTTTCATTATTATTATTTCGTTATTTTGTTTTGACATGATTGATTTGAAAACTGAAACACCCAATTTCCCCCTCCCTTCTGAAGGAAATCCAGACATAGAATCATAGGATCATAGAATAACCAGGTTGGAAGAGACCTACCGGATCATCGAGTCCAACCATTCCTATCAAACACTAAACCATGTCCCTTAGCACCTTGTCCACCCATCCCTTAAACACCTCCAGGGAAGGTGACTCAACCACCTCCCTGAGCAGCCTGTTCCAGTGCCCAATGACCCTTTCTGTGAAATTTTTTTTCCTAATGTCCAGCCTAAATCTCCCCTGGCAGAGCTTGTGGCCATTCCCTCTCATCCTGTCCCCTGTCACTTGGGAGAAGAGGCCATTACCCTCCTCTCTACAACCTCCTTTCAGGTAGTTATACAGAGCAATGAGGTCTCCCCTCAGCCTCCTCTTCTCCAGACTAAACAACCCCAGCTCTCTCAGCTGCTCCTCACAAGGCCTGTACAGGAGGCAGCATCTCCAAATTCCAATGGCCATGATCCAGGGTGCTGACAGCCATCCACCATCTATTAGCCACTGCAAACAAGGTTGCAAACAACTTCCCCAGCCACGCTGCCTCTCTCTGTCGGCCCCTCTGCACGTCACCCCTCCAGCCTTGGCCAAAAGCACTTTCCTCCTGCCCTACAAGAATCTCGTAGGGAGGCTCTGCAAAGGGATCTGAACAGGCTGGACCGCTGGGCTGGGATCAATGGGATGAGGTTTAACAAGGCCAGATGCCAGGTCCTGCACTTGGGGCAAAACAACCCTGTGCAGCTACAGACTAGGAGAAGTCTGGCTGGAAAGCTGCCTGGAGGAGAAAGACCTAGGGGTATGTTGGAATGCTGAAGGACTTTCTCTATGGTTATTTGGGCAACTGCTCAAACTGGCAAGACAACTAAGCATGTCCAAAAACATTTATTTGCCTGTTTTGCAATAATGGGTATTCCTCAAACAATCAAAACAGATAATGGTCCTTCGTACGTATCACATCGATTTCAGCAGTTCTGTAACACATGGGGTATTAAACATGTCACAGGCATTCCTCATTCACCTACAGGGCAAGCAATGGTTGAGTGTGCTAATCAACCCCTGAAGCATCAGCTTCAAAAACAAAAAGAGGGAGAATCCTTAGGTCCTACAGAGAGATTACGTTTAACAGGAACAAGAGAAGACCTTCCGGTGATTATACATAGTAGTGCTTTGAAGTCTGGATGTCAGAAAGAAAACCAAAAAATTTTAGTAGAATATAAAGATGTCAGAACAGGTTTATGGAAAGGACCAGCAGAAGTACAACTAACAGGCAGAGGATATATGTGTTTATTTACAGGGTAAGGCATTCAATGGATTCCAGCGAAATGGGTCCAGCCTTGGAATGGAGACGCCGCAAATCAAGGAAGCAACTTGGATTAAGTATATTGCTAATGCTTGTTATGACCGGTCATGTTACAGTTGCTGTTTTTCAGATGGATCCCCAACAAAACATGTGGATAACATGGGCTAAACAAACAGGGCAGACAGATTTCTGTCCGTTTCTAGCAACACCAGATGATCCATTTCGTACATGCTTAATCGGCTATCCTTTTGATGAATTTGATCCAAATTCTTCTTCTTTCATGGCATGGTATAATGTTACAAAATTTACACAAACTTTTATCAAGTGGAATAGTAAGCTATCCAATCACCAGAATGACGGTGAATGCATAGTAACCGGAGGGCAATGGTGGCCTATTATTTTGGGTGGCATTAAACAGAAAATGTTTGTAGAAAAATCTCTGGAACTTCAGACGACTCCCTTTACAAGAACTAGATTTAATGTTTTCTTTACCCCCTTGGGAAATTTCTAATATTTCGTCACTCCCTAACTGTAGCAGTACCAGGCCAGAGTTGCAACCCCATAATGGCTCTGGAGCAATATCATTTGGAGATGCTGTTCTTATAGAGAAGGGAAAAGAAAGGCCAGGTAGTTGTTACATTGGATGGCAGAATGTTACGGGATTACCCCTGTGGCCAGAAGGGAAACGGAGCATAGACGTACACACAAATGGTGGTGTCATGTTGCCACCAGGCTTGTTTTTAATCTGTGGTGACAGAGTTTGGAATGGCATTCCACATAAACCAGTGGGTGGGCCATGCTATATAGGTAGACTCACAATGTTCACCCCATCCATGCGTCAACTGTATAGCTGGAGCAATCAAACTCCAAGTAAAAGGCAGAGATGGAAAATTAAGGAGTTTGATGCCACTTGTGATGATAAAGTAGAATTTTGGTCTGAATCAGCTTTTATTGCTCTTGTTTTATTTTTTCCACAAGCAGCAGCTAGTAGGAATTATAAAAAAGTAAGGCAACTTGCTTGCTGGTCACTAAAACAACATAATCTTACTTCGCTTACGATCTCTGAGTTACTAACCGATGTAGATAGTATTAGGCATGCAGTATTGCAAAATCGAGCTGCCATTGTTTTCTTGTTGTTAGCTCAAGGGCACGGATGTGAAGAGTTTGAAGGAATGTGTTGTTTAAACCTTAGTGATCATGCCGAATCATAAGCAGCTAAGTGATCTAAGAAACAATATGAAGAAAATTACTTATAATTATAACCCGTTCGATGATTGGTTGCAATTGCTTAACCTACCCGCTTGGCTAAAAGGGATTTTAAACCAAATCATTACTGTGATTATGTGTTGTTGATTATGTTGATGCCTTTACCTGCTTTTGGAAATTTATAACAGCTGCAATTTCTAAGATCTTTCAGCAGGCCTGGATTTTTCAGAAACAAAAAGGATCTGTTGGAATGCTGAAAGACTTTCTCTTGGAAAACGGCCATGTGAACAATCCAGCCTACGGGTTGATACACTAAAAAGTAGCAGGCCAAGGACGACTGAGGAGTGGTGCCCATGAGAAATTCAGGGAGTACAAGAACGGATAACTCCCTGATGTTGATAAGAGAAAATTTGGACCTGTGTATACGTGGCGTACGTGCAAAGCTGTACTAACTAGCAATTATTCTTGTTGAAAATACTAACCAATCAGACAATCAGTGTATTTGTGTGGACACATGATATTAACGAATGCTAAAGAAAAGATTTACATACCGGTCGCATGTACTATTGCCTTTTCTATAAAAGCTTCTGATGCTCTGTAATAAATTGAACATTCGCTGATCACAGTGATCTCTGCATGTGATTCTGTGATGCTCCCACCAATAGGGGTGCTGCTTCACAGCGACTGAATATGAGCCAGCAGTGGCCCTGGTGGCCAAGAAGGCCAATGGCATCTTGGCTTGGATCAGAAACGGCGTTGCCAGCAGGTCCAGGGAGGTTCTTCTCCCTCTGTACTCGGCACTGGTGAGACCGCACCTCGAATCCTGTGTTCAGTTCTGGGCCCCTCACCACAAGAAGGATTTTGAGGCTCTGGAGTGAGTCCAGAGAAGAGCAATGAAGCTGGTGAAGGGGCTGGAGAACAGGCCTTATGAGGAGCAACTGAGAGAGCTGGGGGTGTTTAGCCTGGAGAAGAGGAGGCTGAGAGGAGACCTCATTGCTCTCTACAACTACCTAAAAGGAGGTTGTGGAGAGCAGGGAGCTGGCCTCTTCTCCCAAGTGAAAGGGGACAGGACAAGAGGGAATGGCCTCAAGCTCCTCCAGGGTAGGTTTAGGCTGAATATTAGGAAAAAATTTTTCACCAAAAGGGTCATTGGGAACTGGCAGAGGCTGCCCAGGGAGATGGTCGAGTCATCTTCCCTGGAGGTGTTTAAGGCACGGGTGGTGAGGGATGATATCCTCAGTGCTACAACTGCCAGAGAAGATGTTTGGGGCTGGCTGCCAATCTTTGGAAGTTTCTGGACTGAGTGGGTGCGGGGTTTCCAGAGAGAAGGCCCCAAGAAGCGTGACTTGGATTTGAGATACAACAAGGCCAGCAAACACTGGGAAAGGAAAGAAAAGAAAGGATTTTCCAGACAGTTGGTGCGTTAAGAATTTTTCTTGGGCTGGCAGGAGGTTTTTGCAGGCCGAAGGACACAGGGAATGGAGGATGTCCTTGAAAGTCCTTGGCGGACAGAAGCACACAGAAAGTTACAAGCAGCAGCACGGAGACAGCGCCTGAATCTCAGCCAATCGTGTGCCAGGCCGAGGCGCGTGGACAAGGAGCAAAACCCAATCCTTGTAAAGAGAAGAGCGTGTGGGCTAACCAGTTAACATATATAAAGGATCCATTACGCCTCCGTCGAGCTGTTTTGCCCCTCAGGCGGTGGTTTGTGTCTCAATCCTCTCGAATGGCGGCCGCGGGGAGGAGGCGATGAGGCGTCTGCGTCGGGGGGAGTTTGAGGCGAAGGGTCGTCTGGCAGCGGGCAAAGCTGCCCCCGAATCACCGACCGGGGAATCCAGGTGAGCACTTGAACCTAGAGCAGGAGAGGTGGGGGCCCAGGCATTTCACGGAAAGGGTCACCGGGCACTGGCAGAGGCTGCCCAGGGAGGGGGTTGGGTCACCTTCCCTGGAGGGCTTTAAGGGACGGGTGGATGAGGTGCTGAGGGACATGGGTTAGTGACTGATGAGAATGGTTGGACTCCATGGTCTGCGGGTCCTGTCCAGCCTCGTGGTTCTATGAGGTGCAGAAGATAAGCTATTGTAAAGGTGATAATGGATATTTTAGCAAAAGGGAGGACTTGGATACGGTAGAAATACCCTGCAGCTGTCACTGAGATGGCTCAAAGATCCTGGAGCTCTGACAGAAGCCTCTCAGGCTCGCACCCCCTGGATCTTCGGGAATTTCTCTACCACATGGGCTTGTGTAGCCTTCATTACCTTGAGGAGAGCCGGGGAGAGAGCCACGGCCCCAGAGAGGGGTGGAGCTGGGGGAGCCCGCGGGGGGAAAATGGCTGTAATAGTAAAGCCCATCGTTGGTTCCTTGTGCCTTAAAGGGTCAGTGTCCAGGCTGGCTCCTGGCTTGTCTGTTCCGTGGCAACGATCAGTGCCTGTGCTGCCCTGCCAGCCCGGCTGGGCTGGACCGTGCCCTGTCCCTGGGCGCTGTGGACCGCTGTGCCCGGTCTCTGGACTTGTTGAGTGCCTCCATCTCATCTCAGTGCCCATTCCTTCTCCCATTCTTGCAGCTGAATGACCTTAGGGAGGCTCTGGTGACCGTGAAGGAGGAGCAAGTCAAAGTGCAGGCAGCACTCTCTGCCATCACAAATGGGCAGAAGCAGCTCAATAACGTACTACAGGGTGTCAGGAAGATCCAGGAACAGGTCGACTCCTCTGCCCACCACACAGCGGAGGAGGTAGGAGAAGCAGATCCAGGTAGGGAGAGGCTGGCAGGGGTCGGTGCGGGTTCCCGGCTGGGTGACGTTCACTGTAATGTGGGGGAGCCCCTCGCTGCCACCCAGATTGGCTTGTTCACATCATCAGGATGGCAGGCAACGAAAGCCTTGAGGAAAAGTTGATAGTCACGGGCCAAGTGAGCAGGGTCTGTCCCCATGGGGCAGCCAGCCCCCCGAGCATGGCTCTGCATTGATATCTTCCTCCCTGGACGAGCAGGAGGAACAGCTGAAATGGCTCCAGGCCAAAGTCAAGCAGCTGCCAGGGGACTATGAGAAACTCAGCTCTGCCACGGTGAACCTCCAGGACAGCTTTGAAGAGAATCAGAACCAGGATTTGGAGCTGCTGGTGGGGCTGAGGTGAGCGTTCCCTGATCTTTGCTTGGAGCAGCCGAGACAAAGCTCATCGTAAACTCCATGGGATGCTCCAACCCCCATGCCCAGCGTTTGCTCCCAGGCTGGGAGAATCCCACCCCAGCAAGAGGTACAGGAAAACCCTCCTGTTGTCCTTGCCGGCACCCCAGTTCCCATGGAACTGAGATGTTGTGGCAGCATGTGGGAGCCAGTCCTGTGGCGCTGGTGAGGTTTGGGTGCTTCCCTCTGTGGATTCTCAGCTGCCAGATATGAGCAGAACCTTTTCTCGCAGTGGGAGCCCACAAAACGACTGCTCTCCCTCCTCATACCCCCGTGATTCTGGAAGCAGCCATGGGGTTTGGACCTTGCCAGGGGAGTGGGGATAAACCAGGCTCCCTCTCCAAAGATTCCCCCCAGCCCCTCGATACTCTGCGCAAGCCATATCCCTGCCAGGAGCTCACCCAGCCTTTCTCTCCCATCTGCAGGCAATCGCTGGACCGACGCTCCTGCCTTTTATGTGACCAGCACGTAGGCACCTGGGAACCTGACCTGTAAGGAGCACTCGGCACATTGTGGGGAGTCGGGAGAGATGGGCGTGGGTGATGCCCCGCTGTGCGGGACACAAGCCTGGGTGTCTGGTGGGGGGAACCACCCCTGGCAAGCCCCTCGCACAGCCCTGTCCGACCGAAGTGGGACAGGAACACCTGGGGCAGGGGAGGCTGTCAAGGGTAGAAGCCCAAGGCGCTCCTCGCTGTAGGGTGGCACCTGGGGTGCTTTGGTGCCAGACGCTGAGCACACTCGTGCCCCATCCCACAGGGAACAGGCAGCCATGGGCAGGTTCCCCAGCGTGCCAAGGAGCTGCGGGGGTCAGCACACCATCACCACCCCGCAGCAGGAGAGTTCATCATCCACCAGCCCAAAGCACCCAGAACCCAGCGTCCGAGAAAGGTAAGGACGACAATGGTAGGGATATGGTGGGGAAGACCGAGGCTGGGAGAGAGCTGCGGAGCATGCAGAGGGGTCCGTGTCCCAGTTTGCCCAGGGAGAGCTGGGGGTGAGAAGGTTGCTTAGGGATGCAGGATTTGGCCCTTTGATTCACCCAGCATGTTTTCTGCTTCTCAGGATGATGGGGGATGCCCTGGGGGATGCAGGGGGCTCAGCCCTGCCCCTTGCCCCTAGGCTGTGCTGACAGGAGAACCAATTCCGATGGACAACTCTCCCAGCCACTACTCCTCCCGTCCCTGCAAAATGGACTCACTCAGCATGACGATTTTTGTTTATTATATATATGTTTATATTTAATAAAATCCCTTCAACTGCACTGGTGCTCTGGTTTTCATTTAAAGAAGACTGATTTGAAATGTGTCCCCTATTTCCCCTGCCTCCCTGCCCCCAGCCAGCCGTGCCACCCTAGCAAGCTGTCACATCGGTCAAGCGTGACTTCCCCTTGGTCAGGCCACGGGGGCCACTGCCAACCACCTACTCCTTGCTCCACCATGGTGGACATGCCAGTCTCCTGCTTTCTGTGCTTAATCCCAGGTCTCTCGGACACCCCTACCCTGCTTCTGCCACACGGGATTCTCAACTCCCATCATCTCGTGGCCACTGCAGCCAAGGCTCCCCCAGCCTCCCCAGCCCCTAGCCACGCCGCCTCTCTCTGTCGGCCCCTCTGCGCATCGCTCCTCCAGCCTGATGTTGAGGGCAAAATCTCTCCTGTATTTTGATCCCTCAGCCCCAAAAGAAACCCCTTGAGGTGCTTCTTGGCTGGCTCTGGTCTCCCGGAGCCTTCCCGAGCAGAGCAGCCCCTCTCTCCCAGCCGCTCAGCGCTCCTGGGCAGGGAGCTGCGGGAAGCTGCTGCCAGAGAGCAGCCCGGCCCTGCTGTGGGCAGGGAGGGCAGGGGAGAAGGCGGCAGGACCGGGACATCTGCCAGACCTGGGGAGAACTTCATCTCAAGCCCCTCGGGGACCCAGGGTGGTACCCGCAGGCTCCTGGGGGGTCTGTCACCTGGCAACGGGTGATGTGACAATGAGCCCTGTTGTTGAGCCCCACCCCCCCATTGGGACACTGCCTGGGGCCACTCAGTTTCTGGGATCACGGGGTGCCTGGGGGTCACTCGGTGTATGTACGGCACCGGGTGTGCGTGTGCGTGAGGCACTCGCTCTGAGTCACTGACTCACTGTGGGTCCCTCAGTGCTGTGCGTGGTGCACTCTGTGTCCTTGAGTCCCTTTCTGTCTGTGTGTCCCACAGTGCCTGTGGGGCTCCTGGTGTGTGTGAGGCACTTGGTGTCTGTGGGTCACTCCCTGCCCGGGGCTCACTTGCTGCCTGAAGTGAGGAGCGCGAGGAGGAGGAAGGCTGCCCGCTGACCACCCTCCCACCCTCCCGCGTCCCCTCCAGACACAGAAACTCCTGTCCCCCCCGAGGGAATCTCTCTCTTTCCAGGCAGGGCAGCAGCCATGGCCTCAAACACCCTGTCCCACTATCTGGACACCACCTTCCCCACTCCTGACTTCAACAGCATCAACTTTAAAGCGCTGTATAGCCTGCTGCAAGCCATGGTCCAGCACCTGGGAGACCAATCCGCAGAGGTACAGCCCAGACAAGAAGGGGCACAGGGCAGAAAGCGAAGCGCGGAAGGTTATTTGCGCTTAGGTGCCACGTGTGCTCCGCGGGCAGCTGAGAGGCTCCAGCAGCACCTGCTGGGTCTCACCTCCCACCGCAAACCCCTGGCTGTTAGCACAGAGCCCCCGTCAGTGCTGTAGGGCCAGAATCTGCTGGGGCTGGGACCTTGAGGGAATCCACCCCCTGGGGACACATCCAGGGTCCCCTGGCACCAAGAGCACTTCCCCAGGGCTGCAGCCTGGCTGCCCCGGGGCCCAGGCTGTCGGGGCAGTGACCCAGGCAAGGGCTCCCAGCCTCAAGGGCCAGCAGCCAGGACCCCCCGGCACGGGTCTTGCGGGAGGCCTGATGCGGGCAGGCAGGGCTGGATTCATCCCTGCCCACTCGGCTTGTGTAACAGCCCCCACCCGGGGCAGGGCTGGGGGCTCTGGGGAGCTGCTGCCCCTTCTTGGCTCTTGAGGATGGGAACGTGCTGCCCGTGCTGCCCTCCCAGCCCGGTCGGGCTGGACTGTGCCCTGTTCCCGGGCGCTGTGCTGGCCACAGCGGGGAGGAAGGTTCTGGTCCCCAGGGACCCTCCCCTGGGGCTCATCCCCACCAACCCTCTCTGGGGCTGTGGCTTTCTCACAGGTTCTCCTCGAGGAAATGAAAGAAATGAAGGCCACACAAGCCCGTTTGGTAGAGGATTTACAGGAGATCCAGGAGGCACAACTCGAGTAAGAGGACGGCAGAGGGTTTCCCACCCCGTGGGGCTACGAAGGAGGCTGGGAGGCCGAGGAGCTTTTGGGGCACGCTGCCCCAGCAGCCCCACAGAGGCTAAAAACTCCCATGGCCCCATCTCGCTGGCCAGGTCCACTCTGCAGTTGAAGCGGGAGCTGAATGAGCTGCGAGAGCAGCAGAAGACGGGCAAGGCCACACTGGAGCAGTTGGTGGCCCTGGCGGCCGACCAGCAGACACAGGTGAGGTCTAGGGGCGAGCACTCCCACTGCCAGCTGGATTGCTGGGGTGCTCCTGGTGGGGTTCCCAGACACGTCCCTGGGATGAGGAGGCCTTGGAGCCTCCACGGTCTCTGGACTTGTTGAGTGCCTCCATCTCGTCTCAGTGCCCATTCTTTCTCCCATTCTTGCAGCTGAATGACCTTAGGGAGGCTCTGGTGACCGTGAAGGAGGAGCAAGTCAAAGTGCAGGCAGCACTCTCTGCCAGCACAAACGGGCAGAAGCAGCTCAATAACTTGCTAAAGGGTGTCAGGAATATCCAGGAACAGGTGGACTCCTCCACCCACCACGCAGCGGAGAAGGTAGGAGAAGCAGATCCATGTAGGGAGAGGCTGGCAGGGGTCGGTGCGGGTTCCCGGCTGGGTGACGTTCACTGTAATGTGGGGGGGCCCCTCGCTGCCACCCAG
Organism: Clamator glandarius; assembly: GCA_033459285.1. NCBI lineage: Eukaryota > Metazoa > Chordata > Aves > Cuculiformes > Cuculidae > Clamator > Clamator glandarius. The sequence goes on along the minus strand of JAUNZM010000269.1, from coordinate 2,276,784 downwards.
ATTGGCTTGTTCACATCATCAGGATGGCAGGCAACGAAAGCCTTGAGGAAAAGTTGATAGTCACAGGCCAAGCGAGCAGGGTCTGTCCCCATGGGGCAGCCAGCCCCCCGAGCATGGCTCTGCATTGATATCTTCCTCCCTGGATGAGCAGGAGGAACAGCTGAAACAGCTCCAGGCCAAAGTCAAGCAGCTGCAAGAGGAGTACGAGAAACTCAGCTCTGCCACGGTGAACCTCCAGGACTGCTTTGAAGAGAATCGGAACGATATCCAGGTAGCTGACTGAAAGCCCTGCAGGCTCAGAGCATCCTCCAGGCACATCCAGGCTGGGCACCACAAGGGACTTGTCCCCCTGCCAACGTGCTCGTAGCCCTGCCCAGCTCCAAATGCCTTTCTGGGAGGCTTTGGAGGAGGGTGGCGAGGCAAGGGGGACTCGAGGGGCTGGGAGGTATCTCAGGCCACGCCGTGTCATCATGGGCTGGTTTCTGTGTTGGAAGGCTCTGTTCCAGTCCGTGGGGAGCATGGAGAAGGACAAAGCAGAGAAGGAGCAGGACTTGAAGCAGCTCAGGGAAGAGATGAACTCCAAGGCGAGGACTCTCTTGTCCCCTCCAGGCAGAACTGGCATCCTTGGGGCTTGGCAGCCTCAGGCAGCCTCCCCCCAAGGGTCTCCCCAAGCAGCTACCCCCACCAGGGACAATCATGTCCCATTGCGGGGTTGCTGGCTGACAGGGTGCACCCACCTACAGCTGGATGGCGAGGAGCTGGGGCCTCTTAGGCAGCAGATGAAGAACTTGGAGAAGATCCTGGGAAAGCTGCACGAGGGGGCATCAAAGGAAAAGCCTGGTGATGCAGCTGTGACTAAGTGAGTGTCACGGGGACAGTGGTGGCTTCAGAGACAACACTTGTCCCCTTCGTGGCCTCTGGCCATCTTGGCCAATGCCCAAGTGTGAGGATGCTGAGGAAGCAGTTGTGCCGCCTTCTCCCACCCAGAGCAAGCAGCAGCTTCCCAACCCTGGAGGAGGTCCCAGGTGGGGCCACCCCTGGTCTGGAGCCCTCCTGAACCAAGATTGGGCTGTGGGTGCAAAGGGGTTCTGGTGCGGGGGCAGGGGACACTGGCTTGTGACCTGGGGCAGGGCTAGGACACACAGCACCCACAAACTTGAGTTGTGACCTGTCCTCTTGGCAAGGCACAGGGGTGTTATTAGAGCCGAGGAAGCAATGAAAGCCGTGTGAGAGCTGCTTTGGATAGCAGGCGTGGGCTACTCCCCCTTCACCCCGTGTCCTTGCCCATCCTTCCCAGCCACTGGCAGCTGCCAGGATTTGGAGCTGCTGGTGGGGCTGAGGTGAGCGTGCCCTGATCTTTGCTTGGGGCAGCTGAGACAAAGCTCATCGTAAACTCCATGGGATGCTCCAACCCCCATGCCCAGCGTTTGCTCCCAGGATGGGAGAATCCCACCCCAGCAAGAGGTACAGGAAAACCCTCCTGTTGTCCTTGCCGGCATCCCAGTTCCCATGGAACTGAGATGTTGTGGCAGCATGTGGGAGCCGGTCCTGTGGCGCTGGTGGGGTTTGGGTGCTTCCCTCTGTGGATTCTCAGCTGCCAGATATGAGCAGAACCTTTTCTCGCAGTGGGAGCCCACAAACGACTGCTCTCCCTCCTCGTACCCCCGTGATTCTGGAAGCAGCCATGGGGTTTGGACCTTGCCAGGGGAGTGGGGATAAACCAGGCTCCCTCTCCAAAGGTTTCCCCCAGCCCCTCGATGCTCCGCACAAGCCACATCCCTGCCAGGAGCTCACCCAGCCTTTCTCTCCCCTGTGCAGGCAATCGCTGGACCGACGCTCCTGCCTTTGCTGTGACCAGCCCGTGGGCACACGGCAACCTGACCTGTAAGGAGCACTCGGCACATTGGGGGGAGTCGGGAGAGATGGGCGTGGGTGATGTCGCGCTGTGTGGGACACAAGCCTGGGTGTCTGGGGGGGGGAACCACCCCTGGCAAGCCCCTCGCACAGCCCTGTCCGACAGAAGTGGGACAGGGACACCTCCCCAGGGGCAGGGGAGGCTGTCAAGGGTAAAAGCTCAAGGCGCTCCTCGCTGTAGGGTGGCACCTCGAATGCTGCGGTGCCAAGCGCTGAGCACCCTCGTGCCCCATCCCACAGGCAGCAGGCGGCCATGGGCAGGTTCCCCAGCGTGCCAAGGAGCTGCGGGGGTCAGCACACCATCACCACCCCGCAGCAGCGCTTCATGATCCACCAGCCCAAACCACCCAAAACCCAGCGTCCGAGAAAGGTAAGGACAACAATGGTAGGGATACGGTGGGGAAGATTGAGGCCGGGAGAGAGCTGCGGAGCATGCAGAGGGGTCTGTGCCTCAGTTTCCCCAGGGAGAGCTGGGGGTGGGAAGGTTGCTTAGGGATGCAGGATTTGGCCCTTTGATTCACCCAGTCTGTTTTCTGCTTCTCAGGATGATGGGGAGACATTTCTGTTGGGTCGAGATGGCGTTGTTTACCGTGGCCGGCAGTACAGGCAGCCAACTCTGTTCAATGGCAAGGACGATGGTATGGACAGGGCTGGATTGTGGGGGAACCCGAGGGTATAAAGGGGACTGTGAGGTGGCAGGGCATCTGCGGGGCTGGGGTCCCCTGGACAGCAGTACAGCTCCTTCGGGGTAGGGGCAGGACCCTTTGTCTGTGCGTCTGCTGCCAGGCAGGGGCCCTGCTGCCTGGCCCATCCTGGGCTGGCAGAGATGCCCTGGGGGATGCAGGGGGCTCAGCCCTGCCCCTCGCCCCTAGACTGTGCTGACACGACAACCAAGTCCGATGGACAACTCTCCCAGCCACTACTCCTCCCGTCCCTGCGGAAAGGACTCGGCACGCCAGGAGCCAAGCGGGTGGTAAATATATGATTTCACCTTTTTTCTTTTATATTTATAAGATATTTTTAAATATTTATAAATATTTTTATATTTAATAAAATCCCTTCAACTGCACTGGTGCTCTGGTTTTCATTTAAAGAAGACTGATTTGAAATGTGTCCCCTATTTCCCCTGCCTCCCTGCCCCCAGCCAGCCGTGCCACCCTAGCAAGCTGTCACATCGGTCAAGCGTGACTTCCCCTTGGTCAGGCCACGGGGGCCACTGCCAACCACCTACTCCTTGCTCCACCATGGTGGACATGCCAGTCTCCTGCTTTCTGTGCTTAATCCCAGATCTCTCGGACACCCCTACCCTGCTTCTGCCACACAGGATTCTCAACTCCACCATCTCGTGGCCACTGCAGCCAAGGTGCCCCCAGCCTCCCCAGCCCCAGCCCCTAGCCACGCCGCCTCTCTCTGTCGGCCCCTCTGCGCATCGCTCCTCCAGCCCTGTGCCAAAGCACTTTCCTCCTGTCCTGCAGGAATCTCGGGGCTGCGTGTGCCTGGCCGGGCTGTCTCTCCAGCACAAACCGGGGCGCTGCTGCCCGGCAGGAGATCCAGGGCCTGGGATGGGGAGGACACTTCCAGCTCTCTGGAGAAGGCCAGGTGCCCCTCCTCTCCTTGAGCTGCTGGCCGGTGCTCAGCTCCCACATCCTGGCTGACTGGGGAGGTTCCAGGCGAGGGAGACTGCCTGATGTTACACCCATTTACAGGAAGGTATAAGAAGGGATGCCTTTTTTGGAAGGGCATTCCATTCAGTGCTGAACTGCAGAGTAAATATATTATTGCCTTTCCCTTCAAAGACTTCGTTCTTTACAATAATCTACCAGTAAATAAGTGTTTCCTCACAATTTGGGCTTTCATCTGCGATAAGTAACCCCGTCTCTGCAGGATGGGACAGTGGGAGCAGAGAGGCCCCCTCTGCTGATTTTAGGAGTCTCCAGTCTCCTGTCCTGCCCTGTGAGGAGAAGCGAGTCTGTTCGGAAGCAGGTGCGTGGGTTACTCGCTCTCTGAGTCACTCGGCAGCTCGAGAACCACGGGACAAAGCATGAAGGAAAGGTCAATGTACTGTTGAGCGTCCCTAGGCTGCATTGGTTACAGCAGAGAGTCAACAAATGTGGGATTAATGAGCACCAGGGATGGCCCTGTCTACTTAGTTAGGAAAACCTTTGTTAAGAAACTCCGAAAGAGAAGTCCAGGAATTTTTCATATTCCCAACGGGCAGAGGCAGTAACCTGGGGAAGAAGCTGGGTAGAGCACTGCATTTGCCAGAGCCATGAGCTCCCGCTGCCGTGAGCTCCTGCCCTTGAGGCAATCTTGAATCTGCCAGTCGTCCTGTTCTCCAGTCTCCACAATCAGAAGCCCACGGGATGGGCTAGAGTTGGAGAAAGCACTGGGATTGAGCAGGGGGCAAGTGCTTCTGGTCATTCTCTGCCATGTGAAAGAGTAGACAAAGGTGTAGGCATCAGGAGCATGAGCTGGACATAGAATCATAGAATCACCAGGTTGGAAGAGACCTCCTGGGTCACTGAGTCCAACCATTCCTATCCGCCATGTCCCCGAGCACCTCGTCTAGCCATCTTTTAAACACCTCCAGCGAAGGTGACTCAATCACCTCCCTGGGCAGCCTGTTCCAGTGCCCAAGGACCTTCTCTGTGATTTTTTTTTTCCTCAGCCTGAACCTCTCCTGGTGGAGCTTGAGTCCATTGCCCCTTGTCCTGTCCCCTGTCGCTTGGGACAAAAGGCCAGCTCCCTCCTCTCTACATGAAGCAGGAGGAGGAGCAGAGGTAGCAGGAGCAGAGGCAGCAGTGGCAGCAGCAGGAGGATCAGGAGAGGCTGCAGCCGGCGCAGCAGAGGCAGGAGCTGCAGCAACTCGCTGACGAGGTGGCCGAGCGGTGAAGGCGATGGACTGCTAATCCATTGTGCTCTGCACGCGTGGGTTCGAATCCCATCCTCGTCGGAGCAATGCCCACAACAGCTCAATGTGTGTCCCAAAACTGCATTTGTTTTGAGATGAGAGTTGCCTGAAAACAACTTCCAGCAACTTGAAGTGGCGCAGGAACCACCTCAGCTTCCTCTGCCCCCACGTGGGGAAGAGGAACAAGAAGGGAAAGAAGGAAGAGCCAGAGACCTCACAGGAAGGTCAATGTCTCCTCTATCTCCGGGAAGATGACAGAGCAAAGCATCCTGGAAGTGGTTCCCAAACACAGAAAGGTGACTGGGAATGGTAAGCATGGAGTCACTGAAGCAGAAGTCATGCTTGACCAAGCTGGTAGCCCCCTAAAGCGAGGTGGAGAAGGGAAGAGGGGTGGTTGATGTTTACCTTGCCTCCAGGCAGGCCAAGGCTTGTAATCAAAGCGAGAGCTGAACCCTGGCTTTGGTGGGGCTGTGAATGTGCTGCTGAAGGAAGGGGAGAACCAGCAAGAGCTTTCAGTCCTAGCACCTTCCAGATTGGGAGCAATCACTGGGCCTTTACAATTTTGGAGCAGGGCTCTGAGGAGCACACCCAAAGTAAGGCAATCATTCTGCGGCCAAGCAAGCCTGGAGCCCCAGGCTTCAAGCAGCTACAAAAGCGCTGCCAAGGGAAGGTGGGGATCAACAAGGGCTTTCCGTCCCTACACCTTTAGAAGCCTCCCTGTGGGCGCTTAAGTACTCCAGAGGTCTGCTTGCCATTTGCTTGACTGCAGTTTTCCTAAGGTACTGGTGGTATGGACTTCAAAGTTAACACTAAGATTTTGTCAGCTCTCCTTCTGTATGTTTTTTACAGGAAATATTTTAACACGAGTACTGACAAGAAGCTAAGTTCCAGTTGCATCCCAGAGGAGGAAGGGGATTTGCACCTGAGGCACTAGCTGCCACCAGGCTTGCTCAGGACTCCCTGTTGACTCTTTGAACCATCCAAGCTCCATGTGCCATGGAGCCTAGGAGAGGGAAGCTGCGTCCTGGGACACTGGGCATGGGGATGCTGCTGCAGCTCACACAGCAGAGCCCCGAGTTCTGCTAACCCCTGTAAAAGCAGGGCCAGAGAGCTGCGTCACAGGTTTGGGGAGAAGAAGCGAGTCTGGAAAAGGCTTGCTGGGGTGCAGGTTCCCTGGGCAGAGCCTGCGATGAACCTACCACTCTTGAGATGCCAGTTTGGCTTTCACTTGTCTGTACAGCCACACATGCCAGCACCAGCCTGAGCAGGACGCCAGCACCATCTACTGCCACAAGAACCAGGAATTCTGTGCAAATCGCCTCCCCACTGGTCCCCAGCAGCACTGATTTCCTGAAAACTGCTGCCTCCAGGTCGGGAATCCTTCCTTGTCCTGGCCATACCCTGTAACCGCTCCACATCCATGAGGAAGTGGTCTCCCCTCCCACCAGAAAAGGGCTGTGGCAGGGCAAATGCTTCGGTAGCAGCATAAATAGGCTCCCGGTGAGGGCAGGGCTATGGGGAATGTGGTGGGGGTACCCTGTCTCCCACTCCGCGTGGAATAAATGACGGACAGACAGGAGCTGAGCAGTTTTCCTTTTCTCCCTAAGCCACCCGAGCAGGTCCCTGCTCTCTCATGGAGCAACAGGAAGGAAAAGCTCTATTTGTTTCACCCAAATTCAAGGTCTTTCTCACGTCATTTGGGGCAGAGCTAGGGTTGGAACAGAAACAGGCCCTGCTCTCAAGTCCCTCCTCTCTCTTTGCCAGCTCTCCAAAGCTCAGGGTAGGCTTGGTGGGGCCCACGCAGCCCACGAGCATTGCTCACAGCAGGTACCCACCGCTTTGAGTCGAGGGCAGACACCTCGCGCCCACACACATCCCTGAGCCTGGGGCAGAGGGCCTGGGCTCCTGTCACCCACACCTCACTCTGGCCGTGTAGGGTATGAAAGGATCAGCTTTGTTCGCTGTTTCCTTTCCCTGCCTCCTTCAAATGCCTGCAGCTGGTTGTTCCGTATCCTTGTGATCTCCTTAGGGGCATCTGTTCCGGGTCTGGGGTCCCAGCTCAGAGGCCAGGGGAACCTGAGCTCACTGGGACCTCTGTGACACTGCCACAGCCCAGAACAATGAGCTTTCCCCTCCTAGTGGAAAGATCCTGCTCGGAAAAGCCCTTCACTATCTGCCTTCCACACCAACTCCCTTCTTAGTCCTGGCGGTGGGTGGGCACTGGGTGAGGGAGGAGCATGAGCATGGAGCTGGGCACTGGAGGAGGCACAAAGGAGCTCCCCCCCCCGGCACGGAGGACTGAATTGCATGGCCTCGGCAGCACCATGCGATCTGGGCCTGGATGAATCCCTCACCTTTAACAGCTGACGGAGAGGGGTACTCCTGCTCCCACATGAGCCATTTGGACGCCCTGGGAAACCAGCAGTTCAAGTGGGGAACATGGAGCCTCAGCAACCGTGAGACCAGCCTGGAAACAACTTGAGGAGAGGTGGAAAAGGCAGGGGCTACCCAGGAGGGAGGAGTGCCCCAGAGAGCAAATCTGGGACCCATCCTAGTCACTATTTGACTGAATGCAGCCGTCCCACTTTTAGGCAATTGGTGTCACAGAATCCTTCAGGTTGGAAAAGACCTTTAAGATCATCAAGTCCAACCATGAACCTCACATTGCCAAGTCCACCACCAAAACACGCCTCTAAGCACCACATCTATGTGTCTTTTAAATCCCTGTAGGGACAGTGACTCCACAACTTCCCTGTGCAGCTTCTGGCCGTGCTTGACAACCCTTGGTGTGATGTAGTATTTCCTAATATCCAGTAAAAACCTACGCTGGTGCCATCTTGAGGCCATTTCCTCTCAGCCTATCACTTGTCACTTGGGAGAAGACCACAGAGGCCACAAGAACCCAGCACCTGTCCACCTCTGAGAGACCATGTCAACAGGGGTACGGACAGACGAGGGCACTAGGTGCTGGGGAAGCAGGAAGACCTTCCATTCCCAGGCCACATGATGGTGGATGGACATGGCCTCTGTGAGGACTTGAGGAGCAAACAGGGTGCAGAGCTCTGATGAACAGCAATGTTGGCTGCAACCACACGTTGCCGGCTCATAGAATCACAGAATCATCAGGCTGGAAGAAACCCACCGGATCATCGGTCACGCCGTTTCTGACACAAGCCAAGATGCCATTGGCCTTCTCGGCCACCTGGGCACACCGCTGGCTCATGTTCAACCAACACCCCCAGGTCCTTCTCCTCCAGGCAGCTCTCAAGCCAGACTTCTCCTAGTCTGTAGCTGCACAGAGTTGTTGTGCCCCAAGTGCAGGACCCGGCATTTGGCCTTGGGGAACCCCACTTGGAACTGGCCCCCAGCTGGAGTTAACTCCGTTTCCCACCACTCGCTGGGCCCGGCCATCCAGCCAGTTTTCCACCCAGGAGAGTGTGCGCCTGTCCAGGCCGGCGGCTGACAGTTTCTGAAGCAGAATGCTGTGAGAAACTGTGTCGAAGCTTCTCATCCACCAGCACGCCAAGCCCTTCTCTTCAGGGCGGTTCCCAGTTCAGTATTTGTGCCTGGGATTGTCCTGCAGGACCTTGCCCTTGTTGAACTTCCTGAGGTTCGCACAGGCCCCACCTCTCCAGCCTGTCCAGGTCCCTCTGGATGGCATCTCTTCCCTCCGGTGCGTCGACCACATCACACAGCTTGTTGGCACTGACAAACCTGCATCTCTGCAAGCACCACCGTGTGTGTTTGTGCTTACCAGAGAGCTCTGGTGGGGGGTGCTCTGTCCCTGGGGGGCTCAGGGATCACATGTCCCTGCCTATGCGGTGTCCCCAGGGAGACCCCAGCGCTGCTGTCCCTGTCCACGGCCCCGCGAGGTGGCAGCAAGGCTCCACGGAGAAAGCTCGGAGGCCGGGGGGCTGCAGGATGCTCCGAATCATAGAATCGCTTGGTTGGGAAAGACCTTGGAGGTCATCGAGTCCAACCGTACCTGTCCACTGCTAAACCATAGCCCTGAGCTCCTCATCGGCTCATCGGCCCAAGGCACCTTCAGGGATGAGGACGCCACCACCTCCCTGCCGAGAGAAGCCAGTGACCAGGCAAGCTGCGGCTGGGCGGGGAGGGGGACTGAGACCCATCTGGGCTGAGGAGTGCACCCACAGTTTCTGCGTGAGAGGCAGGCTAGGAGGGATTCCCCTGTTCATGCAGCCCACGGATGACCTCATGGGGCAGACTTCAGCACAGGGAGGGACGTAGCTCAACCCTAGAGGGGTTGAAGCCATCCCGAGGAAATGTTCAGCCCCAAGTGGCTTGTTCAGGTTACCTTGGCACTCCTGCCTGTGACCATGCCTGGGTCCCTGCCTGCTCTCTGTGACCACAGCTTGGTCCTTGGGACAGGACGGAGGTGCCAGGGGTCCTGTAGGGAGCACGGGCAAGTTGGGAATGGGAGCTGAGATGCATACTTCCATGCGATGGGGGACCTGGCTGAAGCACAGGGCTGGATGCTCCCCAGCAGCTCAGGAGAAACTCAATTCAGCCTGGAGATGGCGCAGAACCAGGCTGTGAAATGCACCCTACTGCAAGTGCTGAAATGAAGCCTTTCCACCTCTATTTTTGTTATTTTTTTTTTTTACCCCAACTGCTCCTTTAGGCCGTAGAATTTCCCCTTTGGACCTGCACTAGAGAACCCAAATCCACTCAACTCTCCCAGTTCTAGAGTCTTTCATCTGTTCCGATAAATACTTCCCAAACACCCCCAAACCAATGAATCCCACCCCCTTATCCCAGTGCTTGGCCACCGTGCTCAGCTAAATCATCCCATCAAGTGCTGAGGACAGACCACGGATCAGATCGGCTCAGATCATCCCACCTCTACCCCTCTCTGTCCCTGCTTCAGCCTGGGAGCCCACTGCCCCATCTGCCCCTTACTGAGGAGCTCCATAAACTGTCTGACGTCCACCGACCACTGGCCAGAGTTCTACACACAGCTGGTTGAGGAACATCATCTAGACAAACCTTCCTGCCTGAGCTCCCCACAGCTGGATGATGAGCTGTTTTCCTCTCCTTGACCAGCAGTCCCCCTGCACCCTTCTCCTCCCCTTCCAGCCCCGTGTGCTGCCCTGGGATGATCGGTGCCCAGCCCAACACCCTTGTGAGACCTCCACGACTGCTTGTCCATCTCACCCCATCTTGCTCCCTGGCCAAGTTTGTGGAGCAGCTGAGATAGTGTTATTTATTGCACCAAAGCAACAAAGAGCCCCTGCAGACAGAGGCAGCCCCATCGACACTGGAACCCAGCCCTGGACACCCTGGACAGTAATGTCTGTGTCAGGCTGGATCCCTTCCCTGCACCAAGTGGATTCACACTGATGTAAGAGGGTATTGAGGTTTGACTGTGGGTTGGTGAAAGGAGGCAGTATGCCAGAACCACGTCCCTCTTCAATCCCCCTCCTTGTAATGGACTCAGGATGTTAATTAATAGCTAATTGCTAATATCTTGCATCCATAATGTCTCAATGAGGAGCCTCACAGAACTTTGCAAATGCTGCCTCTGATCCCCTGCTTTGAGGGTGCAGAAACTGCAGCCCAGAGACGTTTCAGAACCTTGCTGATGACCCAAGTCTGGATCAACAGCAGCTTCCAATCCTGGATCCCTGCTCCAAGCACCAACCCACCCTGCCTCTCCTCCACATTGCTGGGCTGCCTCCCAAACTGCAGCCTTTTAAAAAACACTCCCAGGCAAGCTGCCTAGAAGCCAGTTTGCAGGGGCCTGAGGCTGGGAAACAAAGAGTTAAACAATATACTTGATAGCCTGGTGAGATCACCAGGGCTGTGATACGTTCCATTGTTTATTAGACTCCTTAGAGAGCCCAGTAGACAACATCCAGAGGGATGCGGGGCTTGGGATGAACCTGGCTTAGGAGAATGGGAGCTTCTGCTGGAGTCTGTCCTGCTGCTGGTGGGCTGGGCAGCCACCCCTCACCGCCTGCCATGTGAGTAGGATGGATTTGCATGGGTTTGGCTCTGGGGGTGATGGAAAGGGAGAGGGGATATAGCATGGCAAGGCTGGGGGTCATCCTCTTGCTAAGCCCCCAAAAAGGGACTCACAGACGTTCTTTGCTCAGCGACACCCTGAGCACATTGCTGGGACCATCTAAACTCTTGGTGATGCTGGAAAGCTGCTCCCAAGGGGTGCAAGCGGCTCAGCCCAACCCAGCTCCACTATACCAACGAATGGATGCTGACTCCATCTCAGTTTACATCCAAGATCTTGTAGACGATTCAACCCCCCTCCAGCACCTTGCCTCGATTTTCCAGCCCTGGTCCCAGAGCAGACCTAGTCAGCCTTCAGGGACCGCTGCCCACGTAGCCACTGCCAGCCGCCTCCTGGCTGTGAGCTGGGGCATGGGGCCAGGAGGAACAAGGATGGGGCTTTAGAACTCATGTCTGTCACCAACACAACTTTCCTTGTCTTCTCGTAGGGTAGAGCCCACTCAGCCCAGCAGGATCCAGTCTGCTTGGGACTGACACGCAGCAACAGAAAGCTGGCTGCTCCGAGCCGCCACTCCTGTCCCTGCAGGAGCTGGTGGCTGCGTTCCTCTGTGGCACGCTTGGGGGATTTATAAAGCAATTGGCCACCTCACCTCCTGCAGCGAGCCACTACCCACTAGTGACAGCTGGGATGACTAGACACGGCACGGTGAGTGGGCTTTTGTTGTTCGGACCCTTCCTTGACCCCCACACAAGGAACAGGGTGCTGTCCCTCAGCAGCACCTTCCCACATCCAGGTGCTCCATGGCAGATGAGCAGCTCCAGGCTGCATTTCACAAGACAGCTGAGGGCAGGGTAGATCCTCCACCTCCACTGGAAGCAGCTCCCCATAGAACCATAGAATTGTTAGACTGGACAAGACCTTTGAGGTCATCAGTTCCAACCATTACCTGCCCACTATTAAATCATATCCCCAAGCACCTCATCTACCTGCCTTTTAAATACCTCCAGGAATGGGGACTCAACCACCTCTCTGGGCAGCCTCTGGCAGTACTTGAGAACCCTTTCTGTGAAGAAATTTTTCCTGATGTCCAATCTGATGCACCTTAAGACCATTTCCTCTTGTCTTATCACCTGTCACTTGGGAGAAGAGACCAACATGCACCTCTCTGCGACCTCCTTTTAGGTAATTGTAGAAAGCAAAATGGTCTCCCCTCAGCCACCTCTTCTCCAGGCTAAACAACCCCAGTTCCCTCAGCTGCTCTTCTTAAGACTTGTTCTCCAGCCCCTTCACCAGCTTCATTGCTCTTCCCTGGACGCACTCCAGGACCTCAATGTCTTTCTTTTAGTGAGGGGCCCAAAACTGAGCACAGGATTTGAAGTGCAGCCTCACCAGTGCTGAGTCCAGGGACAGAATCACTTCCCTGGTCTTGCTGGCCATGCCGTTTCTGGTACGGTCCCCAGATTACTCGGTTTCTTTGGGATCTTGGGCACTGGATCACTGAACACTACTCTCCTGTTCACTTTGAACCTGAGGGGCAGCCACTCTCAATCAAATGTGGCCAGTGCTAAGCATCTAACACAAGTTTTCTACAGAGTGTATGCATGCATGTGTCTGTCAGCGTGGCACCCTCCTCTCCCACCCATCCCATGGTTACACGAGTCCTCTAGAGCACCTCAACCCCTCTCCCAGCAGACAGGAACCCATGACTGTCTTCTGGAGGGTCCTCTACTGAGGCGAAACAGCAGGACCAATTAAAACATCAGGCTGAGACATCCCAGAGCAGCAGGAAGACCACTTCCCAGTTTTCCTCCGTTCCCAACATTATGGTTTCCTCACAGCTGGAACCCATCAATGAGGACTTTGGGGTGGCAGGCAGGACACACATTCTTGCTGAAGGACAAGGCACTTTGTGTCTTGCCCCCAAGATTTTGCAGGGCACCCAATGCTGATATTAACCAGGGGACCATCCCAAGTCATCTGGAGGCCACTTGAAACTCCAGGGAGTCATGGGGCAGTGGGGAGGGTTTGTGGGTCTCACTGTGTGGGACAGCTTTGGTGGGGTGGTACCTAGATCTCAGATGGCAAGGTCCACGCTCACTCACAGCCCTGCTGTAAGGTAGGATGGTGCTCACTCATTCCAAGGGCAAAAGCCAGCTCCACTTTGGGATGCTGAGAGGGATCTTCCTGAGGAAGAGCCAGATGGGGACAGATACAAATCTGTGGGGTAAGACTGTCCGAGATGGAAAAGCTCTAATGCCCACAACCATGCAAAGTGGGAGGAAGAAGTGGCAGAAACTGCTTGCAATGAGAACTTAAGAGGGACATATAGGAAGCTCCTGAAGAATCTGGGCTGTGTTCCCAAATAAAAATGGAATGGTCAGTCTGGGAACTGTACTAGAATAGCAGACCTTGCGTGGCCAGGAGGATACAGGCCTATGCTTTGGAGCAGAATCTTTAGACTGGGCGGTTACATCTGCAGGCTCTGGGATCCGAGGTGCTACAATGAGATGCTGGTCCTGAGAGCTGCTGCTGGTGGGAGTTGGCGGGTGAAGAACCACCTTCACAACCAGGATGGGCTGAGGGACCTGAGGCAGAACCCTTGGGTGCTCTGCTCAGGCCAAAGCTCTCTCCTCACGTCCGCCATGTAATGTCCCCAAGGTTCAGGAGGTACCCAAGCATGTGCTGTGCTATGCTGCTTTGTTGTAGAGGTCTCCAACAGATGGGCCTCGATGGATCTGCCCGATCAGAAACCAAACATCAACCACACAAAGTATTGGAAGAGCATAAGGAGGAGAAATAGCATCACATGAGGCTCTTGCTTATGAAGTGTAGTCCTTCCAGTACTGAAAGGGGCTCCAAGAAAGCTGGGGAGGGGCTCTGGATCAGAGAGGGCAGGGATAAGGACAAGAGGGAACGGTTTGAAGCTGAAAAAGGGGAGACTGAGAGGAGATGTTTTGTTGTGAGAGTGGGGAGGCCCTGGCCCAGGTTGCCCAGAGCAGTGGTGGCTGCCCCATCCCTGGAGGTGTTCAAGGCCAGGTTGGATGGGGCTTGGAGCCCCTGATGGAGTGAGAGGTGTCTCTGCCCATGGCAGGGGCTGGAAATGGAGAGGCTTTGAGATCCAACCCAAACCATTCAATGATTCTAACTTGGGAAAGAAAGACTCTTCGGTCCATCACCAAGAGCTGTCCAAGATTTCAGAGGCAGTGAAACCACAGGTGAGCTCTGGAGGCATTTGCAAGCCAGCAAACACCCATCTGATGCTGCTTTCCTTACAGTAATAATGAATAAAAAAAATATTGGGAGAAAATTCATAGTGTTATCCTGCCAGGCTGCTCAGTGTAACACTGCCTCTTCACATTGCACATCTGTGGTGGATTAAGTGTGGCACATGGGCAGAGCAGGGACTGAAATCACATTTGCTCTCCAAGAGCTGCAGATACATGCAGTGTTCGCAACCAGACTCCTGGCCCCTTGAAGGGAGTGAGATCCTTCACAAGTGGGGAAAATACACAGAGCCTCATACAAAAGCAGAGAAAGAAGAGCAAAGCAGAGTACATAAAATAGAGGGAAAAGACTAAAAGCAGAGAAAATAAATGCATGCTCTGCCAGGAAGTGCCAGAAAAATGATCAGTGGCTGGGAATTGTGGTGTGAGGGACACTCTCACCTGCTCATGCTGGAAAACAAAAGAGGGTGGAAAATCCACCCTAGTGTAAATGCAGACCTGAAAGAAAGACAATGGTTTCTGCAGGAGCCTGGCATTAATGTATCATAAAATGAGGAGGAAGGTGCTTTGCAGACCAAAATACCTCTGGATGCAGAGGCAGGGCAGCAGCACATGGAGAAGCAGGAGTGAGGTGCCTTAAGGATGGGGCAGGGCAGACTGCATTAGGCTGCTAAGATACAAGATCTGGGCGTGATTCCAGGGGAGAAAGCAAATTTCCAACCACAAAGCCAAATTAAAATGATACAGTAGCCTGATCATAAAACCTCTCCAGAATGGATGCTACAAGAGAAAGCCAAGAATTGCCAGAACTACCTAGGATGAAATCTCAGGAAGAGCCTTATGAAAAATTTGAGCTGGAAGAGTGGGATCACAGCCCAGTGATGCTACCAGCAAGGCAGCTTGGGGCAGGCAAGCAAGAAATTCTCCAGAGTCAGGGCACATCTCCACTGAGCTGCATCTGGTAGAGTTTTTTGGACGTCTGGGCTGACTTGGATTTTGTAGGTGGAAGCAGAACAAAGGTTTTGGCACATGCAGAGCCACCTTCACTGTCTCTCCAGAACAGTGGAAGCTGCTGTTGGTATTTCTCTGTCTCAGTAGCCTATGGCTGCCTGGAGCCACAATTTACAGGAGCAGTGAGGTAAGCTGCATCACAGAGCCAACAGCAGGGGAAGCCGTACCTGATCACCTGCAGGGCTAATGCAGCTGTAGCCATCAAAATAACATCTCATGGTGGCTGCTGCTTCTGCAAAGCCAAGGGGCCAGCATGCTCCACCACAATCTATCTGGCTTGCAGAGATAGGGTTAGCAACGCAAAAGAAAGAGAAGCAGACAAACTAGAGCTTGCTACCTGCCTTATCAAGTGCTCAGTCATCAGAGGATTGGAGCACCTCCTATGAGAGGACAGGCTGAGAGAGTTAGGGTTGTTCAGCCTGGAGAAGAGAAGGCTCTGAGGATCTGAGAAGACCTTAGAGCAGCTTCCAGTACTGAAAGGGGCTCCAAGAAAGCCGGGGAGGGGCTCTTGATCAGGGAGTGCAGGGATAGAATAAGGGGGAATGGTTTTCAGCTGAAAGAGGGGAGATTGAGCTGAGACCTTGGGAAGAAATGTTTTGCTGTGAGGGTGGGGAGGCCCTGGCCCAGGTTGCCCAGAGCAGTGGTGGCTGCCCCATCCCTAGAGGTGTTCAAGGCCAGGTTGGATAGGGCTCTGAGTAACATGATCCTGTGGGAGGTGTCTCTGCCCAAGGCAGGGGAGTAGAACTGGATGGGCTTTAAGGTCCTTTCCAACACAAACCAATCCACGATTCTGTGATCCTTGACCAAGTGCTGTAGAGCAAACATCAGGATGGCAAAGATGACCCATCTGTCCAGAGGGGGCTGGATGCTGCAGGTGGGGTGTGTCTCCATTGCTCTGGGCTTCTGTATTTTGCTTGTTAATCCAATTCTGTCAAACCTGAAGCACCAGAGAATACATCAATACCAACAGACCTGCATTTCTACCATGGTGTCTGCTTTGGGGGAACTAAATTGAAAAAATACATCTGTCCCTTTCAGAATAAACTACAGGAGGCACAGGTGAAAGAACAATGGAGGTGCTGACACCCGTGATGGGCATGCACCTCCTGGTGAGCCATCCCATGGGCCTGGGTGCAGGGCTGAACTGAGCAAACACACAGCCTACGGTGTTCTGTGTGCCACACCAGGGCTGAAGCAGGGGTTTTAATCCTAAATGATTCTGTGAGTCTACTCTAGATGAAAGAGTGGTAAAGCCCTGGCAGAGGCTGCCCAGGGCAGTGCTGGAGTCTCCATACCTGGAGGGGTTCAGAAAGTGTATATCTATGGCATTTTGGGACATGGTTTAGCAGGCATGGTGGATTTGAGCTGATGGGTGGACTGGGTGATCTTAGACCTCTTTTTCAGCCTTAATGATGCTATGAATCTATGATCAAAGCCTCCCTAGTTTCAAAGCTTGCCTGGTGCTTAGGAAGATCTGTCCTTGACAGTCGAGCAGATGCAGAGTTCTGGTGGCACCGCTCATCCATCTGAGTGCCACAAGGGGCTTGTGGCCAGGCCAGTGTGGATGTGGCTTTGGTTTGACCAGTGCCTTGCACAGGGGAGCTCCACAGGGACAGATTTGGGATTGGCAGCAGCCACCAGTAGCTCTGCTTTGTGGTGCTGGCAGAAGGGCAGTGCGGGTCCTGGACTGCTCTGGGCTGGCACTGCACTCTGCTGCAGAGCAGCCCCATGCCCTGAGAGTGGGGACAGCCCTAATGTCCAGCAGGAGTTCGCTTTGCAACAATAATCTGGCCCCTGGATGAGAAACACCTGTGGCCTCTCCCACCCTCCTCAAGCCGGTACTTGCACAGGTTCATCTCTGCAGGGCTTCCCAGCAGCAGGGCAAACTGTGCATCAAGAGCACTCCCTGGTCCATCCTTTTGCTGTCTTGTCCTCAGCAGAGCCCTGAGGAAATAGTGGTTAACATAATGCTCGGCCCTTCCCATTTACTATAATGGTTTCTCTGTGCTAAAGGCACTTTGTTTCTGGGAAAATGTATTTTCTCCCTGAGTTGGTGCTAAAGTAACGGTTCAAAAAGCCACACTGCTGACCCAGCTGTCACAAGGCTGAGCAGTCTGATGTGCTCCTGCTATTGAGCAGCCTGACCCAGCTTATGATGAGCATTTCCTTGTCTCCCACCTGTGCATTTAAATTGGAAATGAGAAGCTCCTGTGCTGTGGCTACCACAAAGCTGATGTGTCTAGGCTGGATGTGGCAGTAAGGAGCATCTGGTCCCAGAAGATCAAAGGAGGTGCTCAGCCCATGGGAGGGGACTTTCTGCTCTCCTGCTGAGCAGTCCTGACGTGGAACACCCATGCCTCACTTTCCCCACGTGCAAGAGGAAGGGACGATCATGCCGCAAGGTGCTGAGGTGTAATTTGGGATCTGGGAGGGAAAGCAGGTCTGAGGAGACAGAGGTTTTCCCCACAGACAGTAACACCTGTGCTGCTTGCAGCACCCTGCTACTCCTCTGAAAGCTGCCAAGAGCCCTGGGTGGCTCAGTGTGTTTGGTCCCAGCGGACGTCCAGTCATCCCTCTAAATCCCTGTAGGAGCTGCAAGCGGGTGAAATGGAAGGTCTCAGGATACAGACAGGGACTACAGGCATCCCACTCTCCATGGGTGGGCAGCGGGAATCTGCAGGCATCCTAAGCCCAGCCTACCTGCAGGATCCTGTGGTCTATTCCTACATTTCATTTTGTAAACGTTGCTCTCATAGCTGTGATGCTCTTCTCCCCCTGCAGTAACCCATAAAGCCTTCTCCATTCTCATTTGACTTGGCACTGATTAATGGAAAGCACCCAATCTATCGTCCATCACTAGCCCTGCTCTGCCCTTTATTTTTTGTCCATCTCAGGTCTCCTCCTCAGATCCCGTCACCATGGAAAATCCCCCCAAGAGCCCTGACAAGAGTGAGACATCCCCTCAGTCTAAGGAGCTGCTGACCAGTAACACAGACAGCACCCTCTGCATCAGCTCCCGGAGCGAGTCCGTCTGGACCACTGCATCCAGAAGCAAGTGGGACACATACCACAAGCCCATCATTGTCATGTCTGTCGGAGCAGCCATCTTCCTCTTGGGGATAGTCATCACGAGCCTATCTTGCGTCCTAGTCAAGAACAAAAATGTCTACAAAATGTGTGGCCCAGCTCTCCTGTCCCTGGGACTGATGCTCCTTGTTTGTGGCCTTGTCTGGATCCCCATCATCCGGAAGAAGCAGAAGCAGAGACAGAAGCCACAGTTTCTTCAGAGCCTCAAGTCCTGCTTCTTTAACCGCTGAGGGCAGCCCAGAACCTTGCTGGGAAAGTTCCCTTCCCCTCTACCCACCTGTGTCGGTTAGCCATGGAAAGAAACATATTATTATACTCTCCTAGAGAATTTAATCTTGGTAAGCCTCATCCCTAGAGGTGAAATGCACTGTAGCAATCTCCAGTGTGAAAATGAACTTTGTATTTCATCAAAGTAATCCCAGAAGAGGGCAAGATGTTGTAGCTGAGCCCAACAAGGCAGGTCTGAGCTCTCCTCATCGCCCCCTCTCTAATAAGCAACCCAAAGACACATAATGGGAAAAGCAAAGCTTCAAAGTAGCCTGGCTTCACCCAGTAGCTTCTGCAAGATGTGTCAGCAAAGAGGAGCCAACCAGAGGCTGCAGAGGGTGAGTGAAGCCAGATGTGATCACTGCTGACTGCAAACTGCAGCTCAGATGTAGAAACTAGGAGGCCAGAGATGGTTCATCCAGAGGCAGTGGAGAGGAGAAGCAGGACAATGTCATTCCAGACCACTTTGTATCAGATGAGGCCATCAGAATGGGCGACTCATATCACCAAAACCTAAGAGGACCAGATGCGACACTCATGGTCAGGACTTTCCTGCCATTGGGCTGTTATAATGGCTGGCAGATACTTGAATGCACACTGGAGCTCATTCCTTGCTCAGGGTGGAGAATTCACAAGCTTTATTTATAGCTCAAGGCAAAGAGCAGCATCACAAGCAGCATTTTTTTTTGTTCCTCTAGCAGAAGATGCTTAAGAAAAGTTGTTCCTCCACACCTGCAGAGGCAAACTTGTTCTGCAGCATCTCAGCATTTGCGCTGATGTTTGCCAGAGACCTCCACAAACTTGAACCATTGGCCCATTTGGGTGACCAGAACTGGACCAAAGGCAAGTAAGCCAGGTTTGTTATCTCCACACATCTTGATTTCTGCCATTAATGAATGTGTGCCCTGAGGCGATTCACCAAGGAAGGTATGGATCCTTTCTGCATGAGTTTTGCTTTAATTTTATCTTCTCAGCAGATCTGGTTTACTAATTTGCTTCTCAATCCGAACAACTGCTCTCAGTCTGGACAATGAGACCTGGGTTGGTATAAAAAGGCCCGTAGTGTCCAATTTGGTGTTCAAGCACTAATTTCATAGAATCATAGAACAACCAGGTCGGAAGAGACCCACCAGATCATCAAGTCCAACCATTCCTATCAATCACTAAACCATACCCCTCAGCGCCTCGTCCACCTGTGCCTTAAACCCCTCCAGGGAAGGTGACTCAACCCCCTCCCTGGGCAGCCTGTTGCAGTGCCCAATGACCCCTTCCACCCAGCTTAGTGTCATCTGCAAAGTTGCTAAGGGTGCACTCGATGCCTTCATCCAGGTCATTGATAAAGACATTGAACAGGGCTGGACCCAGCACTGAGCCTTGGGAACCCCACTTGGAACTGGTCTCCACCTGGATTTAACACCATTTCCCACCACTCTCTGGGCCTGGCCAGCCAACCAGGTTTCCCCCCAGCAGAGTGTGCGCCTGTCCAGGCTGGAGGTGACAGTTTCTGAAGCAGAATGCTGTGAGAAAGTGTGTCAAAGTCTTTACTGAAGTCCAGGAAGATACATCCACAGCCTTTCCCTCGTCCAGCCTCTGTGTCACTTTATCATAGAAAGCAATCAGTTTTGTTTGGCAAGACCTGCCTTTTGTGAACCCGTGTTGACTGGGCCTGATCACCCGGTTCTCTTGCATGTGTTTCATGATAGCACTCAAGATCACCTGTTCCATGACTTTCCCTGGCACTGAGGTCAGACTGAAAGGCCTGGAGTTCCCTGGATCCTCCCTGCAACCCTTCTTGTAGATGGGCACAACATCAGCCTCCAGTCCAGTGGAACTTCCCCAGTCTCCCAAGACTGTTGGAAGATGATGGAAAGGGGTTTGGCCAGCACATCCACCAGCTCCTTCAATACCCTCGGGTGGATCCCATCCGGCCCCATAGACTTGTGGGTGTCTAGTTGGGCAAGCAAGGCTCTGACCACCTCCTCTTGGATCATGGGAGCCTCATTTTGCTCCTCTAGCTCCAGGGTTTGTACACAGAGGGAACAACTTTCTTTACAATTAAAGACTGAGGCAAAGAAGGCATTAAGTACCTCAGCCTTTTCCTCATCCCCTGTCACTGTTGTTCCTTCTGCATCCAATAGGGACTCTATATTCTCCCTAGTCCTCCTTTTATTGTTAATATATTTATAGAAAGATTTTTTTGTTATCTTTCACAGACTTTGCCAATCTGATTTCTAGTTGGGCCTTAGCCCTCCTGATTTTTTCTCTGCATGATCTCACTTCCCTCCTGTAGTCAACCCAAGATGCCTGTCCCTTCTTCCAAAGCTCATAAACATTTCACTTCTTCTTGATACTTGTCAGAAGTGCCGAGCCAGGCTAGATCCATGGCAGCCTTTCATCAGCCTTGTGAGACCCCTCAGCAGGGCAAGCACTTAAGAAATGACC
The DNA here is from genome assembly GCA_033459285.1 of Clamator glandarius. Lineage (NCBI taxonomy): Eukaryota > Metazoa > Chordata > Aves > Cuculiformes > Cuculidae > Clamator > Clamator glandarius. The sequence continues at coordinate 2,255,939 of JAUNZM010000269.1, read as the reverse complement.
TGACACCCACTGTGGACTGAGGATGTGGTCAATGCTGATGGGAAGCAGGAGAACACAGAAGAGGCAACTCCACCAAGCTCCTTTTTGCAGTCTGCATCTCTCTGGGGAAGCTGAGACAACCCTGTTGCTCTTCCAAATGCCAAGAGAGGCTGGCAGGGGTTTCACTGAGAGGATTTGCAATGTGTTTGCTCTTTGGGTTCAAACAGACAGGGTGTGCTAACTTCCATCAGCTGCTGCTGAGGGGAAGCTTATGTAAGCCCTCAGGTTTCTTTAACCAAGCACCCCACATCTACCAACACCTCCCAGGGAGAGCTGGGGAAAAGCACAAGGAACAGGGCATGCAGGAATAGTCCTGTTTATTTCTGCTTCCCAAATCCCAGCAGCTCAGAGCCAGGGCAGAGGTTTCTCCAAGCCACTGTTTACCAGTCACTCATACGGCCAATATGCCTGAATCCTTCTGTTTTGTACACTTTTTCAAATCAGTTTGCACTTTCAGGCTCTGCAATGTGTTAGAGTCTCAATCCCTTAAAGCCAGACATGCTGGAAGCTCTGCAAAGCATCAGGAGACACGGCAAAAGCAGAAGGTAACAGAACTTGCTGCAGATGCCCAGCAAGTCAGATAAAAGTGTTCGCTGTAGTCAAGGATCATGAAGCTGTAGCTGTGGAAACTGTGCTAGGGCCCAAGAGCTGATTCCCTGTGGAGAATATTTAACCTCCTCCTTGTCACGGAATTAAAGAGTCATGGAATGGTTTGGGTTAGGAGGGACATTAAAGCCCATGCTGTTCAAAACCCCTGCCATGGGCAGGGACACCTCCCACTGGGTCAGGGGCTCCAAGCCCCATCCAACCTGGCCTTGAGCACCTCCAGGGATGAGGCAGCCACCACTGCTCTGGGCAACCTGGGCCACAGCCTCCCCACCCTCACAGCAAAACATTTCTTCTTAAGATCTCATCTGAATCTCCCCTTTTTCAGCTTAAAACCATTCCCCCTTATCCTATCCCTGCATTCCCTCATCAAGAGCCCCTCCTCAGCTTTCTTGGAGCCTCTTTCAGTACTAGAAGCTGCTCTAAGGTCTCCCTGGAGACTTCTATTCTCCACACTGAGAATCTCTGTGGCATCCTTCGGACTTGCTCCAGCAGATCCTGTGCTGAGGACTCTAGAATGGAACACAGGATTCCAGGTAAGGTCTCATGAGAGTGGACTAGAGAGGCAGAATCCCCTCCTTTGATCTGCTGCTCACATTTCTTGCTGAATTCCCTTATATCTGAAATATATGTCACATCACCATTTTTGACTGCAAGTATGGTCCAAGGTGTCCATGGGTCAAGGATTTTAAATGGAACCATTTTGCTACCACAGTCTGGCTAACAGGATTAACCAAGGAGCTCAGGCTCACCTTCACACTGCTGCCAGACTCCCACCAGTATATGACCAATCCCATGCACCTGCAAATCCTCTCCACCAGTGCTGAGAGAGCTTGAGGAAGCAGCTCCCAGCCTGGCAGCTGACACATCTCAGTTATGAATATTCAGGCAACATACGTCCCTTTACCCCAGGCTCAGCCTGGCCCTGAGTTTTGTTTCCTGGATGATGACGACACGTGTGTCTCTGGCCAACCAGTGCCAGGTTCATGAGTGAGTGTGCAAGGTCTGGCACTGGACCCAGCAAACCTCCACTTGTTCCTCAATCATTCATCTTTCTGTGCAAGGTTTTGCTTGGTTTTGCAGTCCTGGCTTGGCTCCAGGCAGCAGTCTCTATGGATTTAGCTTCAATGGGCAGAGGACACTCACCTAGAACTGCTGCTGGACAAACATCAAGACTCATGTGGGTGACATCATGAAGCATCGTGAAGAGCATTTCCAGGTCCTGGCTCATTCCAGCATGCAGATCTGGTCACAGGCAGATGTTCTAAAGCTGCACGATGTAGAAAGAGCCTGGAAATGGTCCCTGCTGCAAAGAGCTCTGTTGTGACGAGAGGCTGCTCAGCCTGGGCTCACTGTCCAAGGGTATGTGACAGGAGGAGCAGAAGTACCAAATGGCCTGAAGAAAGGAAGCAGTGGTCCTGCTGTCCATGTATCACCACCAAGAATAATGTCAATGAAATTTTAATATGCTAAGCAGTCACTGAGACCAAGGACATAATGGGATTCCAGACTGGTTATTTATAACAAGACTATTAGGCTTAATTAAAGCAAAAATTTCCCAAGGGACTTTCATGTTCCTGCTTTGGTCTCATGTCTGTTCTTTTGTGCCTGCTGGTAGAAAGGGGAGGCTGTGTGATCAGGTGTTTGGGATGGATGATAGTGTGGCATCCAGGGGCATGAGGACGTCAGGAGGAGGAAGAGTGGGGCTGATACTGCAGGTTTGTTCAGGTGGTGGCCATGTGCCCTGGATGAGGGTTTCAGGTCTGTAGATGTGCTCAGTGGAGAACACTGTTGAGGTGTAAGGAGCATGCGTGGATTTATCAGGCAGATCTGAGCATTTGCTGCTCTCAGCTGTAGGGAGGCAGTGAGCAAAGGGAGAGAAATGTTAACTGAGGGGAAAACTGGATCAATAGCTTCAAGATCAACATGCAGAAGGAAGTCCAGCAGCGGAGTGGGAATACTCCACTTTGTTGCATGGGATCGTAGAATCATGGAATGGTTTGGGTTGGAAGAGACCTTAAAGAACATCCAGGTCCAATCCTCTGCCATGGGCAGGGACACCGTGAGCAGGGATATAAATGCCTGATTATTGCTGGTAGTTGAGTGGACTTTGCATTTCTACACACAATCCAAAGAGCTGCTAACACTGGGAAATGCATTGTTCTCTTGGACTGAGAGAGGCTGAGCTGGAGCAGCTCAGGGAAACAGAGATGCAGGGTGTCCTGGAGACTGTTCACAAGTGTTTCTTTGGGAGCTGGCATAAAATGCGTGCCCTACTGTGGCCTAGCACAACCCTGCAGGACTGAAAAGTGCAATCTGCCTCTGTGCTCTGCGACCACTGGACTTCTACATCCCACTGACACAGGAGGCTGCAGAGACAAGGAGTATCTGGGCATTCAAAATGGGTTGATGGACAGGAGATCAATACAGAGACAATGGAGAAGTCCAAATGGAGCAGAGAACAGAAAGGGCTGGGCTCACGTGCTGTCACCTCCTCCCACTGCTGGAGACAGCAATGGGCTAGAGGGATCTTTGATCTGATCATAGGGCAGTTCATGACTTTGGGTCATTTCCACAGATCTGCAAAGCACTATTTGACTGCTCTCAAATATTCCTCTCTACTTCCACTTAAAGCATGTTTGAATCCTGGTGTGATGCTTTAGATTAGGCTACCTTAACTGTTCAGGGATTAAAATCAACTTATTTTTGTGTGAAGAGCATATATGGTCAGGTAGGTAGGTAGAGGGGTGGGTAGATGGATGGGTGAGTAAGTAGATAGAGAGACAGACAAAGAAAACCATATTTTGAAAACATATCAGGTTAACCAGCAAACATAATTATGCCCAGCTCTCACTAAAGCAAGCTTAGATGCGATCTGCCAGCTGCCCGTTCTATAAAAAGAACAGGAAATCCATTACAAAATTCATTATCTCTGCAGAGCAGTTCAAAGAGGAAATAGTTCTCCTTCCTTTCAAAGGTCAGCCCCCCCCTGGCAAACCAAACGAGCAGGCTCTGCTGTGGGATGACACCCAGCTATAGGGCACTGGCAACAGCTTCTTCATTCCTGGGCTTCAACAAAGGTTAAACCTGTGCAAAGATAATGTACACCCGTGTTGCACACCTCTCTCCATGGATGTTGAGTTGTGATTTATCCCATTTCAAATTAACACAAGCCAGCAGTGGCTAAGGTGGCCAAGAAGGCCAGCAGTATCCTGGCTTGGATCAGCCATGGGGTGGCCAGCAGGAGCAGGGAAGGGATCGTGTCCTCAGCACTGGTGAGGCCACACCTCGAATCCTGGGTTCAGTTTTTGTCCCCTAACTACAACAAAGACATTGAGAGGCTGGAGCGCGTCTGGAGAAGGGAACAGGGCTGGGAAAGAGTCTGGAGAACAAGGGTTATGTGAGGCAGTTGAGGGAGGCTGAGGGGAGACCTCATCGCTCTATGCAGCTCCTGGCAAGAAGGTTGTGGTGAGGTGGGTGCTGGGCTGTGCTCCCAAATAACAAGGGGTAGGAGGAGAGGAAATAGCTTCAAGTTGCACCAGGGCAGGTTTAGACTGGATATCAGGAAAAAATTCTTCACTGAAATGGCTCTTGGGCACTGGCAGATGCTGCCCAGGCAGTGGTAGAGTCACAAACCCTGGAGGTGTTTAAAAGAAAGGTAGATGAGTTGCCTAGGGCTATCGTTTAGCAGTGGACAGGTACAGTTGGACTTTATGATCTCAAAGGTCTTTTCCAAACAAGTGATTCTATGATTTTATGATTCTTGCAGCTGCTGCTGGGTGTTGCGCTATCACTGACACCCTCACCCCTCAGCGGTGGACATGATTTAACCATGGAAGGAAGCAGGCAACCACTGGCATCCATAAGTGCACATGTATAATCCTCTGAGCTCTTCCATCACTCCCTCCAGGAAACAGGCAAAGGCCCATGGGGCTGCAGGCACTGATATCCCAAGTTCTTGCTTGGAGCTTCGTGCTTGCACCTGGATATTAGCTGGGCCACCAGATCAGCCTGCACTGTGAAATGCTGCTGGTGATTCCTTGCACTATAAGGAGCAGATGACGCCCCTCTATAATGAACTGTGATTGTCCATCCTACAGGAAAGCTGGGGAGGGGCTCTTGATCAGGGAGTGCAGGGATAGGATGAGGGGGGATGGTTTTCATCTGAAAGAGAGGAGATTAAGATGAGATCTTAGGATGTTTTGCTGTGAGGATGGGGAGGCTCCATCCCAATTTGCCCAGAGCAGTGGTGGCTGCCCCATCCCTGGAGGTGTTCAAGGCCAGGTTGGGTGGGACTTGTAGCCCTGATGCAGTGGGAGGTCTCCCTGCCCATGGCAGGACATGGAACTGTATGAGCTTTGAGGTCCCTTCTAAACAAAACCATTCCATGATTCTGTGATCCCTCACACAAAGCCAGCAGCAGCCTTTGTTGTCCATAATGAGCAGTAATGGAAGTAATAGACTTCAGAGGACTCAATGCCTGCAATGAGTTTGAAACACTACCAAAAACACCCAGTCCATCCCATTTTCACACTGCTAGGCATGTGGAAGCTATTGAACCAGCTTGGATTTACACCATGGCACCTCTGAGAAGGGTGCAGGAAAACTGTCAGAGGCCAATGTGAGCAAGCATGCCCCCAGCTCTGCCCCTTAATCTTGCTAAGGGAGGAGAGGGAATGCTGAAGCAGGGATTTCACCCAAACCATATTAGGGATGGTAAATCTGTCCTCACCTAGAGGTTGTACTGCTGTGACCTGAGTGTTTCCAGGGGAGGAAATGCCTCTGGCCAGGCAGTTGCTCAGAGCTGCTCCGGGCACGCGTGTGCAGTCCCGCGGCTGGGAGTTTCCCTGGCCAGAGCTGGGCGTTGCAGCAGCAAAAGTACTTGTGTTCTTTCTTTGTAATTTTTTTTTTTCTTTCACTCAACTGGAATATCAAGTTGCAACAGAAGAAAGTCAACACCAAAAAAGAAAGTATTTCCTTCTAGTGCTCTGCCTCTCTGCATCCAGCAGCATCAGGGATGGTAAAGCTCCTGCTCCCTGACTTATGGGTTTTGCACAGCCCAGAGCTTCATAAATGTCTGTCTCCATCCCAGCCTCCTCTGTCAGCATCCCTGAGAAGGAATGGAAAAGAGCTGTCAGGGAAAGCTATGTCTTACTATCTATCTATCTATCTATCTATCTATCTATCTATCTATCTATCTATCTATCTATCTATCTATCTATCTATCTATCTATCTACCTATATATCTATCCACCTATCTATCTATCTATCTATCCATCCATCCATCCATCCATCCATCCATCCATCCATCCATCTATCCATTCATCTGCCTACCTACCTACCTATATCTGTTTCCTACACAAAGGGAAGCTGATTTTAATCCCTGAACCGTTAAGACTGCCTGATGCAGATGGGTGCTGAATGGCTTCAAGCCATGCCAGCCAGACTTAGAGGAATGTATGGCATTTGCAGCAGCATAACCCACAGCTAGGACATAGTTTTTCCTCTCCTGTGGATTGAGTGCAGGTTGACTCATGCCAGAGGAAGAACTGGGACTTTCTGCCCTTCTGCTCTTTCCTTCTTACCTACTGCAGAGAATGTGCCCATGTCTCTGATTCTGGACAAAGCCTTTAGAGGGGGTCTCAGCCAGGCTTGGCTCCTGCCCAGCCTGCTGTCTCTCTCCTCTAGGTGGAAGGAAATACTTAATTGGAAAGCTTCGCCACGTCCTTTGACCTGGAGAAGTTTAAAGCTAAACACAGGTATGGGGAGGACAAATGGTACAGCTGAAAGTGACTCAGAAAGTCCCTGCTGGGTGCAGGTAGTGCCATCGGTGGTTCAGGCTCCCAAAGCTGTTCCTGGACAAAGTATAAAACAAGGAGGAAGGAAGGAAGATGGGAGCTTGCGTCTTCCCCACTTGGTGACATTCTGGAAGCATTAAGTCAGGGTATTTAGGGGAAAATGCAGCTTAGGAGTGTGTTCTGCCTGATTTGTGAGGGACCAAAGGGCTCAAAACAGCATCACACTTAGAATCATAGAATGGTTTGAGTTGGAATGGACTTTAAAGATCATCTAATTCCATCACCCCTGCTATGGGCAGGGACATATCCCACTGGATCAGGGGCTCCAAGCCCCATCCAACCTGGCCTTGAACACCTCCGGGGATGGGGCAGCCATCACTGCTCTGGGCAACCTGGGCCAGGGCCTCCCCACCCTCATTGTGCAGAATTTTCTACTTATGTCTAGTCTAAATCTTTCCCTCTCCAGTCTAAAGCCATTTCCCCTCATCTTATCACTCCATGCATTTGTAAAAAGTCTCTTCTTGGCTTTCTTGTAGCCCCTTCAGGTACTGGAAGCTGCTCTAAGATCTCCTCGGAGCCTCCTCTTCTCCAGGCTGAACAACCCCAACTCCCTCAGCCTGTCCTTGTATGGGAGGTGCTCCAGCACATATCTGTGTACATGTGGAATCAGGAGATAGTCATTATTTTTGGTCTCCAGGGAAAGCATTTGGGTGGAAGCTCCTCTGGGTTGTGGGCTCTTGCTGTGTGTCTGAGATGAGGAGAAGCCAACTGCCCCAGAGCTGATGGGCACACCACAGAGATCGCTTAGGGCAGTGGGCTGGGCTCCCAGCACACTTTTGCTGACTCAAATGATGGTTGGAGCCATAAACTCCAACTGACACATAATCGACCTCTTCTGCTAAAAGCAGCTCTCCTGGCTCTTCTGAGATCAGTGATTACTGCTGAGCCAGGCCTTGCAGGTAAATGGGAAGCAAGCCACCAGGCTTGCCCTGTGGAAGGCACGGGGTGTGTGTGGCACTACCTGGTGCCAAGACCCAGTGACATCTCTGCCTGAGAGACTGAGGCTCTGAACCAGATGGGCCCTGACAGCTCCCTGTTGAAATCCTCACTGGGAAAAGTGCACTGCCTCCCTCTGCCCAGTGCTGACCACTGACTCGGGGTGGCCCTAGTGGTTGCAGACATCATTTAGTGCATGGATTCACCCCTCTGCTTGGACGGGAGTAGGGATCAAAGGTCTGCCTGATTTTCCAGGTTGCTCTGGGTGCTTCCCCAGCTCCGGTTGGATCTGGAGGGCTTGGAGTTGTGGGATGTTGAGTGCATGGTCTAGTCTGCAGCCCACCCGCCCCCTTGTGCGCATCAGCCCTTAAGGTCCCACTTTGGGCTGATGTGCCCATAGATTACACCAAGTTTTGCACAGTGAGCTAAGCCATCAAGCCTCTTTCCAGTTCTTTTTACACCCCATCCCTGAATGCAACCTAAACCCAGGTCTTTGAACTCCATCATAGGGAAGGAGGGGGCTGGAAAGTGCAGGCCAGTATAACCAGCACTGCCAGTGTATCCTCAGCTGTACTGACTTTGGCTCGACACGCCTGTTTGTCAGCCGCTCGTGCTGGGGAAGGAGCTGCCACCCAAGGCGAGCAGCGTTGCACATGGGCGATTGCATCAGGTCAGTGGAGGAGCAGGCCGATAAGCTGTCCCTGGGGCACATGGAATGGGAGCATTCATCTGCCCTTCCTCTGCTCCCTGTGCAGGTTCGAGTCCAAGCCGGCTCCTGCTTGCTGAATCTGTCACAACAGTTTTATGGTGGTGCCTGCCAGCCCCGGTGGATGCTGCCGTGCAGGTCAGACCCCAGCACTGATGCTTCTCCACTCCCACTGCGCATCTCTCCCAGATAAGATTGCACAGGAGTCTCTCCAGCTGCTGGCTGCTTCTGGAAAGCATTTGCAGATCCTGCAGAAGGGCTTCCACCTGCTGTTTACCCCCCAAAGCCAGCCAGATCTCAGTAACGTGCCACCTGCCATGCACCAGGACGCTTTGAAGCATTGTCCCCTGTGGGATGATTTCCAGGGAATCAGCATCATCAGCCAGAGGGCAGGAAGGAAGGAGTGCTGGGGACAGGAGGCTTTCCTAATTCAGTGCTATTCCTGTCCACCCATGATGTCTGGCTTCCTTCCCAGAAGAGACACAGTTACTGTGTCCATCAGTCAGTGTTTTGGGGGAGGGAGGAGGTGCTCATTTTACCATTCCTCCCAAGGGACAAGGCCTGAGTTTTCAATATAAATTACTCTGTCATTCAGTCAAGGAAGCTCTTCCTACAACTGGTGTTGGGAGGAGAGCACTCAGAGAGCATCTTCACTCCTGCAGCCACGAGTCCTGCAGCTGAGGCCCAATTGCAAAATGTTCCGACCCTGCATGGAACTGCTGGCCCTTGAAGGAAGCCAGTCCCCTTGTGATGCAGGAAGGAATTTGCCCATCCTTGTGAAAGCTGAACTCATCTGCAGCCCCTGCATTTATGATATCTTGAGCCATACCCCACTATGGCCACAGCCAGCATTGGGCCATGGAGCTGTGGCTAGAGATCACTGCACATGAGCCATCCCTGGGCTTCTCAGTCAAGCAGCACCCATCCACTTTCTCCTCATCCTCAAACAGATACTTCATAAACGCTCAGCCCATGCTACAGAGAGGTAGCTCAGCTTCACTACAGGACAAACTTTTTGGAGGGTCCTTTTCAGATTTGTCTCCACATGCTGCAGTTAAATAAATATTGACTGATTCCCGCTAGCCAAAGATTTTGTTGGACCACTTCCATTCGCCTACTCAAATTCTTGCTGCTCCCGACTAATATGTACCTTGGGCAGCAACATTCATTGTTTCCTTCGAAGAACTGGTTTGCTCTTGTCACATATTTCTGTGGCATGTCCCTTACCCAGGGGGCTTGCCCATGCCATGCAGAGAAACACATCCCAGTAATCCAGTCCAGGACAGAGACAGAGCGATGGCAAGGGCATGAAATGGTTAAAGCAGTGTTGTGTGCTCCCTCCCGATTGTTCTACAAGGTGTGTTGTGACATTTGTACTTCCTCCTGGCAGCCAGAACAGACTGCAAGGGAGAGACTTGCTGGGATGCTGCCGGTGCATCAGCCCCCGCCTTGAGGGGTTTTGCTGGGGGATCCCACCATGGACTTCTTCAAGTTCGTGGGCCGCTATTCTGTGGTGTTCCTCCTGGCTGTGCTGTGTGATGTAGTTGGGCTGATCATCCTTTTCCTGGGAATTTTTGCTCCACTAAGTTCCTGGGACTTCTTCGTTTACTTGGGAGCTCTGCTTCTTGCCTTCAGTCTCCTCTTCTGGATCTTCTGGTATACTTTCAACATCGAGGTTCCCTTTAAGGAGCTAGGATTTAACTAACCCACAGCTCCAGCAAAGACAGAATGGAAACTTGCACTTGGAAGAGCAACATCTCATGTTGGGGAGCTTCAAAGCATCATCCCATTGGTGTGGAGCATCCAAAAGAGCCAAAGGGAAGGGCTGGCTGGTCCCCACAGCATTAACCAGCCAGATGGACCCTCAGGCAAAGGTACCTACAGGTCTGCACATGCAGGGGTGCTTTCACAGCATTGAGGAATGCAGAGGTCTTGGCAGGGCAGCCAGACTTTCCTGGTGGTGACAGACACTCTTCAGGTGTGAAATTAGATTTTAAAATGCTCTGCAATGGATTCATGGTGGACAGGAACTTGGGTTGGATGAAATGAGTCTGTCAGAATGAATCTGGGGAGGGGGATTATTGTGGAAATTGGAGGTGGCTGGGGTTTATTTCCTCATCTCTTCTCATCAGACGATGCTGTGGGTTGTGGGTCCTGGAGAGCAACTGTTCTCTCATGACAGCTTTTGGCAGCAGAGGGAAGCAGGCTCCTAGCATTATGGTGTGGTCAAACAGAGAAAGTCAATATGAATAATCCAAATCCAGACTGTCACTTAGCACCAAAACCTCTATGTAAATGGCATGTTAGTGAGCAAATCTGGCTGCTTGTTGGCATACTCTCATCACACCAGTGTGCGCTACTGGGCTGCACAGTTTGGGAAGGTTTTGCTATCAGGGAATGTGTTTCCAGCAAGGTAATGGGGGGGAGTGAGGAGAAAAAAGTGAAGGTTGTTTCACCAAGGCACTACTGTGATACCCTGCACTCAGCCTGGTGACAAATGCTAAATATGTGGAAATAGGGTACAAAGTGCCATGGTCTCTGAGATTATGCTTTCTTAATCTCAGGCTAGTCTAGAGCATGCTTGGATCATCTGGCAGTCACCCAGTGAGCAGAAAGATCAGGCAGCATGGACTTTATCTGGTTTCTACAGCCTTGTCCTACAGCACATGACGAACAGGAGGGACCCACACGTTGAGCATCAGCATCATTGCACTGAGGGGATGGTGTGGACATGGAAACATCCAGGTCAGCCACGAGCTGCTGCAAAGGGCTTGGGTTTGGCCTCCTGTATGAACAGCAACACCACTGCAAAGCTTAACCGAAGCAGAAATGCCCACGTGTCAGTAAAGCACTATTGCATGGACAGCATCTTGCCTTCTTCCCAGCATCCTTATGTACTTGCAAGGCTGGTAGAGCCAATTAGCTTGTGTTAATTAACGAGAAACCCCACAGTACTTGGAGTGTAGGTACATGACAAGAGGATGATGACAGTAGGAGCCAAGCTGGGAGTTCTTAGGGGAGCTGGGAGCCAAGAGTGCACCCACGTACCAAGAACCAACCCAAACCAAGGAGTTTAAGGAGTTTTGTCACAGTACGTGAGAGCAAGTGAAGGCAGAGATGGGGGAGACGTCCCCCACTGGCACGTGGGAGAGTGTCAGAGCTGAGGCCAGGCTCACCTCTCTTCATTTTTAGCACCTCAGCCAGGCCAGTGCCCCCAGGCAAAACCTCCCATCATACAGCACAGGGAGGTTGCCAAAGTGATGTGATGCCCAGCCACGAGCCAATGCAGAGGGACTTCCTTGCACGCATTTTTCTTAAAGTCTCTTACAATCAGTGGGAAACATATTTTTTCATTAGTATTCACAGCTTTTTCTTTATTTCTCATCTTATTGGCAGTGACTACAGGAGGCAGACAGGAAGTTTTCTCAGCTCTCCTGGGAGCGTGGAAGCTGCAATGTGAGTCACGGTGTTTTTACAGCCATATGCTTACCAGGATGCCCAGACCAGGAGTTCAGCTTTACCCTCCACCATCAGATCTCAGGATGCTTTTCCACTCATGTGCCCTTGGGACTACCTCCTTGAAGAATTTCCTTGACGCCCTTTGATAAGAGCTTCTAGCAAGCATTAGTTTGATCTGCAGCTACACATAAGGAAGGGAAGCAGTAACCAACACCCTCTTTTGTTTGCTCTGGGATATTTAATGGCTAAAGCTAAGCTTGTTCAATTGGCTGAGGGCTTTGTCACTGTCTCTTGTTGGGTGCGAGCCTGGGTGCGTCGCTCGGAGACAACACCCAGGGAGCTGGTGGCATCACCCAGGGAACCCAGCAGGAAATGGGTATGAGATCCTCATCACCACTTCTTCCTCCTGCAGGAGAGGCCAGTGGGCCGGACCACTCCTGACTGGCGCTTGTTGGGTAGTGAATTCTCTGCCAAATCCTGGCATTGGATGCACATCGCCAGTACATGGATAGAGGAAAGCTTTGGGGTGATGAGGGATGGAGGGCGATGTTCGCCCATCCAGGGAAGTGCTGCCAGCCCTGTGCCCAGACCTCCCAGTGTGCAATGATGAGGCTGCATACAGCGCCATGGAGGAGCAGAGGCCTCCAATGCACCCACACACACACTGGATCAGCTCAAGCATTGCACTGCCAGGGTCGTAGAAGTGCCAGGATCCCTCATTGCCCAAGGGGTGTCCCTTTTTTTCGTATTTTCCCTCTCTGGTTCATCTGTGGTTACTGATAGTCACCCAACTCACATGGCTCCAGGCAGGACAAGACAAGGACCATTCCTCAGGGGGATGCACACAGGGAGATGTTGCACAAGTGAAACTCAAACTTGTCTCTGTATTTGTGTGTGTGTGTGTGTGTGTAAGGTGCCTTTGGCAGCCTTCAGCTCTTCCAGGGAGCTGGACGGAGGTGTGTGGGTGCAGGCATGACATGGTGGCTTCAATTCCCCCCTACACAGGCCAAAACAATCAGCCAGGCCCAGCTGCCAGAGGGAAAACCTCCCACTTGTGGTATGTGCCCATGGCAGGTGACTGTGGGATTTCTCTTGCCTCCCTGTCCTACCTTCTGCCATGGTGGGCCCCCACAAGCCTGCATACGGCACCTCCAGAATATCACTTCTGATAGTCTCTGAGGTCTCTTTCAATCCCAAGGACAAAGGTCCTTCCTTCTGCTGCAATCCCCAACCCACCCTGGCTGGAGCAGAATCCATCCCAAGCCTCAGCAATGGCAGGATAAGCACGACTGAAGCACCTGCTAGTCCCTGTTCCTTGGAGGCTTGGTCCTGTGCAGCACTGGGAGAGCTGGCCCAAACCCAGTGCCTTATTGACCCAGGAGCTTATCTTTCACTGTTGGGTTTTGTGGTTTTGGAATCATTTGGTTTGTTTGGGGCTGTTTTACAGCCCTGGGCATGGCATTGCCCTGTGGCTGTGGCACAGAGCCCATGAGTGCAGGGCACTGGGATCAGCAGCCTCTTCCACTGTGAGACCAGTCTGTGTTTCTCAAGTTACCCAGTGACCAGAACGGGCCCTCGATGACAAACAGCACCTTCCAACTGTTCCTGCCCCGGTAGTTTAACCCCAAAGTGCTGTGAAAGTGCATGCCAGGAGTGCTCTTTCATGACTCGTGCAGGCAGTTAGGATCTTGGGCTCCCTTACACCGCTTCCTCAGTACGGCACGGCAGCCACAGCATCCCCCACTCTTGCACCAGGGGATGCACGCAGGGGAACATCAGCCCAAACAATGTGTTTCCTCATGTGTTAAGATCTTCAACAGGCCAAAAATCTTCCTTTTGTGACCAAATATTAGCTGCCTTACTCATGCCCTGACCTGGGCTGGTCCTGAATATCACTGGGCAGCCCACAATGTCCAATCCAGAAGCTGATATGGCTGCACATGTGGTCGTCTTGGATATCGTGGACATCCAGGAGATCCTTTTTGTCACCCAGAAGTCTACTGGTGCTTCTGTACTGAATCTATCTGGTGGTTAATGGTCCTCTGAGTCCCAGTGTTTTGATTTTAGATGTCTTAATCGGAGAGATCTTGGATTCCTTAGATATCATCAGGGCCTGGTAAAGTATTCACACCTCTTCTCTCTGTCTGTTTATAGGGAAACAGAAAAGGACCACAGTGTGGATGTAAGGAGCAAGCAGGTGAAGAGGAGAAGCACCAAACCAGGACTCTATCATGCTACATTTGCCAACCTGTCACATAAAATACAGAGAGAGCTGTACCTTCTGACAGCGATATGCTGAGCGTATCATTACCCCTCTGGGCACAAGTACTCGAGGGTGGATGTTCTTTTTGCATCCTAAGTACATCACACTCATTCTTGCCCACTGCTGTGGTCTCAGAAGACCCAGCTCAAGCAAGCTGGTGGCAATGAAGCCACTGAGAGACATCCTGCCTGTGGGATGGTGCAGATCAGGAGGATTCAGCTGACAGGACCAATTCTGCAGACCTCGCTGAATGGACATGAAGAACTGATTCATTGGGGCTCACAGCTGGAGATGCTGCCTGAGGTCTGGCTGAGTCCCTGGCTTGGGGACCTTGTCTGGATATTGATGCACTCAAAGCGAGAAAGGGAGAACAAAATCGGAGAGGACAGGATTTCCTAAGCCAAATCTAGCTGCTGACTGGACAGAGATCTTAGGTATTTTTCACCTAATCTCACCAAGGTCCCGGGCACTTTCTAAGTGGCACTCAGAAGATGTTGTTTCAAAGGATTGCTGGAGCTGTGGACAGTTGAGAATGCCAGGAAACGATTCAGCATTTCAGCTGTCAAACCGGTGGTGGCTCAATATAGAAACAAACTTCCCAGCTGACTCAAAATACAGATTTCAAGTGGGAAGAAAGGAGACAAAAAGACCCATATCTCCATCCTCTGATAGTCTTAATGCAGTGTTCAACTGACCATAACGACACTTGTGTAGGATAGAAGCACAAAAGCTATGGATGGAAGCTATCAGAAAGGTCGTTCAGCACTATCCATTGTAGATGTTTCTTTTCACTTGTTTACAACTTTACCCAAATGTATTTCTTTGTGATTTCCCATCCTGGAGAATCTGCCTTTGAGGTGAATTGCTTTGTTTCCCTTGGCCCTTCTATCTGGAGAGTGGCTGACAAGACAGCGCTGATGCTCAGGGACTTCTTTATTAGCCAAGGATCACCTTGGTGATCTCTGCTGAACAGGCTTGATATGGAGATAAATTGACCTGATGTAGTAGAGATCTCTCCTATCATGTCAGAAAGACCTCTACAGACTTCCCTGTGGTGACAGAAATGTGGTTTTGGGTCAGTGTGCGCATGCTTCTTGTCTTCAGTCCAGCTCCATCAGCCACCTCACGTACAGTTAAAGAGGCAGCAGGGAGAACACATGGAGAACAAAACACATGGGTTCCAAAGGGAGGACTGAGCTGGGACTGTCAACTTCCACTGCTGCGCAGCAACAGCATGGACCAAGTAACAATTTACGGGTAATACCAAGTCAGTGCTGGCCACGCTGGCGTGAATTTCAACACCTTGGACAACAGCAGTGGCAGTGGAGTTTGAGGGCAAGTTCTTCATGGTGGGAGCTACTGGCTGAGGGGAATAGAGCTGCTCTCCTTTGCCTCTGCGTCCCAGGGCATGGGACTGACGGAAGGGCTGGCATTTCTGTCACAAGGAGGTGCTCTCTGCAGCTGTCTAACAATCCTGTCTTCCCACTCAACTTCCTGCTCAACTCCAGAGAAGTCCTGTTCAAGTCCTACAGCCTCAAAGCATTGAAATAGCTCATATTTGAACCTTAGCCCTAACTGGGGCTTAATCCTGCCAGAGAGAGAACAAAGACTGCCTCCCAGTTCCTCAGAACATCAATCAGAGACATCACAATAAGGGATGCCATCAAGAATATGAAAAAGGGTACAAGGCTGTGTCTTCTTGGGATGCAAAGCAGAGCAGAGCCAGTGCCAGGGTGTTCGTAGCATTCTGCTTCATTCTGGGGGAATTGTTTTGGTGTCACCTTTCAGTGACTTTTTTATTAATGTTGCTACCCTCCTTTTGAAGCTGTTTGTTTCCTGGCAGGAGGCGGTGGGATAAAGCGAGAACATCTGATTGCAGCAACTCTGTTGAAGAGTAGGTCTTCCACAGGGGAGAATGAGAGCTGGAAACTGCGGCAGCAGATGTGGTTTAAAACCTAGAGGCAGAATATGAGTAGCAAACACCATCATTAACCCTTCTGTGACAAAAGAAGAGAAAGCTGCAGCTTCCAGGGAGATCCAGCAAAGCTGAGAAGGGACTCTTGATCACTGAGTGCAGGGAGAGGATGAGGGGAATGGTTTTCAGCTGAAAGAGGGGAGATTGAGATGAGATCTTAGGGATAAATGTTTTCCTGTGAGGGTGGGGAGGCCCTGGCTCAGGTTTCCCAGAACCAGTGGTGGCTGCCCCATCCCTGGAGGGGTTCAAGGCCGGGTTGGATGGAGCTTGGAGCCCCTGATCCAGTGGGAGGTGTCCCTGCCCATGGAGCGGGTGGAACAGGATGGGCCTTGAAGTGCCTTCCAACCCAAGCCATTCCACGATTCTATGAATATGGAGAGATTTCCCCCTCCCCCGCTTCTCCATGCAAGCAAGCTTTTGTTTAAAAAAGACCTTTAAAAAATGCAGGCTCTGTTGGCTTTTCTGTATTTGCAGCCAGTGCTGCAGTGGGCCCTCCAGAAGTCATTGATTAGTTCCTTTTCCTTCCAAGATAATATCACATTAAGCAGATCTCTGAGGGTTGAGCAAATTCCTGTGACTCTAAGGGAATTTTCCCACGACCCCCGAAAGCAGAACTTTAGGAAACAGCACTTGTCAGGAGATCACTGATCATAAATCTGAGGTAAACAACTGCATCATCTTCACACATGACTGCCATCTGCCCCAAGCAGGACCTGAGCTTTTCCAGCACAGCCTGCCAGCGTGAAGCCAGATATCCATCCATGGCTGACCAAGGAAGGAGCCAGCCTGCAGCCAGGAATTTTATCAGATCAAGGATCTGGGGAAATTCTGAACACAGTTTGCCCAGAGCAGTGGTGGCTGCCCCATCCCTGGAGGTGTTCAAGGCCAGGTTGGATGGGGCTTTGAGTGACCTGATCCAGTGGGAGGTGTCCCTGCCCATGGTAGGGAATTGAAACTGAATGGGCTTTAAGTTCCCTCCCAACCCAACCCATTCCATGATTCAATGATTCACCCATTGGCAGAGCCAGCCTTGCACAGAGGCAAAACTTAAAAATGGACCAGCACTCTCTGGACTGACCTAGGACCTACATCAGCCACCACAAAGTCCTCCTGCACTTCTGGTGCTGCAGGGAGTAGGGTGTCTGGTCCTGGAGGGAATCCCTACTATTGCTCTGGCAGCCCTGCTTCCAGCTGATGCCAGCACAGCTGGTGAGCTGCAGGGAGTGAGCTCTGAACTGGAATTTAACCCTCACCTGTTAAATCTGCAGCTGCAGAGGCGCCTGAGGCTGACGGATGGGGTGGGATGCAACAGGAAGAGCAGCTTCTCTGCCCTCCACACACTGGGACAGCACTGACATACCTCACGAGGGTATGGAGTGATAGGACAAAAGAAATGGCTTTAAATTGAAGGGGGGAAGATTTAGACTAGGCATTAGGAAGTTCTTTACAATGACAATGGGGAGGCCATGGCCCAGGTTGCCCAGAGCAGTGCTGGCTGCCCCATCCCTGGAGGTGTTTAAGGCCAGGTTGGATGGGGCTTGGAGCCCCTGATCCAGTGGGAGGTGTCCCTGCCCATGGCAGGGGTGTGGAAGTGGATAATCTTTAAAGTCTATTCCAACCCAAACCATTCTATGATTCTACAATTCTATAACACTATCCTCAGACCGTTTCCTTGCACTCTGCAGGTCCAGGCACTGCCTTGCTTCTTGCAGGCTCAGTTTTCTGTCCACACCCAGTGCTAATGCAGCTCAGTTGCTGGTCTCCAACATGACTAGTCCTGCATCACCTAAAAGAATCAGCATGGAGTGAGATGAAGTCACACATAGGGAATCCTGGAAAGAAAGCCTCCTGGGTCCACTGCAGCAGGAACTCCCTTGCTTGTCCCCAGCTCTCACTGGGTGGCAGGAGGAGATTGTTTGACAAGTCCCCAGGGTGATGGACTTTCCATGCAGCTTTGCAATGTCATGGATGTTTCCATAGGCACCTGCCTGCTGCAGGCAGAGGCACCAGCAGCGGAGGCTGGAGGCTGATCTTGGTATGGCTTCTGTGTGTAAGATGTTCTCAGCACAAGGAACAGCTTGGAAAAGGCTCAGGACTTGGGGAACGGTGGAAGGTATCCTGGACTGGTTTGTTCTGCAGCAATCAGAACAGGAAGGTGTTTCAGAAGGTGTTCCACCTCCTGTTCCTCCTCACTCCGGGCAACTCAGCTACTGCTGTCCCTCCTCCCCTTAGCAAGAATGGAAACCTCATCCATGCCTTCTCAAAGGTTTTCTCCAAGTGACTGGAACTCCATAGACCTCAAACACTGCTGGGATGGCAGAGACCCCACCTAGTCCCATGTGGGGTCTCTGACAAAGACTAATCTATTGAAGAGAAGAATAGAGAGGTAGAATCCCCTCCCTTAATCTGCTGTCCATGCTTCCTTTGATACAGCCCAGGATACACTTGGCTTTCCGGGCTGTGAGCACGCATAACTGGCTCATGCCTCACTTTTCATCTACCGGTTGTTCCTCCCCGCCAAGTCCTTCTCTATAGGGATCCTCTTAATCTCTTCATCTCCCAGCCTGTACTGATACTGGGATTTGCCCTGACCCAAGTGCAGGACCTTGCACTTGGCCTTATTGAACCTTAGGAGGTTTCATGGGCCCACTTCTCAAGCTTGTCCAGGTCCCTCTGGATGGTGTCCTCTTCCTCAATCATGTTCCCCAGGGTCTTGCCTCTTCTATCCCACAACCCAGCCCTTCCACTGAGCCCAGCCCCACTGCTCTGCCCAGCCTCCATTAATGAACCACGCTCCGTATTAGGCCTGATGGGGATCCAAACGGTTCAGCCCAGGAGGGCTAGCCAGAAGCTAATTGCTGCTCATTTGAAAGGTAACTGAGAGCCCTGCAGTCATTAGCAAGACAGATTGAGAGCAAGTGCTGCTGTCACCAGCAGCCAAAGGCACTTGCCCAGAGGCTTTGCTGTAGCAGCTGGATGCGAAGCTGAAGAGCAGCTCCTGGTGGCACACGGTCCTTGCACAGCACCAGCATCCCTGTGCATCCTTGGGCCTGGCTGCTGCTTCATATCCTGTCTGGGAGGACACCAGCTGCCAAAGCAGCAGTGACAGCTCTGTGGCTCTGCTGTACCACAGGCCCTCGTGGCCAGGGCTTTCCCCAAGAAGTCACCAAGCTACTTCATGCACACCGTGACCGATGCCCAGAAGTGCTTCATGGCTGCTCTCCACTCACTCATCATACAACCTGTTCCCAGGGAATGAAAACCTTGGGACCAAACCACCAGGGCAGGGGGCAAGGTTGGCCAGGGACAACTTCTCCCTCCAGCAGATGACAGGGGACAGCATGAGAGGGAATGGCCTCAAGCTCTGCCGGGGGAAGTTAAGGCTTGACATCAGGAAAGTGAGACTGCACCTCGAGTCCTGTGTTCAGTTCTGGGCCCCTCACCACAAGAGGGATGTTGTGGCTCTGGAGCGAGTCCAGAGAAAAGCAAGGAAGCTGGTGAAGGGGCTGGAGAACAGGCCTTATGGGGAGCGACTGAGAGAGCTGGGGGTGTTTAGCCTGGAGAAGAGGAGGCTGAGGGGAGACCTTATTGCTCTCTGTAACTACCTGAAAGGAGGTCGTGGAGAGGAGGGTGCTGGCCTCTTCTGCCACGTGACAGGGGACAAGATGAGAGGGAATGGCCTCAAGCTCTGCCAGGGGAGATTCAGGCTTGAGATAAGGAAAAAACTCTTCATGGAAAGGGTCGTTAGGCATAGGAATAGTCTGCCCAGGGAGGTGATTGTCTCGCCTTCCCTGGAGGTGTTTAAGGTGAGTGTGGATGAGGTACTTAGGGGCATGGTTTAGAGATTGGTGGGAATGGTTGGATTCTCCCTGTGCAAGCTGACCTTAGATGCTATCTCTCCGTCAGTCTCCAGTGCACTACAGACCCCTGGCAGATCCCATAATGTGGGATTTCCATGGCTGGAGAGCATGCACTGTCCTTTCCACCCCAACAGCTCTAGATCTTCTCATGATGGTAGCAGGGCTATGAATCCTGGGTAATGGCTGCATAATGCATCATTAGCAGGAAAAGGTGGCATTTTTATGGCATGGAGATGGGAGAAGTGGGAATTGCCCAGGGCCCAGGAGTGCTTAATGGCCAGACACATCAGCAGGCTCCATTAGGAACCTGCCTCTGAAAGCCCCAGCTCCATCAGCTGAGATCTCACCATGAATAATTGAGAAGCAGGCTCTGCTGAGCTCCTTCCCGTCCCCTGCACCCAGCCAGGGCTCCTAGAGAGTCACAGTCAGTGGGGGGTTGGGGTGGGGCTGACTTGATTTGTCCAGCTGGGCCAGTGTGGGACACAGACAAGAGGTGACACCAACCCAGCTGGCTGTCCCTGTGCCTGGGTCTCTCCAGCCAAGATCCTTTTGGCTCCATCTCCAGTACATGACAGGCACCTTTTCACATTGCCCACCTATGCCAGCATATGGAGCGTTGCCTTGGGCTGGAGTCTTCTCCTCAGGCTTTGCACAAGTGTAGGGTTTTCTGAGGTTGCAGTGGGGCTGGAGGCTTGGCAGTGCATGAGGGGCTGTGCATGAGGGGCTGTGTCCTTGATGGGAGATGAACACCCTCAGCAGGGGTAGCTCATCAGGACAGGATCCTCAACCCCTCCACTGTGGGATCATGAGGATAGGAGCCAGGCTGAGGCCAGTTCCTTGGTGAGGGTCTGATTTATTCTCCCTTGACATTTGTTCACAACACAGTAGAGCGTGGCTGGCCCCACGGTCCTCTGCATTCCCTGGGATACATCCTGCTTGACTGGTTGGGGAGGGTTTACACCTCCTGTGTCATTCTGATTAAGCACTTAGCAATATAATTTAGTAGTGGACAGGTACGGTTGGACTTGTTGATCTCAAAGGTCTTTTCCCACCTGGGGATTCTATGATTCTACGATTCTTACAGACCCTTTTTGTTAAAAACTCAGCAACATTCCATGAGACACAACTCCTAACCCCAGAATACCACTAAAGGTCTGCACTTTCTTTCCAGCAGCTGCTGGCAAAGACCTGCCAAGTGTATTTTCTATGAGAAGCTTCTTTTCAACAAGTTTTCTTTAAACGATGTCCCATTTCGCAACAGCAAATTGAGCTGGAAAAACACACTTTCCTTGACTCAGGTGTGACTTCCCTGCTGGTTGATGCCAAGTTCTCCCTGTGGTCACTGGTGGCAGACCTGTGCTGGATGGTCCTGATCCCGGATGCGGGAAGGGATTGGTGATGCCAAGGTGAGGTGTGCCCAGGGGTGCTGCAGGACCAGTGCTGGACACCCAGCTCAGCACACATAGACAGATCCTGGCACATGCATGCAGGAGCTCTGACACATGCTCACCACAGCAGAGCTGTGTTTGTGATCCACCACAGGATGCCTGAATGTGGGAAAATCAGGGGTTTAGTGGGCAGCTGCATGCTGAGAAACATGTGTGTGATGGGAAAACCCAACATTACTTAACACGTCCTGCTTGGTCAGGTGCTTCAGGGGTCAGAGTTACCAGGCATTGATACAATTTAGGATTGTAGGCAGCAGCTGTGATTTCAGGGATCTCCAGGGAATTTGAGAGAGCTGATAGAATAATAGAATCATAGAATCACTAGGTTGGGAAGGACCCATTGGATCACTGAGTCCAACCATTCCCATCAATCACTAAACCATGCACCTCAACCACCCATTTCTTAAACCCCTCCAGGGAAGTTGACTCAACCCCCTCCCTGGGCAGCCTGTTCCAGTGCCCAATGACCCTTTCTGTGAATTATTTTTTCCTGATGTCAAGCCTTAACTTCCCCCGGCAGAGCTTGAGGCCATTCCCTCTCATGCTGTCCCCTGTCATCTGCTGGAGGGAGAAGTTGTCCCTGGCCAACCTTGCCCCCTGCCCTGGTGGTTTGGTCCCAAGGTTTTCATTCCCTGGGAACAGGTTGTATGATGAGTGAGTGGAGAGCAGCCATGAAGCACTTCTGGGCATCGGTCACGGTGTGCATGAAGTAGCTTGGTGACTTCTTGGGGAAAGCCCTGGCCACGAGGGCCTGTGGTACAGCAGAGCCACAGAGCTGTCACTGCTGCTTTGGAGACTGACGGAGAGATGGCATCTGAGGTCAGCTTGCACAGGGAGAAAAAGAGGGACCAGTGAGACAACAAACATAGCTAGAGCATAGCATGACCTGCAGCCTTCCCACCCCACATCTTTTAGGCAGAAAAGGGAAGGAGATGACAGAGCTCACTTGGGACCAGCATGAGCCGGCACCCCAGGTGCTGCAGACCAGTTAGCACGACGTGCTGAGTGCCTGCAGGACATTTCCACCCACAGAGTACAATGATGCTATGGTTAACAGGTGGAAGCAATGCTGGAAGATTACTCAGGAATAGTGTAGCTAATAGCTGGATGCTGCAGAACATGAGAAATGCTACATTAGAAACACCTGCCAGCACCTCCACTGTTCTGGCTCCATCCCCTTGCAACACTGGCCTGGGACTTTCATATAATCATACAATAACCAGGTTGGAAAAGACCCACAGGATCATTGAATCCAACCATTCCTATCAATCACTAAACCATGTCCTTTAGCGCCTTGTCCATCAGTCCCTTAAACCCTTCCAGGGAAGGTCACTCAACCACTTCCCTGGGCAGCCTGTTCCAATGTCCAATGACCCTTTCCATGAAATATTTTTTCCTGATGTCCAGCCTGAACCTCCCTTGGCAGAGCTTGAGGCCATTCCCTTTCATCTTGTCCCCTGTCACTTGGCAGAAGAGGCCAGCACCCTCCTCTCCACAACCTCCTTTCAGGTAGTTGTAGAGAGCAATAAGGTCTCCCCTCAGCCTCCTCTTCTCCAGGCTAAACAACCCCAGCTCTCTCAGTTGCTCCTCATAAGCCCCCTCCCCAGCTTCGTTGGTCTTCTCTGGACTTGCTCCAGAGCCACAACATCCTTCTTGTGGTGAGGGGCCCAGAACTGAACACAGGATTCGAGGAGCGGTCTCACCAGTGCCGAGTACAGAGGGAGAATAAACTCCCTGGACCTGCTGGTCACACCGTTTCTGACACAAGCCAAGATGCCATTGGCCTTCTTGGCCACCTGGGCCACTGCTGGTTCATGTTCAGTTGCTGTCAACCAACACCCCCAGGTCTTTCATGCCCACTTGAGAGGGAATTTTCATTTGCTTTAAAAGTAGTCCATAAACAGGGTCCACAGTGTGGCTGTGCCAGCCGGCAGGAGCTCGGTTCATCAGCTCCCTGCATGGGGACAACTAGTGCTGCAGTCCCAGGACCATGCTGGTGGGGTGGAAGATGCCTGGCCACTCCCTTGGGCTCAAGCACCTCCTAGGATAGCACTCACACGTGCGTTGGCTGCTGCTTGATATAAAATGTGAACATGAAAATACAAGTAGAAACACATCTGCAAACAGCCATAGACATCCCTGCACACAGACAGATTCTGGCTGGGCGTGAGGGACACATGAATACACATAAGCTCAGAGCTACACTCTATCCCTGAACACAAGCTCACCCTCCAGCCTAAGCCGGGCCTTATTTTTGTCACGTGCTTGCAGAGCAGTCCAAAACCAACACTGGGGCTCCTGGCACCTTTCCCCTTCATTGAGATCTCTTTGCCCTAATCACTGTGTCCTACAAAGTTCCCGTGCACTGGGATGCATCCCTTCCTCCAGAGCTGCCCAGAGGATGTGCTTCTGGTCCTTCAGCTGTGCCAATGCCATTATCTGACCCTTAATCTTGTGTGCACACAGGCTGGCCTTCCTTTTCTGCAGGAAAGAACCATTAGCATCCTCCTTGCACACATATTAGGGAATAATTGTCCTAATGGGCTTTACTGGCTGCCTGGTCCATGCACTCTCCAGGGTAACCTAAGGCAGCTCACGGACAGAGCCTGGGCACTGGTCTCTTACACGTGGACACGGTTCCAGCATCACCAGGGCCTTCTGTGGGGCAGAGACAGGAGCCAGGATCTCTCTGCAGTGATAGAAGGGGAGAAGGGGAGCAGGGCTCAGCCAGGTTGGGGGATGTTGATGGGAGCAGTGGGGTGGCCAGGGGTTGTGTGTGTGTTTGGGGGGCATTTGGGATGCAGTACCAGGGATGTGCGGGTGCCATGGAGTCAAGGTGCTCAGGGCATCACCAGCAGCTCCCATCTCCACTCTCAAGCAATTGCCCCAGTCCAGGAGCCTACAGATAAGTGTTAAGTGTGCCAGGTGCTGCACAGGGCTGTTCACAGGCACACCTGGCTGTGAGAGAGAGAGAGACCAGTTGTCTACAGCCCCATGCTTGCATCCCTGCCAAAAGATGTGGCAGGGCCAAAGCCAGGACCATGGGAGTGTCCCTGCCACACACAGAGACCACAAACATCCAATGCTGTCTGAGAGCTGCAGGCACAAATTGTCCTTGGGGCTTTAGGTCACCATGATAAACCAAAGCACTGTGCTACTCGAGACTGAGCTGGAAATGGCCCCAATGTCTTCTAATAGACACATGCCTGTGGGAGGACAAGCTGTACAGCATCTTGGGGCTCTGGTTTGCTGGAGATCTGAAACTCTTCCTCAGGGGCCATCAGCAGGAGAGGGCTCAGGAAGGTCATCATCTTTAATGAGAAAATAGGATGATGATAGCTTTTCCATCTGCATGGGAAGGGGCTGGGAACATCTCTCCCAGATGCAGGCAAATGCTGACCTAAAATATCGGACACCTGTGCCTCCAAGAGCACCAAATATGGGCCTCGCTGCCTGGACATGAGGTTGCTCTGGTGAGGATGTGGGGATGGTGGGCGATTGTCTGGCCCTGAGCAGCTAACATGACTGCAGGCTGATGCAGCCGGTGCTGGTGCAAACTGGTCTCTGCTTGTGCTGGCGGGCACAGGACCTTGCCACCCCCAGCAGCATCAGTGGATGCTCAGCCCAGGGTTTCCCCAGGGAATCTCTCACCCTCCCTTGAGGAAGGCAGGGATGGGGACGCAGTGTGCCATTCCCCAAGGCTTGTCCTGCTGCTGTGCCAGCCCTGACAGCCAGCCTTGGCCAAGCAGTGCCATCCTGTGGCAAACACCCTCCCCGTCTCTAAGGGAGCGATGCCTCTGGCTGCCCCCCAGCCTGCAGACCCATGGCACTGCTGAAAACCCCCATCCTGCTCCCCTCTGCTGACCGGGCTGGTGCCAGTGACCCTGACACAGTTCAAGGCATCCCAGCTCATCCCAGTGCTGCCACTGCAGCTCTTCCCCATCCCCATTGCCTTGCTCCATTATCAGCAGGGCTCCAGCAACAGCAGAAGGTAGGTTCTTTTATCCCTACACATGGAGACCTTCTCTGGGGTGCAAACAAGCTCAGTGTCCATCCCCAGCAAGGGGCTGCTTCCCTGGCACCCTGTGCTAATTCCCCAGACAGACTAATTATAAGGTTTATTATTAAATAATGAGGCATGGACGCATCATTATCAGGTAACCATTTCTTATGAAATAGGGTTTCCACTCCAGCGTGATGTCTCAAACACTTTTTCCCAGGTGATCCTCCAGCGCTTCGTGCAGGGGTCAGGGTCACTGCACCCTGAGCGTGGGTGGGGAAACTGAGGCACGGCATGGGGAAGGGCAGTAACAGCATCACAGGGAGAAGCCGGGCAGTGGGCAGCCCTGCCAGTGCCTCATGCCCAGGTTGTGGCCCCGAAGGAAGGGGTGGGGGTTGAGTTGGTGGCACTCAGCTCCTCTGCCCCAGACTGCTTGTCCCTTTCCAACCCCAAGTTGTTGGTTTTTTCCCTGAAATGTTCTGGCTGATTCCAAAGCTGCCCCAGTGGCACTGCTGGCCATGTTTCTCCTAATGCTCAGCTGTGCAAGTGGGACCTCATTTCAGTGGAATGGGAATGCTGTCTAGTCCTCCACATGGTGGTGGGACACGGTGTGGGACAGTCTCCTCCTGCTCCTGGACATTCTGGGGTGCAGGTGAGAGTGCTGAGGTCCTCAGGGCACATTTCTGAGTGACAGAGCCGAGAGCAGCACCCGCAGGGCCAGGGACTGGGTCAGGAGGACAAAGGTGGCAGTGAGGGTGCAGATGTTGGGCAGCAGAGCTGGGCAGGAACACGAGAGGAGGGTGACCAGCAGCCCCCGCTGCCCTTGAGAGCGGGCACGGAGGGGCTCACATACATCACAGCTCTCAGACATTCACACCCCTCCCAACCCAGGGACAAGGGGCTGAGACTCCTCTGGGTGGGACTGGTCCCCAAGAGGGTAAAACTCTGAACATCCTGGTCTGGTGGGAGGTGTCTCTGCCCATGGCAGGGGTTGGAACTGGGTGATCTTTAAGGACCCTTCCAACTCAAGCCATTCCACGATTCTATGAAAGCTGGAAGGGATGTAGGGCTGAGCAGTGCCTGCCCTATTTGTCCTGGGTGAAAATGAGCTGCCAGTTGTTAACACTCAGGAGCTGGATGCAAGGATAAGGAACAATTACTCTGTCAAGGCACAGGGGTCCAGCAAGGACAACGGAGTGGGGTCCCGAATCCACCCTCTTATACAGCCTCGACCTTTGGTTTAGCTCCCTGTCCCAGATCCCCGTGCCAGTCCCCAGATCCCCAGGGCAGCAGGGCTGTCTGTGACACCAGGAGGATGGCCACCACCCTGGGAAGCTCAGAGAGGGGTCAGGGAAGGCGAGGCTGAGACTGCTAGGAGGATGAGCTGGCATCCCTTCCCACCCATCGCTTTGCAGGGAGGAAAGTGAGCTCATGGGGGCCAGGATTGCTCTCTCCTTCCACTAGTTTTGCTGCCCTTGTTGCCTGGTAGCTGGAGGACCACATCTTTGGGATGGAAAGCCATGAGTTACTGCTCTAGGGTGGTTGCACTATGTACCCTGATGTCCTCAAGAGCCAGCTAGAAGCCTGGGACCTCCCAAAGCTCCGCTGTCCATCTCACAGAGCCCCTCAGCTGTCCCCAAGCTCTGGACACCTAGATGTCACAGTCCCAGCCCCTGGGGGGCTGGGATGGAGGGGAGGAACCAGGATGGTCCCCTCATCCCCTGAACACAGGGTGTGTGGGAGGAATGACCTCCTTTTCTACTAAGCTGCCAGAGGAACCCACAAGCAGGGTTTGACCTGCTGTATTACAACCAGAGACAAAAAATGTCAGCAGTGACACTGTGAGCACCTGGAGATCTGCAGAAAGGTCTGACAGTCCAGTCAGTCCCTGGTGAGATGAGAAAGCTTTGCCTGAAGCTGCTTCTGGGCTTTCTTGAGGGATCTTTTGAGAGAGGTCCCAGCACCAGGAACACCCTTCCAGCATCCAAACTGATCTCAACCTTGCTACGAGTCCCTCTTCACCAGCAGCAGCCAAGGGAGCACAGCTGCCAGCATGGCGACAGTCAGGATGAGGAGGACGGCGAGGGCGATGGGTGACTGACAGCATTTCACACCCAGGGCTGAGCTGGATGACACTGAGCTCCGTGTTTCTGCTCTACTCCTCCCTCCAAGAGAGCCGCACTCTGCATCCAACAGTGGCATCCCATGGTTGCTGATGACAAAGATGTGGGCTTCCCGTGCCAGCTCTCCTGGGACCCCCAGTGAGTCCATGGGGCCATTCCCTGTGCTGCAGCACCGGTCAAAGCTCTGCACCGGCATCACAAAATGGGTGGGCACCACCAAGGTGTTGCTGGCCTCCACTTTGGTCGGATGGGGCAAGGAGGAAGGTGACAGAGGCATCTCCAGTGTCCGGAGGCTGGTGCCTGCCTTGGGCGGCCACAGAGCCTTCTTCTTGCTGAGGAAAGTCACGTAGCGGCAGATGGGGCAGATGATGCTGCTCTGGACCTGGCCTTCAAGCTTGGTGGAGAGCAGGCACTTCACCAGGCAGTCATGGCAGAAGGTGTGCCCGCAGCTGAGCTTGCGGTGTGTGGCCTCCAGCGGGTGAAACTTCTCGTAGCACACGGGGCACTCGGCTGGAACACCTTCCTTGCTGGATGAGGTGTCAGACATCCCTGCTTTATCAGCCACAGGGGCTCCCCAGCTGCAAGGAAGAGGCGTGAAGAGGTCAGTAAGGGTCTAAGTGGCAGCAATTAGCATGATCCATCTCTTCTCCTCCCATTCTTCTCCTCTCTGCTCTTTTGCCTTTGTCTTCTTGCACCTAACAGATGGGGTGGATGGCTATTAGGCATGGTCTCAACAAGGCAGGGCATTTTCAGGAGCATTAAGCCTCTCTGTGTGGCCCTTGGGGCTAGGAAGACCTCAGCTCCAGAGGCACCAGGGACAACAATCCCTGGCTGCAAAATCGCACGGTAAAAAGCATCCGCCCCTTGGTTGGAGCTGTGTCTCCCTGCTCAGTGCCTGGCAGAAATAAAGGAGGTTCAGCTTGTGTCATGAGTGCCTTCGTGCTCTGCTGTGAGTTCCAGCTGTGCAGGAAGTGGGATTCCCATCCCACAAAGAAACCTACCAAGGAAAGGGAGATGATCCCTTTCCAGGAGACATGGAGGGGCCAGGAAAAGCAGGAGAAGGTTGGGTCAGCGGGGCAGGTGGGGGTGGGAGTGCAGGACTCCCCAGACATGGAGAGGGGCCCACACCAGGCTCCTCGCAGGCTGCTGTAGGATGTCCCAGGCTGGTGGCCAGGTCACGGCCATCTCCAGGCTGTGCTCCTCACTCATCCTGGAGCACAGCGTGAGCATCAAGCCTCAGAGACCTGCACCTCCTGTTAGTCAGAGCAGGCAGGGCAGAGCCCAGCCAGCTCGCCCGGCCACCGCCCTGTCCCAGGGTGTGAGGGGGAGTGTGGGGCTGCTCTGATCCCCAGACCTGCATCTGGGCTGGGTCTGAAGCTCTCCCGTGGGTCTCGCAAGGCAGGGAGCATTCGCAAGGTGGCTTCAGGGAAGGGAAAGGGGAAGTGGAGAAGGGAGAGAGGAGAGGGAAAAAAAGAGGAGAAGGGAGGAGGGAGAGAGCAGAGGGTAGAAGAGATGCTCATCTCATCTCCCTTCTCTTAGACTAGATCAGGAACTGGATCTTCGTAAAACCAGCAAGTTTTCCAGACCTTGCAGCATTTTCAGACGTGACTGGACACTCATCCCTTTTCTCCTACATGACCGTGCCCATGGGCATCTTCACAGCTGCTTCTGGAGGTTACAGCATCTCCTCCTTGGCTGCCCTTCTCTTGCATGGGAGGCCTCACCAGCACCAGGATGGCCACATGAATGCAATGAGCCATCCGCTCCCCATGCAAAAGGAGAAAGACCCAGGTTCCTGCTCTGGTTTAGAAAGGATCAGGGCCTTGATGTTCACCTGAAATGCTGCAGGAGAAGAACCTAATTCCATGCCCCAACTCCTCCACATCCCAAAGCCCCCTTACCTGCTGCAGGGCACCAGGGCAGGGGCCCCTCCATACACTCCACCGCTATTCCCAGAAGCAGGGGCAGCTGTGCCCCAGCCCCAAGCACCAGCTGGGAAGAGGACCAGGACACCTATATAACACAGAGGTGTTGGCTCTGCATTTCATATGGGCTCATTGCGCAAAAGCTGGAGCAAGGACAGCTCCCGGAGAGTGAATGTGGAGGAACTTGTTTGGGTTTTAAAGGTCTGATAGTCACCTGGTTGGCCAGGGAGTGGGTGAGGAGCCGGCGTCGGAGGGCAGGGTCAAGAGGCACAGTCCTGCCTGCTTTCCCTCATGTAATGGGAAGCTGTAGCCAGGTCCATCCCTGGGGTCAAACCCTCATGAAGCAGGCGTTAAAGGAGATGCTGGGATCCCAAACCCCTCTGCTGCTGCAAAGCAGGATGAGCTGCACCAGCACTGGGCTACTGCTCAACACTTCTCACCTCCACCCATCTCCACTCTCCATTCCTCACCCTGGCCACATCTTTGTCCCTGTGTCCCTTCATCCTCCCCAAAATGCTCATCACTCTAGCCCTGCAATCCTCATCCTACATTGCTGGATGCTCATCCAAGCCCTGGTGTGGCAGAGTTCAGCCAGACAAACACACTGGAGCAGGCTCAAAACCCACCACCACCTTGGAGGGGTTTCCAGCATCTCTTGGAACCATGGTCCATGCAGCAGCAGGAGCCCCATGAGCTCAAGGTAGAGAGGAGCCCTGTGCTTGGCTGTCTCAGCAGCTGTGGCTGGCTTGTGAGTCACTGTTTGGCCACGTGCAGTCTGGGAACCCACATAAAGGAGGTTCCCTGTGGCCTTACCCACATCTCAGGGTGCTGCTCATTCCTCACCCGACCCCCAGGCAAGAAGCTGAGAGGCATCTTCCCTGCGAAGCCTTGTAAAAACTGCCGGCAGGGTGGATCACTCCTGACTCAATCTCAACTCTTTCCAGCCACCTCTGCCACCTCCCAGCCCACACTTCAGGCCTGCAGAGCGGGGATATGGGCAGCACTCACCACATCCAGAGGAGGTCCCCAGGGAGGTGTGATGACTCCAAGGCATCCTGCCTACACGCCTTCCCCAGCTCTGGCTGTGGCAGAGCATCCATAGGACCTGGATTTGTACCACCAAGGGACCCAATGCCCTGAAGGCCCTGACATCTCTATCATGGGAAGCCTTCAGAAGAAACTTGGACATAGGGAAAAGTCTTTCCTTGGGACAGAGAGACGCTCCTCACAAGCATTCCCAGCCCCATGCTCCTCTAATCTTAAGCAGATGCCCAGCGCTCTGCAGGTTCTATAGGGCAAGCAAAAGAAGAATTGCACCCTTAGTGCTCCAAACCAATGAGGTGGCCCCTGGAGTCCTTTCGTGGGCAGGAGGGGTGGTTTCACACGGCTGGGTGCCACAGCTGCAGGCGTGGGCAGGAGTATCAGTTGCTCATGGGTGCAGTGGTTGCAGTGGTTACAACACAGAGTTGATTTCTGGAAGGAGAAGGGTGGGTGCAGCCATGCCAGGATGCCCCGTGCACTGCAGTAGCTTCCAAAATGCATCTGTCCGCTGCAGGAAGCACCTATGCTGGGAAGCTTGTGTCCCAGAGGGGACCTTTCAAGCCATGAAGTCTTATTCATCTCTGGAAGGAGACGTAGAGCATGTCAACACCTCCCACATGTCTGCTTAGGATCACAGGCAAAGCCACTGCACTCATTACCCCAGTTTTCTTGGGATGGTCAGAAACTGAGGTTCTTCAGACAGATTTTGCCAGGGCTGAGGTTGCACAATTAGGGTAGGCATCTCCATCTCCTGGCCCCTCCTCAAAGCTGCTGGAGGTCCCAAGGCTGCTTGCACCTCCTAAGATCTCCTAAGAACAAACGATCTGGGCCAGCAAGAGCAGATTTAGGGCAGCTGAGCATCCCCGCAGCTTTAGTTTGCTCTCTGATGGCACCCAGGCAGGGTGGAAATTCCTGTTTCCCATAGCTTGAATGCTCTCCACAGTCGGAAACTATGACCTCACGACTCTATACATAGGCACTGGAAAAACGAGTCTGCCTCCCTGTGCTGCTTTGACCACACCAAAATCAAAGGGATCCTAGCACATCACAGCCCTGGCTCTGTCAGCAGTTTCGCTCTTTCCCAGAGTGGCTTTTCTCAGTGCCTTTGTCCCACTTTGACATGTGGCAGCATCTTTCCTGAGTGACAGCATTGAGTCTGTTGGTGCCTGAAGGACAAGAAAACAGGTTCAGGGCAAAATGAGACCCTAAATGCTGCCTGTATTTCTTGGGCTTTAAGTACTGCAGCTCACAACCAGCGTTTGGTTCCCCATTGACCCAATGCAGGGCTAAGGGCTCCAGGATGGTACCAGGCTCAGCTCCTCTTCAGGGCCCACAATTGAGACCTTCTTTGCTTCAGGGTCAGTGGCTTCCAGCGAACAAGGGACATTTCTAAACCAGAAGAGGACACAGCACTTCCTGCGGGGTCTGGGGGGGCTGGGGTCCCCTCCCTGCAACTGCCACAGCTTTTGGATAGAGCTTTGCAGACACCTGCAAGGGCAAGATGATGCTGAAGAGTCAGCCCTCATCTTCCACAGTGCCACCCAAACTTTCCTTTTGGTGCTCAAGCCACACTGCCCAAGGCACAGAAGGCAAAAACAGGGACTGGAAGAACAAAGAACCACCCACTGGAGAAGGTCAGGTTTGAGACCATGTAAGGAACCTGAAGGTGCACAAGTCCAGGGGACCTGGTAAGGTGCATCTGAGAGTCCTGAGGGATGATGGTGGAAGAAGTTGCTGAGCCAAATTCCATCGTATCTGAGAAGCTGTGATATGATGACCAGTGCCTCTCCCCAGTGGCTTTAGAGTGTCCTCAGTGAAGCTGCAGGGCAGGACCGGTTGCAGTGCATAGCAAAGGCTTCCTTCAGCTTTCTCCTAGGTGCTTTTTGCCGTGCCCAGGAGGTGGTGCTCTTGGATGTGCTTTGGGCACCCTTTAAAAAAAAAAAAAAACAAACCAAAACCCAAAAAACCCCCACACCAAACAAAAAACCCCCAACAACAACAAAGAAACCCCAAACCCTGAGATACACTGAAACAAAGCCCTGAGCCTGGCTCTCCAGAGCTGCCATGTCTGGAGCTAGTGGTCCCCATCAGCTGGGATTCTGCCTCTTCCCCACCAGGATAGGTGAGATCTGCTCCTCCTCCTGCTAGTCAGAAATATAAGTACAGCCATTTGATGTGATGAATGTTTACCAAACACCAAGGAATAACTGGGTGTATTCCCAATCCCGTCTCTTTTTCCATCAGGGCAGGGATCTGCTGAGCAGCTGCTGCAGGATTGCGCTGTACCTGGGCATCATGATTCTAACCTGCCTCTGCCTCCCTGCTGCTGGCAAAAAAAAACCCTCCCAGAAATCATTCTTCACCCAGCATGAGCCCTTGGAGCCTTAGTCTGACATCGAATATTGGAGATTTGTCCCACCTGGTCCACGAAGAGCAGCTCAGACCCATGGTGCATGGGGTTCTGGAGGGTGAGTGCAGTTTCCAGGAGCTCCTTCAAGGGGCTCTTCAGGAGCTCTTTTCCAACCAAATGGTTCTATCATTCTATGCTCAGGGCTATGGTTTAGTAGTGGATGGGTACAGTTGGATTTGATGATCTCAAAGCTCTTTCCCAACCAAATGATTCTACAACTCAACTTATTTCCCACCTTGATGCCCACCACCAGGCAGGGGCTCAGCTCACTGCAAGAGCTGCCTCGAGTGAGTCTGGGGGCAGCCCAAATGTCATAATGTGTGACCCACCCTGGCTGTGGCAGCAAGTTCTCGCCCATATCCCCCTCCCCTGGCCCACAGCTGCCTCCCCACATGCCTTCCTTGGTCCTGGTCCCACCTCACATCCCACTCCCTCCCCTCTGGAATGCTGGTTAGCAGCACCAGGAGGGTTGCCACAGTGGTAATCCGTGGCATCGCTTGCAGAATGGAGAAACAATAGAGCTTTGAAGTGAGCGGGCAGATGCTGGGGAAGAAGAAGGCATCTATTCAGCTGTGGCAGCTGCCCACTTGCCTGTGCAGAGCAGGGGCTGCGCTCCCCCGCGGCTCCCTTTGGAGGTCCTGCCCAGCAGAGTCTTCCTGGGAACAGGGCCAGGTGGGGAGCTGCCTATCAAAACCCAAGAGGGATCCATCGTCAGATTTTCTGGTAGCATAAAATCATAGAATCATAGAATAACCAGGTTGGAAGAGACCCACTGGATAATCGAGCCCAACCATTCCTATCAATCACTAAACTACGTCCCTCAGCACCTCGTCCATCTGTCCCTTAAACCCCTCCAGGGAAGGTCACTCAACCACCTCCCTGGGCAGCCTCTGCCAGTGCCCAATGACACTTTCCATGAAAATTTTTTTCCTAATGTCCAGCCTAAATCTCCCCTGGTGGAGTTTGAGGCCATTCCCTCTTGTCTCGTCCCCTGTCACTTGGCAGAAGAGGCCAGCATCCTCCTCTCCACGACCTCCTTTCAGGTAGTTGGAGAGAGCAATGAGGTCTCCCCTCAGCCTCCTCTCCTCCAGGCTAAACACCCCCAGCTCTCTCAGTCGCTCCTCATTAGGCCTGTTCTCCAGCCCCTTCACCAGCTTCCTTGCTCTTCTCTGGACTCGCTCCAGAGCCTCAACATCCTTCTTGTGGTGAGGGGCCCAGAACTGAACACAGTACTCGAGGTGCGGTCTCACCAGTGCCGAGTACAGAGGGAGAATAACCTCCCTGGACCTGCTGGCCACGCTGTTTCTGATCCAAGCCAAGATGCCATTGGCCTTCTTGGCCACCTGGGCCACTGCTGGCTCATGTTCAGTCATGCAGCCAAATAATGGCAGATTGTCCCCTTGCTTGTCTCCTCACCCTGGCGCCCACACCAGCCTCTCGGGGGAAGCACACAAACCCGTTGTAGATTCAGTGCATGGCACAGAGTAGCTTTGCTTTCCTGGCTGTTGCATCATCCCAGCAGCCTGCTGGGATATAGCATGTGTCGGGAGAGTCTTGGCAGCCCCCCCAGCTCTCAGGGACACGCCAGCGTGAAACCACGGAGCCCCTGCCCCACGGCAGAGCCATGGGGGTTCCCATTGGTACAGCTGGGCTGGGAGCACTGAGGGGCCACTCGTCCTCTCCAGAGCCATTGCTCGGCCATATCCCCTCCCAAATCACTGCCACGGACTCTTCAAAGCCTTCCTAGACCTTTGCCTCTTCCTATACCTCCCATAGCATTGCCCTGCCTCATCCTTCACAGACTTGCACTCCCTGGGTCACCCCTGCTCCTGTCCCACTCAGCTCCATCCAGCTCCACCTCACCCCACATCCCTCCCAGTTTTAATCCACCCTGCATGCCTACCAGTCCCATCTCTCCCCACATCCCACCTGGAAACAAATGCACTCCAAATCCCTCCCAGTTCCAAATCTACTCCATCTTTCACTATACCTCTCCCAGCCCCATCCTCCCTGGAACAGCCTCCTGTTTCCCTATATCCAGAGCCAGCCCTACATCCTCTGCATCCCAGCCCCAAACCTGACTACATGCTTTCCATCCCCTCCTGCACCCTCCTGAGTCCCAGCCCTCCCTGAGCCCCTGCTGAGGGACCACAGAGCCTAGCCGGAGACACTGTTCAGGCCATGGTTGAACCCCCTGGACTACAAGGATGAAATAGTGCTGCTGCAGTCATCAGCCCAGCACTTGGATGGGGAACATCGGTAGGTGTGAGCAGAAATTCCAACAATTCCCAGCACATAATTGCACCATGGGGACCCACACCTATCACACCCCCCACTCTTTGGGGTGCACGGATCTTCTTGGTTGTGTACAGCCCTTGCAGATACAACAACCACTGTGCCACCATGCCCTCCTTCTCTCTGCACACCAAAATGACCTCCAGCAGTCTTTGAACGTGGGACAGCCCCAGCTCCTGCCTGTGCAGGTCTCCCTGCCCCCATGGG
The DNA here is from genome assembly GCA_033459285.1 of Clamator glandarius. Classification (NCBI taxonomy): domain Eukaryota; kingdom Metazoa; phylum Chordata; class Aves; order Cuculiformes; family Cuculidae; genus Clamator; species Clamator glandarius. The sequence goes on along the minus strand of JAUNZM010000269.1, from coordinate 2,220,788 downwards.
AGACCCCCCTCTTTGCTCAAATCCATTACGGCTGCCTTGTCTCTCCTCAGCCTTTCAGCAGAGGGGCTTTTGCTGGTGAAACACAGACCTGGCTTGGCTGGCAGGAGACACGGACGCATTGTGCAGCCACTAATGCTAAGTGACTGCTCCTTTGTGTGGCTGGAAGCACCAAACCCTCCTCGAGTGCATGGGAACAGCTCCTGCTTACAATGGGGTGCAGCCGGGAGCGACCTCAAAGCAAACATTGACTTAAAAATCAGTGTTAACCAGGCAGGCACGTTGAACCTCTTGGGAAATGCAACCCCCACCAACCCTTGTTGACGGGGGTGCTTGGTAAAGGAGGCTTTGATGGAGCCGATTGCAAAGCAGGGAAAGGGTCTTTGCACAGGAGTTAGCAGGGCTTATTGGAAGAGCTTTAAAGTGGATTTGAGGGGGGAAAGGGGCAAAGCCAGGCTTGCTAGGGGTAGGGGCGGCACACCAGAGATTGAGGGACAGTGTGGTAGTGATGCCTTTTGTTCTGCTGTGTCAGTGGAGGTAGGGGATGGAGATCCACGCAGCAGCAAAAACACAAGGGTTACCGATGTGTTAGAAACCACAGAAGTGCCTGAGAATGGTCACGAGGGAATTATAGAATCATTAGTTTGGAAAAGACTTTTGAGATTGTCAGCTCCAGCCATACCGGTCCACTAATAAATCATGTCCCCAAGCACCTCATCTACCCGCCTTTTAAACACCTTTAGGGATGGGGACGCAACTGCCTCCCTGAGCAGACTCTGCCAGTGCCTGAGCACCCTTTCTGTGAAGAAATTCTTCTCAGTGTCCAATCTAACTAGGGCTTCTCCCCCTCAGAAGGTGGTGGGATCAGCTGAAGCACCCACATCAATGCATGCAGGGTGGGCAACAAACCCGAGGAGCTGGAAGCTGTTTTGCAGCAGGAAAGCTGTGGTATATTTGCCATCAGGGGAACATGGTGGGATGACTTGCACAGCTGGGGTGCTGTAATCAATGGCCACAAACTCTTCAGGAAGGAGAGATGGTAGGGTAGCTCTTTATGTCTGGGAGTGTTTGGATTGACTAGAGCTGGAGGAGGGTGATGATAGGGTTGAGTGTTTACGGGTAAGAATCAAGAGGAAGGCCAACAAGGCAGATATGGTGGTGGGTGTCTGTTACAGGCCATCCAACCAGGATGAAAAGGCAGACAAAATAGTCTATAAGCAGCTGGGAGAAGTCTCACAATCGCTAGCCCTTGTTCTCATGGGGGACTTCAACCTACTAGATATTTGCTAGAAATACAATACAATAGAGAGGAAAGAGTCTAGGAGGTTCCTGGAGTGTGTGGAGGAGAACTTCCTGACCCAGCTGGTGTAGGAGACAACCAGGGAAGGTGCCCATTGGACCTGTCATTTGCAAACAGAGAAGGATTTATGGGTGATGGGATGGCTGCAGGCTGTGTTGGGAACAGTGATTATGGAATCTTAGAGTTCTTGATTCTTCAGGAAGTAAGGAGGAGGATCATCAGGATGCCCACCATGGACTGTTCAGAGTCCCTTGGGACGCAGTCCTGAAGGGTGAAGGAGTACAGGAAGGCTGGACGTTCTTCAAGAAGGAAGTCTTAAAGGACAGGAGCAGTCTGTCACCATGTGCTGAAGGATAAGCCATCGACAGAGACCAGACTAGCTGAACAGAGAGCTCTGGCTGGAGCTCAGGAGAAAAAGAGAGTTTATGGCCTTCAGAAAGAGACACTGGCAATTCATGAAGACTACAAGTATGTAGAAAGGAAGCAGTCCCAGAGGTTCCTGAAGTGTGTGGAAGACAACTTCCTCATTCAGCTGGTGAGCAGACCGACAAGGGATGGCACCCTCCTGGACCTGCTGTTCGTGAACAGAGAAGGAATGGTGGGGGATGTGAGGGTTGGAGGATGCCTGGGGCAATGCTATCATGAGATAATAGAGTTCTCAGTGCTGGGTGAGATGAAGAAGGTGGAGGTTAGCAGAACAGTCGCCCTCAACTTTCAGAGAGCAGACTTTGGACTGTTCAGAAGGCTAGTCGGAAAAGTCCCGTGGGAGGCACTCCTTGAAGGCAAAGGTGTCCATGAGGGCTGGGCGCTCTTCAAGAAGGAACTCCTAGCAGCTCACGAGAAAGCCGTCCCCAAGGTCCGGAAAAGTAGCTGGAGGGGTAAGAAACCAGCGTGGTTGAGTAGGGAGGTCCTGAGAGACATCAATAGGAAGAGGAAGGTCTACAACCTCTGGAGGAAGGGGCAGGCATCCTCGGTGGACTATAGGGAGGAAGTGAGAACGTGCAGGGAAAAAATCAGGAGGGCTAAGGCCCAACTAGAAATGCGATTGGCCAAGACTGTGAAAGACAACAAAAAGTCTTTCTACAAATACATCGACAGCAAAAGGAGGGCTAGGGAGAATCTCCAGTCCCTAGTAGATGCAGAGGGAATAACAGTAACAGGGGATGAAGACAAGGCTGAAGTACTCAATGCCTACTTTGCTTCAGTCTTTAATAGTAAGGAAAATTGTTCCCTCCGTGCACAACCCCAGGGGTTGGAAGAGCGGTATAAGGTCCCCACGGTCCAAGAGGAGGTGGTCAGAACCTTGCTTGCCCAGCTAGACGCCCACAAGTCTATGTGGCCGGATGGAGTCCACCCAAGAGTTTTGAGGGAACTGGCGGATGTGCTGGCCAAACCCCTTTCCATCATCTTCCAACAGTTCTGGATGACTGGGGAGGTTCCGCTGGACTGGAGGCTGGCTGATGTCGTGCCCATCTATAAGAAGGGGCGCAGGGAGGATCCGGGGAACTACAGGCCTGTCAGCCTGACCTCGGTACTGGGGAAAGTCATGGAGCGGGTGATCTTGAGTGCGATCATGAAGCACTTGCAAGAGAACCGGGTGATCAGGCCCAGTCAACACGGGTTCATGAAAGGCAGGTCTTGCCAGACTAATCTGATCACCTTCTATGACAGAGTGACTAGACTCTTGGACGAGGGAAACGCTGTGGATGTGGTCTTCCTGGACTTCAGTAAAGCCTTTGATACAGTTTCTCATAGCATTCTGCTTCGGAAACTGTCAGCCTCTGGCCTGGACAGGCGCACACTCTCCTGGGTGGAAAACTGGTTGGATGACCGGGCCCAGAGGGTGGTGGTAAATGGCGTTAAATCCAGCTGGAGGCCAGTGACAAGTGGGGTTCCCCAGGGCTCAGTGCTGGGTCCAGTCCTGTTTAATGTCTTTATCAACGACCTGGATGAAGGCATCGAGTGCTCCCTTAGCAAGTTTGCAGATGACACCAAGCTGGGAGGAAGTGTGGATCTGCTGGAGGGTCGGGAGGCTCTGCAAAGGGACCTGAACAGGCTGGACTGCTGGGCTGAGACCAACGGCATGAGGTTTAACAAGGCCAAATGCCGGGTCCTGCACTTGGGGCACAACAACCCTAAGCAGAGGTACAGACTAGGAGAAGCCTGGCTGGAAAGCTGCCAGGAGGAGAAGGACCTGGGGGTGCTGGTTGACAACTGACTGAACATGAGCCAGCAGTGGCCCAGGTGGCCAAGAAGGCCAATGGCATCTTGGCTTGGATCAGAAACGGCGTGACCAGCAGGTCCCAGGAGGTTATTCTCCCCCTGTACTCGGCACTGGTGAGACCGCACCTCGAGTACTGTGTTCAGTTCTGGGCCCCTCACCACAAGAAGGATGTTGAGGCTCTGGAGCGAGTCCAGAGAAGAGCAAGGAAGCTGGTGAAGGGGCTGGAGAACAGGCCTTATGAGGAGCGGCTGAGAGAGCTGGGGGTGTTTAGCCTGGAGGAGAGGAGGCTGAGGGGAGACCTCATTGCTCTCTCCAACTACCTGAAAGGAGGTCGTGGAGAGGAGGGTGCTGGCCTCTTCTCCCAAGTGACAGGGGACGAGACAAGAGGGAATGGCCTCAAGCTCCACCAGGGGAGATTCAGGCTTGAGATAAGGAAAAAATTCTTCACGGAAAGGGTTGTTAGGCATTGGAACAGGCTGCCCAGGGAGGTGGTTGAGTGGCCTTCCCTGGAGGTATTTAAGGTGAGGGTCGATGAGGTGCCTAAGCATGGTTTAGAGATTGGTGGGAACGACTGGCCTCGATGATCCAGTGGGTCTCTTCCAACCTAGTGATTCTATGATTCTATGTCATGAGATTATGCAGGGAGAAAATGAGAAAGGACAAAGCCTAACTAGAACTTAATCTGATCCCAGCAGTAAAAGACTGCTTTCCCAGCCAGGCCTCCAGCCTCTCCACTGCCACCTTGATGTCCTTCTCTGCCCTCCAGAGAGTGTTTAAGAGAGCTAAGAGGAGAGTCAGTTGAAGTGAGCAGATGGGGGGTGGATAGGCTGGACTAGGACTGCAAACATCACCAGAATCACCTGGATGTGACTGGGCACAGGGGACACAGTGGAAGGTGCACAAACATTCTGGGAAAACACTCAATTTCTAGGAGGGATGAGACAGCTCCAAGGGCAGCTTGCTACCAGGATGACCTTCTCACAGGATGCTGTGGTTTCCCCACCTCTCACAGCCTCTAATTCAGGTGCAGTGTGTGTCCCGGAGCCGTGCTCTGCCACACGTCCCTGGCTCAGAGCTGACGCTGCCAAGCAGCATTTGCAGCCTTGTGTAACACCCAGGTCACACAGGGTGACTCCTGCGCAGGCGCTGGGGGACATCCACAGTGCTGGCTGGCTGAGGAGGGAGCAGTGCGTGGTCTCCATCCTCACATTGTCTTCAACCTCCCACCCCATCCACTGTAGAAAAAGGTAGCAAAGCATGAGACCGTCAGCCCTGGGTAACCTCACACAGGTGGATGGGACACGGCTGTGGAGACAGATGCAGGGACAGAGGTGGCCTTGGTGGCACCATGTCTGTGGAGAACACAGGCTATCCTGACAAGGGCAGCTGGCACAGCTGCGGTTTTGGCCCCCACATCAGCCCAGAGCAAGGAAAGCATGAGGGCATCCCAACAGCATCGCCTACTGCTAATAACAGGCCAGCTGGCTAATTACAGAAGGCAGGAAATTAAGCATGCAAACGAAGCTGAAGTATTAGGTCAGCGGGAGGGAGCTGCGAGGTCAGTGCTGAGAGCACCGAGAGCTCCCTCCCTGGGGGCTGCAGGGACACAAGGGCACTAATGTGAGGTAAGAGGAGAATCCTGCAGGTGGGAAGATGTTGTGCTGGGAAAGCCAGGAATAGGACAGCTGAGATGGACTGGGATGGTCTTGGAGGCTGCCGACTGGTCTCAGCTCAGGTCCAGTAGGGTCCTTGCAGGGCTCAAAAAGACTGTGCTCCCAGGGGGTTTCCCAGCCCTTTGGGCTGTTCTGGGGCAGAAAAGCTCTGCAGGGCACAAGGCTGAGGGTGCAAGGATTGGGATGGGAAAGTATGGGGTGGGATGGGAAAGGGGATGGGGCGAGGAAGGGAAGGGGATGGGATGGGATGGGATGGGATGGGATGGGATGGGATGGGATGGGATGGGATGGGATGGGATGGGATGGGATGGGATGGGATGGGATGGGATGGGATGGGATGGGATGGGATGGGATGGGAAAGGGGAGCGTCTTGGTGGCCTGGATCCTCGCCCCGCATAGGCCACGCCCCCGCTCGGAGCCGATTCCATATATGGAGAGGCCACGCCCTCCAACTTCCACCCACCCATAGGCCACGCCCCCCCCCCGCTTTCCCGTAGCCGGGAGGCCGCGCCCCTCTCAGAGACCACGCACCCTCGAGGGACCTCGCCCACGTCCCTCCGACGCCGGGGAGGCCCCGCCCCTCGGAGAGGCCCCGCCCCTTTCGGCCAGGCCATGGCCACGCAGCCTAACGAGGCCCCGCCCCTCGCCCCGCCCCCCAGTGCCCGGATCTCTGCCGGCGGCGGCGGCGGCGGCGGCGCAGGATGAGCCCTGGTGAGCGGCGGCGGCGCGGCCCGGGGTCCCAGGGTGCTGGGGGGAGACGGGAGAGGACGAGAGGAGGGGGCCGCGTCCGCCGTTGCGGGGACTCCGGCGTCGGGCGCTGCGGGCCCCGCGCGGCTGCGCCCATTGGCCGCGAGCTGACAACGGGGCAGGGCCCGCCCTCCGCGCGATGCCATTGGCCGCCGCCCCCGCCCCGTCGCCCCCATTGGCCGTCGCCCCCGCCCGTCGCCGTGCCCCGCCCGCCGGCCGCCGCCCTGCGCGAGCCGGGGCCCAGCCGGTACCCCCGGAACCGGTGCGGCCACCCCAGATCGGTACCACCCCCCAGGGACCGGTGCTCCCCCCCGGAACCGGTGCCTCTTGGAACCGGTGCCCCCATCCCAAATCGGTGTCTCTCCCGCGGAACCGGGGCCACCCTCCCCCCGCGCCGTGCCCTCCCCCTGGAACCGGTGGCAGGCCCCCTTCGCCCCTCTGAACTGGTATCCTCCCTGGAGCCGGTTCCCTGCCTCCCGCCCCGAGCCGGTGCCTCTTGGAACCGGTTACCCTTCTCCTCCTGCCCGAACCGGTGCCCTCTGGAACCGGTGCCGCCTTTTGGAAGCGGTGCTCCCCTTGGAAGCAGGGCCCTCTGGCTGGAACCGGTTCCCTTCACCGACCCCCGAACCGGTGCCCTGCGCTCAGGTACTCGGGGCTGGGGGCGTTGCGGCGAGGCTCGAGGTGAACCAGTGGGGTTGGGTGCATGGAGCCCACCCTGCTCCCCCAGCCCTGGGGGGCGCCGGGGGCTCGGGGTTGCAGCGCAGAATCCAACCGTGTCCCCGGGTGCACCCAGAGCAGCGGGGGATCCTGCGCCCCTGCTCCACTCTGGACGCCCCCCTGGAGCCCTGCATCCAGTGCTGGGCTCCCCAGCACCAGAAGGATGTGGAACTATTGGAACGGGTCCAGAGGAGGCCATGGAGATGATGCGAGGGCTGGAGAAAAAGCTGAAAGGGGCTTCAGAAAGCTGGGGAGGGACTTCTCGCAAGGGCATGGAGTGATAGGACAAGGGGAATGGCTTTAAATTGGAAGGGGGAAGATTTAGGTTGGACATTAGGAAGAAATGTTTTGCTGTGAGAGTGTGGAGGCCCTGGCCTAAGTTGCCCAGAGCAGTGGTGGCTGCCCCCTCCCTGGAGGTGTTCAAGGCCAGGTTAGATGGGGCTTGGAGCCCCCTGATCCAGTGGGAGGTGTCCGTTCTCACAGCAGGAGGGTTGGAACTGGATGGGTCCCTTCCAACACAAACCATTCTGTGATTCAGAGCAGCTACTGAAGGCAGAGGGGCTGAGCTGGGTGACCAGCCCAGCTCCCTGACAGTCCCTGTGCCTCCTGTAGATGCATTTGTACCGTAAGGCATTTATTTTTCTATCATCTATCATTTATTCCTCTATCATCCATTCTAGTCACTGACAGGAGGCTGGACATACACAGGGTTTGCCTCTGTTCTCATGAAATACTTGGTTGATTGGTGCCTGGGGTTCGTTTCTATGGAATATTTTCCCATAGTTCTGTGAGGGCTTTTCCCAGAGGTTTTTATTGCCTCACTCTCAGCTTTGCGAATCTTGCTGTATTTTGTACAAACATGACCAAACTCGAACAGTCCCCGCCTCACACTCCCAGTTTGATGAGTTTGACCCAAATTGCAGCAGACATGCTGTAAAAGGTCTAAAGAGAAAATGTATTGTTGGAGTTAGGCTTCCAGTTAAGTGACTTCCAGTTAACGCATCTCTCCCCTTCCTAGGGAGGAGGAGAACCATCCTCACTCATGCACAGCCCAGCCTCATCACTCTCGACCAGTTTGTACTGGGAGTACCCTGTGACTCAGGGCTTCTCTGTTCCCTCTCAGACTCTCTCGACTTGCTCATGAGTCCAGAGAAGAGGCAGAGGACACTTTTGTGGGCCACTGGTATTTGTTGCCTTGAGAGGTGGTTAAATAGATGAAACCGCGGAAGAAGAGTTCTTTTGGTATTGTTTTTTTTTTTTCTCTAGAAACAAGTCCTGGGCACCACAGAGGGCAGGTGGCCTTCTCAAGGTCAGTATTTTGGTAGAGGAATTAGTATCTAAGAGGAAAGACCTGGCCGGGAGCAGAAAAGTGACAAGGAGGCTTTTATACTTATTTATATTTAAATGTGGTGTGTCAGCCGTGTGACTGCACAAGCAGGCTGGGTTGATAGTGCCTGCGATTGTGCAGGATGTGATAAGTACGGGTAAGCAGTGCATTTGTTTGATTAACTGGGTTAAGTCTGCCCTGGAAGAGATCCTGTGTTGCTTTTAGACTCAGACCTGGCTGGAGTGTTTATGTTGTGTATGGAGAGGCAGAGCCTAGGCGTTCTCTTTTTGGTGAGCACATGTGACGATTTGATTCTGCCTGTCATTAGGAGGGTCAGTTTGATCCTGCATGTCACTGGGAGATCTGGAGGGGAAAATTTCATCCTGCGTGTCACTGGGAGATCTGGAGGGGGTGATTTCATTGCGTGTGTCACTGAGAGGTACAGGGGTGAAGGTATGAGCTCCAAGGCACAGGGATTTAATTTCCTTCCCCCCTTCCTCAGGGTCGAGCCCGGTGTTTTTTCCTGACTCTTTAGAGGTTGCAGGCATGTGAGAGAATTCCTCATTTGGTGATGAAGGAAAGAGAAAGGAGATGAAAAAAGTGGAGAGAAAACATGTGACTGATGATGTCTGTGACCTTGGTGCCACAAGGAGTCTCCTCTCTGGAGGCACGTCTGAGAGCAGACTAGCAAAGAGCATGGCAGCCAAGAACTATTTATTCCCTCAGCCAATTGCAATTATTTTTGAGAAGCAGGGCAAATCAGTCTACAGGCAGGAAATGGTGGTTTTACAGTCCTTGACGTTTGTGGCATCGCAAACATAGTCAAGTAAACTGTGAAGTGTGTTCAAGCAAACTGTTTTCACTGCCATACCATGCTGGTCCACGGGCAGAGCCAGACGTGCCCATTGGAGCGTGTTTTTTCCCGCTGTGACTGCATCCCTGGAAGCCTCTGTCGATACAGCTCAGGAGCAGATTGTACTGCTTCTCCCTCCTCATCAATGCGGAGTTTTGGTATTTATTTTTAACTCTCATCTTGTTACGTGCTTACCGAAGAGACCAAAGCCCTCTCTGTTGATGGCTGGCCTGCGATGAGCTTTCGGGTCGTATTCAAAGCCATTTTCCCCTCCCTGGCACTTCAGAGAACTTAGAGATGTAAAAGCCACAGAATGCATTCCTCTTGGAAGGAACGTGAGCTATGTTTCCCCATCTAAGTTTCTTGCTCAGTTGTCATTCTGCAGTGTTGAGAAGCATCTTAGCTCTCTGGCCACTGCCTTTCCAAGGAGTGTCGTCATCCGGATGATATTAATTGCTGAGCTAATAGGGAGGCCCAAGGGACCTGTGTGCTGTCATTTGTTGCAAGTTCCTTGCTGCATGTGTCGTAAGCTCTCAGATAAATGTATTGCTCCTGGGTAAGATGCTCTGCAGTTTTTCAGGGTTTAAAGAGAAAGCAGGCGACTGTGAGTTGGAGAAGGTGCAGGTTGGGTGGGTGGCTTTCCAAGGTGGCGAGAGGGTGTACACGCACGCAGCACGTTGTGCCAGCTCTCAGTCTCCACTGCACAGTCAGGATCTGTGCTCCTGGTGCTCATCATATCTCACTGACTTCCCAAAGAAGTGGTTTTCCTGAGAGCAGAGACTGACAAAGGGAGAAGCGTGTCCTTTTCAAAGCCTTAATTTCCTTCTCGATTTGCTGTTTACCCCCCAACTTTCTGCTCTGTATGGATTCATTCCTCTAGGGTTCCCAGGAATGGAGCTGGGAGCAAATTGTTCTCCTGTTCAGGCCTAGGTTGTTCTGGGACATGCACATCTCTGGGAGCCTCTCCTTCATCTCTGCGGATACTGAACTTGCCTCTTCAGATTCTCCTTTTTAAAGCTCTTCAGTGGTGTTACTTGAGAACAAATAGAGATTGGACGTCTTAAATTTCCCATGTTTTTAAAGGGGTACTGAAAAGGTCTTCAGGAAAGCTGGGGAGGGCCTCTTGTTCAGGCGTTGCAGGGATAGGACAAGGGGGAATGGTTTTCAGCTGAAAGGAGATTGAGATGAGATCTTCGGGAGAAATATTTTCCTGTGAGGGCAGGGAGGCCCTGGGCCCAGGTTGCCCAGGGCAGTGGTGGCTGCCCCATCCCTGGAGGTGTTCAAGGCCAGGTTGGATGGGGCTTGGAGCCCCTGATCCAGTGGGAGGTGTCCCTGCCCATGGCAGAGCATAGAACTGAATGGGCTTTGAGGTCCCTTCCAGTCCAAGCCATTCTGTGATTCTATGATAAATGCTTTTTAATACTAAACGCTGATGCCTGTGGCAGTAGTAACTTGATTTTTGGTAAAAGCCTTCTTGCATCCGTACCTTTATTCTTGTTTGAAGGACTGCATCCCAGTGCTGGCGAACTCATTGGGGTTTTTTTTGCCCTACCAGATATCCTGTATTCATGAGCTGGGTTAGTCTTGCCCACGTGCTGTAAAGCATACCTGTGTTATTTGACTGATAAGGTGAATTTCACACAAGACCATGGACATAAGGAGGCTTTACTGTACAGTGTTTGGTTATCTTAAAGGCTTTTAGTCTGAACATGGCACAGAGTTCCTGCTGGTAGGATTTGCATATCTTCTGCCTCCTGTGCTGTCCAAATTGCAAAGGCAGGATTTGTTATGACAGCCAGAGGACGGAGTGTTATGCTGACACTGTGCTTGGTGACTCTTCTTTTCCTGAAAGCTCATGTGCTGGTGTTGGAAGAGGCAAGGAGTCATTTGTTGTGGTTCACCAGGGAACATTCAGTTCAAAAATAGTGCAGGAAAAGACAGAGGTTCACTTTCCAAAGCAGTGATGGATGCAGGCAGCCTTCCAAGATGCGTATGAAAATGCCTCCAGCTCTTATTTCAGGATGAGAAAAACAAGCACAAATTGATTGATGAAATCTAATCCATGGCTTTTGTTTGTTTGTTTTCCATACTCTAATAAGTGAAAGAGCAAATTTGCTTTGATTTATGACGAGAGTGCTCAGGTTCCTTTGCTTTGAATTCTGATTGGGTTTGGGGGAAACTGGAGCTTCAGGGGTTTCAGGGATTACCTATTGGCTCTTGTGGTTTGAGGAGGTGAAGAGTGGTGCAAAGAAGATATCTTCTTCTTTTCTGCCTGTGAATCAGCATAAAAGGGGAAGAGTAAGAAGGCCTGGTTGCTGACAGTGCTTCCTGCTCTCCATGGATGGTGCCAGCACTCAACGGCAGAGTCATTCCCTGTGAGATGGGATGACTGCGGCAGCTTCGCGGTGCTTGGCAGCTCTGGGAACACTTATAGTCGGAATGGGCTGTTATCTTGAGAACTGAAGGCCAGATGCGAGCTTGGCAGAATTCCTTTATCAAGTCCTATTTTAGGTGGTTACTTGTTTAATTCCAAAGGTCAATGGCCATTGGCATTGCGTGTGGTGGTGGAGCAGCAAAGCATGGATGGGGGAGTCTTAGCGCTGTCATTTTTTGTGTTTGTCTGGCCTTGCTTTGCTTCTGCTTTAATTCTTCTTGTTTGATGTCTGAAAATAATGTGCAAACAGGATTGTGAGGAAGAAAGCTGGTGGTCTGCATGCAGAAAACCTGCCTGTTCATGAATATTAAGTAATATTCATTCATTTTATATGGCAAGTATTTATAAGCTGGTTTTAAATGGGAGAATGTGAGGTGATTAAAATGGGGAAGAATAGTTTATCTGTCTGAGATGCTGCAGGTACCTCCTGGTTGGATCGCACTACCTCCTAGCAGTACCCAGAATAATTCTGGATGTGCTTCTACAGCTTGTCCTCATTGACGTGCATCAGGGAATTGAGTTGGCTTTGAGAGTGGGGAGGAGCGGATTCCTGACTGTGGGAAGGGGTGGGTAACAGTGGAAGCATCGTGTAATGTTTCAAACCAAGTGTTTTGAACTGATATTTGATCCAAACCTTACCAGCAGCCTCCTGTTACATAGAGGACCCTGGAGGCTTTTTTAAGGTACTGTACACACCTCCAGCTGTGTTTGTGTTTTCATGACTTAAGCTAAAAGATGGCTGCAGGAAGATTTCAGTTTGGCCTTGAAGGCAAGATTCTTTAAGCTACTTGAAAAATACTGTCTGCATGTTCAGTTACTTCTGCTACCTGTTGGATTCAGCTTTTGGCTTGTAGTATCCAGAGGATGCCGAGCATCTCGCTTGTAAGGATGCTTTTTGCAGGTGGGAAACCAGTTATGTTCTGTACAACCCCTGGGATTTAAAGAAGTTCTTAACCCACAAATTGCAGTTTTTAGAGTGGTAACAGCATGGAAAAGCTGTTCCTTTTGAAGTGGAGAGTTGCTCTGTCTCACTGACTGTGTAAGGGGGGGGTAGAGGGGGTGGAATTGAAAGGAGCTACTGCATTTTGAACTTAGGTCTTGTTTGAGAGCTGCTTCAGATACTGGAGTTATGCCTGCGTCGCTGATTTTTTCCCAGGCTGCAGTGTGAATGCTGAGCTGTGTTGTAATGAATTCAGAGTGGGCAGCAGCATAAGCCTGCTCTCATTTCCCTGGAAGACGCTGCTGCATTGTCTTGTCTGTATCCTGAAAGCCTCTGTGTTGTTTGTCAAAGGCTGGATTCTGCAAGTGCCACGTATGCAAAGAAGCCAGTGAATAGGAAGGGTTTGCTGTGCTGGTTCTCAATTCCTCACATAATGCCCGGAGCTGGGACAACCGGCAACAGGCTGAAGCAAAGCAGTTTTTGTTAAACTCTTGGTATTCCCTGATCATCTGCTCTCTCACATGCGAGTTGTTTGAAATTGGTTGTGTTCTGATAGTGCCTAGGAGCTGCTCTCTGCTGGGCGTATCCACATGCTTGGATAGGCTTATGTGTCTGCATCGGCTCGTGTGTCCGCACTGTAAATAGAGGGAACGGGCAAAGGTTGGCAGAACTGATGGGATTTACTCACGGCTGCGTGCTTGGGCTTGGAAGCTGTCTGCACCTCCCTGTTCTCAGACTGACGCTGAACCACCGTGTGCGTGTGTTCTTTCTCCTGTCACCTGTGCATGTGAGGGAAGGCAAGTGATGCATTTGTGTACAGAAACAAAGATCTGGATGTTGGAGCTTGGCATCACATGCTGGCTTTAGGATCCAGGGTAGGTGTTCATGCAGCGCAGTCACATCAACAACCCATGCTGAGAGCATTAGGCGTGATGGCAGAGACAGAGTGTAGGTGATGGTGAACTCTCACTTGCTTAACCAGGGCAGGCAAGGAGTGGGAGACTTCAGCTTGCTCCCGTTGGGTGGGTTTGGGAAGGGAGAGTTGCTGCCAAGACACCTGATCTACCTCTCTGAAAGGAAAAGTGTCTTTTGACCAGGTGGAAAAAAATTGCCTTCTGCATCAGCAGCTGGTGATTCTGCCAGTACTTGTGGGTCCTGCGCAGCTCGTCTCATGTCTCAGACAGCCTGACATATTTGCAGGTTTTCCTTAGATGCGTCTTTCCAAGGGTGTGCCGTGTGTGAGCAGATAGGAAGGCGCCATGGACCCAGCTGTGCCTTATCTCGGCTACTTCTAGGAAATGATGTAAGGTGCTTCCTTGCACAGGCTCTTTTCTAGACGCATCCTGGATTTTGCTGACAGATGACTTCCTGACTGGTAGCTTTTGAAACTGGCTCCACTGGAGGAGCGGGAGCTGACCCTGTTCTGTGCTACACCTCATTTATTTTGGGGAAAATGTGCTTCCTGCTAACCCAAGCCACTCGGAGTGTGCTGATTTGGAGCCAAGTTCCATAGAGGGGAAGGTCAGAAGGCTTTTGCTGAAGCGGTTTCAGTGTGGCACTGATGTCAGCAGCAGTAACCAAGCCAAGCTGTTCCCCTCTTTCTCTCCCTGACAATCCGAATCGTAGTCCAGGAGCAGCCTGACATGTGCCTGAGCCACAGCAACGTCTGCTCTCCTGAGCACACCCGATGGCCACACTGCCACAGTCTGGGAGGTGATTGATGGGCTCTGCCCCTGCTGTAAACGTGCTTCTGCATAGGATTTAGGGTTTCTCCCTGTGTTGTGATTAAGCAGCCTTGGTAATGATTGCAACTCCTGAAGCAAGTACACCCCAAGAAGTTTTTACCTGGAGAGGAGCAGCTGGACTGATGGTATCTTTGCTAGGAGAACGATGATGGCTCCACTTGGGTGGTTTATTTCATAGAATCATAGAATCACCAGGTTGGAAAAGACCCACCGGATCATTGAGTCCAACCATTCCCATCAATCACTAAACCATGTCCCTCAGCACCACGTCCACCCATCCCTTAAACCCCTCTAGGAAAGGTGACTCAACCACCTCCCTGGGCAGTCTGTTCCAGTGCCCAATGACCTTTTCTGTGAAAATTTTTTTCCTGATATCCAGCCTAAACCTCTCCAGGCAGAGCTTGAGGCCATTGCCTCTTGTCCTGTCCCCTGTCTCTCAGTACAGAGCAGGAAGGAAAAGGAAACACCATCAGCTTTCTCTGGCAGCATGGAGACCTGATCCATGACAAACTCGCTTCTGCATTAAACCTGTAAGGTTAAATAAATGCAGTGCGAGGATTGGGTTATTTTGGAGGAGCTTAGCACCTTCTGGATAAAGCTGATCTCGCACCCTTAGGTTCTGGCAGCTGCAGTCTCAGAAATGTGCCAGTTCTGCCTCGCTTTGTTTGTGAGCTGAGCGCTGGTCTCCGACATGAGCCTGTCTGCCCTCTGATGAAAGCATGGCATTGTTTTGTCCCTTTTAGGTGTCTAAAATGTGGGTCACTGAGATGTGGGACACATCAGTGTGACAATTTTAGCCCTGAAGGGACAGTGTTGGCTATTGATGCCTCTCAGAGTGTGAAAGTCAGGGCTTCTAGGTCAGCTGTTACTGCTTGATGAGTTTGATGCCAGTGTTGTGTAAAGACTCTGCTTTAAATAGAGAAGAGATTGGTTTTGATGTATTCTTTTCTGGGTGTTAGTAACAGAATTCAAGTCTTGATTTTGGAGGAGAAAAATGGATGCCTTCCTGTAGAAGAGTTGCAGAAGTGCTTGGGGAGAGATCGGAAGTGGTATCAGGTATAGTGCTTCTCCTGGCTGTGGTCAGGAGCTGTGCCTGTCCAAACAATTATCTTGGCCCTGCGAGTCATGGCAGGACTGTGACCACCACTTCAGCATCTTCCTCTGCATCTGAGACCTGGTGTGTGTTGAGGCCTCACATGTCTTTGCGTCCCCTGGACTGAGTGTCGCTCTGTTACTGAACAGCAGCTGTTAAGTTTGTGTCAGGGTATGTTTTCACACCAGCTGATAGCTGAGCAGCAGCACAAATGGCATCTAGTGGTCCAAGGAGCTGAGGTAGGACATCCTCATCCAGAGAGCGTGGTCCCCCTGCCTTGGTGTGGGAAGCTGGTGCTTGGAACGCCTCCAGGCTGGAAGCACTGCTTTATGATGTGATCATGTAGTTTATGAGAGGCTGGTATTTCTTGTGTTCGTTTGAAAGGGAGCAAAACTAACTTTTATTACCTGCATGTTTTAGCAGGAATTAACCAGGACTCAACCCAGGGAGAGTAGATTAAATAACTGAATTTTAACCTCCACAGCAGTGTTAGCAGCTGACCTTGGAGTGTTTGTCATTGTTCATTCGTGCTTTTGCTGCTGTAATGGGAGCTGTAATGTGCGTCGCTGTAGTGGCGACAGGTGAAATCTCTTTAAAAACTCTTAAGAAATGAAAGCAGAAGCTGATAGCTGTAGAATTTAAAATCCTGACCAACTGCAGCCCTGAACAAGCTTGTGGTGTGAGCTCCCATTTCAGAAGCAGGTAGAGAACACAGCCAGCAATTGTGGTCTCATTACAGGTTGCTGCACGAGCATTCCCAGAAGCTGGATAAAATTACGTTGCTTGTTGCGGCAGGTCTCTGTGCAGAATGATGCTTGTTGGGGATCATTACCATCCTGCTTGTGGGTGCCCAGGCTGGATGCCACTGTCAGAAAGGCTGCAGCGATGAAGCCCAGTACTTAGCAGCAGTTTCAGGGGTGGTCTGCCTGTTTATCCAGAATATGTTCCTATATTTGTGTCCTGCAGGTCATACTCATCATGGACAGTGAAGAAATCCCAACTTTTTCGAGTCCAAAGGAGGAAACTGCATATTGGAAAGAGCTCTCCTTGAAGTACAAACAAAGGTAAGGTACTGTGGTAGGTTTGTAGGCTGGACTTGGATCTTAATGACCAGAACCATGTTTAATCTGTTTCTCTGCAAGGCTGCACCAAGATGAGTATTGGATACTTTAGAAAGAATCTTTGTGTTTCCATCTTGAAATCAGCTTTAAAACTTACACCCATGTGAAACTGAGTGTGTTTGTTGCACTACATTCCCATGCCATGAACTCCAGGCTATGTTTTGAGCATGTTTGAGCAAGAGCAGAGTGCTTTTGCGATCAGCTGTATCTTTGCGTAATTAAACTGCTGCCTTAAGTACTATCTCAATGTTTTATCATAAGAAGTATGCCTGATATCGTTACTGTTCCCTCAGGCTTCTTGTAGTTGAATTACTGGTATGAGAAGTGGCTGATTTGGTGTCTGCTGCAATTTATTGAAGTGTGTTGCACCTAATAGTCCAGTCTGTGCCAGTGGCTTTCATCTTTTAGGGACACAGGGCTTTTTTTGTTCCTGAAACAACAAGAGAAGTTGTTATCAAGTAATGCTGTGCTGCTTGGAATCCTCCCATTGGTGGCTTGAAGTTTTTCTTTGGAAAGCTTTCTTTGCACTTGGTGTTACTCATGCAGTCGAGGTGAAACCAGTTAAGCTTCTCCTAACCCCAAGATGCAAACTGCTTGTTTTGTTTGATTTGGGGCTTTTTTTGTGGGGTAGATGTTGGCTGCATGGAGGAGCCTGTCCACTTGGAGAACCCTGAGCTGTTTCTGGATGTCAGGAAATTCTGTCTTAGACACCAATGGATCTGTTGTTTCCTAAAGTCTTGCTGGTTTTTGCTGCTGCTTCCTAAGAGCTGAGCAATTATGTGTGGTGAAGATGCAAATTTAATAAGCTAAGTATGTGGAGTGGCCACTTCTAGTATGTAATAACTCACAGTGGTATGAGGTAGGTGTGCGCTGGCTTCCTGCTACAGTACTTGGTAACACTGAGGTTCAAGCTGTCATGCTTTTCCAGAACATTAAATTTCCAGGTGGTGCAGAGATCCAGAAACTGTTGTTCTCTCTCACAGTTTTTGAACAGAATCTGGTTAAATGTTTGTTGAATTCATTGACTCCATCGGGTCTCTTAGCAACAAAATCTAATGGAGTACAATGTGGTTGTCAGACTCCCAAGAATCCTTTAAATAGCTTTGATACAAGTTTGTATTCACACATGCGTTTAATGTAGCTGTTTGTTTGATGTAAGAGGATTAATTTCCCTTTACAGCTAAGCTTAATGTGATTTCTCTGTTTCCCCATATTTCTTTTTCCTCTTAGAGGTCTGTAGATGACACTTAAGGACTTTAAACTTCTTGTTTTTTCAGCTTATTATTTTAAAAGAGCAGTGGGTTTTGTTTTAACTTGTGAGAAGCTGGGTTTTCAACTGATGAAATCTTGTCCTTATAGCTTCCAGGAAGCTCGTGAAGAGCTGGCTGAATTTCAGGAGGGAAGCAGAGAATTGGAAGCTGAGTTAGAAGCTCAGCTGGTGCAAGCTGAGCAGAGGAACAGAGACTTGCAAGCAGATAACCAAAGACTGAAGTATGAAGTGGAGACATTAAAGGTAAGTCTTTCCTGTCATAGCTTTGCTGCTTCTTGGATCTCATTGTAGTTTGTCTGCTCTGTTCTTGGTCACTAAATATCCAAATGGAGTAAAGCAGTTGTCTGTTTAAGATCCAGATATGGGTATGACATGTGCTCCAAATAAGGCCAGGGAAATTTGTGGTGGAATTTTTCTCACTTACATCATGAAACTCTTGTTATGGAGTCTGTGCTCTTTTGTTTGAATTCCCTAGGCTTTGCCAAGTGGTGGCTTTATTATTTACGCAGGCAACATCAGCATAGCAACAGGGCAGACAGCACAAGTGTGTTTTGTCAGACCACTGCGCTGTTGTCTTTCTTTGCCTGCTCACTGTTGTCTTTCTTTGCCTGCTCGTTCTTTTGCCATTATGAGACTCTAAAGAGGGCTAAAGATGGGTGATCTGTGCACTGAGAGGATCTCCTAATACGTTCTTAACACTGCCTCTGTGGAGGCAGGAATTGCTTAAGGCTCTATGTTGATTGATGCTATAAACTGGAGAGGGGCAGATTTTGACTAGACATAAGGAGGAATTTCTTCAGGATGAGAGCGAGGAGGCATTGGAACAGGTTGCCCAGGGAAGGTGTGGCTGCCCCATCCCTCGAGGTTTTCAAGGCCAGGTTAGATGAGCCCTGGGCAGCCAGATTTAGTGCGACATGTCCCTGCCCATCGCAGGGGGGTAAGAACTGGATGACCTTTAAGGTCCCTTCTGACACAAACTATTCTATGATTCCATGCCTCTATGTTAACACATTCTTGCCTCTTTTAGAATCTCAGAAGAGCATAAATTTTTGGTAGTCTTGGATTGTTTCAGTGAAGGCAAACTTTGGGAACTTACCCAGTGGAAATAAAGTTTATAGGATTACGTGTTTGCATATACAGTCCCAGCTATACGTGTAAGGTCTGTACGTGTTCTCTAAGGTCAGTAGTTTTTCACTGAGCCCCTCTGTGTACATTGAGAGCCGGTAAAAGTGTTTGAGAATGAATTCTTCCAGTCTTTTGAAGATGAGCGTGTAGGCCTGGAGGATTTGTAACAGATCTCAGTGGCTCACTTTTGCCAAGAGAGATGTCAGATAAGTGCTTGTAACAGTGAGGTAATTGTCAAGGGAAAGGCACCAAAGGGGAGGCTGTGCAGTCACATTTCTCTCTGGCTTCTTAGATGTGTGAGGCTTCAGAGCAGCTGTTGGTGCAGGCTGTTGGGAACAGATGCAGAGATGTCTCGGAGCAGCCAGCTGTGTTGTGGTGCTGTATGTGCACAATGCAGTGCTTGTGATTTTACACCGTGTCTGGTTCAGAGTGTGTTCTTTCTGACTCTCCAGTCTTTGCTCTGTGTTACCAGCAGTCCCACATCACAGATTGCAGCGAGTACGTTACTTTGTTTGTCTCAATTTACTACTGATGACTTTGAGTGTTTGCAGCTGATGTTTATCTTACTGCTTCTTTCTTTTAGGAGAAACTGGAGCACCAGTATACACAAAGTTACAAGCAAGTGTCGTTGTTAGAGGATGACCTGAGCCAGACGCGTGCTATCAAGGATCAGCTCCATAAGTACGTGAGGGAGCTGGAGCAGGCCAACGATGACCTGGAGCGTGCAAAGAGGTGAAGACTGCAGACCTCTTCTTTCCTTCAAGTTCTCACTAGATCTTTTCTTTGCTGCTCAGATTAATCATTTTATTATTCCTTAAAAGGGAAAATAACACACATATGCAAAAAAAACCCAAACCCAAACAAACCCCAGGATGCTTTATTCTTTGAACGGTGCTGTTCACCTTTGGAGTCCACCTCCCATCAGCTGGTGGAGTTATGTTACAGCAAGAAAGGCACTGAAGTTCTTCGTGTTCCTTTGAGAAACAAGCTATGCAACAGGCTCACAGCAAGCCAGGCCAGCGTGCTGCTCCTGATGCTACCAGTTTAGTGACTCTTGTAATAGATACTTGTAGTTTAAAGCCCTTTTGAAGTAAGAAGCCAAGGCTTTACGTAGTCCCTTTTGAATCAAACGTGCCAAAGGAGTCTCCTCTTCCCTCGTGTAACAGCTTAATGACTGCAGGGAGCAGATGTGTCCTGTTTAAGTGCATAAAGTGAACAGGCTGCTATTAGAAACGCCCAGTTTTGGAGTAGGTCATGCTTACATTTTGCTGAATGAGAATTCTGCCATTGATTCAGTAGGACCAGGAATGAGCCTCTGGCTATCTGGCAAGAAGATCTGAGAGCTGAGGCTCTGTTTCCACAAAGCTCTTACCCTCATGACTAACTTTTGACACAGATGAGTTGTCTCACTGAAATCTTGGAATGAATTAGGTCTTAGGTAACATCCCTGCTTGTTGCACTCACTGGGCTGTTGCCTGTCCAAAGCTCTGGAGAGTAAGCACCCCCTAA
Organism: Clamator glandarius; assembly: GCA_033459285.1. Taxonomy (NCBI): domain Eukaryota; kingdom Metazoa; phylum Chordata; class Aves; order Cuculiformes; family Cuculidae; genus Clamator; species Clamator glandarius. The sequence goes on along the minus strand of JAUNZM010000269.1, from coordinate 2,200,713 downwards.
GCTAGGGCACTGATGAAATATATGGCTTTGGAGCATACCTTGGGAAAAGTGGAGGCAGATCTGCTGGACTGGCTCTTTTCCAGTGCTTTGGTTCATCTTTGAGAGCCAAATGCTATCATGTTCTTGTCGTCTAATTCCCCTGCCTCTTTGGAGATGATTAGTCCTTCCTAAGAGGCATTTCCGTAGCTTTCAAATGACTAACTTGAATGTAGAGCCTGCTCACCTTTTTCCTCTGTTTTTGAATACACTGAAGAACCTAATATTCTGGATTATGTTTCTAGGGCAACAATAGTTTCATTGGAAGACTTTGAACAAAGGCTGAACCAAGCCATTGAGAGAAATGCGTTTTTAGAAAGTGAACTGGATGACAAGGAATCGTTGGTCATTTCTGTGCAGAGATTAAAGGATGAAGCGAGAGGTAAGATTTGTGTGATGAGTTCTGTGTCTTGGAACTGGTTTGGCTTGCAGAGGTGTGTAGCAACTAAAGCTCATGTTTATCAAGAACCTCACATGAGGAGACTTGAACTGGGTGCGTATTGCATGTTCTCTGTTCTTTGCATGTCCAGTGTAGCTCAGAGGAAAAGCTTTCTCCTGTAAGGCAAAATTAATGTCATATTCATGCAGGATCTTTAACACAGGTGAGCACAAAAATACCATATTCCATTTATGTAACAGAGTTGAGGAAGTGTCCTTTGGCAGCTCCCACTTGCTGTGGTTTTGTCCCTTGTATAGGAAGGAAAACCACAGGAAATGACAGGGAAATGCGTGATAAATGGTTAAATAACTTTCTTAAAATCTCCTGTCTTCTGCGTTTCTTCTGAACCCCTTGGAAACCACCTGGTTTATTTAAGGTTTCCAGTCTAGACCTGTGGGATTAGAGACATTCAGGACAGTGTTCTGGGATATTCCCCAGTGGAGATTTTAAAGTGAAGGTGGTGGGGAAGCGTTTTATTAACCCTTGGCAGAAGCTGTTTTCTCTAATGATGAGGTTGGACTGCCACTAATGTACTTTAGAGATCAGTGGTTTTCGTTTCCCAGGTGAAGCTTCCTAAAATAATTCCTCAGTCAAGGCCTAGATTTCAAGACAATATGCCTGGATGGGATCTTTGTTGTAGTTCTCCTTTTTGAACCTCTTCGAACCAAGTTTGTGCCCCACAAACTGAAGGCGTCTATTGGAAGCACAGGGGTTTTATAATGAGTATGGAAAGGGAGATGAGGTATTTTCTGAGGAAATACATGTGTTGTAATTGGGGTTAGGGCAATAATACTGGAAAAAACAGCAAAACCTAGCAGACTGTTTTCTAGAACACTGGAATAATCGGCAAAGAAGACATCTTGTTTCTCGGATGAGTCATTTGGAAATGTTTAGCCTTTGTTAGGGTAGCGAAGCTGCATGTTATTCCCATGACAGCGAGCAGGAATTTTAAGAGAACTGACAGGTTGTCAAACTCAAATATAACATTTCTGATTGAACAGCCATAAATCCTCTTCCAAGAGTCAGAATAGATTTTCATTTCAGCTGCGCTGTTTTACTTAAAATCAGTTGTAAACATTTACGATAACTTAAAAGCCATAATGTACAACTAATTTTGCTCTTGCACGTTATACCAGATTGAGACAAGGAATAAGAAGTCTGTAAAGATTCTACCCCAAAAGGAACAACCGCCTTGTAATGTATTTATTTGTGTCTAGTCCCTTCTGAGGATTTGCAGACTCATTGCTGAACTGCTGGATGCCCTCTGTAGTGTTTGCTACCATTTTTGATGCCATTTGATGCCAACTGGCAGAATAGCATGAAGTATTGGAAACACAGGAGTAGGTCATTCCTCCCTTTTTCCAGCCTCTGTGTGTGCAGGTGCTGAACGCAGCTCAGCTGGCATTTGTGAGCAGCTGCAGCTTTTGTAACACACTTTTGATGAGACTTGCACTACTGATGGGGAAAAATAGTGAAGTGAAGTCAGGTGCTTCCCTCACTGGGGCCACACTGTGCTCTGGTCCAAGGAGGGCTCTGTTTGCTGCCCCTCTTCTCCCAGCTGTTATGGGAAGTGGTGGAATTGCACCAACCCTGGAGGGGTGTTCATGGCCAGGTTGAGTGGGTCCTTGAGTCCCCTGATCCAGTGGGAGGTGTCCCTGCCCATGGCAGGGGGCGGTGGAATTAGATGATCTTTAAGGTCCCTTCCAACCCAAACCATTCTATGAATCTATGATTCTAATTGAGCTGTGATTGCCCTGAGGGTGTCCTTGCTGCTGGAGAAAGCCAGCAGCGGGCAGTTTATATAGGGTTGTTGCAAAGTGTCTCCTCCTCCTCTCTTCCAAATGGAGACAAAGAGTGTTCCTTAGATAAATCATTCACCAAGAGGTGTGGTTTTTCCTTCTTTCAACCCTCAGACTTACGGCAAGAGCTTGCAGTACGGGAGAGGCAACAAGAAGTCACCCGAAAGTCAGCACCCAGTTCTCCAACTCTGGACTGTGAAAAGATGGATTCGGCTGTCCAAGCGTCTCTCTCCTTGCCAGCTACACCTGTTGGAAAAGGATCCGAAAATAGTTTTCCTTCCCCAAAAGGTGGAGTTGATAGAGACAGTGTATGGTTGTTTGGCAGTATGTCCAGCTTGTTAATAAACCAGCTTGTTAGTGCACTTGAAGGAAATGTAGGAATGTGTGGATCACACAGGCATTGCACATGGTGTGTTAAATCCTGGGGTGGCATCAGGTGGATTTAAGGAGTATCATGAGTAGATAGTGTGGGAAAGAAGGACAGTGGAGTTTCAATAGTGCTTCTTGGGAGGGGTCAGAGGTTTGCACTCTGCAGTTGATGCCTGCAGCACAGCACCAAAGATGTTTGGGATTGCAGGGCAGTGCAGTGACTGATATTTCTGCTTAAACATGGAGTAGCAGTTGTGAGCAATTGGTGGGCAGTGAATCAAACAGTCCAGGCTGCCCCCGTTACCACACACGGTCTTCAGGGCTCCTGGTTCCCTGTGAGGCGTCAGGGTGTTAGTCCAGTCCCCTTTCCCATCTGGAAGGCTCTGGACAGCTATGAGGATTAACACATTACTTTTTAAATTAGAAAGAGTCGATTCCAGAGGAAGCCCTGCTTGGATTAGTTGAATTGCAAGCAGTGGCCTTGCAGATGGAGAGTGCATGAACTCTGCCTGTAGGCCTGATGGGAAAGAGGGTGGAGGGCAGGAATTGAACTTTTTCATTCTTTCGCGTAGTCTGTATGTTATTGTGGGATAACTGTATGAATAGTCTGTAGTGGGATTTTTAGATTTACCTTTTTATGTAGAAATTGATTATATATATACACAAATGAGCCATAGAGAAGTGTAGCATGTAATAAAATGTGTCTGTGTTTGCAGCTATTCCAAACGGATTTGGTACCAGCCCTCTTACGCCTTCTGCTAGAATATCTGCACTCAACATTGTGGGAGACCTGTTACGGAAAGTGGGGGTGAGTGCTCTGTCCTGAACTGTCCGTGGCTCTGTGCTGCTGTCACCAAACCTTCGTCCTTGTGCGCAGTTACAAGGCCTTGGCCCATGCTGAGCACATGCTGGAGTTTCCAAATCATCCACATTTAGTATATTTAGTTTAGACACAATTCAGTATCTGTTAATATATTTTCTTATGATTATTGTGATTTGTAAAGCATGTTACAAAGGTTCTGATCCCAACTTTGGGTGATGAAATCCATATTTGTAGAAAAAACTTTCTCAAGCCTTTGTATATCGAGTTAGACAGTGTCAGACACTTTTTCTTGCTTCACGTAGGCTTGGGGCTTCCTCTTTGATGAGACCCAGACACAGAACTGGACCTTGGGCTCTGGGTACCCACTGTTACTGTATGTCATGGGAGAGGAGCCCAGATCACGCTGCCAGCGTCCCCTTGTGCCCTGGGAGATCTACAACAGATGCTGCATGTGGAAAAAGATCTAGAAATCTTTGATAAGAAAGTGAGAAAACAAATCAGGAGAAAGCCAAATGGTCCCGTCTGTACTTGGTGGGGAAGTGAAATGCATGAGCCATTAAAGGGATTACCTCTAGAAGTGGTTTAAACATCTGTTCCAGTGTTGTTCAGGATGCCAGGCTTTCCAACTGAACGAAGACATGACCTGTGGGCTACAAGACCCTTGTTGATGTGCCTCAGTGGTCCGTGTTTTACACGGAAACAAGATAGCTCTGTGTGTAGCCTCCGGTCCTGGTGCTCCACTCTCTCGTGGTTGGCACTGAGGATGACTGTAGCTGCCATAGAGACGGTTGTTTTAGCAAACTCTGACATTAAAAATTTCCCCGTTGCTTGCATTTGGAGCCAATGAGCTCGCAGTCGGTTTGAAAGGGCAGCAGGACAACTTGGGGTTATGGAGCGACATGTTTAAAATGGGATCATTGTGAGTAAGAGTCTGCAGGGGATTTAGGGAGCTTAATCACAATCCCGGGTGATTACTCTGCAAGGACAGGAAGTGCCAAATAAGCATGCTGCTTTCCCGGCCTGCTCTTATACATGCTCTGCCACCGATACAGAATCCAGCTCATGCATTTGTTTAGTATGTTTAGTAGCAATTATACTCAGGATTTCTCCAAGTTTGGCTATTTGTTGGATGCCTCACCCCAAGCCTTGCTCTCTTTTTCCCCCCCGGCAAGTTTTCCCTCAGCTTGCAACTGAGGTGGGGAAACTCTTAGCAGGGATCACCCAGACTATTTGCAGCTGATGAGTACTTTGAGACGGAAACAGAGGTAGTTATCCTTATCTAGCTGTGGAGTCACTAAGTAACCTTACCTGGATCTCTAGGAGTTTACTACTGATAGCACGTCAGTCCCTTGTGAATGGAATATGCTTCTATGTGAAATGGAACCAAACCCCATGTTTGGGGAGGTGAGTTTCTGTCTCATTCATTGTGTGAATGCCCCACCAAACAGGGTGGATATAACAAATAGGTTTTCTGTTGGACCAGGTGGATGTTTGTCACATCAAGCAGGTTGTGATAGGCAGAGAAAGAGCAGTTGATGTTCTGAAGTGAAGGAAAGAATCAGGATTTTGGTTTCCCTCCTGCCGGGAGTCAGTGGATAAGACAGAGACTTGCCAGGAGAAAATGATCTCACCAGACTTACTTGGGAGTGAGAAAGATGAGGCACAGCCGTTGGAGGTCAGCTTAGCTGCTGCCTTGGATTCCTCCTGATGCTGTGGGTGTAGTACCTCTTGTTCTGAAGTATATCAGAGGGGCTTTAGAAACTGGCTTTGTTTTGCACGCCAAAATTAAGAAAGAAGTGCTGGAAGGCCTTGTCCTGGGGAAAAATCTGTTTCCAAATACGCAGTCCCTCCCAAAAAATGAGGATTCTGCTTTAAACACTCTTTGTCTTCTGTTTATCTTATGCCAGGCTCACTCCAACTGCTAAAGCAAGAGGGTTTGGTACCTTTTGCTAAGAATTTGCTTCATTTTTTGGGGTAATCAATAGCTGATATGTTCTAAAATCTGAGCCCTAATGGGACCGAATTGTGCCTGGCACTCAGCATCAGCATCTCATTGTGTGGGAGGTTCCATCAGTTGAAAATCCAGCTTCTCTGTGACAGAGAAAGTGATGGCTTTGTTCTCGCTGAATTCAGTTTTTGTCAGAGGGGATCACACTGGGATCCTGGTCTTGGTGAACTGGGATCGCAACAAAGCTTGAACTACAGCAGCAAAATACTTTCCCTTAATAGCAAAGAAATAACATCATTATTTCTTCATCCCTTTCATAGGCCTTAGAATCCAAATTAGCTGCTTGCAGGAATTTTGCAAAGGACCAGGCATCACGGAAATCCTACATTTCAGGGAATGTGAACAGCAGCCTGATGAACAGCAATGGCACGAAGTACCCCCACCCCGGGCACACTTCTTTCTTTGACAAAGGGTAAGTTGGGATATGGTTCTGCCCTTTAGGGGAGTGCATTTCAGGGTGCTACTTTTCTTGGCTTGCCTTCATCCCACCATAACTTTAATCTTATAGGACAAACAGTCGGTGGAACTGACTCTCAAGGGGATGGGGAGGTGACAGTGCTGGTTTCTGTAGAGGAAAGATAAAAGCAAGCAGGATTGTCTCTTAGCTGATAGCATGTCAGCACGTGTTCTGTTCCTCTGCTGCCAAATGCATCTCAGGTGATAGCAAAATCCCAGGCAGCAAACCCGTGACTGTATGCTTCAGAAAGGATCTCAAGGAAATAGTGGTGGAGTTGTCATGGCTACTGGTGCAATCATGCGTGGGGAAGTACCTTAACCGCAAATCTGGAGATTCCCTTGGTGAGAACAGCTGAGTGCAGGCAGCAAATGCTTGCTTGGAAGGTGGTGCCCTGTTTGCTCTTCTTCCCCTACTATTAGGAGAAAAGAAAGCATCATTAACCATGTAATTCTAGCTGATTGAGGGAGCAGCTGCCTCCATGCTGGCGGTGCTGTGCGTCAGCACTGAAGCCAGAGGCTGCTTTCACAGGAAAACCTACCCCACACGTCTCCTGTGACCCACCCGTGGTCAGAGCTTCCTCGGAGAGCAGGAAGTGGATCAGCAGGATGATTTTCCCACAGTATCTCGCAGTGCAAGTCTCCGTGGTTGTATGATCAGCCCTGAGGAGCGGTGTGAAAAGCGCAGCACTCCTCCAGAGTTAGCACAGTGATAGGCTCTGGGGAGACTTTAGAGCAGCTTTCAGTACTGCCAGGGTCTCCAGAAAAGCTGGGGAGGGGCTCTGGATCAGAGAGGGCAGGGATAGGATGAGGGGGATGGTTTTCAGCTCCAAGAGGGAAGATAGAGGTGAGATCTTAGGGAGAAATGTTTTGCTGTGAGGGTGGGGAGGCCCTGGCCCAGGTTGCCCAGAGCAGTGGTAGCTGCCCAATCCCTGGAGGTGTTCAAGGCCAGGTTGGATGGGGCTTGGAGCCCCTGATCCAGTGGGAGATGTCCCTGCCCATGGCAGAGGGCTGGAACTAGATAGGCTTTGGGGTCCGTTCTGCCCAAACCGTTCCATGTTTCTGTGATTCTATAATATTGCAAGCTTTCCTTGCTGTCACTGGGCAAAGTACCCTCCATGCTCCCTGCACTGTAGCAGTCTAACATACTTAACCTCAAGCCAGTGCAATTTAATGCTAATATTCAGCTCATCCTCGATCTAGAATTTATTTTAGAGAATTAAACGAGTTGTTACTGATGTAATGAGTGCCACAGAGCAGACAAGCCAAACTTCCTACTGTTGTTCTCGTTTGAGCTGCATGGTGTTGCTATGTGGGCATCTTAGAAACTGGCATTTTGAGTTTTTTGAGCCACTGTTGTTTGCTGCTTTTGGAAAAGAAGAGTTTGGAGGCTTAACAGAGTCAGTGTCATGCACAAATCGAACAGACCTTTGGGTGATCTGTGTACTGCAAGGCTGGCTGGGGTGGGTGCATCACCACAGCTGTGCTTGCATTTCAGGTACAGGCTCTCAGGGCAGTTGTTAGGGAGGGATTAGAGCTGGTCTTAGGAGGCAGTGTGGCTATATTGAGTCCTGGTGTGGTGAATAAGCCGATTGCTGTCTAGGGTGGAGTCACTTTTAATTATCCAGATTGTCATCAACCTTGTTATCCGGGCTGGCTGTCTAGGGTTAGGAGCAGGCTGAGCTGAAAAAGTCTTGAAACCCAGCCTCCTGGAAGAGAACTTTGCTGCCTACAGGAAAGCTGGGGAGGGGCTCTTGATCAGGGAGTGCAGGGATAGGATGAGGGGGAATGTTTTTTGGCTGAAGGAAGGGAGACTGAGATGAGATCTTAGGAAGAAATGTTTGGCTGTGACGATGGAGAGGCCAGGTTGGATGAGCAGTGGTAGCTGCCCCATCCCTGGAGGTGTTCAAGGCCAGGTTGGATGAGGCTTGGAGCCCCTGATCCAGTGGGAGGAACTAGAACTGGAAGGACTTTAAGGCCCCTTCCAACCCAAACCATTCTGTGATACTGTGAATTTCTACAGCAGGTCTGGAGGATGTTAGTGGGCTAGAAAAGGAGGTGAAAATGGCTGATGTGCTTACCTGCAAGGTGTTAAAGATCCTAGCACAGCCCTGTTATCCTGTCCATCTTCTCTGCGCCTGGGATGCTGTTCACCTCTCTCCTTATATCTGCTGTTGCTCTGTGTCCCTGCCCTGTCTAGGTCTTTGCGTGCTGGATGACTGCAGGTTCTGTGCTGCATATGCATCTCTGCCACTGTTTTATGGAACCTCTACAACTTTATCTGCATGTGTGAGCTGTTACCTGGACAAGGTCAACCCTGTTTTGCCGTGTGCTGCAGAAGCATCTGAGCTCCCAGCGGCACTGGCATATGTTGCTGGCAGGCATTGCATCCGGAGCGTGCTGTGGTGGCTGAGCATGAGGAGGTGATGCTGCTCCTGCTGTCTCCTCCTCTGTCTTCAGCCCCTCTGCTCTCCTCCCTGCACCTGGTCATTGCTGGATCCTGAAACAGCCACGTGTAATTGTGAATCTGTTCCAATCTGTTGTCACTGCTTAAGGGACGGCCAGCTGCTGGGTGGTTTTGGGATAGAGGTTGCTCAGTCGCATCATTACAGTTATGCTTACTTTCCTTCCTCTGCTGTTTTGTTGGTTAAAGTGTTTGAGGAGTCTCTTGTCTCTGTCAAACACTGTCTCTTTGCTTGTGGGGCAGAGCGGAGCAGGGAGCTGAAGACAGCGGTGGGAGCAGCACTCTGGGGAAGCCTGGAGGGCAGCCGGGCTTGCCCCTAAAGCTTTGCTGGAGATTGGAAGAGTCAGGAGTTACCTACTTCTTTTAAAGCTCAACAAAGTCAGGTGTAAAAATAGTCCTGCAGACGTGTTCATTCAGGAACAGGAGGTTTCTGTCCAGATGCCAAGGTGTGGCAGAACAGCACCCAAGGATGTGCTCAGCTAGGTGCTTGTCTCTTGCTGTTGTCGTTGATCTTAATCGGTTATGAACTTGGATCCAGTTGGGGAACAAAACGGCTCTAACCCTTTGGGCTGGGCAGAGGCCTGGCACTGGAACAGCTGAGCTGGGACTACATGAGCCCCATCCCTGGAGGTGTTCAGGGCCAGGTTGGATGGGGCTTGGAGCTCCTGAGCCAGTGGGAGGTGTCCCTGCCCATGGCAGGGGTGGAACTGGATAGGCTTTAAGGTCTCTTCCCAACCAAACCATTCTGTGATTCTATGAATCTATGGGGAGTTTTTATCTTGGGACATTAACTCCTTGTTCACTGTGCCCCTTCCTATGCTCTTGAACGTCAAGTCCTTTTAGTTAATGTTTATTCGTAGGTTATTGCAGTGAATCCCTCGAGCTTTCTTTTAGTAAGAGAAGCTTCCATTTGAATGTGAGAAATGCCTCTCTTTGCATGCTTCTAGCAGTCCCATGGAGCATATAGGGATATTCACACAGCGGAGACTCTTACCCACAGTCCTGACTGTAAAACTGTGAAATCGGGGTCTTCTCTCTGCTCTCTAGTCCACCCTAGTCAAAGTTGCCCTGGAAAAACGGGACTGTGGGTAACTCTGCTGCACGTGAGTAATCTGATCTCCTGTAACGTGCTTTGCAATGCTACAGGTTTTTATCTGGGCCATGCGCTTGCAGCCACATAGCGTGGTGGGATGCTGACTTGCCGAAACAGGAGCCCTCCCTGCTTGTGCAGAGCAGCCTCACTATGCAGAGGTCAGAGAGGAGAGGCCTGGTGAGGTTTAGTTTAATGCTTTTTGCTTTTCCCTGCCTCTTCCACCCAGAGTTGTGTCCCAGAATGTATTTATTGTGTACATAAACTGTTCCAATTTCTCTCCATTAGGCGTGAGAAGGTCATATTCCCCACCTTGGTCATGGGTAAATGAATTCATTTGCACTGATAAGCTGCATGTGTTTTAACGTTGGTGCTGGGAGGGGCAGAGTTGGTGGTTGTGCTAACAGCATGAGGTAGCTCTCTTTGCATTACAAACTAATGATCAAAGCCAGGGGGAGGGAGGGCTGTAATCTCCCTGTTCTCCTTGCTTTAGATAAACTTCTCTGGTGCTCTGACTTGTCAGACTTATTGCTCTCTTGATCTAATTAACGTCTCTTCAAGTACATGCATGTTTCTGATTGAATTGATTACATCAGAGATACAGGATGAAGTATTGCTGCTGTTAATTCACTGAATTTTGAAAGTTAGTTTGCTCTTTTGTCCTGTTTTTCCATGCTTGTGGGCCATCAGCTTGCTGATGCTCAGATGCCATGGTTCTGGCTAATGGGAAGGCAAACAAAAGCAGAGATGTGCTGGGAGCTTGGAGTGGTCTGAAGTGTGTGGGTGGTCACAGGGCTACTCCTGCTTGGAGTAGCCAGCTCGGGCCAGATGGAGACATTCCCTCTTGTCGTGTCTTCTGTCACTTGGGAGAGGAGGCCTTGTCCTTGTCGTCCTCTTTGCAGAATCACCAGGTTGGAAAAGACCCACTGGATCATCGAGTCCAACCATTCCCATCAATCACTAAACCATGTCCCTCAGCACCCCGTCCACCCATCTTTTAAACCCCTCCAGGGAAGGTGACTCAACCCCCTCCCTGGGCAGCCTCTGCCAGTGCCCAATGACCCTTTCTGTGAAAAATTTTTTCCTAATGTCCAGCCTAAACCTCCCCTGGAGGAGCTTGAGGCCATTCCCTCTCATCCTGTCCCCGGTCACTTGGGAGAAGAGGCCAGCTCCCTCCTCTCCACAACCTTCTTTCAGGTAGTTGTAGAGAGCAATGAGGTCTCCCCTCAGCCTCCTCTTCTCCAGGCTAAACATCCCCAGCTCTCTCAGCCACTCCTCATAAGGCCTGTTCTCCAGCCCCTTCACCAGCTTCGTTGCTCTTCTCTGGACTTGCTCCAGAGCCTCATCCTTCTTGTGGTGAGGGGCCCAGAACTGAACACAGGATTTGAGGTGCAATCTCACCAGTGTTACATTTCCGTGATGGGTGTTTCTCTGCCTCCTTGTGCTGTGGGAGAGTCCTGGGTGTTAAAGCACCAAACTGCCCAAAACCTCGCTGTTTCTCTTGTTTCCCTGATGGTCTGGTCTCCAACGATGCCTTGACCACATCCATTTACTCTTCAGGCTGCACTGTTCAGCTGCCAGAGAATCTTCTGCCGAGTTCTGTTGGATGCGTAGAGCTGAGAGAGTCTTGGAGATAAAGTGCTGAGTACAAAATACAGCTTGAAATACAGTTTAAAGAGTAAAAATCTGTCTTGAGTAGTCACAGGATGGAGAGAGCAGTTGGAAATGGGCACAAAGTCCACACTACTGTAAGGATAGACAGGTAGAAGTATCTGTCAGAAAGCACAGCAGGGGACATTTCCAGCAGGGATTGGTGCTTCTGGCTCCGGTGTCTCAGGAAGCCAAGAGCAAATGCACGGCATGAGCCCTGCAGAGTGTGTTGAGGCTGAGGCTGGGGAAGCGAAGCGAGTGATCTGCCTGGCATTAATCCCTGTGGGCAGCTCTCCAGGCCGTCGGGCAGCATCAGCTCCATGCAGCGGCCCCACATGCCTGCCAGGCCTGGGCAGAGCAGCCGAGGGCTGGAGCAATGCTGGAGCGATGCATGTGCTCCTCTCAGCACTCTCCTGAGACCTCAGAGACCGAGCACAAGGACTTCTCTGCCCAGCTCACTTCTGGGAGGTGAGGCAAGAGTCATCCAGCACTTCTAGTTTGTTATTTTTTACAGCTGCTCTGTTTAATGTATTTTATTTCCTTTTAACTCTGTTTTAACTGTTTTACTCTGTTTTTCTCTCTTTTTTTATGCATTTTTATGTTACGGGCAGAAATCTCTGGCTGGACAAGGCCTTGTTAAGCTCAGCCATAGTGCCAGCTTTCAGTTTCCCCCTGCCCCGAGTTCCTGCCACTATTTGAAGCCTTTCTGGGAAAGGCTTTCAGAAACCCAAAGCTGATGCTTTATCTCTATTTCCACTCCAAGGGCAGGCAGGATGCAATGAGCAGTGCAGGTGACTGGCTCCAGGAGCTGATCCTGGGAGAAGCTGTTACAAAAAAGTCACTCATGGCTGCTTTCTTCCTTTATTTTTTTAATTAGCAAACAATGGGGAAACCTCAAAAGGCTTCTAAATGGAGTTTTGGTCTCTTCCACCCTCAGCAGAAAGCCTGCTTGTGTCTCCCTCATAAGTTGCAGTGCTGCGGGCCTCCTTGCCTTGAGCTGGTTAATGCTTAACTCTTGCAGCTCTCATCCTCCTGCTGTCCTGGCTCTGCCAGGGCCCTTGGTCTCCCTTCTTGTTCCAGGCATCACTGGATTATTTGTGGCACAAGTGATTTAGGCAGAGTCCTATCCAATCCAAGTGGTGGTTTCAGGGGCTTCTGGCCTTGTTTGCATAGTTCTTGAAGGTGGAAAAGGGCACTCAGACTGCTAAAGATGCCTCTGAGCAGGAGCTGAGGAGCATTAGAGATGTGTCGCTTTATTTAAAAGGAGAAACTGCCTGCAGAGGCAGATCTGTTGCATGAGGATGACTGCAGGGAGGTGTTCTCCCCACTAACAGAGCTTGGGTGCTGGAACCCCAGTTTGGGAGCAGATGGGGCCCCAGAAATAGTCATATTTGAGGAGTTTGTAGTACTCGCTGCGTCCTTGGTGTAGGGCCAACACCCCATGTTGGGTTTTGATTCTGATCCATCATGTTGGGGAGGCAGTGGGTGATGGCAGGGAGGTGCCTGGTGGCAGGGAAAGGCAGCTGGCCTGGTGCAGAGGGGGAATAATGTGCCGTGGCCTTGAAAGGGATGGATGCTTCTCTGCAGCCTGTTATTCCCACCATGCTGCGCTGGAGGCAGAGTGGCCAGGGAGGTGGCCAGGGTCATCCCGTAGTGTCCGTCTTTCACAAAGAGCAGCTCTGAATTGAGTGCAGGGAACACGACAAAGCTACAGAGTTTGGCTTTAACGTAACTCATCGACTGTGAGCACTCCCAGGCTAGTGAGGGTCACTCTTTTCCAGCCCTTTCAAAAGGGAGCAAAATACCATGTGTTAATCCCATTTAGGGTTTTTTTTCTCCCTGCTCTCCTTGGTAAAGGTGCTTTCCAGCTGATAACCAATGTGTGGAGTCATACTGGGATCAGGTTGGCTTCACGCCCCTTGATCCAAATGGGAATGGTGCAATACACATCCCTAAGACTCTTCAGCAGGTTTTTATTGCCAGCAGCCAGGGAGGCACTTTCCTTTGGAAGCAACACTTAAACAGGAGCTGAAGTTTCCAGCTCGGTGGGGAGGAGGTGGGGAAGGTGGTTTCTCCCTGCTATGACCCAGACTGAGCTGATGTGGATGTTTAACAGGAAGATAGGGAAAGGAAACAGCCTGGGTCCCTGTGGCAGCGAGTGGTGTTGCCATGGGAATCTGTCCTCGCTAGCAAGTGTGGAGATTCTACCTCTTCCTCCACTCTTCTCGAAGGATTTTGAAGCCACTTGGTGCAATGGCAGCAGCCTCTGGGTTTGCTGGCAGGGAGTTTGCATCCCTGATCCAGGAGGTGTGAGGCCACCAGTGAATGCAGGAAGGGAGTACGGGTAGGCAGTGTGGAGCGGGCGCTGCTCTGTCCTGGGGATGTTGCTTGCACCTTGGTGCCTTGGGCAGCTGGAGGGATGTGCTCCTCTGAGCACTTGCAGCGGGTGCAGCCTGAGCTCCAGTGTCAGCAGCTCCCAGGCGGCCGTTTCCTTGTCAGTAGAGCCACTGCACTTCTTTTTCATCTTGTTTGTGCTCACTGTGGTTCTCCTGAGTTGCTCCTTCTTGCAAGGATCGATCTGAGTGGCATCTTCTGGGGTGCTCGTTTAGTGCCTCATTGCTTGGAGCAGGTGGATGTGGGGACGTGTCCTGCCTTGCTAGGGTGTGCAGTTCACTCACCTCTGCAGTTACAGCCCTGGCCGTGAGGGCATGGGCTGGGCGAGCTGGCCAGAGCCAGGGATGCAATTCCTGTGATTGTTAAGGCTGGGCTGAGGGTGGGCAGCAGAGGGCTTCTCTGGGCAGGTGCCGTGGGGTGAGCCTGGTTACAGATCTGTCAAAGCAGAAACAGGAAAGCTGTCAGATCCAGATGCTTCTCTCCCAGACCCCGCAGGAAGCTGGGTTCTCCATACCTTCATCTAACCCAACAGCCTGTGAAAGGGGGGAGCACATAAATCCTGGAGTTGTGGAGGCCCAGAGGAGCCCCTGCTGCACGGCAGCCGTGGGTAGCATAGTGGAGAGGCAGCTCCTCGGTGCTGGAATTCCAGCTGAGCTTGTGTCCCTTGGCTGTGTCCGTGTGTCCATCCATCCCCGTTCCAGGGTGGTGCTGGCCCCAGCCCTGCTGTGCACCTGCTGGGACAGCACCGCGGCGCTGCCTTCATGGCTGCAAACCCTGGCTCCCTGGCCTGCGGGCAACGATAAAGGGGGAAGAGGAGCTGGTGGTGGGGACCAAGTCTGCAGTGCGGCTCTGCCTGGTGCCTTCGGTGTGCAAACTGTAGCGAGTAGCACAGACTCACTCCAGGCAAGAGATCAGCACCCACCCTTGCAGCCAGAGGTGGGAGCCCTGTCCCGTCTTCATGATGAGGGTGGGGAGGCCCTGGCCCAGGTTGCCCAGAGCAGGAGTGGCTGCCCCATCGCTGGAGGTGTGCAAGGCCAGGTTGGATGGGGCTTGGAGCCCCTGATCCAGTGGGAGGTATTCCTGCCCATGGCAGGGGTGGAACTGGAGGGGCTTTGACGACCCTTCCAACCCAAACCTTTTTATGATCCTTGTCATATGTTGGCCTTGCTCCTGCACCCTCTGGGCAGCCACAGTCAGGGCAGCAGATGCAGTGGGAAGGGAGGAGAGGGCTATGTCTTCCAGCTGCTAGTGGGGGGAAAAGGTGAATGGTGCCATCTTCTGGGGCTGCTTCTTGTTTAATGGCCTGTCTCTTGTTGCTTTTCAGGGCAGTAAACGGCTTCGATCAAGGCCCTCCTGGACTGGGAGCATCCCGACCATCCTCAGCGCCTGGCATGCTCCCCCTGAGCGTATGAGCTCACAGAAACTCGTGTTCGGACTTGCGGGTGCTTTTCTCAGCCAACTAAGAGAAGAACAACTCCCTCTTCCTCCCCATTCGTGCCCCGCTGGAACACGACCCGTGCCGTGCTGCCCGAGGAGCCCCTGTGCTCGCGACCTTCCATGTCCTGTTAATGCAGTTCATTGTTTCTCCCATCGCGGATGGTCTCTTGACGTGGCCCCAGGGCCTGTGCCGCACAAGCAGAGTCGTGCTCGGAGTCACGCTGCGCTCTGTTTTTCAGGGGATGCAGGGGTCCTGCTTGCCAAACTGTAGCCAGGCAGCCCTTGGCCCCTTGCTTTATCTCCTCTCTAACTTAAGTTTGGTGCGACACAAATGTTGGCCGCTTCTCCTCTCCCTGCCTGCTCCAGCATCCTCCTGCTTAGGAGGTGCAGCTGCTGGCCTGCTAGTGCAGCTCAGACCTTGTGAGCGGGGCCCTGGATGCAGCTGTGTCGTGGTGGCACTTTGGACATTGGCACCTGGGAATCGGATCAGGGTACGTGGCTCGGTTACTGCAGCTCCATGAATGCCAGCTGGGCAGGTTCATCGTTGTGGCTGCCTCTGCTGGAGCAGGCATGGGGGAGGCACGTGCCCTGCCTCAGCTCTGGCTGTGCCGCTCGGGGCTCCAGGAGCAGGCAGGGAGCTGCAGGGTGATGGGCGCAGCTCTTGCACATGCCAGCCACATCCCCGCATGCCTTGGCATGAGCTGGCAGGGCTCAAGCGCTCTCCCTCGGTGTTCCTCTGCCCACACCAGTGGGAGCCGGAACACAACTGGATGCTGCAATGCTGCTGGTGCCTCCAGCTGTGTTCCTGGGGCACAGCCTCAGCCCTGCTGTTCCGCCCCTCCACAGCAAGGATGCCACAGGAGAGGCTGGAAGCTGCTCATCCACCAGGCTGTAGCCCCACGCCCCCCTCCCTGCATCCATCCCAGCCGTGCTCCGCTCTGAAATCCGGGACGGGATGTTGCAGTGTCACCTCCAGGCTTCTGTGACAGTTTTGGGCGACTGTGTCCGTGTGGGTCTGTGTGTGGTTTTCTGTCTATGTGCCTCCGAGTCGGTGGATTTTAAAACGAGCCAGTAAATCCCACTGGGGTTTGAGCAGTGGGGTTGGAAATCATCATTCCCTGCCTGCTCTGTCGCATTCCGGTGGATCTGCAGCCCTCAGCTGGTTTATTCACAATCAAACCCCTTAGACCCTGCAGGAGGGAGGTGGGACCCCCCCTGCTCTTTGGGATTGTGTGGCCACTCCTTCCCTCTGCCCCCTCTGCTGCATCCGACTGTTTACATTTGTTTTACTGTACATAGGGTTGTAAACACAAACGCCTTGGCCCGAGCACTCTGTACATAACTCAGGCTGCGTAGCTTTATTTATTCCGAAGCTCTCTGGCAGGTGTCACTAGGACGGTGCTCCCCACTGCGGCGGTGACACAGGTCATGGTGTGGCTTAACAACAACGTGAGAGTCATCTTCTAAAAATAAACTTCTTTTAATGTGGAATCCGTGGATTTTGCAGAACCGGTGGCCGTGGCTGCATTTTGTCCTGCAGGGGTTTGGGCTGAGCCCGACAGGGGTTGGTGCTGCTGCTCCGTGCTGCCAGGCAGCTCCCTCACCCTGGGTCGAGGAGTGTTTCCTCTTCATTCCCTTTGTGGGCAGAGAGCACCAGGCACTGCTGGCTGGGAAACGCCTCTGCTCCCGGCACAGAAAGCCCTTGAGATGCAGCTGGGGAAGCAAGGGAGGCCTCTGGCTGCCCCCGCCAGGGAGTTGTGCCTTCTGGGAGCAGCCAAAAGGCATCTCCTCTGCTGGACAGTGGGCTGGGGCCCTTTCCCAGGGGGCTCCTTCTATGCCAGGGTGCCTGGGAGCTGCTGACACCCATGGCTTTGCTGGCGTGCTGCTGTTCCATCCCACAGAGAGGTTGGTGCAGCCTCTGGCTCAGCTGTAGCCTGGATGCTCCCAAGATCCCACAAAGCCACTGGGCGGGGGGGGAGGGCTGCTGCCTGCTCAGAGCTGGTGGTGTCACAGCCCCATAGAATCACAGACTGTCCTGAGCTGGAAGGGACCCAAGAAGGTTTTTTGAGCCCAAGTCCTGTCCCTGCACAAGACACCACCCCAACTGTGAGGCTGAGGGCGTTGGCCAAAGGCTGCTGGGATATTGTCAGCCTTGGTGCTGTGCCTGCTGCCCTGGGAGCTGTTCCAGTGCTCCACCACCCTCTGGGGGAAGAACCTGCCCCTAATGTCCAACCTAACCCCTCTCCTGACATCTTGCTGCTATTCCCTCGGGTCCTGTCATTGGTCACCAGAGAGAAGAGCTCAGCACCTGCTCCTCCTTCTCCCCTTGTGAGGAGCAGCAATGAGGTCTCCCCTCAGTCTCCTCCAGGCTGAACAGACCAAGTGACTTCAACTGCTCCTCACACAGTTTCCCCTCTAAACTTCCCCGACTCCGTGCCCTCCTCTGGACGCTCTCCAGCAGCTTCAGATCCTTTTTATCCTGTGGTCCCAGAACTGCTCCCAGTGCTCAAGGTGGGACCACTCCAGTGGGGAGCAGAGCAGGACAATCCCCTCCCTCACCCGGCTGGTGATGTCATGCTGGACACACCCCAGGACACGGTTGCCCCTCTTGGCTGCCAGGGCACTGCTGGATCATGGTCCCTTTGCGCAGGGCTGCTCTCCAGCCTCACACTCCCCAGGCTTTGTCCTGGGTGCTCTCCTCCTCCTGCCAGCACTGCCCCATCCCTGGGCACCTGGCAGCACCCTGGCCTCCTGCTGGGAATCCTAGAATGGTTTCACATGGAAGGGAGCTTTAAAGGCCACCCAGTCCAAGCCCCCAGCAGTGATCCCTGCCTCACAGGAGCCCTCCTCTCTCCTGAAGGTTCCCTGCTGGGAACAGCCCCTGCAGGACTCCCAGCAGCTGCCACAGCCTTGAAGAGACACATGAAATGTGCCCAGGAAGGAGCAGGGTTGAGGCGCTTGAGACCAGCCCCTCTGTGCTTTGAGTCTTCCAGAGCCCAGGCCAGGGGACTTGCACCAGGGGAATTATTTTCAGGCAGGCATCTCCCTTGGCTCCCCCCAAACGAGGGAGAGCTGGGAAAGGCTGCCAGCTCCAAGGCAAAGCTGTGACTACATGCAGCTTTTGTTACTGAGATTTACATCAGTCCCATCAACATCCTCATCCCCCCAGGACTGGTGAACCTAGCTCAGGCATCAGGACTGAACCCAAACCCTGTCCCAGCCTTCACCAGGGATGAGAAACCCTGGGCCCAGCTCAGTCCTCTCCCAGCTGCAGGAAGCAAAGCAGGATGAGATCAGTCCCTGCCTTTCCCAGGTGGGGTGGAAGCACACCTGTAACCCACCCACCTTCCCCACCCCAATCACCTCCCTCCACTGTGGGTCCATCCCAGCCCTGTTTTCCATGAAGACACAGCAAACAGCGTCCACCCAGCCAGGGAGCCGAGCAGGGCCAGGGTCAGGGCCCCACTGCTCACAGACTGGCAAGTGGAGCCGGTCCTGCCCCCCAAGAATCCCCTAAAGAGGAATCAAACTGCTGGGAAAACAGGCAGGAGGGGGTGAAGTGCCCTTACCACCCAAAGGCAAAGGCTCAGCCCCAGGCAGGTCATCTCTGCAAAAATCCCAAGCAAACACACCAGGAAAAAGGGAAAAGGCAGCTTCCAGTCATAATTCTCATTTATTAAGGTCTATGCCAGCCTCAGGAGATCACTCTTCCTGTAAGTAAACAGAGCAGGCGGCCACAGCTATAATGAATAAATTTATTGTCTTACAAAAATCATTGTCTAGAAATATGGGTATACAAGAAAACGAGATATTTGCAGTCAGGTGCCTGGTGGTCAACAGCCAGTTCGCTTAAAAATATCCAAACACACAACAAAACCTTTGCAACGGATGTTAAAGCTTTTAACCAAAAAAAAAAAAAAAAAAAGGAACTCCATGGATTCCAAGCCTGTGGCAGAGGAGGCTTCCTAATTAACACTGATTCATTGTCACTAATACCAGTAATACCACTTGGACTAGAGAGGTACATGATATGAAGCACAGTCAAAATTAATACATTAAGTCACTGTTATAGAGGCAAATCATAGAAGAAACGCTGTCTCAGTACGGTAGTGTCGAAGGCACTTTCTGTAATGTCAGCTTTTCGGCTATTTTAAACAAAAATAATGCTAACTACTCGCTGTAATACTGCTCAAAAGAAAGAACCACCAACAACAACGAAGGATTCACATCCACTGGCTTGTTAACTCGCAGGCAGGCAACATCCATCCCAGAGCCCCTGCAGCCTCCACACTGCACAGAGCGGGCACCCTCGGGAACGCCGGCCTGGCTGCCGGGGCAGCCCCTGAGCCCCCGCCCACGATGCAGACACTTGGCTCCATGAGGACCAACTCAGCCATACAGTAATAAATTAGTTTTGCCTGTGTTGTATGTTTATTTCCTGCTGTTCGCGTTATCTTAGCTGGAATATATACAGGATCTGCTGGGCATGGAAATCGCACGTCTCTAGAGGCGGGAGCACTGTACAGGTGAGGAAGGGTAATGCTAGCCCAGCATGTGCCTGTGCTGCGGGGACACTGACTGATGACGCAGGTGCTGAGAACACTTCAAAATGGTATTGCGGGTCAAAAATGGACACTACTCACTCATTCCTACATTTCCCTCTAACGCTTCCCAAGGCCTGTTCACAGTTTGCTCGCTGATTGTGTGCTGATCACAACAATTAGGAGAAAAGAAAGATACAGGTGCAGTTTGGTCTTCAATGATCCAGCCAATGCGAGGCAGGTGAGGGCTGGCTGAGCACAGAAGCGGCGGAAGGATGTTGTCCGTACAACAGAGCATGCATAGCCATGACAATGGGTCTGTCCCAACGCCCACCCTCGGGGAATGACGTTTCTCAATAAAAAAAAGTTTCCTCCTTCACATGGTGCTTTATAAAATGGCTTCGCAATGAGTATCAGGAAAATGGATGCACTGAACAGAGACGATCCCGTTCTGTTTACTCTATAAAAAAAGCAGTTGTACCTATATCTGAGCAGGGCAAGGCTGGAGAGCCGTAAGACAGAGGTGACCTCCACTAGGGAACCTTGTAGCATGCTGACATTTCGTAAGGCAGAGTTACGGCCACAAGGCAGTCTGGTGGTCAGGAAAGTCCTCCTCCTCCTGCCGACTACTGGGTAACGAGTCTCTGCATGCAAATGGTGCGAGGGGCTCTACTCCGCAGGGGCCAGCTGCGCTTCGTTCACGTCACTGCCTTTGCTCTCTGCGTCATCATCCGAGAGCTCCAGAGAAGCCCCTTCAATATGCAGCTGGCGTCTCCCAGACCGGCTCGAGGAGAAGGTGATAGGGCCTCCCCTCCTGCCAACGAGAAGCAGAGAGCGATCTCTGATGGGCTGCATCCCGCACTCAGCCTGAGTCCTGGCGGAAGCCCTCCTGACTGCACCATAGGGAATGCGGCAGCTGAGCTCCAGGCCACCCACAGGGCAGATCTCACACACCATGTTTTGAAACCCATTCTCACTAAAGGGTCAACACATAGTGTGCAAACACATTCAGGTACTCTGAAATTCCTGCTCAGCCTATACCATCACCTTATCCTGGCAAGTAAAACACCGTCTGTACAAGCACCAAGTGCAGACCAATAACTGAACAGAGCGGGCTCCCTGAAAACCATCACCTGCTCGCTTTAGTGTTGCGCTGCACCCCACAGCTCTTCCCCAAGCCCACCAGCTCAGCTCTCTCCCTGTCAAGGTGGTTTTCACCCTGCAGCAGCCTCACTGCTGCTGACTCCTGCCTGTACTCAATACAGACCTCAACCTCCCAAAGAGCTGCTCCCCAGGGAAGCGCTGACACACCAGGGTGGGTCAGGAACAGGGTTCTACCAGGCAGGGACAGCCCAACTGAGCTGTCTCCTCTGTCACATTTACCTACAGCTGGATTGAACTTGCAGCCCCAGGAAACTTGCCAGTGTAAGCTCTAATGGGTTCGGGCTCAAGAGCTGTTGGGAACATCCTTCTGGCCTCATAGCTTCCTTGTTATCATCAGGCTCATTCTGTCCTTCCCAGTAAGCTCCAGTTTGACCCATCTCCTAACATCAGCAGCTCTGCCTCTGCAGTTCCACAGCTTGATGTTTCCCAGGAATGCATTATGGAGAGGACCTGTGGGCACATGAGGGCTCAAAGAGAACCCTGCCTGCTGTGCTGGCACCACTCACCTTAGTCTGTTCTTCAGGGTGCTGACCTCTCGGCTCAGGCCCTCATTTGCCTCTGTGGCATCATCCAGCTCACGCTGAAGTTTGCGTCGGGAAGCATTTGCACGTGTGGCTTCCTCTTCAGCCTCCTCCAGCTGGCGTTTGAGCTGCTTCATTCTGGCATTTGCCTTCTCCATCTAGAACACAAACCCAGGCACTCAGACCAAATAAGACAGTCCCACAATGCAGGGTTAGAGAATCCCCTGTTCTTCCCCTCTCCCACTAGGTATGAACTTCCAGTCCCAGTGCAGAACTCCAGCCTGGACTCCTGAGGCTGGGAGAGCAGGATGCATCACAGACCATTGACACCAGAGGGGTTTGGACTGCCAGGAACTACTCTACTGCTGTAGTCGTCACAATAGACTCCCTTAGATCTTGTCAGTAACATGCTTCTTGGTGAGCTTTTTCCACTCCAAGAACAGTTCCATTTGCCTTTTGTGAGGAACAAGCCTCAAAACTCCCTCCCTACCTGCTCCTTGTACTGGTCCGCATGTCGACGCTCATCTTCCACCTGCATGAAGACTTCTTTCAATTTCTTCTCTGTACGACGGACCAGTTTGTTAGCAGCTGCTCTTTCCCTAGATTCATAGAATGACAGAACAGTTTGGGTTGGAAAGGACTTCAAAGCTCATCCAACCTCCTCCCACAGGCAGGGACACCACCCACTGGATCAGGGGACTCAGTAATAGAATAATCAAAACCCGTGGTTTGTCTCAGTACTGGAAGGCCAGAACACAAGACCTGTCCTTTTGGAAAGGCTCTTTCTTCCCTGTGTAACTGATACTCTAGTCCCCTTAACATGCCTGCGACTGTTAGCAGAACTGACTCATTTTTAGTGTGCTGGGTGGAGCTTTGACCGCAGGAAGTCAGCGCTGGAACACTAAATATGGCGTGTGAGCTAAAAAGAGGGATAAGAAGGTGCCTTTTCACAGCAAGATGAAACAGAGCATCTTTAGTTATTGCCAACCAGTAACAGGGTCCTCTCACAGAGCCAGAAGGACAAAAACCACTGAGATGATGGATAAGAGAGTGCAACTGCGGAGCTGGGGAGGAACTAGCTCAATAAACATGGGGAGGACCAAGACAGCAAGCACAGAGGCAGAGCTCACTGCAGGAAGAGTTCTGCTGAGCACAGGATTCATCTGAACTAATTTCTGCTATTACACCTACACTGTTCAACCCACTTCCCCTAACCAAGGAGGCCAGGAAGCTCAAAGGGGTGTTACATCTTGTTCCAAGGAACTTGTGCAGCACCTTGTGGATCCTGAGACTGCCAGGTGACACATTCATCTGCAGGAGTTAACTCAGCATTTTTGATTACAGAGCAAATCAATTCTGAAACCTTCAGTCACAGTTACTTTACAGCTGTCTTGACAAAGTGTGTTCCCTGAATAGGAGCTTTCCAGATAAGCCCTGCTGCCTCACATCTCAGCCCTACAAGAACTTACAGCATGGAGGTTTCAGATACTCAGCTGACAGAGCCACAGGGCAAACAGGATTTTTTCCTTACTTGGCTTCTTGCTCAAGCTGTTCTTCCAGCTGCACAATCTTGGCTTCTAGAGTAGAAATTGTTGCCTTGAACTTAGACTTCACAGATCCCTCCAACTCCTGCAGCTTGGCTTTCAGCTCTTTGTTCTGCCTCTCCAGTTGCTGCCGTGCATTTTCACTCTTCTGGGCAGCGCTGCGCTCCCCAGCCAGCTCGGAATTAAGCGTGTCAACCTTTGAGGAGAAGAACAGAAGTTCATTTGGTGCTAATTCAGAGCCTCCACTCAACTGCACACAAATTGCCCCTCCAGCATTGCCAATCACAGAATCACCTGCAGCGTGGTCTTTCGGAACCGGTCATTGAGAAGCTCCATGTTGCTCTGCTCTTCCTCGAGCTCTTCCTCCAACTGTGCAATCCGAGCTTCCAGCCGGCGCTTCTCATCCAGCAGCGCTGACCTAGAAAGGAAGAATTTGGGTCAAGACACAGTCAGATCAGATACAAAGCAACAGGCTAGTTTGCTTCTGATACTTCAGGCTAGTTTGCTTCAGGCATTGCAAACTGTCATGAGAAGCTACTGCGTCAGCAATTCTCTTAATAATAGCAAGGAATTTTTATGATGAAGACAGGCCGATATGGAATCTGCAAGCGGACTACTGAGAATTCCAGCTGCTGATGCCCGAAGTTCTTCCAATGCACAATTAATACAGTTGATGACTCACTTTCCTGAAGCACTGTTTGCAATCTCATCAGCCAGCTCATCCCTCTCTTGCTCAGCATGACGACGAGCTCTTTCAGATGCAGCAAACTCCTGCAAACGTTTAGGAAGAAATTCATTACAGCATTAGGAATGTCAAAACTTCTGCCAACAGTTCATCCTAATAGGCTTCTGGGAGATGCTGTGAGGGTGATATCCATAAGATCTTTTAAGGGACGAGCAGAACCAACAACTGAGGAAGCTAGCAGGACATACCATCTTATTTCCCCCCTTAACTGCCATATGACTGCAATGGATTTCCCGTTTCTCCCTGTCCTTGAGAGTTCCTTACAGAAAGGAAAAAAATCTGTGAAGATCCATAACATTCAAGCCCTAAACAGCAGGAGAAAATGATTCTGTCATGTGCTTTAATAAACACATTCAGGAGAAGGTGGGCACTGCATAAAGCAAATTCTTTAGGTTCTTATGGAATATATTGTAGGAACAGAAGCCAAGTATAAAAGCTTTAGGACAGCTGTATAAATGGCACTGAACTTCATTATAAGTTGAGCTGCTCAAGTATGAGAAAGGCAGTGAAGCTGGTGAAGGGACTGGAGAACAAGCCCTATGAAAGGTGGCTAAGGGCCCAGGAGCTGTTTAGCCTGGAGAAGAGGATGTTGAGGGGAGACCTCATCACACTCTGCAGCTCTCAAAGGAGGTTGTAGTGAGGCGGGTGCTGATCTCTTCTCCCAGGTGGCAGGCAATAAGATGAGAGGAAATGGCTTCAAGTTGCACCAGGGGAGGGCTAGATCAGAAATCAGAAAAAAATTCCTCACTAGAAGGGTTACTGGACACCAGCAGTGGTTGCCCAGGAAAGTGGTGAAGTCAAAGTGATTACTTCAGCTTCGGTCTACAGCTCACACCGAGGCAGCCGCTCACACAAGGCCACTGTGGTAGATGTCCAATCTTGTGGCAGACCAAAGAGATAACAAGAAATACACAACACGGAGCAGGACTGAGAGCTCTTACATGGATCAGCAACAGTGAGGGAACATGTGCACAGAGGAAAAACGGATGAGGACCTAGGCAGGCAGTGATAAATCTCTACAAGTGGAAAGGGTCCACTGACAAACTGGAGAGACTGGTTTTGATGAATTTCAAGTAATCAATTCCAGTACTGACACTGTGACTGCACCTTCCACCTTTGGACCATCTGGCTAATTTTAAAGAAGCCGCAATCTGTTTAGGCAGAGAAATGAAGTCCAGATCACTGGGATGACTCCTACAAAGCTATACAGAACTTCCTAACAACCTGGGACAGGAGGGAGGAGGAAGATCTCCAGGCTCTTGTTTCTCTGTTCAACTCACTTGATTCCCTTTCCCCTCCGCCCCCCTTCTTACTGCAGCAAGAAAAACAAATTCCTTAGATTTCACCCTCACCTCCTGGAGCTGGAGTATTTCTGCTTCAAGACCTTTGAGCTTCTTTTCACTCTCTTTGGACTGTGCAAAGATCTCATCTCTGGACGCACGGGCTTCCTCCAGCTCCCGCTGGTAGTCTTTCATTTGAGCCTGCAGTTGGAAAGGACAGGGAAGAAAAAAGCAAACATGCTGCATTAGGACAACCAGGAAATTTATTAGCAGCTCGGAAGCATTTTGGCCCTTCAGATGCAAACCCTTCCTTCCAAGTGTTTTCAGTCAAATACATTTTCCATTCTTGTTTTCAATGTAAAACCTCATTTTCTCATCATTCCATTGCTCATTCCACATCAAAAAGATCTCATACGGCTTCATTTAATTTATGAGTGTTTCTTGTGGGATAAACATGTCAAGTAAAGGGCTGCTCCATTACATTTACTGTGAATCTTGCAGAGAGAGGTAGCACTCTTGGAAAAAAGTCTATTTACTTACATTGAGCAGTAAAATCTGTTATAAGTGCGCAGGGTAAGGAATCTTTCAGTGCAGAAGTAACACAATTCACCATTTTCACACAGAATCACACAGAATGACCAGGTTGGAAGAGACCCACTGGATCGTTGAGTCCAACCATTCCCACCAATCCCTAAATCATGCTCCTAAGCACCTCATCTACCCTAACCTTAAACACCTCCAGGGACGGTGACTCAACCACCTCCCTGGGCAGACTGTTCCAATGCCTAACCACCCTCTCTGTGAAGAATTTCTTCCTAATCTCAAGCCTAAATCTCCCCTGGCGGAGCTTGAGGCCATTCCCTCTCGTCCTGTCCCCTGTCACTTGGGAGAAGAGGCCAGCTCCCTCCTCTCCACAACCTCCCTTCAGGAAGTTATAGAGAGTAATAAGGTCTCCCCTCAGCCTCCTCTTCTCCAGGCTGAACAACCCCAGCTCTCTCAGCCGCTCCTCATAAGATTTGTTCTCCAGCCCCTTCACCAGCTTTGTTGCCCTTCTCTGGACTCGCTCCAGAGCCACAACATCCTTCTTGTGGTGAGGGGCCTAGAACTGAACACAGTACTCGAGGTGCAGTCTCACCAGTGCCGAGTACAGAGGGAGAATAACCTCCCTGGACCTGCTGGTAACGCCGTTCCTGATACAAGCCAGGATGCCATTGGCCTTTTTGGCCACCTGGGCACACTGCTGGCTCATGTTCAGTCGGTTGTCAACCAGCACCCCCAGGTCCTTCTCCTCCTGGCAGCTTTCCAGCCAGGTTTCTCCTAGTCTGTACCTCTGCTTAGGGTTGTTGTGTCCCAAGTGCAGGACCCGGCATTTGGCCTTGTTAAACCTCATGCCGTTGGTCTCAGCCCAGCAGTCCAGCCTGTTCAGGTCCCTTTGCAGAGCCTCCCGACCCTCCAGCAGATCCACACTTCCACCCAGCTTGGTGTCATCTGGAAACTTGCTAAGGGAGAACTCGATGCCTTCATCCAGGTCCTTGATAAAGACATTGAACAGGACTGGACCCAGGACTGAGCCCTGGGGAACCCCACTTGTCACTGGCCTCCAGCTGGATTTAACTCCATTTACCACCACCCTCTGGGCCCGGTCATTCAACCAGTTTTTCACCCAGGAGAGTGTGCGCCCGTCCAGGCCAGAGGCCGACAGTTTCCGAAGCAGAATGCTGTGAGAAACTGTATCAAAGGCTTTACTGAAGTCCAGGAAAACCACATCCACAGCCTTTCCCTCATCCAAGAGTTTAGTCACTTGGTCATAGAAGGTGATCAGATTACTCTGGCAAGACCTGCCTTTCATGAACCCGTGTTGACTGGGCCTGATCACCCGGTTCTCTTGCAAGTGCTTCATGATCGCACTCAAGATCACCCGCTCCATGACTTTCCCCGGTACCGAGGTCAGGCTGACAGGCCTGTAGTTCCCCGGATCCTCCCTGCGCCCCTTCTTATAGATGGGCACGACATCAGCCAGCCTCCAGTCCAGCGGAACCTCCCCAGTCATCCAGGACTGCTGGAAGATGATGGAAAGGGGTTTGGCCAGCACATCCGCCAGTTCCCTCAAAACTCTTGGGTGGACTCCATCTGGCCCCATAGACTTGTGGGCATCTAGCTGGGCAAGCAAGTAAATACTCAGCCTTCCATTAGGACATTGTTAGCACAGACAGACTTTATCTCACACAAGTTTGACTTGAGGTGCTAAAGGACTAAAAAAAGCTGGAGAAACTGCATTGGAGTTGTACCCGTGTCCTCCAGTCCCACCAGTCCCAAGGCTGCTTATTTCAGGTGCTTTCAGAAATGCAGGGAGATCTGGTGTGAACCCTGTATCTGACCTCTCCTCTTGAAACAGAGATGCAGGATACTGCTAGGTACCAGTATTTCTTGCTTTAATCTATGCTCCCTCCTCACCCATTGTCTAGACTCAGTTCCAGTATTGCCCTTGTTCAGATGCAGCAGGATCAGATGCAGGACTGCCAAAGAATAGAGCCGACAAGGCAGAACGGCAATTTCATTTGCCTCACACTCCTGTAGCTTCAGGCCGTGGCACTGAAAATTTTTGGCAAAAATGAACCCTACCAAATGTTGAATGTTTGTTGGGAATGGGAAATAAATCCTTGACACAAGGATGAGGTTTATTTTCTTGCCAGACTAAAAGGAATGGGCACCTCAGAGCTTTGTAAGTTTTATTTGCTTTTAAACCTTCTTTTTCTCTGGAACATTTTGGGCTGAAGATGCCTTACAAATTCAGCTCAGGGAAGCAGCCAGCAAGACCTGAGCTCACAACAGTAAATTCAAAGGTGTAAATAACCATAAACTTTAGAAATGCAACCTTGGAAGCCACACTCAGTAATACCTCATGCAAAGCACTGAAATAAAGACACAGATGAATACTGAATACAAGTGCACATGGGACAATCGTGACAAGCTGTGCCTACCTGGAGCTTGCGTAGCTGTTTGATGGCTTCATCTCGAGCCTTGTTTGCAGCTTCTATCTGACCTTCCAGGTCTTTCAGATCCATCTCCATTTTCTTCTTTGCTGCCACAGCAAGTGCCCTCTGTTTGCGCTCATCTTCCAGTTCTGCCTCTAGCTCTCGCACCTGGGAAATCAAGGCATTTAACAGGCTCTGTTCCCAACAAAATGGTCAATGAATCCAAAAGGCCCTTGCAAAGCAGAATTAACATTACTCAACTGGAAGCTACATGGGAAGACACTGCAGGTGGCAAAAAACCCCCACAAATCGGAAGCAGAGATCTCCAAAATGACTAAAAGGAGGACAAAGACAAGAACTCAGTGCATGAAGTGCTTCCATCTCATCTGTTCAGGTGCTCAGTGATCCACTTCTTGCCCAGCACATTTAGCTGTTGCTCTGGGGCAGACATCACTAATTCAGATAAAACCACTAGTAGAATCACCTCATTTTCTTGTGAAGAAACCAAAATCATTCTGAGATAGCTGTGCCACCAGTACCCATACACCAACACCTTTCTTCCAAACCAGAATAGCCAAGTATCTCAGCAGCCAGCCAACATGAGCAAAGCCAAACTCATATACATCAGTAACACTGAGCCAGAAATACCAGTGCTTACCAATGTGAAAGAATATATTGTGTTTTAAACCAAGCCTGCTTCTCAAGAGCTCTTGTCCAGTGCAAGATAAGAGCAGTTGTGCATTTCAATAGCCTTCAAAAGCCTTTCAAGCCATTGTTTGTGTTTAGTTCTGAGCATGTTCTACATTGGTGATGCTCAGTAATTCTAAGTTTTTGTTTTCTTGTGATAAATCTTGAGATAATAGGTGGGGGTTTCACTTAAAGGTTTAGAAACCTTAATTTAGAACCACCAAGTATGAGATTTTAAAGGCATTTCTTGACAATTCTAGTAAAGCAGATCTGAAGAGACCTGAGTGTGGCAAATCTGGAATCTTTGCCACGATTTTCATGTGAGGAACTGTTCGCTTACAGTCTTTCAGTTTATGCTGGTGTATGTGGATTTGCTCCTGTACACCAAACAGGATGGGCCAGAAGGGCACCCATGCAGCAAGTGCCAGATCAATGTGTGTGCTGAGTGCTTTTGAGGAAAAATCCAATCAGATTGGAGAACCATCATGAGCAGGCTGACTTTAACAGTTACAGTGGCCAGTCCTCTCAAGACCTAGTCTGTCATAAAGGCTGCTTGGGATTCCTACAGGATGGGATCTTTAAGCAAATGGGTTTATTTTTCTGGTAGCAAATGACCACTGAAGCCACAGAGCTTTGCAAAGGATCCTCACACCCTTCCCATTATGAAGTACAGTAAAACACATACTTGTTTAACCAGCATCCTTTTTTTCTCTTCATTCTGTTCATCTCTGGCTTGCAGATCTCTCTCAAACTGGGCTTTCATGGCTTGCATGTTCACCTCCAGACGAAGCTTAGCATCTTCGGTGGCCTGCAGCTCATCTTCCAGTTCCTCAAGCTGAGTCCTCATCTCCTCAACCTGTTGCTCCAAAGTTCGCTTTGACTTCTCCAGTTCATGGACCTAAGCCCAGAACATTAATCAGACCCCTTCCCATATACAACATGTGATGTTCTGAATCAGAACAGGCAAAGCAGCCCCTCTCAGTCTGTATTAGAGCCCAAACATCTACACAGAGAAAAGGGAGAGGTGAGACCAGCTCCTACGTCTACTGCAGGTGCCATTTGTCACTGGCCAGCAGCTTCTGTCCTCCACACCTTCACATCTTCTGAAAAGGCCTGATAAAGAGCACTCCATTACCCTAAGCATTAATTCCTGCAGAATTTTGGGTTGAAAAGTCCTATTTTTGTTTCAAATGTACTTCTCCAGTAAGGGATTTCTACTGCATTATGGCCTGTGCAGTACTTAACAAAACAGGGTGTACTCACGTTTTTGCCCACATCATCTTTAGAACTCATTAAATCTTCCATGTCTGCACGCAACTGCTTGTTCTGTCTTTCAAACTCATCCTTTGCTTCCAGGGCTTCTTCCAAAGCCCGAGCCAAAGACAGTGCTTTGGTTTCCTTCTCCCTGGCTTCTGCTTCAGCACGATCTCTCTCCTCTGCATACCTGGCAGAAATGTTCTTCTCTTCCGCCAGCATCTGCACATAAGAAATAATGAATCCATCTCGTAAGTTCTATAAACAAGGTCCTGCCTGCCTCAGGTGTTTTAGTCAATGAAGTGGTTAACACTACAATTTTAATTGGCCTTGAAAAGCTGTCTAGTATCACTCTTGAAGTGCTAGAAAATAGCTACAGCTTCTCTGGGATGAGAGAAGCAAGCGCTTAATCTGGATTAAATCAGTTCTATATTATGTTCATCTTTGAGTCTTCACATCTTTCTTTTGCCTGTCTTGAGGCACCTCAGTAATACTCCAAGTCAGGCTTCTGTTCCCATATGATTTCCTTTTTGTACATAAAGGGCTTATTACTTGACTTAACAAGACTCAAAGTCGGCATTTAGCTCACTGAAATGAGTGTCCAGTTACTCTTGGTTCCTGGAGTGTCTGGAAGACAACTTCCTCACACAGCTGGTGAGCGAACTGACAAGGGACAGTGCCCTCCTGGACCTGCTGTTGGTGAACAGAGAAGGACTGGTGGGCGATGTGAAGGTTGGAGGACGCTTGGGGCAAAGCGATCATGAGATGATAGAGTTCTCAGTGCGGGGTAAAATGAAGAAGGAGGTTAGCAGAACAGTCGCCCTCAACTTTCAGAGAGCAGACTTTGGGCTGTTCAGAAGGCTGGTCGGAAAAGTCCCGTGGGAGGCGCTCCTTGAAGGCAAAGATGTCCATGAGGGCTGGGCGCTCTTCAAGAAGGAACTCCTAGCAGCTCAGGGGAAAGCCGTCCCCATGTTCCGGAAAAGTAGCCGGTGGGGTAAGAAACCAGCATGGTTGAGTAGGGAGGTCCTAAGAGACATCAATAGGAAGAGGAGGCAGGGGCAGGCATCCTGGGTGGACTATAGGGAGGAAGTGAGAATGTGTAGGGAAAAAGTCATGAGGGCTAAGGCCCAACTAGAAATGCGACTGGCCAAGACTGTGAAAGGCAACAAAAAGTCTTTCAACAAATACATCAACAGCAAAAGGAGGGCTAGGGAGAATCTCCAGTCCCTAGTAGATGCAGAGGGAACAAGAGTAACAGGGGACGAAGACAAGGCTGAAGTACTCAATGCCTACTTTGCCTCAGTCTTTAACAGTAAGGAAAATTGTTCCCTCTGTGCACAACCCCAAGGGTTGGAAGAGAAGTATGAGATTCCCAAGGTCCAAGAGGAGGTGGTTAGAGACTTGCTTGCCCAGCTAGACGCCCACAAGTCTATGGGGCCGGATGGAGTCCACCCAAGAGTTTTGAGGGAACTGGCGGATGTGCTGGCCAAACCCCTTTCCATCATCTTCCAGCAGTCCTGGATGACTGGGGAGGTTCCGCTGGACTGGAGGCTGGCTGATGTCGTGCCCATCTATAAGAAGGGGCGCAGGGAGGATCCGGGGAACTACAGGCCTGTCAGCCTGACCTCGGTACTGGGGAAAGTCATGGAGCGGGTGATCTTGAGTGCGATCATGAAGCACTTGCAAGAGAACCGGGTGATCAGGCCCAGTCAACACGGGTTCATGAAAGGCAGGTCTTGCCAGAGTAATCTGATCACCTTCTATGACCAAGTGACTAAACTCTTGGATGAGGGAAAGGCTGTGGATGTGGTCTTCCTGGACTTCAGTAAAGCCTTTGATACAGCTTCTCATAGCATTCTGCTTCGGAAACTGTCGGCCTCTGGCCTGGACGGGCGCACACTCTCCTGGGTGAAAAACTGGTTGAATGACCGGGCCCAGAGGGTGGTGGTAAATGGCGTTAAATCCAGCTGGAGGCCAGTGACAAGTGGGGTTCCCCAGGGCTCAGTCCTGGGTCCAGTCCTGTTCAATGTCTTTATCAAGGACCTGGATGAAGGCATTGAGTCCTCCCTTAGCAAGTTTGCAGATGACACCAAGCTGGGTGGAAGTGTGGATCTGCTGGAGGGTAGGGAGGCTCTGCAAAGGGATCTGAACAGGGTGGACTGCTGGGCTGAGACCAACGGCATGAGGTTTAACAAGGCCAAATGCCGGGTCCTGCACTTGGGGCACAACAACCCTAAGCAGAGGTACAAACTGGGAGAAGCCTGGCTGGAAAGCTGCCAGGAGGAGAAGGACCTGGGGGTGCTGGTTGACAACCGACTGAACATGAGCCAGCAGTGTGCCCAGGTGGCCAAAAAGGCCAGTGGCATCTTGGCTTGTATCAGGAACAGCGTGACCAGCAGGTCCAGGGAGGTTATTCTCCCTCTGTACTCGGCACTGGTGAGACCGCACCTCGAGTACTGTGTACAGTTCTGGGCCCCTCACCACAAGAAGGATGTTGAGGCTCTGGAGCGAGTCCAGAGAAGAGCAACAAAGCTGGTGAAGGGGCTGGAGAACAAATCTTATGAGGAGCGGCTGAGAGAGCTGGGGTTGTTCAGCCTGGAGAAGAGGAGGCTGAGGGGAGACCTTATTACTCTCTACAACTACCTGAAGGGAGGTTGTGGAGAGGAGGGAGCTGGCCTCTTCTCCCAAGTGACAGGGGACAGGACGAGAGGGAATGGCCTCAAGCTCCGCCAGGGGAGATTTAGGCTTGATATTAGGAAAAAGTTCTTCACAGAGAGGGTGGTTAGGCATTGGAACGGTCTGCCCAGGGAGGTGGTTGAGTCACCGTCCCTGGAGGTGTTTAAGGTTAGGGTAGATGAGGTGCTTAGGAGCATGATTTAGGGATTGGTGGGAATGGTTGGACTCGACGATCCAATGGGTCTCTTCCAACCTGGTTATTCTGTGATTCTGTGATTCTTAATGAGGGCCAAGCTGCTCACAAAAGGTTTATCAATAAGCACTACTCCAGTCAGACCTTTCTTTTTCCAAGACTCATTTATGGAGTAATGTATATTATATGTTGTTATAAGCAAGACACCATTTAGAGGCCACAGCAAGCAGGAAGATGACAGGAAAGCATACTACCTGATCAAACTTCTTCTGTTTTTTCTCCAAGTTTGAAACAATCTGGCGCTGATGATCGAGATCCACCATCAAGTCATCCAGCTCTTGCTGCAGGCGATTCTTTGTCTTTTCCAGTTTGTCGAAAGCTATCGCCTTCTCCTCTAAGCGCTGGCTCAAGGATTCCATATCCTTCAGTAATTTCTTCTTAGTTTCCTCCAAACCTTCAATGGTTCCCAAGTCATCATCTACCTTCTTCTTAGCATCAGCCAACTGAGATTTAACAAAAGAAAATATCATTCCTTAGGTATCAAAAGGAGGCAAAACCAGCAAATCACAAACCCGAGATGGATGCTATTGCTAGTTCAAATAACACAGAAATGGGAGCCAGCAGGATAAAGTCCTGCTGGTTGCAATCATTCCTGTGGAGAAAGGCCACAGATACCTGGCCTGGCAGATGTACAAAGTACACAGCATTTTTCCAGGAGGTTTGGGGCACCAATTCCTCTCCCCTGGAAGACGTAGGCCTTCCAGAAGTCTTGTCCTGTTTTACAGCTTACCTGTGCCTGCAAGGCGAGCATCTGTTTCTCCAAGTTCTTTCTAGCCTCTTCATCCTCTTCCTGCTGCTCCTGCAGGTTGTTCTTCTCCTCTTCCAGTTGCCTAATCCTGCTACTCAGGTTGAGTTTCTGGCGGGTCTCTTCCTGAAGCAGCTCCTGTCACACAAACAGGCACATTCAAAGTCCCATTTGTGTCAGTGTGTTAGTGGTGGCCCTGGGTTATCACCTTCCACCACTCCCTGGGGAGTTTCAGGTTTGATTATTTTCCTCACAGTGTTTTTGTAAAAGGATGTGCTTAGGAAAACATCTGTAATTTGGGTTTTGGGTACATTTACTCCTTTAAAAAGCATATTTCTGGTCAGGAAACCCATGCCACTCCGTTCTAAAAGTGAATGGATAATAGATTTCCATCTTTAAAAGGATGAGTACAGAAGTCACCCTCAAAACTTATTTATCTTCTTTCAGACAAATACAGAGTACCTGTTTGAAATGACCTAGGAAGAATCCATAGCAGCAAACCCTGCCATGGCAGCACAATTCCAAGTTTTGCTGTATTATTAAAGTCACTTTAAAGACAGCTGTAATTCAGCAGTGGAACCTCATGTCATAGCAAGAACTAACAAAAGGTGTAACCACCATCCCCTCTCCCCATCCTGTTCCTCACAAACCTCTCAACTGTGATTGTGATGAACACCATTCAAGTAGTCAAATATATTTCAGCAATTAATACCTGAATAAAACTGCATTATTTAACTCAAAATGAAACACTAGCAGCTTTAAGAACCAGAGCTGTCAGTAAAAGACAGGGTATTGTTCCTCGTGCCTTTCCTACACTCCAAGGATCTTATTTACATTAACATTCTACTTGAAAAGGCTTTTCTGATTGAATACTAATCTTCCCACAGAGACTAAGAAATAAAAGAGAACCTGAAAGGCTCCATTTTTAGAGAATAAGAAGAACCTCAGAGAATAAGAAACTGTCTCCCATCTGTAGCTGAGCCATTGCTACACAGCACATCTCACCAGACCTCAGTAAGAAACACAGCTCGTACCCAACAGACTTTCCATGCCAGGAGTGAAAATGTTTTTTTTCTGTTACGCAGGCAGCATTTCAACAAGGAACAAAGCTTCAGCGCCAGGTTCAAGCTTTGCTGCACACACACCTGTGTATCCTGAAGTTGAGATTCCAAGCTAGCCGCATCCTTGGCAAACTTAATGCCTTTCTTCTCTGCTTCCTCCAGGAGGCTTGAGACATTATCCAACTCGTTCTGCAAAGCAAGCAGTTGAAAGGTAAGAGCATGCAGTTGATTCACAGCAAGGCCCACTGGGAGCTGGAACTGTGGAACACACAACCTCACCGAACTCCAGGTCTGGCATGAGAACAACAGATCGCAGGACAGAGATAAGCTAAAAATATTGAAGTTTGGCTAGAAGCTTCATGTCAGGTGTTAGTCCCGAATTTCGGTGGCACAATGTAACAGAAGTCACTCATGCTGCATGCAGAGCATGTCATTCCAATACCTGCATCCATACTTAAATCCTACTTTTAATTGTAGGGCCATATGTTTTATGGGACCATTAATTCAAGGACTATCTATGGCAGCTCTAAGAGAAAAGGTTCCTGCCAGTGCCAGCTCCTGCTGGTTTAGGCTATGTTACCTCTATACAGAGTGAGAGTGACAAATGCTTCCTCTGAAAACAACTGGGCTGTTCCCTTTCTGAAATACTTCAGCTCAATTTACCTAAAGTACTTGTTGCTGTGGCTTAAACAGCCAACCTGACTGCATTTGGTTTCGTTCACTTTCTCCATTTCCCAGAAAAGTAAGCCTTTACTTGCCATCTCTATCTGCCAAACTCCCAACGTTGAGGCATAAGAGGAAACCCATGGCCACCATCATGTACATTGATGCTCAGGTCTGAATGAACTCGGCCCAATCTTCTCAATTTCATATCCAAGACAAAAAGCTGCAAGCCAGCTGTTGGCAGCTTGACTGTGCAGAGCCTCCTACAGGATTTGGTGTTTGCGATGGGAAGCCATGTTTAAAAGCCACTATAGTTCTCACATAGCCCAAAAAGTTCAGAATTAATGTTATGGCTGTCCAGTTCTCTACACCTGAAGCACGTTACTACTTGAAGGTCCCTCAAGTACAGAGAATCATTAAGGTTGGAAAAGACCCCTAAAGCTCATCCAATCCAACTACCAGTTCGACCTCACTGTGCCTGCTAAACCACATCCTGAAGTGCCACGAACACACAATTTTTGAACCCCTCTAGGGATGGAGACTTCACCACTGCCCTGGGCAGCCTTTGTCAGGGCTTTACCACTCCTTCAGTAAAGAAAATTTCTCTAGTATCAACATGCGAGAAATGTCCACTATAGGTCCACTTCCTGTAGACCTGGCTGCATCTTTCTCCTAGCCATTTCTCCATTTGATTAAGACTTGTAGTTTCTTGCATATTTTCCACCAGTTTAGGACTTCCATACGGCCTTACCTGCAGTTTGTTAGCCTTCTCTGCCAGCTCCACCCTCAGTCTTTCACCCTCTGACACCTTAGCAGTCAGTTCTTGCACCTGAGCATCAAGTTTCTTCCTCTTGTGCTCAGACTCTGCCTTGACCTGCTGCAGCACCTTCACCTCACAGGCCAACTCCTTGTTGTCCGATTCTAGACCTTGCTTGTTCTTTTCAAGATTTGCTTTGAACTAAGAAAGACAAAAGAAAAGAAATTCAACACTTTGTTACATATGATTACAATATCCTGCTACAAAACATTCACTAGGGCAAACCAGGTTTGCCAGGTCAGAGATAAAAGAAGTGCTCAGCAAGTTGTAAGCAGGGAATATTTAACATGCTGCTGTGCAATGTTTTGCATTTGTTAAAGAACACTTTAATGCAAGTTATTCCCCTCTTGGATATCACAGGTAACAGATGATGAATCCCACCAAGATCTGGGACGTGGCTGCTGTGAAAGGACTGTTTGAGTAGTGCTGTAAGTAGGGAGGAATGTGCCCATTACCAGATCAGCACGGCTCATCTCTCAGAAATAAAAGGAAAGATATTGACTAAAGCTGCCCTGATTTTAGCAGGCCCAGCAGCCTGGAAGCAATAACAAAGCACTTGCCACCACTACACTGACATTTGCCAAAAGCCTCTTTAAAAAAGTAATAACTGGGATGTTGCAGTGCCATTCTTCCTGCAGTACCAGAAGTGAAATCGGCAGTTCTGTGATGAGGTGATGTATTTTCCCATCTTGTCATGTTCTTGTCAGGAGTATTTAATGATTAAGGAGCAGGAGACACACAAGATCCTCAGGTGAATAAATTATCATTTCCACCAGCTTCAGCTATGACGTTTCTCCCTTAGTTTAAACTACTGCAGAAGCTCCCTATGTAGAAGTATCACTACAGTACATGAACTGATCACACATCTATTTGTGAATGACCAACACTCTAAGTTCACAAACCAAAGACAGCTCTTTTTTCAGAAGTGTTGGAATAATTTTACTTCTGAACAAGCCACTCAAGCTGCTCCAGTAGGGACCATGCTCCCTAGCTGTGCTGGCGGTGTTTATGAGAGACCATAACACAAACATGCGACTCCACAAGATGCTCTCCAGGTCACACCACACACGATGTTAAGAGTGGCTAGAGGAACATCTACCCTCCCTGCAGTCACAGTTCATTATTCCTGAGTGCTGACATTACAGTCACTTTATTTGGAATTGTTCTGCAGTTTGCTCACACAGAGCTGCTTTGCACCAAATAAGCACATGACTGCTAGGGATCTCCTACAGAGGACTACATGATTTATCTCTAAGTGCACTATTATCAAGGCTAATGAACACTGTTCAGATAGATGTAAAGACTGTCTGATAGTTGCAATATATTCAAACAAGCATGACTGTTTTGATTCAACGGCAAGCACAGCACTTATGATACTGATAAATCCTTAAGCAGAAAAGTGTATTTCTGTAACTCCTTTTCTGCTCACCCTTTTGGCCTGTTCAAGTTGTTCAGAGAGCTCCTCCAGGGCTGTAGCGTGCCTCTGCCTGATTTCCTGGATCTGTGCTTCATGGTTTTTGGTTTCCTCTTCAATTGCTTTCTTCAGTTCAGCCACTTCCTGCTCGCGCTTTGTCCTAGAGGAAGTGTCAAGGGTTATCAAAATCAACATTTTATTATTTTGTAAATTAAAGATGAACCACAGAATCACTTGGTTGGAAAAGACATTTGAGATCAAGTCCAACTGTACACCTGTCCCACTACTAAACCAGATCCCTAAGCACATCACCTTCCCACCTTTTAAACACCTCCAGGGATGGTGACTCAACCACTTCCCTGGGCAGCCTCTGCCAGTGCCCAAGAACCCTTTCTGTGAAGTAATTTTTCCTGATATCAAATCTAAACCTCTTACGGCACAACTTGAGGCCATTTCCTCTCATCTTATTGCCTGAGGCTTGGGAGAAGAGACCAGCACCCATTTCGCTACAATCTCCTTTCAGGCAGTTGTAGACAGTGATGAGGCCTCCCTTCAGCCTCCTCTTCCCCAGGCTAAACAGCCCCAGAGCCCTCACCTGCCCTTTCATAACACTTATTCTCCAGTCCTTTTGCCCTTCTCTGAGTTTGTTTCAGCCTCTCAGTGTCCTTCCTGTAGTGAGGGGCCCAAAACTGAACGCAGGATTTGAGGTGCAGCCTCACCAATGCTGAGTACAGGGGCACAATCACTTCCCTGGTCTTGTGGGCCATGAATTTTAATGGTGCTCTTTTACACAGAGACATGATCCTACCTCAGCTCTTGCTGTGCTGCAGTGGTATCCAAGGTATCTTCCAGTTCAGTTTTTAAAGCCTCTAACTCCTCACTTAAATCTCTTTTCTGCTTTTCCGCCTTGTTGCGTGATGCCTTCTCAGATTCAAGATCCTCCTGGAGTTCTGCAATTTGAGCCTGCAACTCTCTTATCACTTTCAGTGCGTTGTTCTTCTGAACTGCTTCTTCATCACCTCTGTTAAACACAGGCACAACAGGTAATGAGATTTCACAGCTTCACATCTATTCAAGGAACAGTACAGCCTTATTTAAATCAGGTAGATAAATGATATCCAACTTTCCCACTAAAATAAAATAGACCTTTGTCAAGCTTTAGATAGAAACCATTAGCGTTATTCTCAAGATTCAGACAAGCGCAGTCAGAACAATCAAGCTTTCAAGCTTACATTCAAGTACTCAAGTCTTATGGAACTCACAGTCCCCAAAATGCACCCATCTACAGAATCCTCTCTTCCCACAGCACTATAGATCGCTACTCACAAAATCCAAAACATGTTTAGCTTCAATCATACACATGACTGAGATCTCACTGCAACGCTCTATTAAGAAGGCTCACGGAGGAATCACAGAATGGTTTCATTTGGAAAAGACCCTTTAAGATCATCCAGCTCAACCATCAATCCAGTCCACCATTAGACCATGCCCCACGCCCTCATCTTTTAAATCCCTTCAAGGATGGTGACTCAGCCACCTCCCTGAGCAGCCTCTGCCAGTGCTTGAAAAACCCTTTCAGTAAAGAAATTCCTCTTAATATCCAACCTAAATCTCCCTGGCACATTTTGAAGTCTTTTCCTACTGTCTTGTCACAGGCTGCCAGGGAGAACAGACCAACCCCACCTCGCCACAGTCTCCTTTCAGGTTGTTGTAGAGAGCAATAAGGTCTCCCTCCCAGTTCCTTTCAGTGTTCTTCTCTCCAGACTAAACAACCCCAGCTTCCTCAGCTGTTCCTCATAAGGGTTGTGCTCTAAACCCTTCACTATATATTTTTTTTTTCCCTCCCAAGAGCTTCCAGAGCCCAAACACTGCTATAGCCTGGGGAAACTTTTTTCCAGCTTTGTAGAGCAAGGCTGCCAATAAAATAAAGAATTACTTATTTTGCCATGTCTACACACAGCACTGGTGTCCAAGAGATGCTCTGGTACAAACATGAACTTGCTTCTGCTCTAACATTCCCAGTTCTGGTACATTTGCAGTCAGTTGAAACTCCACTACACATCTGTAAGTCATAAGCACCATCATGCTCCAACCTGGCAAGAGCAGCCTGCAGTTCCTCCTCTTTCTTGGCCAGCTGGATCTTCAGTTCTTCAATTTGGGCCTGCAGCTCCGCTATTTGGTCCTGTAGGTCTGTGGTTTCACCATCAAGTTTTCTTTTGGCTTTTTCCAGTTCTTGACGAGTCTTCTCTTCCTTTTTTAAGCGCTCTAAGGGAACAAAGAATTGTATTTGTATGCAGTTTTACCTCTTGCCATCCTCAGAAGGTTCAGGACAAGGTCATGGGATGGCAGGAAGAGTGGGAAGTTTAATTTATACTGTGTCAACTCCTTCTCCAGTCTTTAGTTGGAGGGCTGCTGGGAAAAGGTGAAACAGCAAAACAGTACTGCGTGATTTAGACAAAGTCCAGAAAACATCAATGAGTGGAGAAAATAGTTTGAAACAGGGGAAAAGAAGCATAATATAATCTTGACAGCAAATAAGAAGTGGGATCTAAGAGAAGAGCAGCCTGAGCTGCTAGGCCACACAGTCAGACATTAAGATTAAAAAATGAAAATCAGCTATGGGCTGGAAAAAGTGCTGGCTTGCACAGTTTTGGAAGGGCTAGGCTGGACTGCAAAAGGTCTATCGGAAAACAGCACAGCTGACACAAAGCTCAGATAAACCACTCTTGCAAGCATCTGTGCCACAGACTCACATCCCATTGGTATTTAGTGAGACCAGGCAACCCCAAGCTTCCACTATGCTACTGCTGTAGCCAAGACACTCCTGCCCTGGGTATTGCTTTGTGAAAGCCACCCCTTAATCAGTGCCACAGCAATAAAAACACACCAAGCTGAGCTGCCTCTTGTCTGATTAAGACAGTGACTGGCTGCATCGCTACAGTTGGATAACAACCGGGTGTGTAATACTCCTCATACACAGGGAGGTTTTGCTTAGGAGCGCATTAGCACAAACCAAAGTCATTAGACTTGTTCAACGCTTTGTGGGTGCTCAGTGCAGAGATTTCTCTCCCATCCTTCCAATGCCTGCTACACTTTTTATACAGACAGAAGCGATGTTCAGAAATTGCCTCTTGGAGCACCCCCCCCAGGGCTATTTGGGATTTTACAAATGATTTCAAGTATCACTGTTTTTCTCTAAACAGTTCCTTATTAAAAAAAAAAAATAGCACTTTCCTCTGTTTTTACATTATATTCCTAGTGAGTTACAGCTGGAACAGTGTCAAAAGACCCAATTTTGTAATTGAAAAAGTTCATGGTAAACCGAATTAGATTTTTTCCCCCAATATCAGTGCCAAGACACCAGCAGAGAGACCTTAAGGGCTTCTTGAGTGATCTCCAAGAGTAAATATCATTTTACTGTGCTTTACTAGCCAAGAAATCACAGAACTTATATTTAAGCTTTAATTTCCATGTTTAAGTTCATCGCTGTTGGAATGGTACCGTAACTGAACACAGCTGTCAATTATCTTCAGAAACACCAGTCCTGATTTAAGCACAAAACTACTCAAGCATTAATTTTCCAGTAAGCAAAGCTTACTTATGCCCATCTTAAGGTCTCAGAGTACAATTTTTAAAGAGAAGCTACATGAATCACCTACGATCCCTGTAAGTTCAAAATCTGCCTATACAGATAAGATTAACACTTGGATTTCTTCCATTACCACATTAGTTTTAAAATATGTAGCAAGACAGGTCACAATGGAGTGAGTCAAAAACCTACTTCCAAATTAGGATGCAGAGAGCAACTTTGCCTTAGTGTAATGATGTTGCACAATGGCTATTTACAGCCAGAAGTAATTTCAGAAACCATGAAATCTGGAAAGGTCACATATAGGGCTAGGATAGCCTGTGCCAGCCTAGGCAAAACACTCAGAAATGAATGGTCAAAGAAATGGAATGATTTTAGATAAACAAAGCACTAGAAAAGCAAAACCATTCCAATTAGCTTCTTCAAAAAATGCTGGAAGCCTAATGAACGCCTGTTAACTTTTTTTCTAGCGCTATAATAACTATTAGAGCGACATATCAAGTGTAGCAATGTTCTCAGAGACAGATGTTTTACCTCGTTACTGAGGAATGCACACAGCAACACTAATTTCTGAGCATGTCTGTAAACTCAATGGACTTTCACCTAATCAGTTTAACATGAGAATGACTGAGCTGTCAGCTGCAACACAGCTTGCAAGTGTCACAAATTTCTTTCAAGATGGAGACGAAAATAACAGCTATTACGGTATTGACACCTCAAGCTGTGCTTGGCAGGCAGACCAGATGTTGCGTGCACCATACTGAGCGATTCACTCCTTTCTCGCGTGATGTTCAAGCTGTCAATAGCGAACAAACCTTCCAGATCAGTGATCATCATCTCCTGCTTATTCTTGAGTTTGGCCAAGTTTTTGGCCTTTTCTTCTTCTTCAGCCAGCTGAGAAGTACATTCAGCAATTCGATCTTCCATCAGCTTCTTCTCCTAGTAAGGAGAAAGGGGAGAAAGAACAACTTCTGAAACATGGTTTGCAGAGACTAAACAGCATGAATAACTGAAGAGACAAAAGCATATAAAGCCTCACACAGAGAGTATCATATAGATTTTATTTCAAAGAACTGACCTGCCAGTATTAAAGATCGATTGGAATAGGATAGAAAGATGGACGCTTGTTTTCCAAGCATCATAGAACAATCTGGGTTGGAAAGGACCTTAAAGTCCATCGAGTTCCATCCAACCTGCCATGGGCAGGGACACCTCCCAGTGGATCAGGGTGCTCAAAGAGAACGTGAGACTTCTTATTTAACACATGGGAGGCCTGGCTTATGACAGCATTTGGTGTATGCTTTTGGAAATCTCTTCGCAAAGAACAGTAGTGATGATAAACACAGTTTCTGGCTCTTATATTTGGGAGATTAATGGAACTGTAAAGAATGTGTGGCAAATATCTCCCTCTTGAAGGTCAGTTTAAAAGAATCTCTAGTGTCTCAGCTCCAGCCTGCTCAAACCTTGTGAGTCTCAGGTACAGCTTTTATAGATAACTTATCAGCAGTCTCAGATGTTCCGGGACCTCTCACTTGGCACTACTATTGCTTTTGTGCAGAATCTCCACCGTGCAGACTGGTCTCACCTTTAAAAACTTGGAATTTTGGTCCTCCAGCAGCAGGATCTCTTCCTCCATCTTCTTGATCTTAGCTTCAGCTGTCACTTTTTCAAGCTGCAACTTCTGTCGAGCTCCCTCTTCCTCATCAAGCTGTTCCTCTAGGTCCTGGGAAGAAAGGAAATCCTATCTCTGCTTTTTCCAGTTTACACATGTATTCCTTTTTTTAACTTGGTGAAAAAGATGTATTATTTTGAAAAGCCACCTGTCCTAACACTAAAAATGCATTTGCTTTTTTAGATTTATTTAATCAAGGGCCACACAATATACATGGAAGTTTTCATGCTCTGTATTTCAGCTCTGGCTGAAATCTGCCGTCTAGGAAAGAAACACTCACCTCAACAGGGTCTTTTCACCTTCCTAATTCTAAACACAAAATAATTCTACTTAATGATAACCAAAGCAGATCAGACTTTAGCATCAAAGATTTCCTAGCAGACGGCACCTGAATAGGGCAGCTAGGATGAAAGCACAAGTGCCCAGGCAGAGACATCACAGATCTCCTGACTTGAGTATGAATCCAGATCTCAATATTGCAGCTGAAACGGCTCAGATATCAGCAGAAATGGACAGATACAACTAGAAAAGCAATAACTTATTGTACTTCTA
Organism: Clamator glandarius; assembly: GCA_033459285.1. Lineage (NCBI taxonomy): Eukaryota > Metazoa > Chordata > Aves > Cuculiformes > Cuculidae > Clamator > Clamator glandarius. The sequence continues at coordinate 2,157,598 of JAUNZM010000269.1, read as the reverse complement.
TTAATTTGTGGTTTTAAACAAGATTCTCAGCCATACATTAATGGACACTTATTAAAAGGCATCAAGAGTGGCAAGGTGTGGCGTTTATTTCTCCTTCAAGTACTTTGAAGGATAGGGAAGCTCTCAGGGATTCTCTTTTTCCAAGTCCACATTATTCAAAATGAAGCATCAAAATCATCTGACTTTTACCAAAAAAACCTCAAGGGACCTGGAGGAGATGAAGTTGTCTTAGTTTTGTTGAAGTCAAAGAAAGAATATTCTACATGATATTCACTGGAACAAAAAGGAACATTTCTCCCTGAAGTGACATCATCCCATCAGTCTTTGTTTCTGTAAGGAAGCAAGGAAGCCCCACATAGTCAGTCCTGGTTTTTCCCCTCGCTCAAAAGCGCTTGCTACCTTCAACACCCTCTCTGCATCCACTACCAACAGGGCACTTTGGCTTTTCTCTTGCTTCCCTCACATGCCTGGAGACCACAGGCAGGTAAAACTGAACACACAGGGAGAAGAGAAACAATTCAAATTGATTTCTCTCCACACATTGTGCTAGGGAGCTAAATTCTGATGTGCTGCACAGCAATGTTGAGGGACCTTCCCTATTCTTAACCATACTGTTTGCTTGCTTTTCCATCTCCAGTTACCAAAAAGCATACCTGAATATGCCCCTGCATCTTCTTTTTCTCATTCTGCAATATTTGGTTTCTTTCCTCTTCCTCCTCAACCCTGGACTCTAAATCATGAAGAATTTCTTCCAGCTCTTGTTTTTTGGCAGCCAAGCGAGCCCTCATTTCCTCAGCTTCTGCAAAGAGCTCTGTCTCAGCTTGCAGTTGCTCGGCGAGAATGTTCTTCTCCTCTAGAAGCTGCAAACATCCACAGAAGGTAGTAAAGCAGTAAAGACAACATTTCAAAGTATCTCATAAGAGATTATACATATGACTTCTATGAAGTTAGTTAAAGGCTAGGTTCTCCTCCAATTTTTGATTCCCTGGTCAACATCCAAACCCAAAGACTGTTAGCAGAGGGCTTTACCAGCAGGCCAGGAGACATCAGCTTTCGCAGTAGTGCTGTGGCAATATACACTCACTTGTTCTCCCAGTTTAAGGAACAAATCCCACTGTACCTCCTCCACCTGCCCTGTTCTACCAGCAGCACAAGGATGAGGGAAGTGCCTGATTCCTGGCCTGTTCCTCACACTCATCCCTGTGAAGCAGAAGAGTGCCATGGGTAGCTGGGCTGAAGCTGACATGTGGAGTTACTAGAACAGAACTGGAATACATTGCTTCTTACTGGACAGACTTGACAATAGAACATTCCCAGCTGGAAGGGACATACAACAATCATCCAGTCCAACTGCCTGACCACTTCAGGGCTGGCCACAAGTTAAAGCAGGTTATTAAGGGCATTCTCCAACTGCCTGTAAAACACTAAGAGGCATGGGGCATCGTCCTCCTCTCCAGAAAGTCTGTTCTAGGGTTTGAACCACCTCTCAGTTAAATAAATACTTCCTAACATCTAGTTTGAACACCTCCTGGTGCAGCTTTGAACCCACAGAGCCTGACATGGGATCCTCTCAAAAAGGGATCAGAGTCTTCCTCTCCTGTTCCCTTCCTCAGGACACTGCAGAGAGCAATGAAGTCACCCCTCAGGCTCCTGTTCACAAACTAAGACAAACCCAGTAACCTTAGGCACTCCTCATGGGTCTCTCTGCCCTTTCTTCAACAGGAACTAAAGCTCTGCCCTTCCCAATATCCATCTCGGTTATGATAGATCTCTGAAGTTACCACAGTGATAAACACACATTTGTCTTCACTGACACTCTTTCAGCTTTCCTTTAAATTGATATCAATATTACTTATCAGAATAAATCCACTTTGCTTTGTCCAATAATTATAACTGCTTCCCCATGTCTTAAACAGCACATATATGCCTGAAAACAACCATGAAAAGGAGAGTGACACCTCTGCTGAAGCTCTCCTGTGAACTAGGGAAGGCCAAAAAAAGGTTTAGCTTTGTTAATGTGATGTTTCTGCCTTCCTGGTGGAGTGGTTCATGATATAGCTTCCTATTCCTGCTTTCAGGTGGTGTGAAAGGAGTTAGCTCACCTGATTCGCAGTGCTTTCACTCAGTGTCTTCCCAGCCTGGCTCCCTCAGATGGGATAAAGTGCAATTCACATTCTAGATATCAAAAGCTGATCTTGGACACAAACCTGTTGATGTTTCCTTTCCATCTCTTCAAGTTCTGCCTCCACTTTTGTCTGTTTTTCTTTCACCTTCATTAGTTCCTCGTCCTTGGCTTGAAGTTCTTCTTCTTGTCGAGTGACCTGAAGGAGAGGCTTCACCTGTAAAGATTGGAAATGAACAAGTGAGAACCAGCATTCACCTGTTTACAGAGGTCAAGAGAAGTCTCAGAATGTAAAGAACCTTTGTGAAGACTCTCCACCACTGCCAGTGCCGAAGCTTTAGGTACGCAGCACAATTCCTCTGCAGGATTTTCAGTGCACTCAGTTGCTGCTGTTTCTTTGCAAAGGCCCTGAAGACAAAGAGCAAAATACTTCGTGTTAAATGCAGCTGATCATCTGTCCGTGTTTAATTTTTAGGTTACCCAACCCTGGAATACTTGCAGACCATAAATAGGCTTAGTTTAAGTTTCAGTGACTACACTGATTTATGAGCACTCATTCCTTATATGAAGAGGCAGAGCAAGAGCCTGACTCACCATTTTCAAAGCAATAATTGCAAATGCTGTTTGTTCTTACTCGTAAAAGACTTTAGACTAAAGTTTAGCTTAAACTTTAGTTTAAAGCCAGGATGGATCAGACAGTGAACTAGCCTTTAATTTCAAAAAAGCAGCTTTCCAGAGTATCTCTAAGAACTTCCATTGAGGCAGGAGAAGAGATTTTCTTACAGCTGTCAGCTATGCTGTAAGCAGCTGCATGTGTCACAAAGGCAAGATTGGGGGAGCGAGAAATTGTTAAGGGGTGAAAGTGCTAATTTTTACTAGGTAAAAATTCAACTAATAAGCTGGGTACAACCAGAGTTCAACAGGTACAACACTTCAAGAAAATCCCACCTGCAATGTAAGTTCACAGAATCACAGAATAATCAGGTTGGAATAGACCCACTGGATCGTTGAGTCCAACCATTCCCACCAGTCCCTAAATCATGCCCCTAAGTACCTCATCCACCCTCACCTTAAACACCTCCAGGGACGGTGACTCAACCACCTCCCTGGGCAGACCGTTCCAATGCCTAACCACCCTCTCTGTGAAGAATTTTTTCCTAATCTCAAGCCTAAATCTCCCCTGGCGGAGCTTGAGGCCATTCCCTCTTGTCCTGTCCCCTGTCACTTGGGAGAAGAGGCCAGCTCCCTCCTCTCCACAACCTCCCTTCAGGTAGCTGTAGAGAGTAATAAGGTCTCCCCTCAGCCTCCTCCTCTACAGGCTAAACACCCCCAGCTCTCTCAGCCGCTCCTCATAAGATTTGTTCTCCAGCCCCTTCACCAGCTTTGTTGCTCTTCTCTGGACTCTCTCCAGAGCCACAACATCCTTCTTGTGGTGAGGGGCCCAGAACTGTACACAGTACTCGAGGTGCAGTCCACTAGTGCAGAATACAGAGGGAGAATAACCTCCCTGGACCTGCTGGTAACGCCGTTCCTGATACAAGCCAAGATGCCATTGGCCTTTTTGGCCACCTGGGCACACTGCTGGCTCATGTTCAGTCGGTTGTCAACCAGCACCCCCAGGTCCTTCTCCTCCTGGCAGCTTTCCAGCCAGGCTTCTCCCAGTTTGTACCTCTGCTTAGGGTTGTTGTGCCCCAAGTGCAGGACCCGGCATTTGGCCTTGTTAAACCTCATGCCGTTGGTCTCAGCCCAGCAGTCCAGCCTGTTCAGATCCCTTTGCAGAGCCTCCCGACCCTCCAGCAGATCGACACTTCCACCCAGCTTGGTGTCATCTGCAAACTTGCTAAGGGAGGACTCAATGCCTTCATCCAGGTCGTTGATAAAGACATTAAACAGGACTGGACCCAGGACTGAGCCCTGGGGAACCCCACTTGTCACTGGCCTCCAGCTGGATTTAACTCCATTTACCACCACCCTCTGGGCCTGGTCATTCAACCAGTTTTTCACCCAGGAGCATGCGCGCCCGTCTAGGCCAGAGGCCGACAGTTTCCGAAGCAGAATGCTATGAGAAACTGTATCAAAGGCAAAGCTCCCTATCAAAGAGGCTTAGGATGACCACAAGACTACCAAAGCATAAAAACACACGTACTTCCTAGCCAGGTATCCTCTACAGACTGCCTGGAAGAAGATGATAATATCCGTGATCTTCAGATCTCGTTCTTCTTCTAAGTGTGCCAAGACACCAGCTCGGAAAAAGATCTTGCTCTGTCCAATTCTGTATAAGTTGGGGTCCAGCTCTAAGGCTCTGATCTAAACAGACAGGGCAAGCACATTGTTTTTACATCAAGAAAAGGAAAATTTTTGGTTTAACTTGTCAATGTTTGAACAACATTTAGGCATAACCACTTACCATGCGCTCACAGGCTTGTTTACCATCCATAAAACCTTTTGGAATCGCATTGGGAGTGAGGATCTCGTACCTTTAAGTCAAATGAAAAAATACCTTTACATTCAACACTAAGCTATGTTAATATAAATCCACAAAGCTGCAGTCATCAATCACACAGCTAGGGGATTTCTCCAGACAGCTTCTCCAGCCATCCACTGTAGATTGCTTCCACCTCCCTGCTGCCTTTAGAGTAAACCTGTAGCATTTAACTGTTTTGAGTTCAAGCCACTTCAATACCTCACATGGATTTGGATTTTCTTCCAGACTGGTTGGGGAAGGAGGTGGGGATGCAGGGTGTCTTCATAGATTTAACAAGGAACATTATCTCACAAACCCCAAAACGCTATTCTTGCCATTACCTCTGCCTGAATTCCTGGAACACTATCCTGTTTGGAAAGCCTTGTCGACAAATCCTTATTCCTTCCAAAACACCATTGCAACGCAGCTGATCTAGAACCAGATGCGGATCCAATTTTCCAGCCTGGACAAACAAAACAAGTGTGATTTTCAGTCTTTCAATTTGTATTAATGAAAAATTAACTAAGTGTTTCAGACTGCCCTCTACAAATACAACCACCTAAATAAGGGAACGTGCAAGGAATACTGGTACTTGATCAGTGTGAAAACTCTGGGAAATCTGGCTTCTGATTTCAAAAGGAAGACACAGACAGCATGTGTATCTTCAAATGCACGTAAAGACTAATAAAGAGGAAGGATTAGATGAGGGGTCTGCAGTACATACCCTCTTCTCATGATTTGGAATGATGCAGCGAACAAAATTGGGATTGGTGTTCCGCAGTGTCGCCATCAGCTTGGTGAGAGATTCCTTGTAGAGCTGGCCAACAGTACGGAACATGCCCTTCTTGGTCTTGTAAGCAGAGCCAAATGCTGTCTCTGTTATTCCAGTCACCTGATCCAGACCCACAATCCGATCCACTAGGAAGGACAAGAGAAAATAATTAAGTGGACTTCAACACGTGTCAGGTAAAAAGACACGCAGGAGGAGGAACAACAGTGCAGCAGCAGAAGCTTTGCAGAACAAAGGGCGGAAGATGCCATCGGTAGGCAAGGCAGTCAGCACGTTCTAGGGACGCTGTGCGGAAGCAGGGGAACCAAAAGCCACAAACTCAAACAGCAGGACAGTGTAGCTTTAGTAGGTACGGACTAAAGTATCCAGCTCTTTACTTGCAGTTCTACATGACTGGTAAAGCCATTTTTTCCTTATCTGAAGTCAACTTCCAAGAGATAGAAAGTTGCCTGAAAATTGGCAATTATTTGAATTATTACAATGCAAAATTGGAAGCTGGAACTGGATGAGCTTTAAAGTCCTTTCCAATCCAAACCTTTCTGTGACTCCATGAAAGCACATCTGAGTTGATTATTTGGAGTCTGTCATCCATGCACGTTTGCTTATAATGAAGAGTCACTTATGGCAATTAGAGGGATTAAATCTGAGTTTCATTGACTACTCAAAAGTGATTTGAAAGCAGAACTATTTACAGAAGAGTTGGAAATGGTGTTATTTTTGACAAGAGGTGGGGGGAAAAACCAAACAAGTATCTGCCAGAGTCTCTAGTCTGCCGTTTTGAAGTACTCTTCCAAGTTTTCTATACACAAATGCAGGCCTCCCTTGCCAAAAGACAAGTTTTAAACCAGGAAAATTGCACACAAAGCCCTTCATACTTCCCATAAAGCATCCGAACAGAGACTTTTCTTTCATCTTTGGAACATTTTGGGTAAGGATCTCTATAGTTTCTTCTTCAGAAGCACAAGTCTGACTGCAATCATTAAAACCTTTAAGGCCAAAACCATGAAAGTCATTCCAAATGCACGTCAACATTTAAATAGCTCACTAAAAAATATACGGGTAGCTAACACCTTAATAACCACAGCTGGCACTTCTTTATTGAGCAAACACACAACATATATTGGCTCTCTGTTGAATCCAAAAGCTGGCCAGCCAGAAACAAGCAACTCTATGTAGGCTGCAATTCCAATTTTGTGAAGTAATCTACAAATCCATTCAAGCCAAAACAGAGGGAATCATGCTTTGCTACTAGAATAGGTTTTGTATATGAAAAATACACGACAATATTTTCTTTCATACTCTACTGGTTTACTGGTTTAAAGGTCTACTAAAAAAAAAAAAAAGAATTAAATGCAGAAAAATACAGGACAACAGGTTTAAAAAATCACTTGTGACACAGAGCAGAGTCCAGCTCTTCCACACGGTTTGGCAGACAAGAATCTAAGCAGCTAATTAAGTTAGAAGAATAAAGAGGTGGTAAGTCGTCCATAAGATCATATCCCAAATATTTACTCTGAGGCAGAGACAGAGATTACTGAGTATCTTGGAGAGGATGAGCAGAACAGCTGGTACATATCAAACACACACCCGTCAGACTCAGCTAATGACTGGGCACCTTCCAGCTTTAATTTGGCCACCTACTTTTTAACATTTTCACAGAATCACAGAATAACCAGGTTGGAAGAGACCCACGGGATGATCGAGTCCAACCATTCCCACCAATCCCTAAATCATGCTCCTAAGTACCTCATCCACTCTCACCTTAAACACCTCCAGGGACGGCGACTCAACCACCTCCCTTGGCAGACCGTTCCAATGCCTAACCACCCTCTCCGTGAAGAATTTTTTCCTAATCTCAAGCCTAAATCTCCCCTGGCAGAGATTTTTGTGGATTTATCTGTTAATGGTGCATCTTTGGCCTCTCTCCCCTCTGTCCCCAAACTATAACATGCTTATTTGACAATCCTCATTTAAATGAAGTTTAATGCAGCCTTCCCTATTGGTTCAGAGCAGTCGCCCCTGGACAAAGGGCTCTGAGCTCCAGCCCTCTGACAATTCCTTTAAAAACCACCACTCCCTTCCTCAAGGATGTGAGGTGTCATGCAGAGCAGGAGATGAACCCAAGTAAAGATCTGTAGTCAGAAGACAGTCTTCACATCCAGGCGTTTCTAAGCCTGGGGAGAACAATAGAGGAGGAATGAGGAAAAGGTAGGATAAAATACCTAAAGCATCTTCTAAAAGGCATTCCAAATAACTGAATTTGTTGATTTCTCAACACATCAAAAAACCCCACATGTGCAGCTTCTACAAAGGGAAATATCAAAATTAAGAGGTTTTAAATTTTAAAGTTTATTTCCCTTGCTATCCCCACTATCACTACAGCCCTCATCCTGATACTTCAATACATCCTTCAGCTCTCCTGCCAAAAATACATCCACGTTCTAAAGCGTTCCAGAGTTGTGTCAATGTTGGACTGCAGAAAGAAGCTTGATAGTGGTACAAAGCTTATGCATTCTCTCAAATGCTTGGAGCTACCAGAGTTATCACTTAAGAAGCAATTCTGCATCTCAACATGGAACTAGGAAGCAACAAACCTTTTTTATCTGCAATGTTTAAATGCAGTGCATTAATATAGATGCTATATGTATGCAGCAGCAACGGAATAGGTATGCACTCGGAGACCATTTGCCTGGTGGAGAAATACCAGCATGTAATGAAAAGTTCATGCAAGCCTACGAGCAAAAACAGGTTTCCTGTGGATACGACAGCCCTGCCTTTAGTAGGCCTACAGCTTTGATATCCATTCACCTGGTGGATCATGGAGACCAGTAATACTGTCATAGAAACAGGCTCTCTGAATATTCTGAATCTCTAAGGCAGAGAAACAGCAAAAACAAAGACAGAAGAGCAGATACACAAGACACTTAAGTTAGTATACAGAACAGGTTCATCAATTGCAAACAGGCTTAACTCTGCTACAAAAGCAATCAGGCCACAACATATTCCATGCACATCTCAATTATCTGGGGAAACGGGGTTTGTGTATTTGGACTAAAGTGTGTACTCAAAAGGGAAGGAGTAGATTCTGCACAGAAAAGTTCTTTACACAGTCAAAATGAACCAGCTGAACATTATTCCTAGAGTAAGAGGGAAACTCACCATTACTCTGAGTAAATCATCAGGTTACATCATCATCTACATCACAGGATTTATTTCGTCTCCCAATAAGGAACTACAAGATTTATACGCTATGGCATATTAATAATACACAGTAATTAACGTACTGTGATGTTAAAAACTAGAACAGAAAAGTCCTTGTAAGTACTTATCTGGCTGTTTCTGCTTCTTGGGGTATTTTGGTAAAAAGCATTGATAAATACTTTCAGCTGATATGCACGCAGAGTAGCTAAACCACAGTGTGCTCTTATAACAGGGAAACATTGATTTCAATACACAGTATCTAAGCACTAGTACAGCTCTAGTACAGCTCTGAGCTTTACTTTAGGAGCAGCAGATTTTTCAGGGTACAGCCACCCCACACAAGAAACAACTGTGCTGGTGCTGACACAAGACAACATTTTCTGAACAAGCACCATTCAATATGTTTACATTCAGGACTTGACTGCAGCAATTCCAAGAGTTCTGGACAAGGTTCTGGAGATGGAACTTGACACAGAGTAACAAGCAGTAAGTGAATACCAGTTCAAATAATGAACATGAAAACTTGAGATGGTACGTGCGCAAGGGACCACGGTGCAACCCAGCCTCCTTACCGTACTTTTGGTGTTAAATATTAGAAAAAATGCAGTATAAAGGTGAAGGGTGAGGAGGGAACAGGCACAAAACCCCACTCATCTAGCAAGGTAAACCACTAATAACTTGTGTGACTCAGCATGATCTCTTACCATCCTTCCAAAGCTCTGCAACAAACTTGTCAGAAGACTGGTGCAAGAGTGTGGCCACATTGTCATTCAGGGGGTCCATGTTCTTCATCAGCCACTCATCCGCCTTGTAGTCCACCTGCAGAGCAGCCAAGGTGCACATGATCAGACAGACTTCAGCTTTAGTTCTCCAATTACCAGCACAAAAAAGCTTTAGTTAAGTGATGTTTTCCTACTACTCTCTTCTCGATGGCTGCTTGCCATGAGTTTGTGGTGCCTCCGTAAAACAGTTCAAAGCACCACAAGAAAGGATTCTTCTTTTGAGAGAGCAAATGGGAGTTTTCTTAAAAATTTAGCAATGTGACTTTTTGCTGCTGTTACACATTTTCAGCCCAGTGTTATTAACAAAATAAGGCTTCAGTGTTTGCTGAGAAGATGTAAAACAGCTCCAGTATAGATCTTACTGGAGAGCAAATCAAGGATGTGCAGCAACATGATTTTTTTAAAGCTTTACTAGAGCTCAAAACACTTTGCTCTCAAAAAAACCCAAACAAAGCTCTTATCTTGAAAGAACCAGTTCTGTGGTTTCTAATTAAACTATAGCTTAAACTTAATGCGACCAGCATGGTTTCATCCAGACACAAGAGAGCCCTAAGACTCCCCAAGTCCAACAAGCCCTCCCTATGGACTGGCGTGGGTTTGCTTCAAACACATTGAGTTTTCTATTTTTAAATAAAGGCTTTGGAAGCAAAACCACATTTCAATGCTTCCAGCATTCAAACCCTATCTGCCATCTCAGTCCGTCTTGCAGTGTAAGCTCTTATACAAACAGTTGTAGTTTGGAAGGAAATACCCATTCTAGTAGAAAGATGCCTTCAGTCAGAGGAGGAGACACCAGGATCCCAGAAATGCCCGGTCTGGCAGAAGTCAAGCTTCTCCAGAACTCCTTCCCAGTAGATAGGCACCAAGCTAGTTTAATTCACATTATCTAAAGATAACCTGTCTGTTTTCTACAACTCATCCCCTATTAACTGCAGTACTAGCCAAGTTTTCACTATTTCTGAGTTTTAAACATAGATAGAATGAAATGTATGACTCCTTTATTTCATTTTTTGCTACAGCTCCCTGCTTGGCACCATTGACATCAAAGAACAGATAACACCAAGCTATTAGCACTTCAAATGAAAATGAAAGGATGGCTCAACCATTCACACAGTTTCTTCTAAGTATCAGGGCAAAAACTGGTACTAAGATTAAGCGTTAACTATTTACAAAACTTAATCCACAGTGTAGCCCCATGGAACAAATCCAGTGATGATGAGGGCTCCACATAATGCTGACAAGAACCACATTGCTATTCCATGGACCTGCTCGCATCACAGCTGAGCTCTGTCCCTCAACAGCAGAATAAAGACTGAACTGACAGTAAGACCAAAGCTATGGGTTTAGCTATAAAGAGGACATACAGACGATCTGACATGAACCTGAGGAGATGCAAAGTGAGGAGGGTGCTGACCCAGCTCTACTTCAAGCATCACTATCAGCTGTGAAACAGATACTCAGAAGAGACTCCTTTCTATATGAAACTTGAAGAAGCTCACCTGTAAGACCTGTCAACAAAGTTAAAAGGAAACCGAAATATTTGCTTAATTTATTAATATTTTATATTTTCAGCTCTATTTGGTAATAAGAGCTCCACCAGAGCACTCCTGAATATGCTCAAGGAAGTGAGCCATGACCACCCTCCTGCAGGAGCCTTGCAGAATCTGGCAGTGATGCCAGGTGGTACTTGCCCAAACTAAGCAATTCTAACCAAGTATTTAACGTCTAAACCTTACCTTCCCCGCATAGTGAATAATGCAGAAATCTGCTTTGTCCTTTAGCTGTCTTGGCTTCTGGAACTTGGAGTGGGTTCCTTGCTCTTGGACCAGTTTTTCCACAAATGTCTTGTCAGTAGCTTTAGGAAACCAGCATTCCTCATCCAGCAGCGCTAACACACCAGGAGGATTTGCCTGAAAGCCAGTTGAGGTTAAACTGTGTTAATATTTTATACATTCTAAATTTTTGTATTTAGAACATACCAATGAATGCCACCATAAGAAATTGTCTAAACTGATTCTAAATGTAATTTACATTAAAACAAACAGTAGGGGAGTTCCGTTCAATGAATGACTTTATGACTGGTTCAAACTCATTCCAATGTACATCAGATCCAGAGACAAGCAATCTGATTGAGCACTCCCTAGAGTCCTGCTTTGAGCAGGCTGGAATATATGACATCCAGTTACCTTCCAAACATTTTGGCAACATCTACATAACTCAGCAGCTCAGTTGCATCTCTAGAGTTGTTAATGCCACACTTTATTGTGGGCTAAACTGAAAACAATGTTCCCTCCCAGCCACTCGACAGCACTGTGGCAGCCACAAAGCCCAGTAGTAGCATCCCGAGGGATTTAGCGGGCTCAGCACGAGCAGCCAGTAGTTTTAGATACTCCCCCTCCTTTCATGCAGTTTAAGCACCCCACTTGAAGGTTAAAGTGAAGTAGGGAACAAGCACTGTCTGCATTTTGCAGCTGTAGAATCATTTGGCAGGCTCATTTTCCTCAGGGAAGACAGACTGATGTATGCAGGGAAGCAACAGGGAAAAAGGGTTTAATAAGTTACACTTCAAAAATTCTTAGCAAGTGTAAAATTTACATATTTGGAGAGAGACGTTCGTGTGTGCCTGCCACATGGCAGCACATTTACAAAACAATCCTGGCATTCACTTTTCAGAATAAAAAAAACCAAACAAGTTCTTGGATGCATTTTAGGATCTTCCCCTGCACCTCTGCAGATGGAACACATTCCAGTTCCCTCCTCAGGCCTTCTAACAGAGATTTTTACGTGTCAAGAAAGCAGAATTTCCCAAAGTTCCACAAACACAGCTCAAACCTCTAATAACTGTAACGATTTCCCTTTTCCTTCTCTAAAAAACTCACCAGTGTGGCTCACAGGCTTTTCTGCCCTTCAGGATGCATAGCATCACTGGCAGCTGATGCAGGTTCTAGAACATTCCCACAAATGTAGAGATTAGCATCCACAAGGCCCTACAGTAATTTCAAACATCATGACAGAACAGTTCCAAGGTTTGATGAATAGTAACTTTAGGAATGGCAATCTCTGTTCTCCCTTCTCCTGCTCCTTGGAGCCCTCAGCAGCTTCCAGATATCGAGCAACCACAACAATATCTTTAAAATAGCCTTTAAGATATTGCTTTCCTGTTCACAAGGCAGATTTATGGGGAATACCTGACCATAAGTCAAGCTCAGGAATTTTATTATTGATCTCAAATGAAGCACAAGTTTACCATAAGCACTGAAAAGCTTCTGAACTGAGCTGTCACCACTGCAAAGCTCCTGTAACACTAGGGCAGTGTTGAATACGCAAGTGCCAGGACAAAAAACTTCCTTAGTATTAGTGTAAAAGGTTACAAAAATGGTAGCTTAATATCTTCAGCTCAGTGTTCTACCCTAATATGAGGATGAAATCCCTCAAGTATAAACCATCCCACTAACAATGTGTTTGCGACTTTGGATTTCAGCCTCGATTCACTTTTCGTGACAGTTCTGGAAGAAATCTATGTACAGTCACACAAATTGCAAGCAGTAAAAGACAAACCCAGAAATGGAACTTATTCTACTTAGAGCATTATTAATGCCCAAACTTACAGGTCTTTCAATTAAGTCAATGCAAGGCTGCAGGTCCAGTCCAAAGTCAATGAAATTCCACTCTATGCCCTCTCGCTGGTACTCCTCTTGCTCCAGGATAAACATCGTGTGGTTAAACAACTGCTGAAGCTTCTCGTTGGTGTAGTTAATGCAGAGCTGCTCAAAGGAGTTCAGCTACAAAAACAACATTAGCAAGCAAGAATGATTCAGTGGCAGGATTTATCACAGATCTGGAAGGCAAAAGTCTGACCTTACAAGGAAATTCCCCAACACACTGCAATATTCATATGTATTGTAAAGAAAACGGGTAAAAAGCATTATTCAAACTGGAAAAATTCAAACAGGAAAGCTGGAGAGGGGCTCTAGATCAGGGAGGGCAGGAATAGGATGAGGGGGATGTTTTCAGCTGAAAGAGGGGAGACTGAGATGAGATCTTGGTACTGCCGCCACCATGGTCACCCTTTCTTCTGCCACGAAAGGAAAAGATAGGTGGAAAGAATCCAGGGGATGGAACTGTATGGGCTTTGAGGCCCCTTCCAGCCCAAACCACTGTATGATTCTGTGATTCAAATCCCATGTTCCCTGTTAGATAAAATTAAATAATGTAGGGAGGGGGAGGGGGGGAGGGTGTGGTGGTAGAAAAACAAAAGAACAATTGAGGAGTATGACTTTTTGGCATGGTAATTTAGAGTTGTCAAAATGTTTGCATGCTATGAAGCAAAACCCTCTCACAGCCTTGGAGCACACGTGAAGTGGCTCTGCCCTCAGTCCTGAACACAATAGGGAACAGAGAAACCTAGTTAGCAGTGTTTTGAAGTACCTCAAAGATTTCAAATCCAGCAATATCCAGAATCCCAATAAAAGATGCTCCCTGTCGTTTGGTCCTGTCCAAAGCTTTATTAATGCGGTGTACAAGCCAGCGGAAGAGGCGTTCATAGGTAGCCTTTGCCAAAGCTTCCACTGCAAAGTCAGCCTGAAAATCCAAACAGGAACATTTATTTACCCTGGAGAAATCATCAAAAGAACAGACCTGGATGTTATCACAAAATAACAGAAGTTTAATGGTGTTAATACCACTGAGGAATGAAAACAAGCAGTAGGAACAGGATGCAGTTCGATTAATGTTAAATTTGGTTTTAAAACATTCCACAGAAAACCAAAAGTTCTCTGGGCACTTGATACACACAACGACGGCACTGAAGGATAAAACCAGGGGAAGATCAAGAAGAGGGAAAGGTTTCTTCTATCCCACCACTGATTTTTACTAGATAAGAATGTTTAATAAAAACAGTGAGCTTAAGCAGCATCACTGGTTTTACATGCTGAATTCCTGTTTCCCTTATTAAGAACTAAACAGCATTAGGCATAGATACACTTCATCTTTAAAGCACCAAAACTCACTTGTTCTTTGGTCTGGGCTTTCTGGACGTAGTCTCTGCCCACTTTGATGCGCGGTGTCAGTATGGCCCGGGTGAACTCCATCACATTCATTCCCAGCAGATGGCAGAGTTTCTGTGCGACTGGAGATCAAAGAGAGAAAGGGAAGCCTTAAACCCTCCACAGCAGCTTGCTGAGACACGGTACTGACAAAGGCCATCACAGGGCAGCTTGAAAACTGAACTTGAAAACAGAAAACCAAGCTGTTCACCCAGCGGGCAGAAAGATGCACTCCTGTGGTGCAGGTGGACAGCCTGTGTCAACAGGATCTCCACCTCTGAGGCTGAGGGAAGGCTCTAGGGAAGCACAGCACTGACCAGCCTTTGGGGGTGGGAGGCATCAGAAATGCAAGAGTTCATGAAATTGCAGCCCACTGTCCACGTACAAGCATTCATGCAGTTTCTTCAATAGGGGGCATCCATTTTCTCATCTCCAGAATCTAAGCCCAGTGTGAGGACACCATACCCCAACTCCATCTTACCAAAGGTTGCCTAGAAACTGCTTCAATTCAGGCAAGTACACCAGTGTAATTCTTCTACTGCAGACTATACCAAAATGCTCTGTTTAAACCATTTAAAACATGGATTTGCAGTGTTTTATACAAAACACCACCTGAAGCAGCAGCACCTTTTCTTTAGACAACTTGAACTCTCCTGGGTCCTGCTCATTTTTTGAAAGAGCACATCATCTTCCCCTTCATTACACATCCCTACTGCCTCAATTCCTTTTGCTAAATACATTTTCCAGTAGGTGAGGTGTTTATGATTCCATACTGCTAAAAATGAGAGTGACGCTGGTGATATTTTTAGGCCTGGGTAAGCGCTGCCCTTTAGCAGGAAGCCCTCCACACCATCCAGCAAGCACTTTAACCCCTTCGGCTTTGCAGTCTGACAGCTCTTTGGTTTACTGTCAACATGAAAAGAGCCATTTTTACAAATCAGTATTGGAAAATGGATTTGAATGCAAACACAGAAGAGCTTCCTCTGCATTTATTTTTTCCCGCTGGTATTAAACACACCACTACTTGCTCTTCATGTTGAGATCTTCTGTTTGGTCATCCATTAGAAGGGTTCATGAATCAATACAACTTCAGCAGCAGCACTACAGAACTAAGCATTCGGTTCACTGTAGGGAGCATTTCTGAGCTCAAGAATTATAGAATCACAAATTGGTTTGGGTTGGAAGGGACCATGAGGTCACCCCATCCAACCTCCCTGCAGTAAGCATCTTGAACTCCAGGTTGCTCTGAATAATTTGAAAACAATGGCATCATGGAAACCATACAAAGGATATCCCTCTATGCAGCACACCAAACACTACCCTCTGCTCCTCCTCCATGAACTGTAACACAGAATTTACTGTTACCATTCTAACATGGAATAAACCATGGCTTAGGTAAAGACAACAACAATCCATAGTGGAGGTAATACCAAAAGTCACATATGAGCCAGTCATGGAAGAGGCTGTAGCCAGCATCTCAGAAGTCTGAACAGAAAGAATCTGTTTTCAAGTCAAAGCTCTATCACCTTTAAGCATAGGACTGGCTCACACTAGTGCACCTTGATTAAAGTGTAACTCATCTCATTCGCTTACAGCTGAGGCAGTTCCATTTAAAGCATGCAACTGTAGAAAGTTGTGACTATCCTGACTTGCAATTCTTTATTGTCAGGGTTTGGGTACAGAATTCAGAATTATTATAAAGCAAAGGTAATAAGAAGCTTGTATAACACTTGAAGCATGGACTTTATGAGGTTCCTTCCAAACCTCTGCCCTTCTAGAATGGCTTCTTGCAAACCTGGTCTGCATGAAAAGGTTTTTTAAAACAGCTGTTCCCCTCTCCTCGTCCATGAACGATGCACAGCTTTCCTGCCATCTCTTGTATTGACACTTCAAAACAAGATTTGTTTATAGATATTTATTATCTATAGGATAGAATTCGCTTTTCATGCTCACCAAAATCCACATTGCTTAGGTTCACACCTCCATTACTCTCACAAATTCCCTCCCCTCTACAAAGATGTTAACCTGACCTATTTCCAACAGGGGCCTCTAGATGAGATAAAGACACTTATTTCTCTGGCAGGCACTAGGGAAACCCATCACTGAGAGATCTGACAACAGAGATGGAGAAGGGAGAGATCACTTTCACTCAGGTTATCAAGGAGATAAAGACTATAGAGGCAAATACATTAATTTTTTAATACAAGAGTCACCCACTTTAACAATGACCTGAGGTTCTCGGCCTCTTTGCTTTATGGTTCAGAATTTTGTATCCAGTAGTACAAATATACTTATATCAAATATTACCATTCACAATGCTGTACCCAAATACAACATTAACACTACAAAAGCCAAGACAGTCAGGGAGGAAGAAGCCTCTGTACCTCTGAAACAGACAATGACTCAGCAGAGTTGCCCACGCTGCCACTAAAACCCCAGAAAATGAATTCCTCGCCCAACTTTTTCTCTCACTGCAGAACTCAAAAGTCCAACTGCCAGCAAATATCAAGTCAGTGACTACCGAACATCAATCCACCCTGCTTGTCACAGCACTTTGGGCAGCAAGGCAGTGTCCAGGGAAACACAAAAACCTAGGGACACTCCAAGCAACCTATGTCCATAGCAATTTAAGACAATTATGAAGTGAGATACAGGCAAGAATTTGAGTGTTGCACATGCAGCAGGGCTTGTGAATGCTGGTTCTTACTGCTCTGTCCACTCAAGTCAGTTCTCAAAGTCGACTTTCCATGACAGTATTAAAAAACTTGGTACTGAAGCACTAAAGTGAAAACCCAAGACTCAATTCAGCAGCTATCTTCATTGCGAAGAAAGATACTCCTCGAAATGCTGACTGCATCACAGGTACGAACTGATAAATTCAATCTCAGTCACAGCACTGTGTGCTTTAGAAACCAGATTTTTTCTAAATACAGCATTCTTGTGTTCAGCCATTGCCCTCTGGAAGTTGTGCTTGGCTCTTATTCTTGGCAACAAAACCACTGTCAGGCACCAAAGAAAAACTGATTTAAGCACACGCTTTTTCTAGTGCTCAAGCCTTTGCAGATAGCAATAAACAAGACTACAACCCAGATACTTGTTCAAAACTTAGAAGCAATGCAAACAGTATAAATTCTGTTGGTAGATACTTAAATTTGCCTGCACTACAAGAATGGAAGAGGAGAGGTTTGATTATTGCCTGTTGGCTGCTACCGTACCATCAGGGCCCCTTTTTGGCCCTTCATCTCATCAAGGAAGCGCAGAGGCCCATGCTGCACTGAGCAATCAGCAGGAAGCGAAATGAGCTCAAGTCAAAGGAAGCCATACAAACATGACTGACTTACCAGTGTTCTCAGGCATTGATGCTTGATCAGTGTTTCTCTCCTTCTTAAAGGAAATATTTCCAAACTGTAGCACTGAAGACACCACTTTCAGCATTGCTGTGGTAATGAGATAAAGGCATCAGTTTAAATGAAGAGGGCTCATCTTAACACATTTTTCTTCTGTTACCTCTGCCACTTCCAAATTCAAAGTCTGAGTTCAGGAAGGCAATAAAGTTCATATTGTGCTTTTTGGGCAAATGGTTTTAACTCTAGCTCACATTAAGCAAACATTTGCGGCAGGCTGTCGTGACACTGAAGCTACATTAAGTGTGGTGATGTTAAATTACCCAGTGTGTGCACACATTTGCTAGAGAACAAAACACACTTCAAAAATCCAAAGGGCTTAATAACTTACACAAGATCTCATCATGCGAAAATCCCATGATATGCATGGCTTCCATGGTCTCCTGGAAGTTATCCTTGTCTTGCTGCCCAGGAATGGGGATGTAGCCATTAGACAGAAATCTGTAGTTGTTAAACCCTTCAAGAAGCAAGTCGGCTGTGTTGGGGGAAGGAGAAGAGAGAAGAATCAGCTGAAGATATGCTGTTCACACCCACCTATGCTCTGCTCTCACCAAATGTGCAAACTATACTTCATGAAATCAGTTCTCCAGAAGTGGCTACAGGCCACCAGTTTCTGAAACTCTAAAAATATATATGCCTTAGCAGCTGAAACCAGATTCCCAGGATCTCTATCTGCAGCAACCTCCATCAGCTCTTTAACGCACTAAGCCTGCAAACAGGACACTCCCCAACTCAGATCTCCAATCCCCATTTGGAATATCCTAGAAGTAGCCCTGCTAAAAGGTAACAGATCCAGGCAGAACTGGAGGTAGGTACTGATGATAACCACATCAATGATGCTAAACAGAGGTTTATCTAATACGGGAGGAGGAAGAGCGCATCAGTTCTCTGAAGTCTACCTTCACATGGTTTCATTTACCACAACCAAAGAGAAATTCCCAGTTACCAAGGGAAAAAGACCAGAAGAGAACCATTTACAGTACTGCAGTGGCTGCAGAACACTGCAGGGTTTCACTGTGTGTGATAAAACAGCTGCTTTGCCACCCACTCTGAAGGGACAGTTCAGAATGAATACGGCTGGCTGCCAGCGTTTGTTATCAGTCAGCTGGGAGCACCGCAGTGTTGATCCGGCCAGAGGCTGCCCACACTGGGCTCTGTAACACAGGACCCATCTGGCTGAAATGCTCAACAGAGCACTGGATAAAATACAGATGCTACTTCAAAACCAAGCAACTTGGCCTCTCACCCTTCTTTTAAAACTGTCCTAAGCCCAAAGAACAGTTCAAAACTTGACTGTACAAATGCTGAAATAAAACATGCCATGCAGAAGCAACAAAATGAGATTCTCAACTTACACTTGAGGTGTTCTCCTGCTCCGGCCACCAGCTGATAGAAGATATGAAATGTCCGCTCATCTTTAGCCTGGCGAACAGCACGAGATTTCTCCAACAAGTCTGATCATAACAAGTCAAGGATCTTCCACAATTGTTGGTTAAAAATGATCAATGCAAACATGTTCAAAGCAGGCTATAGGATTACTTCAAGACTAAACAGAACTTCAATAGGAATGACAAGACTATGGCCAATGTGAGCTTTCAGTAACTTTAAACAAGAGATTTCAAATTTAGACTGGTCAGAGCCCACATTTAACTCCAAACTCATTTCTTGGATGCTGACTGCATTTCCCCACTACATACAGCTGATATCATCTGTAATGTTCCTGTCTGTGAACACAGCTGAATCTAGGCAAGAGGGGGAACCGGCCATTCCTGTTCAATCACTTCTCTAAGGTCAGAGCTGACTCTTAGTGTCAAAAACCCAGCAGCCACTGAACTCAAGTACTTTACCTGAGATGCATTTGTCATTTCCCTCTAGCACAGTATTTTTACATACAAACTCCACTGCCTTCAAACAGCTTCCATATCCCAATTTGCATGGCAGATAGGATTCTAATATGCTGCCAGAAGCTGCACTGTTATTTAAGTTATTATTTCTTGATATCCCATTTTGTAAAACAAACATGAGGCAGCAATCAGAAGTGACACAGGTCACAAGTGAGGGCAAGTTCTTGTGACGAAGAAAAAATTCCCTAAGAGTAAAGTCCTGTTTTCTAGGCAAAACAATTCATGTGAACTTTTATAAAACCAAACCCTGCCTTCATACCTGCACTGTGCTAAATGAAAAAAAAAAAATCACGTGTCAAAGTATATTTTGCATATCTATAGCTCTTTCCCAGCCTTATGGGAAACTGGATTTTGCAACAGTTCCAAGCATTAATTGCACTTAAAATGAAGCAGTTTAACTCACAGCAAGAGAATGAAAGCTCAGCTGCAGCACTGATTATTACAGAATCACAGAATAAGCGGGTTGGAAGAGACCCACCGGATCATCAAGTTCAACCATATGATGAATACTATCATATTATTGCACCAAGGTTTCCAATTTCATAATTTTATGACTATTGTATTGC
Organism: Clamator glandarius; assembly: GCA_033459285.1. Lineage (NCBI taxonomy): Eukaryota > Metazoa > Chordata > Aves > Cuculiformes > Cuculidae > Clamator > Clamator glandarius. The sequence continues at coordinate 2,137,320 of JAUNZM010000269.1, read as the reverse complement.
TATTCCCCCAGAAAAAAAGGCTAAACAGACAAAAAATTACACTACTTTTAGTGTAAAGAAAACATTGTTGGAAAAAGGCTTTCAGTGCAAGTATTTTAACTTGTCCTTACACAACGATAAATAAAAACAAACCTTAAAGCTGAAACTGAATTAGGCTTCAGTATTAATTGCTAGTGGGTCTTGGGTGACTGAATCTACATGGGTATCTCAACGGGCTAAGAAAATACAAGGTGACCCAGCCCTTCCAGCTCTCTTCCTGTAAAAGGAGCATCATCACCCCCTTCCAGGCAAAGCAGGTTCCACAATGCTGATGAGAGCACAACCCACCTCTTCACACAGCCCAGTAGGTCAGCTTCTAATTAAGAAGCCATTTCTTTTTAGAAAAAGAAATGTTCACAGAGCAAGCACATTTTAAATGTTTTTTCCGCTTCACATATGCTGGGTTTAAAGCTTGTCTGAAAATCCAGTGGATTTCACAGTGCTAAATTCTGGAGTATCTAGTTTCTAAGCAGGAGGAAGCACGCTGACATGGTGATATTTGATCAGCTATTTTGAAACAAAGGCAGAGATGGATGTTTTCAGAGGAATACAGAAATGTGGTTGCCTTCCACTGCATTCTGATGAATCCTTGGGTTAAAAGCAAAACAACGAGGAAACTTGCATATTACGAGGATGTTGTACAAAATAGGATACAGGTCTCAATGTTGGCCCCGACGATGTAGCCGGTAACATCAAAGTTAATCCTAATGAACTTGCCCTACCGAAAAAAGATATTTTTGTAACTACTTATTTGTAAAACCAGAATCCCACTTGCATTTGTGTAACAAGCATTTTACAAGTTCAGATGACATCTTTTCATTATAGATCTGTTTGTAATCCAGACTTGGGAAAAACGTCTCTGACAGTGAATCTCAGACTCTCACACCACCAAAACAAAATGCTGTCTGAGGTTGAAAGCAACACAGATTTTAAGCACACATTTATATAGAAAGTTTATAGGTGTTCGAAGTAGCTTTATCTGTAGCAGTCCTGAACCTCAGCGTGCTGCCCAGTCCGCTTCTACTACCATGTTCAAGCCCAGGATGGTTGACTCCTGCATGGCCTCTCCTTTATAGCAGCTGGTAAAGAAAGGGCTAAGTTTTTAACACAGGCATAGAATCACAGAATGGATTGGGTTGGAAGGGACCTCAAAGACCATTCAGTTCTACCCCCTGCCATGGGCAGGGACACTTCCCACTGGATCAGGGGGCTCAAAGCCCCAATCAACCTGGCCTCCCACCCTCACAGGAAAACATTCCTCCCTCAGATCTCAACTCAAACTCCCCTCTCTAAGCTGAAAACCATTCCCCCTCATCCTATCCCTGCATTCCCTGATCCAGATTCCCTTCCCAGCTTTCCTGGAGCCCCTTTCAGCACTGGAAGCTGCGCTACGGTCTCCGCAGAGCCTTCGTTTCTCCAGCCTGAACAACCCCAACTCTCTCAACCTGGCCTCATATGGGAGGTGCTCCAGCCCTTGGGCCATAGCCATGGCCTCCTCTGGACCTTCTGTAACAGTGCATCTAGTTACTCTTAAAAGCAAAATATTAACACATCCCTTTAGCTGGCACTGACAAATCTTGCTATGAAATCTTTAATTTATGAGTTAGACTGCACTGGTGGCCAAACAGCTGAATTCTGTTTATAGTGTCATTATAGCACAAAGTACATGGCTTTGTGAAGACTACATAAGAAGGAATCATTTCATTTTGCAATACAAATCCAGCAAGCCCACTCTCCTACCCTCTGCAGACTGTAGCCTTTACTGACAGTGACAAAAACCTGTCTTCGGTAGAAGGGAAAGGAAAGTAATTTGCTCTCAGACTTATTTCAGCCCTGCCCTGGGTTACCAGCACAGAGGGCAGAGGCTGGCACCCTCGCACTCAGGGTGAAGACTGTCAACCTGCATGGGCCAAACAACAGCGCTCTGCACTTCGCAGGAGAATCTGTATCTTTTAAGCCAGGTTTTTAAATGGTTGTTAGTGAAGATTATTCTTTCCGCATGAGACGACACCATCTGGAGTGCATTACACTACTCCTTCATAAAAATAGAGCTGGAGCCATCTGAGTCATTATGATGGCAATGCAGACTGATCTAACATAAACCAGATGCAAATATCTTTAGGAAGAAAGCATCCTTGTTAAATTAGTACAATCTCTGATGAGTTCAAGACATGTAGCAAAGTAGAATTATTGTGCAGTGAAACCTGTTGATATTATAAACTCTGTACCAAACATATCAGCATCAAGCAATGTTGTAAATAATGTGGCTGTAAAATTATCAAAGTTGAATTTTTGCAGTGCTCTGCTTTCCCTTCATGAATGAAAAGGCTAAGGGGTTTAACCATCCAGTTTTCCAGAGTCCTTATCACGGGAGCAGAGTTCAGACCTTATTAATACAAGCAACTATTGAAACATCAAGGCAGCCAAGGAATTGTTCATTTGTTCTGTAAATTTTAGTTTTGTTTTTGCAAGAAAAAAAGATTTAATAGCTCCTCTACAGTTTTAAATGGCTCTGAAAACAGCTTTTCCCAGAAAGAGAAGATGGCACTCCCCTCACCCACCTGAAAGGAAAGGAAGTCTTATGCTGTAAGGATTATTCACCCTGAGTTCTATTTTTAAAACAACGGAACACATCAAAAATGGTTATTGGCCGACAGGGTGGGACACTGACCCAACCAGGAGTGCTCACCACCCTGCGGAAGCCAGGTGGGATGTGACTTCCCTTCACTAAATCACGCAGACAGGGGCGCAGGGAAACTTAAAGAGGGTTTTATATGCAAGCTTTTTAAAATTTTTTTTTAAAATTTAAGGATATTCTCTCTAAACCTATCAATTGACGAAATGAACTGTTGACAGCAGGGCAGTTGGAACTGGATGATCTTCAAGGCCCCTTCCAACCCAAATCATTCCACAATTCTACAACACTTAGCTCAATTCTAGGTTTGATGTCACATCCCTTCCTACTTTATAGCAGTAATTCGTGCACACAAGGTACAGCACAGCTCTGCAGCACAGTGATGACTATTGTCCCATGGACCTTGCTGTCGACTCAGGGGTAGCTGAAGTAGAGAAACCGGATAAAATTAAAGCAAGTGTTGCCAACAGGCAGTGAGGATGCATCTTCAGTGACCCCAGCACTGCACAGTGTTGTACAAGAACCTGAATTCATGAAGGAAGGAGAACAAAGAAAGCTTCTGACCCTTAAAAGGGGAATCTCTCCATAAACAGTAATTCAGATTTAAAGAGTAGAAAAGAAAAAAAGAATAACTCACAAAGCGGGAGGAGTTGTCATTTTTCACTGTCTTTGCATTCCCAAAGGATTCCAGAATGGGATTCGCCTGCAGCAGCTGACGTTCCAGCTCCCCCTAAGAACCACACAAACAGGAAAAAAAACAAACAAACACACACCCATAAGCATGGGGCACAGGGATTCAGGTTCCTACAGCCTGCTCCATCCAACAGCCGTTCATCGGGGCTGTGGCAGTGAGAGCACCATTGCTCCCCTCACTTCTGCATGTGCTGACAGCCTCCTTCATCCAGTGAAGGATCCAGCTTGTTTTGTTGGGCTAGTGGAGGTCTGGGGGTTTGGTTTAAAACACACACACATATACACACAAACAGAGCAGTGACCAAGTAGGACTTAACAGATGTTGCAAATCATTGACCATGGAAAACAAAATTCACATTTAGGGCTAATGAAACCAGGCACAGACTTTGGGTGCTTTGGAGAAAGTGAATTTAGCTGTTTCAAGCTTTCAGTGCAAGGTTATTCTAATCTTCCCATTTAGTGATTTGGTATTACTGATATTTTCAAACCTACTCTCAAAATAGTGAAATGCGGACTTTTGAGCCATCCAGATATTCTCATTATTGCAACATCTCTGACCTGAGCCCACCTGAGAAGAGTGCAACAGGAACTGAGCAGTACTGACTTCAAAGATCGTTTTGCAGTTGCTCAATTCATCCAGCAGCGCTCAGGACATTGAGTGCACTCTTTAAGTTGAAGCCAATGGATGTAGAAATCACAGCACTTATCTTCAGGAAATTGCACAACAACTTTTGGAATCACTACACCCATGAGAAGAGCTGGTAACAGAAGTCTGTGCTGCTTCCATAAGCCCAGGAGGCAGGAATGGACACAGGGCAATGGGACATTGTCTTCCTGCTCTGGAGTATGTCTTAAACAAAATGGGAAACTGTCTGGAATGTATTCTCAAAAGCTGATGCTTGTGTTCATAAACCTGCTTTTTCCAACTATTTATGGCACAGATAATAAAGATCCCAAGAACTTAAGGCTTCCACATGAGGTTAGTTCTTACAGAGGAAGATTTAAAACTCACCAGTTCACACTTAAACAAAGCTTGTATTTGTATATTGAGATGTATTTCAAGTCCTTCTTGAAACTAATAGCTGTGCTCTCTTCAATGCGACCTAAAGTTATCTGCTCAAAACTTGTTTACTTCCAAACTTACTCCCTTTGGGACTACATATTCCCTTTTTCATAAGCAACTCATAAGAAGAAATGAATGTGTGAGCATTCTATGAAATGAATGTGTGGAGCACACTAAACCCTGCTTGGGCCACAGGGCTGGCTCTGCCAGCACCGCAGGTCACAGGAACACTTCTAAACCGGCAAAAATATCCACCATTGGAGAAAAACTATATCCCTGTCCTAACCACACCTGCAATTTTTATTCAGTAAGCTTCCCATGTAAACACCTCAGTTAGCTGGCAGCACTTGCTGACAGCATTTCTCCTGCTCCACTCTCCCAACCACACTGGCAGCTCCTAAGACTCCCAGTATAAGAGCGAGAGGCTGCTCACCATGCTGCACACAGCTCAAAATAAACCACACTGCGTATGTAAACGCAGCAAGCATGTTAGGGCTTACAGCTCAAATTCTAAATAGTCTGGAAAAGAAAACACACCGAAATGTGACTCCTCCACAGAACACTGCTGTGCCACTTCGAAGCATCTCGCTGCAGCCACACTTCACTGCTGGGTACCTCAACCTTCATTTTATATGTGCAGAGGGGCTTCTGCAGTGTGTTGCAAAATAATTGTACTGAAATATCTACTGAATGCAAAAAAGTCTTACGAGCTCAGGGTCACCTTTGAGGATTTGAACATTCAGTTGGGTCCTCAGACATGGGTGAAACCATGAAAGCAGGCAGGGTGAGCACAGCCCCTGTGGTTGACACTCACAAGTAGACATCGTCGACACCACTGAGAAACAACAAGCCTTGCACTAAGCTAAACACCTTCTGATTTCACCGCTTCCATTTTCAGATGGATTGCTTCACAGCCAGAAACCAACACTCTGAGAAGCGTTCCATGTTTCTGAAAGCATGTCAGTTTGTCCTGCAGGTGCATCTATCCCCTGCATGGGCATCTCAACAGAACTTGGAAAAAGCAGTATTGCAGCGTTGTGGAAAAAGTGAGGTCATGCAGTGTCTCATGCAGGGTGACGTAAAGATAAAGCCAGGTTATTGTCTCAGTTTCAGAAACACCAGTATCCCAGTGACTGAGCTCGTCAGGAAGCCTGGGAGAGGCAGGGACAACTACATGCTACTCACATACAACAGGGATCCAGTCTGTAGTTCAAAATGACATTGAAACAGAGACATTAATGGTTATGGTTTAAGCAATATCAACATGTCTGGGTTTCCACTGGTACTTTTAAAACATCCTTGAGGTAATAACTCCAATAAAAGGAAGGTTAAACCAACCACTACTCCCTCTATTTTTCAAACAGAGGTTCTAATAAACTCCTTTGGATTGGCAGAGGTTTGCAAGGAGGGAAGATGCGTTAAGTACTAAGAATGTCTGTAACTTCTGAAAATGAGACTGTGGGCTCAGAGGCGTGACTGGGTTAGAGGGGTTGAACAAGTCACCACACTCCAGCACAGGCAGCACAACTGTCCTTGCGATTTCCTTTTCCAACACACCAGCCCTAACTTAAAGTTACTGTTGTGATTGTCCTCTGCATTGCAGTCAAAGCTGCACTACAGCTGGCTTTCTGAAAGATGGAGGGGGAAGAACACAATCAGCTAAACTCACTCACGGACAGCTTCTTCAGTTACCAAACCGTGCTGATCCCACATAGAACTGCTGCAAAGCTTTTCCCGTATTTAAAGGCTTGTGCCCATAACAAGAAGGCATCACTTACCACCTCAGCTTAGAGCGGGGCATTTATCTTGCAGTCTACATGGCAGCAATAGTTTACTTCTTTTCAGTCTTACCCTCAACTTCCACCTAACCTTCATTTTAATGCTCCTCAATGACGCTCTCTAGTGCCAGGAGTACTGCAGTCCCTACTCTCATACAAGAAGGTGGCCTAGAGCAGATGACTACTGCTGCCCGAGGGAAGAGAGGGGCTGGGGGAGCAGGAAATGGGCAGCACTATCTGCACAGCAGCTCCAGCCATCCTGAGGAATAAGAGTAGCTGGAGCTGAACTGAGGACACGCTAATGCAGGCAGCAACACTGCACAAATTCCTCGCAGCTCACACCACTTAGCCTGTAAAGTCAGAGAAACGCTTGATTTCTGAAGCCAATTGGTTATGCCAAGTCTTTTACAGTTGAGATCAAAACTCTTTATCCAAGAAGCTATAACAATATCCAGTCAAAACAGTCTGTTAATCAAAACAGTTTTGTAGCTTCCATTAATGTTAATCAAAGTACTAAATAAAAGGGATGTATTAAAGCGTTCTGCACTCTCTACTCAGCACATTAACCATACACACAGAGGGCATGTTGGGGAAGGCTGGAGAGAGGGCAAAGCTCTCACTTCAGGACAGCGACACAACTGTACAGAGGGAGAAGTGCCCTGTGATGCCAATGAGCTTGAAACCCCTCACTGGTGCCCTCTCTCAGTTAAACAGTGACTGAGTTTACTCCTAGCCACACTGCAAGATGCCCCACATGTCATAGATACAAATTGACAGAAAATAGCAGAATATGTATCAGTGCCTAGAGAACTTAAAAAGCATAAAGAAAACCACTTGCCTGGTGTTTCACGGGTTTAGGTGATTCGGGCTGTTCATTGTAAACAAACAAACGCACATGTTAGCAAGCAAGATTCCAGCTGCACATCCCAAATATCAATGGCAATAGGTTCGGTTTAACTGCACAGTCACTTCATAGACACTGTTCAAATTTGTTTTATAACAGAAGTTATTCACACATGGAAAACACTAAACCCTGTATTTATGCAGAGGACTAATTCCAATAAAACACAGTATGAGGGATAGACCTGGATCAGCAAGAAAAAAAAGAGAACAGTTTCTTTAGGTGTGCACTGCTTTTTGCCAGGCATTATTCTTCAAAAATCAAAAGGTGAGGAAAGTGCCAAGAGGAAGCAATGCTGAAGGAATCTGCAGTTTGAGTTTGTACTGTTCTTCAAGTATTTAAGAAATGCAAACCCACCATTGAGACAAAAGCTTCGGGTCTTTCAAGAATGACTGCCCACATAAGATGCAAAATCTTACACAATTAAGACTTTCACATATTACCAGGAAGAATGGTGAAGGGAATATGAATGTAAAAGTAAAACTCCCTCAAAATTCAGGTATGCAAAGTTTCTGCAGAAATTTTAACTTCTGTTTTTGTTTCCTTGGCTCACCTGCGAGTTTAACCACCTGAAGCTTCACATCAGAGAGCATAGGAGTAAATATTGTTGAAACATCCACCAAGAAGCTTTCACACCACACCAAACGCACACTTCTCTGCTCACATCTACTATTTTACATAACCAGCACTGCTTTTGTGCTGGCAGAGGTCTGTAAAGCAGCTGGCAAAGGGCTAGCTAATCCAAACAAGTGATGTTCATTTTGCAGGGCTGCATCACAACAGCTTGGAAGACACCTTGGCCATCTAAATACAAGGTGAGATCATAGAATCACCAGGTTGGAAAAGATCATTGGGTCTAACCATCCCTATCAAATACTAAACCATGTCCCTCAGCACCTCATCCACCCATGCCTTAAACCCCTCCAGGGAAGGTGAATGAACCACCTCCCTGGGCAGCCTCTGCCAGTGCCCAATCACCCTTTCTGTGAAAAGTTTTTTCCTGATGTTCAGCCTGAACCTCCCCTGGCAGAGCTTGAGCCCATTCCCCTTCTCCTGTCCCCTGTCACTTGGGAGAAGAGGTCAGCAAAGCTATCGTGCCTCCATCCTCACAGGAGGAGGGCAGAGACAGCACGAACCTATCCAGCTTCCATTTCTCTCCTCATGAGAAAGTACAGAGCAGACACACATTTACCTCCTCCATGATTAAATTAGGGCAACTAAAGCCCATCTGGGAAATCCCCACTATGCAGAGCTCCAGCCTGAGCAGTCTCCCTCAAACCCTGCAAACCCAATTAAGTTTCTTTTGATATTAATAAAAGACACTAAAAAATTTAGTTTTTCAAACCCCAAACTATAACCAGAGACAATTCCTCACGACATAAATGCAATCACTGAAAGCAACCACTGACCCGCAAGTACCAGTCATTATTTCTGAAGCTTCAAACGGCACCACCAGGAAAGCTGGATTTTACTGAAAGAGGGCGGGGCCTAGGGTGGGAAGGCTTTGGGAAGAGGGACAATGATCAAAAGTCTAATCCTGTTCAGCTGAACCAGAGGTACACAGTACCAGGGTGACTGAAAGTGGAGACAGCAGTGGTGGTTGGATGTGGTTATTGATAGAACTGAACAACTTCCTACACTGCCCTGATCAAACCCATCTGGTGATTTCATGCATGTGACCCTGAATGTGGTCCAGGTACATCCATGGTCTATGAGTAAAGCCGAGAGCACCCCCAGCTGCCTGTGGCACAACCAAGTTCACAGCAACCCCTGTGCAGCAGGCAACAGCCAGCACTTTCCCTCCTTTCAGAAACTCATGTAGGCAATGCCACCTTTTTTTTTTTTTAAGCAGAACCCAAGAGTCAAGAATTAAGACTCACGCCTTAGCCTTACTAAAGCAATTCTAACACATGCGTTAACAACACTATCTCACTCTTCTGTCATTTCTACCTTCCTTAGTACACAGGATCATAGAATGATTTGGTTTGGAAGGGACCTCAGAGCCCATCCAGTTCCAACCCCTGCCATGGGCAGGGACACCTCCCACTGGAGCAGGAGTTCCAACCCCATCCAATCTGACCTAGAACACCTCCAGGGATGGGGCAGCCACCACTGCTCTGGGCAACCTGGGCCAGGGCCTCCCCACCCTCACAGCAAAACATTTCTTCCTAAGATCTCATCTCAATCTCCCCTCCTGCAGCTCAAAAATGTTCCCCCTCATCAAATTTGTTAGGTGTGAAGTCAAAGCTTTCAGTTATCTACAACAGACATCTTCTGCCTTGCTATACCCAACCAGGACCGTACCTGTGTCAGTTCTGACTTGTAACCAAGCACATTAGGGGCAAGGATCCTGGCTTGCTTTCATCCCACATTCAGTCTCTACAAGAGCTTGTTTACAACTTCTCCCTCCCTTCCATTCCTTGGTTCTAGGAAGCCCAGCCCTTATTCCCAATGTTAGGGACTACTCCAGTCTCACTGGGCTCTGCCAAATCCCACAGGAACTTCTGTCCAGCAGTTTTACCACCGCCACCTACCCCTATGTGCTAGCACAGGGCCCAAGACAACACTTTTAACATTCCTTGGTATTAAACATGGAATGAGACAGCAGAGCTACACATTCAAACACTCAAAAATCAGGAAATACTAGTGCTGAGGTTGGTCAGCATTCAATCCCACCCCCTGTGGTTCCCACATGTCCAGGACTAGTACACCAAGGGCTACTCAGGACTCCTGTAGGTGCACCAGCACTAGGTATGGGGAAAAAGGGCTGTTGGGAAAGAAAAGCCCCATGGACAAGAAGTCAAATCCCAAACGTGATGGGGATGTCCAAGGAACAAGCAGTGAGGATATCTCTTGCATATGCCAAGCATTTCACAATGAGTGCTGCTGAGGAAGGTGCTTGGTGACCATCTGTGATGGGGCAGAACATCAGGGCTACTATGCTTGTGGCCTGAGGTGCCCAACAGGGGGCTATGTTTGTTTAATGCTATTACAACGCTCTGTCAGGCAAAACTGACAAAGGTAACCCTGGACTGAAGAACAGTATTGGAAAGAATTATTTCAGTCACCAGCATACAAATTACTTTTATAAAACATCCATGTTGTGCTCAGAAAAGTCTCAGCTTCCAATCACCAGAGACACTGCAGTACCACTGGGGCACAGCAGGCATACACCAGTATTGATTAGAACAAGCCACTTGCTCATAGCAAGCTGAATTACTACTGCATTGCAAAGATATCTGAGCACTTGCAGAAAACATCCAAACCCTGTTCATGCTAGAAATTCCCAGTAAATTTTGAAGTCTGGCAGTAAATCTGAAGAAGGTTCTATATATAACGGATTTATGACAAGTTACCACTGACATAGATGTGCATATGCTCTTGTTTGTAACAAAATCCAAGCTGTTTATCAGCTGCTGACCTCCAGGTACAGTGAGTCTACTGTAGTTTTTTTAAGCTTGATGACATTGCCCAGCTATGAACTGATCTTTGAAAGCACAGATAGCTCGTTCAGAAATAAAAAAGGGCACCATGTGGGGACTAAATGCACTATGAATTGCCGAAGGTAACAAAATTCTTGGTAAACTTGGGTTTACTGCACCAGAAAGCTTCTGTTCGTAGTTACATTTGCATAAAGGTTTTAATTTCCCAACAGAAACCACACAGCCTACACAAACTGGACATCATGATCTAAGTGGTCTTTTTGGCCACTACTAATGAGAAAACAAGGGTAGAGACAAAGGGATGTGGACTACGTTATACTGTAATTTTTTATGTAGAGATGGCAATTTTCAAAATGAGCAATAAACAAATGAGAAAATATCCCAACTTACAGGAATGTTATGGTCCTTTCTTCCTTTATGGGAGGAAGCAACATGAGCAAGGTACTGAATAACCTTCTTCGTGTTCTCAGTCTTACCAGCACCGGATTCACCTCTGCAAAACAGGTCAGACATTCTCCTCAAAATTCATTTCCAACAACTTCTCAACCCCTGTTTAACAACTTCATTTCATTCCATTTATGGCTTTGACCATGCAACAGACCCTCACTGTCTAAACCCAAAGGTATGGATGTCATAGAGAACTACAAGGCATTTGTTTAAAATACTTTCTTAATGCTAAGGAGATCTTTAGGATGAAGATGTTGATATAAAATGTAACATGAATTTGATTAAAAGCTTTTGACTACATGCCTGAATTCCTTTGTTACCTTAAATAATGAGAAACAGACACGTCCTCTCCCTCCATCACAAGGCCAGAGACAGACTTTTTCAGCGTGCAGGTAGATTTTTTTTTTAAATAATTACAAATGCACAATTTTTAATATTTATGATTTCATTCCATTTTATACTCCAGGAGTTGGTTATGAGAATTAAAGCTGATAGAAACACTCAGTATCTTTAGAAGCCTGTTCCACAGTACAGTAAAATCAATTTAGACAAACCATTTCTTTGCACTGCTCACGTCAGACTCTCAGTCTGCTCAAAAACCTATTCAGGGCCCCAGAACTACACAAACACATTAAGAAAGGAATTTATTAATGCAGTGGGACAGGATCAGATCAATAAAGATAGCAAACGCACAGTTTGTTTCTAAGACCTAAGCAGATGTGAAGCAGAACACATTTGGACAGAGTTTATTGCAAAGTTTACATGTGGGATGTGCCGGGCAGGAAATGGGACCAAGTTCACAGCACAGTGATCCCAAGTGATGTTATTGCATCTCCTTTGTTTTAAACCTAGGTCTGCTCTTTGGAGAAACCCACACACAGACATTACGGGGTATAACTTAGCCAGGATTCAATGGCAGTGAAGCACTGGAGAGAGGTCCCATTCCAAATGAGTCTGTGACCACCACTGGCAACTCAGCAGTGCTGGAGCTCAAAAGGATTTTATGACGGGGATTTGCATGGAAAGAATGGAAGCACTTCTTTCTTTGAGCAGTTCTTCAGAAATTCAAGTTCAGAAGGCAGCTGCTTTGTAAGAAGGACAAGTACACATTTTGTGTGCCTCTGTATCTCTCAGCTAAGATACTTACAATGGAAGGGTTCATTTACCCAGGAGGGAATTCAAGTACATTCTTTTGTGGTCTTCATAATCTTTCCCCGCTGCTGCACATTCCAGCTCTGTAGCTGGCCTGCAGTTACCCAGGTATTTAGTACCTAGTACCTTCAGACTTTCACTGCTTGATCAGACCAGCACCTTAGAAGCACCCCTAACTTAACATCTACAAAAATGGGACAATACAGTGCTTGAGATTTTAACCTTGCATATGCAGAAAGGATATTGCCCCAGAGTTTCAAAGAGAAGGTACCCTGGAAGGATCTCATTTCTTTTCATCTACCAGTCCTCTTAACTCATAGAAACCCCACTGGACAACTACACCAGCAGAGTGGACCTCTTACTATGAGATGGTAGCATACACCTTGCCCCAGCTATGAACAAAGACTCATGGGGATGGAAGCAGCTCACAGCTCTGGAGCATTAACCAAGACATTCTGTCCTGTTGGTGGCATCTGCTTCTCCGAAGCGACAACATCAACCTGTCTAAAACCAGTTTTGTTGCATTTCTCCTCACAAAACGACAAACATAATTTGAGAGTAACACTGAATATGATAAATTAGGAATCTCTGTACTCGGTTACTCAAAAAGTTCTGAAATGAGAAAGCAGTTCCCTCAACACTTATTGATTCTGCTGGCTTCGTTCATTGTATGAGAAACCTGGAAGATTTTACCTGAAGAGCTGGTTACAAAGATTTCTCTGCTAATTAGCTAATGAATAACCAGGTTTCCTTTTGCCAAGATACCATCAATATGCAGCACAGAAACTGGATGTACTTTGGGGCCACTATGAGGGAACACTACATTTTGACTCTTCATGAACAAATCCCACTGCTATTGAGCCCAGAGTCACCTCATGCAAGACAAATGTGAACACCAATAAAGATAGGCCTTGGATGTCAATCTTGCTTCCAAACTGGTCTTTATTCCTGGCTTTCCTTTTGCTGCAGTGTTCACAGTAACATAATTCATGACTATACGCAATAAAAGAAAAGCCGTTTTTCCTGTTTGAGGATGTAAGTTAAAATATTTCTAATGCTAAACTACTGCAACAGGTAAAAGAAGCAAGAGAAGTAGCACAGAAAAATATCCATTTACTTTTTAAAACAATACAAATCCTTATTGTCATCAGAGCTTGGGAACACGTTATGTTCTGTGCCTTGAAAACTAGATAAAGAATCTTCTCTTACAAATTACAGAAAGGAAGTTTATAAGATTTCAAAGGAGGAAAACCTACTCTGACACAACCAGTGACCAGAAAACAGTACAATAATAATGTCTGAGTGTCTGCTTTCTAGAAGGACAGCACAGTTTGAGGAGTCTCCTGCTTAGCTTTTCTGGCACAGAGCAATGAAGCTGAACCCGGCACAGGGAGGTCAAAGCTTGCAAGACATTCCTTTTGCTGAGAGAGCCCTTAAATCTGATAGCGGGGTTCTTAGAGAAAGCCTTTGTGCAAGCTCTCATTCAAAAGCAGCACTGATGGATGTAATCATCCCAGTTCTCCTCTCCCAGGAGCTTACAAGTATGCCAACTATTTCCTGCAGGATGCAGTGCTGGAAGCTCTGTGGCCAAACACTGTGCAGGAATCTGGATATTTAGGATAAAGCCCTTTTCACTTATAGAAATAACAATGTCTCCATGCTGCAGTTCCTGCCCCAGAGTGCAAACACACATTATAAAAATACATAAAAATCTACCTCTACCAACCTGCCTAAAAAAGGTAAAGTTTTAGTAACATTGCGCAGTATTTACAGAATGGAGCTGGTATTGCAGAGCTAAAGATTAACTTCTTCAAAACCTTGTTTTAATACAACTGAATTAATACATTACCATAAATTAAACAGCTAAACCCCTGGCTGCGGTCCAAGCTTCACTTCAGTCAATGGCAGCTTTGCTAATGGCTCCAGCAGGGTTAGAATTTCACCATTTCACCTCCTCTCGTTTCAGTATCAACCCCACCACCAGCAGAAACAAACTTGATGAGACTGAACTGAAACATTGGATCAGTTCAAGCCCTGGCTATGGCAAACAGTACATCCAAGTAAGAAACTGCCTCCAGCAAGAGCCTCGTGCTGGAGGTATGAGGTTATTCTATTAATTAACTGAAGGATTGCTCCCTCACAAACTGTGTCAGAGACAGGTCAAATAAAACCTGTCAGTCTCTGCTCCATTTGTGCCGCACCCAAGATTATAGTGCTCTTTCCTAGAGGTGCAAAGCTGCTGCTCTGAAACAGCCTCAAGTCCATTTAAATCAGAGAAGCTAAGCTGACATAAGCATTTCAAACCCATACATGGTTTAAATTCACCACATGGAAAGCTACAATGTTGTTTTCATAAAGAGAAGCTCTATACAGGCAAATCTATCTTAGCTGTAATACGGTCAGCAAAAATCAGCAACTAACTTCTCAACCAGCTGTAATTTTGCATGCCCAGAGAAACTCAAGCCCAAGTCTTGTGCAGAAGTCAGAGGCATTTCCTCTACTGCAGAGATTGCCAACAGAAACCAGGGAAAACAAACACAGTGGGAGAAGACAGGTCACAAAGCAAGCAGGCAACAACCAGGAATGGAAGCAGCCTTCTGCCTTCAAGGACAGCAGTGTGCTCCTCCCATACAGCCTATGAATAAGTGGCAGTTTTCATCCCATGAACAGCTCTAACACCTGTCTAGGAAAGACCTATTCCAAGGGGAAACACTGTTAAAGGAAAACAGGAGCAAAACAGTTGCTTCTCTTATTGTCAAGCAGGTTTGAAGCACCCACACATCACCTCGCCATAGCTGCAGCACTTGAGGTGACAGGACGAGACACCACTCCCCCTCCCTGAACTGGCAAAGGTGTTTCTGCATTTTAGGAAAGTCAGATCAGTTTTACGCTCCTTATTGAGGTCCCACAGCAAGGACTGGCTCCCTTCCAGCTCCACCCAGTCAGCCTTTAATTTCACCAGCAGATCAGGACATACAGAGCACAGTGTCCTGACCAGCTAAAGCAGAAGAACAGAACAATGTGTTCAAAGCAGGCTCCAAAATCCAAAGTCAGGCTTTTCCTTACCTTCCTACCTGTGAACAGTCTCTACTGCAAGCTCACACTATTCGTGATAATAAGCACCTAGAATACATCAGGACAGTCAGAAGCAGTTGGTGCCACCTGTCCCATTATATCATCTCCATGATTTCACTTCCTTCCAAATTAACCAAACAAACCAGTATTTCCCATGCTAGAGGCCTGGATCACTCAAACCTTTCCTTTGCCCTAGGAGTTTCAGCCTATTTCTCTCCTTTCTGATTAGCAACAAGCTCTGGAATGAGAAGTTCACCTGGAAGCAGAAAGTCCTTCTGCACAGAAGAAGCACCACACTGTGTCTTATTGACACAGTAAATGTGTCAATAAGAGCCCCAACAAGGATGTTTTGTCCTCCTCAAACAGCAGTTGCAAAGAACTGAAGATATACTTGTTCTCAGACACAACTGAGCATCTTCTGTCAGTTACAAATTAAGATTATTTACAGTCAAGACCTGTAATTAAAAGGATGGCTTAATCACTTGGATAATTCTCTGAAACAAGAGGTATAACTGATACTTTGGAGCAGCACAGTAGAGTCACTAATTGCCTTCACTGTTTACAAGGCTGCTTTTGAGCTCCTTCATTTCTCTCTGGATGCTGCACATCATCTCGACACCAGTTGTCAAGGGAATGCTACGAGCTGGACTGTGGCCAGAGGCTGTATACAAAAATGCTTGGTATTTGCGGCTGCTGCCCTTTATTAAGCAGCCGCTATTCCCTCCACACCCCAGCACTCTTCCTGAAGCCAGTTTGGATAAGATATCCTTGTGTGGCTGCGAGCCGCTGCTACCTGACTATCAAGGCCAGTCTCAGCCTTGAGAATCATAGAATCACAGAATGGTTTGGGTTGGAAGGACCTCAAAGCCCATCCACTTCCAACCCATGCCATGGTTGCTCAAAGCTCCAAGCTCCATCCAACCTGGCCTTGAAGCCCTCTAGGGATGGGGCAGCCACCACTGCTCTGGGCAACCTGGGCCAGGGCCTCCCCACCCTCACAGGAAAACATTTCTTCCTAAGATCTCATCTCTGTCTCCTCTCTTGCAGCTGAAAACCATTCCCCCTTATCCTATTCCTGCCCTTCCCAGCTTCCCTGGAGCCCCTTTAAGCACTGGAATGCCATCAGCTTGTGGCAAGGTTCTCCAATTTAGAACACATTAGCTCAAAAAAAGCACAGTGCAGCACATTTTCAGATCTGATTTGCCAGAAGTCACCTTGCAGCTAAAGATAAAGCAACCAGGCAAGGTCTGAATATGTCTCAATCCATAGTGTGCCCCAAGAGAAACTCCTTCCTTCTGCCAGCAGCCTTCTGTTAAGTCCAGAAGGATCAAAAGCTTGAAACCATCTTACAAGTAAGGTAATAAAAACCCCTGAAGATAAGGGTTTAAAGCTTTTCCAAGGTAAAGATGAACAGATGGGACATTCACAGAGTTAGAATAACCAAACAAAGGCATCAGAAAAAGCTGCAGAGATGGTCTTTAAAAGGAAGAACCAAAAACAAATCCAGAGGCTTGAAATAGCATCAGTCTTGGACCTAAGAACACCCCGGAGAGCAGGTACTCCTGGCTGTCAAAAGAGGTGACCGGATCCAGGGCCCTGGAAAGGTGCAATTCAAACAAGTAAAAAGTAAAGGTAACTTGGCCCCTGCTCTAAAGGCCATGGGAGATGATAACCCAGGAAACAATGAACTAGAGGTAGAGAGAGAGGTGAAGATGCTAACCAGATGGATACTTATCAAGCAATGGGAGAAAGTTACCTCCAGGATATGCATAGAAAACCAGCTATGGTCAAACCAGCAGAGGACAGGAAAAGTCCAGGCACTTGACAAATGCCCATTTAAAGTGCCCAAACCAAGTGATGGTCTCGTTCTCACTGGCCAGGCTAAATCACAACTAAAAGTATTCTGAGGTTTTCCAGCTTTAGTAAAGACCAGGGTCAATGAGGTGATCCAGGTCCTGAGATGACAAACCTGGGATGAGAAGATGTCTGAAGCCTTCATGAATTGTCATAAGGGTTTCTGAAACCACCTCCAGTGCAGTTAAGACACAACCCTTCTACCTTATTTATTCCTGCCTTAGTCTGAGACCTGTAAAACCAGTTGCATGGAAGGGAAACATAGTTTACCTTCTCACCACAAATTCAGCAATGTAATAGATACCCCAGACATCAGCCCAGCCTTGATCAAAACACAAGACCTCCTTTTGGCCTGCTACCCTAGAGAGCTTGCCATGGCCTCATCCCACTCATGAAGGGGATTTAAAATCCCAGCCACCCAGAGGCCAAGTACTGAGTTTTTCTTTGTTGGATTTGCTTTAAATGCAGCTCTGCCATGAGCAGGAACCACCTTAGGGACAGCACAGCAGCCGTCTTCGTATCTGTGTGCTCAGGAGATACATTCAGGTGAATATACGTGGGTTTGATGGACACAGAGCTGAAAAGCAGGCTAAGACAAACCTGTTTTAAGAGAAAAATGTTTATTGACCTGACCAGCAGTCTGCTAAATTCTTCTAGTCTTTAAGGTCAGCATCTAAATGGTGCTGATGGCTACACAGCACTAGCAAGATCTCCTGGCCTATAGTAGAACATCGGTGTTCAACTTCCAGATGACAGAAACACCTTGGATTCCAGCTTCAATCACATTTCTTCATCTTCTCAAAAGGTAGGGCCTAGACTGGACATTCATTGGTCCCATACATCCAGTTTGGAGATAGAATACCTTATCCATCAGAATCCTAAGGCCACAGGTCTGCCTACATTACTGAGAAAATTCATGTTTCCTTGCCTTGTGAATAATATTCAGTGACATTGACCTTTTAAACTTTGTTTTCCTTTATGCTGCTGTGCAACTACTTCATTAAGAAATGCAAGTTAAAGCCTCAAGACAGCTGACAGAGCCTGGAAATTGTTTCTTAGGAACCCAGTTTTATTCAGATTCTGCCACACTGCTGTTAAGCATGGCTTTTACTGGTGATACAACCAAGAGACTGAATTAAAGACATCAAAGCTTGTCCAGTGCCACAGCACCAATAGATTCAGTGCCTACTTTCATGCTAAGATTCCAAGATAGCGACAAAATCCTTTGGAGAGGTATCATTCACTGCTTCTAGGCACTAGCTGCCCAAGTTTTACATAGAGTAGCAAGATGTTTGGTGACAAATCTATACATCCAACAGAAGAGATGTCCTCAGGGTCATCTCTGACTGTCTTAATACTAGGACTGCACTCCTGAGCAGCTCCTGACTTCACGTTCTCCTGAGGTCTGACTGCCAGGAAGCGTGGCTGTTCTCTACTCCTTATCACCCTGAAGCAAGCTTCTCTACAAATGGACAGCTCAGCTGCCTAGCCACAATGTAGAAACTTGCACAAGATCCAGATGTTTTGTGCTATATTGGATACAAAGCAGGGTTCACTTGCCTATTCAGTGCAGAAGCATCAAAAGCTCAGAGTAACCTTACAGGTGAGGCAAGAACAGAACTGAAGTCAAGAGAGACTTTCCAATTTGCAAATGAACAGAGCAGAGATCCACTGAATCCAGTAACACTGCCATCCCAGCCTTTGTGTTCTCAGCTGACCACTTTAAGGAGTGCAAAGTTCAGGCACAGGCACAAAACATGAAGCTACTTCACAAAAATCCACCTGAGGCAAGCGCACCCTGTCAGAGTATCCACAAACACACGAGAACAAAGCATTTGTTTTCACTCTGGGATCCCATCCCTGCTTTGAGGGCTGTTCTGTACATTGCAGTTGAAGTAGTCATCATATGAAAACAGAATTGCTAAGAGCAGGGAGCACAAATCTGGACAGCCCTCTGTTAATTAAATCAATTTTTACCTTGGCTACAGGACTGAATTTACTTATGTGTCCTTAAGCCCCAAGGATCTTGTAATCATAGAATCCACAGGGCAAAAAAGCATAGCTTGAATGGATCCACCTTCAGTCTCATGGAGAGCCTGATAGTTAAAGCAATTTGGTGGGAGGCAGAAGATGATTTGAATCTCTTCATGTCAAGAAGGAAACTGAACCCAGGCTTCTTTCCAGCAATTAATCCAACATCGAGCTATTTCAGGAAGCCGGCATCCTCACAAACTATGGCCTCAATGCAGCTGGAACGCACTGGCACACAGCATAGTCAACTGATCACATAACCACATTGGAGGCACACAAGTTACTGTAGAGTCCCTTTCCCCCCAGGTAATTGAATATCTTTAGGTGTACCCAGACCCTAACTGGGAGCAGCTTCACAGTGGAACCAGCCTCACCCCCAGGCTGCTGTCAAACAGGCACTGCTCCGGCTCGGCACGTCTGTATCTTGTGCTCCAGGCCTGTGCTCCTCTGAGCCCAGAGTGCAGCCTCCAAGAACTAAACAAATGAAAAGCATCATCTTGTGGCAAGGTCGGCATCCAATCAGCTTCACTCCTTGACCTGGTGGATCATGGTGCACCCAACCTCTGGCCTGGACGGGTGCACACTCTCCTGGGTGAAAAACTGGTTGAATGACAGGGCCCAGAGGGTGGTGGTAAACGGAGTTAAATCCAGCTGGAGGCAAGCTACAAGTGGGGTTCCCCAGGGCTCAGTCCTGAGTCCAGTCCTGTTTAATGTCTTTATCAAGGACCTGGATGAAGGCATTGAGTGCTCCCTTAGCAAGTTTGCAGATGACACCAAGCTGGGTGGAAGTGTCGATCTGCTGGAGGGTAGGGAGGCTCCAAAGGGACCTGAACAGGCTGGACTGCTGGGCTGAGACCAATGGCAGGAGGTTTAACAAGGCCAAATGCCGGGTCCTGCACTTGGGGCACAACAACCCTAAGCAGCTACAGACTAGGAGAAGCCTGGCTAGAAAGCTGCCAGGAGGAGAAGGACCTGGGGGTGTTGGTTGACAGCTGACTGAACATGAGCCAGCAATGTACCCAGGTGGCCAAGAAGGCCAATGGCATCTTGGCCTGTATCAGGAACGGCATGACCAGCAGGTCCAGGGAGGTTATTCTCCCTCTGTACTCGGCTCTGGTGAGACCGCACCTCGAGTACTGTGTTCAGTTCTGGGCCCCTCACCACAAGAGGGATGTTGTGGCTCTGGAGCGAGTCCAGAGAAGGGCAACAAAGCTGGTGAAGGGTCTGGAGAACAAATCTTATGAGGAGTGACTGGGAGAGCTGGGATTATTTAGCCTGGAGAAGAGGAGGCTGAGGGGAGACCTTATTACTCTCTACAACTACCTGAAGGGAGGTTGTGGAGAAGAGAGGAGGGTCTTCTCCCAAGTGACAGGGGACAGGACGAGAGGGAATGGCCTCAAGCTCCGCCAGGGGAGATTTAGGCTTGAGATTAGGAAAAAATTCTTCACGGAGAAGGTGGTTAGGCATTGGAACGGTCTGCCCAGGGAGGTGGTTGAGTCACCCTCCCTGGAGGTGTTTAAGGTGAGGGTGGATGAGGTACTTAGGGGCATGATTTAGGGACTGGTGGGAATGGTTGGACTCGACGATCCAGTGGGTCTATTCCAACCTGGTTATTCTGTGATTCTGTGATGGAGGCGGCCAATATCCAGTGCTGGCATATGAGGCTGTGGAAACACAGCCCATATGGGAGAGGAATGTAAACTGGAATACTCCCTTGGACAGCAAGCGAAAGATAGCTCTGCTCAGCACAAGCCACAAGCCCAGGCATAACCTGACCACATCCCTACTGCATTTCCAGATATCTGTGAAACACAGGGTGAAGGTAGAAGTTTGCTCCTGGGTAGAGAAATTCAGGTGCACACAGAGAAAGTACAAAGCCTTTATGTCAGCTTCTCAGTACTCCCATTTGAAGCAGATCCAAAATCCAAGCCATCAATCAGCAGAGCTTCCAGCCCAACCTTAGATTCCTGTCCTGCTCAAGCTCTATATGTGTTGAGCGGTCACAGCCCAGCACATCAGACGGGAGTTTTATGTTTCTGATTCAGAGCATAGAATCACAAAATGGTTTGGGTTTGAAGGGACCTCAAAGCCCAGCCAGTTTCACCCCCTGCCATGGGCAGGGACACCTCCCAGTGGATCAGGTTGCCCCAAGCTCCATCCAGCGTGGCCTGGAACACCTGCAGGGATGGGGCAGCCACCACTGCTCTGGGCAACCAGGGCCAAGGCCTCCCAACTCTCACAGCAAAACTTTTCTTCCTAATATCTCATCTCAATCTCCCCTTTTTCAGATGAAAACCATCCCCCCTCATCCTAACCCTGCACTCCTTGATTGAGAGCCTCTCCTCAGATCTTGACTGACATTTTTAAACTACATCTCTTAAATGACACATGCCTATAAAGCTTTCAATAAGGTGAATTCCAGTATTTAAAGATTTCTCCATAGTTACTCTCACTTCATGCCCTTTAACCATGAGTCACTGCTTGTCACAATTAAAGATCAGGTTTGGACCTCTACAGCTGGATCAGAGACCCTTTCACAACATTCCCAGAAAACCCTAAATGAAAAGCAGTCACTTACGTGCAGAGAATGGATTGGTCCTCACGGTCTGCAAAACAAGAACAAACAAGGTTACAGGTTTTGTTATACCGATCTCTAACTTGCAAGACAGTTTCTTTTAAATACTTAAAAAATTCAGCTTTTCATGTTAAGAATTCTAAGGGTGCTCTGAAGCAATTTCAATAACATCCCTTAAATGCTCCAGTTTACACCCTCACCTCAAACAACAGCCTGGAAACTCCTAAAGTTCTACTATTCCATCTAATAAAGCTCAGATTTTGGTTAAATTTAATAATAATCCATAGGAATCTTTTTAACTATATTCTCAGACAAAGCTGGTTCAAGATCTTTTAACATGTATACACCCCTCCCCAGGTTAATGAAACTATTTCAAATCTTAAATAATAAGCAAGAAAAAAACCCATTTCAAGTACACAATGCCAACGCCCAAACACTTGGAAATGGCATGAACACCTCTGCCAGATAAGTGCTGCACTTGACAGCTTTCCCCTCCCCTCTTCTGTTTTAAATGAAGCTGCAAGCCCAAAGTGTTTCCACAATTTTGCTTATTCATTAAAGACTTCCCAAAAGGACATCCAGGGGCACACAACAGAGCCCAGCTCCGCAGGACGGTGTGGCTCAGCACTTTTGACACCCACTGCTGCGCTCCTGACTTTTGAAAAGAATGCCTGAAGGTCAGTTATGCCCTGCAAGAGGTGTTTCATAATTACAGGATATTTACTGAATGTATTTCAGCATTGTGCATTCTATAATATAAAGTACAGAATCAAAACACTCAAATATACCTGCCAAAAAGTTTAATGTCTCAATTAAAGGTGTTTGAGCCAGGGTTTTGAGCAAGTTCAACATCTGTTTTATACATCTGCATCACAAAGATCTGACTTTTACCCTTCAGCTCTTTGTCACTGCCTCCACAAGAACACAACTGTCTCCTGAAAACTCAGAACTCCAAACAGGTTTGCTGGTTTGATCTGTCAATTGTAATGGATTACAGTATCATAAATAAAATTGGGCTTTATTTTGTTCAGGTGTTGAGTTCAGGACTGCACATTGGCTCCCTGGGGCTCTGCACAAACACCTCTTCTCCTGGAATAGCCTCTCCGATGGACCATAGAAAGGGAACAACTGATAATTTGCTGATCACTATTCCTTCCAGGATAACAATACTTACAATGAACAGACAGCTTCTGTCACTATGAGGCAGCTTCCCCAAACGCTTAATGGGTTCAAAACAGATCTATCTCCATATGTACAGCCTTGGCCCATGTGTGACCATCTATCACTTCACTTTAGAAATACACAGCTTGGATTTAAATATATGCCAAGGTCTCCAAACCAGACTGAAGACTGTAACCCTCAAGCTGCACAAGGAAGGACTACTGCAGTGTCCCTAATTTGGAAAACAAAGTTCCAAAATTATGCAGTCTATGAATAAAAACAAAATCTGATTTTCTACTTACAAAATAAGCTTTCTATAGACCAGTATGTCCTTTTGAACAGAAGAATCTGGAAGCACAGCATCAATACAGCTGCCTCTTCTTCCTCTGTCCAGCCTCCCCACTCCATTCCTCCCTCAGAACCAGCTGTGCAGATGCATGTGATGCCAGCTCCGTAGCTGATGCACCTAACAACACTTTGATTTCAACTAGATCAGCTCCCTGCTGGAGTTCATACAGCAGCCACTCAAACACCAGAATTAGTGCATGGACAGGGAGAGCTCTACCTCCTGTACCAGCTACCCATATTCCATTCACCCTAGAGATGCTGCAAGAGCACACTCTCTGGCTCCATTCCCAATAGGATACCTGCTACCAGCAGGAGGTGCTGCCCCCTCCCTCCCCAGCAGGCACCCACCAGCAAGTGCGTGTATATCTACAATGCACCCACCAGCAAGTCCCACTAGCAGGGGACTAGCTCAGGCTTTATCTAGCTGTATAATTAACATATGGAATCATCAGACAAGGCATTTATCTCACTCCTGCCCTCATCCTTCTTTTGATTCCACCCAATGGGAGACTCCTGCACCCCAGGAATCATGTTTAACACCCAATGCCAGAGCTGAAAGACACCTTATGCTGCAAGAAGTAGCAGCAACACGAATGAACCCATCTGGGAAGAAAGGCCAAGGCAAATCACCAGTCTGAGCAGAACACAAAGAATCCTAACCCTGAAAGCCATTTTCCCCTACATTCTTAAACCTCCTTTGCTTTCATCTTCCCAGGGGAATGTGCGCTGGGGACAGCAGCTGGCAGCTCCTCAAACCAACCTGTTGCTTGGCTGCCAAAGAGTTGCCATCTTTTCTTGTGAAAAACCAGTGAGAATAGATCCCAATGTTTACTATGGTTATATAGCAAAATATATGGAGTTTTGACAGTCAGAATATAAAATATTTTGCATCCCATCTCTTCCCTTGCCAAACTATGGAAGAATTCCCCCTCCAAGCCCTAACAAAAAAATCAGACTTAAAAAACCCTTGTGAACCCTGGGAAGGCTCCAGATGTGCATTAAACACATTTGTTGGGTAATCGGGCAGGATGTTTGAAAGGTTGGAGCTCAAAGCCTGTCTGCAAAGGAATTACTGTATTTTGACAAAGCAGCTTTTCTTAAAAGCAGGACTTAGTTCTGCTTTGGTCACGCTACAGTCATTCATAAATTGATACAAGATAATCAAACAGAGAAAGGAAGAAACTGCCTATTGAAATTCAAAGGCAGTCATATTGCAAGTATGGACCTTGTAGCAGAACGGAGCTGAGAGGTAAGGGAATGCCCACCCTCCAGAACCATCTCTGCTCCAACTGCCCTTACACTTTCAGTATTGCAAACATCAGACCTGCCATTATCCCTCACCATTTGACCCTGAACGAATGGAAGAAGCCACCTGGAGCTATTCCACACAGTGAGCTGCCCAAATAGAAGCCATTGTTTGAGCTCAACACAAACATGCATATTTATTAACACAACTCCATAGCTTTGTTACCTGTTTTCACATTTCAGGCAGCTCTGGTCGCTTTGACATGAACAGTGGTTGCTGTTAAACACAGTAAATGCCATACAAACATTGCCATCCTTGTTATTCTGCCACCCTCCCTATAAACATCCCCCTTTCAGCATCTTGCCTTTTTTAGGTAAGGACATGAAATATGTGTGCCAAGATACAGCAGTCAGTTCTAAAGAAGCAGCAAAAAAGGATGTGAGCAAGTATTAACCTGCTCTCCTGGCCCAGGCTGATGAAAATCCGGGGGCTGCTACAGATCCAGCCACCAACCAGCAGGAAGTTAGAAGGGGCACTTTTTTGCAGGCAGATGAAGGGTTGTCCTTCCTAAAACCTCAACAGAAGACTCTTGGGGGATCCCTCATTTGGATACAGCCTTTCCTTTTCTTTCTCCAAAGTGTGCAACACCCACTCAGCAGGGATAAGATGCCAGCCCTCCTTTGTAGCTAGCATAATCAAAGCGGTCGATGTTTTTGTCAGGGTGGAGGAAGGCACCTTCTCTGATATTTACCATAATGGGAGGAATTGCCTTTCCAAAAGGAGGCAGTGATGGAGTGGGATTGAGGGTTCTTGTTTATTTTTAGGCCATATTTAATACTTGGGTGCCATAGACTATACACCAAGCAAAGCCCAGTTCCCTGGTTGATGGCCTTGTTTGTTGTGGATGCCAGGCTTGGAAGAGCTGTGTGTATTTGCCCTCTGCTGTAGGTGAACAGGGTCGAGTATCAATCCAGCGAAGGATATTTGAAAATTGAATTCCTGACAAGGTTTGTCGAATTGGGTCACTGCCTGGAGGAAAGAGTCCTTCCCATCGGCAGAGATTTCTCTGCTGGCAGAGACTTCAGAGGATCAGGTCCTAAATGCTACATAGCTTTATAAAGCATGCAGGTGATCTCAGAGCCTGCCTCACCTCCATTTCAAGCCCTGGATAACTTCCTTTTTTCCCTTCTTTTCTTTAAACTAAGTGCTAGTGGACTCATAAGCCCAGGAAGAGATCTGGTTACAGGGATGAAGTATGCCTTTATATTTGGTGTTTGTCTCTAAAATGTTGCCTAGCTACTCCATAAAGGATCACCCAGCACTTAACGCTATGACAGGCCTTGCAACAAACAACTCTAACAAGGTTAACAGTGGGACTGACAGGCACAAGTTTGTGTGCTGGGTACCTGCCCCGCTGCAGGCCAAATATACCCCAGGATTTCTGCAAGAGCACCATTTCATCACTCCCTGCAGTTGTGCAATGGTGTTTGCTGTGCACAGCTTAGTCCTTTGCTCCTCAACACACATTCTGCAGCTTCAAAGAGAGACAAGGGCAGCTCACGGAACCACAGACAGCATCTCACCATTAGCAGACCATTAAACAGTCAAGTGAACTCTTCAGAAAGCATGGAATGTGCTAGCACTGAAGCTGACATTTCAAGTTATAATCCCTAAAGTTAATCAAGCCAGCACTATTTAAGGAAGCTGAACCCAAAGCATCTGATGTGATACATCCACTGCTGCTACAGGAGCTAGGCAGTATCACAGACAGGTCACACTCTGGGAGGTTTTGGGTGATTGAGAGGAAGGAGACATCACAGGTACCTCCAAGAAAGGCAAGCAGGATCATTGGACTGTTCTTTTAGAAGCTAGGAGGAACTCTTTGAGGTCAGAGATGATCAAGGACATTGGCATTGTTTGGAGAAAATCATCTCTATTGATGTAAGTTGAAACTGCATCTCTTTTCTCGCTTTGTCATCATTAGCTCACTCATCTGTTAGATGGCTTTTACATCCAAGCCATGACAAAGCAGAAATTCTCTCTTTGCCCTAACTCCAATTCATACACTAGCAGGAGGACCAAACTTGCGTGCATTCCACTCTTCACGAGTATCCAGCAGATTTTATATTTAGAATAATAACTCTTACCAGTTTTGCTTCCTCAGTGCTCAGACATTTTCCATAGAACGACAGCCCCTAATGCTGTCTCTGTCTGTGAGGAAGCACATCAGACCTTTCCCTCCATCCCAACAGCATCCACTTCAAAACCAAATACAACTGTGCTGGTTTAAATCAGTTCCCAACTCCCAGCTCTGCCTGCTTACCCAGTTATCTCCTATATAGCACAACACAAGACAGCATCCAGCATCTGTGTTTCCTCTGCCTGGACCCCAGCCTGAGCACA
This sequence comes from Clamator glandarius, assembly GCA_033459285.1. Classification (NCBI taxonomy): domain Eukaryota; kingdom Metazoa; phylum Chordata; class Aves; order Cuculiformes; family Cuculidae; genus Clamator; species Clamator glandarius. The sequence goes on along the minus strand of JAUNZM010000269.1, from coordinate 2,110,476 downwards.
CTGCCAGATCGCACTGTCACAAACCACTTCTGGCAGACTAGTGTTGCATTCTTGCCTCTGAGTCTTCAGAGAAGGCTGAGAAAACGCCTCTTTGCTGGGGGGATGACGGATACTGCTATAGCATCACCTCTATGAGTGTTCCTGCTATTTATGATGCCAAAATAACAAAAGCTTTAAATATAAATACATATATAGTTCTACCCTTATTCTAAAAGATGCAAGACTTGAGATAAATCATAGCAGTCACACTTCAGTTTTGCTGGCTGATGGACTGCAAAGCACGTGGAGTCAATTATTATGAAGTGAAGCATACCAGAGGTCAGTCAAACCCACGTCATGGTTTACCCTACAACTTGTTGACAGCAAACTGTAGCACTGAACACAAGTGTCTGTTGCAGACTCCCTGACCACACTCATTATTTACTCGCCCACCTCCAGCAGCTCAGGCTGCTGCACAAGCAAGCACTCCAGGGCAGACACAGTGCCAGTGGCCAACATAGCACAGCACTATCGCACCCTGAAGAATAAGCCACACTATGAATTTAGGCTATTTTGGAAGTCATGAGTTGGCTTGAAATTACTCAAATTCCTAAGTAAGAGTGCCATTTGCTTTCAGAGCTGCTAGCCAGGGCTGAATCAGCACAAAAGGAGAAAGCAAATCGCTGTCAGACTGTGTCCTGCCCACTTAATGAAGCTGTGGGCAGCGTCTCCATTACAGACCAGAGAGAATTGGAATGATTTTCAGTCCTCATTAAGTTTGAAGAGGCTCAAACATGGTTCATGTTTTCACTGGCAGTCTTTCACTACCTTTATTAACTATCATTAAGAGAAGCTTTAGTAAGTCTAACTTAGAAATTAAACCAGAGTTGCCACATTTGTGAGCAGAAGTCATTAGGCAGCACATTCCTTCCCTAACAAACTCATCCAAACAGGTATGGATTTATAACAGGACTGGCAAACGCTCTGATCTCTTAGGCAATTCCACATTTATTTATTTAGCTTTATGAAACAGGCAATGACTGCAGTTGGACACAAATGGAGAACACCAGCCAGCCTCCAGTCTGCACAATCTCAAGGGTTAATCCACACTGCAAACAAGGGCCGAAACATCCAAACAGACGATACACGAAGAAGGAACCAACTCTGATCACAAGAACCCTCCCAACACAACACGGTATCCAGCCACTGGGGCCAGCTACACGTTTTGGGACTGATTTACCATCCAAGGCAGCACCTGGCTCTTACAGAAGCCCCTAACGCAATCTTGCTGAAGGGTAGGAGCAATCCATGAGGCAGCAACTTCAACTGCTCCATCCAGAGCTGCAAGGACTCACTCACTTATACTTACTGTCTGACACAAACAAGCAGTTCTTGGCCTTCCTGATGTGGGGCTTCCCAAGAACTTACCTGATAGAAGTGAGAAGCTCCTAAACCTCTACACAGGCCTTCCCTCTGCTTATTTTCCAGTTTTTATTTGCATGCTGCTCAGAAGTAACCCAAGATCAGTAGTAATTGGCAGCCACAGGCTGGAAAAGGTTTATTTGGACTTTTGAGTACTCAACATAGCAGTGGTTTCTGTTATCCTTCAACCCCACTTAAGTTGTTCCCTTTCCCACGTAATTCACTTTAGTCTAGACAAAGACCACACTGTCAGCCAAAATAATGATTTGTGGAAGCCCTTCAACTGCAACGTCTGCTGGTTAAGCTCACTCATTTAACTTCTGCTCTTCTTCTCAAATAAGCAAGCACAAGCCACTTAACAAGCCTGGCTAAGAACTAGCTTTCACTCTTGGGGGCTCTTCCTAAGCTCATTGTGCCTGAACTCCACAAGTCTGTAAAGACAGCAAGTGTGAAAACAGTACATTGCCAGGGTTTCTAGCCTCAACATGACAGTTACTGTCTTGGCTGTGTGTTCTCAGTCACACTTGGGACAAGACTCAGAACCCCCAGCCAACCACCCCAGTCCAGGAAGGGCAACAACACTACACTTACACACATCAGTGATTTTAGTACATTGCCTGCAACAGCTGAACTAAAAAGCTGTATTTTTCTGATGGATGGTTTCTAAGATAAGATAATAATATGCTTATCTGAGAGTTCTTCCAGATTCCCTGTACAGATCTGACCGCACTGTTCTTCCATAGCAGAGTCAAGTTATTCCTTTACACAATCACTGAACACTATGAAAAGCTCTAAAACACTCCCACATGAGAACATGTAGCCACTGTTACAGTTTCAAGGGATGTTTCAGGAGACAAAAGGCCATGAGCTCCCACCATGCCACACACCAAACCACTGAGGCTGCCTTACAAGTTTGGGGAAGTGCAGCATAACCAACAGAGCAGATAAATGTGTGGCTACAGCTAAGATCACAGTGTCTCAAGCTAGGTAACATAAAAAACCTTCCCACAAAATGCCCAAGTTACAGCCACTTTCATCTATTTTAAACACGTTTCCTTTAGGTTTAAAGAGTTTTTAAAGAAGTTCAACAATTCAGAGGACAAACACAATACTTGTCCTACCTTCTTGTGCCCAAATCCCCACTAAGCTCAGAGTAAACTATGCCAGCATCACAAACTGAGATTGCACAACATGAACCTGTCCTTCAGCCTTTACAGAAATATTTACAGGTGTATTCATATGTCCTAAGCCTTAATTTCTTTAAGGTCAAAACAGCTTTTGTTCACATGCACTTGAGCACAAACATTTTCTCTGCTTTGCCTTTTTTCTGAATGTGAGCATCATGTATTCCTTACACTATTTACAGGGGAGAAGTCCTTGAAACCAACTTCTTGCTCTCCCTTGAGCACAGACCCAACATAAATGCTTGTTCCAAAATTGCAAAGCATGAACTCCCACCTAATGGTCTTACTGGAATTGTTGATAATTGAAATAATCCTTTCCTATCAGAAATGCTCATGAATGATCATTGTTCACAGAACAGCTTTGATTGGTGGTTTTTCCTATGTAGCTTTAAACTGCTTCCATCTAAGAATCCAGCAGAGATTACCCTGGAGGGGCAATATGTCCCTGCCAAGAGCAGGAGAGGAGCAAGGAAGAGCATCTCTCCACCAAGTACAGCTTTTCTCCACCCATTCTCAGCACCCAATATTCCCTTTTCTTCCAGCCTTAGTTTTTGCTAAGAAAGGGATGTGACCTCATCTCATAGCATAAGAATAGAATAATCAGCTTGGAAGAGACACACCGGATCATTGAGTCCAACCATTCCTATCAAACACTAAATCATGCCCCTTAGCACCTCGTGCACCCGTGCCTTAAACACCTCCAGGGAAGGGGACTCAACCACCTCCCTGGGCAGCCTCTGCCAGTGCCCAATGACCCTCTCCATGAAAAATTTATTCCTGATGTCCAGTCTAAATCTCCCCTGGCAGAGCTTGTGGCCATTCCCTCTCATCCTGTCCCCTGTCACTTGGGAGAAGAGGCCATAAACCTCCTTTCAGGCAGTTGTAGAGAGCAAAGAGGTCTCCTCTCAGCCTCCTCTTCTCCAGGCTAAACAACCCCAGCTCTCTCAGCTGCTCCTCATCAAGCCTGGGAGTACTGTGGAGTACCTGGAGTACTGTGGAGTACCTGGAGTACTGTGGAGTACCTGGAGTACTGTGGAGTACCTGGAGTACTGTGGAGTATCGTGTAGAGTTTTGGAATCCTCAACATAATATGGAACTGTTGGAACAGGTCCAGAGGAGGCTACAGAGATGATCAGAGGGCTGGAGGACCTCCCATTCAGGACAGGCTGAGAAAGTTGGGGTTGTTCACCCTGTAGAAGAGAAGGCTCCACGGAGACCTTATAGCGACCTTCCAGTACCTGAAGGAGGCTACAAGAAAGCTGGGGAGGGACTGTTTCCAAAGCTTGTAGCGATAGGACGAGGGGTAATGGGTATAAACTGGAGAGGGGCAGATTTAGACTAGACATAAGGAAGAATTTCTTCACCATGAGAGTGGTGAGGCACTGGAACAGGTTGCCCAGGGAAGTTGCAGATGCCCATCCCTGGAGGTGTTCAAGGCCAGGTTGGATGGGGCCTTGGGCAGACAGATCTAGTGGGGCATTTCCCTTCCCATGGCAGAAGCGTTGGAACTAGGTGATCTTTAAGGCCCCTTCCAACCCAAACTATTCTATGATTCTATGAAAAAAGGTAGCTACAAGAAAAGATAATCATTGCAGGAATTTTTGACGCAGGAACTACTACAAATTCTTTCTTGCACTAAAGGCAATGTTTCCCTGTCATTTTGTGTAGAAAAACTTAAACTCATCATTTAAATGATTCATTTGAGACATCATCAAAAACTACTTCTTCAAAGAGACACAATGATATTTCACCAGCTGCCTCTTCTCAGCCAGCTTATCACTTCAGAGTAGTAAGAATCAGGACTTAAAGACAGCATCCCAATAAAGACTAATTAATCTCTGTGCAGTCATAATAAAGTAAGAGCTGTGCTACAGTCTCAGTCACCTCCTAGAAGACAGCTCCAGCAGATCCCTGCAATCCTGCCACACCTATGCACCACACAGGGAGTCGCCCACTAACCCATCCCACTCCACAATCCTCCCATGTTCAGGAGACACGGACTGTTTCCATTTAACCCACAGGTGCTTTTATTTGCAGGTTACACAGTCAACTTACAGCAAGTCAGAACATGTATAATCAGGATCGGGATTGCATTCCGCCAAGAGATAATGCAAGGACTAAAATCAGAGGATACGGATGATGCCCCACAACACTTTCCCAGCAGCCATCAAGTCTCCCACAGTTTCCTGATCCGTTATCCTTAGAATTCATGTCCATATATTCTTCAAGTGGCTTTTTGGACACGCACAGACCTTCAGCACCCACTATATCCTGAGTCACAGACTTCCACAGTTCAACTGTGCTGTTGAAGAGGTGCTTCTTTTCACTGTTTTGAAGATGGTTTTTGCAATTTCTAGCACCGACCCTTTGTTCTGGCATGGGAAGCGGTGGGGCAGAGAATGATCACTATTCCTTCTCCCTGTGCCACTCCAGATTCAGATTTCTGTTCTGACCTAAATTATCCTTTCCACGCCAAACAGTTTTGATAAGTCCAATTGTTTTTGAATACCTTCCTGTCCTATTTCCTCTGTGCCCAAAACAGTGAAGGCCAGAGCTGCACAAAGTGCCGATGACAAAATGTGTTATAAGTCTATGGCAAAGTGTTTCCTGGTTTGATCTCTTTTCCTGTTACTCCTTGCTTTCTCCAATTTATAACCACTGCTGAATCTTGCATTTCAATTTCTACAGCTCTGTTCCATCCCCTGCAGCTCTCACTCCAGCAGTAACAGCTCCAGCACTCATTCGCCCCACAGCACCACCACCGTGCAGCAGTATAGATGGTGTCTCACACACTGGTTTCACCTCCCATACACTATGAGGTGCAGTTCTTCACATTAGGCCCTCAGTTTTACTAGAATAGATAATATATAGAATAATAGAATAGTTTGGGTTGGAAGGGACCTTGCAGATCAACTAGTTCTAATCTCCTGCCACAGGCAGGGACACATCCCACTAGACCAGGCTGCCCAAGGCCATATCCAAACTGGCCACAAACACCTCCAGGGATGGGACATCCATCCCTGTATCCCATATGCCAAGTATCCCCCTACAACTTCTTTTCCAGGCAAGACATTGACAAACAAGAAGGATGACTATACTGAAGACAGGTTCCATGAGGTTTCAAACCATGAAATGCAAACAATGGACAAGATCAAAACCTTTAACCCGTTCTTTGCACTTATAAAGGCCTTTCCTCATACTGCAGTCAGTCAGAGCCTCTGCCGAGAACTGCTATCAAACTAGTTCTATAAACCCCACAGGTTTTATAATTCAACCCTCCCTGGTCCATACAGATTCATCCACAGATCCATGCACTTGCAAAGTATGACCTCTCTTCAGAAAACCCACCCAGAGTCTCAGTATATGATTATATGCATGCATAGGCGTGTATGTCCCTGCAAAGGGTAGGTTTATACTCTGGAACAGTTTCTCCCAATGTGTTTGACACTGACCATGAGCACACAGGTTCCCAGATCTGCACAGGAATTTAAAGAGACAACATCCACAGCTTACATCTGGTTTGTGCCAGACGTTCCCACACAACACAGTTAGCCTATCAGCAGCCCCATTTCTACAATGAAGAATTTGGTTCTTGCTGTTTCCTACCACCATCATTCTATTTACTAGTCCTTCAGTTTGAGTGATCCCTGGACATTTTCCTCAAAGGAATATTCCCAACCTGAGATCTTCCCCAAGCAACTTCATAGCAGACACATAGAAAGTCATGGTCACATATTTTTCTGCTTTCTCCAGGGTTTTCCTTCTACACGTCATCTCTGATGACTTCACCAGTCTGAAAAAGCCCTAGAATAAGGGAGTGCCTCAGTGTACTCAAAAGCCATGAGCTTTTATCCACCTTGCCCTATGAAGCAGCAAAGCAGAGGTGCACAATATCTAGCAACTCTGAGTCACTAAGGAAGGCCCATGGAGTCACGAGTTACCTGACCAGCCAAATACCCTAGAAGCATTGAGCATGGACAAGGTCAATAAATATACATCAAGATATAAACAGGCAATTGTTTTGGTGATGTGACCCTGGCTTACTGAAGACAGTAGAACACCAGCAGCCCCTCACCACTTGCTAAGCAGTAAAAATTGCTCCCTTGCTAAAGAATAACCAAGAAATTCAAATAAAGAGGAAGGGATGGGAGGTGGTGCTAAAAAATTGCTACTGCAATTGCTAGCAGTAGCAGTTACAGCATAGTTGAACTCAGTGCAACACCTGGAGGGACACAGACAAGACTGACGAAACACAAGTACCGTGCAGAACACAGTGCCTAGCTATGCTGTTACAGTGCAAGATACTGACAGGATGAGACCACAGTGAAGCTCTTATTGCACAAGCAGTAACACCTTGATGTCATCTGAAGGTTAAAGCCAAGCAGAAATAAATGATCCATTTTGCAACTCCCTAGAAATAAAAGGAGTTTAAATTAAACAAAAGCTTCAGAGTAGAAGAGGATTCTGGCTGAGGAATAGGCACAAAGTGACCCATCTCACAAACAATTTCAGAAGTTGGATGCAGTCAGTCTTTAGTTCTTGCCTGCACGATGACACGGTCATACTTCAATTCCAAGGCCAGCTTGTGCAGCATGTTTTAAAATTAAAATCATCCTCAGTTGGTCAGCATGTCAACCAGAGACCATGGAATTGGCTAAACTGCCACAGCACTTCAGAGGCAGGGGAGAAACAGCTGAAGCACCAAACGAAGAATTCTGTATGGGACACCTTCCCCTCTGGCCTCATTTTTAAACAGGAGAAAGTTACTCAAAAAATGTAAGTGAACCACTTCAAGTAACACTTCGAAGCAGCTGAGCCTTACAAAGTGTTGTTTACTGTAAATATCCTCACACCTAATTCAGCCTGTAACCTTGAGGGTGAACAACAGTAAAGAACAGGAATCCAAACAGGGTTTGACACTGAGAAAGACAAAGGTGTGGAACTGCTGCCACAAGCACTGCAGCACTAATGCTCTCTGAACAGAAACAAAAATGTTAAGGAAAATGCATGATAGTGCACTACAATCAAGGCTGGAAACTAAGTTCATCTTGGTTTGTTCACCAAGTAGTTGCCATTGCTATCATTCAGAGATGGCCAAGCAAGGGGAGATAACTTAAATCATGACAATATAACTTCACAGTCACCAATGCGCATGGATTTAGTGCCAAGAGACAGACAGAAGAGTGAGGGGAAGGACGTGAAATGTTGCACCATAGGTTCAGCTGACAGAGGCATTTCTCATTTTACTTCAAATTCAAAAACAACAAAGTGGCAGACTTTCAGTGTGATGGATTTCAGGTTGTTCTACTCCATTTCTTACTTCTAGAGTCTTTTCGCCCCTAGTCTGCTATTCAGACCACTGTATATTACATCCCTGTGTGTATACAAACAAATCTGGATGTTAATGCTACTGTCACCCAAGTATTTATATCCCACACCACCCTGACTGCAAAGTGAACACAAATCACAGCATAACAAAGAGACCAATAAACCCTTCACATTATATCTACCAAACAGCCAGTTCTTCAATCACCACTCTGCTTTGTAACTACTTCAAAAGCTTTGAGGAATCTTTTGGTATGTCAAAATGTAATGAACTATCAAGAATATTAATGGCATATTTAGCAGGTTCCTCCTCACATAACAGAATGTTTGTCAGCATTCGCAGGCTTTTTGGACTCAGGGCAATTTCTTCCTCTTCAATTTGAAGATTTAATGGACCTTTAAAGAAAAGAGTTGTCATATTTTTGTTTCAGTCCTTCTCTTCCCTATCTTGGGGCAGAGTGGAAGCAAACACATTCCCAAAGGGAGGACTCAAATCAAGGTTAACTAAAAATACTGATCAGTATGATGTTTTTGAGAGAAGCATTGCAGCTGTAGGCAGCGCTGGCTTCTCCAACACCAAGTATCCACTTCAAATACTACACCATTTCCGATAAACCTTCTCTGCAACAGGATTAAAGGCAGTCCTAAAATATCAGCACTAATTTAGTGCTCATCAAGATGTCCTCAGGGAAACAGGATAAAAAGGAGAGACTAAGCATAATTATACGCAAGTAATATCAGTAAGTCAGCCGGCCTTTGGCAACAAAAAGCAAACCCATTTTCTTTAGTATTTCTTCCAAAACACTTTTAAGACTCAGTGGATAAAGATACAATAAAACAATTCCAGGCTTCCTCTAGAAATGGGGAGTAGGAAGGGAAGGGGGAGAAGAGAAAGCCAAGGATGGTAAAAGCAGTAGAGATGTGTGCTAGCACTGCTTTCACACAGTCAGGTCTAGTAAAACAAAGACTGTCACAGATGGACAGTTTGACTTACAGAACTAATTTCCTTAAAGAAAATTCCAGTCCCTGTCAGTCCTTGCTTCTGACCGCCTATAACATCTAGCACTGCAGAACACCACCAGCACGTCTTGCAAATTGTATTACCACACAGAATTAAGGTCAGTGTTGTCACAGGGATTAGGATACCAATTCCTTATGACCATGCAACTGTCCAGCAGCCCTTGGAAGCTCAGTCTAGCATTCTTTTGTGAATCACACCTGCTCCAGCCCTATGCCTTTACGCGTTTGATTTCTGGGTAAGATCAGCCAATTTCAGCTGTCCAGAAGCCACTGGGCTCTGTGTACTTACTGCTCCAATGTAACATTAAGAAAATGAAGAGCAAGCACAGGAGAAATCCACTAAACTACCTGTGAGGTAACACTTACCCTCCTACCACATTGCTTTGAACAGTAATTACTGGGGAGAGAAAGGGGAAATCCAGTATGTAAATCTGAACTGCACATTATTAGCTCTGAGGTCAAGGCATTGGGTAAGGAGTCTGTTCCTGAAGACAAACCCTGACTGTCATAGCCAAAATACACCTGACATCTTGCTTGTTTCCAAGTATGTACACAGTCTTATTAATCTTTATTGCAAGTCTTGCAGAAAAGGCCACACTGATGAGATCCAGCAATCAAAGAGACTTTTTTTTCCTTACAAAACTTGCCCCAGATCCCTCATGTCCCACAGCAGTGCAAGCACTGAACTGTTCAGCTGCAGTACTCAGCCACTGAAAATGATTATGCACACCCCTCCTTTTGTGACAGCTTACACCAGTTCAACACATCTTTCCACAGAACACTATTCCCTCTCCAAAAGGGGCAAACTGTGCTTCTGGAACACTCTGTTTCACAGTTCTCTCCTCCTGCCCCTTTGCCCTCTGTGTTTAACCAGCACTGAGAATTTCAGCCTGTTCCCCTCCTGACTGAAGGGCACAGAGCACTGCTGACCTGCAGGGCCCTCCTTAGCACAGAATTCTTCAGGGGAAGAAGGACAGAGCAGCAGGCTGAAGACTGGCTGTCAGGAATGCTTCCATGCAACCTAGTTTCCTTGGTTAAATATTTGCCAAGCACAGAACTGCTCATGCCTGTTCTAGAGTTGTTACTCATCTGGCAATGCAACTGTGAAGGCAAACCATCAATGGGGAGTTCACAGGCTGATGGCAATCACTGGCTAAAACAAATACAGAGCAACTTCATACAGGTGAAGGGTGCTATGAATGGATTTAGTTAACCCTGAAGTTATTCCCTAATAAATGGATCCTTTTACATAGTTCTTTACAAATTCTTATTCCAATCTATGGCTTCAGTCTTTCAAATAAGAAAAATTCAGATTGTCAAAATCCAGACAAAATCAAGCACAGACACAGAGATTTGATAGAACATATGAATGCCCAAATATCAGTATGGAAAGAAAACAAGATTGTTGCCCAACACATACCACCATGGGATATTTTTTCATTTTGTCTTCCAAAAAATAGTACAATTGGTACATGAGGCAAGATCTCCCGAGATCTAAACCATTACTAGCACAGTAAGTGCACAAATATATAGAGCACCCAGGGTGTGATAACTGCTGACATTGACTTACTTTGTTAGAGGACTTTTTGAAAGTCTGAGAGAGTTTTAAAGGATATGGTGGCCTCTGGAGTGGAAGCCCTTATCCAGAAACCACTCAAGACTGCTGGGAATAAACTTCTTAAATAAATTTAGTCTGTTCTATTATTCCATAGATACTTGTTCATAGGAGCCCTCTGATCCAAGCTGTTCCACTGCTGGCCCCTGCATCACAGAGCTTCTGCACGGGTGAAAGAGCACTCAGCCACCCAGCAACCTGTAGTTTATTATTAAGCAGCCCTAAAGACAAAAGGCACAACTGCAGAAACGTGACTTGTGGTGATTTAAAGACAGGAAATGTATTTTAAAGAAAGATTTACATTCAAACAGCTGGTAAACCTGATCAGAGAACCAGTGCTTGCTTAATTTAAGTGAACCAGGTCAAACGGCTTTTAACCTACTTCCAGGATATCCACACAGCAGAAAACAACAGTCAGTTTTTTAGACCTGTCTATTTGTGAAACACATTACTCTTGATGCAGCACACTGCTGTTCCCATAACAGCACAACAGCCACCTAAATACAAACCAGTACTGGGTATTATGAGCTGTGTCTTCAGCACACTGTGTCAGAAGGGAAACTTTAACAGTTCAACAGCCTGTCTTTATTTCAACACGTTTATATGATGTCAGATTCATAAGTGTCAAATTTTAGCTTTTGGGCCATACTGGACAAATAAAAGGCATTTGCCCACACAAATTTACTCAATTCTACTACAGACATGACCTGTACCCATTCAGGGGGTGGAATTCAAGGTTCAGTGTTCCCCTGACCTCCCTGTGAACTCAAATAGTACCATTGTTTCATTGTCACCTCAGATTACAGGTCAGATGTCAAAACACCAATACTTTTATAGACTTAGAGACAAGTCAGTAACACACTTAACTTTCCCCTTTATAATCACACTTTGCTATTCTCCCTGTGTTCAAAGCCACTGCACTAACAGCTTTGGACATTAATCTTATTCCTTTGTGTAAGAAAAAGGTATTTCTGCTACCCTATTCCATGTCAACAGTTGGCACCAGACACTTCCTACCAGTGTTGGCTTGCTTCTCTGCCTCACTATGTCGTTGCTATCACAGAAACATGGTGGGATGACTCATAACTTGAGTACAGACATGGTGGGGTACAAACTCTTCAGGCAGGACAGGAAGGGTAGGAGAGGAGGCAGGGTAGCCCTCTTTGTAAGGGAGGACTTGGACACCACTGAGATGGATTGTGGTGATGAGGAGATCGAGTGTCTGTGGGTTAAAATCAGAGAAGCCCATAAGAAGGTAGATTTTGTATGGGAGTCTGTTACAGGCCACCCAGCCAAGGAGAAGCAGCTGATGAGCTCTTCTATAAACAGCTGGGGTTAATCTCTAGATCAATGACTCTTGTTCTTGTGGGAGACTTCAATCTTCCAGATATCTGCTGGAAGTACAATAGAGCAGAAAGGAAGCAGTCTACAAATCAAATTAGCAAAGTCTGTGAAAGATAACAAAAAACCTTTCTATAAATATATAAATAATAAAAGGAGGACTAGGGAGAATATACAGTCCCTATTGGACACAGAAGGAACAACAGTGACAGGGATGAGGGAAAGGCTGAGGTATTTAATGCCTTCTTTGCCTCAGTCTTTAATTGTAAAGAAAGTTGTTCCCTCTGTGTACAAACCCCGGAGCTAGAGGAGCAAAATGAGGCTCCCATGATCCAAGAGGAGGTGGTCAGAGCCTTGCTTGCCCAGCTAGACACCCACAAGTCTATGGGACAGGATGGGATCCACTCGAGGGTATTGAAGGAGCTGGCAGATGTGCTGGCCCCTTTCCATCATCTTCCAACAGTCCTGGGAGACTGGGGAAGTTCCACTGGACTGGAGGCTGATGTTGTGCCCATCTACAAGAAGGGTTGCAGGGAGGATCCAGGGAACTCCAGGCCTGTCAGTCTGCCCTCAGTGCCAGGGAAGGTCATGGAACAGGTGATCTTGAGTGCTATCATGAAGCACATGCAAGAGAACCGGGTGATCAGGCCCAGTCAACACGGGTTCACAAAAGGCAGGTCTTGCCAAACCAAACTGATTGCTTTCTATGATAAAGTGACTCAGCTGCTGGACGAGGGAAAGGCTGTGGATGCATCTTCCTGGACTTCAGTAAAGCCTTTGACACAGTTTCTCACAGCATTCTGCTTCGGAAACTGTCACCTCCAGCCTGGACAGGCGCACACTCTGCTGGGTGGAAAACTGGTTGGCTGGCCAGGCCCAGAGAGTGGTGGGAAATGGTGTTAAATCCAGCTGGAGGCCAGTTCCAAGTGGAGTTCCCCAAGGCTCAGTGCTGGGTCCATCCCTGTTCAATGTCTCTATCAGTGACCTGGATGAAGGCATCAAACACACCCTTACCAAGTTTGCAGACAACACTAAGCTGGGTAGAAGTGTGGATCTGCTGGAGGGTAGGGAAGCTCCATAGGGATCTGAACAGGCTGGACCACTGGGCACAGACCAATGGAATGAGTTTTAACAAGGTCAAGTGCCAGGTCCTGCACTTGGGGAACAACAACCCTAAGCAGAGGCACAAACTAGGAGAAGTCTGTCTAGAAAGCTGCCTGGAGGAGAAAGACCTGGGGGTGTTGGCTGAACATGAGCCAGCAGTGGCCCAGATGGCCAAGAAGGCCAATGGCATCTTGGCTTGGATCAGAAATGGTGTGACCAGCAGGTCCAGGGAGGTTATTCTCCCTCTGTACTCGGCACTGGTGAGACCGCACCTTGAGTACTGTGTTCAGTTCTGGGCCCCACACCACAAGAAGAATGTTGGGGCTCTGGAGCGAGTCCAGAGAAGAGCAACGAAGCTGGTGAAGGGTCTGGAGAACAGGTCTTATGAGGAGCGGCTGAGAGAGCTGGGTGCGTTTTGCCGTGAGAAAAGGAGGCTGAGGGGAGACCTCATTGCTCTCTAACTACCTGAGGGGAGGTTGTAGAGAGGAGGGTGCTGGCCTCTTCTCTGAAGTGACAGGGGACAGGACAAGAGGGAATGGCCTCAAGCTCCACCAGGGGAGGTTTAGGCTGGACATTAGGAAAAAAATTTTCACAGAAAGGGTCATTGGGCACTGGAACAGGCTGCTCAGGGAGGTGGTTGATTCACCTTCCCTGGAGGGGTTTAAGGCATGGGTGGACAAGGTGCTGAGGGACATGGTTTTAGTGTTTGATAGGAATGGTTGGACCTGATGATCCTGTAGGTCTCTTCCAAGCTGGTTATTCTATGATTCTATGACTAAGTCAGACAAATATGCCAACAGCGATCAATCTCCAAGTTATTTCTATTCCAAACGCTTAAGGCTCTAGATAAGAAAGCTTTCACCCCACCACTTTATGTACTAGAAAAGATTCAGATGGTGTTAGAAATTGCTATGTAGCTGGATTATGAAGCTCCTGAGTATTAGGTACATTACAAAGGCTGTCAGCTAACGGTTCAGTAACACTGAACTCTTACCTTGGAGCATGCATCGATATGCAGATTCAGATATTGCATAGATGTGCGGTGGCATTTCATGGCGCTTCTTCCCTCTGTACATCTCAATGATGTTTTCTGAGTAAATCGGGAGGTTCTTGTAAGGGTTTATAACTACGCAGAATAGCCCTGAATAGGTCTTAAAAAGAAAGAAATGTTTCCGTTAGGAGACAGTTACTGAAATGGAACAATGAAGAATCAAAAAATATTACAGAACCTGTGAAGAAAGTTATCTTAGCACAGAATTGAGGTTGAGGAACTCAAAGTACATGCTACATTCAAATTATTGGCTTCTAGTTCTCTTAAAAGGCTCTTTTGTTATCTTTATTATCTGTATACAAACTAATTTAATGTGAGTAAATACAGAGCAGAGAAGCTGATCTCTTTCCCATAGATACTTAAATCTCCCTTACATTTGCCAAGCTAAAGGATTTATGGGTACCTTTTGATGTTCAACTACTTCAGTAAAATGTGCATTCAAAGCTGTTTTTTTCATTTTTGAAGAACTGATAATCACAGTTACTCTAGTAAATGAATTGTGTAAAGAAAAAGCCTCTTTCCAATCACCACTATTTCTGCTGTCCTGCTATCTTCTCATGCATTTTCCCTGCTTATCAGACTCTCTCAATCCCAAAGCAGTCTCCCCCTGGAGTGTCATTCCCTGCCAGGTCCCACCCAGCTGACAGCAAACCTCACAGCAGGCCCTTCACATAACACTTCACATTCCCTTTAGAGCTGGTCAGGAACATGAGTTACCAGCACTGCTACAACATCAAGAAACTTGAGGACAAATTTAACGCTGCTCATTTCATTGATTCTTATTGAAGCAATTATTTTTTGCTAAATAAATGCCTCAAGTTTTATCAAACTGAGTACACATCACAGGCATACGCAAAGGGTCACATTCCCCAAGTGACAGATCAGCCTACTTCAGGGCAGTCCAACCTCTGCTCCACAGAGGTTACTGAGAAGGGATTATACCCTCTAAATATATACAGAAGACAAAAATCAGCCACCTATGTCATCTAGGAGGGACAGATATAGGTTGGCTGTATGGACTTGACCAGGGATCAACAATTAAGCTCAGAGGCTTGGACCATGCAAAAAAACAAGCTAGTTCAAGGCATTTCCCTAAATCAAGGCATGGGGATGGCTCATTTGAAATTGCCTAAACTGATAGGGTTTAAGTATAAACTCTCCATTCACTTTATTCCGTAGCATGCTTTGTAAGTGCATGGAGTCATTAATACTATTCACATCTTCACTGGCACAGGAATGTCAGCAAGAGACCAGTTTCCTCTTAACAGAGCCAGGGAGTATCTTTCTGAACATCAGGAGAACTGTTTTTCCTGCCTTTGCAGGTTGAGTGGAAAGAAGGAATGGAAAGAGCAAACAGACAGCATTAGCAACTGCTGAGAGCTTGCAGTATTAAGCCACTAACTCAATTCTTAGATTTAAAAACTATTCCTGCTACACTTGTATGAACAGAGTAGCTGAAATTACTCATTTATCTTTTTTTAATATATAGAAGAATTTATTGAAGGAAAAGGTGCACTGTTTTTTCTGCACCTGCAGGGGTTGCTGGAAAGGCAGACAGAAGGTCATCTCTGAATTGAGTCAGGAGCTCCATTGGTAAAGAAAAGGAACTTGGTTTTATGCCAAACATCCTGACATAAGGACATCATATGTCCTGCTAGGAAAATAATCCCTCTGCTTTGGTCAGATCCACTGGCTAATAAGTACTGCAAGCGCCTTACCCAGCCCAACATCTTTGGTAATAAGGTATTCATTTCTAAGGAGAAAGGAAGCAGATTTTATCAGTCAACTGACCCAAGCATAAAGAACAACTTAACATAAGCACAGGTCTGTTGGCAAGCAGGCAGGTCCTCCTCAGCCTCGTTTTCCTACCATGATCCCACCTGGCAGCATCAGCACCCATGCAGGTAAATGTCAAACAGAACTGGTTGGTAATAGGATCAGTTTCCTGTCCAAGCTCATTCATGCCTATAAGTGACACTAAGGGATAGGGACAGCAGGAAAGTTACTAGCACAGTACAGTTGACCAAGGACCAATTAATTGATAAATACTGGAGCTGCATTCCTAGCCAACTGTCTTTCCTGTTGTGCTCAGCTGAGGTCATCCATATCCTTCCGTAACTACTACAGCTGACATGAAGGAATCAAGAATTTCCAGCCTTCAAGCCAGTATAAAAGACAGGCACACGTTCACCAGGCCCACTGGATGATCACCAGCAGAGCAGCACCTCTGCCACCTTTCCCCACAGAGAAAGGGAATTGTTTATTGTTTACTGCAGATGAGATCTGATCCTGAGCAAATGAACATCCACAGCCAGTGCCCATTTCCAGCCCTTTCCCAATACTCGCTCTCTGACCAGCACAACACATAGACACTTGCTTTAAGCCAGCAGACCTCTCTACCCCAGGACAGTTCTGGACTTTCATCCAGCAGCACCTCTGAGCCTTACTCTGGTTTCCACTCACCTGGCTTCAGAGACTTGCAGGTCACCTCCCCGGGCAGCTGACTGTTATCCTCCTGGGGACAGGAGCTCTCCAAACAGTGCCCGATGGCAGAGGCAATGCTGTACAAACTGGCTACACTGCTTTCTTGCAAGAGCAACATTGCTATTGCTCTGCAAAGTGATCTAACACTTATCAGTTTTGCTGCTTCTAATGTTCATAGAGAAAAGTTGTTTTTCCCCAGACACAAATCAACTGATCTGAGCAGTCAAAACTGCCAAATCTTCAATGTAATAACAGGAACAGTTGGTGGAGAACTATCCTTCCCTTCTTCCCCCAGGTGCTTCAGCATCTTTTGGTTTATTTCCCCAGTGCAGACACAGAATACGCATTATTGGCATTTAGCTACATAAAGAACTAATTTAGAAGTAAACAAACTTCATAATCCTTCAGACTGCTATATAAGATATCTAACCTGGAATCCTTTCTAGACTGTCTCCCAATGCAGTAATTGGAAGGACTGGTCAACCCAAATCAATTCTAGTAAGCGAAGTCCAACTAGACGGCAAGTAGAAGACAAACAGGAAATATCCTGGACAAATTAAAAGGAGTAGTTTAAGAGGCTTTAAATTGAACAGGGCCAAATTAGAAGTCAGGAAGTACAAAACTGGCACAGGTTGCCCAGAGAAGCAATGGCTACCCTGTCCCTGGTGGTGTTCAAGTTCAGGTTGGATGGGGCTTGGAGCAACTTGATCCAGTGGAAGGTGATCCTACGGCACAGGGTTGGAACCGGATGGGCTTTGAGGTCCTTTCCAGTCCAAACCATTCTACAGCCTAAGCCAGTAGATCGAAGGATGTCAGATAGACTTTCTGCACGCAAATTGAAAAAAGGAAAAGTAGATAGAGATTGTTTAGACACCTTTTTATGAAGAGCCTTTGCAAGACTTAACCAGAACACACACTGCACATCTGCCTTACTCGGACACCCTGCCTACAGACTACCACTATACCCGGAGCTTTCACACACACCAGAGGGGCTGAGTGACTCCTCTCTTTTCTGCAGTACCCAGACTTCGCCCAAACTGTCAAAATATTGGAGTTACAGTTGGGATCAAGCACTGAGGAGCTACAGTAACTCACCAGCTTGGATGAAGAGCCAGATCTCATGAATTTCTCAGTCAATATTTTATGAATCTTGACAGTATTTTATGAATCACAGAATAACCAGGTTGGAAGAGACCCACTGGATCGTCGAGTCCAACCATTCCCACCAGTCCCTAAATCATGCCCCTAAGTACCTCATCCACCCTCACCTTAAACACCTCCAGGGACGGTGACTCAATCCCCTCCCTGGGCAGACCGTTCCAATGCCTAACCATCCTCTCCATGAAGAATTTTTTCCTAATCTCACGCCTAAATCTCCCCTGGCGGAGCTTGAGGCCATTCCCTCTGGTCCTGTCCCCTGGGAGAAGAGGCCAGCACCCTCCTCTCCACAACCTCCCCTCAGGTAGTTGTAGAGAGTAATAAGGTCTCCCCTCAGCCTCCTCTTCTACAGGCTAAACAACCCCAGCTCTCCCAGTCGCTCCTCATAAGATTTGTTCTCCAGCCCCTTCACCAGCTTTGTTGCTCTTCTCTGGACTCTCTCCAGAGCCACAACATCCTTCTTGTGGTGAGGGGCCCAGAACTGTACACAGTACTCGAGGTGCAGTCTCACCAGTGCCGAGTACAGAGGGAGAATAACCTCCCTGGACCTGCTGGTCACGCCGTTTCTGATGCAGTGACCACACTGCTGGAATATGGGTACATATATATTAGGAAGTTAACATCAAATAAAGATGCCTATTCACCTTGAGTTGATGGGATCAGCCGATCACTTGGAACACAACCATTTCTGCCTTAACCCAGGAACATGATCTAGACAGCATCAACCCACAACAATAAGACATCAGAATGTACACTTTCTAGGCCAGGTTCCAGTGACAGAGAGCAAAGCAGTGCTGTGACAGAGGTTTGTTATACAAACTCTCCTTCAGGACACTAATTGTGGAGTTTGAATATTTCCAGATGCTTGCAAACCTTTACCCAGTACTATATTATTTAGTAATTGGGATTTTAGTAAGCTGTTCCAGCTTGCAAAGTTCAGATTCCTGATGCTGCCTTATTTGAAAATGACTTCATATCCTAGCAGTAAGCAACCTGGGAAAGAGGTCCGTGTAAGGGAACCACCAGCAAAGAGAACGCACTATTTTCAAGTGAAAGCACATGGTAATTTACACTCTAAATTTGGAGTGGAGGCTCCAAAGCAAGAAATATTTTCAAGGCCTGTCTTCCCTTCAAACCTTCCCAATGCTTCTCTGTACGTACAGTGATATCTGTGTCACAAGCCTTGTAAGGTTCCTCACATTAACAGCTCAGCTTCTCGACTCTTGCATTAAGGAACATGCTGTTGTGACTGTTCAGTTGGTTTCTCCTGCCACAACATCAAAAGGTCTCTTTAAAGCACCGCTTCAGAGCACGTTCACATAATGCAGGTAGATTTGGGGAATTTGTAACAATCAGCTGACATCACGCAGGTATCCAAGCTCAACATTCATCTCCAGCTCTTCAAATATAGAAAGTGACAGATTTACTCTATTACTACATCAATAATTAAGCTGAAGGGAGCATCTAGACATCTCCTGTTATTACCTGCAATATAAAGCAGCAATTTCTAGCCTAGAAGGTAATGCCTGGTTTAAGCAGTATCCCGTATACTGATGGGGTAGAGCACATTCTCCAGAGTGATAAATGGCATCATGGTAGCTTTTCCTATATGGTTTAACTTCCCAAGGTCATGGACATGCCTTCCACAGGCCAAGACCTGTTAAGTCCTCTGAGACTGGTGTGGTTTTCTCATGTATGGTAACCCAATCCAGGATTTCAGCCTTAAGGAAGGGCAGGCAGCTCTTCAGTCTCCAAGCAGAGGAATGCAAGGCTGTGCCCTAGCAGGGAACTTGCTCACTGCTTTGCAGGGCATCTGATCCCCAGCTACCACCTCCCTTCAGGGCAAGAGAGGGGGCCCACACCGCTACCACAGGCAGCCTCTGCATCACCACCCCAGGCCCCTGCTCCCTGGCCAGGGCACAGCCAAAAAGCTGGAACATTGGAATTATCCCAGATATCTCTGTACAAGCCCAAACTGCTAGATAATAAAAGACGAGTCTCGTTGGCACCCAAGAAGTTGGAGTCAAGAGTGCCTACAAGGCTGAAGAACTGCTGTAGGGTAACAGAAGCCTCTGCTCTGACAGGTGGGGGAAAAGAGCCACTGTCTGTTACTCAAGGCAACTGGGGAGTAAAATCTGTGTACCAGGAGGAGAATGGGAAAGAGCACAGCAGAAAAGCTACTAAAGAAAAAGCACAGCCCAAACTCTGGAAGAAGTGCCTATTGACATCCTTCACACTAGCACTAAAGAGAGAACATTCACCGGAACTCCATTTTCCCCAACTGTAGCCTCCAAGTTGCGTTTAAGGAGAAAAAACCCAACTCGGACCAGCAACATCAGCTGCCTCCCTGCTCAGCCACCCCACAGGGACAGGCAGGCTCAGTACGACCACCACACAGCATCCGCTGCTTTGGCCACAGGGACTACTGAGACAAACATGATCCAAGGTTGCAGCAGGGCCAGAAAAGTATTAATATCCTCTCACACAGCTCTGGATAGCTGCAGGTTGGAGCTTGACTGCCTTACAGAAGGCTCAGAACTGGCTACTTGTAACATGTGATGCAGACACAGCTTGAGGGGTGGCTTGCAACATAGTAGTTTCCACTTAACATTCAAACAGGAGTCCATAAACCAAACTACTGTACCTTTTCAGGCTGCTAATATACCATTTTTAATAGGAACAGAGAATATATGACAAGAACATGCACTTTTTCATACCTCTATCTGCCTGAGGGCAAGGAGAGCATCAATTCACCCTCTGAATTCCCTATGACACTTCTAATGAAACAAAGCCCTACACAGAATTCTCTTGAATCTTACAAAAACCAGAGTTAATTTAAAACAACTTCTCTTGCCAAAGCAGCTCTTACCCTGTGAGCCCAGCACTTCTCCTGCCACACATCAGGTGCAAGACCCAGTGACTCGTTTGTGTTAAGGAAAAGACAAAATTAAGAAAAAAAAATCTATTTCTTACAGGTTCTTGTAATAGCAGTCTTTAATAGTCAGTAATGGAAAACATTCCCAACTGGACCGGCAGGAAAATTAAAGCATTTGGAACCTAGAAGCTTATACAAAACCACAGATTGTTCTAGGTTACATGCTGGCCTTGCAGGAGGCAGCAGCTTAAGTGAAGAAACAGCTTAGAGAACTCCTTGAGTACAGTTTTGCAAGGGCTTCCACCCACAGCAGGCTCTGGAACTAGAGACTACAGCGTATTTCTCATTCTTTCCCTCTTCTGCCCCAGTAAAGTGTAAAGTACATCAGAAAAATGAAAATAGCACAGGGCTGCAGAGCAATTACGGAGGCATTAGTTGTAATTACCAAAAGGTATCTGCTGAAGTATTTTTCACTGCACAATAGCATACGTGCTTTCTTCTTTGCTATTAGAAAGAAACCCCAGTAAGCATATACATGTAGAAGAATAATTAGCAGCAAGGTACCAAGAGCTCTCAGCCTCATAAACAGCTTCCAAGCCTATAGAAAAAGTCTTTGCTAAAATAAAAAGTTAAGGAGTAGGTGGGGAAGATAATGCACAGCTCATTGGAGTCTGAAGGACTCTGAAGTTGAACCCAACACTTTTGTTAGGAGTGCTTCACCATAGTTTTGTTCTTCCTCCAGGGACAGCAAGACCAGTGCCCTCAGTTGCCTTCACTCATAGCATATGTCTCCTGGCACATGTACCCATCTGAAACTCTGGCTGGGCACCCAAATGTGGGTTGTGGGCTCCCCACCACCAGGTAGCACCCGGGGAGCACCCCACACCCAGCTACACTGAGGCAAGAGGCCACTGCATACTCAACATGGGTTATGGAAGTCAAGCATTTGAGAAACTATTAATTTTAATCCTTTTGACTGAATGAGGTCAGGAAGCAGTTAAGTAGTGATTGCAGTGATTTATGGGGGTATCAGTACACTACATATAATAAACTGTGGGCCACGGACTTCCTCTAGGAGGGCTGGGGCTGTGACAGATGTGGCAACAGCAGCATTTTTATAAATAGACTTTTATAAAGCCCATTGGATTCTGAATCTCAGTTTTTGCTGCAGCTTAATGACACGCTATGTTTGAGTGAGCAATCCCTTCATCCCATCTTACCACACTGAATACAGCAATGGGAACTTTAGAGGGCACAAGACAGACTTTTGGTCCTGCGATACCTTCTTTCAGTTAGAAAACCAGTCAAACTAACACTTATAGATTGCAGAGTAGACAAGGCATCAGTTACACAGGGACTGCTCAGGTATTAGTCTGCACCTACCAGTCAGGCCACGATCGCAAAAGCAACAAGATGTCTAACCTCTGCAGGATCCCTACTACTAGCGTTTGGTAGTGCACTCCGCAAGAAATCCACTTTAGTTTAACAAAATACTCTTGTTTACAAGACAAGCATAAGGCTATGTTCTCACATTCATCAATAGAATATGTAGGAACACAAATATTTTAAGTATACATTAAAAGGGAAATGGAAGCATCTTTCTTGCCATCAGAAGAGTTACTGACACAACAAGAGAGCTTTCTATTGCTTGAAAGTGTCATCTAGCCCCAGTATGGAGTTATTAACAGTCATTACCTCATTACCTTATGCATTCAAGTTCCAGGCAGCGTCTCCATATCAAGACCAAGTTGCTTTAAGTATAAATAAGGTATTCACGCTCCTGATCAATGTGACTAGCTGCATTTTGATTAATCAAGATGCTTTCAATAGCCTTAAAAATCCAAAAGACTAAGAGTTCTATCCAGATTGCTGGCTAATGACTCACTGAAATGTTATTTCAAGTGATCAGGAACACTCCTGACCACTCTGCTTTCTGCACTCCCAGAACTGGTATAGTACATGTCAAAAGTTATATTCAGAGTTAGAAAAGAATAGCCTTGCTCTCAAGTGAAAGAAAAGGACTCTCAAACTGCACACTAACACTCTTTTCCACGTGCACAGAAAACAAAACGGTAAAACCTAACTCAAATACTTTAAAAAAAAAAAAAAAATACTGACATGGTTCTTTCCTTAGACCAGCCATGAGTGAAACTGGGCAGCAAACAGATTAGGAGCCTGATTTTGAACAAAACTGAACTGCCTATATGTAAGCTTTCTGAACAGACAATGAAGATAAGTTATTGATACTGAAATGCAGAGAGATCAAGATGGAGAAGGTGCCTCTTCCTACACTAGAAACTAACTCCCTTGCAGTTTTCAAACTCTGTTTGCAGCTCTCCATCAAAGCACCCAAGTACTCCTCCCCTCCATATGGTCAAGTGCAGCATCTGTCCTCTTAGCACTATTTTTTCAGCCTGTATCTTCCTCATTTATCACCTCCTCTGCTACTCCCGTTCCAAAACTAGGAACCCATTGCAACAGTCCCTTTTTCCCTGGACTCCAGCTGAAGGAGACACTGTTGCTGGGCTAGCCAAAGTCACTTCTTTAGCTGGGCTTCATCTCCCTCAACAGCAAAGTGACACTGCAACCCTGTGAGGGGGCAACAAAACAGCTCTTGAACATCTACAGCTTAAGCACAGCAGCTTAAAAAGTGAAGTCAGTTATCTACTATGTTCAGATGTCACATGAGACCATGAAGAGTTTGGAAGCTGGAGAAACCCTGAACCTCATGAAGCAGTGACAAGCAGAATTATTGGAGCTCTAATCTTGTCCATCACAGCTTGTCACAACGCATCAAGGCAACAACGGCATTGAGAAGCATTCAAGGCTGGCAAGAAACGGAATAGGTGCTATTAGAAGTGGAGCAAGAAAGGATGTTATTTTGTCTCCAAAGCAAAACTGGGATTGCTTTAGTTTACACTCCAGACATTCTTCCCAGCAGTTCTTCTACTAGTCCTGCTGCCTTTCACCTCCTGTGCTGTCATGAACAGACCAGAAAAAAAGACAGGACCAAGCACAGACCATCATGCTCTTACAAGCCACTGGCCTTCAACCACTCTCCATCTGTGTTCACCTTCCACAACACAAGAATAACGCAACTCGGAGGCCAAGACCACACCACTTGGCATACATGAGAAATGCTGTAAGTTCCAGAAACTCCTTGCCATCCCTACTTAGATGTTACATGAAACTCTTCTCGATGAAGTGAGCATCAGAGCCTGGGACATGCCCACTGGCAGTAGCCAGCTTTAGTCAGCCCTCTCTGTTGCTCAGGTGACTAGCCCTGCTGACCAATCCCCTCAGCCTGCTTGTTTCCATTCTAGGGATTGAAAGGAAACATGTATCTGCTTCAGTTGTATCTTACATCTGCTTCCTAGAAAGGCAACGCTATCCATCCTGAACTAAAGAAAACCATCTCCACCTGAACACCGCCAGATATAATCAGTTTGGTTATTGTAAGAGCACTGTCTGGAAATCAAAACATCTTTAACTGATTCTTGCCATAGCCAAACCACCATAATCGACCCTATCAGCTCAGTTAACTTTGGCTCTTTCCTCCACACCGAGCAAACATCTGCAGGGTACACAGGCAATGGCAATTGCTCCAGGCGGTGCCTGCAGCAAGCAGTGACAGTGCTGCAGTCAAGGAGTTCAAGGATCCCTGACAGGAGTTCCTACCAAAACTGCACTGAAATCCTCACCAACTCAAGGTCTTGAAGTTTCTCCCCATGACCTACTGATCTTTCCCAGCACTGAGACACCACTCTAGCTGTACTCACAGCTGCTTTCCCTCCCCCCTGACCCTTCCAAAAAAGCATGCTAATTTTTAATTTCAAAGAAGTCATTATTACAGCTGTAGGTAGAAACATTATTCTTGGTAGCAGTAGCATCCTCCAGCAGCATTCCTGTAACTCGGGCCTCCAGTTAAGGCCAACAAATCCATTAGCTTACTGATCCCAACCAACTTCCAGCCCAGAGGTGGAGGAGGTCACTAGCAACATATCAACATGGTGATCCTCCTCTGTGACAGGAGAATACCAACACTAAGGAACCAAGCTTTAGAGTCTGCCTCAACAGTTAAAGAATGGACACAGAAAGCACCTTTCTAGGAAGCAGAGGGGAAGGGGAAAAAAAACATGGAGTCCTTGGCCCAGAGGTTGCTTTGATGCTTAAGGCCTTCAGGTTTTAACCTTCATGGTTATAACAGTTGTAATGAATTCCATAACAACCAGCACTATGATTGATAAGCATACCAAACACTTTTGACCCATCAACTCCTTTACTTTTAATTTTCAATCCAGTCCTTACTAATTATCCAATTAGTTTACTTCTAAGCTTGCAGGAAGCATTCCAGAAGTATTTTTCATGGCACTCTGCTGCAGGGTCTTGGTGGGCTAAGAACCAAAATACCACAACAGGCAACTAACAGAAGCACAAATATGAATATTAAAAATTAGATGCAGCTTTGCAATAAGTTCAAATGTCACCACGGGCCAAGCAAAAACCCCACTGATATCCAAACGGAGGGGAAAGAGCTAAGTAACTACCAGAACTAAAGAAAACCAATTTAAGCTTTAGAACAAGTGTTTATTAAAATGAGCCAAGCATTTAAGCAGATGTTCCAGTTTCTCTTAAGACAGAAAGCCTACTTGTAGCTCTTAAGGATACTGTGACTCTATGAGTCACTATGTAGCCAGCTTGCCAAGAGACAAGGAGCTGCTCTTAACCGTACGGCACAGGGGCCCGTTTGCCATTGCTCAGAGAAGGCACGAGGTCAGAAGCAGCATCAATGATGCTGTGATCTCTAACTCTACAGAAGATGGTGATAAGCCAGATGTTCCACCCAGCGCTTCAAAATCATTGAAAAAGAAAGCTTTATTGTATCAGTTTACTTTAAGCACTTGAGCACATTCTTTCCTGGCCCACTAAGTTGATATTAGATTCCAAAAAGACATTTTGCATTCCTAGTGCTCTCCAACTTCATCTCTGAAATAATAGCTTAGCTGCTTATTATCATCTTTAATACGCAGCAAGTTCAAACAAGATACATGCTTATTCATATGAGCAATTAACCAACAGTAATTCAGCAAAGTTCAGGTTTGTAATCTCCCATCAGCTCAACTGAGCCATTTGATACTATTCCCTGTATCAGTTAAGCATGTCTGAGGCAAGCACTCCAAGGAGAGCCATGAGCTCAGCACCCAGAGCTGCCAGTTTGCATTCTATTTTTGAAAGATGCTGGCAGAATTATTTCCATAGGAGAATTTTGTATTATTTGTTTTATGACAACAGAGTTCCTGACCTGTATGTAGCCTGGAAAAAAGGCACTGGACTAAATGCTAGGGACACAATGTATTTGGGCTATCAAAATCAGAGATAAGACCAACTTCCCCAGTTTCAAATAGGTAAAGAAATGGGAATCAGGTAAGCTCAGCTGAATTAGCACCCATAATGAATCTAATAATTAGTACTTACATAGATGAGACCAGAGTAATACCGATCCTTTAAATTATGCAATACGGAAGCTTCATTTAAACAGGTCAGCTCTGCCATGTCTTCCACTTTAGAGAACTTGGGAGGATTCATCTTCTGAATATCATCTTTATTGACTAGTGCTTTCTTTCCATTCTCCGCCAGTTCAACCAACACTTCATCCCCTTTTTCCTCCTTGATGCTGGCTGCCTCAAAACCATGGCGCTCTGAAGGAATCCACACTAACTTCTTAGCAGTCCAATCAGCCTGGGTGGCAGGGTTGTAGATCACAGCCCTATCCACAAAGAGGTATCTCTCTGGATCTTCCTGTCCCAACCTCTGTGCCATTGCAGAAAGTGAAGGTGTCCACTATCAGTTACCCTGTAAAGCAGAGAGGAAAAAAGAAAACTGCATGTTATGCACCACATTCTTGTCAACTAAATGGAGGTACAATACATCTATTAAATGATCTAGCACTAATATCTACATCTTCTCTTGATGAAGAGGCATTGTTAATGACTTCCATTGTCGAAAGGAGCTGCTACACAACTGAGAACCCCTAGTCACACTATGACCCTTGAAATACACCAATGGCCACACATCAGCTAAACTGATCTGCCAAGTACAATTGCAGACCCAGTACAGGAAACTCAGCATAAGCTGGTTCCAGTTGTGAGCCAGCAGAGACTGCAGTGAACTGGAGAACAACTCGCAGGAAAAACACACACCTGTGTTCTGTGTTTAAACAGGAAGAGGAAATTTAACAAACTGTGCTACAACTGAACAGCAAAAAAAAAAAAAGAAAGATACATGAAAACACAAAAAATCTTCATGGAAAGTACTGTAACTACAGTAACTGAATAAGGCAAGAATATGTTTTAAAATGTGGACTCTTAACTACAGATAATAAATGGGGACACTTGAGGTTTCTGCAAGCCATTAAGCTAGCCAAACCTTGCTTATATTCCTCCCAAAACCATAAGGCTTTGCATTCCTATAGCCCACTTCTGTTCCTGAGTGCTGACATTACCATGTGCCAAAAAAATGCCTCCAGATCTCAAGTTTACCTTGAGGCTCAAGACATAGCAAGGACTGATGCTAGATTTTCCAACAGCTTCATGGGTAATTGGAAGGGGAAAGAAAAACTATTGACAAGAGCTCCTGTGTGTTCATTTTACCTATCTGCCTCAATCTAAGAGAGGCCACTGTATCTTCAGTTAATAATCCTGTCACATCCAGGATTCCCAGAGCAAGTAGTTTCATCTGCAACTGCCCCAGGAGCAGCAAGGTCAAGTTTGACACCATACCCAGGTCATTAAGTATCTTGAGTTTCCACACACTAGGCCTTTTCTGCTGCAGAATGTTACATAGCTCGTGGCAGCCTCCTCCAGCAGGTAACCTAAAGGTCAGCTTCAAACGCAAGGATTTGCAAACTGAATTTTCAAACTGAATCTTTCACACTCTGGTATGCACCCTGATGGCAGTTCTGCAACACACCCATCCTCAGAAGGTGTAATTAAATACAATAATTGTATCTCCAACCAGGGCATGGGCATGCTACATTGTCCAACTTTAATGTAAGCAAGCATGGAGTCATTGAGCCCTTCGGAGGCTTGAGGAGCAGACCGTTTACTACCAATAGCTTAATTCATCTCAAGAGAAGATGACTCAATATTTCAAGTATTTTTAAGGGAGCCTCCAAGAGAAAAATTCAATTAAGAAAGAGGTATTCGCTGAGAGGACACCTCAAGCGATAGCTGTACTCCTCGGCCAGGAAAATGAATAAAGTAGTCATGGAATGTTCACTCAAGAAGCCCACAGATTCAATATCTGAGCTTTCAACCCCAATTCCAGTTGTTGAGCCCAGATCCAGATCACTGTTTGCCTCCACTGTGCAAGACTGCAGCTGAAGTGCCAACAAAGACCCCAACATCATGCAGGGCTGAAACAGCTCCCTGGGCAGCTGACAGACGGCCAAACCCATTTATAATAAGCTCCGTCCCAATTCTGCACACCAAGATGGAGCAAAATCTAGAGGTCAGGCAGAATTTATATGACAAAATGAATCATTATTGTTCCCCAGTGCAATGAAGGGCTCAACACTGAAAGAATGCATGGGCTGATCTTACAAGCTGCCTTATACCCAACGACAGGGAATCACAGAAACGTTCAGGGCCATTTTTCTCCTCTGGCTTTCAACCCTGCAAAGCCTATCATGCCAGCAAGCTGCAGCCCTTCCTGCCCCTCTGCTCACCAAGGCATTCAAATAATGGAATCACTAGATTTAAAAAGATCTTTGAGATCAAGTCCAGCTGTACTTGTCCACACTAAATCATACAACTAAGCACTTCACTTATTGGTCTTTTTAATACCTCCAGAGATGTGACTCCACCACCTCTATGTGCAGCAGCTGGAGTGCCTGAGAACCCTTTTGGTGAAGAAATCTTTCCTGATGTCTACTCTGAACCTTCCCCGCGGCAACCTAAGGCCATTCAAACCATAGTAATAGAATGGCTTGGGCTGGAAGGGGCCTCAAAGCCATCCAGTTCCAACCCCCTGCCACGGGCAGGGACACCTCCCACTGGATCAGGGTGCTCCAAGGCCCATCCAACCTGGCCTTGAACACCTTCAGGGATGTGGGAGCAACCGCTGCTCTAGGCAAACCTCATTGTGAAGGATTTCTTCCCAATCTAAATATTCCCCTTCCAATCTAAAGCCACCACTTTTCATCCCATCACTCCACGCCCTTGCAAAAAGCCCCATCCCGGCCTTCCTGCAGCTCTTTTCAGCCCGGGGAAGCTGCTTTAAGCTCCTCTCTTCACGTTCATCAAGCAGAAACCCAACAAAACCAAAGGAAACAGCGAGAGGATGGGAAAACCCTGCCCGACGCGCTCTGCTCCTGGGAACAAAGCCGGGGGGAGGCGGGGGGGGCCGGGCGTTCTCAAGGGCAGGGGCATCCGCGGCGCTGCAGGAGCGGCTGCCGAGCCCCCGGGCGGGCCGTGCCGGACAAAGGAGGCGGCGGCCCCAGCCCCCCGCGCCGGGAATGCGGGAGAAACAGAAAATGGCCACCTTCCCTCAGGGGCGCGGCGCGGGCGGGCGGCACAAGGGGGTCTTTGTGTGCCGGGCCCGCCGCCTCCCCTTCAGCAGGCTCAATCCGGTACACCAGCTCCCTTTCCAACCCCTCGACCCGCACCCGGAGCTCCCATCATCGTCGCTGCCGCCACCACCACCTCACCCGTGTCAGCGCCGCGGAGCCCGCACCGCCCGGCTCCTCCGCGCCCGCTCCGCCCCGCGCCCGCCGCGCTGCCTTTAGCGCTGCCGCGCACCGCCCGCCCCCCCGTCCCCCCCACGACCCAGCGACGCCGCCTTTCCATTGGCCGCCGAGCGCGTCCGCCAGGCGCCCAGCGCCTCCCATTGGCCCGCGGCCATAGCAACCCCGCCAAGCTATCCCCTAAGCCCCGCCCACTCCCCGCGCTGATTGGGCGCCCAACACGCCGCTCCGAGAGATGCCACGCCCCTCCCTGCAGCGCGCGCTGGGCGGGAAAGGCGGCGGGGGTGGGGTGGGGAGGCGCGTGCCCGGCGCGGTGCTGCAGCACCGCGCCGGGCACGCGCCTCCACCCCCGCCCCCCCTCACGCCGCCATAAGGACGCCAAAGCCCACCCAGTTCAGGGTTCATGAAGAGAAGAGCTTAGAGCAGCTTCCAGGACTTAAACTGGACATTAAGAAGAAATTCTTCACGATGAGGGTGCCAGAAGTGGTGGCTTCCCCATCCCTGGAGGTGTTCAAAGGCAGGCTGGATGGGGCTTGGAGCAGCCTGATGCACTGGGAGGCGTCCCACTGCCCATTGGTGACCTTTGTGGTCCCTTCCAGCCCAAATCTTCCTAGGATTGTAGGATTCTATGAAAAAAACCAGCCCAGCTCTGGCTGCACGTCTGTCGTGCCCTCCCAGCCCCTGAAATCCCTGGCAGCCCCCTCAGGAGAGACCACTCCAACCCTTGAGCCTCCTTTACCCCAACCAGACTCCAAGCTCCTGCTCACCTGCCTGTGTTTCCCCTTCCCTAAACATTTAACGGGCTGTCCAGGGAGGCGGTTGAATCACCTTCCCTGGAGGTGTTTAAGGGACGGGTGGACGAGGTGCTGAGGGACATGATTTAGTGTTTGATAGGAATGGTTGGACTCGGTGATCTGGTGGGTCTCTTACAACCTGATTATTTTATGATTCCGGAGTCTTTTTGGAGCCCTTACATCTTTTCTGGATCAGGTGGATCTGCAGGAGGCAGCGTCTCCAAGAGCCTCATGGACTCACATGCACGTGGAACATTGCAGCTGGGTGGGCTTTGGGTGTAACAGCTCGGGCTCTTCTGGACCACATAGAATCATATAATCATCAAGTTGGAAGAGATCCACCACACCATCAATCCAACTGTTCTTATCAATCACTAAACCATGTCCCCCAGCATCTCCCCACCCATGCCTCAAACACCACCAGGGAAGATGACTCAACCACCTCCCTGGGCAGCCTCTGACATTGTCCAATGACCCTTTCTGTGAAAATTTTTTTCCTAATGTTCAGCCTAAACCTCCCCTGGTGGAGCTTGAGGCCATTCCCTCTCGTCCTGTCCCCTGTCACTTGGGAGAAGAGCCCAGCTCCCTCCTCTCCACCACCTCCTTTCAGGTACTTGTAGAGAACAATGGGGTCTCCTCTCGGCCTCCTCTTCTCCAGGCTAAACAACCCAAGCTCTCTCAGCCATTCCTCCTAAGACTTGTTCTCCGGCCCCTTCACCAAATACAAATGCAGGTGGCTCAGAAATTAGAGCTATTTTGGGGGAAGGAATTTGTGTTGGACCTTTCTGATCAAGTCGATGAGCAGAGTGAGGAGCAGAGAGAAGTGGCAGGAAGTATCATGGAGCTTGGCATGGGGCAAAGCCACAGCAGAGGATCCCAGGAAGGGCTGGGGGTCTCAGACAGTGCCTGTGGACAGGAGTAAGGATGTCCCGTTTCCTCTGTGCTCAGGAAGTAGGACTTAATGTGGACTAACTGCATAAATGGAAGTGTTTCAAAGCAGCATCTGCCATTTCACTGCATCTTAGCATTTTTGAACAGATTTCTCAGCTCAAAAAGGGGAATCAGGCTGCTGGTATGGAGCTGGAAATCATTCGGTCAACTCTGCTCCTCTCTGCACACAAATCAGTTCATGCACAACTCTTGGCACTTGTATTTATATGAAAGTATTAATTACCATTTCAGTGAGAGGTCTCATACATCCTGTTTCACCGAAAAGTAAGGGTGTTGACCTGCAAACGCAGGTAGATGAAAGCCGAAAGGCTGAACTGGTTACTCCCCAGCTGTTTCTTGCTGTGGAAGGGCTGCCACTCCCGGGCTGGGGCTGCTGAGCTGTGTGGGGAGCTGCGTAGGCAGCAGAGTGAGGCCAACACCATGCAGAGTTTTGATTGCTTAAATCAGAGGATCATCAAATTATAGAATCATAAAATGGTTTGGGTCAGAAGGGACCTCAAGCTCCGCCAGGGGAGATTTAGGCTTGAGATTAGGAAGAAATTCTTCACAGAGAGGGTGGTTAGGCATTGGAACAGTCTGCCCAGGGAGGTGGTTGAGTCACCGTCCCTGGAGGTGTTTAAGGTTAGGGTGGATGAGGTGCTTAGGAGCATGACTTAGGGATTGGTGGGAATGGTTGGACTCGACGATCCCGTGGGTCTCTTCCAACCTGGTCATTCTGTGATTCTGTGTGATTCTGTGACCTTAAAGATCATCCAGTTCCAAGCCCCTTGCCATGGGCAGGGACACCTCCCACTGGATCAGGTTGCTGCAAGCCCCATCCAACCTGGCCTTGAACACCTCCAGGGATGGGGCAGCCACCACTGCTCTGGGCAACCTGGGCTGCGGCCTCCCCACCCTCACAAGAAAACATTTCTTCCTAAGGTCTCCTCTCAATCTCCTCTCTTTCAACTGAAAACCATTCCTCCTTCTATCCCTGCGCTTGCCACTCAAGAGCCCCTCCGCAGTTTTCCTTGAGCCCTTTTCAGTACTGGAAGCTGCTTGAAGGAGCAGCTCCCTGGAGTCTTATATTCTGCGGGCTGAATGAGTCCAACTCTCTCAGTCTGTTCCCATTTGGGAAGTGCTCCAGCCCTCAGATCACCTTCGTGACCTCCTCTGGACTCACTCTGTCAGACCCATGTCCTTCCTGTGCCATATCCAGCATGCTGAATCTCCCAGGATTTACATTTCCTCCTCACCCAGCCAACAGGTCTCTGTGAGATGCTCGGTCAGTGTTTATGGAGTAATGCCAGCCCCTCAGCAGCACCAGAGCTTTCCAAGAGAGCAGCTTGATGATTGTTCTGCTTTCTTCAGGAAAACCATGCACCCATGGAGCAGCATTGTGCACTGGTTACAGCCACCCTTCAGGACAGCTTACACCTCAGGATGGTGCAGACCCACACCCTGCTCCAGGTCATCACTTCCACATCATGCTACTTCAGGCTCCAATCACAAAACTCCTATTTTTAGGCACACAGCATCTTTTAAAAGAAAAATAGAAACATCACACAGGAGACATCATTCTAAAGACAAGCTGGCTGAAGACTTTAGTTTCATTTAGAAAGTTATCTCCTAGGAAAATCTTTGAGGATCCCATTGGTGTCACGTGGAGCATGTCATGGTTATAGCACTGAGCTATTATTTTTATCACACCATTATTTATATCCAGGCCAGTGTTAGGAAGGAATTCCCCAAATCCACTGGATGTCTTTAACTCATGAAGGGAAAGATGGTATTTTTATCTTCCCAGGAGAATGGAAAAAGCAGAAACAAACATCTTGCTTAAAGGATTTTTATTTAAAACAGAAACTAACCTAGTCCCTAATCCTAAAATTGTTTACCTACATTTAAACTGAAGGCTAATGATGCCTTTGCTAATAGGGCATGCATGTGCTTAGGGCAAAGCATATTGCCATGGGTGTTTCTAGAGCTGGAACCCAAGCAGGTAAATAAGAACCACTTACACTTAAAGCTTCAGATTTTTAAAGCAATGATGTGGAGGATTTAGGCAAAGAATGCTCCATTCATTTCTAATTTAGAGGTCTTACTACTGGTGGCATGTATTGGAAAATGGATTTCCATGCTGAACATTGTGCATCTTCATCCCCACTCTGCTTTGGGCATCGCTGGGCAGAACAAACTTGTGGAAGGGAAAAACACACAACCAACATCCAAAAGCTCTTTGCTCTGTCCTCTGCCCTTTCCAGCATCCAATAAGCCAAGCAATCCCCATTCCTTGAATATTTGACAACTTTATTTCCTGTGGAGACTGGTATCCTCCCTCCCTGCCCTGCTTTCTGACTGCGACAGGGTTTGGGCACATCTCCAGACCTGGGTCTGGTCTCCCCCAGGAGCCGCACATCTCTGCAAAGCAAGACAGCCTAGTGTCTTTCTGGGTCAACTTTTTTCAAGTACTGAACAATACTGAGCCAGGGATTAGAATGAAATATTTAAACACAGGAGTGGCATATGCACAGACATGGTCTGTGCTTAGTGGTGACAGAGGGACATGTGAATAACATCCTTGTAGATTTGGTTTCCGGTTCAAATCATGGCTTTGGGCAGCCACGGTACCTTCCATGTCCTCATTCACTCTGTGAAGGGAAGAGGTTTCATTACACCCGTTTGCCATTTCAGAGGTAACATCACCTTTGATGTACAGTGTGCTTTGACACCTTCATAAGGAAGATGTGAGGAAAAGGCAGAATTTCTTACAGGAAAACCTGGTTGCTTTTTTGCATGGAATCAAAACACAGAGAAGTATAGGAATAAAAGAAAAATTATTCCACAAAAAAATTATTTTATAATAAACATTTCTATGGGAGGAGCTTGAAAGGAATTGAAATTTCCAGCCTCATGCTTAACACTTGAGTTTCAAAGCTTTCTCAGATGTAACACATTGCAGTAAGATGAGTTTACACTTATTTCTTGCTGTCCTTCAGGACTGCACCGTTTATTTTATCTCATATGTCAATAGGAAACATTCTGAAACATGAGGTGTTCTCCAGGGTGCCATGCAGGAATCAGGACCAAATATGACTTTCATTGTCTCATCCTTCATACACTTTAGTCCTGGATACTTTAAAAAGTCGGCTAAATCAGGAATGGAAAGTCTGCTTCTTACTCACAAAAGGGAATTGCACAATAGTTGGTCGGACAGGCTGCTGTGAATCTGATGTCAGATCAGCAAAAATAGCCACCTCTGCAGCGAATGAGTCAGGACCCAAGTGGCAGATTGAAAGATCTGCATTCCCTCCAAGCAAGCCTCAGACAACCTTGCATCCGTTTGCTAACAGGTTATGCTGAAAGCTGAGGAACTCCATAGAAAATCTTGAAGTCTTTTGAATGTGAAATGCTGCAGGGTCTGGAGGGATATCCATCCTGGATCATCCTGCTACAGTTGTGCTAGGAGCGAGATCCAGACACATACAGGGACATGTGCCCACCTGCTCCTTGCTTTCTCTCTTCCGTTCCCCTTCCCCCTTCCTCCATCCATCATGCTTGGAAGGAGCAGAGGCTGGGAAGGTAGAGCAGGATTTTCGCAACCATGCCTTTCACCCTCCGCACAATGATTTGGCATGCATTTCTCTTCCCTCAAGGAAAATGAGGGTTTATTCACAAGCTTCTGCTTAAAAACAGACAGAAACCTGAACCTCCCCTTTCCCCTCGAAGCAGGAACTTGTCTGGAAGATCTGTCCTCCCCCGCCTCCCTCACCACACCCTGAGAGCGGAAATTGTCCTGAGAAAACCACGTGCGACAGGTTTGGGGAGCTGCCCTTCTACTTCTGACTAGCTGGGAGCTTGCGATTCACCAGGCTAGATTCTCATCCCGGTTACACCAGTTTGCATTGTAGAAGCACTCTCACTTGCAGGACTTTTTTTAAGGGAAAAGTATTTCCACCATTAGATAGCAGGAAGGCCAGAAGAAACACTTCTTAGGCATATTGGTATAAGAAGGTCATTTAAGTTGGAATGGATATCACAGAATCACAGAATGACCTGAGCTGGAAGGGACCCACAAGGATCATAGAATCGTAGAATGAATCATAGAATGGTTTGGGCAGGGACACCTCCCACTGGATCAGGGGACTCAGAGTCCCATCCAACCTGGTCTGGAACACCTCCAGGGATGGGGCAGCCACAGCTTCCCTGCGCAGCCTGTTCCAATGTCTCACTGAGGATCATCAAGTCCTGTCCCTGCACAGGACACCCCAACATTCACACTATGTGGCTAAGGGTATTGGCCAAAGGCTTCTGGAATATTGTCAGGCTTGGTGCCATGACTGCTTCCTTGGGGAGCTGTTCCAGTGCTCCACCACCCTCTGGGGGAAGAACTTTCTCCTAATGTCCAACCTAACCCTCACCTGGCACCTTCCTGCCATTCCCTCAGGTCCTGTCATGGGCCACCAGGGAGAAGAGATCAGCATGTGCTCCTCCTCTTGTGAGGAAGCTGCAGACCACTATGAGGTCTCCCTCAGTCTCCTCTTCTCCAGGCTGAGCAGACCACGGGACTTCAGCTGCTCCTCCTACAACTTCCTCTCTAAACCCTTAACCAACATTGTGGCCTCCTCTGGACACTGTCCAGTAGCTTTAGAAACTTTTTATACTGCAGCTCCCAATATTTGAGGTGGGGCTGTACCTCAGAAGATCCTTTAGCTCAGCCTAGCTAGAATAAAGAAAATGATGGAGATTTCCCATGGAGCCACTTGTGGAGGCCACATTTTCCCGAGGATCTCTGCCTCATCTGGAACTGGCCTTTACTCAGGACATCTGAAACATTAGGTGCTCAGATGCCAGCAGGATGAGCCCATCACATATACGTCTCCGGATCGGAAAGATACCCCTCCTCGCAGCTTGGATATAGGGTTTATTGGTAAATTGTTTTCCCATGTCCCATCTTACTTGCCTGGAGGCAAGGCTTGTGCATCAACATTGGTACAGCACTAGTCCTGACTACTGCAGCTGGAAACCCTATTTATCCCTATACAGTCATTCCCCTGTCCTTACCTATGTTCTGGGGCTTGCAGCACAGTTTCTAATCTGCATTAAATTAGGATGAGCTGGACAAATCCAGCAGGGCATTTTTTTGAGATTTGTCATATAGGAAAATGATGCCAAGGGGCTGAGCAGAAAGCAAGGGGCTGCTCCTGGAACAGCTCACGTCCCAAAAACCCAGGATGGGAGAGCTGAGCTCTCTTTGTATCTGGGAAGCAGGCAGGGGGGCATCTTCCCAGAGCCCATTTCTCACCACCATGCAGTGGCCCTTGGCCAGGCTGAAGGGACCAAATCCTTCCTCTTGGAGCAGAAACTCCATCCAAGATCAACATCTCTTTTCTGGCAGAGATTTAACAAAACCCACCCACTTTGTACCCAATTAAAGGATCAGCAAAGAGGAAGCAGTGCTAAACAGTTTCCCTCTGGGCATATCCAGTGTCTCAGTGTCAGCCCTGGCCATGCCCGCGGGCCAAGGAGAAAAGGCACGGCAGAGCTGGCCATTCTCTGCAGGGCCAGGGGACATAACAGGGCCATGGATGAGATGCTGAGAATTGAGGGAATGCTTAGGTCAGGGGTGCCTCAGGCATCCCCCAGCCCATGGCTCTACTGGAACAGAATGGGACCTGTGCTTGAAACCAGGCCTGTCCTGCAACCCAGCTGCACATGCCTGCTTCATACCCACTCTCATGGGCTTTTCAAATGTTCTAACACACCATGGAGGAGAAGAAACAATCCTTCAAGGCCCACTCTGAGGAGCAAATGGCCAAAACACGACCTGAGAAAAGCACTCAACAGACCATAGGGGAGAAACTTTCCACCAAGAGCAGAGAGCTCATGGCTACTGGAATGCCTTGGAAGCCTAGGGCCCATTTATAAAGATGAATAATGCATTTGGGAGGTCTCCCCACCTTGTGAGGAGGTGTGAGCTTCTCGAAGTCCACCTGTGGAAAGCATGGATGTGCCCAAGTGTGCCAGCAGGTCCCACTAGACTGCTAGCAGTTTGCAGTTTTCAGCTTCTTCAGACCTGACCCCAGGAGCTTGTACCTGCTTGGAAAACTATGGAGAAGCATTTCTAAGCCCTTCCTCATCTTTGGACATGGGGCACAAACACTGCCAACTCTCACAGTCCCATAAAGACCTACCATGTTTCCAAAGTGAGATTTTGCAGGGCCAGGCTGCAGCACTGTGCCTTCTGACCTCCTCCAGTCCTTTGCAAGCTGCAAGCAACGGCGTGCGGGGTTTGCCCAGGGATTTTCCTGGCTTCAGCAGGAACCTTCTGTTCTACTCCATGCAGCCTTTAATTGGAGCTGATTTATGGCATTTTTATTGCTGCAGACAGCCAGCAGTTGGCACAGCAGGCAGCTTTAATATTACTTTTGCATTTTGTTATTGAATCACCAGCTTGGAAGGCAATTGTGGGGCTTTTTATAGCTGCTGCCTGCTCACAAGCAGCCTGGCACTGCAGCCCCTCTCTGGTCCTGGAATGAATGACTCTTGCCAGTTGGGCTGGCAGGAGCCTGTCCGGTTGTCCATCAGTGGACCCAAACCCCAGGGCATGAGTGTGTCTGAGCCTGGCAGATCAGAGAGTTGCTCATCCCGCCTGGCAGCTTCAGGAGCACAGCCACCTCTTATCCACTGCCCTGGGGTTCATTGGTGGCTTTTCTGTCCTGTAAATTTGGCCTCAAGGTTTCTGCCTCAAGGCTTTTGCCACAAATGTGCAGGTGTTCCTCCCAGGGTGCTAAACCCAGCTTCTGCTATAGCACAGCAGATATAGAATCATAGGATCATAGAATAACCAGGTTGGAAGAGATCCACTGGATCATCCAGTCCAACTATTCCGATCAATTACTAAACCATGTCCCTCAGCACCTTGTCCACCCGTGCCTTAAACCCCTCCAGGGAAGGTGACCTCCCTGGGCAGCCTGTTCTAGTGCCCAATAACCCTTTCTGTGAAACAATTTTTTCCTAACGTCCAGCCTAAATCCAGGCTTGCCCTGCTGCTTGCTTTGGGCACATCTCAGTGCTCCCCAGCTGAGGACAGCACAGAGGCAGGGGGAGAAGACCGTGTCCCAGCCACTCTCCTCCTCCTGCATTCAGTAAACACTGTGACCAACCCAGTGGCTGTCAGACACGGCTCTTCTCTTGCAGCCCACCCTTTCTGCTCCTGCTGATACAGCACTTTGTGCCCTCACAGGCATGAGGGATCTCTGTCCCAGTCCAGTTCACCTCTGCTTAAGGGGCATGCAGGTATGCCTGAAAGGAAGGAGGGTGGTCTCCTGTTATCAATCATCACATGCAGTTTGTTTTATCATCTTAAATTCAAAAAAGCCAGCTGGCCTTTACAGGCCTCCTCCATGGCTATTTATCTTTGTCTTCAAAGCAGAAGGGGCAGGCTGGAGAAACCCTCTCCCCTGGAAACCCAGCAGCTGAGCCCAGTGAAATAAGTTATTGCCAGGGAATGTTCCTGCAAAGGGAAGTGATCAGTGATCCTCCCGTCCCATCCATATTGTAGTAACTCTGTTGGGATAAGCTGTGCATGGAGTTTCGGTCACAGCCCTGACAGCAGGGCTCGCCCTGGGACGTTAGCCCGCAGCCACCATCTAATTCAATTTCAGTCAATCCAATTTAATGATAGACTGAACCCTGCTGATTTAATTAGCAAGCCAATACTCAGCTATCAACTGGTCGTTCAGTTAGTAACTCATGTGCCAAGCCCTTCCCTGGGCTAGGGAGGAGACAGGGGGGATCAATCTCTGCTCAATCCCACAATCCCACATCAGAGTCCCTTGGGCAAGTGAAGATGAGCAGGGTGAGGAGCAGTTAACCCCTGGCACAGCCCACATGGCACATTAGTGTGTGGAGCCCAGCTCCACTGTCAGATGGGTGCTGGTGCTACCTTTGATGCCAAAGGGAATATGGGCTTGCACAGCCCCGTTAAGGTGATGGTGCTCACTGTATTGTGGCCCCGGTGCTGGCCTGAGCACTGGAATCCCACCAGCAGCATCTAGTCCTCTCTAAGCATTGTCGTGTGCTCGTGATTCTTGTCCCCATGTCACAGCCTTCAAGAAGTGGTGGGGCAGAGTGATGATGTGGAGATTTCCCCAGATGGCAGGTGAAGACATGAAGCAGTGTGCCTAGGCTGAGACACCACGGGCCATCTCAGCATCTGCAAAAGGCTGGAGCATAGCGCTGAAGACACTCACCAGTCCCAGCAGGGACAGCTCAGCCATGGGATGACTTTTAAAATACCTTAATCTCTTGTTCATACCCTGAACTCTGCAGGCAGAAAATGTGGGTACAATATGGAAAGGGCAGGAGACAACCATGGTGAAGAGCTTGAAGATTTCTGGTACCACAGAAATGACTCCTGGATATCCAAAAATATCTGTCCTGCCTCATGACGTTGGGAGCAGAGCATCATGGTGATGCTCTGGTACTTTCATCATGGTACTTTCATCATGGTCGTCTCTGTTCCGATGGGCGTCACCCTGTTCCTATGGTTATCTCCCTGTTCCTGTGATCATGTCTCCATTCTCGTACACACTGCCCCATTCCTGTGACCATAAACCTGCTCCAATATAGGCAGTATTCCCATTTCCCACCTTAGCATGGATACAGCCCATGTCAGGACCATTGAGAAATCTGGACTAACATTCCCCCGCTCTGATAACTGCTCCTGGCTGACAGATACAGAGCACGGCCGAGCATCACGGTGATGATGCTTGGTAGATGGAGATAAAAGTGATTTGCAAATGATTCAATGAATTAGTTTTTAATTGCACTTGTGCCTTTTCTCATCTGCTTAAGATGGATGAGATTGGTCTGAGCATCTGAAAAGGTTGTTTGTAGAACAAACAAACAGGCTATTAATTATCTGGGATGTTAACCTTGGTCGCCTTTGACTTTGCTGGAAGGCACTGTAGGAAGGTCTGCTGGTGCTAAAGGATGAACTCTGCTGGGTTCAGTCAACATGGTGCAGGTATTTGCATATCAGCATCAGAGTGGTTGCAACAACTTTCACTTAACCACCCGCAACCTGACTGAAGAGAGCCCACATACCCAGATTCATCATTTTAACAGACCTATCCAGCAGAAGAATTTAAAGCAATCTGGAGATGCAGCCACTGCCGCTTTCCCTGCCTCCTCTGAAGGATCTCTGTGCTGAATATTGGGCAGAGTCTTCTTTCTCTGCATTTATTTGCATCCTGGAGTTTAAAGAGTCTGAAATGGGTGGGGTCTTCATCTGTTTTAGTAGCTCAAGATTTTGTCATTGGTTTATTTATTTATTCTTTCTTAGTTGTAATTTTCAAATGTGTGTTGTTATTTGGTCACCAACAGATCTCAACACTGGGCAGAAACCAAACCTGAATTTGGGAAAAATAAAATACCTTTTTTTTGTATTGTTTTCTGCTTTAATAACCTCCACAGGTGCTGCTGTGCCTCCAAGGCAGAGAGCAGAGGGCTTTTTCAACGTAAAACCATGTAGAAATAAGCACAGAGCAGGAGTGCTCATACGGGGACGGTGTTTAAATAGTGCTGAGGGATGATGACTTTGCATGGTGTAAGCACCACCAAAGGGACTGAAACAGCACAGAAGAGATGAGCAGAGCTTGTAGTTGAAGGCAATCTAGTTTCAATCCAGTAGCAGGGAAATGAGGAGTCCTCAGCAACAAATACGTAGCCACTGCATCCAGGGGACACTCTTCACACTGGTGCCTTAGCTGGGGGGATGAAGTGACCCCGGCGGGGGAGCAAAGCCACTGTTTAGGGTGTGTAAAGCCCACGTCATCCCCAGCTTGAGTGTGGGATAACCATGTCCTCCTCTTGCCAGAGCTGTTTTCTATGACAGTGGCAGCCCATGCTGCAGGGGATGGGGCTATTGGTTTGCAACAGGAGGTGTAGTCTATGGAGGGGGTTTAATATATACATCTTTGTCAGGAATTTTCTT
This sequence comes from Clamator glandarius, assembly GCA_033459285.1. Classification (NCBI taxonomy): domain Eukaryota; kingdom Metazoa; phylum Chordata; class Aves; order Cuculiformes; family Cuculidae; genus Clamator; species Clamator glandarius. Next base: position 2,069,451 of record JAUNZM010000269.1, on the reverse strand, counting down.
TTTCCGTAGGGATCCTTCCCCTCCCTCCTCCCCTTTCAATTTAACTTTTCTGTCAGGGTCCCAGAAGAGGCCAGCACTCACCCCCAGCAGCATGTATGTGGGACCTGAAACCAGTTAGGGTTGAATTCCTGCCAGCCCTTCTGGTAACGTTTAAAGAGGACTCTGGCAGGTGTCCAAACCCTGCACGCTGCAGAGGGAAGAAAGGCAGCGCTTGACAGGAGTTAAGATATTGCAGGATGTCTGGGAGACAAACCCATTCAGGGTAATATTGCAACCCGCGGTAGCAAGTTAATCCATAAAGAGCAAAAGGCTGGTGAGCTCTCTAGTAGACAAAGGAGCCCTGGACACTCGAGAGGCAGAATGCAATATATTCATTCCTAATATTTAAAAATGTGCTGACTTGAAGGCGTCTAGTAGAGAGGCAGATGTCAAATCTTCCTATTTATTCCTTTTTAGAAAAGGAAACAACCGTTTGCTGGAAAGCCTGGTGTAGCCACAAAGTAGTCTAACTGTGGCCAAGCAGGTCCAGTTCAGTGGAATATGGTTTCATTGCTCCATGTTCCCAGCCCAGCTTTTCCAAATTGCCAGAAGGGTGGAATGTGACTACTTTACAGAGGGGTGAAAGCATGGTCACTTGACCATTTGAGTTTTAGGATTAGGGAGAAACCAGGCTGTTTTTTTAGGAGAGCTGAGGAATAGCAGTGGGTTGGGTTCCTGCTTGCCCCCCTCTCTGGGTCCATGGAGACACGCTGGTGATCATGGGGCTGTGGGAGATGAGGTGTAAAGAAGGCTAGTGGACCTCCAGGGAACGCTACAGCTGCAGGATCAGACCACAACTCTATCTTTTTGCAGTGCTGCATCTCCTCTGGGAGAAATCCTAGTGTGTTTGGTGAGGGCTTGGCCCTCCGTTGGAGCCCACGGCCACCACCATGGTCACTGTGTCACTGCATGTGAAGCAGCTCACATTTGTGTGGCTGCTGCTGCTGTCTGCCTTGCTTTGCTCTGCCTGTGCCTTCCCAAAGGCATTTTCCTCTGCCTACTCCTGTGCCCCCAGGACGCCCAGTGCAGGGCGCTGGGAGTAAGGGCAATGCAGCAACACAATTCAGCGCTCCCCATCTCTGCACAACAGCAGAAAAGCTTTCCTGGCTCAGGGATAACGGCAGGTTATCCCACACCTTACACAGGGATCATGTAGATCTCCCTTTTTCTGTGTCCCATCCAAGGTGCCCACTCTGCCGTGGTACCTGGGCTGGGTGCCTCCTCCTCCCACGTGGGGACCTTGGGATGTGAGGATCCCGGGAAGCCCCTTTGGCAGCACCTGGGTGTCCATGAGCTACCTTGGTGTCTCACACCTCCTCCCCCAGCCTCTCCTCCCAGGAATGCTGTGAATGCGAAAGCTGACAGCTGCCCAAACCAGCTTTTACCCTTATATAGTATCTGCTTAAAAGCCTGATGACAGTGTGGGAAGATAAAGGGCTGCTGCCAGAGCAGGGATAAATATTTGTCATTTTCCATCACTTTGTAAGAGCAGGCATCAAGAATCTCAAGCAACCTGCAATTAAACTGGATTCCAATCTGATTAACTGCCTGTGGCTCTGCTGGGTTAACCCCTCCAAACCCACCCACTGCTGAGCCAGCATGGTGCCACAAGCACTGAAGGTGTTAATGCTCTTGTGGATGCACAAACCATCACCAGGGATTAATTGCAACTCCCAAGGCTTCATGGGGTGCTCCATCCACAGGAAGGGCTGAATGCAAACTTCAGGTGACAGCTGGAGGCAGAGAGATGTCTTGGAGCAAAACCCCTTTACTGGCTGCTGCTTCCCCACTGGTGTTGGGGAGCTGCTGCCTTGAGAGGGCTGGTGTCTCATCTTTGCTCTGGACTGTGCCCTTTGCTCCTGGCACTTCTGCAGGCACAGAGATGTGTTGGTAATGCCCCCTCAATAAACACCTTAGCACAGTCCAGCAGCAGAGCCTCACTTTCCCATGCACTCACCTCATTCTGTTTTCTTGCCCCAAGTCCCTGGAGGCTGGAGACAAACCTGTCTGCAAACCTGTGTGCTCCATCTGCCCCCTCAGCAGAGAACCCGTAGCTGCTGCACCCAGCCTGCCCTGGGCGACGTCTCCAGTCTGCCCAACACGGGCTGCCTGCCCCCAGTTCCCACTGGCGTCTACTGGGCTGGTCCCTGCTTTGCCAACATGGCTGTGGCTGACTGTGTCCATGCTGCAGAAACACTCATCCCTGTGCCAGGCAGTGTCCTTGGCTGAAAGGTGCACGGGAAATGGCACGGATGTGGCCAGTCTAAAGCCACATAGTTTTGTCTTAGCAAGGTGGTCCTCCTGCTTCTGCTCCGGCTGCTCTGTGGCCCGGAGCACCAATCTCCAGCTCTCCGCCAATTCAGACGAGTCATTCATTTTCCCATGCTTCCCTTCATAGGCACAACAATTAGATTTCCCTTCTTTTTTGTCTCCTCGGTCTCTGGTTTTCTACAACATCCTCACTAGCACTATAAAATAACCAAAACCTGCACGTGTAGCAGAAGGAACATGTTCAGGCAGGCTGGACCACACCAAACCATGCACAGGAGCTGTCTGCAGGTGTCTTTGTTAATTCACAAGCACATCCCCCCTTTCCTCTGCATGGCTGGGGGTGCCTGCTCTGCCGCACATTGATACAGGGAAATGATAACCCAGTAGGGCTGGATTAGATGTAACCTGCTTTTAAAGACATGTTTCATTTCTTCCCCTCCCTGGTTTCACTACAGGTGTTTTGTGCCTGATCTTTGCATTCCTCGCATGTCTGGAATTCCCTGATGCTTAACCTCAGCTCTGAATTTCCTGAGTTTATAACATTTAGGTTTAGGTTAATAGCAATGACTTTGTAATATTATCCACCCTGAACTTCTGATACCTGAGCTCCCCTCCAACCCTGGCTTAATACCATTTTGTACGTGTAACATATGTATTCGTTACGCCTGCCAAAGCAGCCTCAAGAGCTTTGACTCTGTTTCTATTCAAACTCATCTGATATCCCAGGCTAAGGAAGCTTTGAAAAGTCTGGCTTTAATTAGAAACCTCTCCCTTTCACACACATGTGCTCTGCAGCTTGGTGGCATGCAGACCTGAAATGCACCTGAGCATCCTCCAGCTCCTCACCCAGTGCCCAGACCTCTCAACCCAAGGCCGTGAGCTCTCCCACATCAGCATCCTGTGCCTTCTGGGAACTCTTTGGCAGGAGGATGACTCTGCATCCTTTGTGCCTTTCCCCAGGTGCTTCCAGGGATGACTTTCAGCCATTAGCCCTTTCCTTCCCAGCACTGAAGAAGTCACTTAAATAATTTTAAGCTGCTGAGCTCTGGTGCAGAGCTCTTCCTGTGAGACATACTGATCATGGGGCCATACGGAGAGTGAGTGTAAACAGTGAAGCTCCAGAGGCTGCTCTGGGGTTATCACTTTATCTCAGGTGAAAATCTTGCCTCTGTTTCTTGAAGAAATTGTGTTGCCTGACAATAACTGCAGAGCAAGAAGGGAAAGAACAAAAACCTGAAAGGTTCTTGAAGGGTAACACCCATGTGTATGTTTTACAGAGTGGTTCAGCTCCCATCCTGGCTCAGGCAGGAGAGGAGCCAGTGGCTCCTTGCTGACTCTGTGTCCATGGGGGAAGAAGGATGCTGAGTGGTATAAGTGGTGGTGATCGGGAGGCTGCTTGGCTGGCATAGGAATCCAACTGCATTTCAATGTCAGGATGAGACCGCACGGTGAGTCCTGCCCTTCTCCCAAATTAGGATAAGCCCTGGACTCAGTGGGGCTGCCTGGGTGGAAAATTGATGGGATGAAACGCAGGGCTGAGTCACGGCATGGCATTACTTGCCCCTCGCCCTGCCCCTGCTCGCTCAGCAGTTTCCTATCAGCCCTGGCATCACTTCACCTTCGAGGTAGCTGCTGGAGATAAACGGCGCTCGGCAAGTCTGAGCAGCAATGCTGGCATCCTCGCTGCAGCTCAGCTCCCCTGACCTGCTGGGGACCATCCTTGCTGAGGGTATGTTGGAGCATCACAGGTGAGGAGGAGAAGGAGGAGGTGTTGATGCACAGACCCAGCAGTCCTGTGCAAGACCTATCCTGGAGATGCACACCCAGTGCAGAGGGATGTGCGAGAAGGAGGAATGGGTGCAGCATGGCCTCTGCCTCGCATCTCACCATTGCCACCATCACCTGTGAGCAGCCCTTTAAGGCCCTGTGTGGGCTCCCTGCATGAGGCCAAGGGGCCTTCACAGAGGACCTGAGTAGGCTGGGAGACAGCTTGGACTGGGAAAGGACAGGATTTGCCCAAGGTTTGCCTGTGGGCTGAGAACTGAAGACAGCCCAGCCTGTGCCACTGCTCAGAAACAGATGATTCTGCTCTCTCAGTCCACAGACCCTCCTCCTGCCCCTAAAAGCCTTCCCGGGGATGTGGCCTCAGAGCTCCAGAATGGGCATCCCCTGCCTTGCTATGACCCTGGGGCTCACACAGACCCTGGGGCTGTGAAAATCCCATCCCACCACCGCCAGGGTCATCCAGGAGAAACCATGACACTCACTGTCCTGAGTCCCCACTGAGGCACTGTGCATAGAGAGGCTGGTCTCTCCCATTTTCCAACAAAACGACCTTTGCAGAAACCAGCTAGAAAATAAACCTGTGCAGACTAAATAGTATGGATTCCTCCTGTTTATTTTTAGATTGAACTGACTAGTATTTGAATTCCTGTGGTTAGCAAGACCACTCTCACATGAGGGAGTCCTGGATACCCCACGCCTGAGTCTCCTCCGAGCACTCCCGGCATTGTGGTGACCACTAGCCAGGAGCTTTTACTAGCCTTCTGCTTGGCTCCTATGAACCATGCACCCTATCTCCCTGAATGACACTCCCGGACAGGACCCTGCAGTGGGAACGCGAACATCACCTGGCCAAGCTGGCCTAGACCTGCCCTAGGTTCTCAGCAGATGGTCAAGGTCTCCACCTAGGAACTTCTTGTGCTTTAGTGAGATTGTTGTCCTCTTGGCCAGGCTTCAGCAGGATATCACTGAGCAGACATTCCTCAGGGGTCTGAGAGTCCCATTGTACCTTTCAATGCGTCTCCTTCCCTCCTGTGCCTTTCCTCCTTCTTCAGTTTTGTGGCTTGGCCCTCCATGCCCCGGTTTACATCTGTGACGGGTCTTCTCCTTCACAAGAACCAGGGTCTGCAGCCAAGTCTGAAACGTGAATCACTTGTCAGGGGAGCCATGGATGACTGAACAGGGCTGATATCATTGCAGACCTTGAAATGGGCTCTCAGGCTTCCCCAGCTCTGCTAGTCAGCAGTCTAAGTCACCACGTTCACACAAGGAGAGGACAGCAGATGGGCATTTGCTCCAGCAGCCCTCCAGTCCAGCCTCTGCAGCTGCCCACATGCTCTGGAAGGTGTCTGCTTGATGGACATGGACTCAGAGGTGAAGCTGGGATATCTGGATGTGAATATTTTCAACTGGATGTGGTTATTTTCACCTTCCCCTGTTTGCCTTGTACCTTCCAGTTGTGCCATTTTCCCCACTTCTAAGACAGAGTGAAAGTTTTCCCACTGGAAGCTTTGTGTTTTCCCAAAAAGTTTTTCCTTTAGTTCATTTTACAGAAAACATTGTGGGCTTCAGAATTCTGTAAAAATCCACCAAGAAGTGAAACAATCATAGAATCATGGAATGTATTGGGTTGGAAGGGACCTCAAAGCCCATCCACTTCCAACACGCAGCCCCAAACCAGCACACCTGAGTCCCAGGGTGCTTCCAGGCTTCTCCTGCAGTGGTTGTGGTAGAGTCGTGCCCTCACACGCAGCCTCCACCACCAGAAATGGTGCCCAGAGCTGCTAGGGAGGTTCTCCTGCATCATCCTGATGGGTCAGAGTGGAACCATTGGACCAAGGAAAGTCGTTGCCACAGCCCAGGGCTCGGAGGCTGATGAGCATCCCACGGGATCAGAGGAGAAAGAGCCAGGAAAATACATGGAGTAAAAGAGCAGTTAAAGCTTTAAAGGAGAAACTCCATCTGTGTGGAGAGAAGCTTTAAACACTGTTTCTGTGGATGCCGAAGGGAAGGGAGAGGTGGAGGCAGCCTGGTTTCAGCACTTGACACTCTTAACAGCTTTTGTGTAACTCGGTGAAAGGCAACAGAACTGCTGGAGAAGTCTTTAGTGTCCTGCACCAAGCCAGCAAATGGTACCAAGGAGGTGCTTTTGTAGTGGGAGATGCAAGAAGGTGAGGCTGGGGCTGAGAGTCAGTGATGCAGTTTGGCAAGGAGGCTAACTGAGTCCTCAGCACAAAACTAAACTGCAACACAGACCAAGAACAAAAATCCCAGAGCCCAGAGCTGGTTTTGGGCAAGTACACAGACCTAATCCACACCAAACCCTTTGAGTGAACGGGGATGTGCTAGCCTGGGAGTGGGTGCAAACCCAAGGACTACAGGGAAGGAAACCCAAGGCAGAAAGCTCTGCTATCCCTGAATCTGAGCTGCTGGGGGAACCAAAAGTGAAGCCAGTGGGAATGACTAGGAGTTACTCTGGCTTCTCTCTCTTGTCAGGGCTGTGATAGCACAGGCAGCAGCTCTGCTGTTTCAACCCCTGTCATGTGCAGGGAGACTTTCTACTAGATCAGGGGCTCCAAGCCCCATCCAGCATGGCCTTGAACACCTCCAGGGATGGGGCAGCCACCACTGCTCTGGGCAACTTGGGCCAGGGCCTCCTCACCTTCACAGCAAAATGTTTCTTCCCAAGATCTCATTTCAGCCTCCCCTCTTTCAGCTGAAAACCATTCCACTTCATCCTGTCCCTGAAACTCCCTGAATCCTTTGTGTTGAAACACAAACCCTGCTGAAGCACTGGGCTCCTGGCCCAGGTGCCCTGTGCCTCTCTTGTGCATCCTGGACTGGACCTTTGAAAGCCTCCTGGTGCAGCATCACAAGGTGCTCATTGAGCCACTGGCTTCCCACATCATCCTGCTAAAAATTGTGCCACTGCATCCTTGGTGGCACAATCTGCAAGGGGCTGGAAGAGTGTCCAATACCATCAGTATAAAAGGAGCGAGTTAAAGCTGGAAAGGGGGGCTGAGCTCCTGCATCTCGGTAGGGTATTGGGTGCAACATAAATGGCCTCATGGGAAAGACAGCAGGGAGAGGTTCTTTAGCTGAAACCTGGGACATTTGTCCTCATTTTCTGCTGAACGGGAAATAAAAGACTGATTAAAACTTGGCTTTGTGATTTCATTTGCTTAGCAGGCAGTGCAGGGTAAGCTCTTCAGACTTGAGTCATCCCTTCTCCACCTTTGCTATCCCAAGTCCCTTTGTGATTCTTCTTGCTGGCAATGGGGATGAGCGTGTCCCACTTTCTGGCCATCACAGCTCCTGATTGTGTCCAGATGTTCATCTTTTTTGTAGAAAGCTAAAGCCAAGTCATCATCCCTCAGAACAGGAAGAGATCTCCTAGCCGAGCGATGCTTGAGTGGGCCCTGTGAGTAATGCCATCCACACCAACAGTCCTGTAAGACAGGGTCTGCCTGTGTCCCTCAGTTACCTTGTCCAGCATGTAGGGGATTCCTGCTGTTCTTCCTCCTGCAGCCCTACAAGCCAAGCTCACCCCTCCATCAGCTTTGAGCCTCACTGCCTCAAGCAATGGCAGCTCTCAGATGGAGAAACCTTGATTTTCCATGTCTCCAGGATCTGCAGGCAGTCCTGCCAGGGCTGGGACCGAGGGGTCACACACTGTCCTCCTTGCCTGTAGCCATTGCCTTTGAACATGACTTTCGGGCATGCAAATGGAGGCATCTAGAAGAAGCTTGATGAGTGTTTCCTAAACCTGCCCGTTGCCTCACTCCCAGCCCAGCCTAACTGGGGTGAGAAGTGCTACCTGACTGGTTTCTATCCTGCTTGTCTAGTTTTGCTATTGCCTTGCTGGTTGCTGGCAAGACAACAGTATTTTCTGGTTTTACTTGCAGCAGCTTTAATGTGGGATGAGCCTGCTGGCTGATCTGCTTGTACATTGTAGCTCCAGCACAGCCTGGGACTGAGGGATCTCCCATGTACACAGATCTGTGGTTATGCAGATGGAGAGGACTGAGACCTTCTCACTAATATCAATAGCTGCTGGGACACTGGGAATACTCTGGTCCAGATGACCATATATCCACACTGTTCCCTGTTGTGTGGTAGCCCTGGAAGACCTCCAGGAGCTCAACACTACCCTGCTTTCCATGGCTGGACCTGGGATGCTTCACCAAAAGATGTCTGTGCTGGAGGTGGGGACTCGGCAGCAGGGCTGCTCTGACAGCCACCCGGTCTCCATGCTGGCATGGCCAAAATGTAGTTCTCCTAACATCAGAGAGGCAGAGCATCGACCTCACCCCTGATAAGAGAGATCACCCTGATCTTGGAAATGCTGCCATGCAGGTTTAGGTTTAAGAAGGCGTCTTACTTGAAGTCATCCAGGGAATCTGTGACAAAGCCAGGAGTTGGATGTAGATCTCCTAAATCTCATTTACTATCTTCACCACCAGGTAAGCCTTCTTCTGCCAAGTAGTGTCTAGGGTCAGTGACAGAGCTAAAGAGCAAGGAACTGAACCCAAGCCTCCCAATCCCTCCTCCCCTCTGTTTCCACCCGGGGTTGACTCTCCATAAATAAAGGATGAATGGAAGCTGTTACAGTTAACTTATCCTGCAGCATAAATCCATGATCCTAAACATAACCAGTTCCAGGTTAGTAATTAGTACATTCCACTGCACATCACACGTGCATCCTGGGAGCTCTGAAATGAGTACAGCGTCAGCAAGAATAGTACCTGGAAGTGATGGCAGGCATTTCAGATAATTGGACTATTGCCATCTTCCTCATCAGAAGAACTCTGGTACTGGAAAGCCTTTGGGAATTGTGGCAAAATTCTCACATTTTATCTACAATTTCAGAATTGAGGGCATCCCATGATTCTTGCATCACAGGGCTGGCTGGACCCATTCCAGTATGAGCGTGGATAAGTCATCCTGTGACTTATTTCTCCTTCTCGGTGGGGTTTCTGTGCCTTGGACATGTGGTGGGCATTTGCACAGAGCTTTGGTGTTCCTGGAATAAGATATCATATCTCTGTGAGCCACATTTGGGTCACAGACCATGGAGGAAAGGCACATTTTTCATATCAATTGGGGACAGTGTTTAGCACAGGATGGGAGTCAGGCTGGGGGAAGTGCTACACGCAAAGCATGATAAATCACAGCTTTCACTGAATCCCTCCAGGGGAAAACTTGAAGCTGCTTTGTCCAAGCTTGTTGAGCTGTAATATGTTAACCAGGAGCTGAAACTCTTCCTTGAACAAAAAGACATAATGGGAGGTGATAGGCCTTCCTGGGTGCTCAGAGCTGGGTGGCCTTTGGGCAGAGCTGGGGCCTGAAGGCTACATCATGATGAGTTATATAACACTATTTTTGTGTGGAAAGTGGTTTCCTGGAAGTGTTTTCCTCTTTAATTCTGGGGTTTGCTCAGTAAGATCTTTGTCTGCCTGCTCCCATCCCCGTTTCCCCTCCAGCACGGTGGCAGAGAGCATCCTGGCAAGGTCAGCTCTGGAGATGGATACTTGGGCTGAGCCTTTACTAGTAAAGCCAAGCATCCTGCTGTCACTGCTATGACAGTGACTTCAGGGTGCAATGACCCCAGTGGAGCTCAGGGGCTGTGTGAGGGATCCCCATGCTGCTGAGAGTACTGCCAAGGCAGATGTTACCTTGCTTTGGAGCTTACCAGGAGGAGTTGTCCATGCAGCAGTCGATCAAACCTTATACCTCCTTTGCCCTCATTCTCCTCTCTTTCTCTTTTTCATTTTCTGATTTGCGATTTTCATAGAATCATAGGATAACAAGGTTGGAAGAGACCCACCGGGTCATCGAGTCCAACCATTCCCATCAATCTCTAACCCATGCCCCTCAGCACCTCATCCACCTGTGCCTTAAGCATCTCCAGGGAAAGTGACTCAATCTCCTCCCTGGGCAGTCTGTTCCAGTGCCCAATGACCCTTTCTGTGAAAAATTTTTGCCCAATGTCCAGCCTGAACCTCCCCTGGCAGAGCTTGAGGCCATTCATTTCCCTGGAATTCCTCTTTCCATGCTTGTCCTGTCCCTCTATAAACCTTGACAATCTCCTGTTTCAAGAGTGTGCAAAATTAGGCAAAGCAGATTGTGCCTGTGGCCTGGGAGGTGAGTTAAGTACCTCCTGACTATAGCCAGCTGGTTATTTGATGGCCCTGAAGCCAAGCTCACCCAGCTCACAGCCAGGACAGCTACGACGTGTTTGGTTTCAGGTTTTCATTCTCCCAGCAAGGGGACTCGTGCAGGAAGAAGTGTTTATTTTCCCAGCTCCTTCCCCTGTGGCCCCTGGCAGACGTCTGGCTGACGGTGGGAGCACCGCTGTGCACTTTGGAGGGGTGAGTTCACTGCCAGGCAGGAAGGGTTTAGTCTGGGAATCTCTGCTGAGTCCCAGCCAGATCCCAGTGTGAGGTGTTTCTGGGAGCAAAGGCTGCGTGGTGGGGCTGCCCCACTGGCAGCCACTCTGCTGTCGAGAGGCTGGAGACCATCTCCAGACAAGGGCTGATAGGGTGCAACTTCCAACAGGTCTGGGGTCTCACGCAGCCCCAGACCAGCACATTTGAGTCCCAGGGTGCTTCCAGGCTTCTCCTGCAGTGGTTGTGGTAGAGTCGTGCCCTCACACGCAGCCTCCACCACCAGAAATGGTGCCCAGAGCTGCTAGGGAGGTTCTCCTGCATCATCCTGATGGGTCAGAGTGGAACCATTGGACCAAGGAAAGTCTTTGCCACAGCCCAGGGCTCGGAGGCTGATGAGCATCCCACGGGATCAGAGGAGAAAGAGCCAGGAAAATACATGGAGTAAAAGAGCAGTTAAAGCTTTAAAGGAGAAACTCCATCTGTGTGGAGAGAAGCTTTAAACACTGTTTCTGTGGATGCCGAAGGGAAGGGAGAGGTGGAGGCAGCCTGGTTTCAGCACTTGACACTCTTAACAGCTTTTGTGTAACTCGGTGAAAGGCAACAGAACTGCTGGAGAAGTCTTTAGTGTCCTGCACCAAGCCAGCAAATGGTACCAAGGAGGTGCTTTTGTAGTGGAAGATGCAAGAAGGTGAGGCTGGGGCTGAGAGTCAGTGATGCAGTTTGGCAAGGAGGCTAACTGAGTCCTCAGCACAAAACTAAACTGCAACACAGACCAAGAACAAAAATCCCAGAGCCCAGAGCTGGTTTTGGGCAAGTACACAGACCTAATCCACACCAAACCCTTTGAGTGAACGGGGATGTGCCAGCCTGGGAGTGGGTGCAAACCCAAGGACTACAGGGAAGGAAACCCAAGGCAGAAAGCTCTGCTATCCCTGAATCTGAGCTGCTGGGGGATCCAAAAGTGAAGCCAGTGGGAATGACTAGGAGTTACTCTGGATTCTCTCTCTTGTCAGGGCTGTGATAGCACAGGCAGCAGCTCTGCTGTTTCAAGAAATCCTTCATGGTGACATTGCCAGTGATGAAGAGGACAAGGAGACCAGCAGGCTGTAAGCAATCAGGACATTTAGTTTTTCTAAATTAGATCCCAAATCAGCAGCTGGAGTGGCTTGAGGAGCAGATATTAGTAGTGAACTGAAAAGGCATAAGGGAGATGTTAGATTTGCCATCCCATACTCATCTCCATGGAAGATTTGAGCAATCACAGAATCACAGAACAGTTTGGGGTGGAAGGGACCTCAAAGCCCATCCAGTTCCAACCCCTGCCATTGGCAGGGACACCTCCCACTGGGTCAGGGGCTCCAAGCCCCATCCAGCCTGGCCTTGAACACCTGCAGGGGTGGGGCAGCCACAGCTTCTCTGGGCAGCCTGAGCCAGGGCCTCAATGTGAGCATAAAGGTGCAAACTTATAAGTGTAGAAATAGAGTGCTGTAAGGGTAAGCAGTACCTGAGAACAGGCAGAAAGCAAAGATTTCATAGCAGCACATTTGCTAGCTGGAGGGCCAGAGCTGTAGAGGAGGAGTTTGAGGATGTCTTGCCCAGGAAAGTTGTGGATGTCACCTCCCTGGAGGTGTTCAAGGCCAGGCTGGATGGGGCTTTGAGCAACCTGATCCAGTGGGAGGTATCCCTGCCTATGGCAGGGGTTGGAACTGGATGATCTTTAAGATCCCTTCAACCTAAACCATTCCATGATTCTATGATTCTATGATCTTCCCTTGACCAGAGAAACACCCAGCTCTATACAAAGAGGCAGAAGACCTTAATGTGCCTTAGTCTGTCCCTGGAGGAAGGGCTAAATGAAGAAACAAGTGGCACAACGTGCTGGATGTCCCTGCGAGGGTGGAGGTGTGCAGTGATCACTGCTGGAAAGCAGCTGACACAACTCTCCACTCACACCCAGACCCAACACACTCTATGTGCAGGAGAAATATTTCCACTGCTTTCCAGGGGGAAAATTCTGAGGGAAGTGACTCACGCCAAGCAGTTTTACATTGCGTGCGTTAGTCCAGCTCTGGCAGGTAGGCTTGGAAAAACAGGAGTAATGTCATGTGCAATGAGCTCTCCTTTAGGATACACTGACCTCATTGCTGTTTGGATGGTGGGCAGAACTGCAGGGTAGCACAGAAGAATAAATCTATTTTTAATGGTGCTTGGGACATTTCATATTCTACAGGTGATGTTTTGAGTTGGGAAGTGTAGAGGAACATGATTCCTGGGTCCGAGCCACTCTTAAGCAGCCAGAGAACCTGGACAAAAGCTCAATCAAAAAAAGGAAAAAACGAAGACAACAGAATGAATCTTCTATAATGGAAATAATTTGCTTAAGTGAGAAGTTATTGTAATAAGGTGTGAAAGATAAGCATGAGGGCATGGCAGCAGCCCCCTCTGGTGACATAGGAATCCATGAAACCTTTGAGTGTGACTGGTGTTGACAATCATGTCCCCAGTCCAGAAGAATGGATCACACAGACATGCAGCAGGCATGAGGTTCAGCCTGCCCACAACGAGCTTTGAGTATGACACATTCCACAGGAGACATGAGATAATCATCAAACTAGAAGACTGGGAGGCACCTCCTGGACCATGAAGACCTACTGTGCATGACAGACGCTCTCAATCTGGACTCAAGAATTGAGATTGGGAAAGATCTCTAAGCTCATCCAGTCCAACCATCAGCTCAACACCACTGTGCTGACTAAACCAAGTCCTGAAGTACTGCATGTTTTTGAAACCTTCCAGGGATGGAGACTCCACCACTGCCCTGGGCAACCTCTGCCAGTGCTTCACCTCTCATTCAGTAAAGAAACTTCTAAAATCTAAACTAAACCTCCCCTGGCACAACTTGAGATGATTTCATTTTGTCCTGTCACTTGTTACTTGGGAGAACCCCCTCTGAGTTCCCAGATGGAATTTCTCCGTGGCCAGTTCTTATACTTGTATCCTTCTACAAGAGGGGCCAAATGCCTCCAGGAGCCATTGGTCAGTGCGATTCCGGGAAGACACTGGTACTCGTCTTTGCAACAGCACGGTTGAACCTGGAGACCAAAGTGCTGCTAGAGCACCAAAATCCCCATAGAAGGAGAAACCAGCACCAATATTTCATGTCTTTATTTACAGGAAGCCAGTAACAGTGAAACCTGCTTGATAAACTGCCCCCGTAAGGCTGCGGGAATACCTTTTACATCTGCACACGGGTTGTTAACAAGAGAAGATTTAGTGGTTTCAAATGCACTTTGGGAGTATTTGATAAAAGTGCGTGGGAGCAAAGTCCAGAGCTTGAACTAATACTTCTCTGCTGGATCAAAACTCCTTGTCTAGACTCTGGCAGGATGCAAAGCAAAGGCCAGAGCTACTGCCTGGAGAGAAGCCTGCGGGGAGCCACTACGTTATTGCCCAGGCACTGTTTGTAGTTTAGCAGGCGCTTTTTATACCCAGTAGGGTCTTGTTTAAAGGTTGGTGATTCATGAGACAAAAATAAGGTCTAGAGGTATAAAGTGTCACTTCAGTGCTGGAAAGATAAAGGCCAGACATATTTTAAACTGGACTCCAGTGAACATCAAGATAGGGAAGGATGTTAAGGCTTATTGCATGTGCCAAAAATAGAGTACATCAAGGAAAAGAGTCTGGAACAATAGTGGAGGAAAAGCTTATCTCCAGGACTGAAGCAGCACTGGCTTCTTTATAGTTCCTGGAAAACAAACAAAACAAAAAGATGACCTTGTTCTAGATCCTTATTCTCAGATGTTTGAAATAACCTTCCTGGATCCACCACAGCTAAGGAAGCAAATGAAATGCCTCTCTGGCTCACCTGGCAAAGCAGGAGTGGGGCCTTGTGTCAATTTAACCAAATTGCAGTGAAAGGTGGAAATGGAAACATAGGATGTAATCTTCATAACCTCAGCTTCAGAAGCGGATGCAAAATGAGGAGCTGGGCTACAATCCGCGTGGTAAAATCACACCCCGGTACCAGGGAAGGCAGCTTCTGTCTGCTGGCAAACATTGTCAAAACCCAGTGCTGTGGGAGGCGAGCAAACCAAGTTTGTAGTATGATCTATTGGGATTGGCTTCATGAAAACACCTCTGGTAGTGTCTACCAGGGGTCAATGATGTCCATCTGGAGGATGTTGCAGGAGAGAGCCCATGTTCACTTTGATAGATGGATCCAGAAAATTACCAGAGTCTTCTGCAAATCTGAGAAGGGGCCACCAGATCTGGCATTTTATCCAGGAAGGTTACAGGGAGCCCAGAGGAGGCCACAAAGGGGACCAGTTTCCAGCTGAAAGAGGGGAGATTGAGATGAGATCTTAGGAAGAAATGTTTTGCTGTGAGGGTGGGGAGGCCCTGGCCCAGGTTTCCCAGAACTGGTGGTGTCTGCCCCATCGCTGGAGGTGTTCAAGGCCAAGTTGGATGGGGCTTGGAGCCTCTGATCCAGTGGGAGGTGTCCCTGCCCGTGGCAGGGAGTGGAACTGGATGGGCATTAAGGTCCCTTCCGATCCAAACCATTCCATGACTATGTTTCTAATGTATTCGTCAACATTCATGTAGGACAAGGTGGGATGGACGGAGAGCTGTTGGGTATGGTGGGATGAGTTAAGATGGACTGCAAGCCATCGGGTAAGACGGGATGAGTTGAGATAGAGAGTTGCTGGACCCTGGGAGGATTCTTGGCCTGAAGGGTAAAAGCAGGACCCCTCAGACCAGATACACTGTAACCAGGGTTCATCTCCTGTTGGTGCGGGGTGGAAGTGCAGGTTTTAATGTGCTTTCCTTTGAATTGCTTCAGCCCAGCCAGCTGAGCAAATGGACACACCATCCCACGGACGTGAAAGGCTTTTGGCTGCTTGTCAGACATAGCTTCTTGCAGCCAGTAGAATTAGGTGGGATGGGGACAATGAGCCAGGGGTGCAGCCACGCAGATGATGCGAGATGCCCATGGGCTCCCCGGCTGTGGTAGCCAGCCCGGGATGTCCTCCTCCGGGCTGGGGTGCTGCTTGAGGGGCACCTGCTGCAATTAGGACACCACAAAACCCCTAACGTATGCAGTAGCTAGAGGATTGTGTAAATATTTTGGTGAGCTTCTCCTTGAATCTAGATGAAGGGGAGATTTTTATCACATTTACTGACAAAACAGTTTTTTTTTTTTTCTGGGAGGGGAGGAGGAGGCTGACTAACTGCTAGAGGAGGATTCCTGGAGTGATTTCATACCACATGAAAGCAGCCAGATAGGTGTTGCTGCTCCCCAGAAGCAAGTGGACACCGCCGACAGCAAGAGTGCTGAACATGGACAAGCATAAGATTCCTGTTGATTGGGACACATTTAATAAACCTGCCTGTCGGCTTGGAACTGGCATACGAGCACAGGGCAGCACAAGGTGCCACAGAGTGTGTCCAGCTTGATGGGTCCTGGCAACCCACTGGGGAGGACTGGATCCCTCCTCCCTCCTCAGCAGTTTGCACAGTTTGTTTGAAGGGCTTTGGTTTAATCCCCGTGTGTTGGCTGGCGTGGCGTCCACTGAATTAACACAGCCTGTAAATAACTCTGCGCACTTCAGGGATGATGGGCTTTGCAGCACGATTCACACCAACGCAACTGCCCTACAGGATTCCTCCACTGTGGTCTGGATGCGTCCCAGCACGGGCCCTCCACAGCCACTGCCAGAGCAGGGGACATCCTCGCCTTGCCAGGAGTCCTCAGGGAATGTTCAGTTGAGCCTGCAAACAGCAGATGCCCAAGAGAGTGAAGAAAGGCTGTGACTAATGAAGATGGGATGGGTGGCATTTCCATCAGCAGAGTTTGCTTGGGTGAAATCCAGTGGAGAGAATCTCGGTGGAGGAGGCTGAAAGTAGAGGTGGTACCTGCTTGCAGAGAGCAAGTCCAGAGCTGAGGCATCACCAGGGCCTGGATCACTTTGGGGTGTGGGAGGAGACACACCTCGTCTGCATCTCCAGTACTGGGGATTGCTAAATATTGCCTAGTGGGAGTTGCTGACAGCTCCTCACTCTGCAGTTGGACACCACGGACAACAGGGACGAGGCTGGGAGGGCAGTGGGCTCACAAAGACCTGGGCAAGTGCCATCTGTCAGTCCATCCCACCTGCAGTCCAGCTGCATACAGGGTGTTTCTGCCAGGTATCAACAGTCTGACACCCTGTGAAACCGAGGACACCTTCTGTGGCAGCACTTTGTTATAGAATGCACCATCATCTCCCTCAGTTCATCCAACAGAGGTTCTTTTGCATGGAGCACAGCACTGAACACAAGCAGGGATGGCTTTTGCTTCAAGGTTTCAAGAACTTCATTTCCCCCAAACATCTAAGTCCCCCCAGTCGCGGGGATTGTCCCAGCCAGGGGGATGCTTGGAGGGAAATTCACAGCTGTGAAAAATCTCCTCTGATAATTTAAAGATTTTCGAATGCTTTGCATAAAAGATTTAAATATCCTTTTTGCTTTGTATAGAGGAATGGAAATGATGAAGGCTCTGGGTAGACGTTAGAGCAGCTTCCAGTGCTGAAAAGGGCTCCAGGAAAGCTGGGGAGAGACTCTCAGTCAGAGAGGGCAGGGATAGGACAAGGGGGAACAGTTTTCAGCTTAAAGAGGGAGTTTGGAATGAGATTTTAGGAAAGAAGTTTTTCTTGTGAGGATGGGGAGGCCCTGGCCCAGGTTGCCCAGAGCTGTGGTGGCTGCCCCCGTCTCTGGAGGTGTTCAAGGCCAGGTTGGATGGGGCTTGGAGCCCCTGATCCAGTGGGAGGTGTCTCTGCCCATGGCAGGGGGTGGAATCGGATGATCTTTAAGGTCCCTTCTAACCCAAATCATTCCAGTATTCTATGATTTCTATGAAAATCTGTTTCAGGACATGAAATGGTATTGGGGAAAAAATGTAAAAGTTTGGTAAAACTCAAATAAAAATATTAAACCATTTTCCCCAAAGAGTTATTTTAAGGGGAAACTCAGTCCCTCCTCGATCCAACAAAAAACTGAGGCATCTTTTGGTGTTTCACATGTGTTGGTGGAGCAGAGGGTGGGAGTGCAAGATGAGTGCGATGGTGGGTGGTGATGGGTGAGGTGGAGATGGTCAGGAGGTGACTGTCCTGCAAGCAGCTAATGGTGTCTGCACCAAGGCAATGGTGGCCTTGCCTCCTGGATAAAAGCCCCAGAGAGCTATACCCTCAGAAGTGGTGCATGGGTTACAGCCTTGATGGTGATTTATATGGTTCCTGGGAAAGATCTGGACCCTTAGATCTTGGCTGCTCATGAAATAGCTGCCAGTGATTCTTTGGGGATCCTCTCCCTGCTCTGTGGTGGAGCGTCTTCACTAGGCAGCCCTCTGAGATGCATCGAGGAGCTGGAATGTGTCTCTGAGAGAAGGGCACCTCAACAGCACCCAATGGAACCTACACAGCCTGCCTTGACCTCATTGTGGCTGCAGGTCTGGAAAGTCACCACACAGTAGCTGGGCTGCCATAAAAGCAACAGCAACAATTTGCAGAGGACAATTATATCCTCATGATCTGAAGTCCTGATTTATTACACAAGCTGAGATCGTCGGCACATCGGTTATGAGTTATGATAGCAGACTGCTAACAAGCTATTTTGCATGCTGATTAGACTTGCTTGTCAGTGGATGCCTGCATGATCACTATCACGAGAACTACATCATGGCTGGGATTGCTTCTCGTGTCTTCAAGTCCACAGCCCCCCCTCCCCCCAAAGCCACAAAATACAGAGCTGTGACAAGAAAACAAATAGCGATGTGCCAGCGCAATCTGCAAAGCCATCGTCCACATCAGGGGACGGGCATGGTGTCCCACTAGCAGCTCAAACACAGGAGGAGGGTGCAAATGGGATTTTAAAATAGCCCTGTCCAGCCAGGGACTTTTAATGGTGCTGAGATGTTTGGATCCACTCTGCTCAGTCTACTGCACTGGAGAGAGACCCAGTTTGCCCTCTCTGGTTGACCTCTTTCTTGTGATGTCCTAGCACTGGGCAGTGCTAATGGGGTTACTTCACACAAATGAATGGGGATTCACCCCTGTACCCCCTGTACCACTGCACCAGGACCAGGTTCTTGTTCTGCATCACCTCTAGTCAATGACAGACCATTTTCAGCTCCAGTCAGCATGGACTCCTTATCCCAGTTTGCCAACGCACAAGGCAGAGGGCTGCTGAGAGACAGAGCTGCTGGTGATGCTGGAGTGACAGAGGGATGGTTGGGTCCTGTCTGCTCTGCCATGAGGGTTCTTCCTGCACTCCTTGTCCTGGAGTGTCACCAGCTCGAGAAACTCAACAATCTCCTCATGCCCTGCTCGTTTGACAGTGCCCAGAGAGTGGGAAGAGGAGAAGAAGATTCAAAGGGCTTGTTTTATATTTAAAGCTGTTCTGGCTCTGCTTTCCTGCCTTGGACAAACCTTATGAGGAATGGCTGAGAGAGCTGGGGGTGTTTAGCCTGGAGAAGAGGAGGTTGAGGGGAGACCTCATTGCTCTCTACAACTACCTGAAAGGAGGTTGTGGAGAGGAGGGAGCTGGGCTCTTCTCCCAAGTGACAGGGGACAGGACGAGAGGGAATAGCCTCAAGCTCTACCAGGGGAGGTTCAGGCTGAACATTAGGAAAAAACTTTTCACAGAGAGGGTCATTGGACACTGGCAGAGGCTGCCCAGGGAGATGGTTGATTCACCTTCCTGGAGATGCTTAAGGCATGGGTGGATGAGGTGCTGAGGGACATGGTTTAGTGATTGATGGGAATGGTTGGACTCGATGATCCGGTGGGTCTCTTCCAACCTGGTTATGCTATGGTTCTATAATTCTAGGATTCTATGATTCTGTGTGCACTGTGTCCATACGATGCCGGCAGCCCTTCTCCACCCTGGTTTGGGGCCAGGTGCTTGGGGTGGGTCTCAGCTCCCAGTGGCTGAAGGCATTCCATTTTAAAGCCATTCCCTTTTGTCCTATCACTCCATGCCTTTGGAAAAAAAAGCCCCTGCCCAGCTTTCATGGAGCCCTTTTCAGTACTGAAGCTGCTCTAAGTTCTCCCTGGATCCTGCTCTTCTCCAGGCTGAACATCCCCAGCTCTCTCAGCCTGTCCTCGTAGCAGAGTTGCCTCATGCCATGAGGCCCTGGGCTTTCGCCCACTGCACGCAGAAGCTTCAGTGCCTGCTCCACAGCTCCTGCCCAGCCCCAGCCTTCACCTTCCTCCCCCAGCAGCCCAGGCTGGATCATCTTGCAGGCGTCTTTAATGCGGCTGCCCCTTCCCCTGCACCCCCTGAGAAAGAATGCAGCTTTGCAAAACCAAGGCAAGAAAAGAGCCGTTTTGTATTATTTTCTTTTCTGGGCCATTTTGAATTAATTAAGGAATGTGATCTAAACTATAAATACCCCTTCATGTATGATTTATGATCTGTTTGTTCTGGACTGCTATGTGCTTAATCTCGAATTGTAAGCCCACCATCTGTTTTTATTGATCTGCTTGCCAGGAGAGTTATTGCTCTCCTTGGCCTTATATGGGAAAATTAGGTATGTGGTGAGCAAGCCAGCTCCGGAGCTGCTCTTACATCAGCCTTGGAGCTGCTCAGGCCGTGCTTCCCAGCTCTGCTCCAGCCTCATGCTTCTGCCAGTCTCGATTTACTGGGTGAAACTTGAATTTCTGGGTCCCACAAAGCCCTGTTATTTGCAGGAGCATCTGCCCATCTCAGCCTCCCTTCTGTCTCAGTGCCCCTCCAGCCCCGCAATGGTTTTGCTCTTAAAACACAAAAACTAGGGGAGAAGAACCCAAAGCATTCTTTGAATTTACCCTCATCCAGTGGGAGGTGTCCCTGCCCATAGCAGGGGCGTTGGAGTTAGATGATCTCCAAGGTCCCTTCCAACCCAAACCATTCTGTGATTCTATGAAGAAGAGGCTGGCACGGCCTTGGTGTTTTTTGGCTATAAATCAGGCTGCCACCAGCTCAGACTGGGCGTTTTCAATGGTGGGAGAGTCTCCATGAGAAAACAGGCTGGATTTATTCATTAAACCTAGGGGAATTTGGCTGGATAAGAGCATCTGAGCCCTGCCCGCATGCTCTGCATAGCTGGAGAGAGAGGGAAGGAGCAAAGCTTCCAGGAAGCCTGTGGATTCAAAGGAAGAGGGGCAATGTATTGGGAAGCAGAGAAAGGCAGAGATGGTGTTGCAGGAGAACCACTCCCAAAGGGAAAGGTCTCTGTCCTCCTCCACCAGATGATCCCAGCTGGGCCAGTCGATCCCCCTGGCTCCCAGATCCAGCTGGGCTGTGGGCTGGAGGAGCTGGTGAAGGTGGGATGAGTCGCCCTACCTTCAGAGAGCACTTTAGAATCAAGGATGGATAAAAACAATGGGTAAAAGAGTGGGATGGAGAAAGTGACTGAGGCATCTAGGGATGTATGTCTGCTGAGGAAGGGAGGTCTTGAGTTTGGAGTGGCTTTGATGAGGCTTAGTCTGGGAAAAGTAGGCCAGGCTTGGTGGCAAGGGCTCTGCTGGGGAAGCTGTGGTCCAGGCATGTGGATCCGGGGAGACGCTGGCTACTGCGCTGTTTCAGCTTTATTGCAGAGATGGTGCTGGCTGCATGAGCTGAAGGCCAGGCAGGGTCCAGCCACTTCATTGCTACCTGGACCACCAGGGCACAAATAACCTTAACTCTTACTCTCTGCCATGGATGCTGCCTGGGGGAGGAGCGCTCTCTGGTCCATCCCAGGAACCATCGCTCTCTGCACCATGCTGGGGAGCTCTGCCATCCAATGGGCTTCAGAGGCTGTATCCCACTGAAAGAAAACCAACCCCATTGGGGTGTCAGCTGGTTGTGACAGGCTGCAGCCCTGTCAGCACCCAGCAGTCCTATACAGTTCAGGGATGTGCCAGCACATTTTGGGTTTTGCAGCTCCTCACCTCTCTGGGGCCACAACCCCTTCCATGGCTGCTGCTGGGCACCTCATAGAGCTGCGATGCTGCTGCATCCCATCATGTCCATGTCCTGCCCATCACTCCACTGGATCATTGCCTCCTCCTGCTGTTGCCAAGCAGGTGCAACCCCCCCTGGCACAGGGATAGCATTGTCAGGTCCTGGCCTGCCACTGCACAGGTGCTTTCTGAGTTGTGACCTGAGCCCTGTCTCCTGCCAGCTGAGACAATTTCTTGTGTCCTTCCCCCTTCCTCTTCTCCTTCCCTCTTCCCCTTCCTTGCTCATCCCTCAGGCTCTTTCCTCTCCTTCCCTCTGGGCCTCTATGTCCCACTGCTTCTTCCATGCAAACATCCCTGTCCAGGCAGCAAATGCCTCCACGTGATTTGGCAGCCACTGCGCTGTCTGTCCAGGCTGCCAAAGTCCAGCGAGGCAGCTCTGTGGTGAGAACTTGACACCTTCCAGCTTGGAGGGGCTCCCTGGACACACGCATCACGCCATGGGGACCTGCAGTGTGAGAGAATGGTAGGCACGTGCCCTTGGGCCAGCACAGCCTCCCTGGCTCAGAGACACACAGTTTCTGCAGTCCCTGGACCACATCCCCAGCACCCTATGGACCACAGGAGCCCTTGGACCATAGACCTCAGCACCCTATGGACCACAGGAGCCCTTGGACCACAGACCTCAGCACCCTATGGACCACAGGAGCCCATGGACCACAGACCTCAGCGCCTCATGGACCACAGGAGCCCTTGGACCACAGACCTCAGCACCCTATGGACCACAGGAGCCCTTGGACCATAGACCTCAGCACCCTATGGACCACAGGAGCCCATGGACCACAGACCTCAGCGCCTCATGGACCACAGGAGCCCATGGACCATAGACCTCAGCACCCTATGGACCACAGGAGCCCATGGACCACAGACCTCAGCGCCTCATGGACCACAGGAGCCCATGGACCACAGGAGCCCTTGGACCATAGCCCCAGCATCCTATGGACCACTTTACGGCCTCCAGCCTGGGGTGGGTGTGATGCTGGAGGTCCAGGGTGGTGCCGGTGGGTGGGGAGATGCTCTGGCGTTGCACCACATCTGTGATGGGAGCAAAGTTTTAGGGATAGGCTCATCTCAGCCTCCCAGTCAACCAGAAATGAGGGCTCAGCTCTGCACCCCTGGCACCACCCAGCCCCTGGGGGTGCAGAGCTGGGGTTCTCCCTGAGGTGCTCCCTGCCTGTAGCACCCCGAGCTGCTGTGCCACAAATGATGGGGAATCGGTGATGTCCAAGCTCCAGAGCACTGTCCCCTGCCTGCTTTCTGCAGGGAGACTCAGCTCGCTGGGAGGGTTTTGTTTGGCTCCCAGCTGGAACAGGGGCAGCACGGAGGCCAGAGTGGTCCCTCCTCATCCCACAGTGTGCGTGGGCTGAGCCGCTTCCTCCCTATGGGGGGAACCCACAGAGCCAGGAGTTGTGCCAAGTCTCTGGCTCTGCGTTTATCAGCCATGAAATTCCCCCCTCATACATTTGCAGTTGGAAAGGAGCTCTCGTGATGTGCTCAGCCTCCCATGGTTATTATTTTAAGCCATTCCCCTGATTTCTGGGCTCTGCCCTGGAGATCCCCATTCCCAGACTGACTGATGCGTGTGATGACAGAATTTCTGCTGTTGGGCAAACTGATTTCCCATGGGATTGTGACCTACTATATAAATATAAAACCGACACATTTTTCCTCAGCTGAAAATAAAAAGCTCCAGCTCAAGTGTGCATGAGATAACTTTTCCAGGAGATAAGGCAGCAGCTGGAGTGTGAATTGCCATGTGGATCCCATTTTTCCCATAGATCCCCAGCAATGCTGGCTGGCCGGGTTGTGCAACATCAGCTTTTGATTAGCACCAGTCGGCATTAACGCAATGTTTGTGTTCTACTCTGTCTCACCCCACACCTGCCTTTCCCTGGGCAGAGCAAATGCAGGTGGGAGAAGGGAATCTCTCTGCCCGGCAGATTCAAGGGTTCTGGTGCTGGGGGAGGCTGGCTCAGCCCCCAGCCCTGGTGTCTCCAAGCTGGGGCTGCAGCAGCCTGGCTGGAGGAGGACAGTGAGAGTCCTTCACACAGGGGAGATGATGGGTGGCTGCTCCTCCACCAACGGCCAAGTCCCAGCTGGGTTGAAGGGATAGTGGATCTTCTTTCTCCTCCTCTGGGAAGGGAACCATTGAGAAAATAATTTGGGGAATGGGATTTCCATCCCTGCGGGCAGGATCATGCTGGTGCTGAGAACAGGGCAGCTGGGGCCGAGGTCCTGGCTCCTGTCCCACTGCCCTGTGAGCTGCTCTAATCCAGAGCTGCTCTAAGGCCCCTTTGTGTACAAGTCCTAGCTAGCAGGAGGCTGTAAGCCTGGGCCGGTGGAGTGGCTTGGTGCCTCCAGGGACCAGGCTGTATTTGGAAGTTGATTTCAGGGCCTTGGAGCCCTGGATCCATCAGCACACGTGGCAGCAATGAGCGCCTTCAATGCAGAGCTCCTGACCTCAGCCTTTATAAATAACCCAGCCATGCAGAATACCTAAACCTGCTCTTCTGCTCCCAGAGCAATCATCGCCTTTTTCTCTCTCCCTCCTCTGTCATGGGAACCTGCGTTCTCCCCATCATGATGATTAAATCCCAAAGAATGTGCCTGGGGCTTTGTGGACTCCAAGGCAGAGGTGGCTGCTGGGGGACACATGGTGTGAGGGTGGCAGGGCCAGCATACCAGAGGGGACTTATCTCTGGGCTGTGTGACCCAGACACAACCAGAGCCCCTCGCCTTGTTCCTACGTCCAGGCAGAGCCCAGCCCAGCCTCACCTGGGGCCTCTGCCATGTCAGACATCACAGCTTTCTCCTTTTCCAGAGCCACCACCTGAAGCTCCCCCTAGGATGGATTACTGGGTCACTGCAGACCTGCTGTGCTTTTCCAAAGCGACTCTCCCAGTGCTGCTGTTGGAGCCGTCCCACTACCAGGACCTGTGCTTACCTTGGCGAGGGTGCCAGGCTGCATCCCATACTCAGTGGCAGTGAAGACAGATGGGAACGATGGTCCTGGCGCTGTGGAGTGTTAGGGTTGGAATCATTAGGTTGGAGAAGACCTTTGGGATCATCAACTCCAAGTGTACTTGTCCACTACCAAATCAAGGGATGACCTCTTTTCAGGTTTTCCTCCATGTCTGGAGAGAAATGTGCTGCAGCAGAGCCTGCAATGCTCACGGCTTCCTAAGCCCCATGGGGAACTAAGCAACATGTGAGCCATGTGCTTCCCCAGGTACAAAAGGTTTTTCTGGTTGCTGACCCCATTTCCAGCCCCTCTGCTCTCCTCCTGGATAGGTCTAAGGTGTCCTCATTTGCAAGGAGCCAAGGACCTTCACAGCCCTGGTTACTCTGGTAAGAGCAGGTGCACACAGTGGAAAGCAGGGACCTGGACAAGGCAGATGCACAAAGTAGATGAGATCCTGATACATCCTAGTGGAATAGGCATGGGTGACCTTCAGAAAGGCAGACTGGAACCTGCACTCAAGAGGGAGAAGAACATACAGTGTTGAAGCTTCCTGGCCCTGGGACAGTCCAAGGACCATTGTGGGGTCAAGAGGTCTCCTGGACATTCAAGCTGCCAGGGCAAACTGATGTGTATTTATAGCTGGAGCTATCTAAACTAGAGCAGGAGGTCTGAGTGAGGGGCCACCTCAAACAGAATTGTAGGTGGGAGAGTTGGGACAAAGTAAGAGACAGAATCTGCTCAGGAACGGTTCCCACTGGATGGACGGACAGAGCCAGCAGGACTCCAGGACGGTGCAAATCTGTTGGGGAGGAATTCACCTGAGGTTCACCTCTAGGTCTCCCCATTGTATCAGTTGAGGTGGTGCAAGCTCTTGGGTCACAAAATGCCACCAGGCAGACACTCACTTCTCTGGGTTGCACCCATCCCAGCTGGATGCTCCTCATACCTCTGGCTGGGCTGGACCCATGCTGGCTGGAGGAGGGGTAAGAGCTGGGGCTGTACCCAGGGGCAGCACCATTGATGATGAGCTCTGGTGGGGCAGGTTTTTTCTCCAAGTCACAGGGTAGCAGGAGCCCTGGAGAAGAGCACTGCTGGGAGAAATGGTCTGAGCTGAAGCCCTGCTAGAAATGGGACGTGGTTTTGGGTGGATAAAGCCAGGTTATTTGAGGTATGAACATGGTCCTGAAATGCAGCACAGGAGGGTTCTCTGCAGGTATGAAGACCAGTAGGGCTCCAAGCACTGTGGCTAGTGGGACTGCAGGAATCAAGGTGGGGTGAGAAGTGTAGGTGCTCACAGTGCCCTGCACCCCAGGAGGGAGGAGAAGGAACTTGCAGCCTGGAGCAGTGGTGCCTGGCCTGGAGAAGAGCCCTGACCCCTGGGTCAGGCTCTAACAATGCTGGGGTGAGAGGAGGGGGATGGTTTTGAAGATATGTTATTCGTGTGTGTGCATGTCTAACCCACTCAGCTGTGTCACCAGCAGGTCTTTACCAGTTTAGGATCTTCCCTAGGCTTAAAGCAAGTCAAAACTGCAGGAAAGATGCACTGGACCAAGCCTTGATGAAGCCTTGATTTGCTCATTTCCAGTCCAGGAGCACTTCGGGGCAGAAAGAGGAGACCTGTAGGTCTGAGGTTATCACAGCATAGGAGTTGAGATGCCTCAAGGGCTCAGAGGAGGGGATAACAGGGATTTTCAGACCTGGGTGCTTCAGCCTTCCCCATTGTGTAGGCAAATCCCTTTTGGGTTCAGCTGTTGTGACCATCTGAGGTAGCACCAGCCAAGGAGGTCTGTGCTGGGGATGTGGTATGGAGGGCAAGCAGCTCTTGAAAAGCAAATTTGAGCAAAGAATGCCAAACCTAGAAGGAGCTGTCCTTCTCATAGCACTCTACTTCTCAAGCACGTGCATTTGTGAAGAGCTCCAGGGACATTGCAAAACTGAGCACATTTGGAGGTGGTTTTGAAATCTTCAGTCCCTCTTTAATGTCAGTGTCCAGGAAATGACAAGCTTTTGGAAAACAAAGAGGCTGGATTCTGGCTTGGTCCATCACGAATCATTATACAGACTGTTTTTTTCATGCGGTTTGCTGAATCACAGCAAAACCATATGACATCCTGCCCCAGTTTTTCTTGTTTCTCTGACACTTCTGGCATGAAAATTGGACAGTGCAGCAGATTCCAAGGCTCAATGATATCCTGTTTTGCCCCACGCTAGAGGAATCTGGCACTATCTCCAAGTCTATAGATGGCAGCTACATGGTTATTTTAGAAAGAGGTTCCCTCAGACATGTACTGCTTTTGCCCTGGGGTCATGTCTTCTGCTTCTTCTGCAGTGACCTCCTGATAACCTGTTGATGGGCACCAACAGAGAGGTTGCAGGATGAGGCCATTTTCCCTGTGAAAAGCTTTGTTTAAGCACCTTAGCACATGCAATATCCACTATTTATGGAGCACCTGGTGGAAATGATGCTCTGTATACAGCTTTTTTGGTGTAAGTACAGAGAAAGGATTTACACAGTCATAGAATGGTTTGGGTTGGAAGGGACCTCAAAGTCCATCCAGTTCCAACCCCTGCCATGGGCAGGGATACCTCCCACTGGAGCAGGAGTTCCAACCCCATCCAACCTGGCCTTGAACACCTCCAGGGATGGGGCAGCCACCAATGCTCTGAGCAACCTGGACCAGGACCTCCTCACCCTCACAGCAAAACATTTCTTCCTAAGATCTCATCTCAATCTCTTTCAGCTGAAAACCATTTGCCCTCATCCTGTCCCTGCCCTCCCTGACCAAGAGCCCCTCCCCACCTTTCCTGGAGCCCCTTTCAGCACTGGAAACTGCTCTAAGGTCTCCCCACAGCTTTTTCTTCTCCAGGCTGAACAACCCCAACTCTCTCAGCCTGTCTTCAGATGGGAGGTGCTCCAGATGCTCAGATAGTCTCCGTGGCTTCCTCTGGACTTCTCAGAGCTAAGCAGACTGCATAGGGAAAATAAAATAAAACATTGGTGTTTTTCCAGTGGTTAGTGAATAAACATTGATCTGGTTTGAATTTTTGGTGCAGGAGATGTTCTATGCAGCTATGGCTTTTAAAACAGAAAATTGAGAGCCTTTCTGCTAAATCAAGGGCATATACGAGAGGAGGTTACGCTTGAAAGAAATCCACATTAGATTTATTAGTATTTACTTTAAGCCACAGTGAGAAGGGAGGCTCAGAGAGAGGATCTGAGGCATCTCTAAAAATCACTTTGCTTTAACCTGGGCCTGCAAACAGCAAAATGCAAGGTTTGGGGTTATGCAAGGTTTTTTTGTGAAAGCAAATTGCGCAGCTCCAAGATGTGCATGGGATCAGGCTGGCACCTGAACAACATCACTGCTGCATGTTTGAGCCTAAAGCAAAAAGCCAGGAGTAAGATCAGGGCTAGGAGCCCTCCAGAGCTGAGACATCCAAGGGACCCATTGAGAAATAGCAGCAAGCTCCAGAGGGGCAGCCTGGGGCCCCTGATGGGGTGCAGAGATAGAACAGGCAGAGAAATGCAGCGTGGGAGCAATGAACTGCAGACCAAGGCAGGGGAAGATGAGCCAAACATCTGCTCCAGCATCCATTTAAGTTCTGTGACCTGCAGGTGGGTTTAGACTGACCACAGAGCAGTGCTGGGGGCTGCGTGGGCTCCTGAGTTCTCTGAAACAAGTCGATGGGGTGGCGCTGGCTCCTTGCAGTCAGGAGGAACATCAGAGGTACTGCAGCCCATTGGTGTCATGTCCCACCTGGGAGGGTGGCAGGACAGCTGATAGCCCCAAACAATCCCAAATGGTTCAAAGTCCTTAATGCATATATTGTATTCCTCCTGCTGGGACACAGCAGAGACACAGGAATCATAGAAACGTGGAATCATGGAATGGATTGGACTGGAAAGGACCTGAAGGCTATCCTGTTCTAACCCTGTGCATGGGCAGGGACACCTCCCACTGCATCAGGTTGCTCAGCAGTGAGCCAAAGCTCTTCTTCATCTTCCTCGCTGCAGCTGCTCTTCATTCTGCCTGCACACAGCAGCCTCTGCTTTCCCATCAATACCCTGCTCACTCAGGTTAAGCCTGGTCCATGTGCTTCTCTTCTCTTCAATGTTCTGGGGAGTGAGGACTTGTGCAGCAATCCTGCTCCTCTCCTGGCATGTCCAGTGTTTCTCTGCACTGCCAACACTTCCCGTGAAGCTAAGAGTCCCACGTGGGAGCTGGCAGCTTTCCTGCCCTCCTTGCTCTCTCTCAGATCCCCTGCCTGGAAGATCCCGGTGGGCTGATGCTGTTTTTTTTTTTTCATTGGCATCCATATTCCAGGGCTTTTGATAGAATTGTGGAATGGTTTGGGTTGGAAGGGACCTCAAAGCCTGTTCAGTTCCAACCCCTGCCATAGGCAGGGACACCTTCCACTGGATCAGGTCACTCAAAGCTACAGCCAACCTGGCCTTGACCCCCTCCAGCGATGGGGCAGCCACCACTGCTCTCAGCAACCTGGGCCAGGCTCAAAAATGTTCCCCTCATCCTATTCCTGCACTGCCTAACCAAGAGCCCCTCCTCAGCTTTCCTGGAGCCCCTTTCAGTCCTGTATGGATGAGAACAAGGGCATATGCCATCTGCAGAGTGCACCTGGTATCTCTCCATGCCTCCAGGATCAAGTCTGCTCTTTGTTTCAGCAGCACAGACTTGTCTGACTCACAGAGAGGGATCTCCCAGCAGGGCAGAAGCCATGGGGCTGTATGGCATGGGATGTCCCGAGCAAGCCAACCCACCTTAGGAGGAGGTAAGGGTCAAGAGCAGCTAGGGTGCAGCCAGCAAAGATCCCATGAGGCTGAAGGATGGACTAGAGATGTCCCAGTTTGTGCTGCAGGGTCTCTACTGGCTCTTTAGGAGTTAAAATGAGGGACGAGAAAAGCAGTGGCAGACCCTGCTGTACAGAGCTCAGCCCACATTGAAGGACAGCAAGGCCACATACCTATCCCCCAGCAAAGCCCCTTGTGGGTCCCAACTCTCCCTAGATGTGGTCAGCAGAGGCAAGGAGCTTTTTGCACATCTCTGCACCAAGCTGCAACTCCAACTCCTGCCCATTTTCTGGGGATTTGACACAAAAATATTAAGCTTTGTCCTTCCTTGATGTCTGGTTAAAAATTGTCTGTCTTTTCTGTTCTTCTGGGGACACACCAGCAAAGCATTGGGCTCAGGAACCTTCATCTAAGCACTCAGGCTTATAAATCAGGAAACTGCAGCCACAGATGTGGGACTTTCTTACTGGGAAGCGGCCGGGAGCTCGGGCAGTAGATACTGATTTCCTCCAGGGCCTTCGCACATCAGCCTGGGTGAAGCAGCTCATTAAAAGCAACTAATTGCTGCAGTCAGATGTGACATGAATTTTTCAAGGTTAATTTAGTTTAGCGCCACTGAGAGTCCTCGACTTCTCTCCGAAGAGGGTGAACCACACATGCCACATGTGCATCACTCCTTTGTGGACAGACAGTTCAAATCTGGAGCATCCTCAGGGACTGCTAAGAGGGATCATGCAGAGCTGTGATGGGAAAACTCAACCCAGAAGATGAAAAGCATTGGACCACACTGGTAGGGTGGTCAACAGACCAATTCAGTTTGTGCTTGATGCAGGCATCAGCTATGGTGTGGCATTTCAGGTCCAGCATTTGCAGTTTTCCTTGTGAATGACTGCTAAAAGCCACTTGTGCAATGTAGGAGCAACGATGGACCATCTTTCTGCTCATCATGCATCAAAACTCATGCCCACCATGGAAGAATTCAGCTGCAGAGCCTGATGTTGCCCAGTTTGGGCTGTGCCAGGGCCAGGAGCTTGTGCACAGGGAGCACCTTGAGCCCCGCACCCCCACACCCATGCTGGGGTGCCTATCCCGGTGTGGGGCTGCCCCCCAACAGAACCCTTGGCTGAGGTGTGCGTGGCCCCAAGATGCAACACTGGAGAAGAACCTCCAGAGCTTCACTCATCCCACCTGAGCAGAGGCTGACTTGGCACCCACTGTCAGGCAGGGAAGGGAAACAGGCTGTTTAATGATTGTATCCTGTGTTTATGGACGACCTGCCAGCTATAACAACGCAGATGTTTCCTGTCTCCCTACATCTGCAAAAAGCCCTTTGCTGGCTGACAGTGATTCCTACTATGACTCTACGCAATCGGACTTCGCTTCTGGAGTCCAGACAGCGACTGGCCTCCAGCGAGTAGGGACGTGTCCGGGCAGTGACCATCCCACCCTCTTGAGGGGTTGATGCCCATTCGCGGCTGCTCTGGTGCTGCACCTCCAGGGAGGAAAGCCAAGCTCAGAGGCTGATGCAAGCTCGGCTGCCCTGTGGGATGACGAAAGCCCTCCCAGGGAGGGATGGGGCTGTGCAGAGCATGGCCAGCCCTGGGCAGGATGTGGTGCTCGGCAGGTAGACAGGAAGATCGCACTAGTGAGAAGGATGGAAGGATGTGACCATATTTACCACCAGCTTTGTTGAGTCTCAATCCTTTCCTTGTCTGTCCACCAGCCCTCTGCCTGCCGTGACCTGAAATGCTGAAGTTGAGTGTCGTCCATCTTCTGTCTAAAGACCATGGTTAAGCAGCAGATAAAAGCCAGGTTCAAACTCTTTTCTGTCTTCAGGACAATTGCCTGGCAAGGATGAGTGGAAACAGAGAAGTTGTGGCTGCACCATCCCTGGATATGTTCAAGACCAGGTTGGATGGGGTGATGAGCAGCCTGACCCAGTGGAGAGTGTTGGAACTGGATGAGTTTTAAGAAGTCCCCTTCCAACCCAAACCACTCTATGATGCTATGAAACACCCCTCTTCTTTGCCCGATGCAGTAAAGACACCAAAGAGCAGCTGTAAGCTCAGAAGGCAAAGCTGTTGGGAAAGTGAGGAAGCACATGGCTGTAGCCCAGCATCAAGGGCACTTTGCTAAATGAGACTCCTGGGCAGTGGTCCCTTTTCTCTAGGATGAGTCACGTGAACAAACTCAACTGTTTCTCTCTTCTCAAGTCTTGTCTGGGGCTGGGGCCCTGATAGCCAGTACATGACCACAGAATCACAGCCCCCGTCTCCGGGAGATGTGGCATAAGGCTGGACTCTTTCACCCAAAGGCTGTTGGTGGGAAGCCTCAGAGAGGAATCCCTGCTGTGACACCCATGTGTCCTGACCTCTGAGGTTCTCTGGCCACAGAAGTCAGTAGGAAAGGCAAGTCCTTTTAGTGCTCCCATAGGCAGGGCTGGCACTCTCAGAACAAAAAATCTGAGGTTCAGAGGCACCTCTGGAGGCCTCTGGTCCAACCTCTGCTCTGAGTGGGGGCCAGCATAGAAGGGTTAGCTAAGGTGGTCAGGGTACCTCCAAGGATGCACTGCTTCACTGGGCTCCTATTCCAGGGTCCGGCTGCCTTCATCCTGTTAACTCCCATCAGAAATTCCCAGTTTGTGACTTGTTTCAGTTGCCTCTTGTCCTTTCGCTGCACACCTCCGAAAAGAGACCCTCACTGTAGTCTCCATGCCCTCCCATCAGGGATTTGAAGACAGCTATCAGATTCTCCCTTCTCCAGGATGAGAGATCTTCCTCAACCTCTGCTCATAAGTCCTGCTCTCCAGGTCCCTCCTCATCTCAGATCCTCACCACTGGGAGAACTCCAGTTTGTCAGTGTTGTTCTTGTACTGAGGGCACCTGAATTGGCCACAATTATTCAGAAGTGGCCCCACAATCACCATATAGAGGGGAAAAATTACTCCCCTCTCTTCACGCTCTCCAGTCTTCCTCAATTACATGTGTGGAGTCTCTTGGGAACCACAACAGTTCAGGATGGGACGCACCACTCAGGACCCAACTTCTTCTGAGGAACGGCAGCAGGAATGGTTTGCTTTTAGCCAGTTCAGCATCAATGACACTCGATTTTTTTCTCTGAATGGAAAAACGCAAGAAGTCTTGTAGTGAAGTTTTATCCCAGTTTGTGATGAAAAGCCAGGCCAAACAAGCTGGATACTGAGTGGAATGGAAACACTGGCTGTTTTGCTTTACAGTTTAATAGCAACCCCCCAGCACTCCCTATTTGTCTGCATCTCCTTTTCCTTTCCCACCTTGCCAGCTTTCCAGGAATCTGAAGCTGGTTTGGAGCCTGTGGTGGATTTTCCCCTCTGTGCTGTAGGAGCTCACCATTGTGTTCACCAACTCATTACACGGGGCCCCTCATGTTGTGTCTCCTTGAGGTATCTGAGTTTCTTGGGCTGTTCTTGGGCTTCATTCAGATTGCAAGGGAGGGGCCCTGGGCAGGGTGAGGGGGTGTCCTTCTTTATCAGCTACCTTGGAACTGGGCAGGGGTGGGAAAGGGGTACCAGATCCACTTGTGGACGTGTCAGCGGGTGATCTGGGTCAGACTGCCCAAGCTGAGTTGACCCACTGTGAGAGATGAATGCCTGGGAGCCCATGGCACATGTGAGTCACCTCCCCATCTGGGATATTAATGGTCCAGGGGATGGGAGAGCCAAATCCTCCCCTCTATTGAGAGTAGTGCCTATTTGCTGGTGTGGAGCGGGGCAGAGCGAGCAAGAGGCTACTCTCACCCTGATTGCAGGACGCAGGGATGCTCGGGTTTCTATCACGCTGTGTCAGAGCCCTTCCCAAGGGATGAAAGCAAAATGCAGTGCCAAGAGATGCCTCCATCCCATCCCTCACATTGGAGGGACCTTGGACAGCAGATTGTTTTGCTTCTGTCATGGTTTCTCTGTCTCCTCTCCTCACAAATCCAGGCAGATGTTAGCAGCAGCTCCCAGTCAGCACAACTGGTGGAGCCCTCAGGGCCAACCTTTGCTTTGCAAAGCTGTGTCCTCCAGAGAAGCTGCTGGGGCCAGTTGCCTTTCCTTATCTGCATAGTTCTGCTGCTACCAAAGCTCAGCTTTTGGAGGGGCATGGGAGGCTCTGAGCTGATGGGGGGGCTTTCAGTTCCAAATTCTCCTCCCATGTCTCCTAAGCTCCTGTGATCTTCCCAGCTCTTTGGTTTCTCTCCCGAGTGACAAACCCCTGGAGCAGGCACCGCCTGGGCATGGCCAAGTCCTCATCTGGGCTGACCTATATGCTTTCCCTGATGCAATGTGCCAGGAGCAAATATTTCCTGTGATGCCGCATGCTCTGCAGCACTGGAGAATGTTCAGGGTAAGGATGCCACCCTCGATGAGGATTTCTACCTGCACCATTTCAAGTGAACTTTTCCTACCAGCATGGAAACATGGAGGTAAATTCCACTTCCCTGCAAGCTGAACAAGTGAATCAATCTGCTCGGAGCAGAAAAGCTCTCTCAAGCCCCAGCGAGAAGTTAACTAGAGGGCCAGGTTGGTCTGGGGGCCACAGGGAGGGCTGGCTTGTCACCAGTAGAGCTGGGTGTCACCTGAGCCAACCCCTCCACTTCTCCATGCCTAGTTTCTCTAGAGCCCAGGAGGACACAGGATTCCGAGCAGGATGAATCCCCTCCAGCAGTCCCAGCACACTGGGTCCTTGGTGGGCAGTTTCAAGCTGTGATTGAGCCTGGAGAAGCCTGGTTTTGTGTCCCTCTGTCCCTGCAGGGCAGCCAGAGCCCTGGGTGGGGATGCCAGAGAGGGGTGCTGCAGCACAGCCTGCTCTGTCCCCTCGTGTCCTGGGGTGACACACACTCCTTGAGGTCCTTCCCATCAGGGAGGGGATCTCTGTCTCCAGGATGGCTGTGGACGTGTTCTGTGCATCTGGAGCTGTGGAGCTGCAAAGTCTGCTTGGATACTGCATGGGTAAAGATGCAGGGGGGCAGCAATTGTAGCCCAACTCGGTTATTTCCTAATGAAGCTGTGGGAGAGCCTCAGTGACCTCCAGCTCTGCCAGCCATTCTGCCTGGAAGAGCACTGCCTGTTGGTGGGAGCAGAGCCCCGCCAGGCACCTTGGGCTGGATGTGAAAGGTGCCCCAAACGCCTTAAGACCAGAGGAGGTGAAAAACTCAAAGTGATTGAAGCCCAAACTGGACAATGCAGCCACTGCTCCTGGAAATGACTACTTGGAGCTGGTGCTGGTGGGCACAGCTTTGGTGCCCACCCGTGTTTCCCACCCTCAGCCAAACAAACCCACATGCAGTGAGGGGAGATATGGGGCACAGAGCTCTGAGAGAGCACTGCTGACCCATACCTGAGGAAAAGGGGGATGTAACTGCAGAGCAGAGGACACAGGAAAGCAAACAGGAGGGAAGTAATAAGGAACAAGAGACAAAAGCCCAAGCAGAGCTCTGTGGTCTGGCAGCAGGAATGCTGTGCTGGGAAAATCCTCTGATTTATTGTGAAAGGTCTGGCAGCTTGAGGAAAGAGGGAAACAAGGGCCTGTGTGGGGTTTGTTAGAAGTGGCTGCTCCTCATGTCTTTTCCTCAGGAGATTTGCCATGCGATGGGACAGAGAGGATGTGGGGACAAGTGAGACGGGAGCCTCCGGGCTGCCCTGCTCCCTGTGCCACAGCCTGAGCAAGGATCCAGTGCCTGCAGTGGATGTCCCTCAGGAAAAGCCAGCTGGAAAAGCAAGCCAGCCATTTGTGGCTGAGGAGCCTAGTGGGTGGGAATAGCCGACCCTCTCCAAAACTGACCAGAAACTGCAGGCAGAGGGGTGTCCCAGCACAGGGCGGTGGCCTGGCAAATGTCAGGGTGGTGTGGCTAAAGCAGATCATGGAATCATAGAATCATAGAACCATAGAATAACAAGGTTGGAAGAGACCCACTGGATCATTGAGTCCAACCATTCCTATCAAACACTAAACCATATTCCCCAGCACCTCATCCACCCATCCCTTAAACCCCTCCAGGGAAGGTGACTCAACCCCCTCCCTGGGCAGCCTCTGCCAGTGCCCAATGACCCTTTCTGTGAAAAGTTTTTTCCTAATGTTCAGCCTGAACCTCCCCTGGTGGAGCTTGAGGCCATTCCCCCTCATCCTGTCCCCTGTCACTTGGGAGAAGAGCCCAGCACCCTCCTCTCTACAACCTCCTTTCAGGTAGTTGTAGAGAGCAATGAGGTCTCCCCTCAGCCTTCCCTTCTCCAAAAGATCTTGTGCAACAGATAGAGACCAGAGAGACCTCTCTGAAGAAACTCACAGGTCCCATTCCTGGGGAAGACCCTGTCCTCTCCAGCTCTCAGAGCTCCTTGCAGCCTTCCTTGGACTCCCAGTTGCTGTGCAGGGAGGACCACAACAGCCCCATCCTGAACCTGGGTCATCTCTTTTCCCCTCCCTCATGTAACTCAGCCCTGTTGAGGCTGAGATACACTGTGATGAAGCCATGGACCCATGGCGACTCCTCCATGCCCTGCAGACATGACTGTTTGTGGTAAAGAAGGGTGATTGGCTTTGACTGTCCCAGCAGGACACCAGCAACAAGACATGCCATGTGCCCCTGGCTACAGGACAAGGCTGCAGGAGCTGGGCACAGCTCTGTCCCCGGGGCCTTGAGGCACGTGGCAGGGACCATCCCAGCAGCCTGGCCACCTTCCCTCACGGGCCTTGTGCTGGCTCCCGTCCTCTGGGCTGCTTGGGCTCCTTCCAAAGAGCATGCAGTGTAAATGTCATTACTGAGGTCCCCAGGGAAATGAGAGCTTTGATTCAGGCTTATAAGCCACATCTCCACTTAAAACCACTTTCACTTTCTGGCTCCTCTGGCTCCTAAGCGGCAGGGCTCCCAGTGTAGGCGCTAAACTCCTGCAGGGCTCTTTTTTTCGGGAGCTCAGGCTCTCATGTGCTTCACCCTAGCCCAGCAGCGATGCTGGGGAGATGTCTCAGTCAGGAACGGGTGATCCTACTGGTCATCTGTTCCCCATTGTGCAAAGGGAGATGACACCCCATGTGTGGATTCTCCTGGGTCCATCTGCAGTCCCACTACACATCCCTGGAGTGATTCCCTTCTGAGCTGGGGCAGAAGGGGCACAGAGCTGCCCACTCAGGAGACAGGAAGGTTCTGTGGGTTTTCCCCTGCCTGCTTTGCTGTTCAGGTTGCTCCCAGCTCTCACAACAGGCTCAGTGCTTTGCAAACAGGTTTTAGCCACAACCCAGAACATCTTCCTGATAATGCAAACAACAAACACATTCTTCTTCTGAATTCCTGGGCTCCTTCTCTTTCTGACCTCCCAGACGGACCCTGGCAGCCTGTGTGCTCGGGGAAGGCTTGTTGTGCTTTTGTGCAGCCTGTGCATGCCAGGTCCCACCCTGGTTGTGTGCGCAGCCTCCTGAGGTGGCCCAAGGCTGTTTGCAGAGCTTTATGCCTGGTCACCCGCTAGCTTGGCTGTGCTGCCCACAAGCACACAGCTCGGTGCGTGAACTGGCTGCTGGGAAACCATGGGCGGCAGCACCAGGCAGGTCTCACTTCTGCATTCAGAACAGGGTGAGGCTGCCCCTCTGCCCCTCATTCTAGGCAAGCCCTTTCCTGGTCACCTTTGCAGGCTTGCTTGAAGGGTTCAGAGGGTTTGGGGATCTCTTGCTGGGCTGCTGAGCCCCAGTGCCTATTCCTGCTCCTCAGCTTGGGAACAAAGTCTGCCAAGCTCTTTACACTGCTTCTTGCTCCTCATGAGAGCCTTCACCCAGTGGAGGGGCCACAGCCACAAACAGCAGGGTGGAGGGGACCCAAAGGGCACAGCTGAACCAAGGGTGTGTAGAACTGTGTCTCCCGCTGCACCATGGGCCATCGTGATGTTCAGTCTGAGATATAGCTTCAAACGAGCTCTAGACCCTGGTATCTGGGGCCAGGCAGGAGCCTCGGGAACAGTTTTGCTCCACCAGGAACAAGGGGCCGATCAGTGACCACCCAGCCGAGAGTTCCTGCGGCTGAAGCAGAGCCCTTCTCCTCTGCTGCAGGTGAGCCAGAATGTGAGCCAGAGAACCTTGGAGAAAGAGATATTTGCCTCACAGGCAGCCCACTGTGGCAGGTTTTCACATGTTTTTCCACTCTGAAGAGCTGCCAGAGGTTTCTATCCTGCGAAGCCCCAATTGTGAGCAGCAGCTGTACGTAAATAAGATGAATTGGTGGGTGGCAGGGAGTTCCCACGAGGATCGGGATGGCAGGCCCTGGGGAAGGGTCCAGCACAGCACTGGAGCTCTGCCAGCACCACTCCTCCCACTGCACCTACTGCTTTGGCTGCACACAACCGCACCGACTGGGGGGAAGGGATGTTCCCCAAGCCTGGAGCAATCCCGAGCAGCTAGAAGAGCTTACATCTCAAAGGTGGGGAGAGGCAGGATGGGGAGCAAAGTGCTCAGCAGGCAGCAGGATGGTGAGGAGCACAGGTCTGCCCATTCTCTGCCCTGAAGCTGAATCCAGCAGCTCCGCTGCTTGTGCTCTTCTGGGCATTTTCCCTGGGCAGCCTCTGTCCCTGTGTCCTGGGGTTATATCCCCTAGAGCCCTTCCAGTGATCCTGTGGATTGAAAGCCAAAGTGATGTACAGGCAGCAGCAGCCCAGAGCTCTCCATATGCCCTGGTACTGGTGAAGACTGGATGGGACACCATTGGTTGTATTTCAGCGTCTAGCTCTTCTAGAGCTCAGCAGATCAGAGTCAGGCCCCTACCCTTCTCTTGGCTCTGTCCTAGCCCTGACCAGTCAGTGCTGTGGGCTGAGGAGGGATCTCGGCTGCCTGCACCACCCCAGGAGCTGAAGCTCCCATGCAGGACCTTATTGACACCCACCAGGGGAAGCCCCCAAACTGCAGCTCCTTAGTGAAGCAGAAGGAAGCTGACACCATCTCTGAGAGCTGCCGTGCTTCTTAGAATTCATCGCTTGCCTGGATGTTTAGGTTTTGTGTTGCTTCATCTTGGCCAGAATTTTATGGGCAGCTGGGGACTTGCGCTTGTTCTGAACTCTCGTGCCCTGCACATAGTTTGAATTTCCTCTCTGTGATTCAGGGGATTTGCTGAACTCCATGGAAGCTGTGGAGTGGCAATTCCTTACGCTCCTGGCTCCCGAGTTGCACGGACACCCCCACGAGTGCCTTGGAGTCTTCCTCGGGACCCCTTGCAGTGGAAGGGTGGTGTGGTAGGCAGCACATCTGACAGAAAAGCACCTGCAGAAAGTCACCCAGGGCCATATAGAGCCCCACACTCCCTGCAACCTTCAGATGCTACCTCAGAGAGACCACAGCAAGATTTTGGGATGTCGCAGGCAGATTCCTGCCTGCTGCCCACCCTGTAGTTGGACAGCAGTCCCTCCTCGAAGGTGGTACCAACAGCCCTGAGGGGCTGAAGCACATCCACTCCCCATGGCTTTACCCACACCTGGTGCAGCCTGACCTGTTTGCCCTCCCTTGGTGCAGCCAGCAGTCAGGTTGCCACCTCAGCCCTTGCTTTTCGTGAGATGGGAGCCACAGACACCCCAAGCCCCACTGCTCCCAAGGCCAGCTCAGACCAGAGCAGCTCCTGCACCAAGCAGCTGTGATGGAGAGGATGTGCCTGGGGCAGATGGGTCACTGGAAGGGGCCTGGGCACTGATTCCCTCTCCTAACCTCCCCTAGCCCACCTGCATCCACGTGGCCTCTAGCATGCTGAGATTCTCCCCTAACATTGCCTTTTCTGTCCATCTCAGGACTAGCCCTCAGAGCTGGCTGGTCCCAGGGTAGCACTGGCGATTTCACCTCATTTGGCTCCCTAACATGGGAAATATTTTGCTTTTGGGCAGTATTTCAAGTGCTCACATCCCACAGACACATCCATCCTCCCAGCAGAGAAGCTGCTGAGGAGGGAAGGAGCCAAGGAGATTTTGGGAGCCTCTGAGTGTGATCAGGGGCTCTGAGTGTGACCCCAGTTTATTTATGTGTGCAGCCATCAGAAATGCAGAGGCAGTTGCCAGGGAAGGCCTGGAATCCTTGCATCTCTAGCCTCATGGGACACCAACCCCTGATGCAGCTGAGAAAAGTATCAAGTGCACCGCAGTGCTCAGGCAAGACCTATAAAGTCATCCCAGCA
This sequence comes from Clamator glandarius, assembly GCA_033459285.1. Taxonomy (NCBI): domain Eukaryota; kingdom Metazoa; phylum Chordata; class Aves; order Cuculiformes; family Cuculidae; genus Clamator; species Clamator glandarius. The sequence goes on along the minus strand of JAUNZM010000269.1, from coordinate 2,030,034 downwards.
TCCCAAGATGCTGGATACTCAATTTCTTCTCCCAAGTAAAAAGCAATAGGACAAGAGGAAATGGCCTCATGTTGCACCAGGGGAGGTTTAATTGGGATATTAGGAAATACTTATTCACTTGAATAGTTGTCTGGACTTGGAACAGTCTGCTCAGGGAAGTGGTTGAGTCACCATCCCTGGAGGTATTTAAAAGCCATGTCCCAAAGCTTAGGGACATGGTTTAGTGATGGACTTGGCACTGTGAGGTTTACAGTTGGATTTGATGATCTTAACAGCCTTTTCCAACCTAAATAATTCCATGATTCTTAGATGATGGTCAGGGGATTGCCCGTTGCCAAGGCAGTCACCAAAGACTTGCTGCAGCTTCTCTCTCTGCCCAGGGGGTGCTCAACATGGACGGTTGCCCTTCCTGAGCATCCCTCCTTCCCTGCCCTCCTGTCCTCAGGCTGCAGGCTTGGATACCTTCACCTTCCCTGTGAGCCTCCTTGTTTCAGAGGCCCCAGGTCTTAAGGGTCATAGGGAGGGAAGGGGGGCTGTGCACCAGCCAGCATCAGATGTGACGTGGTGCTTCTGGGGCTTTCTCAGATGTCATCATCTTCTCTTTCGCAAGGCAGCAACACAGAATAATTGGCCCAAGGGAAGATTGTCTTTTTTCCAACTACCTTTGTGATGTGAAATGTGGCCCTTGGGTAGGCGTGGTGCTCTGATAATTGGAGGGCAAGCATGAATTCAGAGGCAAGAAGGAGGCACCTTACAACCTTCAGACCAGCGATGCTATTGAACTTAAGTCAGCCAAGCTTCAACCGCAGCAGCTGACAGTGTCTTTGGCCCCAGCTGTGGAGATCTGTGCTGGGGCAAGGAACAAATGAGATGTGTGAAGTGCTTGGTGGCTGCCAGCTGTTTGGTGACACTGTCCCCTTTTTGAAGAGTTCCTGCTCTTTGTAGCCTGTGTCACGAGCCCATGGTCCACCACAGGCATGGGCCAGCCAAAGCACTATGGTCACTTCCCAATTTGCCCCAAGCCGAGTCCTACTCCAGTTTGGACCATCCAGTTTGTGATTCTGTGATTCTGTGATTCTGTGATTCTGTGATTCTGTGATTCTGTGAAATCACCTGTTGATATGGACTCAGGACCTCCCCATACAGGGGACTGAGACAAAGTATGCCTGGAGAAGAAGAGGCTGAGAGGAGACCTCATTGCTCTCTACAACTACCTGAAAGGAGGTTGTGGAGAGGAGGGTGCTGGCCTCTTCTCTCAAGTGACAGGGGACAGGACGAGAGGGAATGGCCTCAAGCTGCACCAGGGGAGGTTTAGGCTGGACATTAGGAAAAAAATTTTCACAGAAAGGGTCATTGGACAATGTCAGAGGCTGCCCAGGGAGGGGGTTGTCACCTTCCCTGGAGGGGTTTAAGGGACGTGTGGACGAGGTGCTGAGGGACATGGTTTAGTGTCTGATAGGAATGGTTGGACTCAATGGTCCGGTGGGTCTCTTCCAACCTAGTTATTCTATGATTCTATGATTCTAAACCTCAGAAGAAAGAAGAGACCTCCAATACCTTTGGAGTACAGTCCACCTTTCAGAGGAGTTGACTTCAGCCAATCCAAATACCAGGAGACTTCCTAAATCCCAGGAACAGCCTGGCCACCCAACTGCCAAGGTCCCTGGGTGAGGACCACAAGGTCTGTGGACTTCAGAAATGGAGGAAGGAGACAGGAAGGCAGAGGATTCCTGCAACCCTACGTCAAACCCACATCCTGCTCCACCATCAAAGGAAGGTGGAGATACCACAGGCCTCCTCAGCTGAGCTCCTTCCATGAGGCTCAGAGCCCTGTTCACACCAGATAAAAACACCCACATTGTCTAAGCCAGAATATATTCTTCCCAAAGATCTCTGAGACTTCAGATCTGCATGCAAAACCCATCCTCTGGCTCAGCCCAGGTAGCTGTCTTTCCCTGGGTTTCCACGGACTGCAGTGCATCATAGAATCATAGCATAACCAGGTTGGAAGAGACCTTCCAGATCATCGAGTCCAACCATTCCAATTAATCACTAAACCATGCCCCTCAGCACCTTGTCCACCCGTTCCTTAAACCTCTCCAGGGAAGGTGACTCAACCACCTCTCTGGGCAGCCTCTGCCAGTGCCCAATGACCCTTTCCATGAAAAGATTTTTCCTAATGTCCAGCCTGACCCTCCCCTGATGGAGCATGAGGCCATTCCCTCTCATCCTGTCCCCTGTCACTTAGCAGAAGAGGCCAGCTCCCTCCTCTCCACAACCTCCTTTCAGGTAGTTATAGAGAGCAATGAGGTCTCCCCTCAGCCTCCTCTTCTCCAGGCTGAACACTCCCAGCTCTCTCAGCTGTTCCTCATAAGGCCTGTTCTCCAGCCCTTTCACCAGCTTCATTGCTCTTCTCTGGACTCGCTCCAGAGCCTCATCCCACCTTCCCTCTCAGCCTTCAGGGCAAAACAAAGTCTTCCAGGTTGCATGGTAGCTTGAACTCAAGGCCTCTCCTCAGAGGTTCTGCACAGCCTCCCAGACCTATGGAAGGTTTGGGGGACTCCTGTCTGCTGGAGGGGCGCAAGCCTGGAGCAGCCAGAGCCAAGAGGAGCTGCATATCCCTGCAGACCAGCACTGCTCTGCTTGTGGTTCCTGAAGGACACTTGGCAGCTCTGCTAGTGGCATGTGAGGTGCTGGGGGATGCGGAGAGCCAGGGCTGTACGATGGAGAAGGCAGCTGTGGAAACCAGTGCTGGTTCCTCCCTCCCAGACGCCCACAATCCCTGCATGTGTGCCCAGGCTGCCCATCTCCTTCTCACTGTTCAAACCCTCTGCTATTTCTCTCAGAGCCTGGGGATGGCATCACCTCCTCATTTTTTGGGGTGTGTGGAGAAGCTGGAGGCACACGGCTTTGTGGCATCCTCTGTACCAGGCGTGCTGGCCCTGCAGAGAGCAGGAGTGCATGGATAAGGGTTGTTTGGGTGGAGAACAAAGAGATGCTGCATTTAAATCCCAGCTCTTCACTCATTTTCAGCTTCAAGTAAGGGCTGGCCCCACAAAAAGTATAAATGCAGATTTCAGGAGAAGTGCAGCTGAATGTGAGGATTCAGAACACAAGAACAAAATGACCAAGGGCAAGGTTCTGCACCTGGGCCAGTACAATCCTAAGCACAACTACAGGTTGAGTGGTTGGGAGCAGAAAGACTGAGGAGAAAGAATTGGGGTGCCAGGGGTTGAGAAGCTCAAAAGGAGCCAGGAATGTCCTGGGCTGCATCCAAGGCTGTGGGACCACCAGGATGAGGGAGGAGATTCTGCCCCTCTGCTCTGCTCTGATGAGACCCCACCTGGAGCCCTGTGTCCAGTTCTGGAGTCCTCAGCACACGAAGGACATGGAGCTGTTGGAATGAGTGCAGAGGAGGCCACAGAGATGATGAGAGGGCTGGAGAAACTCTGCTATAAGGACAAGCTGAAGGAGTTGGGGTTGTTCACCTGGAGAGGAGAAGGCTCTGGGGAGACCTTAGAGCAGCTTCCAGTGCTGGAAGGCTAGGGAGAGACTCTTGATCAGGGAGTGCAGGGATAGGATGAGGGGAAGAGTTTTAAGCTGAAAGAGTGGAGATTGAGATGAGATCTTGGGGAGAAATATTTTGCTGTGAAGTTGGGGAGGCCCTGGCCCAGGTTGCCCAGAGCAGTGGTGGCTACCCCATCCCTGGAGGGGGTCAAGGCCAGGTTGGCTGTAGCTTTGAGTGACCTGATCCAGTGGAAGGTGTCCCTGCCTATGGCAGGGGTTGGAACTGAACAGGCTTTGAGGTCCCCTCCAACCCAAACCATTCCACAATTCTATCAAAAGCCCTGGAATATGGATGTCAATGAAAAAAAAACCAGCATCAGCCCACCGGGATCTTCCAGGCAGGGGATCTGAGAGAGAGCAAGGAGGGCAGGAAAGCTGCCAGCTCCCATGTGGGACTCTTAGCTTCACGGGAAGTGTTGGCAGTGCAGAGAAACACTGGACATGCCAGGAGAGGAGCAGGATTGCTGCACAAGTCCTCACACCCCAGAACATTGAAGAGAAGAAGAGCACATGGACCAGGCTGAACCTGGAGGGATAACAAGAGTGAGCAGGGTGTTGATGGGAAAGCAGAGGCTGCTGTGTGCAGGCAGAATGAAGAGCAGCTGCAGCGAGGAAAATGAAGAAGAGCTTCAGCTCACTGCTCAGCAGGAAAGAAGAACAAAGAGAGCAGGATGCAGGGAAGGCAGAGAAGTTTGGTTTTTTAGTTTTAATCTTCATAACTATCCAGGCAGGACCAGGTGGTGAATAGGACGTGAGCGAAGCAGCCAGAAGGGGAGAGATGAGATAGAGCAGCATTGTAGGTGGATGGGATGTGCTCAGGGTGGGATTCTGGAATGATGGAGAGAAGAAGAAGGAAGGAACTTGGACAGAAGAAGGAGAGGGCGTATCAGCCCATCATTACAGTGATATCAGACCAAAGTGGGGTGAATAAAGAAATAGTTTATGAACACTTGCACTAAGATTTGTGATCTCTTTTCAGAACTGATGGCCCAATAGAGGGAGAAGTGATTCTATAAGGTCTATCAATGCTTTGGGCTACCCTGCGTGTCCAAAGGGGACCCACAGCCCCAACATGAGTCCGTCTCAGGGAAGATCGTCCTCAGGCTTGTGGTGATCAGTGAAAAGCATTGCCACCACAAGACAAGCCATGTCCTCCCCTTCCCCACTTCTCAGACATCCTCCCTATCCTGGGCACATGTTTGCGTCCACACAAGTGCTCCTTGGGCTCATGAATGGGTATTTGATGTCGTTTTCCAGGCAGCTAGATGCCTGAATTGATCCAGGGCAGGGCTACCCCAACACTTGTGACAGCGAAGGGGTGTGAAAGGCTGGGAATGAGCAGCTGGGGACAGGGACCCGGCTATGTCTCCAGGAGGCATGGTTGGATTATGGCAGCTTAACACATTCATCAAAACCCACCCCCCTGTCAGGCTGCAGGAGTGGTTCAGGGGAGGTTGTTGGGGTTCTCCTCTGGATTCCTGGTGTGCGTTTTCACTCCTGATTTGGTTGGTGTGGCTCCAAATGCATGAGTAGCATCAGTGGGTTTGGGATTTGCAGGGTTGCAAGCCCTCAGGTTGCGAAAGGGGTTCCGGAGGAGACATTAGCTGTGTGAATACAGTGTGGGGACGGTGGCAGAGCCAGAGTGGATCTGGGCTCTGTGTGTGTAGAGGGGACAGGGTGAGGTCACAGGTACCTGCAGTGCCCAAAGCCAAACTGGACAAATCTAGACCTGGGCAGGTCTAATCCTGAAATCTTCCTTTTGTTCACTCAGCACTGATTTCAGCTGGATTTTTTGCTGTCAAGGAGTGGGGAGGGATCTGGTGCACACTCCGGAGCAGTAGGAAAGGAAAAGGCCCTAGGGGTGCTGATCAACAGTGGCTAAACGTGAGCCAGCAGTGGCCCAGGTGGCCAAGGAGGTCAACAGCCTCCTGGCTTGGATCAGCTGTGCTGTGGCCAGCAGGAGCAGGGAAGGGATGGTGCCCCTGGACTCAGCACTGGGAGGCCATACCTTGAATCCTGGGTTCAGTTTCGGGTCCCTCACTGTAAGAAAGATCTTGAACTGCTGGAGGGAGTCCAGAGAAGAGGAACAAGGCTGGTGAAGGGTCTGGAGAACAAATCTTGTGAGAGGTGGCTGAGGGGCCTGGGGCAGTTTAACCTGGAGAATGGCCACAAGTTGTGCCAGGACAGGTTTCGACTATTGTGGAGCTCTGTAGTGAAAATTTTGGTGACTCCTAGAGGTAACAAATGCCTGAGCACTCTCTTCCCAGGAGTAATCCCTGCCTGCAGGCAGCTCCTATTCCACTGCAGCAACATTCCCCCGAGGCTGTGTCCTGTGTGGTGGGGTGGGGTCAGGTCCATGTTGGGCTGTGACTAAGCGTCATGATGCCTGCTGCATCAGTACTTGGAAAAAAACTGCTGGATGCAAAAATATCCCCTCCTCAGCAACTGGGAGCAGAATGGAACTTGTGGAAATACCCTGCCCAGCACATCGGTGCTTAGGTGATGCAATTCAAGCCAAAGCCCTGAGCTGATATCGTTTCTGAGCCTCATCCTCACTGTGGCACTGAGAGCTGGGAGGCTCTGGCCCAGCTGCAGCCTAGGGTGGCTGCTGCCTGGTATGAGGAGCATGAGCAAGCAGCACTGGACTATATCCATGCACTTTGGCCTCACTGATTTCAGCCTCCCCACAGGGACATCATGGTTCTCAAATCTGTTCTTCTTCAGGAGCCAGCAGAGGCATCCAAGCATCCCTCTGTGATGGGCCCTGGGCTCTGACCACACCAGGATACTGCTTCTCCTGCCCAGCAGGTCTGACACTTGCCTGGTGTTCATCACCATGGTGCCACCTCTGCCCAGGCTCAGTGGAGTCACACATGAGGTCTAGTGCCACCAAGATGATTCTGAAAGCCCTTGAGCAAGAACTAACCCAGGAATGATTGTGTGAGAAAGGGATTTGAGCTGTTTTTGGTTACCAGAAAGCTGAATCCAGCAAAAGAAATATGAAGATCTCTAGCTCTGCATTTATTCTGCTATGCATTTGAGCTCCCATGGAGCTGCAATCAAGGCTTTGATATGGAAGAAAGGGAGGGCAAGACCTTTCCAGCAGCCATGGCAGATGAGGCAGTTTCAACTGATGTGAATGCAGGAAGTTCATTATCTCCAAAAGACTGTGGTATTCTGGAAACCAGCTGAGTGCTGGAGCTGGGGGGATTTATTTATGGCAGGTCTCTCAGTAGCTGTGACTCTGCCCAGCTACACCTTGGGGATCAGGTCACCATCTGCGCAGTATGCAAACATCTTCAGCCAGGACTAGCCTCACTCCAGCAGAGCAAATCTAAGACACAAAAGGAGGCACTTTCTTTTCACCTTTTTGCCTCCACCAGCCTCCTGGTGTTGCCACAAGGCTGGCTGTGCTTCCTTGAACCAACAGTACAGTTGATGCTTTTGGGTTTGAGATCACTTGCACCACAAAAGATGAGCTCAGATGGTTTGAGGCTCATGGCACCCCTGGCTGTCCCTGTCAGATGAAGATGCAGAGCTCTTGCTAAAACCCAGCCAGGAGAGGGGTCCTAGAGGTGTATGTACAGCAAATGCTGCATCACTGAGATTTATGTAGGAGCTCTGATTGCCTGGGCTGGTGCCATATCCCCAGTCCCACAGCCTGAACCAAGGACCACGTCTCCATCACTCCTGGGGAGGACATTAAGCTGAAGGCTGGTGACATCAAGGAGCTTGCTGCACATATACAAGGTTTCAGATGGCTTTTTAAAAGGGTTCATCTTCTTAAGGCTTCCTCTCCTCAGGCTAAGAACTCTTTTCAGAGGTCAGTCCCAGGGAGAATTTGGGCGACTGGGATCAATCCAGTGACCAGGCAGGTCCCAGGCCAAGTGAGAGCCTGAGGGGCTGCTCAAGGTGTCCAAATGGGATGTGTCTCGGTGAGCTGGTCCAGGTTCCCTGCATAGTCCATAGAGAGAAGCAGGAGATTCCAGAAGTTCATTCAGCCTTACGGGATCAGATGTGTTATGCCCTGGGAGTAGTCATCCCTCTCATGAAGCTGGATAATGATCCCGAAATGTACTCTTTGCAGACACAATCCAGAACCCAACTTGAACTGAAACAGGGAGAGATGCACCTGCCTTGGAGCAGACCTGTGAGCCTTCCCTGGTGTTTGGTGGGAATGTATTTTTTGAGCAATTTGGGTGGTAAAAAAGGAGCAGAAAACTATTCCTGAGAAAAATGCCTGCTGCTGCTTTTCTTTGCTATTGTGGCCAGATATGTGGGCCTGGGGACTAGCTCTCAAAGCTGGAGAACAGGCAACATCTGAAGGCAGGAAGCAGATCCAATCCTCCGCCTCCAGAGATTGCATCCTCCCCACCGCACAGCAAATGAGACCATTTTAACATGGTCGGATGACTGGAGCTCCTGCAGGGATGTCTGGACACTGAGTCATAGTTTGCTTCTTATTCCTGCTGCATCATCCTTATTTTTTGATTCATGGACCACTCTGTGCATGGAAGAGCGAACTGTCCTCTTTGATCTCTTTTACTTGCTACAAAGATTTGCTCATCAAATTAGGTCTTAAAATGGGAACATCCCTGGATACTTGTGTTGAATTGGTCTTCTCCACTTGGGAAGTGTTCCCTTCTTCTCTTATCCACCCAAATATCCAGCCTGTTCTTCTCTTGCACTGAGAGCTGGCAGCAATTATTCGCCATCTCCTTGCTTCACTGCTGTGTGCAAGCACCCTCCTTCTAAACAGGCTGGACCCCACCAGCACACGAACAAGCAGCTGGAGCACTAGGTGTGTCCGGAAGGTGTGGAATAACCCTTTCCAATGAAGACTACTGACCTGTTACATTAGTGGGCTCACCCATCTATTGCCTTTTTGGCAACCCAGCTAAATGAGAACAGAATACATTATTGTAAGAAAGGAATCGGACAAGTTACTGACCTGATAGTAGAGCTTGGCGCTCACAGAAACCCATCGGAACAACCAGGGGAGCCACAACCAACCTCTCCCACTGACACGAGCAAGGAGAGCAGGCAGCTCGGCTGGGAACCACACAGTGAAGTGGGATTTCAGGAGGCACTGCACAACTGATGCTGTCTGAGGATGGGTAACCCCTATGCTTGTGTGGTTCAGGTCTCACAGTATGAAAAATCCATGCAAAATCAAACACAAATTACCACATCCTGACTCTCTGTGCACTTGCCTTTGGGGTTATGAGTTTTTAAGGGGTTGTTCTTTAACCGGAGACTTCTGCTTTATGAAGGCTGAAGAACCTTACATAATCTCACACCTCCAGGAGATTAGGCTCTAGAAATCTCTCTATAAACACACAGGGACTTACCAGGAAAACAGGGAAATTTCTGGGAATGACAGCACTGTGCTGGTAAGGTTGGTGCTCCCAACTCACACTTCAGTGTATCCCCTGCGCTTGGAGGAAGCAGCAAGCAGCGACTGCCCTGCAGGAGCCCCAGGGCCAGGGTAGGGGCCCGAGCTGATGCTGGAAGATGAAGATCCCATGGCAAAAAGGTTCACCTGACCTAAATGATAGAGACAGAAGCAGGCAAAGATTTCCCATGGCTGCCTGGTAGCAGAGCAGAGCTGCCCCGGGCTTTCCCATTAGCCCATGCTGTCTCTCAGGTGTCTGGAAATGAGTGAATGCATTTAAGGGTGTGCTAGTTTGTAAGTGGAAAGTCTGGTGTTTGGAAACCACTTCTTGGGTCCTTTTCCTGCTGCTTCTCGCATTAGCCCCCAGGCCTAAGCCTCCTCCTCCCCCAAGCCACAGTGTGGGATGTGAGATGCCTTTCAGACTGGGGTGTAGGAACAGATGTCGGGACAAATCCATGTCAAGGAACCCCAGAAGAGGGAAAACATCTGCTCCAAGAGCAGAGCTCAACCTGCCCAAGTGTCACTGAGGTTCTCGGGGGAGATGGGCCTCTCTGACAGCCTTGGCTTTCTGAGGGTTAAGCTGAAATTCTGCTGTGCCAGATGACTCAGAGAAAAGGGAACAGGGGAGAAGAGTGGTGAGGGAGAGGCACCAGGCAGTGACTCAGGCTCCCCTACCTCTTCCTCCTTATTCATCAACACGTTTATCCTGCATTGCTATCAGCATCCCTTGCATTCACAGAATCACAGAATCACAGAATAACCAGGTTGGAAGAGATCCACCAGATCATTGAGTCCAACCATTCCTATTAATCACTAAACTATGTCCCTTAGCACCTCGTCCACTCGTGCCTTAAACACCTCCAGGGAAGGTGACTCAACCACACCATGGGGGAAGCTGGGATGGAAACAAGGCAGAGGAAGGGTACATTGTACAGAGAATCCATACCCTACACCATCCCCAGGAAGTCTGCTTGAGTTATCCCAGGGGAAGAGAACAGGGCAGGACTGGGACTGCACACTTGTTTAGTAAGTGCTCCCTCTCCTGGGCCCAAGCCACACTTTCAAAGAGAAAATTCAAGTGCCTTGGCAAACTTGGAGGTATCTTAGGCTGGACAGACTCCTGGAGCTGGACAGGGACCTTTCTGGGATCCAGACAGTCCCAGTTTGACACTGGCAAAGCTCCCCAACTCCAAAAAGCCCTGAGCCCTCAATGAAGATGTTGTGTGTGAATGCTCCCAAACTATCTGTGCCCATCAAGACACAGCACTGTGCTTTTCCTGGACAGAAGCTCAGCTTCTTGAGGATGGAGAAGCCCTGGCCCAGGTTGCCCAGAGCAATGGTGGCTGCACATCGTAGGAGGCGTTCAAAGCCAGGTTGGCTGGGGCTTGGAGCCCCTGATCCAGTGGGAGATGTCCCTGCCCATGGATGGAGGTGGAACTGGATGGACTTTGAGGTCCCTTCCAACACAAACCATTCTGTGTCCCCTGAGGACCTGAGGACTGGGTGCACTGGGGATGACTTGGGTAACATAGGAAAGGATTCATCCTTGGAGACATGAAAAAGCCCTGAGAAACACTGGTAGGGGGAGCCCCAAGTGATGTGCTGGCCCAGCCATGCTGGGGACCAGCATGGAGAGCCAAGAGCACATACAGCATCAACAAGGCTGGCATGGAGGAACTCAGAAAACAACATCAGGTCATGCATCCCCAGTAACGGACCCAGACAGACCCAACCACCCTGTCCAGGCTGCTTCTGGTATTGTTCCAGGAGAGGCTCAGCCCCACAGGCTACTTGGGGAACCATCCAGGTGAATCCACGGGAGCTGCTCTCCAGAGCATCTTCCCAGTGCCCCAGCAGTCATCACTGGCACCCAGGTAACAACTGGGCATCTCACACCACTCCTTCAGGAATTCACAGGTCTGTCCTCAGCCAGCTCACTGTCTCACACAGAAGATGACCCCCTTGAATAAAGTTGTAGGGACTCCTGGCCCTGAACAATGACACCAGGTGCCGTGATGCACGTGTTTTACGCTTGTCATCATGGCACTGTGGGGATGACAAGAAGCAATGTTGCAGGGTACTGTACAGATGGGGCACACAAAGGTCTCCAGTCCAAGTGGCTCTACTGTTTCCCCAAACAGGGGACGTGGAGGCAGGAGCTGAGGTAACTAACGCTGGGGAAGGCTGCTCAGTGAGCTGCTGCACCTGAGAGGCTGACACAAGAGGTTTGAGGTTGGCTCTGCTGTGCTGAGCTGCAGGCACTGCAGCTCCCCAGTGCCAACGCGCGGCAAGAACAGTCCCCAGGAAGGAGCTTCTCCTGGGCACAAGAGAGATGGGAGATCCCCAAGCCCCCCTGAGCCCTCTACCGTTTCATTGACCTATTGGGCTCAGCCAAACTTCTGCTGCTCAACAAGAACGAAACCCAGTGGTGACTTCCTCATTCATGGAATGTGAGAATCCACAGGTCTCCACAGGCAAGGGAAAATCCCAGGTATTTTATCATGGGCTGCACTTTCTGTCCTTGCTGCAGAAGGACAGCACCTCCTCAGGAACGACAAAATCGGATGAAGCTCAAGGGAGAGGGCAGCCCCCTCACTCTTCTACATGTTCAACCAGCAGGAAGATGCCTGATGGCATCAGTGGCTCCCTGGAGCCCGTCTGTCATCGTGTGAAAAGATGTCTTCCAACGGGGAAACCTCAGTCAGATGGGAATGTCAGCTAGCACTTGCCCTTGGAAATGTCTGTCTCCAATTATTCATAATGCTAATGAACTGTAATTGCTTGCAGTGCTGATCTGGTGCCCAGTGCCTGCCTCAAACTGTCTAAAACTGTATGGGGTTTTGTATTGCAGACAGCACGGTTCATGCATGGGAGGACAAGGACACATATGTCCCTGCAGCTCTGCTTGTGTGGAAGAGCAGCCAGTGCTGCTTCTCAGACAGACGCTGCCCCAGCTCTCCATCTACAGCAAGTATTTGAAATTCCTGTGTGCTGACACCTTCCTGGTGGCTCCTCATGAAGTTCCCATGCTCTGCAGCTCCCTCAGCCATGGGGATGCAAGACCTTTCCAGAGAGGATCTCTGCCTGCTGGAGGGAGGGCTGAGCCCTCTCACCTCACAGGTAGGCACTTGTCCGTGCCAGGGTCAGGAACTGCTCCAGAGTACCAGGTTTAGTCTGCCTGCCCTGTTGGGATGGGAACAGCCCACTGATGGCCTAGAGATGGACAGAGGGGAAGTCACTTTTCACTGATGGGATAGATTTGAGCCTCAGTAACAAAAGCCAGGCTTTCCCTTGGATAATTTCTCTCTGAATGAAGCCTTTTTCATGTAACAAATAATCCCTTCCTGGGCCATGCTTCCTCTTGCTGGTCCCAATTCCAGTGGGATCTGGTAGATCCCAGCTCTCCCTCATTTATGATGAGCCAGAGGTGACGTCTGTCTGAAAATGATTCCCCTGGTGCAAGTCAGGGCTGTTCCAGGAGAGACCCCTGCAGGGTCACACCCTTTGCCACCATGCCCTGGGAATTTCAGCTCCAGTGCTCACGGCTCATGTTTGTTGAGGGAGCCGGGGGCTGCTAGAAGCAAATGGCAGAGGGGATTTCTCCTGCGGAAGGAGCAGACTCCAAGGTCACCATCGGCTGTTGTTTTTTCCCCACTTGGCCCACAATTCCCACCTCTGGTTTAGGGCAATGACCCTAATACTGAAGATGCCAGCAAATAAAACTCTCTAAGACTTGTTTTGGAGGCCTAGAAAGCAAGCATCCTTTATCAGGCCTGGGCAACACAAGGGAGTGATCTCCCTCAGTCGGGTGCAGTGAGACAAAGGCTGGGGCAGAAGAGATTTCCCACTTACATGCATAAGTACAAATTTTCCCAGAAATCTTACACATATCCTATTACTTTCCAAAGTCTAATGATGAAAATTTGCAACAGTCAAAACTCTCACTAATTTGGAGCTGGCTCCAGATCTGCTTGGCCTTGGTTTTAAGATTGATGAAAACTCCAAGCAGAGGTGATCACAGAAGAAGAGACATCTGTTCAGCACACCGCACATTTAGTCTTGAGAAGAGGAGGCTGAGGGGAGACCTTATAGCTCTCTACAACTACCTGAAAGGAGGTTGTGGAGAGGAGGGAGCTGGGCTCTTCTCCCAAGTGATAGCGGACAGGACAAGGAGCAATGGCTTCAAACTCTGCCTGGAGAGGTTCAGGAAAAAAAAAAATCACATAAAGGGTCATTGGACACTGACGGAGGCTGCCCAGGGAGGGGCTTGAGTCTCCTTCCCTGGAGGGGTTTAAGGGACGGGTGGATGAGGTAATGAGGGACATGGTTTAGTGATTGATGGGAATGGTTGGACTTGGTGAACCTGGAGGCTTTTCCAACCTGGTGATTCTGTGATTCTGTGAGCAGCCTTCACACAATATCTTAGCATTTTCAAAATAAAAACAATGTCTGAGACACACTGTTTCAAAGAAAACACGCTGTCATAGGGACATTCTCTTTAGCTTTCAAAACCCACACCTACTTAGATGAAACTTACTTTAGCTTAAATCAAAATATTCCACTTTGAAATATCCCAGATATTGTATCAAACCTTGCTCCAATGCCAGTTTTTGGGGCAAAACAGAGAAATAAACACTGATTTTTAAGAATCAGTTAATTTGTAGAGGAGGGTAGAGCTCCCCTTGCTCACCCCCTCCCCCCCCTCCCCCCGGCTCCCTCAGCGGGGGGACACAGGGATCCCCCATTCCTGGGTCTGAGAGAGGAGCCGGAGCAGCTGCCCCGAGCTCTGCCGCTTCTGGGACACCGAGACCTTCCTGAAGGTCTTCAAGACTGGAGCGGAGCAGAGGTTCGGCACAGGAGGAGCCGGGGGAAGGGAGGGGAAGGGGCGGGGACCCGCAGGGTTCTGCCCCGAGCATCTTCAACGGCTCTTGGTAATCGGTGGGTCCCGAGCGTCCCCGGGGCGAGGACAGAGGTCCCGGAGGCAAATTCCGCCTCCCAGGCAGCCCGAGCCCTCGGGAGGACCCGGGCTCCATCCCCGCCGGGTTCTGGAGCGATGGCTGGAGAGAAGGACGAGAATCTGCTGACCCGTTTCGGTGTGCAGAACAGGCAGAACCTCCCGTCTTCGCTCAGGTGAGGCATCTTCTCCACCCACCTCCATCCCCTTGTCCTGTCTCCTTCCCTCCTTCCCAGCCCTGGTTACCCTCAAATCCTCCTGCAGCTCCCAGCCCCACTCCCCACGAGCCCCTCGCTGGGACAGGGGACGCCGCACTGCCAGGTGGGATCTGGGATGGCGTTAGGTCCCTCTGTCCCGTCACCCCACTCAGGACACCCCACTGAAAGGTGCCAGGGCACAGCCCCCCAGCGCCTGCTGAGCTGCTGGACGTTACCGTGAGGTACCGTTTCCCCTGGCAGAAAACTCCACCTGACAGAGGAGGACTCCCTGCCCTCATATAGTGAGCTCCAGAAGACGAAGAAAGAAGCTCAGCAGATGCAAAAGGCTCTGCAGGAGGCGAGAAAGGTGAGAAAGACTGGGGAGGGGTATGGTTGGGAGGTCTTGTAGTTTTTTGGAGGGTAAGAGCAGTCAGGGGACTGGTTGAGGATGTGAGCAGCCAGGACATGATCCCTCTGGTGCTGCCAGGATTTCAAGGAGAGGATGGAAGTCATAGCCCAGCGGTGGAGGGACCTCCACAACAAGCAGGCTCAGCTGAAAGCCTACATTGAAACATCTGAGAAGACTTTAAAGGTACATCATCCTTTGGTCAGCTTGACTGCCCTGAGCCATTCCACCACTTCCTCCCCTGGGGAGATGGTGTGAGGCCACCACATCTCTCCAAACCTTCTTGGAGCCTGGAGGTGTGAGGAACAGGATTGGTGGGGCATGGAGCTTTGTACCATGCATGTGGAAAGCCCTGGTAGGGTTTGGATGGGGGAGAGTGTTTGTCCTGTACCACGGTAATCTCCTGAGCATCCCACAGAAGGGTCTCAGCCTGTCCCCACTGTGGACCCCAGGTGTCTTCCAGGGACAGATCTCAGTAGATCTGAAAATCAGAGCGCCTTCCCAGTGTCTGTCTCCAAGACTGAAGGGTCAGTGCTAGAGGGGTGGTATCTCAGAGAATGAAAATGCCCCCAGAGATGCTCCAATCCTGGTCTCTCCCTCGTGAAGGCATCTCCTTCAAGCACTGCTGAGTGACGCAGCTCCATCTTCCCTTGCCCTTCTCTCCATCTGTGTGTGTGTGTGCTCATATGCGTGTGTGTGTGAATGGGGGAGACAACACCAGGAAAATGATGGAATGCAAATCCATGCTCTGAAGAAAGCCAGAGAAGAGAGAGAGATGAAGATGCAAAAGGAGAGTGAGCTTGTGAGAGCTGAGGAGAATCTGGAAGCCCTGAAAAAGCAGCGCCAGCAACTCAGTGACAAAGTGCAGAAATTCTGCATCTTCAAGAAATACCTGGAGGACGTGGTGAAGGTCTCACGGGTGAGCCTGGACATGAGAGAGAGAGACTGAGAGAGAGAGATATCATGGCTTCAAGGAGGGCCCCACATGGGTGTTAAACCTAGAGGTGATAAGGCAAGTCCAAGGAAATCCTGACACGTGGTCAGAGACCTCAGATGGGCTGGGAAGTGGCTCCCTGCAACCAAGGTGAGCCAAGGGGACCAGAGTTAGGGGAGGAGAGGCAGAAGGGGAGGTGAAGGCTTGAGAGAACCAGATTAAAACTGCTAGAAGGAGGAAAAGCACTGGGCTGAGGAGAACAGGGACCCCTTTGTGTCACTGTTTTGTGTCACACTGATGGTTTGGGAGGACTGAAAAGCTGCCCAGGAACAGGAATGCAGGCAGTGGTCAGAGAAGCTGTGCCCTCTCTCGAGGATGAGCAGGCACGCCCCCGTGCATCCCTCACTTTCCTGCAGTCACAACTGACCCCATCCCATGGCAAGCTAACTCAGTGCTAGTGGCTTCAGTTGTGCTTTATGTTTTCTTGAGCCCTACTCATTGGGGGAAGGTGTGCAACACCTCCCCTTGCTGGTGGCACTGACAGCTCTGGGCCTGCCGCACTGGGGTGTCATCACAAGGAACGTGGTGATGCTCACAAACCAACGGGGCAAGGGTTTGTCAAGAAGGGGAGATCTCTCGGCTGGAGGAGGGATTGTCCCTGGCCAGGGCAGGGTGCCAAACAGCGCAAGACTTGCAGTTGTGATGAGGGGAGGGCAGAGTGGGGACTAACACCAGGAGCTCTCTGCTGCAGTTTGAGGACATTCAGGAACTCATTGAACACTACAACACACTGTTGAGGATGCGCAAGGACCAGCTGCAGTCACAACAGGAGCACAAGGAAATGTCTGAGCAAGTCCAGATGCTCCTCAACCAGTACACGGCAGAGAAAGGAGCCGAGATCCAGCGGCTCAAAAATGAGCTGAAGGACCTCCAGCTACGTTTTGACCAGGCTCAAAAAGATGTCCTACAATGGGTGAGGAAACGGGATGTGGTTATTGGTAGATCTCCAAGGCCTGGCTGTGTCAGGACCAGCTGATGGCTCATCCCTAAGCCATGGAACGATGGCAAGGTGTAGTAGTAGCCTTTGTGATTGGAGGACATGCCTAATGGTGTCCTTCCAAGGGCTTGCAGAATGAAGAATGACAGA
Organism: Clamator glandarius; assembly: GCA_033459285.1. NCBI lineage: Eukaryota > Metazoa > Chordata > Aves > Cuculiformes > Cuculidae > Clamator > Clamator glandarius. The sequence continues at coordinate 2,013,434 of JAUNZM010000269.1, read as the reverse complement.
GCAGGTGACATCAGGGCTCAACAAAAAGCCCTCATAAAGCCACCATGATCTTTCCCTACTTGCTTAAACTCAGAGTCAAAAGAGGCTTTGGGGAGGTCTTCCTTGGCACAGGACCCACTCCACCACACGCCCACTGGGTCTGTCCAGCCTCTCACACTCATTTCCATTCATAGCTCCTTGCAGCTTTCTCCCTGCTATGGCACTTCAGTGGGGCACAGCTCATGGTCTTCCCTGTTGATGGCTCAGGGCACAGCTTGAAGCTGGTTCTGTTGGTATTTTATTGTTTGTGTTCATCCTTTGTCGAGCACCTGCCCAGCAGGGCTTTACCCCCTCTCCTCCCTCCCTATCAGTCCCAAAGTGACCAAGCTGGTGTTAAACCGGGCTGTGATAAGGCCCATCAAGGTGCATCCAGTGCTTGGTGTGCAGAAATGCCCTTAGCTCTGCTGGATTCTGCTTCCTTTACATGAGCAAGGAGCCTTGCCAAACCCCCTTATCGGATACTCCAGGCACCAGAAGCTGGGTCCCATCAGGCAAAGCTGAGGGGTACTTGAGTTGGGAAGGTGGCAGGGGCTGTGCTGCTCCCAGATATCAGCTGGACCTGACGTGGGGAGAGAAAATTGGGCCTGCAGGGAGGACACACCAGAGCAAGGACTGCAGGAGCTGGCAGGGAGAAGAGGAGGTTCCCGGGGAAAGGAGCAGCTGTGGTGGCTCCTGGCTCTGCTTCCACACACCAAGCTGAATCACCACCAGCTCTGGGCAAAACCAGGTTTGTCCTACCAAAACAGATGAATGTGGAAGTTAGGATCTCCAAGCGCCTCTCCTCTTCTCTCCTCAGGAAATTGCCTTGGCTGACATCCAGAACAAAACTATCAAAAAACACATGGAGCTGGGGACCATCAAGATGACCATCCTCAACCTCTTCCAGTGCCTCAGCATGTGGCTGAAAGCAGACCTGAAGGTGTCAAAAGATGACAGCCTCGAACAGCTGGACATGGTAGAGCTCAGCCACAGCCCTTCTCCCTGCCCCTAAAGAGAAGTAGGAATGACCCTCAGCTGACCAAAGGGCAAGGAGAGCCCAGAGAAGTCCATGTGCCCAACAGACACCTTCCTTTTCCCCTGGGCTCCGTCTTGGGCACGGGGAATGGGCAAAGGACATCAGGCAAACCTGTCTCATCCGAGGAGGCAGAGCAGTGTGTGGGGGTGTCCCTGGGGGGGCGAGAAGGAGTGGGAGCCAGGGCTGGGGAAGGGGTTTGCAGGTCAACCCATGGCCAAGGTTTGGTTCCATTGGCCTTTGCCCTCAACCCCAGCTCAGCCCCTAAAGCCCATTCTGGTGGTCCAGAGCCAGCAAGGCAAATGCCTTCTTCACCTACTCAGTTTGGTGGGTGCTATTTGCCCTCCCCAAGGGTGCCACTCCGTCTCCTGTCCCTATCCTTGCTCTGATCTCATGACTTCTCTCCTCCCCACCTCAGATCCAGCAGTTTATCCAACACTTCGCAGAACTCTCTCCGAAGGAGAAACAGAAGGACAGGTGGAATCTCCAGGGAGCAGATCTGCCTAGTGAGCAGTGAGGGACAGCCCAGCAGGACCTGCTCTGCCCACAAAGGCTCAGCAGGGTGGGAAGGGAGAGAGGAGGACAGGGGGCCCTGCAGAGATCGCAGACCCCACCGCAGGTTACACTAATGAAGCTTCATACCTTTCTGGCTCCTCTGTCCTGCATGGCTGCTGACACCTTTTATTCTATTAAAAATAATCAAATATTCTAAGATGTCCCTGTAATCCCCGACTTTGCTTCTTCCTTTGCCTTCAACATTTTTATCTGAGGGCTGTCCATTTGTGCTCTTGTTTTGTGGCACAGCACCAGGCCTCCCCAAGGACAGATCTGGGGATGTTGCCTGAGGTCCTGGTCTGTGGTCCAGGTTCAATGGGACCCTCCACCCCTAGCGGGGCTCCCGGTTCTGATGTGATGGGAGGAGATGCAGCAGTAGGTACTGCCCCCTTTCCACCCACTGGGGTGCCTGGGCTGGACCCTCCTGAAGGAGCCACCGCACACACAGGAGAGACCCTGACATGTGCTGGTGGGGCAGGGACAGGCCTGATAGAAGAAATTCCACTTAATGGGACCAGCCTGGACCACGTAGCCTGGAAGCAGCGACCACATGTTCCCGAGGAACTGCTGCTGCCATGGATGTGGGGATTCTTTCTTTTTCCTCTCTCTCTCTCTCTCTCTCTCTCCCCGCCACCCCATTACCTTCCTGTTCCTGACTGGTATCGCGGCATGTGATCCGAGTGATCCTGGCTGTGTTCAGGGACTGGATTGTGATCTGAACAGATTGGAATCTGTTTTCTGCAACTTTGAGATGTTGCACCCCCTTATCTCAGCTGTGCACCTGAGTCTTTTGGTCTGCTTGTTTTTGTCGGAGCGAGAATAAACATTACGTTTGATTTTCACCCTGAGAGTGACCTGTCAGCCTCCGGATCCCTGCACAGATAAAACGACCCCCTCCCACTCCATGTTTCAACTGGACAAAAGAGGCTCAGATGAGTGTGGGGCTCATGGATCTGGAACGTGACATCCTAACACCTCCTTGCAGCAGGCTGGGAGCCCCAACTGACTTTTGCAAAGAGCCAAATCACAGGAACCCACATTAAAGTCCTGTTTGAGTCACAGTGAAGCCAGAGCTGCGCCCTGGTCTCTGCTCTGCTTGGTGTGCACCTATGCAGACTTTGAACCAAGGAGCGCAGGGTGCAAGGAAAAAAGAGACTGGGAGCAGAAGCAGCAGAGAGGAGCCCAGGATTGCCCACGGGGTGAATTGCAGAGCTGAAAAGAGGTGGGTTTCTCACCCACTGCCCATCCAGAAGGAGGGGGCAATAGGTTGCTTCATCAACAGAGTGGAGCAGGGCTTAGGGACAGGAGCTGAGAGCTGGAGGGATGCTCAGGTAGATAAGAGGGACCGAAAGAGATGAGGTAAGGTTAAGTGGGAGGCTTTTCCTTTTCTTTGATTGAAACCCTGCATGAGGGCTAGGGTTCCACAGTGATCCCTTGCATGAGAAGGACTCCCCACAAATCCCATAGTGGAGGCAAACCCGGCCCCTTGCCATGCACCGGGCTCCTTCCTCAGCAAGCAGCCACCTTCAGCCTGGCTGTACTCCCCATGACTGGGTCTGCGGAGGTGGCCTTGAGAAAGCAGGAGATGCAGGGCACTGCAGGACAGTGAAAATTTAGACAGGCACTGGCTGCTGCAGCCTGTGAAATGCACATCACCCTTCCTTTGCTTTTCCCCCAGGGAGCTGGAAAGCAAGGAAACCTCCTCATCTACGCTAAGGTAAAGCCAGCCAAGGCATCCCCAGACTGGTGGAAAGACAAGCTCTGCTCTCCTCACTTGGAAGATGCCAGCTGGAGCTGTGCTGGTCCTGAAGTTCTGCCCAGAGTGGGCACCATCAGGGATGCCAGGGTTTCCCACCCCATCCATCCACCATGCTCCCATGCTCCTGCCTGCAGGAGCCAGTTTGCTCGCACAGGCACCTCAGCACCAGCAGAGGAGATGGCAAGACCCACTGCCCAAGGGCAGTGTGCAGAGCATCACAAAGATACAGTTCCTACCAGTCCAATTTGCTTTCTTGGCCTGGGTGAAGCAAAACCAATGTGTCATGATACCATGGGATATCGAAGTGAAGATTAGAATTACCTCATCAGGTACCAGGGTTTCTGTTATGTGACGCTGTGTATGATGAACAAGCTTTTTGTGTTAACAGCTTGCCTTCTTCTTGGGGAACTGCAAGGTCTGAGTGTGTTTGCATTGAGTTTTTGGGTTTGGGTGGAGTTCTAGAATAACTTTTGGTAAGATTTCTTTCTCTTGGCACAGAGGAGAGTTGACTAAAGTGTTGGTTGAATCTGCAGACTGTTTTGCCTCTTGTTGATGGAAAATCCTTAGCACATCAAAAAGAGCACGTGGGTGCCCGGGCTGCCTGGTCCACTCTCAGCAGTCACTGGCACAAAAGCATGTCACATCTGTGAGTGACTGTGAACTTCCCTGGTCCTACACAGCTGCAGAGAGCCAGCAAAGCACAGTCTGTCTTGCCCCGCTGCCCCTACTCAGCCCATCTCCCACCTCCTTGTCTTCCTCAGCTTGTCCACCATGAAGTGCTTGCATGCTCGCATGCTCTCTAATCAGCCATCCCAGTGACAGATAACAGCACAAACCATGAGACCCTCCAGTTTGCTCTTCCTCCTGGGGGTGGGATACGGGAGGGGAAGAGCTGGGGTACCAAGAGAAGAGATGGTGCAGCTAGACCCCCTTCAGTGCTCCACTAAGCAGTGCTGCATGTAGAAGACCTTTGATGTACCACAACCCTCTCTAAACAGCACCTCTGAGGATCGGTGAGGACAGAAGGCTGATGTCAGGGAACAAATATATCAAAACAACTCAGGGCTCTGAGCATTAGAAGTTATTAACCCAAGGCAGTTTCTTGCCCTTCCAAAGATTTTTCAGCCTGGCCCAAAATTGAAATATGAAGCCAACAGCCAGAAAGGGCATTGCTCCTGCAATACCAGGCAACTCCAAAATCCAGCCTGATTGTTCAGGATTTTCATTTCTATTCCACTTAAACCACCCTGCTGTGACACAGCCTGAGACATCTCTCTGCAAAGGTCCTAGGCAGGGAAGAATACCTACGAACCAAGCTTCCAACAGACATTTATTTATTTGGATGGAAATCAATGCACATGAAACAGAGTCGCTCAGGTGTGCTGTGCACCTTTGCCATCAGTTCAGATACAGGCCAAACAGTATCCTATGATCAGGACAGTAGCCTGCCTCCTTCTCCAAGACCAACCATACCAACACTGCCAGCAAACACTGAACAAAACAGTCCAGGACCTTGCCCATCTCCCCCTGCCATCATCCCAGTTTGCCCAGCAGGATAAGTCTGGGTCCTAAGGCCCCGTAGGGAGGAGGTACGATGAATTTTGGGTGCAAGTTTTAAAACAAGGGCCCTTCCTTGACTTTGGTTCCCTCTCAATCTAACCAAACTGCTCATTTATTCAGCCTTCCCAAGAAGATCCTGGGAAAGGCAAAGATGGTGAGGAGGGTCTTCTAGGTCTTGAGCCCTTGGTCTGTGTGGATCAAAGCAAACATCTTTATTGCACTGGATGCGTGACTGCAGAGTGACCAAGAAAAGCAGCCACTGAACACATTCTGGAAAAGCAGGGAGTGAGAATGGCCCAGTCTGTCCCATCAGCTTCAGTATGGATGCTACTGATGATGGCCTGTCACCCCTTGTGGGTGACCAGCCACTGATGTGTACAACACTTAATTACATAGGGTTGGTGAAGAAGAGAGGAGCTCTCCATGACATAATTCACCTCTGTGATTTAGAGGGTGCTCTGTCCAACCCACAGCAAAGCCTTCCTCAAGCAAGGAGAGCACCAGGAACTGGCAGGTTGTGGCTATAGGAAGCTGTAGGACATTACCAATAAGCATCACAAAGGAAGCAGGAGTCAGACTGAGATCATTGAAGTCAACTCAGAGATGAGACGAACCAAAGCAGGGTCAACTCTGCTAGAGACGACCAAGTGCTGTGTCAGCCCATTAGTGCCTTGCACCCTGGTCTATGAGTGTGCAGAGGGACTGGTTTAGTTTGTAGATTTTTCTGGCTGCTAGTAAGAACCATATGAGGAGATTGTTCAGGAATGACCAGTGAGTGGAAACCGCCTTGCAAAGAAGAGAGAACAGGTTCCGACACACTGGGTTTTCAGGCAGTGCTGATAAAAATATCCAGGAGGATCTAGGACTTACTTATGGCATTGCACAGGGGAGGATCCCACCTGCATTGTGCTTTATAAGGGTGAATGTGCTACCAGGTACCATGGAAAGAGTCAGATAGGTTGTGACGATCTCACTCGCATGGACACACCCAACAGTGACCCAGACAGGAACACCATTTCAAGACCTTACAGCAAGATGCAGCAGGACTGAAGAATCAGCACTTTGGCTGGATAGCAACCAGAGCTCTTGGCTAATCACCCAAATGAAAGCCCACCTCACCACACTCAGTGAAACCATAACATCCTACAGGATATAAGTACAAGCTAGGTGGATGCAAGAGGCCTTTACGCTTAACAAGAAAGAGAGCCTCTGCCCTGCCACAATGACCATTACTAGCTCTGGCTGTACCAGCTCAATGTGGGTGGACACTCAGAAAGGACAACAGGAACTGAGACACTGGGTGACCGCAGGGCGCCATCAGTCTTTTGCACAGGATTTTACATCCAGCTCTTGGTGCCAAGCCCAGAGACATTGCTGGGGCACTGGAGGGCAGGACTGGATGCCCTCTTGGCAGTGAGAATGTCTCTCACCTGCTGTCTCCATCTTCTGCTACTTGTCCAGTCTACTGTTTGGTTTCATTTCCCTCTGTATGTCACCCTCTCCTTATGAATTTTTCTCCTTTTCTCTTCCGCTCTAATTTTCTCATTTTTCTTAGTGAGGTGAAGAAAGTAACTCATCTGCCCACATTTCAACACACCAGGTCTGTGTTCAGGTCATAACTTCACAAGAAGTAGCCCGTCATTCAGGTGACTCTGAGGACTGCCCAGTGTTTTGCTCAGCTCTACCCAGAGCACTTTGTTATAAAAATGGTGCAAACGCAATGAAACCCAGACCAAAGACATTTCCCACCAAGAGTCCTCAGGAAGCATCTCATAGAGACTCACAAGGTGGTGCAAGGCTGAGGATGAGATATCATCCATGGCCATGGCATGTCTTGGATGGTGGAGCGCAATGTTTCTCCAGACAGCTCTCAGTGCTTCTTTTATTCTTCTGTCCTCTTTGTCACGGACTTGCTTGCTGCTGCTGCACACAACTCTTCCAAGCTGAGCTCAGGCTGGATTCAGTGTTTGTTAATGTCGTGGAGGAGATGATAGTTGATGCGGCACCAAGGACACATGCCATTATTCAAGCTTGCAGCAGCCTGCTTGGGAAATGTCTTTGGTGGTGGCACCACAGTGGAAAGCATGAACAATGGCAGGGGGTTGAAAGTCTCAGAGGAGAGCAGATTGTAGTCTCTGGCTGGACACCTGGGGAGGGAAGGCAAGAGATAGGAAACCGTAGGTTGCAACCATGGTATTCTCTTGGTGCCTCCCTTCTCCAATGGCTAGAGAGCCAACCCTGCTTTATAGAATGCCTAATGCTAATGATACTAACTCCTGGGTGTTAGACCACCTGCCACAATGCAAGTCTTTAGCAATATTAAGATGTATCCTCCTCCAGGGACTACAACTCACTGAACATCCATTATCATCATCTTCCTCTTACCCAGTGCTTGTCACACATGCTTTCAGTTGGGACGTAGCACTCAGCTTTGACCATGCTCATCACTACTGTGTGAAGCTCAGGCATGAAGGAACTTGGGAGATCAGAGGGCAGGTGTTTTCACCTCCTTGCCATGACCACTGATGCTTCCCTTCCAGCTCAACTCTCAGGACTTGGTGGGGCTCTGGCACTTCTCCCCGGTGGCAGCCCCTCAGAGCACGGCTGCAGCCTGGTGGTCCCTCATGCCACATGCCTGCAGCACCTGGAGCTGTGTGTGTCCCAGACATCAGCACTCACCCACCCCACACAGGCACGTGGCCATTTTAGCATCCCAAGGAAGCCCCTCTTGCCTGGTGCATCTTCCTAGGACGCATACGCTACCATGGTCATGTCCTGTGCAGAGGGGCCGTAGGATGGCCTACATGATGGAGCAGGTGAAGCCACAGCATTCCTTGAGCAAGGTGAGCCCCGTTTTGGTCATGTATGGTGCGGAGGTTTGCTGCCCTCTGGAAGTCATTTTCTTCTCTTTGAGAGGAGCTACGGAAAGAGGAATTGGTGTCTGCCTGCTGATAAGGGCACAAGTCCATTGCTGCTTCTTAGAGCTCCTTTCAGGGCTAAGATCCACAGCTGGGCATGAGCCTCGCATCCAGGAGGCACATCACCATGTTGTGCTTCATGGGTGTCCACAAGCAGGACACAGGACAGGGACCCTGGGCTGGAAATGCCTCCCACCACGCTGGGGGGGTGTTCCTTCAGCAATGGTGAAAGCACAGGGAAGATGGTGGCCAGTCAACAGAGGCCATGAAGAGAGGAAGACTGGGTGGATACCACAACTTGTGACCTTAGGCAATGGTGGGATGAAAAATAAGGACCTGGTTGGAAAGGGTCAGATGAAGTACATCAGCCATAAAAGGACAACTACCCATCCCCATTCTCATAGGAAATGGTAGTTGCAAAATGTCAGGAGAGAAATGGAAGCAGAATTCAGAATCCCCCAATGGGTTCTCAAGCACCAGCATCCCCTGGCTGCCATTTCCTGATACCTTAAGATGGTCTCCAGGTAAGCTAGCCCCATGCAAAGCAATGAAATCTTGAAGACAGAGTGCTTAGGAAAGGGCAGAAGCTACCAGGGAGGTTCAATGCAAGGAATAAAACTCATCAACCACTTACTTGCTTTCTGGAGGTAGCTTTTGGAGAGCTTGCTTTGCAGGAACTCTGCCATTTCCTTGTCTTCTTCCCTCTCCCTGTAAAAAAGAGATTGGTTACCACTCAGGAAAGGAGCAGCAAGGCATCCAGAAGCATCTGACAAGGCATGACACGGATCAGAGAACAGGCTAATCTGTCCTCAGTGCAAGGTTGCACCCAGCTACCTGAGCCTCTCAAACTCCACATCGTCCACCAGGAAATCCCGTGTTTCCACCAGCTTGTGTATCTGCTGTACAAGCTCTTCTTCCTTCTGCTTCTCCTCATTGGACTTCTCATTCTCTGCAGCACATGGAACACATTTAAAACACCAACAGAGTCCAACCCACCCATGCCAAGGCCAAGATTGCTCTGCTTCTGGCCCACCCAGGAGCGAATGTGACACTGGGGGTAAAAGCCAACTCAAAGTAAGCTCTTGGAGCTGGTAAACAAGCAGCAACCTCATCCCAAACCATCTTGGCTGGGAGGAGACAGGTCTGGTGTCATAAAACTTTGAACTTTTAGCCTCACCCCAAAACTTCATGGGGCTAAGCACTGCAAAATCAAACTGTGAGCTTTGCAGAGCAGACAATAGGCTTCTCAACACGGTGACCTCTCTGGTGGGAAACCACCATCATTCCCCCGGGCCCTTCAGTGCTGAACAGGCTGGGTACCTGCTCCCAGTGATCTCAGAAATGTCAGACTGACAGAACTCACAAGGAGCCGTGGGGCTTTCTCTTGCCCATTGCTCTGATGGTGGGAAGTGATTGACCAGGGAAGTGATTCTAACCCCACACTCAGCACTGGTGAGGCTGCACCTCGAATCCTGTGCTCAGTTTGGGACCCCTCACTACAAAAAGACATCGAAGTCCTGTGGTGCATCCAAAGAAGAGCAATGAAGCTGATGAAGGGGCCAGAGAACAAATCGTACGAGCAGCAGCTGATGGAGCTGGGGTTGTTTAGCCTGGAGAAGAAGAGGCTGAGGGGAGTCCTCATTGCTCTCTACAACTGCCTGAAAGGAAGTGCCCACCCCAGGACAAGGATGACCACAAGCGTCTGATAGGCTGTTTTGAATGTGTTAGTCTTTGTTAGAATCATAGAACCATAGAATGGTTTGGGTTGGGAGGGTCCTCAAAGCCCATTCAGTTCCAACCCCTGCCATAAGCAGGGACACCTCCCACTGGATCAGGTCACTCAAAGCTCCATCCAACCTGGCCTTGAACATGTCCAGGGATGGGGCAGCCACCACTGCTCTGGGCAACCTGGGCCAGGGCCTCCCCACTCTCACAGGAGAACAGTCCTTCCTAAGATCTCATCTCAATCTCCCCTCTTTCAGCTGAAAACAATCCTCTCATCCTATCCTTGCACTCCCCGATCAAGAGCCCCTCCCCAGCTTTCTTGAAACTCCTGTCAGTGCTGGAGGGCTGTCAGCTGAACCCCCAGACTGACCCACTGTGAGCACAGCAGGATTCACTCCTGCCACTTATCTTTGGGCAGTGAGGTATCAAAGGCCTGGGAAGTTTTCCCATCACTACGAAGTCCTGGTTTATATAAACTGGTACACAGTGCTTAGTAGGATTCATGAAGATGATAGAGGTTGGGCTAAGGGTTGTTAAATGTAAATGGAGAGCTATCTTTGGTGGAAGCTATGACTGTCTGAGCTGTAGGTATTTAATCCCTTTTCTCAATTCAAAAGCCAGCTCCAAAATCAATCCAGCAGAGAATGGATCAATCTCCAGTCCTAAATAAAAATGCAGCAAAATTCACATTATGGAGTAAACCCCGTAGGCTCGGTCTCAGCAGTCGCTTAAACTATGTATTGATTTGTAGTTTAAAGTCTGCTATCTATCGATCAGAGGTGATGCTGCATGGGTCTGAGTAGGAGGAACTGTTCATTATCATCACACTAGCTCTGGCTCGGGGTGCCCAGAGCAGTGGTGGCTGCCCCATCCCTGGAGGTGTTCAAGGCCAGGTTGGATGAGGCTCTGAGTGGGAGGTGTCTGCCCATGGCAGGGGGTGGAACTGAATGGGCTTGAGGTCCCTTCAATCCAAACCATTCCATGAATCTATGTTGTTAGAAACATCCCCAGCAAAAAAAGCTTTCTCCTGCAATTTTGGTCTTGGGCGGAGAGTGAGCTTCCTGGCAGAGAAAGCTGAACTGTACTGAGGTCTGAGCCACAGCCACTGGTGTCCTACCATGAAGACTTAAAGCAAAGTCACCTGGCTGTGGGCACCATCTCTGCAGCAGCTCTTGCCTGCCTGTTGGGAACAGGAACACTTTACAGAGTCATTTGGGTGCCTTACAAGTCAGAACCTTCAGGCTGTGCACAACCACACCAGCTATTTGGAGTTCCTTAACAATCTGCATTTCTTAAGGTCAGAGTTAACATATCCAGTGTATAAACACGGCACTTCTTTTCCCAACGTGCTGATGTCAGAGACCATCACAACCACAATATCTCTCTGAATTATTAGAGTTACCTTACTCTGGTGGGATTTCAAGCCACAGGTCTGGCTGAGCTGTGAGTAAGCACTGATGTGTCCAAATTATCCAAACTGAAGTTCAACACCCACTGTTATGAATGGTCTGTTGCAACAGCCTCACAACATCAGCGATTTGCAGGATTTTTCCAGCACAGTCTGATTTGAGCCAAGATATGAAGAAGGCAAAAAGAGCATCCCTGGCAGAAGCAGCATTTCTGCTCTCAGGGCTAGGAATGAAAGACCAAAGCAGATCAAGGAAAACCAACCCCATCTCTCCAGCTTCAGAAAAGGCCAGGTTTATCTCTGGTCCTGAGTCATCATTTAGGTCAAATCTTTTTTTATGAGCAAGAAAGTGTTTGAATTAAAAGCCCACATCAGATTCAGGGCTACATGTGGCAAGTAGCTCCCATTGTTTTATGGCAGAATCCTCCCACCCCCTGTCTGGCTGCAGCCAGGTTGTATTAAACCGATCAAGACCTGCATGTCAAGCAGCAGTTGGGCTCTAACTACATGCTGAAGATTCACAAGCTCACACATAGCACAATGAGGGGGTCAAGGTTTTTTGCCACTCCTGGCTTTCAGACAACCTTGGGTGGAGAGCAGGTGTGCACAGCTAGTGTCCTGCCTGCATCCTGGCATCACCCCCTGCTCATTAGTCCTAGTGAGTGCAGCATCTTCAGAGACACTTCTGGTGGAAATAACTGAGATCCAAAACTTAATACTTGGATGCGTCTAGATAGTAATGGAATCATAGAATGGTTGGGTTGGAAGGGGCCTCAAAACCCATCCATTTCCACACCACTGCCATGGGCAGGGACACCTCCCACTGCATCAGGGGCTCCAAGCCCCATCCAACCTGGCCTTGAACACCTCCAGGGATGGGGCAGCCACCACTTCCCTGGGCAACCTGGGCCAGGGCCTCCCCATCCTCACAGCAAAACATATCTTCCTAAGATCTCATCTCAATCACTCTCTTTCAGCTCAAAGCTGCTCCCCTCGTCCTATCCCTGCACTCCTTTAGCAAGAGCCCCTCCCCTGGTTGGCTTTCTGGGCTGCAAGCACACATTGCCGGCTCATGTTGAGCTTCTCACCAACCAGCATCCCAAGTCCTTCTCCCTAGGGCTGCTCCCAATCCATCCTCTGCCCACCCTATATTTGTGCTTGGCATTGCCCCAACCCATGCAAAGGGATAAGCCTCCTGTCTGATTCCAAAAACCACACAAAAGTCCTTATTGGAGGCTGAATGGGGATGCCCTAGGAGGAGGCACAGCCTGAAGAACACTGGTGGACACAGCTTACGGGGAAGCTTTTCGTACTCAGAGTCATTCAAATCCTGAGCTGCTTGGCATGTGCTTTCGTTTCAGTATTTTCTGAGAGGGATCCTTTAGAGAAACAAGTTTTGGCTTTTCCTGGACTGTGAAGGGACAAGAGTGGCTCTGGCTGTGACAGGTTCATGGAACATTACTGGTCACAGTCAGGAAGGGGACAAAAGCAGGACTTCATCCCACCTGAACCTTTCACATATGCTGCCCTGGACTGTTTGCCTCTTTTCAACATCCTGAATGATGGATTCACCCAAATCAGTGACACCACTGACCTGACATCCCCTGAGCACCCATTCTGCCCTGGCTGCAACCAGGAATCCTGCCCTGGCAGGTGCCATCTGCCCCATTGCTGACACACATTTCTGATGTGGCCACAGCAAGAAATTACTGCTTTTCATGTAGTTGAGACCTCTGAAGGCACGTCTCCTCCTGCTGCTTCCAAAGGCATTCACTGCCACCTAACTCAGCTCCTGTGGTCCCCTCACACCAGACCAATGTTCTTCCTCAAAGCACTCCTATTGCTTCTCTTTTTCTTTTTCCCTCTGCCCTTCAACCCAGCCCTGGCAGCACTGAAAGCAGCAAAGCTCCCAGAAAAGATCTGAGGTAAGACCCAAGGAGCCACGCTTCTTGATGCTCACACGCTGCCTACAGCAGCAGCATCCTTGGGAGCATCCCTGGGGTGGGAGCTGCTCAAGAGCTGCTTGTATTTCATGGAAACGTTGCTGCTGATTGCAGCGGCAGCATGTAGCTCTCTGAAGCTTTACAAAGCCTTACCTGGAAGGGCTATGAGTTTTTGAAGCTCCTCTTTCAGATGGCTGATTTCTTTGCAAAGCTGAATGTCATCCATCCTGCAAAGACACAAATGACACCATTGAGGGAAAGACTGGGAGAGAAAAGGTTCAAAACTTCCTGAGTAACACCTAGCCAACACTTGAAGGTGATGCACTCAGTGCCCATGGTAGGAAGCACAGATTTACCTGATTTCTCATGGGAAACAGCAGCCTCCTTAATCTTGGAGCCTTTGTTAGAGCTACAAGGGTTTTGTCACTGGTTGTTGAGAAAGGAAAAGTCTCATTGTGCTCATGACAATGAAGCCTTACTAAAACCTGGCACATACTCCACAAAATAGCACATGTGCTTTGCCTTCTCCCAGAAATAATCCTCAAACAGTAAAATCCAAACCCAAAAGGAAGCTACTGCTGCATAAAAAGAGCTGATGTTTTTACACTGCCTTTCTGCAGAATTAAGATAGAAACATGAAACACAACATGGGGGGAAAATGTGCAAACTTTGCAGGTGTCCTCTGAGAAAGAAGCTCATTTCAGCAGGAGGAAAGGAGGCTGCCGAAGCCCCAGGCAATGACATCATCTCTGACTCAAACCATATGACAGCAGCAAGGTCCTTATCAGGATGAGCTCAACTCAAACATCAGCAGCAGCTGCTGATGGAACAGATCGGGGATGCACGGCCTTGTCTGTGCTGAAGGCAACTGGATGATGTCTCAGAAGTACCACAGATACTCAGCCCCTCCATGGGTGCATCAGCTCAAGTGCTGCGCACTTCTCAGTGGAGCTGGCAGAGAAGACTTAACCCGATTTATTGATTGATTGATTGGTTGTCCCCTTGTCCCCAGGACAGTGGCGGTTTGGTGCTGGTCCTCCATACTCAACTTTCTGATACAGATGTTGGACCCAAACAGGCAGCTCTTCCGGGCAGAACTGTGGCTGGGCAATGCAAGCATGAAGAACTCCAACAGAGCCTGGGTGCACTGGGGATGACTTGGGTAACATGGGAAAGGATTCATCCTTGGAAACATGAAAAAGCCCTGAGAAACACTGGTAGGGGGAGCCCCAAGTGATGTGCTGGCCCAGCCATGCTGGGGACCAGCATGGAGAGCCAAGAGCACATACAGCATCAATAAGGCTGGCATGGAGGAACTCAGAAAACAACATCAGGTCATGCATCCCCAGTAACGGACCCAGACAGACCCAACCACCCTGTCCAGGCTGCTTCTGGTATTGTTCCAGGAGAGGCTCAGCCCCACAGGCTACTTGGGGAACCATCCAGGTGAATCCACGGGAGCTGCTCTCCAGAGCATCTTCCCAGTGCCCCAGCAGTCATCACTGGCACCCAGGTAACAACTGGGCATCTCACACCACTCCTTCAGGAATTCACAGGTCTGTCCTCAGCCAGCTCACTGTCTCACACAGAAGATGACCCCCTTGAATAAAGTTGTAGGGACTCCTGGCCCTGAACAATGACACCAGGTGCCGTGATGCACGTGTTTTATGCTTGTCATCATGGCACTGTGGGGATGACAAGAAGCGATGGTGCAGGGGGGCACACAAAGGTCTCCAATCCAAGTGGCTCTACTGTTTCCCCAAACAGGGGAGGTGGAGGCAGGAGCTGAGGTAACTAATGCTGGGGAAGGCTGCTCAGTGGGCTGCTGCACCTGAGAGGCTGACACAAGAGGTTTGAGGTTGGCTCTGCTGTGCTGAGCTGCAGGCACTGCAGCTCCCCAGTGCCAACGCGCGGCAAGAACAGTCCCCAGGAAGGAGCTTCTCCTGGGCACAAGAGAGATGGGAGATCCCCAAGCCCCCCTGAGCCCTCTACCGTTTCATTGACCTATTGGGCTCAGCCAAACTTCTGCTGCTCAACAAGAATGAAACCCAGTGGTGACTTCCTCATTCATGGAATGTGAGAAACCACAGGTCTCCACAGGCAAGGAGCCAGCAAAGAGCCATTTCCTTGGCATTAAGGCACCCAGGAACTGAAGGCTCTGATGAGGGATTTTGGCTGTTGACTCTTTTGAAAGGAGTTTTTTAATGCCTCCACCTCTTTTGACAAGGAACTCAATCTCCTGGTCATGGCTGGACTGTTGAGCTGGGATTTAAGATATTTCTCTTCCTTCTCCAGCCTTACCTTGGTGTGACTGAGCCACTCTGGTCAGACTACATCTGGCATCTCCACACCTCTTGTTACCTGGCCTGAAGCTAAAAGAAGGTGTCACCATCCAAAATACCCTGACTTTCCAGGTGTAACACGCTCCCATGCCTACAGGAACAGAAATAGCTCTGTTGGTGCATCCATGAAACATCCTTTTCATCGACACATCAGTTCTCAGGCTCTCACTACGCATCTTCCAGGGGCCTGGAGCCACCAATGGCACCAGAAGCCCCATGGCAGAGGGTCTGGGCTCAGGCAGCAGAAGGAAACGGTGCTAAGCAGCTCTACCAGCAGAAAAGGGGGTTCCAGTCATCACCTTGGGGTAGATATAGACACTTTAACCAGAAGCATTTCCTTATGATAGTACAACTAATCTGCTGACATCTCAGGAACACCTCCGTTCAAGGGCTCCCTTGATGCAGCCCTGCAGTCCTGGATGTTTTAGACAACAGGTGTGGGCACTGACCCATGTGCTGGGAAAACATCTGTGATGGGAAAAAGATACCACAAACCTCTCCTGTCGATAGTGGATTTGGCCCTGCGCTGCCCTGCACACAGTGCCAGGACTGCACGGGGTGGGATGGGATGGATTTGCTCCCGTTCAACATCACGTCCAGAGACAAGTTTCATGAAGAAGCTGGTAAGCACCAACACCCCAGGTTACAGTGGTCAGCTTGTGTGGACTGAGCCTCCAAGAGGGGCAGCATATCCAAATGTTGACTACAACCCATTTTACACACAGACAGAGGCACCGTACATTCTCCTAAATCCTGTCAAGCACCCCAGCATCTTAGCACAAGCTTTCCAAGGTCGTCCAAGCCTTCCATACAGAAAGACTCCTTGGATGCTTTGCAGGCCACATGGGAAAGCATCCAACCTGGAAGAGCACAACTGAGACATCTAGCAAGCTCCATGGCCATGAGACAGAAACCTTAATAAAAGATCTGAACAGATAATAAGTTTGACTCATGAGCTGGTGCCACCTTGAACAGATGTGCCTCTCGTTCTCATTGACGTGCATGCTACTAAAAGCCCTGTTTGCACCTTCAATAATCCTGCTGGCCCTTCTACTGAGTCACACCGTCCACCCCTTCTGGGATGAGTCATATTTGCTGGAGCTACATGAAGATGCAGCTTTGTCAGCTGGGCTGAGGATACCAGGAATATCAATTAGGGAAGGGAACATAAAGAGAATGATGAAGAGGGATCATGTAAGAAATTGCTGTAGGAGAATCATAGAATTATGGAATGGTTTGGGTTGGAAGGGACCTCAAAGCCCATCCAGTTCCACTCCCCTACCACAGGCAGGGACACCTCCCACTGGATCAGGGGGCTCCAAGTCCCATCCAACCTGGCCTTGAACACCTCCAGGGATGGGGCAGTCATGACTCTGGGCAACCTGGGCCAGGGTCTCGTCACCCTCACAGTAAAACATTTCTTCCTAAGATCTCACCTCATTCTCCCCTCTTTCAACTTCAGACTACTCCCCTCGTCCTATCCCTGCCCTCCCTGATCCAGAGCCCCTCCCCAGCTTTCCTGGAGCCCCTTTCAGTCCTGGAAGCTGCTTTAAGGCCTCCCCAGAGCCTTCTCTTCTCCAGGCTGAACAACCCCAACTCTCTCAGCCTGTCCTCAGATGGGAGGTGCTCCAGCCCTCAGATCATCTCCATGGCCTCCCCTGGACCAGCTCCAACAGCTCCATGAACATCAGGAAGAAGACTTCCTCTTAGCTCTGTCAGAATTTTGCTCCATCTGACAGTGTTTTCATGTGTTTGCATCCGCACTGAGCAGATCCAGTGATGCCAATGTCTGAGAACTGCACATGGAGGACAAGGAGGTCTCTTTGTCCTTTCAGAGCCTGCTCATTGTCCTGTGGTAGCTGAGCCTTTAGCCCTTACAACGAGCAGTAGTGGAGAGGTTGGCACAGGACATGTGGGCAAGAGGCTGATTGGCAGGGATACACTTATTAAAATTAAACTAAACATTCAGATGATAACTGAAATATTATTAAAATTAAATTGGAAGTTAATTCTGTAAAAACTGATAAAAAGAATAATAAATAGGCAATAATAAAAATCCTCATGTCAATGGAACTTGGGAAAGATCGCAAAGCACCCAGGAGGCCCCTGCTGGAGCTGAGACTGCTTCTACCACTGGTGACAAAACTGATTGCAGCATCAGCCGTAGCTGTGCCACTCCTGCCTGGGGTGCAGAGCTGCATCTCCCAGAGGAACTACAAACCTTTCTTTTTGCCCTGTAAAAGGAGAAATATTGGGAGCTTCACTGTTTCCCACAGCCCAAATGTTTCAGACATGTTGGAATGGTGACATTTCTGACAAGAAGAAAGCACTGATCGCTATCGACTTACAGATGGGTCACTCAGCCTGCCAGCACATCCAGGGAGTTGTGCAGCTCCCTGAGCGTCACAGGGCAGCCAATCCCGATATCACATTGTTTTCCCTTTAAAGGGGCTCCAGGAAAACTGTGGTGGGCTCTCAATCGGGAGAGCAGGGATAGGATGAGGGGAATGTTTCTCAGCTGAAAGAGGGGAGATTGAGATGAGATCTTGGGAAGAAATGTTTTGCTGTGAGGGAGGCCCTGGCCCACGTTGCCCAGAGCAGGAGTGGCTGCCCCATCCCTGGAGGGGTTCAAGGCCAGGTTGGAAGGGGCTCAGAGCCCCCTGACGCAGTGGGAGGTGTCCCTGCACATGGCAGGGGATAGAACTGGATGGGCTTTGAGGTGCCTTCTAGCCCAAACCATTCTATGATTGGAAAAAAAGCCCCTTGAAGTCCCAAGTCTCCATCTGTTTTAATCTCTGTCTTGCAGAATCCAGGTCTGTGATCCCTCTTCTGCAGCAGTGATGGTCAGGGAACCCCTGAGCTTTCCCTGCCTTGCAGAGCCATGCTCCTTGCCACTGTTGGGCTCCCCAAAGTAGTTGTCTGAATTCCCACAGCACCTCCAAACTGCTCAGACACAGAACTATGGCATTTCCAAACCTCCAAGAGAACACTTTTGCACCCATACCCACCCTGGTATATGGTTTCTGTAGATGATTTCCTTTGGTTTTCCAAGAACAAGTCAAGGAAGGAGACAAATAAAATCATAAGAAAAAGCGAGAAATGTGAGTTTTGTCAGCACCTGGGAGATTCAGGTACCAGTTGCTATGGAATGCACTGAAGAACTACACTTTTTATGATTTCACAAAAACCTTTTCAATAACATATCCAGGGGGAACTGTGCCTCAAAGAGGTCATCACTCCAAAGCTGAGCCTCTAAATCCCAGTCCAGCTCATGCTTCTGCAGACAGTGATTTACACAGGCACCTCCAGGCTTTAGTGATCCCTGTAGCACAGGTACTAGTAGGGACCCAGACATATTAAAAAAGCAGCATATCAAGCACTGCAGCCCAGTACTCTGCACTCCCTGATCAAGAGCCACCCCCCAGCTTTCTTGGAGCCCCTTTCAGCACTGGAAGCTGCTCTAAGGTCTCCCTGGAGCCTTCTCTTCTCCAGGCTGAACAACCCCAACTCTCCCAGCCTGTCCTGACTTACTCCAGCAGCCACAGGATGAGGGAGGAAAGAAGGAGTTGGGAGGAGATATAATAGTGCAATGTGGAGAGTGTAAACTGTGAGGACAGGGCTGTTCAACAGCCCCAGGTCTGCATGCTGGAGCAAAGCAGCATCTCCAGAGAGCAGCAATGAGCCACCAAACCTTAGGTCCCTTCCCAAGCCCAGCCTAGGAGGTTGAGCAAGAGCAAAGAGTGTGGACCCTTTGGGATGACAGAGTGGTTGAATATGGGCTCAGTTCAGTGCAGTTAAACCCGTGCTGTAAACTCTGTTTGCACAGTTCAAACCATCAGTAGCATCTTTGTAACAGGGACCTCTTCAAGCCTCTTTCAAGAACAAGGCCAGAGCAGTGAGAGAGGCTGCACTTCCAGGTGGGAAACAAGGTGGGAAGTGGCTCCAGCTCAGTTCACCCCTAGGGATGATCCATGTTTGATTGGGCTGGCAGAAAACACCAGAGTGAACGTGGGAAGGGAGGACAGTGAAGGAGGAGGCAGGTACTCACATGTACCGCAGCTCCGACTCCCTCCGCACCAGGATCTCCCTGATCCTCTCGATTTTGAAGAGCTCCCCTTCAATGTCATCAATGGTGGTGGTGGAGTCAGCCATGGAAATGATCTCGTCCTCTGCAAATTAAACAGGAGCAGCATTAGTCAGTAGGAGATGTTAAACGTGCTGAAGACAACAGGGACAACAGGACTGTCACAGGGCTCCCCCTTGCAAGCCCCAGACCAGCATAATCACCAAGCACCTGTAGTTTTAAACTTGTTTTCAGGCTTCTTGCTGCCCTGCTGGCTGCTGCAAGAGGAGACAGCCCAACAAGCACATGGAAAGTCACTGATATTCAAGAGCACTGAGCTGCTGGTGACTGTGCTTTGATTTTGTTTCTGCTTGGTGTAAGGCTGGGCACTGGAATGAGCCTGCTGATTGCTGCGTTAGCATCACAGCTTCACAGCTTGCTGAGCCCAGCTCCAAACACACATGCAATATTCATGAGGTGTCTGCATGAAAGAAGACTTTGGAGGCCAGCAGGCCACCTCATCTGAGCTTGCAGCTCTCTAAGCCTTAGAAACAAGCATCATTTTGCCTGCTTGTGCTGGCTTTGCAGCACGCACTGCTCACACCAGTGTTCTGCACAGCTGAGAAAGCCCCAGGTTTCCAGGAGCTCTTCCCCTCTGCTGAAAAGCAGGAGACTAAGGGAGAGAAAGACTGCTGGAGAGGACAGGGATCTCTCTCTCTTTTTCCAGAATCACATAAGCTTCAAGCATCTCCAGCACACAGACACCTAGAGCCATGAGCCTGTCCTGCAGTATGTGCCAGGACCAAACACTGGGCCCATGTAGCAGACAGGACTCCTGATGAGTTATGGAGGTGAAGCTCTTACAGCTGGCCTCTTTGCATTGCACACTAGATGAAAATACCCTCATCCTTCCCAGCTCACCAGGGGAAAAAGGCCCTATTGGCACCCAGTGAGGCAGTTTGGCCTCCTAACCTTCTGGAGTGCTGAGCATCACCTCCATAACCCGCTTGAAGAACCAGAGACAAAGAAAGGGGAGGTCATTTGCTCAGGACAAGAAGCAAGTGACAAGCCCAGGGATGGACAGGACAAGAGCCCAGCAACCTTAACCCATTGCTCTGCCTCCTCTGTCCCCTGATTTACACACAGACATCCCTCTGATGTCCCCCTCATTTACACAAGACCCTCACACTGATTTACATGAGGATGCAGTGCCGATTCACACAGTGCCTGCGAGCCTGCACATCCCATAGCAGCTCTAAGCCCATTTTATGGGGATGGCTGAGTTTTTGCTCCCAGGCCAGCTCCTACCCACCCCCAGCCTGGTCTGGCTCTCAGAGACACATCACTGTGCTTGTTATCGGTGACATGCAGCAGCACATTTATCACACATCAGTTAATCTGGCTGTTCTGTGATGTGCACACAGCTCAGGTTGGTGAAGAGGGGAAGACTCAGCAGCTACAGCAAAGCCAGGCTATGAGAAACATTAAAAATCACAGATATCGGGGGCAAATTCTGCTGCCTTTGAATCTCCATAGAACACATTTCCCCTCTTGCCTTCCTTCAGCCCTCAGACTTCCCCATGCAGGGAGAGGGAAAGTACAGTCAGGGAGCACCAGCTCTGGGAACAGGATTTTCCAGACAGCCTAGGTCCAGGTATTGGAGATGTCAGAAATGGAGCATACGGCTCAGGGGTTCCAAACAGGACTCAGGCAGTGCTGACAGGTCAGGAAGGCATTAAGGCACAATGCAAACACTCTGCGCTCACTGATCCTTTGCCCATCATCTAAAGCTGATTTAGAAATCATTCTCAGAGCAAGGTGTGTTTCCAAGGCTGTTGGCAGAGAAGGTCTAATAGCAGGAATATCAGTGGTTTGGGCATGACTGGTTTGAAGAATAGTTTTCCACTGTTTTTGGCTTAGAAACTTATGAGGACTACTTGGTGGTTATCTCCCTCTTCCCCTAGCCACAAAGGCCACATTTAGCCAACACCAGCCTGCTAAACTCTTGACTGTTCCACATTCTAAACTGTTAAGATGCTCTCAGCAACCAGCGCCTGCTCAAGATAGAACAATAAATACAAGGGTTGGACAATGTTTGGGGTTGGATGTGCTGCCCTCGACCAGCTCTTGCTCAATGCCTCTGCTGCAAATTAGCACAGAAACCCTCCTTTAGCCTTGTTTCTATGGGCCTGAAGGGGGTTGCTAGGGTACTGAACTGTGGTTGTTACAGCACCAGGATGCAGTTGCTAGGGGACCACACTGTCGTTGCTAGGGGACCACAATACTAAGGTCCCTTGTCCCAGACATCCTGCTGCTCTGCTCCCATAGAGCTCCTCTTGCCTCGGATATTTTGCAGCACGTGCACCCAGTGGCATGAGCAGCTTATTCCATGCATGGGGACAGGCAGGATGTCCCTGCAGACGACAGCAGGGACACAGGTAATGACGTGTGCAAAAGTGCAGGTGGTACAGCTGGTGTGTGCTTGTAGGCAGCCACTCCCCGATGTTCAGCTGTACTTCATCATAGCTCTAAACCTGTCAGGGAAAAGCTGCATTGCTCCAAGTGTCGCTTCTTTGACCAGGCTAAAATGACAAGGCTGATTATTTCACAATCATAGAATCATAGAATAGTTAGGGTTGGGAGGGACCTTTAAAGATCATCTAGTTCCAATCCCCCTGCCATGGGCAGGGACACATCCCACTAGATCAGGCTGTCTAAGGCCCCATCCAACCTGGTCTTGAACACTTCCAGGGATGGGGCAACCACAACTTCCCTGGGCAACCTGTTCCAGGGCCTCCTCACTTTCACTTTTCTTCCTTATATCAAACCTAAATCTGCCCCTCTCCAGTTTGTACCCATTCCCCTTCATCCTATCATCACAAGCCTTTATGAATAGTCCCTCTCCAGCTTTATTGTAGCCTCTTTCAGGTACTGGAAGGTCACTATAAGATCTCCCCAGAGCCTTCTCTTCTCCAGGCTGAACAAGCCCAACTGTCTCAGCCTGTCCTCATACGGGAGGTGCTCCAGCCCTCGGATCATCTCTGTAGCCTTCTCTGGACCCATTCCAACAATTCCATAAACAAAGATAGGAACTTACTGCCACCTTTGTTAGCCAAGGACAAATCCAATCACTCCTAGGAGCACAGGGGTGGGTCTGAAGGATGGGACTGTCACTCCTGGCATGGGTGGGTGGGTGAATAACCCAGAATATCTTTGATCACTGGTGGCAGAAATATTTGGTGGAGGTTATCAGCCAGCTGTTTCCCAGTGTGTGAGCACAAGCAATTGAAACAGGCATCAGGATCATTTTTCCTTCCTCATGCCAGCACTTCATTAGCAGAAGCCACCCCAGAAGGAGAGGTAAATCTTTGCCTGTGTACATGAAGAGAGGAGGTGGCAGAGCTGGGTTGGTTTTGGCCACCTGTGAGAAGAGGCACAGACAACTGCTCACAAGAGCGAGAAAGCTCCTGGCTCAGCTCTGACTGGGTTCCCACCAGAGATGGGGAATATGGTGAGCCTGGGACCACGCTGCCCAAGAGGAGCTGCCCTCATGCACTCCCCTAGAGTCATCTTCCTGTAGGACACTTCCCAGCAGCCTCCTTCTGCAGGCCCCAAGTGTCCTGTGATACGAAGACAGTGGATGGGTCTAGAGCACACAGCACAGCAACATCTGCAGGACTCAAGCTGGAAGTCTTTGAGTGGCATGGTCAGGGTCATGGCACCTTGCATCCCTCAGGCAAGACGTGTCCTCAGGCGTGCCAGGTAATGTCTCACCAAAGCAATAAGTCCTAGACAAGAAGTTCTAAGAGGACAGTCATGTGCCTGGAGCTGTCAGCAGCCCTGGTCCACAGCAGCTAGGAGGGATCCCTCTGGCTGCATGTGTGCAGCTCCTGGCACTTCCAGTGCCCCTGGGACCATGTTAGACAGCCAGAAAAGAGACCAAAGTTCAGGGGTGAGATACCCTGGGATGACTTATGGGGAATATTCCCAGAGGTGCAGCCCCTCTGCAACACCCGCTGCTGTGAGCAAGCTCCTCTGGTCACCTCCTGAGCATAAGCAGGGCGAGAGGCTGTGCACACTCATTGCTTTGCAGGATTGGCCTAAGATCTCCTGAGATTCTAAGAAGAAGCAGAGAAAGAGCAGACCCAGGACAATGCTCCTGCCAAATGAAGGCCTGAGAGGGAGCACCTGGACAAGGGAACATGGAAATACACCTCTGCACCAGACCTATCTGCTAAACTTCACAAGAAATCATTGAATCCACACAGGTGACTCTTAGGAAGCTGATAGTATGGGAAGATGAACTTGCTGAAGGATATTCCTTCCACCTGCCAGTATTTGCCCAGGACCATAAGTCATCATGCTGGGACCTGAACATCTGAGTGAGGGCATGAGCTTGAGCACAGGATGGATGAGGAGAGACTGAGAGAAGCAGGTTGAAGGGCAGTTCAGACACTCTTACAGAAAGGTGAGGTCTCCATCTTTGGCCCAGGACCTCCTGGACAAGGCTATGAGGAACCTGATCTAAGCCTGCTTTGAGCAAGGGGTTGAACTTGGTGTCTCCAAAGGTCCTGCCTAATCCATATTTCTCTGTGATTCCATGTAGTGAGACCAGTCTGTGACAACCAATTGGGGTGTGCGTGGGTATTCCCTGCTAGCTCAAGAGATGCTTTGTCCAGGCAGATACAGGGTGATGCTGAGTTCCCAATCTACAGCAGATACCAGCATGGGTCAGATCTCAGTTTTCCTGAGACGATGGTGAGACCAAAGGGCACTGTGCACCCACGAACCTGTGCGATAGCAGTGACACCACACAGCAGGCATGCTTGGCAAGAACAGACACTTGGAGATCACAGGGGATTAAAACCCAGCATGTCTTGCAAACAGATAGCTGGGCAGAAGACCGCACTGGAGACTGTTCTGCCAAAGCTGAGAATAGCATTTTTACACCCTGCCTAAGTGCCTGGCACCAGTGAGCACCTAAGGCAGGGATGTTAATTAAAGCCATGGTCAAGCTGACAGTCCCCTGAATCTCCCTTCAGGGGTGGAGAGGAATGATGGCCATGTGCAGCCACGCTACGCAGGGGTCCCTTTGCCCTCACAGCTGCGCAGGTGACAGCAGAACTGGACACAGAAATCAACCCCAGACTGCCCAAGCAAAAGGACTCCCGACTAGTACCATTTCAACCCAGCAAAGCAAGGAGGGGGAAAAAGATTCAATTTAAACTTTGAGATGCTCTAATCATCACACATGGCCCAGGGGAAGCAAGTATGGTTAATGAGGAGTGTAATAGCCAGAGACTTCCACTCCATATGGCTTTGGTGCAAACATTTAGACAGCCAGCAGCAAGCCTGAGATGAGTCACAGCAACAACCAGTGCAGGCTGGAGTTTCAAGCAATTTACTTCATGATTAAAGTTGGGTGATTGATTGACAGCCCCTTGGGGAGGGGGACAGAGCTCTAAACTTGGGCTCCATCCCAAGTGGCCTTTAACTCAGCCGTGTGCTTTTATCTGCTTCAGAAAACAGCAGAGGCGAGGGGCACCCAGCCCATCAAAACCAGCTTCCTTGCTCCACAAGCTCATTAGTGAGAGCATCGATAAAGCCCTGCCTGGCTCTACCGCAGCTGGGTCAGAGGTGGTGCAGCCCCCGCCACCCACGCTGCCTGGCAGGGGGGACATGAGCTCAGAGGACATCATACTCTGATGGAGAGATCATAGCTACCAGCAGCCTGCAAACCACAGCACTGTTTCCCTGCCTGTGGCCCAGCTGCCCCTCTTCTAAACCAGGGAGAAAATTGCAGCGCTGCCCCCCTGCAGCCAGGAGGGATCCCTCTGGATCTGTTTGTGCAGCTCCTGGCACAGCCAGTTCTTCTGGGACAATGCTAGATAGCCAGAAAAGAGTTCAGGGGTGAGGTACCCTGAGATGACTTATGGGGGCATCCTCAGGGGTGCAGTCCCTCTGCAACACCCACTGTTGTAAGCACACTCCCCTGGTCACCTCCTGAGCACGAGCAGGGCAAGAGGCTGTGTGTGCTCAGCACTTTGCAGGACTGGCTTGAGATTTCCTAGAGTGGCAGCAGCAAACAGCAGAGCAGTAATCAAAAACCAGATATGGACCACTGTCACATTCTCGCCCAGCCTGAGGGTCCCCAATGAGCCAGGAGTTTATGGAGCTGCACTGAAGCAGCAAACATTGCAGCCACCACAACCGTGCTCACAGGCACCCAAGGAGGATGCCTGGATCGTACACAGCACCCTGAGCCCAGCAAATGTTTGTCCGTTCTCTGGACCATCCTGATGCTAGCCAGCTGCTGGGAGCACAGGATCTAGGTGATGGAAGTGCTCAGACCCCACCCAGGATATAGGATACATATTGCAGTGCTGGAAGGCACAAAGGAGAAGGACTAAAACTTTGGGCAGCTCAGCACCCACACACAGCAGTGCCAAGCAGGATGCTGGAGTTTACTCCATCCCTCTTTCCCTAACTTTCCAGCCACCCCTATCCCATCAGGTGCAGGGATCTAAGGGGGAGCAGAAAGGAATGAGGAAGGGAGATCAGAAGAGAGGCTGCAGAAGCCTCCCCTCCCTGGGATGTTGCCCACAGTCCAGCACGGAGACCCTTCCTCCTACCCCAAGGCTGGGGACTCTGCCCACCCGGTTTCGTACCAGACGAACTGGTCAGAAAGGGGAAAAGGTAGTGGAGGACAGGGTAGGCACCTCAGTCTCCCAGTCACAGCCATGCCCACAGCCAGACATGATCGCACAGCAGCTCCATGCTCGCTGAGCAGCATGAGCCCGACATCAGGCTCCATCCCACCTTCCAGTGGTTCTTGCCCTCCAGCCATCCGCACCTTCCCTCCATCCTCTCTCCTCTCCAGCCAGCCCTCCTCCCATGCAGCTACTTCTCCCCATCCTTCCTCTCTCCATCCACACCTTCTCTCCCCCATCCATACCTTCACTCTTTCCACTCACTCTCCTCCATCCAGCCCTTCCCTCCCTCCTTCCCTCCTCTCCTCCCTCCTCTCTCCCAGTTCCCCCTTGCAGCCTCTTCTCTCCATCCTTCCTCTCCCCCATCCACCTTCCCTCCTTCCACTCACTCCTCTCCCATCCAGTCCTTCCTTTCTTCCTTCCTCTCCTCCAACCCCTTTACTCCCTGTCCCTGTCCCCCCATGCAGCTTTTTCTCTTGGTCCTTCCTCTCCTCTATCCACATCTCCCCTATTTCCACTCACTCCTCTCCCATCCAGTCCTTCCTTCCCTCCATTCTCTTCTCTATCCCCTCTCCCCTCCATCCTCTCTCCTCCCAGTCCCCGTCCTCCCATGCAGCCTCTTCTCTTGGTCCTTCCTCTCCTCCATCCTCACCTTCTATTTTTCCACTCATTCCTTTCCCATCCAGTCCTTCCCTCCCTCCTTCCCTCCTCTCCTCCAACCCCTTTACTCCCTGTCCCTGTCCCCCCATGCAGCCTTTTCTCTCGGTCCTTCCTCTCCTCTATCCACATCCCCACTCTTTCCACTCACTCCTCTCCCATCCAGTCCTTCCCTCCCTCCCTCCTCTCCTCCATCCCCTTCTCTATCCCCTCTCTCCTCCATCCTCTCTCCTCCCTGTCCCCGTCCCCCCATGTAGCCTCTTCTCTCGGTCCTTCCTCTCCTCCATCCACACCTTCCTCTGCTCCATCCACGCCTTCCCTCTTTCCATTCACTCCTCTCCCCTATCCAGCCCTTCCCTTCTCTCCTCCAACCCCTCTCCTCCCTGTCCCCGTCCCCCCATGCAGCCTTTTCTCTCGGTCTTTCCTCTCCTCCATCCACACCTTCCCTCCTTCCCTTCACTCCTCTTCCATTCAGCCCTTCCCTCCCTCCATCCTCTCTCCTCCCTGTCCCCGTTCCCCCATGCAGCCTCTTTTCCCCTACCTTCCCCTCTCCCCCCAGCCCTCCGCTCCTCTCCCCCGTCCCCGCTCCCGGTACCGGCTCTCTCGGCTGGGTCCGGCCGCTCCCCGCGCCGCTCTCCCGGCCGCCCTCCCGCCATGCCGCCCGCCCCGCCCCCTGCCGGCCCCGCGGGCCCCTGCGTCCCAGCACCATGGACTCAGGGAAACCTTTAGCGTTGGAACCGACCTCCGAGCCCAGGCAGCTCCACCCCCTGCACGGGGAGGGACACCGGGCTGCCCAAGGCCCCATCCAACCTGGCATGGAACCTCCAGGGATGGGGCAGCCACAGCTTCCCTGGGCAACCTGTTCCAGTGTCTCACCGCTCTCATCATGAAGAAAATCTTCCTAACGTCCAGTCTAAGTCTGCTCCTCTCCAGTTTATACCTGGTGCCCCTCATCCTATCACCACGAGCCTTTGTGAACAGCCCCTCCCCAGCTTTCTTGCAGCCTCTTCAGGTACTAGAAGGTCACTATAAGATCTCCTCGGAGACGTCTCCAGGCTGAACAACCCCAACTTTCTCAGCCTGTCCCATACAGGAGGCGCTCCAGCCCTCAGATCATCTTTCTGTAGCCTCCTCTGGACACGTCCCAACAGCTCCATCTCCTTCTTACGTTGAGGATTCCAGAACTGGACACAACACTCCAGATGAGGTCTCACAAGAGAGGAGCAGAGGGGCAGTATCCCCTCCCTCGCCCTGCTGGCTGCGCTGCTCTGGATGCAGCCCAGGACACGGTTTGCCTTCTGGGCTGTGAGCGGACATTGCCGGCTCACTTTGAGCTTCTCATTGACCAGCACCCCCAAGGCCTTCTCCGCAGGGCAGCTCTCAATCACTTCATCTCCCATCCTGTACTGAAATCGGGGATTGCCCCAACCCAGGTGTGGGACCTTGCACTTGGCCTTGTTGAACCTCATGAGGTTCGCACAGCCCCACTTCTCCAGCCTGTCCAGGTTCCTTTGGATGACATCCTGTCCTTCTGGTGTGGCTCCCAGGTCCCTCTAAGCCTCTTGGTCCCCTTGAGCCCCCGGCCTCTCCCATGACCCACAGGCCCCAGGCCCCCTCATGCCCCTTCCATAGCCCCTGGGACTATTGGGTCCCCCTGTACCCACCAGAGGCCCCTGGGTCTCCCTGTGCCCCAAAGACCCTGGGTCCTCCCAAATTCTCTGGAACCCCCAGAGCCCTTGGGTCCCCCAACAACCCTCACAGACCTTGAGTCCCCTCACTGCGCCCCCACACCCGCCCCTGCATTTCTAGGTCACCACATCAGCCTCTGTGCCCTCTCAGAGTCCCCCACACGCCCCCAGCCCCTTGGTCCTCCAGCCACCTCCCATGCCCCCTGAAGCCCCTAGGTTTCCCTAGCCCTCGCTCCTGGAGCCCCTGGATTTCCCTGACACCCCCCAATGCCCTCGGAGCCCCTTGGTTCCCCCACCACCCCTGTGTCCTCCCACCACCCCTTGCTCCATCTGCATCCTCACCCCATTAGTTCCCCAGGACTCAGGCAAGGGCAGCACTGTTTCCCTCAGCCCAGACCGACTGCCTCCCCTCTCTGCACGCAGCTGAGGGGGCAAAGGTCCTGTTGGGAACTCTTGGCTGCTCCCATGAGTGAAGACAACTGGGCTTGGTGGAGCCTGCGTGGGACACGAGGTGTGCTGCATGGGGAGATGTGGAATTGAATGTGCCCCTCCAAAGACATGGCAACAAGGTAAGTGAGGGCAGCCATGCTCTTCAGCAGCAGTAGCTTATGAAAAAAACCAACAAAAACCAGCACATGTTTAAAGAACATTGAGAGGGATGTGTTGGTCTGGAATTGGAAGAGGCTGCCCAGGGAAGTGGTTGGAGTCTCCATCCTTGGAGATGTTAAAAAAGAATGATGTGGACATGGCACTTTGGGATGTAGTTTAGTCACCATGGTGGGGTTGGATTGGGTGACCTTAGAGGTCTTCTCCCACCTTAACAATTCGATGATTCTAGGAAATCCAACGGTGGGTTGGTAGCACCTCGGCAGCATTCACAGCTGTGGGGATCTTGGTGCTGAGCGCTGCCCCTCTCCTCCCTCCAGCCAGGCTCTCCTGCGGGACACAGCAGTGACCAGCTCTGCCATCCTGAAGGCTTGTCCCAGCAAACCAGTATGGGGAAGGTGAGCACAGGGTGTGGATCGCAAACCCTCCTGCTTGCAGGGTTTGACACTTTTCAAACTTCTTCTTACAGGCCTTATGAGGAATGGATGAGAGAGCTGGGGTTGTTTAGCCTGGAGAAGAGGAGGCTGAGGGGAGACCTCATTGCTCTCTACAACTACCTGAAAGGAGGTTGTAGAGAGGAGGGAGCTGGGCTCTTCTCCCAAGTGACAGGGTACAGGATGAGAGGGAATAGCCTCAAGCTCCACCAGGGGAGGTTCAGGCTGGACATTAGGAAAAAAATTTTCACAGAAAGGGTCATTGGGCACTGGTAGAGGCTGCCCAGGGAGAGGGTTGAGTCACCTTCCCTGGAGGGGTTTAAGGGATGGGTGGACGGGGTGCTGAGGAACATGGTTTAGTGTTTGATAGGAATGGTTGGATTCAATGATCCAGTGGGTCTCTTCCAACCTAGTTATTCTATGATTCTATGATTCTCTCAGCAGCAGCAGGGGTAACAGCAGCAGAGAGATAAGGGCCAGACCCTGGGCAGCCACTGTTGGGTTCTGCCCTCTCATCCTGCCACCCAGCCATCCTCGCACCCAGCTGGCAAAGACAGTGATAGGAGCTGATAGTCAAAGCAACGAGATGAGCAAACCAGAGGCACAGCAGCAGTAAGGACACATTTGGAACATCACTTCTAGAAGGGAAATACCAGAGTGTGGTATCTATCAGTAGTGTGCAGCATCCTCATCTCTAGCTGCTTCCCTTCCCAGTGACACAGGCTGCCACGCTAATCCATATGAAATGTCCTTACTGGCATAAAACTGAACAAAATCTTGGAATTCCCATCTCCAAAAACCAGAGAGGAGCTGCAGACTTTTGATCTTGTCCAGCGTTTTGAACCAGAACTCGTGCAATGGAGATGATGCTTCATTCATTGAAGATAACTGTGGAATATAAACAAAATAAGGAGACAAAAACTAAGAGTCTATACATTTTGGAAAAGGATGTGCAGGAAGGAAAGACATGGGAAGTGCTGCTCTGGGTTAGAAATGCAGCAGCACCTTGCTCCAGCAGTCCTCTGGGTATCATAGAATCATGGAATGATTTGGGTTGGAAGGGACGTCAAAGCCCATCCAGTCCCAAGCCTCCCTGTCACAGGCAGGGACACCTCCCACTGGATCAGGTTGTTCGAAGCCCTATCCAACCCGGCCTTGAACACCTCCGGGGATGGGGCAGCCACCACTGCTCTGGACAACATGGGCCAGGGCCTCTCAAACAGCCGTGACACAAAGGTGCTGTAACCCACCCGAGAGCTGACACAATGTTGAAAAAGACAACATGTCACTCTTTGAAGGAATTATTAAGAATGCCTGGAGTTTTGTAAGGCAGCTGCACTGTGATTTTAACTCTCAGGCTCCCAGTTAGAGAGGCTGACACCAGCTGAGGGACACAGCCCTTTTGGGATTTTGTGGCATCCTTGTTTTAGTGTGAAAGGTAAGAACAGACTCCACCTGGCTGTTCCTCAGCCTGCTCAGTGATGAGCATCCACCATCTCTCTGATTAGCAACTCTGGTCTGAAGTAGCTCACCTCGGTTTGATTGCTCCACAATGCAGAGAGAATGAACATGTAAATATTTTAATCAGTTCTTCAGTCGAACTCTCTAAAGGATTCACCATGAGTGGCCAGATCTGCCGTGGGCTGCAATCTGAATTGAACACATCCTGTACACTCAAATTATTCTTAATAGAAACATGACATTAAATCAAACAGTCCAGGATCATTCAGGGAGCAATGATCCAACCAACACAGGCTGTTTGGTCTGTGCACTGAATGCAATCATTATGTGCAAATCCATCTTGCAGAGGTGAATGCAAACCAAGTGCACCACGTGGTACGGAGCCAGTGTGCCCCATGCAAACTGACTCACCAGCAAACTCTGTGTCTCTTCCTTGACACAGGTACACTTGACTTCCTTGGATCCACTGCTGAGGAGTTTTAATGGGTCTTCAGACAATCTTCGCACTGGTCTGCACAAAAAGAGGGTCACTGGCAGCAACACTTCTAGGGCAGGAGCAGAATATTTCTTAAGTGCTGACATTTCCCTGTATACGGGCACTTCTGTAGAGAGTTCTTGCCTAAGGAAGAGCTGGAGAGGGGCTCTTGAACAGGGAGAGCATGGATAGGATGAGAGGGAACAGTTTGAAGCTGAATGAGAGGAGATTGAGTTGAGATTTTAGGAAGAAATGTTTTGCTGTGGGGGTGGGGAGGCCCTGGCCCAGATTGCCCAGAGCAGTGGTGGCTGCCCCATCCTTGGAGGTGTTCAAGGCCAGGTTGGATGGGGCTTGGAGCCCTGATGCAGTGAGAGGTGTCCCTGCACATGGCAGGGAGTTGGAACTGGATGGTTTTTGAGGTCCCTTCAACCCAAACCATTCTGTGATTCTATGAAAGCCAGCACCTGCACAATAAAAGCACACAAACATTATAAGCTTTTAACCGAACATTATCCGGTACCAAGCAACAGTAACACAACTTCCCAGGCACTTGAAAGCTGCTGACAAATACACAGAGAATTAAAAAGTGTCTTGGAGAACATCAGGATGGACATAGTTGTTTGAAGGTCTTTAAAAGAAACAACCTGAGTAGGCAGCAGCAAACAACAGATACTAATAGGGCCCCTTCAAGAAGTTCAGAGCCTTCAAAAACACTTCCAAGGTGATGCTCAAAGGGCCCTCCACCACCAACTCCAATATGCACATCTCAGCAATAGAAGGAAGCTGAGTATTTTCATTTCTCACTTGTTGAGAAAGGACTGTGGTCCCAAAGACCTGAATACCTGTTCCTATGGAGGGATGTACATGTGAGAATAAAAGGTTTGGAGCTATTTAATAAATTAATTTTCCATAGGATTTGTCAAAAAATCAGATTCATGTTTCTCAGTTCATGCTTTGAACATTAAAGTTATCTCTGCATGTGGCAGAAATTCCTTTTACTAACAATAAAACCCCAGGTAACAGAAGCCTCCTATTTTTGGTATAAGTGCCTTCATATTTTTGACCTTCCAACCGGATTGGAGGTAGAGATGTTCTCTAGGTTTCAAGAACGAAGTCTTGTTACCAACATCTACCCTGTCTGCAGCATTGCTGATGTTGTGAGAAGAAAATGACATTTTATGTTCCTTGATTTCTTCAGGCAGGATTTCTAAATCATAGAATCATTGAACAGGTTGGGTTGGAAGGGACTTTAAAGATCATTCAGTTCCAACAGCCCTGCCCTGGGGGTGAAGCAAATATTAATTTTAAAGTTGCTTCACACTCACCTCTACGTTTGGGTTCACAGTCTCATGGCCTAACATACCCAGTTTAAAGTGAAAAATTGCCCTTGGCCAGAGAAGTCATTTATATCACAGCAAACCATGTAGAAAAAAAATGTATCCGTTCCCTGAGAAATGTACAGTCTAAATTAGCAGAGATTTCCTTTATGGTGGCTCCCTCTTGATAAATCCAGCAATATAGAAGCTAAGCTGAATGCTAAGATATTTCAAGACAGACCCATTTCCCCTGGCATTGCACCTGCTTAGTGCTTGTACCAGTAATGGCCAGGAGCTGCCTTATACTTTGAAGAAGTCTTGGTATCCTGCTGTAATTGTCACTCACCTAATTGTCCAGATCAGACTGGCAACATCTTGTCTGTATGTTAACGAAAAATGAAACGAGAAACACTTCTACTGGCAGCACTCAAGACAGCGAGGAACATGCCTTACAGGCATTATGCCCCATCATGGAAGGAAAGACAACTCAAGAGGTTTTGCTTTTAAGATTTGGAACATGCAGAATAACTCCAAGGCTCTCAAAGCTATCCCTCTCCTGTTCTGGTGGAACATTGCTGAACGGAATTCCCTTCCATGGGAGCAACTCCTAAGAGAACCACAGAACCTCTCCGTGAATTCACTGCCACGGATTTCACTGTAGTCCACAAAGAAACATGCTGGGGTTTTTTTGCTGAGTTATAAGAAATCTTGGGAGAACACTGGAAAGGATCTCACTGTGCGGATCAGATCCATAAGAAAAATGAACATGCAGAGATCAGCATCCACTGAGATTTACCTGATTTCACATTCTGGAAATGCCATGTGGTTTAAGTCATGGCATCATAGAATCATAGAATCATAGAATCATACAATCATACAATCATACAATGGTTTGGGTTGGAAGGGACTTCAAAGCCCACCCAGTTCCAACCCCTGCCACGGGCAGGGACACCTCCTGGGACCAGGAGGCTCCAAGCCCCATCCAACCTGGCCTGGAACATCTCCAGGGATGGGGCAGCCACCGCTTCTCAGGACAACCTGGGCCAGGGCCTCCCCAACCTAATGGTGAAGGATTTCTTCCTAATGTCTCACCTAAATCTTCCCCCTTCCAATTTAAATTCATTATAAGTCCAAGTAAGGTGCACAGAGAGAGGAACTAAAAGGAACCTTTAACATTGTCTGATGATAAATTAAATACCAGAAAGGCAGAATCTGTAATTTTAGTTCCCTCATAACCTGGCAGTACAATTTCAAAAGGGCAGACAAGGTGTCTGGTGCAGTGAGTCACCTGGATCACAGTCCAGCTGCATTGGCTCTATTCTGAAACCACCTGCAGGCCCGTATGTTCTTTCAGGATAAGCAAAGAAGCCTTTGCCATTTTTTGGCAAATGGCCCCTCATCTAATAAAACTGATTTTTCTTAGGTCCTTTGAAACCCCTCATGAAGTACACACACACGTGGAATTTAAAATCGGAGGGCTACAAAGACTGTCATCATGCAGAACGTGTTCCTCAGTGCTAACTACACTTTGCCTCCTGAGCTCAATTAAATCCAATTGTATTCGGAGGAGAAGGACACAGCTCAACTTAGACCCTGGATTAACACCAAGGGGCAAAACCCAGAAGCATTTCTACATAAAAGCCTCTGACATTTGCTTAAAGTTCACCATGAAGTAGGCAAACAAATATTTTGTGCTTTTATAATAATTTTCAACCTTACAATTTCTGTTTAGGAATAAAGCCTTAAAAGAAAAAGAAGTTCCTCCATTAATTTTGGTCACATATTTGCAAGTAATGTAAGAATAACCACCAATGTGGCTGGAAATACATCATGGGAATCTACCTTCCCCAAAGGCAGCTTGGTTCTTCGCAGTTAAATCTTATTTCCAACAGCATTCAATGCCTTGGCATATCCTTCGTTTTGCAAGAGGAGCCATGCTCAGAGCAAAGAAGTTTCACACAGAACAATTTAAGTCTCCCTCTTTCCTGACTCTTTTGGCTTGCAGGGTCGGTGCCCACCAGAGAGGAAGAACTTGAGTCACTGACATTGCAGAGCTCACACACACAAACTGCCCAAACCTCACTGGGAAATGATTTAACCAAACTGCTGCAATTTCTTCAGCAAATGACCCCTCTGCCACGTTCGCTTCCATAGTGGTTTGTAATTCAGAATGTATTTCAAACAGTATAAATGTGATTCTCTCCTGAATCAGCCCCTAATCAACCCTAATGTGTCTATGAGATTAACAACCTAAAAAAAAAAATCTTATTATGCATCAGTATTAACTGAAGTTAAGCTTTGGGTCGTACCATAAATCCTCTGCATCACAGCAGCAGCGGCTGGGCACGTCTGAACACCTGTGGCCAAAGCAGATGTGGAAAGCAGAGCCCAGAGGAGCTGATACTACCCCACCACGGCAGGACAGGATGGACCAACCTCATTCCGAGGCTTCTCTTTGCAAAACTGGAACTGCAGCATCTTGTTTACGCTGGAGCAGATAAAAAGAGCACATTTCACCTATTTAATTGGCTTCAATTGAGCTGAAGAAGCAACTGCATTTCAAACTGCTCCAGCCCTTTCGGCAGCGTTCATCCCACAAGAGCACACACAGCTCCATGATGTGCTGCTCATGGCTACGGCATTCAAGACTGAAGTCACTCTATTAACAAGTAATTAGACTTCTTGAGCTCTGATATGATAATAAGGTTGGTATAATTTCTTGACAGCAAAATTTTTTCACTTTAGTTTGACTTCCTGGGAGAGGGTCACATCTTAAGAAGTCCCAGCTATCCTTGCCACAAGGACAATTCTATCAATAGAGCCATTCTAATACAGTATTCTGCATGGCAGAGTGAATCACAGAAGGGAAGGGAAGCAGAGCTCTTGCTGTACAGCTAGTCCAGAATCAACACATATGGAGGAACAGAAGATCTTCAATAGCATCACTTTTCCTGGTTTCCAGCCCCTTTCTACTTAGTCCTCAACACAGCAGGGTGAGAGGTTGCAACACTACTTATGTGTTAATGGCTATAAACTGGAGAGGGGCAGATTTAGACTGGACATATGGAGGAATTTCTTCACCATGAGAGTGGAGAGGCACTGGAACAGGTTGCCCAGGGAAGTTGTGGCTGCCCCATCCCTGGAGGTGTTCAAGACCAGGTTGGATAGGGCCCTGGGCAGCCTGGTCTAGTGGGAGGTGTCCCTGCCTATGGCAGAGGGCTTTGAACTAGTTGAACTTTAAGGTCCCTTCCAACCCAAACTATTCTATGATTATATTAAACGTGCATCTAAATAAATATTCTGCTTTTTGCAGCTGTCTCACAGCTTTTAAACTATGAAGAAGGTGTTACTAACATCGATCTCTCTGTGAAGAAATGATGTAGGAAGGACCTAACAAACAGGCAGCAGCTTTTGGTGGCAGCTGCGAGGCTCCCCCAGCCCTGGTTAAGGTCAGACACAGATCTCTTAATGAGATCCAATCACCAACTACTACTCTGTAAGTCTTACCTGTGGAAGAGCTGTTGATATTCATGTGCTTTGGAGGTAAAGGCAAGGCAGACAAAGCATCTGGACTTGGCAGAACCCACTCAGGACAAAGATTTCCACCAGATCAACTCAGCCAGTGCCAAGTTCTGTCTGAACAAGCACTGCCCTGCGCTAATTCCCAGCCCCGCAGGAGTCACTCAGCTTAGGAGGACAGACTGCTTCCTGCTCACTTTGAACAGCGGGTGCCACCTTAGGTACACACACAAGGACAAAGCCAGGCTGCTCTGCTCTGCTGAGACACTGTAAGCAGACACAGGAGGTGTTTTCCAACATACCAATGCGGAAGCAAACTTAGATCCCCAAGGGAAAGAAGACAGGCAGTCTGATTTTACAAATCAAAGGAGAGCAAGTGAACTATTTTTTTATTTACATCCCTTATCCAGCGAGAAGAGTTCACAGGAAGCACCTTGACCAAGTTCAGTGTGCTATCAGTATTACAGTAGTTTGCAATCAATTGTGTCACAGCTCACAGCTTCCACAGTATCAGCTCCGGGGAGCTGGAATTCAGGTCAGGTTTGCTCTTTGACTAAAAACTTGGCTACATTCATTTCGGCAACCGTGTACATGAAATACTTTTTGATGATTTTGGAAGCAAAATTGTTAAGTTAAAAAGGAAAAATTACTACTAGAACGGTATAAATTAAGAAAATCAAAAGATTTCTAAATTTTTTCAAATAAAAAGATCTATAACGTATTTAAAATAAAAAGATTTATAAAATTTTTAAACTGAAAATCCGCCCTGTCAGACACAGACTGTATATATTTAGCACTTGAGAACTGATGGCCAGCTCTGGGCAGCATCACTATACCACGTAACCACTCCTGCGTTCAGACACAGATTAGTTGATCCCATGTTGTGACCAACTCCTATTAAAGCTTTCATCCTTCATAGCCTTTACCAGCCAGTCCCTCTCATTCTCCTCATCAGAGTCACTCACATCACTGGAATCAGCAGCCAGGAGACGAGAATAATTGATTTTTTTCTGCACTGGGAGTTTGGCTTGGAGAATTAAGAACAAGAAGAGCCACAGCACCAGGCAGACGCAGGACACTCTGTATAAAACTGCCAGACCAAAGTGCTTCACGACAAACCCCCCTGCAAAACTGCCCAGGCTTGCTCCTCCACCGTAGCAGAGGCTCTGAAGAACAGTGTGCAGGGATGTCTCTGTGCCTGGAGTGGCTATGTCATCCACCATCATGTTAACCACCCACCACAAAGCGCTGCTACCGAAGGCGGAGAAGATCTGGA
This sequence comes from Clamator glandarius, assembly GCA_033459285.1. Classification (NCBI taxonomy): domain Eukaryota; kingdom Metazoa; phylum Chordata; class Aves; order Cuculiformes; family Cuculidae; genus Clamator; species Clamator glandarius. The sequence continues at coordinate 1,975,968 of JAUNZM010000269.1, read as the reverse complement.
TGAGGAGAACCGACCACACAGTCCACAAGAAGGAATAGCACAGGAGCTGCGCTGCCAGGAGGCTGAGACTGACTGCAACAATTTTGCTGCTTGTGAAAGTCCTCAGCAACTTCCCTTTGAAGAAGAAAAGTAAAATTTCAGTAACTAGCCTGCTGGCCACGGAGAGCCCCATGTACAGCTCGCTGCTGCCGAGGTCCTGCATCTGCCAGAAGAGAAAGTTCTGCACCCCTGACCCAGCTGCGCCGGTGAGGATGAGTGTGACGGCGTACAGGATGGCTCGGCCATCGTGCCACAGCAGGGCCAGGGCTTTGGTGGTTTTGTTAACACGGTTGGTTCTCTTGGGAATGTAGATGGGGTAAAAGACACTGACAAACAACGAGATCAATGTCAGGAGAGCATAGCCATAGAAATGGACAGCAAGGCGGGTGACTGTGCTGCTGCTGAAGCAATCCAGTTGATCCACAATTACAGCAATGCTGCAGGCACCTACAGACATGCCCATATAACTCCAAATCCACAGCTTCCCATACCTGTCAGTCGCATCAACGAAGTCGAGGTATTCATAGAGACTTTTGTCCACTATCCATTCCAGAGAGGAAGCCAACAGTTCCCAAAGCATGACAGCACCCAGCACCATCAAAAAAACCTGATTATCTCTGTACTGAAAGATGTTTTTTACGACCTTGAACCTGACATCTTGAGTGTCTTTCTGGTGATCAGAAAGGTTTCCAGACACGTAAGCATCTCCACCAGTAGGAAGAGTTGTTTTAAACAAAGAGAGGTCATTACTTTCAGTAGCAGAAAAGCTTTCTTCAGCATTATCAGCAAGATCTGTTGCAGCAGAACCCGGACTACTTGTTGCTTTTTTGAGCCCAAGAAAGGAAGGTCCAAGCACATTTAAGGGAGGTCTGTAGGGAGCTGGCACCTCTCGTATCTCCGAGTTAGCTGCTTCCATAGAAGCTGTCCAGTCAGAGGGACCATCAGAGTAGCCATTTGTCTCACCTCTACCGATCCCTCTGCCTACTGTCAGGCCAAACAACCCCTGGACAGCTGTGCTGGTTGGTGTTGCCTTTCTCCTCGCTATGAATGCATCAGCAGCCATTTCCACCATTGTTTTCAATGGAAATTTTGCGTTCGCAGCAGCGCTCAAACCTACAGCACTGTGTGTGCTGCTGCCTGCATCGGGCAGGGTGGTGGTGGTCATCTGGTCCCCAGTTTTGTAGAACCAGAGCCCCAGGTCGCTGGCAGGTGGGATGAAGGTGAGCAGCAGCCCCGTGCCCGCCGAGCCTAGCAGTGACCCAGCCAGCAGGAGCCGGTGGCTGCGGGGGCAGCAGGAGCAGAGCTGAGCCCCGAGAGCTGCAGCCAGGAGCCGTGCCCCGGCCACGGCACCCACTAGTGGGGTGGGCAGCGACAGCGCCCGCAGCAACAGCGTCAGGAATGGCACCGTACAGCCCCGGCCCACGCCCTGCAGCAGCCGCAGCAGCGCTGAAACAGCCAGGGTGCGACCCACGTCCCAGTGACCCTGCATGGACCCACAGTGTACTCTGCCTGCGGGCACCGCACACACTGCTCAGGGACTCCAGGCACAATGCTCGGAGATACTGGACACGATGCTCAAGGACTCCAGACACGATGCTTGGGAACACCAGACACAGTGTTCGGGGACACTGGATAGGGTGCTCAGGGACTCCAGACACGATGCTCAAGGTCACCAGACACAATGTTTGGGGACACGATGCTTGAGGACTCCAGACACGATGCTCAGGGACTTCAGACACGATGCTTGAGGACTCCAGACACGATGCTCAGGGACTTCAAACACGATGCCTGGGGACACTGGATATGCTGTTCAGCGACTCCAGATATGATGCTCGGGGACACTGGCCAGGATGCTCAGAGGCTCCAGACACAATGCTCAGGGTCACCGGACACGATGCTCAAGGTCACCAGACAGAATGCTTGGGGACACGATGCTCAGGGACTCCAGACACGATGCTCGGGGACACCGGACGCGCTGCTCAAGGGGCAGTAGACACACTCCTCGTGGGCACCGCACACGGTGCTCGGGGACTCTGGACGCGATGCTCAAAGGGGCAACGGACGCGTTCCTCGTGGGCGCCGCTTAGGCCGCGCAACGACCCCACGCTGGCTCCTCGGCGGCCGCAGACGCTGCCCCGGCCCCGCCCGGCTCCCGCCCCGAGGCCCGGGGACAGCGCCCCCCGCGGCCGGGAGGGGAACGGCCGGCCCGGGGCCCAGCCCTGGCCCCAGCTATCCCTCTCCCCTCAGCCTTGGCCCCAGCAACCCTGCTGCCAACCAATGCCGCTCCTCTCGGCCCTGTTCCCAGCAATCCTTCAATCCTTCTCACTCAGTCCCACTCCCCTTGACCTCACTCCCATCACAGCTCCCCCCCAGCCCTACTCCCCTCAATCTTGCTCCCCTCAAATCCACTCCCCTCAAACCTGATTCTCTCGATCCTGCTGCCCTCATCCCGCTCCCACCAGTCCCGCTCCCCTCAGCCCTATTCCCATCAATCCCACTCCCCTCAATCCTTCTCACTCTGTCCCTCTTCCCCTGATCTCACTCCCCTCACAACTCCCCCGGAGCCCCGCTCCCCTCAGTCCCACTCCCCTCAACCCCAATCACTTCAATCCCGCTACCCTCACCCAGCTCCCACCAATCCTGCTCCACTCAGCCCTGCTTCCTTCAATCCTGCTGCCCTCAACTCCACTCCCATCAATCCCACCACCCTCAGCCCTCTTCCCATCAATCCCACTCTCCTCAATCCTTCTCACTCAGTCCCTCTTCCCTTGATCTCACTCCCCTCACAGCTCCCCCGCAGCCTTGCTCCACTCAATCCTGCTTCCTGTAACCCCACTGCCCTCAAATCCACTCCCCTCAAACCCGATCCCCTCAATCCTGCTGCCCTCACCACGCTCCTATCAATCCTGCCTCCTCAGCCCTGTCCCCAGCTATCCTGCTGCCACCAATCCCACTTCCCTCAGCCCTGTTCCCATAAATCCCAGTCTCCTCAATCCTTTTCACTCAGTCTCTCTTCCCCTGATTTCACTCCCCTCACAGCTCCCTGCCAGGCCCACCCCCACAATCCTGCTCCCCACAACCCCACTGCTCTCAAATCGACTCCCCTCAAACCAGCTACCCTCAATCCCACTGCCCTCACCCCAGTGCCCTCAATCCCACTCCCCTCAGCCCTATTTCCACCAGTTCCACTGCCCTCAGCCCTGTTCCCATCAATTCCACTCCCCTCAATCCTCCTCACTCAATCCTGCTCCCCTTGATCCGCCTGCCCTTGATCTCATTCCCCTCACAGTTCCCCCCAGCCCCACTACCCTCAATCCCACTCCTGTCAGCCCTGCAGCCCTCAAACTCGCTCACCTCACCCCACTCGCCTCAGCCCTGCTCCCCCCATCCTTCTCCCTTCGATCCCACTTCCCTTGATCCCACTGCCCTCAGCCCCACACCCTTCAATCCCAGTCCTGGCCCAACCTCTCCCTCCCCTCGTCCTAGGAAGGAGAGAGCAGGCTGGTTGAAACATAGGGACAAATCCAGCATCCCCAAGAAAGCCTCCCACCCGCAGCTCTGTTTGGGGAAACTGAGGCACAGAGTCCTCCTGCTCATCCATGTTCATCCCTGTCATATTCCTACCTTTCTCATCCCTACCTGGATCAGCCATGGGCTGTTGGGTGGCGTGGGCTGCCTTGTCTGCCCGCTCCCAGTGGGATGGGGCCCAGGAGTGCTCAGCACTCAGCATCACAGCACCCCATATGCCAGCCCACACCAGGGAGGGGGACTGGGCATGCTCCCTGCTGGGATACAGCCCTTCTGAGTCCCCTCTGGCTAATGCAGGAGACCCCCATCCTCCCAGCCCTGCTGGATCTGCTCTTCCCCCATGGCCCCAGGGAGCTGGCCATGCCCATGGCCGGACCCTCCTCCCCACCCAGGGGACACCAGGTGGCTGGAGCAGGGCTGTCCCAGCTATAGGGCTTCAATTTTGTCACTTGTTTTACAGGAGGCACCTAATGCCCCCTCTAAGCCCAAGGGCAGGCTGAGAGCAGACACAACTCGTCACACACAGCTTCAACGCCCTTGAGACGGAGACCTGGGCTGGATGGGGCAGCATGGCAGGGCTGTAAAACCCCTCAGAGTCAGGGTAAGCACAGCTGACGCTCCATGGCACTACTGCCGTTCAACTTCTCTGGAGGGTCCCCCAGTGAATGTCACACCCTGACAGTTTAAGCTGCTTTAGGGCAGCTGCCCCAGGGGTGCAGAGATGTCCCCTGGCCCCCACAGCTTTTTTGAGAAGTGACCGCGGCTGATCCATAATGTGATTTACCCCCCTCCAGCCTTCCTCTCCGAGCAAACATCTTGTGACTGATCTGTTCATCATTGACGTGATCACTTACTATGTTCGCATGGGCATCCAGCCTGTCTGCTTCCAGGTCTACGCTGTGAAGGTGGGTTCTACATCTCCTGTGCTCTCCCATGGTTCTGCAAATGCTTGCAGACCCCACTGCTGACTAATCTGTGCAAAGCCAATGTGGTCTAGGGGCTTTTGGCAGATCCAAGCCTGGATCTTTGTGTTCCTCAAACTATCCTCTCCTTGCCAGGCTCCCAGATCTAGTTTTCCATGTGCTGTGGACTCCAGCAGTCTCTGCAGGTCTGGCAACATCTCTGTTGGGCAGGATGCAAGGAAAAATAGACTCATGAATCACTGCATTCAGAAGCTCAGTGCAAACAGAGCTCCCAAATCCTCATTTGTGGTGGGAAATACATTCTTTGAGTACGGATTCTCTGGGTTTGTTCCCATGCATTTATTGATGTGCTCATAGTCCTGCTTTACCACCGTGCTTTGCAGCCCACTGGTCTGTGCGCCGTGCTGTGTGTTCATGCAGATGGTGTTCAAAGGAGTCATCACAACACCAGTGTCCCATGGAGCTGTTTACAAGCCCTGGAGTCAACCAGAAAATACACACCAACAAAGTGATGCAGCAGAGAAACCAGCAGAGCCTCAATTCTAATGAACCCAAAGCGAGACTTGGGGAGATCACATTTTCCTTGCTTCAAATGAACTTTCTGATGGGCTTTCCCTGTTGTTGCCTTGTTTATCCCAGCAGCGTTCCCGATAGCTGCTATCATCTGGCTTTATGGTTGAGTGCTGCAGGACCGCCTGGATGCTGAGTGCCTGGGAAGGGCTCAGCAAGTTCAGCTGAGAAGAGGGAAGAGCTGCCCAAGCAGAAAGTGACTGAAATCACCATGATGGGGTATGAAATGTGAATGTAAACACTGCTGCTAGAGCTGATTTATTCCTGGCCTCTTGCAGTGGTGCTGCTGAGGAGGTTGTATGATGAAGACACATCAATTGATGGTTAACAGTGGCCATGCAGCCTTGTCCTCCCTCTTGACCAGTCCGTGGCTTTTCACTGGGAGCTGGCGGTAGATAAGTTCCCTTTCCATATATAAAAATTATCTATGCCAGGATTTCTTATTGCTAGATTCATTCTGGCTCTTGAGGTCCCTGGAAAAGAGCTGATTCATATTCTTTTTTCCACAGTGTGTTTAAGAATTTACAGCCAGTGGGTGTTTTCAGGTTGTCTGAGGTGGCATTCTGGGAGAGGTGGTGGATGGAGGAGGTTGTTCAGGATGCAGAGCTCACAGGCAGTGGGCTGGGGATCACCTTAACTACCTGCAAAGGCCAAAGCTGCCCAGGCTTCTCAAGGTTTGTGCAGGAGGTGGAGGAGGCGGCAGTGACTCACACTGGGAGCCAGACCTGACACGACGCAGCAGGGACCATGTGGTGACGCAGCAAGCTACCACACAGAGACATACACGGACTTTGGCCAAGACAGCTTGGTGTCAACCACTGCCTGCTGGAGAGATGTTTGCATCTCTGCCCATCAGAGGGAGCTGGAGGCATTTGGGTGTAACAAAGACAAGTGCAATATAACGGCTTAAATATATGTATTCAAGAGGAGAGGTTGGGAGTCTCCAATGAGCTGCAGGGAGGTGGGGAACCCTGCCAGGTAAAATCCCTAACAGAGCTGTGCCATGATTGTTGTGCTTCTAAGCCCTACCTGCAGGCTCTGGTATTTATGAGTGGACCCTGCTTCTGTGCTCTCCCTGTTTCCAGGCAATCCTGTCCACCCTTGAGGTCCACTTGCCACATTCCTCCAGGCGTTTCACCTACACCCTATGCAGAAGATGGATCTGCTTTGAAGCCAGCAATTCCAGGGTATGGGGAACACCTGAACACCATCCCTGTGCTATGGTTGCTCTGTCATCTGCATTAGCTGCCCACAATTTCCAGGGGTAAATAAAACAACCTGTGGAATTCTCTTTCTCACAGCTATGCTAATTCCTTAACACGAGTTCAGGAACTCTTCCTGCTCTATCAATGAGCAGCTCCTGCTATTAGTAGGTTCAGTGGGATTAGAAGATGATTGGAGAAAGCAAGCATTTCACCCCTTTCCCAGTCCAAGCCTACACATGCTGAGCCTAGTCCTGGCCCTGACAGGGGAGTGGGAAGCTTGGAAGTGCCAGACTTTGAGGCTGCAGGGACAGAATATGAACAGAGGGGAATTGAGGGGCAGCCAGCGCAGAGGTTATAGCCTGCTGCTTCCACATTTCTGCAGCTCTGCCATTTTTGCCCATCTCTTCACAAAAGAGCTCTTTGGGCAGGAATTCTCTGAGTAACACAGTGTGTAGTCCAAAAGTGATGATGAGAAGACATCAGCCACACAGGGGCATATGACACTGATGGCTTTATATTCCTACCAGCTTATTCCCCTCCCACCCCAGCCACATGCAGACATAAAAAAACCAACCAAATTGACAGTTTCTGCTGGGTTTTTTTACTGTTTTTTTTTTTAAATCTTCATTAAAAGGATTGCACCTTCTGATACAGACCATCTCTGACACCTCTCTGAATAACTTATAATCCATCTACATCATTTACAATTGTACAGGGTAAACTCTGGACACCGCAGACTATGGTCCAACTCATCACACGGCTACTCTATTGCAGCAGCTCACAGACGAATCCAGCTGGAGCAAAGAGGCCTTTCCTGACTTGTTTCTCAGCCTCCTGCCTAAATCTAGATCCTTCAGGGTCAAAATGCTTGCTGCCTAACTCTGGCATTAGTGAGCATCAACAGTTTTTGGCTTACGAGGCGACGAACCAAATGCTATTGCTGAGATCTTGCAGCCCTGTGGCTCCTAGGTGGGACTTTAAGGCTTAGGGACTGTGCTTGGCTCAGCTGGGAGTGAGGGGTTACATCTGCCAGTGTTTCAAGGTAGGCTCCTTAGGACCTCGTCATGTTGCTGTTCCCCAACGTGATCTTTGAATAGGTGGTGCTGGTTTGGGTTTCAATGATTCTTGGGACCTAGAGGCTTTTTACATTGCTGAATAACCAATCACCTGTGCTGCTCTAGAGCTGCTGTGTCCCTGTAGTGTGTTTCAGCAGTTGTTTTGGACTGCATGGTGCAATCAAAGTGAGATAAATAAATCTTTATCTTGGGAACAGGAAGCGGCAGTGCCTGCTGTGCCAGGTGACAATGCAGGACAGGAGCAGGAATATGACAGCCCTGTGCTTGTTGGAAAAAAGAGGGACCAGGAAAGTCTGAGGCTTGAACCCCTAAAGCCTTGTGCATGTGGCAAGAAAAAACAAAGATGATTTCCAGGGGTCCTAACTAGCCAAGATAACCCACAAGCACAGAACAGTTCTGTCGAAGGGAAGCTACTCTCCATTACCCCAGACTGGGATACCTGGAGATGAGCTCCTTGTTCCAGGTATGGGAGGTTAAAAATAAGTGGTTTTCCAGATGCGCATCTCCCAGGGGCTGCACGGACCCATCATAGACAGGATAGAGGGGGGATTTGTCCTCAGCTGGGATTTGCCAGTGCCACTGCAGCTGGGTCAGCATCCCCCTGTAGCACAGAGCTGGCTGCAAGGACTACCCATTGGTGACAGACAGAGAAGGCTGGAAGCAGCTGCCCTGCACATACACAAAGGTAAAGGACACTTTCTTTGGGCTGCTGATCCAAGCAAGCACCTCTGAGCAAAGGCAACACAAGTAATGATTTATCTGGGAGTTGAGAGGATTAAAAAAATACTAATGTCAAAGAAGGAAAGCCCCCAAGTCCCCTCCAATATGAATTTAGGAAAGACTCCATGGAGAAACCCCAGAAACCACAGATCACTTTCAGAAAGTCAATAAATACACACGGCATGTCTTCCATTATTTCGGTCAGGCACAATATGAAATGAAGACAAAGTCCTCCAACAGCACCATCCTTCCCACTGTATTCATTTTAGCCAAGATAGAAGCAGCAGTCACGCTGTCACTGCTCAGCCTGGCCCATCTGCAAACCAGGAGAGGGTTTCTACACTGTGGTAGCAGCAGAGCAAAGGAACAGAGAAGTCTTGCAGGTATCCTGCCCACCCATCATTCCCAGAAGCACTGCTCTGCTCTTCTGCATCTCCTTCCTCCACAGCAGACACAGACCAAACCAAGGCTGTGAGGCAGAGTGGGATGCAGAGGTATTGCTGGCTGACCTCATGGAGGAATCCACTGCTGCTGGGGTTGCAGGTGGATGTTCCTGGGATGTGTGCCTGGAGGAACACAACCAGTGCTTCTGAGACCCCATACCAGGCGTTCAAGGCCAGGTTGGATGGGGCTTTGAGCCCCCTGATCCAGTGGGAGGTGTCCCTGCCCATGGCAGGGGGTAGGACTTGATGGGCTTTAGGGTCCCTTCCAACTCAAACCATTCCATGATTCTTTGAGGTTGCATAGTGAAGCCACTGCAGCTCCAATGTCGAAGAGCTGTTGTGCAGACTTCATTGCCTGCTCAATGAAGGTTTCTTCTTCAAGTAGATCTATACCATTCACAGCTGAGCACATCCCACAGCACTGCCTGGGCAGCCTGAGCTGTTGTCCCTCTGGTCATCACCGCCAAATATTGCACTAGGTTTCCCATGTCCCCATTTCACATCAGTCATCATTAGTTTGTGTGAGTCCTTTGAAACAACAGCAGGTTTTCCACTGAGCTCCACAGAGCTGTGTTGACCAATCATGCTTTCCCTGTTGTGGTCAGGCTTACAATGAGGTTTCCTAAATCCATCAGTGGAATAATTGCTGGTTTACCCAAATACACCACCCTGTGCCAGAAAGAGGAGTTTGCTGTGCAGAACCCTGATCTCCTGCCTGGCTGCGAGACATCACCACAATAAATATCACTAATAGCAGCTGCTCTCTGATCCAGAAGCATAGAAAGTGCCATCATCTCAGCTGTGCTTTCCTGTCTTCCTGAAATAAAGAAACTCCAAGGTTTTCTCTGACTTGTGCAAAAGTTTGGCAAGGCTCTGCCTCTTGGCAGAGGGATGTTACCAATGGTCATCACCATAATTTAGCAGGGCACAGCAGTCCTTCCTGAGCCCTGTCACCCTCTGCTGTTGCAGCTTTCTACACCATTATCACTGTAAAATCACTGCTGGTAGTTTTGGGGGTGTTTTCTTTCTCCGTTTCTTCTGTGATGACCCAGCGTCACATCTCTCACACCATCATCATCATCTTATTTTCTTCACTGAATGACACCTGAAAATGTGTTGATGGGCAACAGCAGACACTTGGGCATGTATTTGACAAGCCCCACATCTTCTGTTTGGTGCAGGCTGAATTTCATTGTCCTTGTCTTTTGCAGACAGTAGCTGGGTTCTAGGCAAGGAGACACTTCCAAGCTGCAAGAGCACAAGAACATATTTACTGCATCTGCAAATCTGTCCTTGAGGGTCAGAGTCTGACCTCGGACTCAGGTCTCTTATCTTATGCTGAGGGAGTTCTCTCATACAGAGATGTGCAGCTGCTCTTATGCTTTTTAACTGGTTTTGTCTGGAAATATGAGCTGATGTATACTCATGTTTGACCACAAACACGGTGTCCTTAGCCTGGCCCAGTTAGATTCCCAGAAATTCACATTTTATCTGTGTCCCACCTGGCCTGTGGACCATGAACCACACGTCTATCTGTCTGTCTGCTTCCAAGATATCGTATGTCATTGCAACTGCTATAGGCACATTGATCTCTGCTATTTTGACAGGGCTGAATTCTCTCCCTCTGCCTTCATATGCTTGAGATACCCTTGTTAGGAATGCAGTCAGTGAGACAGCATCAGCTCCACGATATAACTAAGGAGATCCAAGATCTTAAGTATGTCCCTGGGGGTACCTCTCCTTCTACTGTTTTCATGTCTTAGTGTCTTAAAGTTACCATACTTAAAATGAATGAACCATTTTGTTTCCCACACCATTTCCCCAAACCACAAAGGTAGGAAAGCCCCTCTCTGCCCTGCTTTCCCTGGAGAAGCAACATGTTTGCACATCATGTGTGAAGATCAGGACTAGGACTCCCTGGGAAACATCTCTGCCACCTTGGGAGCCCATCCAGAGACCCTGCAAGGCCACTGACAAGATGCACAGAGCCAGACCCATGTGGCTTTCTCACCTGATCACATTCCTGTAGACTCTTCTGCTATCCTTGTCCAGACACACCATGAAAGGCCTCTGCTCTGTGCTCCTGATTCTGATATTTCGTGTTTTCAACTTGTTTGCCACACTCTGGAGTGAGAGAGGAGGAAGAACCCAGTGAGTGCCTCACCTCTCTTCCCCTGGCTGTCTGGCGATAGGTGGTGTGTGCATCAAAGGGGCAAATGATGACATCTCTCTTTTTTTTTTAACCTCAGATATGACACAAGGTGAATGCTCTAAGGAGGGAAGTGTCCCTCTTGTCCTTTCTCTGTAATCACAACCTGGTCAAATTTTGCAAGGGCAAACTTCCCAAAGTGGCAATGCTTGCCCAGGTTGCAAGGTTTGAGATGTTCACTGTGGGGTACAATCTGTTCTTCAGAGCTGGGGTGTAACTGGGTGGGCGGTGCAGACTGCAGCAGTCTGGTGTCTCCAAAAGCCAGCTGAAAATAAGCAAAAGTGTGCTGACTAGCTAAAAATACCAGCTGAGAGACTGGAGGCTCCACAGCCGAAACAACCAAGGCACAGTGATGCTTAATGACACCCAAACTACAGTGACACATTTCTAGGTGGCAGTGTGTCCTCTAGGATCATAGAATGCTTTGAAGTGGAAGGGACCTTTACAGGTCATTCAGTCCAACCCCTCCACAGGAACAGGGACACCTTTAACCAGGCCAGGTCACTCAAAGTACCATCCAACCTGATCTCGAGTGTTTCCAGGGATTCTCTTAGCAGGGTGGCCTCAAAACCTTCTGCCCACAGAGTGTTTCCCCTTTCACTGTTGTTCTAAGGGATTTCCACACATTAGCCAACCTCTCCAGAGCTGTGAGCACCCACAGATACTTACTGAGAATGATCGTCCTGACAAGTTGTTGATCTTAATTATCTCGGTGATATTCACATTCAGATACACCAAGTCTGCAACAGAAATGTGTTAGCCTTATAGAATCATAGAATCATTGAGGCTAGAAAAGACCTCTGAGCTCATCCAGTCCAACCATGAGCCCAGCATCACCGTGCCTGTTAAACCATGTTCCCAAATCCTACAGCTACAGATATTTTGATGCCATCAAGCCATGAAGGCTCCACTGCTGCTCTGGGCAGCCTCTGCCAGGGCTTCACCACTCTTTCAGTGAAGAATTTTTTCCTAATATCCAATCTGAACCTCCTCTGGCACAACTTGAGGCCATTTCCTCTCATCCTTTTGCTTGTTACTTGGGAGAAGAGCCCAGCACCCACCTCAACCCAACCTCCTTTCCAGGAGCTGCAGAGAGCTATGAGGTCTCCCTTCAGCTTCTTCTTCTCCAGGCTAAACAGCCCCAGGTCCCTCAGCTGCTCCTTGTATGACTCGTGCTTCAGACTCTTCACAAGTTTCATTGCCCATGCCCTTAGACCATGTTATGATCTCAGCTCAGCTTTGAATGTAGCTGGTGCCAGACCCCAGTTTGCATGTCCAGCCAGGGTGTGACGGAGTGGGTGGTTCATCCCATGGGAAGACCCCTTGGGTGCACAGGACAGCAGAAAAGGAAGATTCAATCTAAGGGTTTGTGTGGGATCATGGTCAGGGTGGAAACCTCAGAGACGATGCAAAGGCCAAGGTGAAAGAGGAAGGCTGAAGCAAGAGGAAGAAGCTGCCAATCCTAGGTTATGGTTATGCTGAACCCCATGTTACAAAGGGAGCCCCAAGCACATCATTCACAAGAGAACACACAAGGATAGACTGTGGTGACACCAGTAAATGCATGTCACTGATTCAACTACCGCAGCCCAGGCACAATTGACACTGAGTGTAACACCATGGTCAGATTTACTCTATTGAGCACCACGAGGCTCAATGAAACCTCTTCAAATCATTCCAAACAGGATGAACCCACCTTCAGCCTCATCAGTGGGAATGGCTTTCATCACCAGACCCGTGGAGCGCAGGGACATAACCAGCTCCTTCGTACGGTCGCTCAGCACAACCTGCAGGAAAGGCTCTGTTAATTCACCCTGGCAGCAACGTCAGTCTGTGCGCAAGTTTGCACAAATACCAGGTGAGCTCATAGGCTTTTAAAGTCCACCACAACCTCTGTGTCCTCTCCAGAAGAAAGGAGGAGGGGATCAGAGCACTCCTTTTAGGAGATGTGTGCCATGCCGGGGATCCCTGGGAGCAGAGACATTTTGGGCTTCCAAGAGCCCCACTTACCTTTCTGTATGTTACTGCGAGATCTATGCCAGGGCCATCCAGGGTCATTTTCTTCTTGGTTGTGCTCAAGTCTGCAGGGAAGGAACTGGGTAGGATTGGGGTTTCACTCATGCCGCCTGTCTGTGGTCAGTAGCAAGGGGTCTTCCCATGGGATGAACCACCCACTCCGTCACACCACAGTGGTGATATGGCACACCAGCCCTTCTCTTCTTGCCCACGGGAGCTGAGGCTCTGTGCCCTCAAGAGGGCCAGTGTGATGGACTCATTCAAAGGACTGTACCCAACCACATTGGCAAATATCCATTGGATCAGACTGGGTGGAAGGGTTGGATGTGACCTCTGTAACAGTCCAGCCTTCAAGCATCCTTGTCCCATCATTGGCAACTCAAGGAAGCTGAATTTCCAACAAGGAGAACATCTGGCAAAGGGGATGGCTGTTAAGCCCAGATTGTTTCCTCAGCAATAATATGCTGTTGATCCAACTTCAGAGCTGGCTGGAGCCAACCAAAGGCATAGACTACAAAACCTGGTTGAAACCAGGAACCAGGGACCACAAGGTCTCTCATTTCATCTGGTATCATGCGCCCAAGATGGAGATGGAGATGTTTAGAGAAGCCTCCTGCTTGTCAGGGAGCAAGGGATATTGCTCCATGGCATGACCTTGACTGCTGCAGGCTGAGGGATAGTGTGAGTGGGAACTGTGTCCAGCAGGAACCCCGCTCAGGATGGCATCCCCTGCTGCAGGGCTCAGAGTGGGGATCACACACACCTTTGTGGGAGACGCTCTCCTGACCCTGGGTGCGCAGCTCCGTGAGGAACACATCCTCAGCTGGCTCCTGGGCCGGGTCATTGAAGAAAATCTGAAAGAAAAGGAAATCTCTAAGAACAGCTCCTCCTCAGTCACCCAGTGACATCACACTAGGCTTATGACATCAAAGGGTTCTCCAGAGCAGCCAGGCATGACATCATCAAAGAGAACATACGACCTAATCCTAGCAGCCAGGTGGCCCAAGAGGTGGAGAAAATTGCTTTTACCTCGCTTTCTGAAGCTCAGGAGCATGACAGACCTTGCCAGGAGCCTGGTGGATATGGCCAGCAGAGCCACAGGCAGTGTCACACACCACTGGATGTCACTGTGCACTCAGACTAGTCTGTTCCCAGCCGTCCACCCACAGGTAACCCAGGTCAGGAGAAGCAGATTCCCAGGTCTGACTGTAGGTGCTGGCTTGTCTTCAAGGCACATAATTTCTATCTGATACATCAAAGTCAACTGGTCACTTCAGACCTATTAATTGTTTTGGTTTTGTGGGCTTGCTTTGACCAAAATGTGAAGATAAGGTCCTGAAGAACCTCTCCTAGCCACTTCCAGCCCTATATCCAACTCCAGTGGGATTTGACCCTTCAAGGAAAACTCCCTGCAGCCAAAGAGGAACAGTGTGGTCTTAACCAAAAAGGTAAAACACACTTAATGTTTCCAGATGAAGTAGCATCACACCCTGTAGAACAAGGTAGGTTACGTGCCACTACCTGAAAACCACATCTGGAGTCAGTTTCTCTTCCTCTGCTTGAGTCACCCACTCTCTCACTTGCTTTTGATTTTTGTCTTGGAGCAGAAATGAGTGGAAGAAAAATTCACCAAAAAATCAAAATCCCCAGCTACTCAAGCTGAAGACCAGATGCTCCAAACTTACAAACTGCAGGTTATCAGCTCAAATCCTAGTGATGTTCTGCTAGTAATTACGAAACCTCTTCCAGCTCTTGGAACTACAATAGGTTACCATACCAGCTATGAGTAGATAAAAATGAGATGTGACAGGCTGTGCCAGAGCAGTGGTGACTGCCCCATCCCTGGAAGTGTTCAAGGCCAGGTTGGATGGGGCTTGGATCAACCGGACCTAGTGGCAGGGGTGGAACTGGATGGGCTTTGATGTCCCTTCCAACGCAATCCATTCCGTGATTCTGTGATATGTGCCTCAGGGCCAGCTTGGGCTTTGAAGGGTAAAAACTGCCAGAGGAGCAGAGTGGTGGTTGATGTTACATGACCGAATACAGGAGTTCTTTGCTCTTCTACCAAATGCCAGGTCTCACTCTGGTATCATTTCAGAGAAAACCTGGCAGGAAATACATGAAACTGTTTCAGGAAGCCCTGCAAAACCCCTGCAAGGTACAGGGAGGTTTTGGCAAAGTCCCTCAGAAAGCCCCCGTTTGCTCACAACACCCAAAGCAGCAGGAGGTGCCAGAGCTCCTGAACAAACTCAAACCCAATGAACCAACAAAGCTGTGTCCTTACAGGGGAATTTCAAGACTCACGTTGCTAATCAATGTGATCCTGAAATAGCCTTCCTAGGTTCGTTGATCCTGGCTGATCTGTGCAACATGGAGTCACTAGATCTGGGAGCCTGGCAAGGAGAGGATAGTTTGAGGAACACAAAGATCCAGGCTTGGATCTGCCAAAAGCCCCTAGACCACATTGGCTTTGCACAGATTAGTCAGCAGTGGGGTCTGCAAGCATTTGCAGAACCATGGGAGAGCACAGGAGATGTGGAACCCACCTTCACGGCGTAGACCTGGAAGCAGACAGGCTGGATGCCCATGCGAACATAGTAAGTGATCACGTCAATGATGAACAGATCAGTCACAAGATGTTTGCTCGGAGAGGAAGGCTGGAGGGGGGTAAATCACATTACGGATCAGCCGCGGTCACTTCTCAAAAACACTGCCACAAACCCTCATGTCTTCCTACATGAGGAGCAATGAGCTATCCCTCAGGGTCAGAACTAGTCAAGGTGAATGGGAGAAACAAAGCTTTCTGCCCACCTACCCGCATTTTTTTTTGCAGGCTGTGATGGTGGCTCAATACTGCCGGGAAATGAGAGCCCAGGGTATTTCAGCAAATGCCTCATTTACATTTTCTTTCTTGAAATCTGCCATTTCCTCCCCTCTGGCCAAAAAAACCCCATGGCAGTGAGTGGGTCTTGTGGGCTGGTGTAGTGTCAACCGCATATACCTTCCTGGCTGCTGGGCCAGGGAGGGGGTTGCAGGGAAAGAGCTCTATTGAGGGCATGAAGGAGCCCTGCAGGATGTGAGATTGTCCTTAAGTAAGGCAGATGTATTTGGGAAGTGGGCCAGGCTGGGGAGGTGAGAAGGTTTCCCTCATACCATGGTGGCCAGCTTGGGAATCACATGGCAGAGCGTGTTGATGTTGTTCTCGTACCACTGGTCGGCTCTGCCCAGGTACCCAGCCACCTCACAGAGCTCTTCTTGGCCAGTGGCAATGTGGTCCTGTGGGAGAAACACAAAATTCCGGGTACAATCATGGCTCAAACTACCAGGAGCAATAGAGGAGGCAGAGGGAGCTGAGGCACAAATGCCCTGCAAGCAAGTTCCCCATCCCTCCTTGGTCCAGAGAAGACAGCAAAACATTTCTTGTAGCATTTACTTCATGTGTGCCCAAACCCAAGAGAAGAATGAAAAGAAGGAATACTCCTTTTTGTACTGGCACATTTGTCAGGAGTTACAGCCAGCTCTGGGCCAGCTTGAAATATTGCAAGAAGTACAATTGTTCATTTATCACTGTCTTGAGGCTGTCAGAGGGCAAGAGATTTGCTCAAGATAAACTACAAGGTAGTGACTTGCAGAACTAGAATTGGGGCTGTGGCCAAAGAGGCAAAGCCCTCTGTAAGGGGTGACTGGTTCCTCTAAGTGTTTGGGAGGAGGGAAAAACGTCAGTCTCTTGCTAAAGCTCCCTCGACCCTCCTGTAGCTGGGGCAGAGCAGCAAAACTGAATGGAATCATAGAATGGTTTGGGTTGGAAGGGACCTCAAAGCCCATCCAGTTCAACCCCTGCCATGGGCAGGGACAACTCCCACTGGATCAGGGGCTCCAAGCCCCCATCCAACCTGGCCTTGAACACCTCCAGGGATGGGGCAGCCACCACTGCCCTGAGCAACTTGGGTCTCTGCCTCCCCACCCTCATCATGAAGAATTTCTTCATAATGTCCAATCTAAATCTTCCCCCTTCCAATTTAAAGTCATTTCCCCTCATCTTGTCAGTCCAGGGCCTTGTAAAAAGTCCCTCTCCAGCTTTCCTGCAGTCCCTTTCAGTCCTGGAAGCTGCTCTAAGGTCTCCCCACAGCCTTCTCTTCTCCAGGCTGAACAACCTCAACTCTCTCAGCCTGTCCCAATATAGGAGGTGCTCCAGCCATTGGATCATCTCTGTGGCTTCCTCTGGACTGGTTCCAACAGTTCCAAATCCTTCTTATGTTGGGGAATCCAGAACTGGACACAGTTCTCCAGGTGGGTTCTCATAAGAACAGAGTAGAGGTGGAGAATCCTGTCCCTCGACTTGCTAGCATTTCTAGGCTAGGAGTTACCACCCATCAGAGTGGTTGGAGCAACCTGAATGTCTCTGGAGCCGATGAATTCCTGAAGTCAGTCTGCAGATTGAACCCAGCTGCCCTGTTTTGGCTCCTGTCCTCCTGGTTCTAGGAACTAGTTATTAATAATTCCTGTAACCCCCCCTGCTCTTCCTTTCAAAGCACCATCAGCTGGCAGCAGCAGTGCCCAGAGCTGCTGAGCCCACACTCACCACAACAGG
This sequence comes from Clamator glandarius, assembly GCA_033459285.1. Classification (NCBI taxonomy): domain Eukaryota; kingdom Metazoa; phylum Chordata; class Aves; order Cuculiformes; family Cuculidae; genus Clamator; species Clamator glandarius. Next base: position 1,958,648 of record JAUNZM010000269.1, on the reverse strand, counting down.
CAGGGCATCTGGTTGCCTCGTCATGACTGGGATATAGTAGAAGTGCAGGTTCAGCCTCAGAGTCAGGAAAACTCGCCGTGTTTCTCTTTTCCTTGAAGTGGAAAAATAAATTATCATGTCACAAGGGGAAGAGGGAAGAAAGGCTGGTCAGTGCCAGGAAACTACAGCTGCTCTGCAGCGGGATCTCAGACCCTCCTCACACACCTCCTTTGCCCAGGCTGACCGGAGGGCAGGGTTCCCAAGTCTGATGAGGGGAGGTGCTGAGGGTGTCCCGCAGACAGGCTCTCAGCTGGGACCAGCGGTTTCCTCTCTGCCCAGCTCTGCTCCCCAGGCTGCTGCCTACACCACCACCCAGACCCAAGCCACGCTGGTCTCCTGGCCCAGAGGAGGTGGATAGGCAGCTGGGGAAAAGCTTTTCTTTAGGATTTCTCCCTCTTGCATAGGAAAACCTCTTGCCTCATTCACTGTTCATTTAACCCATAATGTGGACAGAAGGGAGAAACTCCTGTGCAGGATTTGGTTCAACTGAGCCAAACGATGCCATGCAGCCAGTGAATTTGGATGTGCTTGGGTGCAAAACACCTGGATCCCATCCTGTCACAGGTAACACTGGAGCTCACCCCATCACCAGTTGTCCTGGCTACTTCCACAGGCTGAAAAGCAAGACCCACTCTGTCCTCCCTTACCCAAATGCCCAGAGTCAAAGAGGCTGTGGCCACCGGTTACCTTAAAGAGTGGTAGGCTTGGGCCAGGCGCCCGAGGATCCGGTCGTCCCCCAGCAGCACAATGCGGGCAGTGTGCAGCTTCTGGACTGGGGCCACAGGCTCCAGGAGGATACCAGGTCTCCTTGATGGCTTCACTGGGGGTTTTGCCTCAGGACCGTTGCAGCCAGACTGCAGGAAGGCCACGTTCTCCAGTGGTGATGGCTTTTTTTTAATGCCACCCTTTCTCTGGAGCCGGGATTGCTCTGTTTCAGTGCTGAGCAGGGTGAATGGCTCATCAGCTGCTGCAGGCAGGTCTCGCTCAATGCCGCTGTCGGTGGACAGCACGGAGAAGCGAGTCTGCTCGCAACACTCGCAGTCCGAGATGATGTCCCGGATCTCAAAGTTGTCCTGGTCCTGGCTCAGGCACTCAGGCTCACAGCTCTGTGTCAGTGGGCGAATGAACAGCACCAATTCCTTCCCTGCAGGCAGAAGGGAGCTTGAGGAGGTGAACACAACCAAGTCCAGGCTAAGTCCTTGTCCTGTCCCAGCTGCCCTCTTCTCATGCAAAACAGAGGGCCAATACCTCCACCAGTGGGTCCAAGATCAGTCAGTCATAGAATCATAGAATCATAGAATAACCAGGTTAGAAGAGACACATTGGATCATCAAGTCCAACCATTCCTATCAAACACTAAACCATGCCTCTCAGCACCTCATCCACCCGTGCCTTAAAACACCTCCAGGGAAGGTGACTCAACCATCTCCTTGGGTAGCCTGTTCCTGTGCCCAATGATCCTTTCTGTGAAAATTTTTTTCCCAATGTCCAGCCTAAACCTTCCCTGGCGGAGCTTGAGGCCATTTCCTCTGTCCTGTCCCCTGTCACTTGGAAGAAGAGGCCAGCACCCTGATCTCTACAATCGCCTTTCAGATAGTTGTAGAGAGCAATGAGGTCTTTCAGTCCCATTTCACACTGCACCACGAAGAGAGCTCAGTATCACTCAAACCAGGTACTTCGGGTGCATCCTGTTGCAGCCTGTCCTACAGGGGCCCTCGTATCACCTCCTGCACCTCTCCCCCCTCCAAATCCCCTGATCTGACCACAGCATCCCCAAAGACGGAAGGCTGATGCGGTCAGCAAGAACCTCCACCAGCTTGGCCCTTGGGTGATGATTATGAAACTCATTGCCCAACAATCAGGAAGAAATTACATATTTTGCAGAGGCTTCCCAGCCTCAGGCACTGTCTGACCTCACCACAGCCCCCTGGGGCACTCACAGAGCTGGTCATCTTCTGTCCAGAGGTGAAAGCTGATGTTGGGGTTGGGCAGAGGGATGCCCTGCATCTCTCCCACAGGAACATCGCCTGCGGGAAACAAGGGTGCTTGTAACACACAGGAGCAATTAGTTTTCCCTCTCAGGTGCATGAACCTTGCTTTGCTGCAAAAAGCAAAGGGATTGCAGAATAACAAGCTGAAAGAGGGGAGATTGAGATGAGATCTTAGGAAGAAATATTTTGCTGTGAGGGTGGGGAGGTCCTGGCCCAGGTTGCCCAGAGCAGTGGTGGCTGCCCCAATCCCTGGAGGGGTTCCAGGCCAGGTTGGATGGGGCTTGGAGCCCCTGATCCAGTGGGAGGTGTCCCTGCCCATGGCAGGGGTTGGAACGGGATGGGTTTTGACATCCCTTCCAACCCAAACCATTCTATGATTCTGTGGATGCTGCTAAACTGGAGACAGTGGGAGGTGGAGATGGACAGCTGTGGGAAGGCAATGATGAGGACATGGTAGTGAGGCAGGGGCTTGCCAAATTCACAGCTCCTTTAACCCACCTTAAATGGCTGGCCCAGACCGTACCTGCTTGTGAGGAGCTGAGGATCATGCAGTAAATCTTTTCCAGCCTTGCTGCATGCTGGTCACGGTCTGCATTCACCTCGTTTCCTGCACACTCAACTGCTGCCACCACTTGCTGGAACCAGTGCTCCACATCACTCATGGGCATATCCTGTCACGAGGAGCAGCTGTTAACACCCAGAGGTGTGAAAAGGGGAGATGTTCCATGGGCAGGGCCATGCGAGGTGGAGGAAAGAGGGCAAATGAATCCTGCAGTATTTGGTTCATAGTAGAGGACATGAATGTCCTCCTGTCCTCAAGGAAGGCTGGAGGATAGATGCTGGCTGTACTGCATGCTTAAAGGTTTTCTCTAGCAGGCTTGCAGATGATGGGCGCTGTGCTCCCAGCTTCTATGAGTTCTGGGAGGCAGAAGCAGAGCTGGCAGCTCAAGTGACCCTTGGGAGATGGGGATGGCAAACACATAAAGGTGTCTTTGGAGAGAAAATCACTAAGAGCCCCTGCAAAGCTGCCTTTCTGAACCAGATATTTGTGTAACTGTGGCACCACGACTCCTAGAAGGAGGTTTTGAATAAAACTTGTTGGACCATTTCCACTGAGATGTTTTCAAAATGACCAGAAACTCACAGAGGAGCCTTTATTTCAGCCACAAAGCCCAGGTATGCTGTGCAAAACTAAAGACTCAAGACGAAGATTCAAAACCTCTGGCTTCTACCACAGCAACTCTTCTATAATTGTTTTAGTTTAAGAACAGCTTTGCTCAAAACTCAGCCTTCTGAATAACCCTGGGTCTACTGGGGATGGAGGACAACAGTGAGGAGCTGAGGGGGTGGTCTCTCCACCTGCCAAAAAGCCTCCTGCTCCAAGGTGCCCAGCAAGAGCCAGACCCTTGGGAAAGATCTTATAGTGGGGAGAATTTAGAGCAGCTTCCAGCTCTGGAAGGGAAAGCTGGGAAGGGGCTCTGGATCAGGGAGTGCAGGGATAGAATGACAGGGAACAGTTTTAAGCTTAAAGAGAAGAAATTTAGGTTAGATCTTAGGAAGAAATGTTTTGTTTGTGAGGGTGGGGAGGCGCTGGCCCACGTTGCCCAGAGCAGTGGTGGCTGCCCCATCCCTAGAGGTGTTCAAGGCCAGGTTGGATGGAGCCTTGAGCTCCCTGATGCAGTGGGAGGTGTCCCTGCCCATGACAGGGAGGGCGGAACTGCATGGGCTTCAAGATCCCTTCCAACTCAATCTGTTCCATGATTTTCTGACACCACATGTCGTGTTGGTTACCTGGAGGCTCGCCTTCAAGCCACTGATGTCACAGCCCTCAGCCAGGGCTGCCTGCATGGCATGGATGATCACGTAGCACATGCACGCCCGGGGACTCTGGGAGACCTGAGCTGCCTCTGTGTCGGTGACCAGTGCATTGCAGATAGCTTCGGAGAGCAGCTCGGGATCAGCAAAGATGAAAATCCTGTGTGGAGCAGGAAGATGGGGAGAAAGAGGACAGAAGGTGAGTACTTCCCATTACTTACATCAGGGCTGCTGTGAAGAGCCCGTGTCTCCATTATCCCATGCAGAGAATAAAGGGTTGTTACTGATATTCCCCTTCTCCACCCTGTCTCCCCAACTCCTAGGATGACAGAACTCAACTGGGACATATGGCAGCATGTAGCAACCCTTTTTACGTTGATCTGACACAATTTCAGAGCAGAGGACAAGGACAGCTTTCACTAAGAGACTTAAAGGCTGGAAAAGAAATAAAAGTGACAACACATTCAAAGAGGTGCTACTCACTTTTCCTGATAAGGATATGGGTCACTTTTAAGACTTTGCTCGGAAATGACCATCCTTTGGTACAACGTACCTAGCAGAGGCAAGGAGATAAACAGGAGTCAGAGCATGTGAAGTAATGACACAGTTCACCCAAGCAGCTCAGTGCTGCTCCTGTCATAGAGGCTGACGATGGGTCTGCAAAGCCAGACATCATCTCTCCAGTCTCTGTTGCTGAAGAAATGGTGTAAAAGAGCCAAGAATCAGGCCCAGAGTTAAAAACAGTCAAGGACAAAGATAGGATAGGCTATGCTACATAAAAAGAAATCACCTTCTATTCTGGGACAATTTCCTGTGTTTCCCTTCCTTTGTTTAGAGGATTATGAGTGGGGGAGTGGAGTTGGAAGTGGGAGGAAGAGCCTGACTCCCAGACTCCATCCACAGGGCCACATCAGGGGAGTGTTCAGGTGAATATGAGGAGCCCAACACATTTCTGAATCAGGAGAGATACATTTTACCCTCGGCCAGTCCTAAATGGGAAAGATACAGCTACCCTGCACTGCTCAGGTTCAATCACCTTATGAACCTCGTGGTGCTCTGAGAAAAGCCCTGCTGGAGATCCCCATCTCTCCACACTGAATTATTGTTTTACCAGAAGTCAAGTGATAAAGGTGGACATTGGAGCTCCGGACAAAGTAGTGCTATGGAAAAGTGGTGGGCTGAGAAGGCCACAAATGGCTCATTCTCTCTAGTTTCCCACCAGGTTTCTCATATTTTACTTCCAGCTCACATGGTGTCTGCACTTTGCACTGTTCTAGAGGATTGCTTTTAAGGATTGTCATTAGAGATGACTTCACCAGGGAGAACTTCACTGGGCAACATTAAGGAAGAGGGAATTTTCCTCTGGTTTTCTTTCTAAAAGGGATTGATCTCTGGTGGAATCAATGATGTTTTAGTTTTAGATATGCAGTAGTGGAGGGAGAGTTCACACTGGACATCCTACAAGTCAGTTTGCTTTGCCAAATGGAGACCTCTTGTGGATTCACTGAGATACCCAGGGTGGGAGCACAAGCACCCTGTTTCCTTTAGAGAGAGCACGTCTATACACCCACCAGAGATGGGCTGGACTTCGCTTTCGTGATGCCCATACCAACAGCAGGAGGGCTCCAAGGTTTTCTGCTAGCAACTAAGGCTCCTAAAATCAGGAGAGAACTTTCCTATTCAGATGCATCCCTGCACTGAAAGAGTGGTGGAGCCCTGGCACAGGCTGCCCAGGGTAGAGCGGGATTCTCCATCCATGGAGAGGTTCAAAAAACGTGCAGATATGACAAGGTTAAGCAGGCACAGTGGGGTTGTGCTGGTGGTTGGACTGGGTGAGCTTAGAGGTCTTTTCCAACCTTAACAATTCTATGATTCTAAGTGGCAGAAATCCCTGCTCAATGCATTAGGCAAAGACCAGTACAAGTATGAACCCCCCTCAAACTCCCACTACTGTTGCCTTGAGGACCCAAAACGTTCACCATGCCCTGCATGGGAGGTGTGGAGAAGCCTTCATACCCGGTGCTGTCCTTTCCATCTTCAGCTTGATGGCATAGTCCAAACCGATGGTGCAGAAAGGCTTGGGCAGGGTGAGCAGCTTCTTACAGAAATCATACACTCTGCTGCAGAGCTCGTCGGAGATGCAAGGAGCCTGGAGGAAGAAAGGGACAGTCAAGGAGATGCCCCAGGCAGTGTTCTCAATCAATGCTCTCCCCACAACAGACCCCAGAGTGGGAGGGCACAGAGCTACACCAATTCAGTATGGATTTAAATGCAATATGTGAAGTAGAACCAGGCCCTACAGTGGTTTGGAATCCTCCAGCAATATCCACTGAAGGGCTGTGGGCACGAGTTTTTGCCTGGTTGTGGCTTCCTGCACCATCAGGCACCTACACGCTTGTAGAAATTGAGGTCAACTGGAAGAAGCTGTCACCTCTGTATGTGTCACAGGTGCCAGTGTCTCAGCCATCACACAGCACACTGGGAAACACATGGCTGAGTCCATCCCTGGCAGTTCCAAGGCTTTACTGGGTGCGCACTGGGATATTCCAGCACAGGAATAGGTGCTGAGTGGCTCCGGGTGGTCCCTCCTGTTTTTGCTGGATCTTGCCCCAGTGAAGCCTGAGGCAGGTTACCTTTATCAGGGTGTACATCAGCGTGTGAAGCAAGGGGATGATGTAATGTCTGAAGTCACCTCGCTCCGCCTGTGGGACCAAAAGGCACAGTTAGTGCAGGCAACACCTGGTAGGGTGCTGGGATGGGCAGAGACAGAGACTGGAGCTGCAGGAGCCACCTCAGCCCCCAGGGTATGCTTGGTCCCAGGTGCTCAGTGGCTCAGACACACAGGGTGAGCACAGGCACTCGCCCTGGCTCAGGGGTGATGCTCTCCAGGTCAAGGTGAGGTTTGGGGTCCCTTCACATGCCATCAGGGTGGGTAGGATGTCCTTGGAACAGACAGGGCCTGCCTGGTGGGCATTCCATGCAAGCCAAGCCTTGGGAAAGAGTGGGAAAGACCACACTGCCGTGGCCACCACCTCATCGCAGCACTGGAGGTTGTTGTAGGGATGTGAAGGCTTGGGGATTGCTGCAGACGTGGGATTTGCACAGTAGGAGTTTTACAGTGCTTGTGCAGCAGTCATGGTGGGAGAGAATGAACAAAAGTTTCTAACTGAACATGTTACAGGTCTTCTGAGTGTGGGGAGGCCCTGACCCAGGTTTCCCAGAGCAGGGGTGGCTGCCCCATCCCTGGAGGTGTTCAAGGACAGGCTGGATGGGGCTTTGAGCCCCCTGATTCAGTGGGAGGTGGGTTTGAAACTGGATGGGCTTTGAGGTCCCTCTCAACCCAACCCATTCTGTGGTTCCTCCCTGTTGCAAAAATTAATGTGAAAAATATAAACCCACTGGGAATCCCTTGGAAAAAGCCTGTTTTACATCTGGTGTGTGTGGGATCAAGAGTGGACAGGGAGGAGAGATGCTCTTCCATCCCTGTCTGGGCCCATGGGGAGCCAGATGGATGCTTAAAGCCTACACAGCCCCAGCCCTTACCTGTAGCCTGGCTCTACCTGACAGCTCCAGTAACAGAAATGCCCCTGGCTAAACCTGGGAAGGGTATTTCCATCCTAAAGATATTTCCAGCACTTTCCTTCAAGGCTTCTGTGCTGATGGATCTGAGTTAACTGGAACTGATGACAGCAAAGCTTTAGAAATGATCAATAAAATGAATAACAGTGAGTTGCTGAGACCTGCTGATATTTGCCCAGAGCCCCACAGGAACTCAAGCATGAAATAGCTAAATTATTATCTGTGGTTGGTACTGACTGCACAGTGCTGCTGCAGGATCAGAAGAACAAGGAAGAAGTATGACACTGATTTCCAAGAAGAGCTTCAGGGAGACAAAGGGAATTACAGACTGGGAGGCCTGACATCCCTCCTGGGCAAGGAAAGATAAGAGTAGCAGAGTGATAATAGGTAAAATGGGACTCACATGGCTTTTGCAGAGGAAAATAGACCCCAAGCCCTCTGGGGAAACCCCTGCATCCTTAGTCAAGGGTACTGTGGACGCACCTGCCTATCTGGATTTACAAAAGCCACTTGATACCATCCCTCCTCAAGCCACTGAGGGAAGCTTGACTGCCCTAGCGTGGGAGAGAGCCCACAAGTAGCCTGAGAGCTGCTCAAAAGATAGGAATCAAAGATTAGGAATAACTGCTCCATGTTCACAGCACTGTGATGCGTGTACAGGGATCCACACTGGGCTGATGATGCAGCTCAAGTTTGTGATACGGGTATGTTGATGGAAAGGGTGAGAACCTTGCCCTCCCCAGGGCTGAGCAGGGGCTGGCAGGACACGGGAGCTGAGAGGTGCTGAGCAAGGTGGTTCTATCCTTTCAGCTCGAAAGGAGAAACAACAAAGATGGAGAGGAAAAGGTATGGGGAGTTTTTGTTCAAAGCATGACCTGCAGGGGCTCATCATTAGTATGAGGAGGTAGAAGGGAGGACATGGGCTGTTTGTCCCTGCACCGGAATGAGAAGGTGCTGGGTAAAATGATTGAGCCTTATCAGAAAGAAAAGGTGTTACTTCTACACATCACACCTCATCAAACCACAAACCAGGTCACACCAGGATGTTGAGGGTGCTGAATTTTGCACAAGACTGGAAAATGAGAAGACAAATCATTAAAACAAAACAAGAACAAAAAAATCATTGCAAGGTTTCCATCAGATGCTCTCAGGACAAAATAGTGGGTAAGATATTTCTGCTCTGACACCGCTGGGGAAGGAAATGAGTGACATGGAGGAGAAATTTCCACTCTACCTGCATTGGCAGCTGTCGTGGGGCAGGGAGGGAGTGAGGGAAATTTGGGAATGGTTGGAGGTGTTTTGCACCTTGCTGTTGGCAAACTGCAAAGGCTGCCTGCCTTTGGCTGCTACAGCACTGAGGAGCCCAGGGAGGCTCCCTGCGCTGCCCATGGTTCACGGTCTTTTGGGGGCCAACGCAGTCCCTGCAGGCATCAGCTGGGGATGAGCTGCAGCTCTGTCCTGGTGTCCCACAGAGCTCCTCACTCTTGGCTATAAGACACAGTCTCCAGCCAGGTTCAAGGTCCCTAAAAATATCTTGAGCCCAGGATGTCCCAGATGGGAGGCAGAGGCCTGTGGATGGAGTGGGGTCTCCAAGCCTCTGCTCCCCATGGTCCTAAAGCAGGTCACACAGCACAGAGGGGCTGATATGGTGCTCAGGGGATGTCTCAATGGTGGCACTCACCCTTTCCAGTTCCTTCACCAGTATCCTGACCAGGATGGAGCTGTTACTGGGATTCTGGTCCATCTTTTTATGCAGGGTCCACCGCAGCATCCCTGAGAAGTGAAAGCCAAGAAAAAAGGTCAGGTTGCCAAGCAGAGGATCGATGGATGAGAGGCAGCGTTTCACAGAAGGAGGAGACCTGGGCACTGTTACTGCAAAGATCACCCGCTGGGATGCCACATTGATTTCACTATCAGACCTAAAGCAGGCTTCCCTATCCTCTGCTTCAATCAGCAATGCTCTGTAAGGGCAAGGCTGCTGCCATCCTGACTCTGGGTGCACTGTTTATGTGTTGCACCTCTAGTACTAGGAAACTGTTGGAAAAAAAAGTCCTAGAGATCCTAGGACTGGAGACTGGAGAAAAGCAAGGCAGGGCAATGGATGTGGTTTGTTTCCTGTTCCCTCTGTTGCCTGTTTATGACTGCCTGCTCTCACTGAGTGCCCCAAGCAATTCGGGCTCCTGCTGGTCCCAGCACACAACATGTGAAAGCTGGCAGCTGAGAGCAAGGATCACAAAGCACTTCAGTCCTGCAGGTGTCACAGCTCATTCCAGAAAAAATCATGTGTAATAAACTGTCAAATATTCCATGAGCTCCAACTAAAATGAGTTTTTGAAGATTGTTTCCTACAGCTGCAGCAGTCCAGTTGCTGGGTCAGCTCGAGCTTTATTCTCCAAAGCTGTAAACATGGATTTCACTTGACTCCTTAGTGAGGAGCTAGGCTGGAAAAATTACATGCCCCCAGGGAGAGATGGAGGGGACTCCAATTTAAAGGTGTCAAGTGAGTTGGATGGCTTCATAAGGCGAGTCAGTGTCAGGGCTGGGAGTAGCACCTCGAGCTCTGACATTTGCTGTCAGACCTGGGTGAGTGCAGGGTGTGAAGGATGCAACAGCCATGGAGAAGAGGAGTGGAAGCTGCTGAGGTTGGTGCACAGCAGACACCAGGAACAGGTTGCCATGGAGAGTTATGGATGTCCCATCCCTGGAAGTGGGGATGGATGGGGATTTGAGCCCCCTGATCCAGTGGGAGGTGTCCCTGCCCATGGTGGGAGGGGGGTTTAATTAGATGATCTTTAAGGTTCCTTCCAACTCAAACCATCCTATGATTCTATTTAGCAAGGCTAGAAAGGGCAGAGCATGCCAGGGAGGTGAGGCCATGTCCCCTCTCTGTCTGAGCAAGAGCAGTGGTTGAGGAGTTTGGGGCCACACGATACCCTGGTGACGCAGTGCAGAGCACGGTGGGTACCAACACTGGGATCCATGGAGGGGTTCACCTCACCTCGGTCACACTGGCAGGCAGGGTGGTGCCCATCCAGCTCCCGCAGCAGCGTGCGGACGCGGCGTAGGATGTCTGACTCCACTTCTGCAGGGACAAAGAGAACATGAGCAGGCCAGCATCTCTGGCAGACCGGTAGCTGGGAACAATCAGGGAAAAAGGGACTGGTTTGTGGGGTCTACATCCTCATCGCATTCCTCGGGACAACTGTCTCAGAAGGCTTCAAGCCTGGATGTGCCTCACTGGGAATAAGTCAGAGCCCTCTCCATGGACACTGGAGATGTGGGGAAAAAGTCACCCTGTGGACTGATGTCCTATGGAGCTATACTGCAATGTGCTCCAGTAAGGATGTGGTGGTACTCCACCAGCCAGAATAGGACATGAGCAACTCCTTAAGGACGCTTGTACGAGGGATTCATTCAATTTAGCCACCTTCTGCAGCGGAGTACTTGGTGCTGTGGCCTCAGTCAAAGCTGTGTTAGAAAACAATCACACGCTTGAGCTCACAACTATTCACACATGCTGGCAAAGCTGTTTGGGTGTGCATGGGAGCCCCCAGCACAGTTGCTGCCTTGGTACTCACACAAAGACAAGCTACAATGCAAAAATGCAGAAAACACATAGAAGTGCTGGAGCAAGTCCAGAGAAGGGCACAGAGATGATTCAAAGGCTAGAGAACCTCTGCCATGAAGTTGGGGTGGTTCAGCCTGGAGAAGAGAAGGCTCCAGGGAGACTTTAGAGCAGCTTCCAGTACTGAAAGGGGCTCCAGGAAAGCTGGGAAGGGGCTCTTGATCAGGAAGTGCAGGGATAGGATGAGGGGGAATGTTTTTAAGCTGAAAGAGGGGAGATAGAGATGAGATTTTGGGAAGAAATGTTTTGCTCTGAGGGTGGGGAGGCCCTGGCCCAGGTTGCCCAGAGCAGGGGTGGCTGCCCCATCCATGGAGGTGTTCAAGGCCAGGTTGGATGGAGCTTGGAGCCCCTGATCCAGTGGGAGGTGTCCCTGCCCGTGGCAGGGGGTGGAACTGGATGGGCTTTGACATCCCTTCCAACCCAAACCATTCTATGATTCTATGATTTTATGAAAAAAATCCTTTGAAATGGGATTTTTCTCATTTTGCAAGTGTTCTTTGAGAAAACATCAACATTTTGCTCTAAATTTACATTTTCTCTGTTCTGTTTTCTCCAGTGATTTTGTAAAGCTCCTCTATTTCACAATTATGTTCATGGATTTTGCACTAGGGAATTACACAATAATAGATTATTTGAAATTTCCTATTCTTTTCATTCCTGTATGCTTTTGGTTACTGGGGGAAGTTTTTTCTGAGCCCTCATACAAATACTGTCTTCTTTTGCTCTATCAAAGCAACTACAGTCATGATAGGCTGAGGTTTCTTCACAGAGAGCAGGGTGTCAAAGCGTTCCTTCCAACACAAACAAGATGTGCTTTGATCTAAATATGGTCTCAACCTGCCAGCAGCAAACAGCAGTGGCTTGGAAATGAAAAGAAACTGTTTCAGCATCAATATCCTGACCTTGGGGTGCTGGAGCCTGGGTGGTGTCCTTGCACTTTGCACTCTCTCTCCTTTTCCTCCCTTTTTTCTCTTTCTTTCTTTTCCCTTACCACAGATTTAGCAGTCAATCTTACCCCCAAGATTGCCTATACAAATAAATCCCTTTTGGGGTCAATCATTTTGCTTTCATCTGGCCTGGTGGGCACCGAACCCACAAATTTTATGGGAAGATCCAGTTCTTACCCTGGCAACACCTGGAACATCCAGGTCTGAGTTGTGATAGCCCAGCACTAGTGAATCCTCCTTAGATACCCACGTATTTTATTGGAGGGCAGTTGAATCACAAGAAGATGGATGAGGTGGGTTAATTTGGCATCACCCTGGCAAACCCTGTGGGGTTTGGCATCACCCACCTGAGCTCTCCATGGCTGAGCTGAGTTTGCAGCACGGGACGGGCACGGTGGCTGCAGGGTGTCTGTGGTGATAGAGTGAGTGCCGAGCTGCTCCTCACTCCACATGGGCATGGCCTTGGGTCCTAAGTCTCACCTGTGGAAAAAAAACAGTGCATGCTCAGCTCAGGGTGGCAGCAGAGATCAGGATCAGCTCCAACCTTGAGGGGAGCACAAACCCACTGGGACACCATGAACACTGGACCCTAGTGTGAAGGGCGCCCATCAGGAAGGCAGAGCACTAACAGAGAGTGTGTCATGCCTCAAGAGCTGTGTTTTGCTGGAGAAAATCTCAGCTTGAAACTTTTCCCTCAAAGCCTCCTGCAGCAAGGAAGCTCCAGGGATGAGCATCAGCATCACTAGGGAGAAGTGGAGAACGTTCTCCTCCCTGGGATATAAGAGATGTTCAGGGTAAGCAAAGCTGAATCTGAAATGCTAAGTCCAACCTGAGTAGGGGTGGCTGCCCCATCCCTGGAGGTGTTCAAGGCCAGGTTAGATGGGGCTCTGAGACCCTGATCCAGTGGGAGGTGCCTCTACCCATAGCAGGTGGTTGGAATTAGGTGAACTTTAAGGTCCCTTCCAAGTCAAACCATTCCGTGATTTCCATGTGGTTTCTATGCTTGTGCTGATCTGCTGCCACCCTGATCCAGCATCCCATAGAATCAAACCCTGAGGAAAGCTCTAGAGGCTCTTACTCTGCAGAAGATAGCTGACCTGGAGCTGGACAGCTTCCCTTGCCTTCAAGAATTACTGTCTCCAAAGAAAGAGGACAAGAAAAATGATTTTGAGAGCTGAGGAGGAAGAAGGGAGATTTGCTTGTGACACGAGCACAAGCAGCCACGGGGAAGCAGGCTGGCATCTTTGATGTGAAATATCACTGCTGAGATGTTCAGATGGTGCCATCTACCCCACAGCTGTGCCCCTCCAGGTCAGCAGCTCCAGTGCCTTGTTGTCCTGCCCCACCAGTGCCCACTGTGAGGCCGTGTCTCCCCCAGTGCCCAGTCCTCCCCTGTCTCCCCATCCATGGGAACAGCAGCCGCCGCAGGACTGTGCTGCCTGCACTCACAGCGTGAGTGAGTTGCAACACTTTTTTCAGCATTTCTAGACCAAGGCTTTGCCAGCCTGCAGGTTTTACCCTCTCTTTCTTGCTTTTGGGGATTGAAAAAGCCCAGTCTGTAAGTCTGGATTCTACTGTTTTCCTGAAACCTCCACAGTGGTGGCTGATAACAGGGAGCTCATGTCCAGCGGTCCTTAAACTAGCTATAACCACAGTGTCATCAGTCCCCTGCCTTCCTCCAAGCACAGTCAGGCCATCAGCCGATGCTTGCACTCATATTTTTTCTCTGTTTAGGAATTGCTGTACTTAATTTGTAGCTGGGGCCACACTCTGGGCTCTGCCGATGCGTCTGCTGCAGCGCTCAGAGAAGCCGCTTGCTGAAGCAAAGCACAGCCTGCTGCTAATTGCATCAGTGGTTTTCCACATCCGCATCCTACCTGCCTGCACGTGGGAGGGGAGCTGGTGACTGGAACTTGCTGGTGCTATTTCCAGATTTAGAAAAGGAGTCAACAGGGCCAGAGCGATGTGAGCTCCTCTTGCCTGAGAAACTGTTCTTGGTTCATCGGTCTGCTTAAGAAATGGTGGCTCTCCTCACTGTCAGCAAAGTGGAGCTGAGACTCAGGCTGCAGTCGGGTTTCGCAAGAAAATTCAGTATCAAATGCCAAAACCTGGTCCCCAGCACATCCAGAGTCCAGTCCTCCACAAATGCCACATGAGAAGAGGCATGAAAGGGCACACAAAGAAACAAGCTGGCGAGGAAGACCAAAGTCAGTCCAGTTCCTGCCAGGCACCAGCTATAGGTTCTCACTTGGCCTGGCCAGGACCAGCACAGAAACCAAAACGAGCATAAAATCACTCATTCTTGTCAGGGATGTTTTCTATCTGCTTTGCTGCCCCAAGGGAGTGGCAACCAGGGCCTCCAGAGGAGGAGGAGGGATGTGGGGCTGAGGGTGGGAAGGGCTGGACAGCAGCAGCCCCAGCTCAGAGTCGGTCAGACAGCAGGAGCAAGTTTGCCCTCCCCGACAATGTTTAATGTCTTTATCAACGTCTTTATCTCCCTGTTTAATGTCTTTATCAACGTCTTTATCTCCCTGTTTAATGTCTTTATCAACGACCTGGATGAAGGCATTGAGTCCTCCCTTAGCAAGTTTGCAGATGACACCAAGCTGGGAGGAAGTGTCGATCTGCTGGAGGGTTGGGAGGCTCTGCAAAGGGATCTGAACAGGCTGGACTGCTGGGCTGAGACCAACGGCATGAGGTTTAACAAGGCCAAATGCCGGGTCCTGCACTTGGGGCACAACAACCCTAAGCAGAGGTACAAACTAGGAGAAACCTGGCTGGAAAGCTGCCAGGAGGAGAAGGACCTGGGGGTGCTGGTTGACAACCGACTGAACATGAGCCAGCAGTGGCCCAGGTGGCCAAGAAGGCCAATGGCATCTTGGCTTGGATCAGAAACGACATAACCAGCAGGTCCAGGGAGGTTATTCTCCCTCTGTACTCGGCACTGGTGAGACTGCACCTCGAGTACTGTGTTCAGTTCTGGGCCCCTCACCACAAGAAGGATGCTGAGGCTCTGGAGCGAGTCCAGAGAAGAGCAACAAAGCTGGTGAAGGGGCTGGAGAACAAATCTTACAAGGAGCGGCTGAGAGAGCTGGGGTTGTTCAGCCTGGAGAAGAGGAGGCTGAGGGGAGACCTTATTACTCTCTACAACTACCTGAAGGGAGGTTGTGGAGAGGAGGGAGCTGGCCTCTTCTCCCAAGTGACAGGGGACAGGACGAGAGGGAATGGCCTCAAGCTCCGCCAGGGGAGATTTAGGCTTGAGATTAGGAAGAAATTCTTCACAGAGAGGGTGGTTAGGCATTGGAACAGTCTGCCCAGGGAGGTGGCTGAGTCACCGTCCCTGGAGGTGTTTAAGGTGAGGGTAGATGAGGTGCTTAGGAGCATGATTTAGGGATTGGTGGGAATGGTTGGACTCAACGATCCAGTGGGTCTCTTCCAACCTGGTCATTCTGTGATTCTGTGTGATTCTGTGACAACTACAGATCGGGATGCTGCCTGCCCTTCCCTGACCCCAACTGGCCCTGCAGAAGTCCCGACACAAATCCAACCCAGTAACCTGGTGAGGAAGGCTTTGAAAATGCAAAAGCCTGGTCTATAACCAAGGTCTAAATGCAGCCTCTGCACAGAGCACTCACACATTCCTTGCCTGTGGAGGTGGAGAGTGCTCCCCAGTCGAGGTGCATGGGTTGCTTTTAAGTAACGCTGGTGAAACCAGACTGATTTATACCAGATACTTGTGTTTAGTTCTGGGCCCCTCACCACAAGAAGGATGTTGAGGCTCTGGAAGAGAAGAGGAACGAAGCTGGTGAAGGGGCTGCAGAACAGGCCTTATGAGGAGTGACTGAGAGAGCTGGGGGTGTTTAGCCTGGAGAAGAGGAGGCTGAGAGGAGACCTCATTGCTCTCTACAACTACCTGAAAGGAGGTTGTGGAGAGGAGGGAGCTGGGCTCTTCTCCCAAGTGACAGGGGACAGGACGAGAGGGAATGGCCTCAAGCTCTGCCAGGGGAGGTTCAGGCTGAACATTAGGAAAAACATTTTCACAGAAAGGGTCATTGGGCACTGGCAGAGGCTGCCCAGGGAGGGGGTTGAGTCACCTTCCCTGGAGGTGTTTAAGGCATGGGTGGACGAGACCCTGAGGGACATTGTTTAGTGTTTGATAGGGACGGTTGGACTCGATGTTCCGATGTGTCTCTTCCAACCTGGTTATTCTATGATTCTATGAGTCTATAATTTGACACTTTGGTACCTCTTTGTCTGAGCAGAGGGTAGTAGAGAGCAAAGACACAGCCTATGCACCTCTGAAAGGAGACTGGCAGCCCCTGCCCTGACAGTGATCAGAGGTTCACTCTAAGGGATGAATCCCGTCAGCTGGCAGGAAGGATTCCTTGATCACCACCTCGAAGCCATGTGTTAGTGCAGGGAGACAACAACAGCCTGAAGCTCCAATGACACATTTAGAGCTGCTGATTTGGTGAAAGAGCTTTTTAGCTGAGGGTGGATGGAAATGCAGGCACACACCACGGAGAGCCCAGTGCTGGTGCCAGAGCAGTGGGAGATGTCACCCACTGGCACCCAGAAACCTGGGGTGTAGCAGGATCCCTGTCACTGCTCCAGGCTGTTTCTTGGCCTGCTGAGAAAGAATCAGTCCCCAACACCCTCCCTACACGCCTCTGCCTGCCAGGCTGTTTCCAGTGCACAACGGCCATAAACCCCTGGGAGAGCAGATGCAACGGGCTGGGCTGTGATGCTGGGACCATCCCTTCCTTGGAGAAGGTGGAGAGGGATGTCCCTACACCCTCGGCAAGTAGGGACAAGGTCCTTCCTGCTGGCTCCTTTGCCATTGTCACCCCTTCTGTTGACAGACCCTGGGGCTAAAGATGCTGGTTATGGTCACCTTTGCACTTTGTGTCCATTGAGCCCTGACCCACCACGCGCTGCGAGCCAGCTAAGGACCCCACAGCTTGCTCAGGTGCTGAGATGAGTCTGAGCTGCACTGCAGCTCCCCTGCTCATCCAGAGATTCAGGCAAGCTCATCCTCTCTCTCAGGTTTGCACTGCTGGTCTGGTGTCTCATGCAAGGACATTCTCAGAAAAGGGGACTTCACCAAGGCTCTAGGACCGGACCCTCACTGTTAACTGTGCCACATCCCCACATCCTAGTGCAGCAGATGGGGGTTGTGGCTGACAGCAAGTTCCAACGCAGTTCCCAAAGGATGAGGAGGCAAAGGTATCAGAGTCCCACACTACAGAAAGCCCTCTCTGCCCACCTTATCCTTCCTGAATTGACTGATCCCTGGAGCAAGCAGGGGCTACTATCCCCATTTCTGGGGGTGGACTCTGCACTGGTCCTTGTGCCTGATGAATTAACACACATCTCTAAGAGAAAAGGTCACAGGCTTTCACCTGGGAACCCCTGCTCTGCTCCCCTGCAGGCTGGGGACGGGATCTCTGGTCACAGCCTGGCCCTGCACCATCCCCACCATGAGTGGGATCTGGAGTACTCAAAGAAGGAACCTGTCCCAAACCCGCTTGGCTCCGGACTGCACTCACCTTCCCTTATGTCCTTCCAGCTCTCTGGATCACAGCTCCCTTCGGGGCGCAGGACCATCCCAGTGGGCACATTTGAGGAGGAGGAGGCAGCAGCGGATCAGGCAGAGCTGAAGGACAGAGGATCCTCAGCTGAGGTGCAGCTGGTGGGAGCCAGACGGCAAAGCAGCGATCCCCACGGCATCCGCACTGGAGCCCACGCTCAGTGCTGCAGAAAGTGAACTGGGCTCGCTCTGCATGCAAGTGTCTGAGCTCAGCACTGACCACAAGCTTCTACCCAGAAACAGGAAGGGCTCACAGGCCCCAGCTGACACACACGACCGTGTGTCAAGGGGAAATGTGACAGTGCAGTGAAAATGAGCCTTGCAAAAGTGCCAGCGAGAGGTAGAAGCTGCTCAGTTCCCTGATTCACACCCATGAGGGCTTCTCTGCTTTCTGGCCCCCTCCTCCTCTCTTGGATCTCTTCCCTTCCCTGCAGCAGGCACAAGACATATTTCATCCCATAACTGGTTATTTTGCTGTCTACTAGCTCAGCAAGACCAGAGTCTTCTCTACATTTATCCCACTTCTTCCCAGAGCTGCAAAGCCCCACTTCCTCTCTGCAATTCTTAAAATACCCACAGCATCAGCTGTATTTTATTTCATTTGCAGGCAAAAATGAAAAAGGTAGGGTGAGAAGGGAAGTCACATTCCTCCCGTTGGTTTCCAATAACCATGAGTGAAAAAAAACTTAGTGACTCACAAGCCACCTTTCTCAAGAATTTGGGGGTAGGTATGGGAACCAGCTGGCTCTTTCCTTAGAGATGAACTTTGTATTGTAAGTACAATTTCTCCTTAAAGCTGGCTGATAAGATCATGGGCTAAAGGGCTTTGCAATCTCATCTTCCTGTTCCAAATTACTGGGGTACTGGAGGCAGCGCGAGCAGGACCTGGCTGAGGATCAGTCACTGAGCACCCCACAAACCCTTCCTCAGAGTCCCTCCCCTGCAGGGCAGCAGTTAATGGGGTTCCAGAGGTGGGGACAGTTTATGATGGCTGCTCTATGTTAGCTGAACCAGTAGAAGAACTAGTGCAGCCCCTTTTAGAGCTGAGGCCACTGAGGTTGACATCTTCCAGTAATCTGCCTCTCCTCTGACCTCTCCATATTCCAAATGCTTGTTGAACCACCTTCCTCCTAAGCGGGGGTTCCCCATTTATGCCTGCACAAGGAAATAGTCACCTTCCTCCAGGGTTGTCTCCTCCCTGGTGCTCACAGCCAGGTAGGCAGGGTGGGGAGACCATACTGATGCCCTCTCCCTTCTCTGAGGGCCGGTCGTTCTCAGAATAGACAACAAAGACATTGTGACAAGGTAGGTTTCAACAGATTACACATCATCATGTGTGCTTTTGGGACGTATCTGGAGGGTCCTAGGCCTGGCTGGGTGGACACCACAAGGTTGTACATGCAGAAGGTCATTGGTCCCTACTGCACGCAGAAACCAGGCTGGGCTGTGTCAGCTGCTTTTGTCCTCCATGAAGAAGGATCCATGCTCATTCAGCTCTTGTTAGAACATTTTAATTATAACATAGGCCAGCACCGTTATAGGTGTCAGGCTACGTCACCTGCTGTTCCAAAGGACCCTGGATCAGGCTCAGCACCATGTGATCCCACCTCACCGGAGGACTCACTTCCAAGCATACCTGAGCAAGAGACAGGCGGAGTGAGGCATCACACAGTCACAGCCTCACCACCAAGAGAACTAGGGAATTTTTCAGAAGAGCTGCCAACACCAAAGAACCTCTATGAACTGCAGGGGAATCCAGCCTGGCCAGGACTACAGCTGAGTCCCAGAAGGCCACTAGGTCCAAGTCCCACGCCCAGCAGCCCAGATCCTCCAGCCTGTCCCATTCTGTTGCCCTTGACAACAACGCTGAACCAGGCAAACTTCCACTTCCTAGCAAGCGCATAGCACAGCAATGGAATTGTCTCCACAGCCCGATGCAACTGCTGCAGGAACAGCCCGTCTCTGTAAGAAAGCACATCCCTATCCCAAGAAAAGGATATTTCCCTCTTGGCTCTGATTTACGGTAGAAGTTGAAGCTCAGTCCTTTATAAGCCCTTAATATGTGACGACTCTGGGGTGAGATCAAAACTCCCATAGTAGAAAGGTAAAGATGTGTCCATTCACAGGAGTCATCTCAACCCCATCATATTCCGTGGAGAGAAGTGACTCAGGCTGTCCCCCTGGAAATGGTCAACAAGGGGATGCACAACCTTCCCTAGAGACCTGCTACTTTGTCCCATCATCAAAAGTGGGCAGAAATCACTAAAAATCAACCCCCCGGACTAGGTGAAACATCTGAGACATAGACTGACTGATGAAGAAATAGCTGAAGCCATGAAAGAAAACCTAAACCCAAGCCCTTTGGTGGTGGGAAATGGGCTAGCAAAAAAACAAGTTGGGAATCTTGGTTGCACTATCCTGCGCCAGCTTCCCAGCATGTCCAGGCATCCTCCGCTGCACAGCACGACCTGGCTTGGGTCTGGAATGCAACTACCTGGGGCTGTGCTGACCATGGCCAGCACTTGGGGATGTCCCCTCTCCCACCACCCAAGGACAGCAGTGACTCAGCAGGGCAAGCACAGCCCATGGCGCGTACATGCTTGCTTTCTCCGAGTTATATTTAGTCCCACTCCAAAGCCAGTCTCTCTATGCCTTCTGCAGCCCTATATTTAGTTACAAATTCACTACACGGATACGATGGAGGTTTCCTGTGGTTGTTTATCAGCTTGGCTACAGACACTCACAAAGTAAAACTCGTGTATTGCACAGGACCGAAGCATGGAAAGCTGTTCCCCCAGTCACGCTCCTCCTCTCCCCTCTCCCTCATCCCACCACCAGTTACTGCCCCAATCCCAACTCTTCCCATTCCTGAAGCGGAGACATAAGTGCAAAGAAGGATTGGACAAGTACCATCGGCAGCGGCAAGCAAGCTGTTCCGTGCCAGAGCGTCCTGAAGGGAGATGTGGTGAGTGGTCAGCTGTGGGAGAGACACATGAGCACATGGCCTCGCAGCATTTTGTCACGAGCTGACAGATGTCTTGTGGAGCTAGACCAGAATTCACCGCTCCTTCGTACTGCCCTCCCCCTTCTCCCTACAGTTGCCTTCCAGCAAGGTCAGTTATGAAAGTAGCTCATCAGAGGCTTCATCTAACATTACAGAGCCCAGGGGCGGCTGCTCAGCCCATGTTTTCCTTTCAGCTCTGGTGAGAATGGCTGGGGCACAAGTGTCTCGGGAGACCTTAGAGCAGCTTTCAGTACTGAAAGGGGCTCCAGAAAAGCTGGGGAGGGGCTCTTCATCAGCGAGTGCATGAATAGGAAGAGGGGAATGGTTTTCAGCTGCAGGAGGGGAAGATTGAGCTTATATCTTAGGAAGAAATGTTTTCCTGTGAGGATGGGGAGGTCCTGGCCCAGAGCAGTGGTGGCTGCTCCATCCCTGAAGGTGTTCAAGGCCAGGCTGGATGGGGCTTGGAGCCTCTGATCCAGTGGGAGGTGTCCCTGCTTATGGCAGGGGATGGAACTGGATGGACTTTGACATCCCTTCCAACCCAAACCATTCCATGATTCTATCAGATGTGAGCCAAAGGGGGAGTTCTTCACTTCAAGAGTTGAAGGGCTGTTTTCCCCAAGCCAACCTGAGAGGGTGACATTGTGTCCTCTAGGCTGCACCAAACTGCAGCTGACAACTCCCAAAATGCTGTGCAATTAATCTTCTGGACCCAGTGTCATTGTTCACACCAAAACAAACTGGTGCTGCAGCAAAATCATCCAGGAGAGTCCATCAGAGGCAGGTCTGACATCCTGTTTCCCCTCTCCTCTTAACCATGTCCATCTGCCAGTACAGCAGTCACTATTTTTGGCCCTGAACCAGCCTCAGTTGCACAGCTCCGGTAGGAGAGCAGGATAAATGCAGCTTTCCAACCTCCAGCCCTCCTTGCCGTCCAGGCAACAGCAGCTCCAGGCTCCCCTGAGGACCCTAACCGTGGCCAAGGATAAGCACGGTGAGCAGAGTCTGGCTCCATCTCACTTTATATCAGTCGCCTCAGAGCAAGGTTCCTCTGTTAAAATGAAAACTGAGCAAGACTTCCTTTATAAAACTCAAAACCCACATAAAGGACACCTGCCTCATTTCTGACCACGTCTGGACAGGTTGCTGGGGTGAAGGAGACCTGCAGTGGGGGCAGGAGCACTGAGCACGCTATAGACCAGCCTGGAGCCACTCTTCTGGATCGATTTTCTGTTTCAGCTCAAAACCTGGCAGGGCTTGAGGTTTCAGACAGTTCTGATATGAAACCAGATGCTCTCCCTCAGGCTCTCACTGCCAAGGAAACGCATCGCAAGCTCAGACTCTGCTTTGCAGCAATACTTTGCTGCGCTGCTCGCCTGCTGGCTGCTCTGGCAAAGCACATCCCTTGCAGAAGTCTCAAGCTCATGGAGGGAGAAGGCGAGAATGGCTCTTCCAGCCATTTCACTAATGAAACACCTTCACAGCTCACGCTGCAGCAGATATTTATCTGCCCAGGAGGACTGAATGAGCCCCAAAGCCCTTTGCTAAAGCTTTTGTGGAAGTTGAGCGGCTTCCTGGACACTAATGACTCTTTGGAGATTTCCTCGCCAATGTCACATTTAATTCTTTCTAAGGAAAGAAACACATTTTCCGGAAGCATCAGCTTTTTAGATTTAGCATCTCTTTCCATTCCCAGAGTCAGCTTTGGGGAAAACAACCATAGGGATAAAATAAGTATGTTTGGCAAACTGCTGCCAGGATTGCTTGCACAAACAGCCCAGCCAAGTGCTGTCCACCTGAGGGGGAAATGAGAGCGAGCAGAGCTCAGGCTTCTAAATCTGGTCACCCTGGAAGAGGCCAAGCATTGAGCTAGCTGCATTCATGAGGTGGAAGGGGCTGTGGGATGGCAGAACTGCTTGCTGGCCCCATACAGCCCCATTCCCTTGGACAGAACCTTCACCAGCACAGCCACTGCTGGTACAACCCCTTCACTTCACAGACATGCTCCATGGCCCCAGCTGGGAGAAAACAGTTTTGTGTTGACAGCAAAACCTCTGACAAAGAAATCCAGGGTTTCAACAGCTGTTTCATGGAGTGTTCAGCATCTCATGCTATGGAGCAAGCAGCTCCTACCAGGCTGCATTGAGATATGCTTGGGCAGGAGCTCATTAACATGGTTGAGCTGGTGCCACGACAACGTGCTGCTGCTCCTTGCAGCTCTCTGGCAGTGTTGCTGGTGTCAGCACCTGCCTCGCCTGACCACAGGCACAATTTGCAGCCCAGACTAGAACACCTTTATCCAGAAGCCTTGGTGGTGTATCTAGCACTGTTTATAACTTAGGTCTTTCCTTCCCAGGTGATGCAATGGTGTCTCAGAGCACAGCTCTGCTCAGGGACATGGTGCTGTTCCCCTCAATAGTGGAGGAGCTTTCACTCAGCCTTTGCTGGAAGCTGCTCTCAAGTGGCTACATCTGCCCAGCAGCAAAGGAGGGGTCACTGGGGTTCAGAGAGGGCACAGAGCAGTTGCCCGTGGGCTTAGGGGGGCATAGGAGGAGAGTAACCAGAGCCAGAGTGGCCCCAGCATGTTGTGCGTGGCACCTCCTGCCACTGTCTGTAAGTAAACACGTTGATGGTGAGCTCTTGCCATTGCTCTGGTAGTGGGGAATGAACATGGAGCACAAAGAGAAGGAGATTATCACTGAAGGAATGAGGACACAGCGTTGCACCAGGAGGACAAAGTTAATGACAAGGTTTAATTACATGGTATGGGCAAAACCAGAAACTATCACTTACTGTACAACTGTAGACACCCCCAGCAGCACCACTCTGGACTGAAGAATCACACCAGAGTCACACAAGCAAAATCCATCCCAGCACAGATCACTCAAAACAGCAGCTCCTTTGGAGAGCTCCTGCTCAAATCGTGTTTGGACGGTGCGGTATTTGAGGCATGTCACACCTCAAAATAGAAAGACGTGACTCAACCAACGTGGCATCTGCCTTCAGAAGAGCCATTAACATCAGCAAAGCTCATGAAAGCAAGAAAGCAACTAGGAAAGCAACTCTTGAGAAACCTCTCCCTCTGGGTGGGAAATGTGGTCAGCATCAGGAAGGCTGGACACAACCAAAATGAGAATTATGGAATCATAGAATCATAGAATAGTTTGGGTTGGAAGGGTCCTCAAAGCCCATCCAGTTCCACTCCCTGCCATGGGCAGGGACACCTCCCACTGCATCAGGGGCTCCAAGCCCCATCCTGCCTGGCCTTGAACACCTCCAGGGATGGGGCAGCCACAACTGCCCTGGGCAACCTGGGCAAAGGCCCCTCCACCCTCACAGCAAAACATTTCTTCCTAAAATCTCATCTCAATCTCCCCTCTTTCAGCTTAAAAATATTCCCCCTCGTCCTATTCATGCCCTCCCAGATCAAGAGCCCCTTCCCATCTTTCCTGGAGCCCCTTTCAGCATTGGAAGCTGTTCTAAGGTCTCCCCGCAGTCTTCTCTTCACCAGGCTGAACAACCCAAACTCTCTCAGCCTGTCCTCAGATGGGAGGTGCTCCAGCCCTTAGATCATCTCCATGGCCTCCATGTACTCACTCCACAACCAAAGTACCAAACAAGTACACACCTACAATTTTGTGTCATACTCAGAGGTGATAAACCATTCCTTGGAACTGAGAGGGATTTATTTCTGTGCTCAGGCTTAGTCAAGAGCCAGAAAGAAAAACTGCTTCTGAATTGCATAGACACTTAGAGAGCTCCCATGGGAGGCCAACAGCATCCCATGGAGGTGAGCGATCATGACACGATGACTCCATGCCTCTGATGCAGCCATAGGATGACGAAGAAAATACTCAGCAGATCAAAGAAGGGAGGACAACTAAAACCTGCCTGTTGCACAGAGTTGGCTCATCTATAGTTTTTTGAAGCTCGGGCCCCAGGCAATCCTCTCTGTGTTTCCTTTCTGGATGGGGCTGGTGTGCACTCCTCGTTATCGCCACCACCATCGCTTTTTATTGCCATGTTACTGCTCAGGGCCCCCAAGGGACAGATGTGGCCCTGGGCCAACAGGAGGGGAAGCCACACGACTGCACAGCCAGCGCCAGAGTGTGCACCACCCCAGCCATCCCCAGACTGCAGCAAAACCTGAGCACAGCCTTCCTCTGAAGCTCTGCCTGCCCTTGGGGCAAGGAGCTGGGAGGGGGGAGCCCCAGGAATGCCAGGGCAAGAGCAGGCGATGGCCAAGAGTGGCTCTGGGCAGGTGACTCTGTGCCTTGCAACTGGGAGTTGTTTCACATGAAAAAAATATGAGCTAGTGCTGAAACAGTCCCAAGTCAGTGATGTAATTCACTCTCCCCATCAGGGCTGAGCAGCAAGCTGTCTGTCTGCAGGGCACGCATGGGGGTTGTGTGTGCAGCGACTGGCCAGGGGTCTTGAACAAGCACCAGAGCAACACCACCACCAAAACTACCCACATCATCTCCAGGGGCACTGGCAGCAAAATTCCCCCTGGGATAGGTTCCAGGGCAACCCCCTTACTGCCCAACAGGACAGCTGGCAGGGTGCAGTGGGGGAAGCTTGCCCAGATGTTCCCCTTCTGCGGAGAAGCAACACATTCCTCTTCTCCAGAACCATTGCTTCCCCCTGCCCTAATTCACCCTGAGAAAGGAAACTAAACCACCCCCTGTTCAAGGGCTTTCCAGGATCTTTCATCCACAGGGATGGAGCACTTGCAGACACACTGCCAAACTCTAAAACATGAAGCACGTTCCAGTAAAAGTGCAGCACTGCAGACAGGCAGTGCAGAAGGTCTCCCTCAAGGGAGCAGAGAGAGGACAATAGAGAGGATGAACACTGCATTTCCCCATGCACGGACCCAGGAGAAACACGCCCTCCAGGACTCTACCTGCTTCTTCGGGACAGGCATCGAGGAGCCTAGCAAGTCACATGCACATCTGCGGTCCCGTCCTGTGTTGGTGAGCAAAGCGGGGTCCGGGAGGAGCCGTCCCAGGTTCTGCTCTGCGGGGCGAGGAGGCTGGCGATGCTAGAAGAGCACTGAGGCGGCTGCTGGACTCTGCAGCACACTTCAAAGTCTGCAAAGTGAAAAGGGAAGCACCAGAGTTATTTCAAGACAGCTTCCTCTTTCATAGAGAGGTCCCTCAAGGAGAAAGCTGTTCCGGCATGGGTCGCACTCATCTGGTGCTCTCCAGATGTGCAGGAGCAGGCAAGATAGGGCTCAGCCTGCCTCTAACCCCCAAAATCAGCCACGCAGGTCAGGCTGCTCTAGGATGAGTCTATCTTAGGGCAGACACAGCAAGTCCTGGCTCTGGCACAGCCTCCACCAACCACTCCGTGCTGGGGAAACTCCTCCGGTGCTGCCGTCTCCGAGCCAAGGCAGAGAGAGTGGCTGAGGCTGCATACCCAGCACCTCAAAATAAACAGTGTTGCTACGAGAGACAAGGAGGAGTCTGTCCAAAGAGACACTTTTCCAGCTCCTCATTCCAAGCACAGAGTTTCGTGCCTCTGCCAGTGCCTCCTGCCCAGAGCATCTCGTGCACATCTGCTTTTGCTCAACGCCAGCCCCTGCCTGCTTGCAGCCTGGGCAGGGAGTGCCTGGCCCCTTCTGGAATGCTCTCCCAGGGAAGTCTGACATTGCCTTGACAGAGGTGTTGGCTGCATGTTGTTTGGAGCAGATCTGGTGTCATGTTATCACCACATGTGACTCGGTATCAGGAGCTGGGCTCCCAGGATGAGACCAAACAGGGCCCCAGGTGAGGCTGCTCGAGCTGCTAAGGTCTGTCAGTGCCTGGCCACTCAGCTAGGGCTGAGACCTGTTTGCACATTGGCATAAGCCCAGGCTGGCACATGGAAAGGGTGCATGGATCGGGCAGACCCAACCCAAATCAGGAGATAAATATTCATCTCAATGTGATATGAGTGCAGGGCTGGGGTGAACTCAGTAGCTCTGTCAGTCCAGCCAGCTGATGGAGCATAGAATCATATAATTGCTGATGTTGGAAAAAAACTGTAAGGTTGTTAAGTCCAACCATCAACATGCCTCCTAAATCATGTCCCAAAGTACCCCATCTACATGCTTTTTGAACTCCTCCAGGGAAGGAAACTCCATTGCTTCACCATTCTTCCAGTAAAGTGATACTTCCTAATATCCAATCTGAACCTCGAAGCCCCATGCTTCACTGCATAAAGTGCTCAGGAAAGCTGAATAGCATGGGCTGACCTGTCCAGCTAGTGACTGCCACCACTGCTGCTGCCTTGCTTATGGCCAGAGCCCTGCTAGATTAGCTCATCACCCCCAGTGTTACCTAGAGCAGCACTTGATGCACTGAGCTTTTCTGGGGCAGTGGGTTGGGGGGAGAAAGTACTTACAAAAGGAGCCTGGGAACCCCAGCTGATATTGTATCACTTCCCATCTTCTTTTGCATGAGAAAAACCATTAGGTAGAGTTACATACCTGGGCCCCAGATTTAAAAATAACCTACTTCCTTCCTGACTGGGAGAGAAAGGCTGGAGTCAGCGGTCAGCGGTACTTGCATTCAATTCCCACGTGCTGCACTGGTGCCAAGTGGCTGCACTGCACAGCATCCCCTTCCCCTGACGCTCTCGCCGCCCCGAGCAGCCGTCCCGCAGGCAGGAAGGCTCCAGGGAAACAACAGCACCACACGACAGCAGATGATAACATCCTCATTTCCTCTGTCTTGTTTTCATTCACGTTTGCTTCCATTCATAAAGGACACATGCACGTGTCCTGGCCCCGGTACAGGATCGCCGCAGAGAATGGCAACACTGGTTGACCTCAGACCAGCGTGGTTGTGGCATATACAAGTGGGTTCCTCTTGGCAAAAGCTTTGTCCTTGCAAGCATCAGAACCAGCTTCTTCAACACACCCAGGCCAAGGTTTTGGGCATCTCTGTTCTGGGGGTCAGTGTTCAATAGCTCATCGTCCCATGCCTACCCACCTATTCCAATGCCATGTCACATCCATCCTTCCTCTATGGGAGTCACTCGTAGTGCAGAAGCCCCAGTCACTGGCAGAAATCACCACACAGACACTGTTTCCAATGCAAATGCCAGAGGTAAGTGAGCCGTGAAGCCAATGCACTGACAGGAGTGGGATATGACCCCCACACAGTTGCATAGGAGGTAAATGGCATGAGGTTTAACATGACCAAATGCCGGGTCCTGCACTTGGGGCACAACAACCCTGTGCAGATACAGACTAGGAGAAGTCTGGCTGGAGGAGAAGGACCTGGGGATGTTGATTGACAGCAACTGGACATCAGACAGCAGTGGCCCATGTGGCTAAGAAGGCCAATGGCATCTTGGCTTGGAACAGAAACGGCATGACCAGCAGGTCCAGGGAGGTTATTCTCCCTCTGTACTCGGCACTGGTGAGGCCGCTCCTTGAATCCTGTGTTCAGTTCTGGGCCCCTCACCACAAGAAGGATGTTGAGACTCTGGAGCGAGTCCAGAGAAGGGCAACAAAGCTGGTGAAGGGGCTGGAGAACAGGCCTTATGAGGAACGGCTGAAAGACCTGGGGTTGTTTAGCCTGGAGGAGGCTGAGGGGAGACCTCATTGCTCTCTACAACTACCTGAAAAGAGGTTGTGGAGCGTGGGGAGCTGGGCTCTTCTCTGAAGTGACAGGGGACAGGACGAGAGGGAATGGCCTCAAGCTCTGCCAGGGGAGGTTCAGGCTGAACATTAGGAAAAACATTTTCACAGAAAGGGTCATTGGGCACTGGCAGATGCTGCCCAGGGAGGGGGTTGAGTCACCTTCCCTGGAGGGGTTTAAGGCATGAGTGGACGAGGTGTTGAGGAACATGGTTTAGTGTTTGATAGCAATGGTTGGACTCAATGATTCGGTGGGTCTTTTCCAACCTGGTGATTCTATGATTCTATGGAAGAGGGTAGTGCTGGCTACATGGCACCCCTTTGTTGGATGTGCTCTTGTCTTGGTGATGCCTCACCAGCATATTTTAAGCCTGGGATCTCCCCCTTGCTGCTTGATATTTTCACTCTTCACCTCTCAGCTGGCCACTGCCAGTCCTAATCCTTCACCCTCCCCATTATTCTGGTCAGAACTGGACTTTCTCCCGCTGCAGAGCTACAGAAGGAGAATGTTAGGGAACTTCATTTGCACAGTTCCCATAGCACAGTCCTAGAACCTCCTTCACTGCCAACAACCTTGGCATCTCAAGCAAAAATTTGTTTAGCTAAAGGGCCCTTCTGGACACCTTCCTCTCCCACCTTTTCTGTACATGTCGTCCCCACTCATTGTGGCAACTAGATTTCAGCATCCTCTCTCCTCAGAGTGTACGGTCATATTCTCTTGTGGCAGCACGTGGAAAGTGGAGGAAGGGGCAGGTTCTCTGTGTTTTCTGTAACAACCAGCTAATTAGCAGCTGACATCATTAGAGAGTGAAACACAGCTGACTCTCACCCGGAGAGGAGGCTGAGGAACAGTCACATCACCCCAGATAACATCTCTGCCAAAGTACGTTGGCAATGGTGAGGGGAAGGACCTGGTGATTCTATGACCCAGTATGACTCCGCTCGAACAGAGGCTTCAGTCAGAAGACCAAAAAAGTAAAGAGAGAAGCTCTTGTGCAGCAAGCAGCACAGACCAGGTACAAAGCAGCTCTTTGTCCCTGCAAATGCTGTCCTCTGTGATTCACAAGTGTTACAAGAGCACAATAAAGGGTCATACCTGTGAGCTTCTGTGCATGAATGGGATCCACAACAGTTTGGAGCCAGGCTGAATCTCCCTCACAGAGAAGAAGTCTGTCTCCTGAATAAACAGGAATAGCTCAACTGAAGCATGGATTCAGGAGAGGCTTTCTAGCCTGGCAAGGAACTTACTACCCAGCAAGGGTCTTTCCTGCCATGGGAGCAGCACACAGCCCGATCTCCACTCATGGTCCTATAGCTGCCAGCACCTGAACTCGTGCCAGCAGCAGCAGCTCCCTGCCAGAGAGCCTCTTGCACAGCTGCTGGGCTGGGAATGGCCTCAAGCTCTGCCAGGGGAGGTTTAGGCTGGACATTAGGAAAAAAATTTTCACAGAAAGGGTCATTGGGCACTGGCAGAGGCTGCTCAGGGAGGGGGTTGAGTCACCTTTCCTGGAGGTGTTTAAGGCACGGGTGGACGAGGTGCTAAGGGACATGGTTTAGTGTTTGATAAGAGTGGTTGGACTCGATGATCCGTCAGGTCTCTTCCAACCTGTTTATTCTATGATTCTATGACACTGGTGGGTGCTAGCACCCTCCTGGTGAATACGCCCCGGTGCCTTGCGGCTGCATGCAGAGGCCCCAGCTCCTCGCAGCCCCTGGCTCAGCACCAGCAGTGATGCCAGGACTGGCAGCCCCCAGGGACCGTGGAAACGAGAGATGCTTCTCCTCCTCATCATGACGCTGATGTTTGATTCCCATTTTGGCTGCTGCTCCACACGCCACAAACACACAAAGGTTCTTGTCAAAGGCAGGCATTGGACACCTCTTCTCCTGCCATAAAGGAGATGCTTTAGTTTTCCCTGCTGTAATTTGCCATCATTACATGGCTGTCTTAATAAGGTAACTGGGTTTCTAAGGGAACTAAAGGTATTTGTACAGAGAAAAAGATGCTGTTTGAGCTCTGTTCCTTCTAAACCAAACATCCTTCAGGGAAATCTCCTCTTGGCAGATGTCCTAACCCCCAATGCCTTAGTCAAAGGATGGTTTTCTTTAAATTTATAAGGTAACAGGTCACAAACAAAGTGATATTTTGATCTCACATATCTATTTTCCACCCCGGAATTCAGTCCAGTTCTAGTTTTACCCCAGTTGTAGCAAATACAGAATGTGGGGAGGGGGAAAGTCAAGAAAACAGCTGGTTTGATGGTATTTAAGTTACTTTTTTCATTCTCCAAACTAAGTCCTCTGCAATACTTTTTTGTCTTGAAAAAAATCCATAATAAGCAGAAAATAATAATAATAATAAATCATGGATTTCAAGTAATTTTTCTAGTCTGAGCAGTGTCTCAATATGTCCTGCAAGGGTAGAAGATATCATTTTACTTGATAAGACAATTGATATTTGAGGCCCTGGCCCAGGTTGCCCAGAGCAGTGGAAAAACATTTTCACAGAAAGAGTCACTGGGCACTGGCAGAGGCTGCCCAGGGAGGGGGTTGAGTCACCTTCCCTGGAGGGGTTTAAGGCACAGGTGGACGAGGTGCTAAGGGACATGGTTTAATGGTTGATGGGACTGGTTGGACTCGATGATCTGGTGGGTCTCTTCCAACCTGGTTATTCTATGATTCTAAATGGGGAAAGAATCCTTTTTTTGTCCAAACTCTTAAGTGCTCCATACACATTTACCAAGAGCCATAGTTTTCCTGCCCACACCTCCCAGGATCTTTTGCCCAGAATTTATAGCTTTCCTGTGGGTACCAAGGTGACAGGTTTGGAATAAGATAAATCCTCGAGCTTATTTGTCTTACCAGTAATAGCGTGCAACAGGAAATAGCTGTTTAATCAGTCACTCTGCTCTACTTCACTCGTTGGGTTGATAAGCTGAGCGGAGAAGCTGTTTCTCCAGTTGCTTTTCCAGATGGACAAGCAGGACTTGCAAAACACTGCTTGAGCTTCCAGCCTGCTGCTTAAGGAACAACCTGCCCCTTTCTCTGCCCCAGTCCCAAGGCAGCAGAAACTCCACCACACTTACATATCTTCAGGGTTTGTTGTGCTGCTGTAGGAGCAAAAGCACATTGGTTTAACTCAGTTTGTCTCTGATAAATCCCCAGTTTGGTTCTGATAATTCCCTCACTTCCCTGTTGTTTCCAGGTACTTGCAAAGCTTTGGTTTGTTTGTGCCAGCATTTTCCCAGCAGTTGAATTAAGCTGAGAGCATTTCAACTCCTTCTCCCATCTTACAGGCTGCTCCTTCACTTGTCTTTCCTTAATCTCACAACCTCACTTTTTCTCTGTCCATTCCTAGAAGTTACTGCAAGAAGGAGCTAAATCCTGAGGCACCTGAGTAGAATCTCTGTATATCAGGTGATTTAAAGAATTTAACATTCCTGAGTCCACCTAGCTTGCACAAAGGCACCTGGCCCTGTGCCTGACCCTGAGCCACCACCTCCCAGCTAGGCTCTTCCCAGTTCATGCAGATATGCCTTTAACACTTTCTGCATTGTCCATAGGTAGCTTTCCCTCTCCAGCAAGGACTTGACAAGCTTTTCCTCGCCTACCCCTCACCACTAACATGCTCACAAGGTAAACATAACGTTACTGGTGTGCTCCTGGAGCCCAGTGCCTCCTTTACATTTCCTAAATCCTGTGCTTGCTGTTTATCACCTGCTTTCACCCCAGCACCTCAACAGTGTCCTCCCTGGGGCAGTGAGGAGCCCGTGGGTTAGCCAGGAGAGTCTGGTGCTGTATGTTATGGTTGGACTCGATGATCCGGTGGGTCTCTTCCAACCTGGTTATTCTATGAATCTATGTCCTCTCTTTCTTCCACAATGGGATCAGATGCATGTGTAGGGTGAGGAAAATGATCCTGGGTGAACCATGGGGAGCTCTACTGGTGTCACTCAGTGAAAGCGATGGATTGCTGATGCCATCAGAGATAAAGAAAGTTGCTTCCTCAAGAACCGAAAGTATTTGCTGATACCAAGCACTTTCTCTTATCTTTGTAGTCGTGAAGAGTTTCCCCACTGGAGACCCGTGGCTGACATGGACTCATCCCTGTTGGGTCTATCTCTGCTTCACACCAGCTCTGTATTTCTCAAACAAGGATGCCAAAACTGGGTAAACCGGGTTTGTTTAAAACACATTTTTAAACTATTTTCTTGATTTACTATTCCTGCTTTCTCTTCCTATTTCCTCACCACTTGGGATCTTCCCCCAGCCCCCACCCCTCAAGTTCAGCACTTAGGAATTTATTTCCCTGGGCTTTTTAAAGCCAAGGATGGAGAGCTGGGAAAGGAAGACAGGAGCAAACCACAATGGAGAAATAATAATAATAACAACAACAACAACGACAACAATAATAATAATAATAATAATAATGTATCAAATGAAGCTTAAGAATTCTTCAGAGGAATTTTGTCCAGCAGCAGAAGCATCTCTTTCCCAGCATCCTGCAATGTAATAACTGCACCTTTACTTATGAGTTATTTTCCCAGGACTTCAATTCACTCCGTCTGCTGGCAGCCAAAATTCATCTTCCCCTCAGCTGCAGGAACACCCTAGCAGCCTTGGTGAGAAAGGAGGAGGAGGCAGCTCCTCCAGGGCGTCACCAAAGGGTGAGGAAGCATTGAGCCCCCACGCCCATGATGTTGGCTGTGGCCATGGTGAGCAGATGCACCCATGGGGCTCCCGTGGCCCCCACCCACATCACACCTGTGGGGAGAGCTGACTGTATGCTGGAGCAAAACCTTCACGGTTAGAGTGTTTTCACTGCCTGGCTGCAGCTGCTCGCAGAGCAAGGGGCTGCTTTGATTTCTGGGGGTTGTTTTCACGTGTCTGTTCAAAGAGAAACCTTAGTTAGGGAGGGGCTCTTGATCAGGGAGTGCAGGGATAGAACGAGGGGGAACGGTCTTAAGCTGGAAGAAGGGAGATTGAGATTTTAGGGATAAATGTTTTGCTGTGAGGGTGGGGAGGCTGTGGCCCAGGTTGCCCAGAGCAGTGGCGCCTGCCCCATCCCTGCAGATGTTCAAAGCCAGATTGGATGGGGCTTGGAGCAACTGAATCCAGTGGGAGGTGTTCCTGCTCATGGCAGGGGGTGGAACTGGATTGGCTTTGGGGTCCTGCTCTGTCTGGCCAGGTCGTATGTTAATAACCAATTACTTACCTAGAGCACATTATTTACTGTATTTAACACTGCACCTGGCAGCAACGGAACTGTTTAAGTAACAAAGATTCATACTGCACACTGACCCACACACAGAGCTGTATTTTCTTAGCCTACAAAGCATATGGAACTATTTTGTATGCTAAACAGACACATGCAGTGTGTAGATACACCCAGTGCTCACATCTGTACTGTGTGTCACTCATGTCACAGCACATACACACACACATAGACTGAGTCTGTATGCTATACAGATGATTCATTGATAGATGGAGTGAGATAAGCAGGTAGGCAGATCAGTGCAGCTATGTGTATTTCCTGGCATGCATAAAGGGTATTCAAAGGCTTTACAATGACTCAGTTCATGCACACCCAAGTCCCACGGCTTGTGTATTTAGGCACACAACTCATATCAGGGTTCAGAAAACATCTCTCACTATCTTAAACTATTTGTAAACTCATTCTAATAGAAAGTGAGAAACAGAAATGTATC
Organism: Clamator glandarius; assembly: GCA_033459285.1. Classification (NCBI taxonomy): domain Eukaryota; kingdom Metazoa; phylum Chordata; class Aves; order Cuculiformes; family Cuculidae; genus Clamator; species Clamator glandarius. The sequence goes on along the minus strand of JAUNZM010000269.1, from coordinate 1,924,720 downwards.
ACAACCTCATTTCAGTCATGTTTTACAACCACTGGTCAACAGCCGTTAGCTACGCCCACTCTGCCCATCAGTGAAGAGGATGAGTTATGGGCTGCATCTATCCTAGGCACCTCCAGCTAAATATTGACATGCTCGCTGGGAGCCACACCTGTGGAGAGAGGTATGGAGGGAAACATAGGCTCAGCCTATTCCTCCATTCTGCATTGGAAGGAGCACCACTGCTCAGCCCACCAACCATGGCCAAGGTGGGACTGGAAGGGGCCAAGGGGACCGATGATGGGGGCTCCAGTGCTCAGCACATAGCTAGCCAGGCTACTCACTCACTGCAACAGAGAAAATTTATCCTGAGCATCCCAGGGGTGCGGGACAGCATGCGACGGCTGCTGGAGTGCCTTAGCTTGGTCCCACAAAAGCTGTCACAGGTACATGAGGCAAGTCGCTCCTTACAGACAGCAACCAGGTAACAGAAGAGCAAATATAAGTTAGATGCCAGATGTATCCATCCTTGCTCTCACCCAGCCAAGGCTACAGGCACATTTTCTCCTCATGCAAGTGTCTTTCCTCAGGCATTTTCTAATCAGGATAGGTGCTGCTTCTGCTCTTTCTTCAGCAAAAGCAGAGAAAGCACCATGAACATCAGCATCATTCCAGTTTTTTAAGGTTTCAGCTCCCCCGCTCCATGTGGGCTGTCTTCAACCTGAGGGACTGGCACAATGACTGTAATGGTCTTGGTTATACACAGGCTCTGAATGCATGTTAGAGTATAGGTGACTCCCCAGGACGGTAGGAAGTTGGCTTCTAACCAAAGGCTAGCACATATTTCCCTTCACAATGACTGTGATGTTCAACAGAGGAGGAGTCTCAGGTATCTTTCAATCTCACTCCTACTCAAACTGTCCACATTGGTTCCAGTGTGTCACATCTCAGAGGAACCACACAGCCTTCAGTCATCCAATCCATGGCAGGAGGAGGTTTAGATGATGGTCTAGATCATGTAAAGATATGAGACAGTGCCTGCACTCAGCCCCTTCTTTCGTCCCTTACTCAGCCTCCCAGGGACAGGCTGCAGAGCACTGTGTTCATCACCGCAGCCGGAGCTACCCCATTGCTTCCCATACCAAGCGCACCATTAAACTACCCACAAAACAGCAGCAAAAACCAAAACAGCAGCAAAAACCTAATCAGCAGGTCAGGAAAAAAGTTAATCAGGGCAGAAAACCCTCAATGGACTGGGTATTTTTCTAGGAACCTCTCACAGGAGCACCCTGTCCTCAAGTGGTTTAACCTGGACCACCCTGGATGGAGAGACATCACAGAGATCAATGATGGGAAAATCCACGCACTGTTATACGGGGAAAGTGCTGATGATTCAGGGTTGCTGCAAGTCAGCACTGCAGACACTGCAGAGGGGCAGCACCATGCAGACCTCTTCTGGGGGATGTGACAGAGCCTGCCATTAGCAAAGATCTCCTAACAGACCAGATCCGGGGTCCTGGGTATCCCAACAGGTCCATCCACAGATTTATGACTATGAGGGCAGTGTTTCAGCCTGCAGTTCATAGCCCTCTCCTAGAAAGTCTCCAGACACAGACAGAAGCAGGATGAGCCCTTTTGAGAACAAGGAGTGTGCGTCTGCCCATTCCACCTGCCTGAGGATGGAAACACCAGCTAAATATACTGCATTACACTGTCCTATTGCTAGCCAGAAAGTGTTATGCAGTCAAACCCAAGTCCAGGCTATCCTAGAGATGGATAAACACCACAAAATAGTTGTCATGCTTGCTTTAATTTGGATCTCAGTTCTCAGGCATGTTTGCTCTAGCTATAGCCCTTCAGCTTTTGAATATTTCTTCCTTTGAGCATTGCAGGGGAGATGCCTGTGCAGGGGATAGGAGATCACAAGGGCACAGAGGAAGAGAATGAGTTAGGGATTGGAAGAGAAAAGGCCACTTTGTTCCTCCTGCAGTCAGCTGCCAGCACCGTCACAGGCACAGGGCTGAACACACCAATAATTATGCAACTTTGCGTCATTAGCACACCGTTACTCTTCTTGAGTGAATTTTCCTTGCTAAGAAAACTCGGTTCCTCATGCAGGCACAGGGAGTCTTATTAGCTTTTAATGGATCATTAATTAGCACAAGTTAGGTAAGGACAGTGAAGCAGCATGCATTGCCAGGAAGAATAACCAGCTGCCTAGTAACGCCCCTCACGAGACTATGCATCTGTCTACCAGGAAGTAAAAGCATAAGAGGAAGGCTTGGTCCAGCACTTCCAACAACCAACCAGGAGAACACAAGGAGGGGATCAGAAATGCTGAACTGCACAAGCCTGTGGGCACATCCATACATGCAGGTGAAGTGCCCCATCACCAACCCAATGCTTGGGCTATTTTCACCCCAGGACACCAAGCCTGGGTGCAGGATCCAGCTTTCTCCAAGCAAGTGTCCTGATCCAGGGTCTGGCAGACCTCTGCTCACCACTGGCAGACTATATGAACTCGTTCCCCAACATGACAGTAAAGCTAAAGAAAAGCCAGTCTGCACAAGTACCACATTTAGGAGTGAAATTGTATTTCCCTCACTCAAAATGCTTCAAGACATAACTGTCCTTGTCTGGGAGCAACCATCACGCCTCACAGCCATGTCTCCATTCAGACAACCCGATGATGACCTACTCAGCCCATGGAAGGTGGGTCCTATTGTCCCACCTGCCAAGAGAGGATGGCAGCTGCTTTTTCTACCTCTCAGAGGACCTTAACAACTTTAATAGTGGACCCAGCACAAGCAATCTCATTGCTGCTTATTGATGCCAATTCATTTTTTATTCCTGATTAGCCACTGAAGGACTCCTTCTTTGGATGATAATGGGATTATGCTGTTCTCTACCTCATGCACTAGAGCAACTCCATCCTTCAAGCTATTCAGACCTTGGATGGACCCGAAGCAACCTGATTGACATTATCTGCATGTGTTCAGCTCGGTGCTCCCTACCAGCACTTAGCCATGGCAGCTCTGAATTAACTGATTTGGCTCTCAATCAACTCTTGTGACACAGTGGTACCTGACTCAAGCATCCATGCAGAGATGCTCCTTGTGGTGCCAGTGGGGAGCAGCTGCGAGGATCACACTAGCAAGCATGAGGAGCACCTATGCTCAAAAAGCCACTGGAGAAGAGCAGAGGATGGAGGGTCATCATCAAAGTTGGGTGTTAAGAAGTCACCCCACAGTGCATTCCCACACCACACCTCCACACCTCACTGGCACTGGATCATCTCTGACTCCAGCTCTGCCAAGGCCAGCAGCTTCAGCTGGAGTGGCTGCAGGCTGATAACCCCTAGCAGAGCAGGGCACCATCTCAAATTGCCACTGCACCGTGATAAATTAACACATACCAAAACCTCAAGGCACTTTTTTTTGGTCTAACCACTCTCATTCAGGAAGCCAACAGAAGTTGCTGTTCCCAGCCTGAAACACACCTCATCTACCATCTTCCCATACCTCACAGATGAGCCAGACCACACAGCCCAGCTCAGCTTTGATGCTGCAAGAGTTGCAAAAGGCTCCGTTGAGTTGATTTGACCATATCTACAAGTGGCAAAACTTGTCCTGTTAAATACTCCAGCCTTAAACCAGCCTAATTTACTTGATCAGCAGCTGTTTGCTAAATCTTTTGTCCTTACAAGAACAAAACCCTCAGCACTTCAAGGATCAGACTTGAACCTTGATCCTAAATTTTTCATTACTCACGTTTTTAGAATAAAGTACCTTTTTTCTGCTTCAGATTTAAGCAGGCGTGTTCCTCTCGTCACTTTCCTTTTAAAAAAGAAAAGTACAGGGAAGGGGATTTGTGGTTTAGGGTTTGGGGTTTTTTTATTTTTGTTGTTGAGAAGCAGCAAAAGCAGATTAACATTCCAGCTCAGAAAATGAAGTATTTTCCTTTTTAATTTTATTTGCCTTTTCAAAAGGCCCTTTTCTTGTTATTTAAAAACACCTTTTGTTGGTCTCTAATCAGAGTAAAAGAATTTGATAGCTAATACATAACAAAGTGCTGATTAACCCAAGTTATTCTCATCCGGGTTTGGGCTCACCTGAGCTGAAATGACTTTTCCCACGTTGTTTATTTGATTACAACACAGTGACCCTCACACCTACCGACCATGCCTCCTTCCTCTAATATCCCTGTGTCCCTGCCCACGGCAGGGGTTTGGAACTGGATGAGCCTCAAGGTTCCTTCCAACCCAAACCATTCTGTGATTCGTAGGAAGAGAAGGGCAACACTTGAGACAGTTACACATTTGCAAGTGTCCTTTCCTATTTCAGAGTACTTTCAGTAGCACTAGCTATGTCTGCTACATCTGCATCCCCAAGGACAGAGATTTCCAAGTCAGAAACACCCTGATCCCTGGCCGCTTGGCAAAACCCTGTTGACCCCGAACAGTCACCCTTCCTGCCAGGGCTCTGCTCTGCTCCCAGCACTGGACCCTGCCCACATCCCAGGAGCTCAGCTCTAGGCATAACTCTAGGCATTTCTCTGCAAAGCAACACCACGAAGGTCAAGGAGCCTCCTAGATGGAAGGGTACACACAGATCTCACTTGGCACACACAAGCACTGCTGGCTTCTTTTCTCATTAATCCAGCATGAATCCAGCTTTTGATTTACAACATAAAAACCTACTTTTTTGTTGGCAGAACAGAAGTAGCTCCATTAACCGCTGAAGGTCTCCACGTCAAGTCTTCTGAGCTCAAGCTCATGGACATAATGACTTTATGAGCCTTTTCCTGAAGGTGAAGGAGTGGTGAAGGGTGGTGAAGCATTGGAAGAGGCTGCACAGGGCAGTGGTGGAGTCTCCATCCTTGGAGGGGTTAAAAAACATGTAGATGTGGCACTTCAAGGCATGGTTTAGTAGGCATGGTGGGGTTGGGATGATGGTTTAACTAGATGAGCTTAGAGGTCTTTTCCAACCTTAACAATTCTATGATTCCTGCTCTCAGGTCAGCTGCTCTGCAAAGGAACTGGGTACTCCCCCGCCTCCTCATGGAGATACGGAACCTCCTCCTGTGTCTCCCACCTGCTCAGGAATTACTCGACTCAAACTTGTACTTGAAATAAATCAACATTTAATATTTTATAATTATCTTAAAAGTTCTTTGAACAGTATTTTACAGATCAGCACAGACATTACACAGATTTGATGAGGCTGAACATATGTAGAAGGATGACCTGAAAGAACCTTGGACTTCTTTCAATTCCAGAAAGCATCAGAGGTCAAACCCTTAGCCAGGATTACGAGTCCCAAGAATTTGTGCTTGTTCATGAGTTGGGAATTTTCTTCTCTAGTATTTCTGTTGGGCCAAAGATGCTTATATCATTAACAGTGGTAGGGTTATATTTAGCCACGGACATCAAGATCACAAATAGCAATGTTTTGAAGGATAAGGTGCTATTTTTAAGTATTGGGTACAAAACCCAGCTGCCAAATTTCAGTCCCATATGAGAAGATGCACACAAACCTGTTTGGGAAATGAAAAGTCAGTGGGAAAACCAAGTTAGTGGAAAGAGCTATTAAAATCTGCTTCCGATTCCTGGAGCCTGTTGGACTTAAAATGCTGATATGCAGAAGTGCATAGCAGTGACCTCCGTGTATGTTCCCACTTCGCCTCACAGGCAGCCCATGAGAGAAGGGACAGCCCACCACGACATGGCAGTGTCCTTGTTGAGTCTGTGTTACAAGCAAGGGAACGATGCTACTCCATGCACACAGGAAACAATGGATGCTCCTGGAGTCAGCACCTGGCCAGGGCAGGTGGGTCTTTGCTGGGAGTCCAAGCCGGCTTTGCGTCATGGTGGAGCCAGAGCGCCTACATATGTTCAAGTGGTGCTTTGCCCTGCACAATGGTCTTTTCTTGGAGTCCAAATGAGAACACCATCCTTGGGATGGTTTATTCAAGTAAAAGGATGAAGTGCAGGGGCCTCAGGAACGTGTTCACATCTTGAGTTTGCTCATCTCTAGCCATTGGCAGAAGCTGCCGCCAGAGCTGCTGAGGACACCAAAGAGCCAGCTGGTACCTTCTTAACCTGAGATGTTCACCACTGGGCCCAAAGCAAGCTGTTCCCACACAACAGAGGCAGGGGGGACAGTACAGGAGTTGCCAGCACAGGAAGGATCCCCAAAACACTCCAGGAGGGATGTAGAAGATTTCAGCAGACAAACCTGACCCACGCTCCTCTGAGACAGCTGACATGCCCGACAGATTTAACCCCAAATGACACTGCTGCAGTGCCACCAGCCCTTCACTATGGTGCCCAACCTTGTTCTAACTGGTGTTAATTGCTGATCAGATCCCGTTTCCTGCAGGATCAAGGGACCCACACTGAACTGATGACACTGTAGCTGAGCCCTGCAGCCCGCCAGCAGTCCCTTCTACAGATTTTGCAGGGAGCACATGTCCTTGACATTAAGATCCTCTTAGCCTGCAGCAGACAACCTGCTCTTCTGCTATTATCATTAGTGCAATCATCGAAACCTACTGAGAAAGAGCTTGAGGGCTATGAAACCAGGCAAGGCTTCTCCAGCCTCAGTTTTTGCTCCCGGGGTCAGATCACCTCTAACCACCCCCAACTATTGCACCTTTCTGTACCTACAGCCTTGCAGAGAGAAAGAAGAAGCATAAAGCCTCTTTGCAGGGGAGGGGAGATCTCAAATCCTATCGTCACTTGCGAGTGTCACTAGTGTTTTTGGTGCTGGGTCCTTCTCTAGCAAAGCTCCCTCTTCAGGTGAGCTTAAGGCAATCCTAGTGGTTTCCCTAGTGCGTTGCTGGGAGCGTGAGCATGGCTCCTGCCATATTTCAAGCTACTATTGAGGATTCGGCCTCTGGGATGTCTCTAGCATACAGTGTTGGGGAGCAGGGTGCAAGAACATGGGCTGAACAGGGAGTACATCTCACGAGTGTGCACTGAACTTCTGCAGAAACTGAAGTTCACCTTCTGCAGGTCCTGGATTTACAGTAAATGCACATATTTACGACAAGGTGTCCGTGCCCTGGTATGGCCTATTGCACTGAACTGACTAAGACACCAACAGCAGTCTATGACTCGTGCTGCGGTGTTTCTGGGGCTCAGCTGGGATGCTCTACTCTGTGCTGCTTCTGTGCAAGTCACCCAACCTTCATAATTCAAAGGAAGCATTGAGAAAACCTGTCCACATCTTGAAAGAACCACTATGAGCATCCTCAAACTGTTACAGGTGAAATGCCATCATGACTTCAGCTGGGTAGGCTACAACTCTGTATGCACTGACGGCCAACTATCGCCACTCAGCTAAGAACATTCATCCTCCAAAATGCCCCCTGTGAGCTCCCCCCATATCACACTGCCCTTGTAGTCACTGTCAATTACAGCCACCACACCATTTGCTGGCAGGAAAATATCACTGTCCTTGCCTTGCCTTCTCAATCCAGGTGTTGGCTATCTGCTGAACCAAGTGGAGATTTCAAGGAAACCACTTTCCTCCCATTGCTGAGGAACCCTGAGAGATACAACACCAGTGTTTCCATTGCCCAAGGATGAGCTAAGCCCAGACCAGGAGAAGCTGAGCCACCATGCCAATGCTTTAGGTTGCAGGACGTCTTGGACAACAATGGATGGATCTCCATCCCAAAGGAGAACCATTATCTTCCTTTTTCCTGAGGCTCTGTTGGTGTTGGATGAGTGTCTGGCCTGAGAAGACATAAGATTCCTCTACGGCAGTGCTCCACTGAAGGTGGCAATAGGTAAACACAGGAGAGAATGAAACTCGGAGGGGTCCTGGGAAGGCAGAGAGGATCCTCTCAGTGCAAAGAGATTGCTGTCCCTGGGTTTGTAGCACACAGAAATCTCACACCTGCAGAGGAACAAAAAGAAACCAAGCTATAAGTAATGTGTGTGGCTGAGGATCACGGTCCTCAAGTACAGCAGAAATATCTGCAAATGAACAGGAATCAGTGCAGGTTTTAACAGAACCAGAGCAAGTGCTGAGAGTTCAGGTCTTTAAGCTGGCTTAGACTGGGACCTAGAGCAGAAGCATCCACAAAGAGTAATTTCTGAAACTCATTAGGGAAAACAAGCACTTTTGCACCCCTAGAGATTCTGGGAAAGGGAAACGGTTCCTTTTCCATCGTGTGCATCAAACTCTCCCACTAGCCCCTCAAGCTGCACAACAGACAAGTAAACCAGTTATTTCTTATAAGAAATAAGATCCAAAATCTTTTTGCATTTGAGGCAGCATAACCTTGCAGATTTCTGTGCTCTGAGGGAGAAATCAAAATGACTGCACATTTTTAAGATGAACTAGTGTGATCTCTCATGGAGTTATGTTGTCTACAGTGAGTGCTCAAACTCCATCATCTGAGGAAACCTGGGGACACAACTGATGGATGAACATTCAAATGAACAATTTTTGCCCTATCCCGGTTTCTCCCATAAAGATCATGGGTTTCTTCTGCAATGGGTATGCCAAAGGTGGTGGAGAACCCAAAGGAGGTTTAGAAGTCGAAGGCTCTGCCCACAGGCTCATTGCTCTCCAAATACCTCATTTACGTTGCATAAGCTTCCCTCTGGCCTATGACTGGTCTTGCTGAAAGACTCTTCTGTCTTTACAGAGTTGAACGGTTGACTGGAGACCATCCTCATCCTTTAGTCTATGGCAGTCATGAAGGGACCCTATTGCTGGGGTCTGAGCAGGACCATCCAACCCACCTGAGCTCAGGTGCGCTATAGAGCTTGGACCTACATCACCCAACTTGAGCATCTGGTATAGATCCACCATGGTGCTCAGGATCTTGTTCCTTGTGGGTGGCTACCCACATTTCATAGACAAGTCCTTACATGAAGGATGCATCATCCCAGGAGGTGCTGACTGCAGTGGGCAGCTGGCCACATCACAACTCCTACCTGGTTACACTCTGCAGGATCTTCTGCTCATCCTGGTCCAGGCAGACAGCGAAGGAGCACTGGACACCGATGATCTGGACCTTGTCTACTTTGATTTGGGACACGCTGATCTGCTGGTAGAAAGAGTCTGAGTGAGTTTGCTGCCGGTCTCAGTGCATTGCCCTGTGCGGGAAAGGGGAGCAGAGGAGCTGGGCATGCCTAAGGCAGGCCTGGTGGCCAACAGCAAATGGATCCCCCAAGGAGCTACTGTCTCCTGCCCAGCTTCCCTCCCAGCTGAGTCAGGCTGAGCTCCTGTTAACAAACATAAAAGTACCATGCTTTGAGCTACCTGATTGAAACTCTTTTTGGATTTGGAGTTTTGCCTTTTGACCACCTCTGTCATGGTTAAGTTGAGACACTCTGTCTTGGAGGCTGTAACAAAAGAAATCCGATGTCACCTGGGGCTTCTGGGCCACTGATGGGAAACCAAATGGTTCCTCCACCCCTCAAAGTGACCCAGAGCCAGTGGTTCCTGGCAGGACCCCGCTGTGGGGGAAATGCAGTGCAGTTCTAGCTTTCCTTCCCTCATGCTAACCCACATGGAAAGAAAGATATCAGAGACACAGAAGTAAACATCCTCTGTGATATCCAGCTGCTTTCCAAACACAGCAAAAAAGGGCATTTAACTATTTTTGGACCTAAGAGGTTGGATGAAACTTTAAGCACCCTGATCCAAGTGGGAGGTGTCCCTGCCCATGGCAGGGGGGTGGGAAGTAGATGGGCTTTGAGGTCCCTTCCGACCCAAACTGTTCTACGGTGATTCTAAACAGGAGAAGAAACATCATCATGAGTATATTTCAGCTCTGCCACCATGGTCTTCCCTGCAGTCCAGCTGGAGATGCTCTTTCGTATCTGGAATTACAGTGACATCCTGTGGCCAAACTGCTGAATATGAAAACCAACAGACACAATGAAGAGGAACTAGTTTCTCCTGGAATGAAGGAGATTGATGAACAAATTTCTCCCCAGCATAGAGCCGAGGACACCCCCTGAGGCAAACCCTTGGAAGCACAAGGGAAGCTCCTGAACTAGCACAGAAACATCCAACTCAGATTATGGAAGAGGAGAGAAATTAATTCCTCCTTTTTTTTCCAGGGTTGTCTGCATGGCTTCAGGGATGGGACAGTGACAGAAGGGACAGAGGTCTAGGCTGAGCTCCATGGGGCATGTAGGACACGTCACCTATTTGGTAGATCAAGTCACAACTGCTCCAATCACAAACCACACAAACACCAGGCACAAAGCACACGAGGAAAAAGGAATTAAAACCCCCTCGGTTTACTCAGATCTGGGGGTCTGATTGCAAATCCAGCACTTGTTAAGAAAGAATAGACAGGTGTTGCTTCTAAATACACACACAAACCAGAAGTCTGGCTGTTTTTAAAAGGCTCAAAGCCTTATTAATACCCCATCAGAAATCTGATTAGAAAAAAAAGACTATGAAGCAAATCCCTGTGGCAGCCAGCTGCCTCTGAGCTACAGGAATGAAACCGGGCTGAAGTTCCAAGTCAGCTGAGAGCCTGGTGAAGGCTGCCTTTGAGAAACAGCTGCTACAGACGGCCAGGCAAGCACCCTCTCCTTTGGTCCCACTTTATTTAACAGTGGTTCTACCTGTCTCTTCTCCTTACTATATAAGTGTTATTCTGTAAAGCACCACTCTGCAGTGATCATCCTGCTGTTTGAACCACCCCAGACCCATCCTTAGCAGACATCCTGTTTCCCTGGCTGGAAGCTTTAGGACAGTGGGACATCATAGAATGGTTTGGGTTGGAAGGGACCTCATAGATTATCCAGTTCCACCCCCTGCCATAGGCAGGAACACCTCCCACTGGGTCAGGTTGCTCAAATTCCATCCAACCTGGCCTTGAACACCTCCAGGGATCGGGCAGCTGTGACTCTTCTGGGCAACCTGGGCCAGGACCTAACCACTCCCATCATGAAGAATTTCTTCCTAATGTCCAATCTAAATCTTCCCTCTTCCAATGTAAAGCCATTCACTCTTGTCCTATCACTCCAGGATCTTGTAAAAAAACCCCCTCCAGCTTTCTTAGAGCCCCTTTCAGTACTGGAAGCTGCTTTAAGGTCTCCCCAGAGCCTTCTCTTCTCTAGGCTGACCAACCTCAACTCTCTCAGCCTGTCCTCATAGCACAGGTGCTCCAGACCTTGGGTCATCTTCATGGCCTCCTCTGGACTCAAATGCCCTTCAGTCCTGATGTGGTGCTAAGGATAGCCAAGGACTACAGTATGCCCCAGGGAACACCAGGCATCCCTATATATCTCCTGCATTTATACATCCCGCATTTGCTCCAGCTAGAAGATCCACACTGTCCTTTCACTCCACCAGTTCCTCCCACTGTTCCCCATGCAAAGCCACAAAAATCATCTCTACTCACCTAATTCTTCATGTTTCTTGCAGGCTTTGCTAAGGTTGACGGACGTGCAGACCTTCTCAACATCATTCCAGTGACTTCTTCCACTGACAGCTGTCTGCAGGGACCAACAGAAAACCATGAGATAGAATTACAGAATTATTATTGTTGGAGAAGGCCTTTAAGACCATTGAGTCCAGTTGTAAACCTAAAACTGTCAACTCCACTGCTAGACCATGTCCCTAAGCACCCCACCTAAACTCCTTTTAAACCCTTCCACGGATGGAGACCACCATTTCACTGAGCAGTCTCTTCCAATGCTTGACAACCTTTTTGAAGAAGAAATTTTTCCTAATATCCAACATAAACCTCCCCTGGCACAACCTGAGGTCATTTCATCTCATTCTATCGCTTCTTACCTGGGAGAAGAGACCAGCAACCACCTAAACACAATCTTCTTTCCAAGAGCTGCAGAGAGTTATGATGTCTCCCCTCAGTCTCCTCCAGACTAAACAACCCCAGTTCCCTCAGCTACTCCCATTACCCCTGGGCTTCAGACCCTTCCGCAGCTCCGTTCCCTTCTCTGGACATGCTCCAGCTCCTCAATGTCCTTCCCACAGTGAGGGGACCAAAACTGAGCTCAGGATTCGAGGTGCGGCCTCACCAGCACCAAGTGCAGGGGAACAATCCCTTCCCTGCTCCTGCCAGCCACCCCACGGCTGATCCAAGCCAGGATGCTGTTGGCCTTCTTGGCCACCTGGGCCACTGCTGGCTCATGTTTGGTTGCTGTTGACCAGCACCCCAGGTCCTTTTCCACCAGGAAGGTCCCCAGCTGCTCTCCCCCAAGCCTGGAGCTGCACAGGGTTGTGACTGAAGTACAGATGCCATGCTCCAAGCTGATGTTACTCTAATTCCCACTCCTAAATCATCAGGATGGAGAAGCTCAGATCTGGATTTACCTGGAGCTGCACCGGTAAAGCCTGATTAGGCATTAAAAATCGCTTAAACTTGGATTTACAAAAAAATTGCCCAGTCTTAATGCTAAATAACTGCAGAGGAACCAACAATAGGAGGACTTCTGTGACCAGCAGAAGATTGCTCCCTGGAAACAAAGTCCACCAGTGTAAAGCAGCATCAAGTTCACATCCAGTCTATGGGGCCTGGCTGCACATTCCCTATTTTACAGGGCTGAACAGGAGCAGTAAGCCAGAAAGTAGACAATTAGTTGAGTTTGGCTCATCCAGGCTTGGATTTGGACTCCTCTGGGCTTGGATTTGGGCTCCTCCAGCAGTCTGTCCACGTTTGCCTCTCTCGGTCCCCAGCAGAGATGTGTTTGCCCAGCATTGAAAGGGTTTTCTGCCCCATTTCTCTCTGTGCCAGCCCCGCGCCCTCACCTTGCTGTAGGCGATCTGTAGTGTTAGTGGGATTGCTTCTCTTTCACCATCTATGCCCAGCCTTTTGCTGCCTGGACCTGCACGAAACAAGGAGCACACGTCACATAGTGGCCTTTTATGATCCAGTGCATATTGGCGTGTACCGATACAGCAGCACAGCTGCCACCTAAGGATAAGGGAGCTAAAAACTGTTTGCTGAACCCAGCTGTGAGCAGAAAGAAAAGGTGGCTTAAAAGCTGCCAGAAACCCAGTGCAGAAACTTCACCACAAAGCATAAGCAGCTCTGCAAAATGGAAAACGGTACTGGCTACGCCGGTGCCGAGGGGTCAGCGCTCCAGGGAAAACACAAAGCAATAAAAGGCTACATCCCCCCCAGCTCCCAGTTTTCTGAACATGTTTCTGCTCAAGTTCAATTAGCCTTGAAATGCTGCACCCCACATTTACTCACTGGTTTGTTTGCCTGGATAATTTTTTGCACCTGCGGTGGGTGCTGCCACGCAACCCAGGGAAAGGAAACCCAAAGACAGAAGGATTGGAGGTTGCGTGGGTTACTGGGAAGTGGTCCTGGCCAAGGTTGTGTTCTGGGGAGTGGGGTGGTGACACTCCATTTGGGGGATGTTTTATGAGTTCTGTTTAGGAAGCCAAGGTGAGATCACAGAAAAGCAATGAGTTAAGAGAATAAAGCAATGTGTTTAAATGCAGTATTATGGGTTGGCCATGAGACGCCTCTGCGAGCTGTACTGTACCAGATAGCATGTTGTTCCTGATACCCAGAAGAGATGGAGATCACGCTGACGGCAGATGTTTCTGCCATTGCTTCTTGTCTCTAACAATTTTATCAAGTCATCACAGAATTACAGAATCACAGAATAGTCTGGGTAGGAAAAGCCCATCCAGTTCCACTCCCTACCATAGGCAGGGACACCTCCCACTGCATCAGGGGCTCCAAGCCCCATCCAGCCTGGCCTTGAACACCTCCAGGGATGAGGCAGCCACCACTGCTCTGGGCAACCTGGGCCAAGGCCTCTCCACCCTCACAGCAAAACATTTCTCCCCAAGATCTCATCTCAATCTCCCCTCTTCCAGCTTAAACCCATTCCCCCTTGTTCTATCACTTCACATCCTTGTAAAAAATTCATTCCCAGCTTTCCTAGAGCCCCTTTCAGCACTGGAAGCTGCTCTAAGGTCTCCCTGGAGCCTTCTCTTCTCCAGGCTGAACAACCCCAACTCTCTCAGCCTGTTCTTGTATGAGAGGTGCTTCTTCATCTTCAGGGTCTCCTTTGAATTAGTTCCTGGTGTAAAAGCTCAGGGATCTCCCTTTCAGGAAGGCTCCAAGCACATGGAAGAACCCTGCTTTGCCCGGTAAACTAAGGAAATGGAGAGAATGGTTTTATAAATGACACTCTTGGACAAAGTACAAACAGAAAGCAGCAAAAGGAAAGGTGAAGAGCTGCCAGGTGCTGATGAGAGGAAGGAAATGGGCTTGAAGTTTTGTTATTGCAAATATGTTTTAGAGTTAACAGCAGTAAAAACAGCAAGGCATTGCCACAACTTTGCTCCTGAAGAAGAACACAAAGACTATGATGGATCACTTCCAAATTTCTGAAAATATGTTTGGATCTTTGCTCATGATGCAGCCTGGGCTCAGAGACATCTCACAGCCCCTGTTCCCTTCAGTCTCTCTCTCCATCTATATTAGAATCACAGAATGGTTTTGGTTGGAAGGGACCTCAAAGCCCATCCAGTTCCAAACCCCCTGCCATGGGACACCTCCCACTGCATCAGGGAGCTTGAAGCCCCATCAAGTCTATCTTTGAACATCTCCAGGGATGGGGCAGCCACTGCATCCCTTGGCAACCTTATCTCCCAGCCCAGTGGTTTGCAGACCTCCACCCTGAGGCTGCAGATGCAGAAGCAGCTACAGACCTGAAGCTTTGATGGCTCGCGTGGCTGCTGAGTGGCCCAGCTCAAGGGAGTGGATGAAGACTTCAGTCATCTTTTCTCCCCCAATGAAGGTGAGCTGCCAGGGGGAGAAGGGAGGAGATGTGGTGGTGAGGAGACTCAGCGAGGCAACATTCACCCCTCACTCCTTTCTACAAGTAACAGGTCAGTTTGGGAAACCCTTTCATGTTTTAAAAATACACCTTTTGACCACTCCCTTGGGTGGCACCTGTCTTTAGCTGCCCTTCCAACTGTTTTAACCAACTTCCCACAAGCAACACGACACAAAAGCCACTTAAACTCCCCAAACCATTGAAAACAAAACCCATGGTGAGCCCAACTGCAGGGTCTGGGAATCACTTTGTGTGACAAACCCCATGGACAGCAGATACCATTGAAGCTGGTCCTGCACCACAGCACCAAAGCATTTGTTGTAGTCACAGATTCACCATGTCTGCCCCATGCACACAGTGAAGTGTGGAAAAGAGGCTTCATGGAGAGGTTTGGTTTGGAAAGCAGAGTGCTGGAGGGACTTCCAGCAATCTGAATAACCTGTCAGCACTTCTGGCAAGGGGAAAGGTATTTGGATGGAAAATTACTCGTGTGACTTAAGGATTGTTTGGGCAGGACCTGCACACTCTCAATCCCTGTGCCAGGAGAATCAGCCAAAGCACCGTAAGCTCACGTGCACCCTGGGAAGAAGAGGAGGCCAAGCTCAGCCTTACCAGCACATGGAGGCTGTGCCATCCACCTCACGGGCAGCTCCCCAGCTCATGGCACAAGCAGAACACCCCCCTCCCCACCTCGCCAAGACAGTTCTGAGCCTCTTCACCTACCTCTGTCTGGTAGAGCTGCAGCAGAACAGGGCGTGTGGCGAAGCGGCAGTAGTAGAGGATCATGTCAGCCAGGATGGGCAGCTGCTCCTGTGAGTCCTCCTGGGGCTCAGCCTCCGGCTTGGCACACTGTGGCGAGAGGATGAGTGACAACCCTGACATGGTATGTGGCTCCCACAGCCCGGTGCCAAGAACTGCCCATCCCACCCTCCCAGAGATAGAAACCCTCCTCCTGACCACTCATCTCCATCCTTCTGTCCATGTAGAATAACTTGTTGCACAGGATCATGGTGGCCCAGTGCTAAGCAGAAGCTTTCTGCTCAGCTCCCCTGTTACATCAGGGGATGGGGACACCAAGTTCTTCCAGCTGGTAAACACACACCTGACACAGGACATCCATGGGCAGGTTCATCAGCCCAAGAACGTTGCGCTCGTACCATGGGTCCAACATGCCGATGTAGTGGGAGATGTCGTTGGTGCTGCTCTCCATCCCAGCCAAGGTAGGATCCTGAAACCATACACATTGGGGTCACGCTGGGCTTTCCCCCAGGCTCCTCACCCCACACTCGGGCTAGGGGAAGAGACGTCAATGTTCTCAACCTGCCTCATCACCCACCCCTCGGGGGGCCAAGCAGAGCACTGGTGGCACCATGAGCCCCACGGCAAGCAGGACACCTACTGCCTGTGCTGAAACCCGGAGCTGTGGGTCCCCCAGGGATGGAGAGGAATGCATCAGCAGGATCGATGGAGCCAAGCAGTTTCTCTTCACAGGGATGTAGAAAAACTGCAGTTTGAAGTACCTTGTCAGTGAGGGGCAGGTGCTCTCCTTGAGCCTAGAAGAAGGCAGGAGAGGGCTGGGTGAGACAAGCCCTCCAACGTGTCCCACGGCAAGGCCAGGGATCTGCAGCTGAGTGACCCACAATGCTCACCTGAGGTTGCTGTACGCTCGGGCCACTTTCCCTGAGATGCGGTCAGAGCCAAAGACCACAACGCGCAGTGTGGACACCTTGGTGTCCTCATCATAGCTGAGGTAGGGCCGTCGGTGGAGGCTGAGGTGCTGCACAGCAAGCAGGGCCGGCAGCCGCTGGCTCAGCACGTGCTGCGGCAGCGAGTGAGCACGCCGGGAGCGTGCCAGGATGCGGTGCTTGGCCTGGGGGGTGCACAGGCTCTCAGCCCGGCGCAGGGGCAGTGAGAGCGAGCCTGCGTCCGGGCAGTCCTTCAGGTCTCTCCTCAAGACCAGTTGGCTTTTGCTCTTGAACAGTTTGTAGATCTTGTTGGTCAGCGTGTGTCTGTATTTGTGGTGGGTCTTCTCTACCTTCAGCTCTGGCCTCCCCACCATGTCCAGGGAGCTCTCATCACTGTCCTCCGCGTACCCACTATCCATGCAGTCCCTCAGGCTGGAGACAAACGACTTCAAGGACTTTCTGGAGACCACCGTCAGCTCTGAGATGGAGTCCTTGGAGGTGGTGAAGAGGGACACTCGTGAGGACTTGGATCCCTCTTCTGACAGTGCTGAGTACACAGAGTCTTTGGAAACAGCACAGACTGGGGAAAGCAGCGAGTCCCGCTCAGGGGAACAGCCATCAGTTTCCACCTCCTCGTCCTCCTCTTCATCCTCCTCCTCATTCTCCGAGGCCATGGGCTCAGCAATGCTGCACTCTTTGCTGAGGATATCATTGAGGATATCTGAAAGGCATCCAGAGGGAAATCGTGTCTGCCACAGGCTCCATCATAACCACTGGAAATGTGATGAGCCCAGGCAACAACTCTACTACAGCATGGCCGATGTTGTCTTTGATCCTCCATGGTTTCAAACAAGGAGCTGAAAAGCTACTGGACGGTTTTAGATTTCCATAAGGTACTCAAATACAACACAAAACAAAACATGTTTCTCTCCTTGAAGCCACGTTCTCTTTGGGTTCTCAAAAGGCAAACCCCATTTGGGGTTTTGCTTCCTTCCTACACAGATTTCACAATACACTCACATCCAATAGAGGTTTAATCAGAGGGCAGGAGGAAAGCATTTGGCTAATCAAACCCCAGATCACTAGGCCTCCTAGCAAGGATGGACTTGGCAAGGCTGGGGTTGTTCACCCTGGCAAAGAGAAGGCTGAGGGGGGACCTCATCCTCTCTGCAGCTCCCTGAAAGGAGGCTGTGGTGAGGTGGTTGCTGGGCTCTTCTTCCAAGTAACAAGTGATAGGACGAGAGGGAATGGCCTCAAGTTGTGCCAGGAGAGAGTTAGATTGCACATTAGGAAATTTTATTTACTGAAAGAGTGGTGAAACCCTGGCAGAGGCTGCCCAGGCCAGTGGGGGAGTCTCCATCCCTGGAGGGGTTCAAAAAGTGTGTGGTCATAACACTTCAGGACATTGTTTAGTGGAGTTGGGCTGACGGAAGGATGATGATCTTAGAGGTCCTTTCCAACTTTAATGATTCTATGACTCACTGCAAGGCCCAGGACAGAGCTCTGCCCCAGGCCGCTGGGGCCAGCAGGCAACAAACACTAAGCCTTCACGGGAACAGAAAGAGTCTTCCAGGAATGAGGAAGCCAGAGAGACCAGCTTAGCAGAAGGAGAACCTGCTGCTTCCCCTGCAAAACTGCTGCATCTGGGTTGAGAGGATGGCAAAGGCCTCTGCTTCTCGATCATCCCTGCTGCAGGCGGGGGAAGAGCGGTAACGCCTGAGGGATCTCAACCCCACAATGCCCTGACATCTCAGTGTGGCCAGGCTTTTCTAGCTGCAATTATTTCCAGAGCACAAGCAAGGTTTACTCCTTGCAAAGGAGCTTTTTACCAAACAAGCCCTCTATCCCACCAGTCTCCCCACGGGTTTGCATGCAACAAATCTCTTCCATCTTAATGCTGGCTATGATTTTGCCCAGAAGATTAAGTTTTATATGATTGATCTCTGTCAACACATGCTTTGGGACTACCAGTGTCTTGTGCTCACTGCTAGGATGAGCGCTTTGCTTGGGTCATAATGCCTAGATCCTCCCCCATCCATCTCCTTCTCCAAAACCAACTGTTGGCTCTTTCAGGCTCTGGCCACAGATTGCATCCTGCACCCGGCTGCACGTGACAGCCCCAGCTGAAGTGAGACACTGCTCAGCAATCCCTGTGATGATGAGTAGAGGGCTGTGGTCTCACTAGGAGGGATTAGGAGGGATGAGGGACCACCTCTGCTTACCAAAGTTATCCTGATCCCAGCTGTAAGTGTAGCAGCGAGCAGCGGGGATGGAGATGGTGTGGAGCTTGTGGGTCTGAGCCTCACCTGGGAAGAGAGGAGTGAGAGAAGTTAGGTTGCAGGGAACTCCCATACAGGTACTGACAGCTCTCCTGGCTAGTGGCAGATGCCATCCACCCCATGAATGAGTTCTGGGCAGTTCAAGTCATGCAGAATACTGATATTTCTACGGTCATTCCCATGAAGTCATGCAATTGGAATGAGATGACATTTTACCCCTCTAAGAGCCATCAGACATTACTGCTGCCATCGGTTTCTGATTTAATGTTTTCATCCCACCCACAAAGGCTGTTTTTGTTGCCCAGGGATGTGGTGGAGTCTCCATCCCTAGAAGGGTTCAAAGTACATGTAGATGTGGCACTTGGGGACATGGTTTAGCAGGCACGGTGGGGTTGGGCTGACAGCTGGACTGGATGAACTTAGAGGGCTTTTCCAACCTTAATGATTCTATGAAAGATGAAAACAATTCCTGGCTCATCACATGGTTATGAAATTGGGCCTGGGTTAGTGATTATTTTGTCATAGGTGGTGTTGTGCTAGGTTGAAACTTTGCACAAAGAGGGTTCCACGCTCCCAGTGCCCACAGCGCAGGGACGCTCATCATGGCTGCAGTGGCTGCGGCAGCAGAAGAGCCAAGACTAGGGCACGGGGGGGATTCTCACCCACGATGGCAGGAAAGGACGCAGCCCCAGCGATGTCCTGCAGCATGGACTGCAGTCGCTCCCGGGCCAGGACAGGGTCACTGCTGGCAGCTGCAATCTCCTGCGCATCAGCAGCGCTGGAGTAGATCTCTGAGAGCTCTTCCAGTGTCTTGGACTGTGGGGAGCAGAGCCAAGGTGAGAGGTTGAGTGAATCTCTCCACAGAGTCAACACACAGGTCTTTGGGGAAGATCACTACCTATGCTGCTGGGCAAATCCCCCTCCTCTACCTCCCGACCCCTTCAAGTCCCCCCAGTATTTCTACAAAGAAAAAAAAAAACGTTTGGACACACCTAAGGGTTTTTTCTCACAAGTCTGTACCCACCCCAACACCAACATTAAGTGTTTCTTTGATCAAATGAACACTTCTGCTGCATTTCAAATCCAGAGGCTCTTCTTCTCTGTACTTAAGGGTGGAAAAAATGGGAAAAGGCAAGTCATCCCCCCAACACACATCACCAAACAGAAGTGTAGACCCCAAGCCTAACCTGAGGAGATAAGGGGAAGACATATTATCAAAACTTGTTTTCTTTTGTCAATCAAATGTTATTTTGGTCAGGAAATGCCCCAGCCAACTGCACAAAACCACTCCCAATGGCATCCTGCCATCACCAAGTGTGAAGCTCTCCAAGCTTACCTTCAGGAGGTGGTGCAGACTGTCCAGATCGCAGCAGGTGCCAAAGTTGGCCTGGTAGAGGTGCTCGAGGAGCAGGATGAGCGTGGCACGCTGTGGGTGCTCACTGGTGCTCAGCTTCTCAGCGATGGAGAGGAACTCGCTCTGCACCTCAGAGCGGTTGAGCAGCAGCACCGTCCTGGGGACGAGGGGACAATGGTTATGCCAGGCAGCCAGGCTGGGACGCTGGAGACATCCAACTCTTGGACAAATATACACTAGATGGCAGCATCTTCTCACGTTGGTCACAGCCAGAGGGGACTGAAGCCGTGCAGGGATGCCAGACCCAGCCAGCCACGGGCAGGGAGCAGAGAACAGAGGAGCATTCTCCATCCAGCCTCTAGGCACATCCCTCTCACCAGCCCTCCTGCCACATTAGCAACATCACCAGCCTAATAACTGTTCCATCAGCCCCAGACAGAGCTCCAGTCCAGTTGTCCAAATTGGATATCCCAGCTGGCGTGATGAATGGCGGAATAGAAAGTGAGAGGGGCCCCTAAAACATCTTCCCCCCTGCAAGGTGAGGCTTAGAACATCACTTCTGGGCTTTAAGGAGAAAAGCCACATCCTTCAGCTGCATTTTTGCTCTTGACCACAACATGAATACCCACAGGCTTTGACTTCCCAAACCTGCAGCCTAGAGAATCATAGAACCACAGAACGTTTTGGACTGGAAGGGACCTGACAGCCCATCCAGTTCCAACGCCCCCACCATGGGCAGGGACACCTCCCACTGCATCAGAGGGCTCAAAGCTCCATCCAACCTGGCCTTGAACACCTCCAGGGAGGGGCCATCCACAACTTCCCAGGGCAAGCAGCCCACCTCACTGAGCAAAAATGGCTGTGAATTAAGGATGTGCTTTGGTGTGCTTGGTTCTAGAAAGCTCAGGCAATGGGCACAAGCTTTCAGTAAGCCCAAGGTTCAGTTTGTGTACAGCTCTGTGCTGTTTTTCAGGGCTTTTTATGCAAATACAGCCATCCCACTGTAAGTTACCAGTGGCTGCACTTGCACCAGTATCAGCATGTGGAGAAGGGGAGCTGTACTGGGAAATCAACAGAGCAGAGCCAGCGCAGCCGGGCAGGATACACGTGCAGATCCAGAGCTGTGTGGCAGGAGTGGACAAGCCCAAAGAGCAGGACACCCCTCCTGCACAAAGTGGAGGCCGCTGTGCACGAAGGACTGTCCCTGGGGCTGGCACTGCAGCAGGGAAGGTGACACCGCCCAGGTTCATTTCCCTATTTACAAATGAGGTGCGCTGGCAGAAGGAAAGGCTCAGCTCTCAAATAAAGTGTGAAGTTTGACTGTGCTCAGAGCTGCAAGGCTTTCTTAAGTGTTGCACTTGGACAGACTCGCTTCTGACCCTCTCTTTTGGGGTGGGGGCTCCCAAACACACAAATCAATGCATCTCCTGGTTGTTCTCCAATGTGTGCTGAGATCAGACTTTGCCTTCCCCAGATACTTTCACCCAGACCTGCAGCGCTGCAGTATAACCAACATAGGGAGCCCATCATCCCCAAAGGGACTTTCCTCATCCCTTCCCATAGCTCAGCCCAGTTATCCAGCTCTTCTCCATAGCTCCCACCATTACCCCTTTGAAATGGTGCTTCCTGCAACCCCACTGCTGCTTAAGAAGTGTCAGATGGTGGGGATGCTCTGGAACGGCACCAGCAGCACCTATGGCCACACTTACACAGTGGAGCTCTGGTAGTTCTTCACAGGAAGTCCCTGCTCTGTCCTCACCAGCCTCTGGAAGGAGATGCCTGGCAAAGAGAGCAGAAGACATGAGATGTGGCATCACTGCAGACACTGGCTTTGTCTCCTACTGTGGTGCTGATGTGGCTGAGCTGGTGCCTGGAGCAATCATGGCAGCACCACAAGTCTTTACAGGGACAAGCCCAACTCAGCTAGACCTTGCCTGGTGGCCACAGCCATTTATGGTGGTGGAACCCTGAGCTGGGGTAAATCAGCCAGTCCAGCATCAACACTGCAGACAGTCTGGGGCTTTTAATCTTTTTGCTCCTTTGAAAGCATCTTTCACCCCATCTGAGCCTATCAGCTCCCATCTCCACAGGACTTTGCTGCTGTGACAAGAGACCACATGTTTCACGTCCCTGCCAGGGCTCTCCAAAGCAACTGCTTGGTTGGAGGATGAGAAGAAGCATCCCCAGCCTAAGCCACAGCCTGTGTACCCATCTGAGGCCTCCCACATCCCGCTCATAGCCAAACTCACTGCCATGGTACTGCGCAGGATTAACCAAGGGCTGAAATCTGCTCCATGTGACAATAGCTCCCCATAAGCCACCAAAAGGCAGGAAGATTAGGAGAAATGGCCTTTGAGAAATAATTGGAAGAGCTGCTCCATTGCAAACAACAGGACATCGATGAGGAGCCTTTAATTAAGAGGAGCGCTGCTGCTGCTGCTGATAGATGTGCCCAAAGCCGTATCACAAGGTAGTGTCTCGGATGTAAAGAAAGAGCCAGGGAGTCTCTCAGCCCTATGGAAATCTCCATGCAAGGGCACGCTCGAAGGCTCCAGCCACCTTGATGCCGATGAATGGACCCACTGTCATCAACCCAGTTACACCACTGAGGATCTCAAACTGAGCATCTCAAACAAAGCACAGGGCTGGGCGGAAGCCACCAGCACATGCTTTGCCATGGAAAAGACCCTCAGACTGAAAAGCAGCCAGGAAATAGCTACATAATTTGCTAATGCACACTGGTCCAGACCTGGGACTCCCTAGGATGCTCCCACCACCTTGCATGCAAGGCAACCAAGAAAAACACAACCCTGCTCCTCCAGAAGAATCTGGTTTCACCCTGTGCTGGCCCACCAAGGAAAATCATCCAGAGGATGGAGGGCAGAGGTCCTTGCCTCCTGGAAAAGCTGAGGTTTGGGATGCACAAGTGTGGACATCACGCTCAAGGGGAAGAAGCACAGGGTGGTCATGGCAGCAGGTGTTTTGGGAAAGCAGTGCCAGCAGGACATGAAAGGTGAGTGAGGTGGGAGCGCTTACCAGGAGCCTTGAGCTCGTCACTGATGAAGGTGAGCAGCTCACGGAAAATGTCACAGTAGGGTACAGGCCAGGTCAAGAAGCTGTGATACACGCTGGCAGCTTTCAGGAGCAAGTCAGAACCTGGTGGGAAGTGGGGAGCCTGTAGGGGACAGGGACAACCATTTAAAAAAGGGAGCAAGGACACTTAGAATCATGGAATGGTTTGGGTTGGAAGGGACCTCATAAATGATCCAGTTCCAACCCCCTGCCACGGGCAGGGACACCTCCCATCGGATCAGGAGCTCCAAGCCCCATCCAGCCTGGCCTTGAACCCCTCCAGGGATAGGGCAGCCACCACTGCTCTCGGCAGCCTGGGCCAGGGCCTCCCCACCCTCATCGTGAAGAATTTCTTCCTAGTGTCTAACCTAAATCTTCCCCCTTCCAATTTAAAGCCATTCCCCCTCATCCTATCACTCCATGCTTGAGCACTGTGCAAAAACTCTAGGGTTTAGACTGGAAGTGGGAGGAAAAGGAGCGGATGGGAGCAGAGATTCACCCTGTGACACCCACTCTCTCCCAAGGAAGGGTCAAAGCATCCCCACTGGGCACAGCTCTGAGAAAGCTTCATCCGCTCTTCACCTTCCCAACCTCCTGCCTGTGGATCACGTGCCAAAGTCTATATATAAATCCCTTTTTAACAGCCACAGATCCATACAGATGAATCGCATTGCAGCCTGTGCTTATGCAAGATCTGGCAGCAATGATTTCCTTGGGTTAATGATGCATTGTGCTAATAATAATAATAATAAAAAAAAGTATTTCCCGTGACAGCTCTGCTTCTTTTCATTAGTGCTGCCTATATATCTCGCACAAGTATAAAGGGTAACAAAAACGATTTACCTTCCCTGCACAGAGATATTGTCTGTCTCCCTTTCTGATCAGCCTATCTTTAAATAAAAAGATTAAAACTCTTGATGCTTATTTTTTTCACCTCTCAGCTTATGCAGTGCTTGCCTGGCCTTGATCCCCATAGACCTGAACAAGGCCTGGGTTTTTCTTTAAGATGAATTGATCAAAGCAGTGATGGTTCAGACAAAAGCCACCTCTGTTTTAGTGACTGTCCAGCACATCTTTCCAGGGCTGTGGTGCCCGTGTCTCCCCAAGGGCTGGAATCAGCACAGCAGCCTCAGAACTTACATACAGGACCGCAGAGTAGAAGAGCAGAGCAAGGGGCACGACGAGATCGTAGTCGCACTTCTCCTGCACCTGGAGGAAACAGCCCGAGGGCAGAAGAATGAGCTGGGCTGCTTGCCATGAGAGTTACCTGAGCGTCCTTGGAGATGCTGAGGACTCCCAGATAGCATAGTCCAATCTGCACCATCGCATCCCCACCCCCAGCAGATTCCCTTGTCACTATGGTAAAGTAACTCCTAAAGGCCCAGTAACCCACACTGATGGGACACGCAGATCAGCACCGACTGCTGCTCTGCCTTTACCATCAAGAAGCCAGATCTGGCCAAGCTCCCAGCCCTCCAATGCTCCTGATCCTTGCAGGTTGCACAAAATTCTATGACAGGGGCTCAAAGCAGGCAGTAGAGAGGTGAGCAGGCAGGCCAGCCCCTGCAAGCAGCTTGCAAATCTCGGCAGCACCGTACAGACCATGTGGTTTTGTCCCAGCCTTTGGAAAACAGAACAACTGCCAGCAGGATCATTTCACTCAGGGGCATGGTGATGGCTCAAGCTTACTCTTGCAGACACTGTCTCCCCTTGCTCATCCACACCACAAAGTACAGTAAACCCTTAGGTAAATCCTAAGGTAGTAAACACTATCTGCAACAAGATCAGTTTAGCCATTTTAAATAAAAAGAGAATTAAACTGAATCATGTTGATCTTGACCTGTACCTGCTCTGTAGCCTGGCAACTAAACAATCCTTTCAAAGAACCATAGAAAAGTTTAGGTTGGAAGGGACCTCAAAGCCCATCCAGTTCCATCCCCTGCCATGGGCAAGGACAGCTTCCACGGCACCAGGTTGCTCCAAGCCCCATCCAGTCTATCTTTGAACACCTCCAGGGATGGGGCAGCCACCACTGCCCTGGGCAACCTGGGCCAGGGCCTGCCCACCCTCACAGTAAAACATTTCTTCCCAAGATCTCATCTCAATCTCCCTCTTTCAGCTCAAAACTGTTCCCCCTCATCCTCTCCCTGCACTTTCTGATTAAGAGCCCCTCCCCAGCTTTCCTGGAGCTCCTTTCAGTACTGGAAGCTGCTCTAAGGTCTCCCTGGAGCCTCCTCTTGTCCAGACTGAACACAACTCCAACCCTCTCAGCCGATCCTTGTATGGGAGGTGCTCCAGCCCTTGGACCATCCGAAAAAATAAAAGGGACCATTTACCCGATCACATGAATCCCAATGCTGAGGCTTTAGGAAAATCATCAACGCTTTCTGCCACATGAAGGGATTCCTCTGAGGTCTTCCCAGCTGCAGCCTGAGGTGACCCTGCCTAACTGACGATGCCTTGATCTTCTCTGACACTTGAGTCCCCCTGACATTTCACCTCTGCGTTGTGCCTGACCTGAGTGTCACTTGCTGGGCTGCTACTCAGCGCACACCTTGCCCGTGGTCTCCAGTGTCCCAGCTCTGCTCCTGGCCCTGCAGGAAGCCCGGAAGAGCTGCAGCACAGTTTCCATCCAAAACAACAGGAAACCCTCCATTTGCTCTGATTTGGACTAGCAGCTCCCAGCTTACATCAGTGGAAGGTCTGGGGAAGGCCAGCTTCATGCACACAGCCCTATGACCTGGGCCACCCCTACACGGAGCCAAGAAGTGCTCTGGGAAATCAAAACCCTTCCTCATGGATTTACAGCGCTGCCTGAAGAGTGGATATTAGAGCTGGCATTTTCCCTTCCACTTCCCATGTGCTGAAAGCCAGCAGGATACACTGGGCTGCTCCCACTAGTGTTTCAGATCCACCAACCCCACATCACCCACCTCCAAGGTCTAGCAATAACTTCCCACAACCCAAAATCACCCGCCAAGCTCCTCAAAGCTCCACGTGGGGCAAGCTGACAACATCTCAAAGCCCACAGCCCTCCTCCCTGGCAGCACCCCAATGCACCTCTTTGGTCTTGCTGAGGATCTTCTCCACGAGGATGAGGTAGTTGCCAGCGTCTCGGCTCACCAGTTCCTGCAGGCTCCAGCAGTTCAGACACAGCCCAGCTGCAGGGGAGATAAGCCACCGTCACTCACAGCCCCGGCTCAAGAAGGTCATGGGACGGATGAATGACAGGAAGGGGTCAGGGCAAAGGCGTTTGCTCTGTGTCAGATCACAGCAGAGGAAAAAATCCTCTTGCTCTCCTTCTGGCCAGATCTAATATTGCCAAATGGTGTTCATACCAGCAGCATTGCTTTGTACCTGAGCACAGTTGTGGTCTCACCCATGCCTGGGTAGGTGACACACTGTGCTGCCAAGTACCTGCTGCAGAGGCCAGAGGGAGGCACACGGCATGGGTGGGCACCCACCTTCAGTCTGCCTGAGCACTACAAATCCACTGCTGTGACCCCTTGTCTGCTTCCCCCAGGCTCAAAGGCACCAGGAGCAGTATCTCAATTCACTGAGACCCTGCAAAACTCAGCTCCCTGTTGGACACACATCCATCATCCTCCAGCCACATCCCCCTCAAGATGCTGCATCCTCCCCAGCCAGCTTCCCCAGGACCTGGAGATGCTCCATCACATGAGCATTGTGGCAATCCAAGGTCATGTCAGCATCCTTAAGCCTGCCCAGCGTTTATTCCATTTCTTCAAATACTCATGAAATGCATTAAAACCCCACCAGACAATGAGCCAGATTGAAAGAAGAGGAGAATTGCCATACAAAAGGATGCAAGGTCCTTAACCCCAGCTGATTGAAACCCCGCTGGACTCCACCCCACACATCTGCCTCCTGCTGTTGGGGCCCGACTGGTGACAATGACCCAAGGTGTTTCCCAAGGCATTCCCAAGGCTGCCTGCCGCTTTTCTGCGCAGTCAGGGCCTCTTCCCAAACGGTCCTAGAGGAAATGATCTGCGCGAAGGCTGCCAGGCACCTCCATTCATCCCAGCCCCACATCCCAGGGGAGGACATGGCCCTCACAAGCTCCTGCAGACCGGGACCTGCAGGGCAAGGAGAGAGCAGCATGTCTTCATCCCTCCCGGGCACCCAGGCACTGCACACAGCCCCACAGAGAAAAGTTATGGGGAAATTTCAAGCAAGCAACCTAACAAATACCCAAGGAGGATCCAGGTTTGCATCTCCTCATCCCACAGTGGATGTTTACACCAGCAGTGGATGCAGTGCAGACATCAACCACAGCTCAGTCAAAGCACACAGCATGATTCAGGTAGTGCTGGCACAGGGGCTCTACCAAGCTCAGACCAAAGGCAAAACCAAGAGAAACAGAGCATCCCTTGCTGCAGGGAAGTAGGACTGATAAACAAGTCTAAATCCAGCCACTCTTCACTCATGCAGTCTATTAAGTGGCACAGAAACACAACAAACACCAACCCATGCGTGCTGGAGCTAACAAGGAAGAAACAATGCCGTGAGCTGGCAAGGGGACAGCAATATTCATCACAAACCTCCAGGTCACACCTTCCTTCCTCAGACATCATTTCCAGAGGCTACAAATGCATCAGATGCACAGGCAGGTAAATGCCATGGAATGCCTTTGCACACCTTCTAGGTGTTAAACAATATGAATTTAAAGCAGGAGGGAGGTCTGCCATGGCCCAGCTAGGAGCGGGACAATGCCAGGACAAGCAAAACTAGTGCTAAGGTTGCAAAGATAGCCCACATCACTGACAGGTATTTGCTCACCAAGACACACACTATTTCTGTAGCTTTATACCCAAGTTTGTAGTGGAATTAACACAGCAGGAGCCTTCCCCCATGGGAAACCTCACCAGCTGCCACACAACTTTTTACTTTCAATGAATCACCATTTGTCAGCAAAGCAAGAACCTGCTGGAAAGTTTCCAAGAAGCTGAGATGAACTCGCTGTTTAATTACAGTTGCAATTTTTAATTTGCTTCTGGTACCCCTGGCATCTAGCAAGGCTTGTCAACACCCAGAGCACAACCTTAGACTGTAACATTTAGCTCAGCCTGGAGAAGAAGAGACTGAGGTAGTTACAGCTTCCTCACCAGGGCAGGAGGAGGAGCAGGTGCTGAGCTCTTCTCTTTGTTGACCAATGACAGCACCCAAGGGAATGGCAAGAAGACGCCAGGGGAGGGTTAGGTTGGACATTAGGAGAAGGTTCTTTCCCTAGAGGGTGGTGGAGCACTGGAACAGCTTCCAAGGAAGCAGTCACAGTGCCAAGGCTGACAATATTCATATGAATGCTGGGGTTATCTGGTGCAGGGCCAGGAGCTGAACTCGATGATCGTTCCAGGTCTCTTCCAACTCAGGACATTCTATGATTCTACAATCTTGTCAGTGAGGGCACAGCCACAGCTACCCAGTAATTCAGCGATGCTCCAGTGGTTCTTTGAGCCAGTTTAATAAGCCAGCACAATGGCACAAAGCCATGGTCCTGCTGAGGATGACTCTGGCAGGTGGCTCAAACAAATCGATATTATCCCTGAGTGCAAAATCTTCCAGGGAAAAAAAAAAATGCCTGTGAGAATGTCAAGAAAGCAACCGATCCAGCAGAAGCAGTCAGAGCTGACAGGAGCTTTGCTGACCTTGGCCAGAAGTGATTAGGCTCATGTAGTGCCATGAAACAACTTGTCTTGCTTTGGCCGGGAGAATTCATGAAGTTCAACAAGGCCAAATGCAAAGTCCTGCACCTGGGCTGGGGTTATTACCAAGGACAAATCCAGGCTGCAGGGAGAATGGTTTGCAAGCAGTTCTGAAGAGAAAGATTTGGAGTGCTGAAGGATGAAAAGCTCACCATGAGCCAGCAATGGGTGCTTGCTGTGTCCTGGGCTGTACCCAAAGCTGTGTAAACAGCAGCTTGAGGGAGGGGATTCTCTGCTCTAGTCTGCTCTGATGAGACCCCACCTGGAGCCCTGAATCTAGTTCTGGATTCCTCAGCACAGAAAGGACATGGAGCTGTTGCAGTGACTCCAGAGGAGGCCACAGAGATGCTCCGAGGGCTGGAGCACCTCTGCTATGAGGGCAGACTGAGTTGGGGTTGTTCAGCCTAGAGAAGAGAAGCCTCCAGGGAGACTTTAGAGCAGCTTCCAGTACTGAAAGGGGCTCCAGGAAAGCTGGGGAAGTGGATCTGGAATGGCTTTAAGGTTCCTTCCAACCAAATGATTCTATGACTATTTGACCCATGAGAGCTTGGCCCTACTGTGGCTGCCCAGGGTGAAGCCGTGCCGGGCAGGATCTGTGAAAGCTGCGGAGCTGAGCTCTGTCAGGGTGCATCACCAGATGAGGAGAACGCCACTTCCTGCGTGAGCGTAACCACAAATACAAATAGCCCAGCACCACGTGGGCTCTTTCCTTCCTCTCACTTCTAGAAAGGTAGGAGGAAATTGTGGTGACAGCAGCTCGCTGCGTTATTCTGCGCTGAATGGGGCAGAGGGAGAGGCTCTGGGCTTCTTCACCAGGGAGGAGCTGGGTGAAGAAGCAACTATGAACTGAAGCACAGGGATGCAGCTGTGTGTATATAACACAGCTATAAGCAGAATTTCCATTTAACTCATGGTCATGGCACTGGGATTATCCTAGGATTAAGCCAAAGGCTGCCAGCATCTGAGCTCCAAAATTTGGCAAAACAGCATTAACCAGAAATGCAGCAGAACAGCTGCATCCTTGCTAAAAATAGTTGCAAGCACAAAAGGCAGCTCGGAAATCCTGGACGCAATAAACAAAGATCATACAGCAAAGTGAAGTGTCAAGCACCACCAGGCATCAGTCAGGAAGGGAATCCAGACCTGGGTGGGAATACCCTTCCCTCCACACACAGCCCAGGTCACAAGCATCCACTTTCTGAGCACTGAGACCAAAATCAGTCCCTGAAGCCCTATCCCCTGTATCCAGACTAAAAGGACATGGAAAGTGATGCTCTTAATGTGCAGGTCAGGAACAAAAGCCGCAGGTGACATTAAAGGCAGAAAGGAGTCACCTGCCTACAAGCACCCTCTTCATCCCTCTGTGTCCACCTGGAATCTGGGGACCTATATGAACTGCAGAGCAGTATTTGGTTTATTCCCAGGCCAGGAAGAATCACAGAATAACCAGGTTGGAAGAGACCCACCGGATCGTCGAGTCCAACCATTCCCACCAATCTCTAAGCCATGCCCCTAAGTACCTCATCCACCCTCACCTTAAACACCTCCAGGGAAGGCGAGTCAACCACCTCCCTGGGCAGACTGTTCCAATGCCTAACTACCCTTTCCGTGAAGAATTTTTTCCTTATCTCAAGCCTGAATCTCCCCTGGCGGAGCTTGAGGCCATTCCCTCTCGTCCTGTCCCCTGTCACTTGGCAGAAGAGCCCAGCTCCCTCCTCTCCACAACCTCCCTTCAGGTAGTTGCAGAGAGTAATAAGGTCTCCCCTCAGCCTCCTCTTCTCCAGGCTGAACAACCCCAGCTCTCTCAGTCGCTCCTCATAAGGCCTGTTCTCCAGCCCCTTCACCAGCTTCATTGCTCTTCTCTGGACTAGCTCCAGAGCCACAACATCCTTCTTGTGGTGAGGGGCCCAGAACTGAACACAGGACTCGAGGTGCGGTCTCACCAGTGCCGAGTACAGAGGGAGAATAACCTCCCTGGACCTGCTGGTCACGCCATTTCTGATACAGGCCAAGATGCCATTGGCCTTCTTGGCCACCTGGGCCACTGCTGGCTCATGTTCAGTCACTGTCAACCAACACCCCCAGGTCCTTCTCCTGGCAGCTTTCCAGCCAGGCTTCTCCTAGTGGCTGCAGCCAGGTGAGGAAGCAACACCAGGAACCTTTATTTGCAGCCACTCCTGCCTCAGTGCACCCAAACCCATGCTCTGCTGCTGGATTGCTGCAAGGGTGAACCACGTCACCACACTGAGTCAGGCCACAAATCACAGGGACAGCTCAGCAGCAGTGTTTTACAATGGGTCAGAGCAGTGCAGAGCACAAAGTCCAAACTAGGCTGAACAGTCCCATGTCCCTCAGCTGCTCCTCATAACTCTTGTACTCCAGCCTCTTCCTCAGCCCCATTCCTCTGGATGTGCTCCCACCCCTCAATCTCTTGTACCAAGGGGCCCAAAACCAAACCCAGGATTCAAAGTGTGGCCCTGGCTGTGGGATGCTGGAGCAGTGACATATGGAACCGCAGCAGAAGCAGGGCTGAGCTGTGCTCATCCCATTATCCTACACAGCACACAGACTGAGCCCAACATGACATAGACCCGAAGAAATATCTCCCTTCGGAGAGCAAAACCCAGAGCAAAGCCTCCAAGCAGAGACCCAGCACCGGGCAGAGGCTGCACCAAGACCCCCGCACTGGGAGGAAGCCTGGGCACAGCGCACGCTCTCGCTTTGATTGCTATCAGCATTGATAAAGATGCCAGCAGCGTGCCGAGAGCGGGGTTGGCAGCGGCCCCGTGGGCGGCCTCGGAAGGATGAGGCTTTGAGATTTCTGTTCTGAGAAGTGCACCAAGCCGCCCTGCTCCCGGAGCAGCTCCTTCCCAACCTCGGTAGCTGATATTTCCCCTCCACCGCTCTTCACAGGGGTCAACTGTCAAGTTGGAAAATGAAGAAATACTACACACCCAAGCTGTCTTGGCTGCCCATGCTCAGGCTGAGCATCAGCTCCCAGCACCATCAGAATCAACATAGTTGGAGGGGTAAAAAGTAGAGTTTTCTGTCCACTTCTTCACTCCCCTCGACCCACTCCCACCATTTCCACTATGCCCTCATCAAAATAAGGTGTTTTCTCCACGGGACTGCCCAGAGGAAGGGCTGACTCATGGGAGTTTGTAAGTGTGGGGGTTGGAGATGCCTGAAGCACAGGGCACAGCAGAGCTCCACAGCCACAGCATCGTCTTGGGACGCATCCTGCACCACACAAGAGTCAAACCCGCAGCTCTCACTTCCAAGCAGCCCTCTGAGACACAGCAGTGTCTCCTGGGGTTGCAGCCACCCTGCCTGGGCAGTGATTTCCACAAGAAAATCCACCACAAGTCTGGAGAAATCAAGCCAAAGTTTAAAGTTCACTAGGTTTAGTTAACCAGCAGACTTTTACTCTGCACTTAAAGTTGGAAGTCTTTCAGATGCAGCATTTTGCTACCTGGTGACTAAACCGGAGGGTCCCACACCAAATGCCTCTTTATTCCTTATGAAGGTACCTAGATGACTGCAATCAAGCACGTTCTTAAGCTTCCCTTTGTTACAGCTGAGCAGACTGAACTCCATCAGCATCACATAAGATGCATCATTAAAGATTCCTCTCCTCCGGCTTATCAGTGGCCTTACCATCCTCCCTCACCAGCATCTTTCATCCTCTCCAACTCACACGCAGAGACACAAACCCACTCACCCCGTGGCAGAGACACGACAGCTCGTTCCCATCCCTGGGACCTTGAAGGCTGCCCTACAGTCTCCCAGCAGCTCCACACCCGCTACCACCTCCAGCCCTTCTCCCTAGTGCTGTGTTCCTGGCATCACCGGCAGCTGAGCTCAAGCCCACCACTCTCCTTCACAAAGGTTTCCCATTTCACTGCTCAGCAGCAAGAAATTTTCTTCCTTTAGCACGTTCTGATCTAGCTACTGTCTCTCTCCAGCAATGTGAAGACAAACTCTCTGAAGAGGGGCTCCACGAGGCACAGGTGGTGTTTCCTAGCAGTTTTCTAACAGTTTTTTTCTGTGAGTCAGAGACAATTAATTTTAATTTGGTTCCTTGAATAAATGCTGGAGTTCAGCAAAGATTTCTGGGCATGCATTTGTCAGAGCAAAGAGGTAACGAAGATGATCTGAGGGCTGGAGCACCTCCCATACGAGGACAGGCTGAGAGAGTTGGGGTTGTTCAGCCTGGAGAAGAGAAGGCTCTGGAGAGACCTTAGAGCAGCTTCCAGAACTGAAAGGGCTCCAGGGAAGCTGGGGAGGGGCTCTGGATCAGGGAGTGCAAGGGAGAGGATGAGGGGGAATATTTTTCAGCTCAAAGAGGGGAGATTGAGATGAGATCTCAATGATCGCATTGTGAGATGAAACGTTTTACTGTGAGGATGGGGAGGCCTTGGCCCAGGTTGCCCAGAGCAGGGGTGGCTGCCCCATCCCTGGAGGTGTCCAAGGCCAGGCTGGATGGGGCTTGGAGCCCTTGATCCAGTGGGAGGTGTC
Source organism: Clamator glandarius (assembly GCA_033459285.1). Lineage (NCBI taxonomy): Eukaryota > Metazoa > Chordata > Aves > Cuculiformes > Cuculidae > Clamator > Clamator glandarius. Next base: position 1,891,304 of record JAUNZM010000269.1, on the reverse strand, counting down.
CCTGCCCATGGCAGGGAGTTGGAACTGGATGAGCTTTAAGGTCCCTTCCAACCTAAACCATTCCATGACTCTGTAATTCTATTATTTTCTGGTTTGACCCCAGAGCCAACCACCACCTCCTCCAGGGTATGAATCTGTGATGGCCAAAGCATTCACGCTTCTCCTCTTTGCTGACTTCACAGACCTCAGCTATTCAGTCACTTATGTGGGGGGAAAACCAACACATCGGAAACAATTACTCACCCGCTCTGGAGCAACCCTGTGTAAAATTATCATGGAAAAACAAACCATTAAACAATGTAAAAATGAATATAATATATATAATACAAGGCCTCGGCCCAAAAAGGGCTTGTAACTTGGCGTGTGTTATTTTGATGTATGGAAATGGTAAAAAAGAGGGACAAGCATATAAATTGGGAAATAGAAGTGATATAAGAAGTTAAAACAAGGAAGGAGAAGGCCACTGTGCAGTTAAGAACCAGATGGAGGGATGCACTGACTGTATGAGGAACAGAGCCCAGCCAGGATCTGACACACGACAGCAAGAATTAAGCTCTTGCTTGTATTAGGGGGATTGCAGAAGAAAGAGAAAATATCTTTGCTCTTGTTTTGAAAACAAATAGGGTTAAAGGGTGTGGGTAGATCTGTGCAGTAAGCAATATTTTCCCTAATCTTTGCGTGCTACTGCAGTAACAAAACGCTTGCTACTCTGATGGCAAGGGGGTAGGATGCAAAAACAGCAGCTCCTCAAAGCGGGCAAGTTAGAAGTCAGCAGGGCTGGAGAGCCCACATGGCACTGCACCACAGCATCAGCCAAGAAGCACTGCCCCAGGCTGGGGCAGAGCAGAGCTAACACAACCACATCCACCAAGCCCTGCAGGAATGGGGTTCCCTGGTCACGCTGGAGATCTCTGGCAAGAGCACAAATGCTTTGGATGAAAGGGAACTTTCTGATGTGTAAAATGCCTGAGATTGTCCCAGGAATGCCAGGTCATTCTGCCAAACCCCACAAAACCCACATGAAAGCCAACAAGGCGGGGAGCTGGGGTAGAATCCTTAGCGATGAGGAATCATCGGGCAGCACAGCTGCTTCCAGCAGAGCCCATCACCACCCGACCCCAGCCCCGTACAGCTCTGTCTTTGCTAATGAGCCAGAAAAATTATGAAGTCATTTTTTAAAGGCTACCCTAACACAAACATCAGTGCTAACAGGCTGGGATTAGAGAAGGGCAGAGCTTGTGAGTGACACAGGAATTGATTAATTATAATTACAGGAAGGGGTGATTTATGCGGCACACAATGAATGGCTTGGTGAGATGGGCTCCTTTGGACACACGCTGTAACGGTGCCAAACACAAGGTCGCGCTTCCAGGAACCAGGAATGTAGGTCACACTTCAGGGCCTATTTCCTAGAACATGGTGAGACCAAAAGGATCCAGGAGTCCTGGTCAGAGCTTGTGTGGACCACGGCCTTAGGTGATGCTATAGCACGGGCAGCTGGCATTACTCCAGTGGGTGCAAGGTAGCAGGCACAGCAAGAGGGATTGTTCCAGTATTTGGCAGTGGGTAGGATTATGCTTGCATCTCTTTCTTGACTTAGAAGTAAATGGAAAAGCAGAGGGGATTGAAAGAAGAACTGCACAGACAAAAGGAAATTCAGATCTCACATCCCCCATACTGATTTCATTTCTTTTTTTTGGGAGTGATTTAATTGTGACCTACAAGTGTGGGTGTGAGGAAGAGAGATCAAAACTACATTAAAAAATTACTGCTTCTCACTGCTGATTTGCCTTCACCACCACCATCCCAAATCCCTCTGTAGCCCTCTGAATGGGGTTCACATCTTTATAGCCACCATGGTATCTGATCGAGATTTAAATAAAGCCGATAACAATATCTCCACACTTGCTTCTGACAATGCAGCAGAGATCACACCCATGGGGTTTGAGGACTATGTGCATGAAAGCAAGAAAAGGCCAGCTGACAACACAAATGAGTCTTTACTTGTGGTGAACGGAGATTCCTCCTCTCCCCGGATCATGCACTGGCGAGACACACGACTTTCCTGCTGAGCTTTACCTATGCAAGTCCTAACATGACTTGTTCAGTGTCTTGGTACATCTTGCTACCACGAGAGACTCAGAACACTGACAAGGTTCGATCCTACATCTAACTTTGAATGTTGGAAGGGAGAAGAGGCCTCCAAGCCTCCAATAGCACCAGCAGCTATCCCTTATCCAGATGCCCATCTAGGTCAGTAGATTGTGCAGAGACAGAAGAATTAGAAACCCCATCAAGGCTGCCAGGGGTCAGGTTCATGGCCAAGAAGCTCATTGCTAACAGGTCACCTACCCGCCCATCTGCTGGAGACAGCATCTCTGCTAAGCCCATGGAGACATCTTTCCAGTGCATGGTAGATCCTGTCCTCTGTGCACGTGGTGTGCTGCATTTTAATTCATCTCCTAAAAAGAAAGAAGGAAGAAAGTTAATATACCAGGCCCTTAGTTAAGTTCATGGAAGAGCGCATTGCAATGCTTCTACAATAGCACAGACAAGATGCTCCTGGTGAGATACACCCCATTACTGCCTCCTGACAGCCTTTCCAACCCCAAAGGCAATGATTTGCCCTGCTCTGCTACTCATCATCTTCCCCTCTGCTCCCCTAGCCTCCCCCAACCCTGGCAAAGAGAAGGAGGTGCACATATCCCTAACTCGATCATGAGAGGCTGTGGGGCCAAGACACCCTTCTCCGACCTGCTGCCTTCTCACAACTTCCGTCTGCGGGACATATCAAGCCTCGCTTGTGTGTCTGTGGCAAGGAGGTAATCTTGGGTTAGCCTCTAACGAAGATAACACTGCAAGAGATTACAGCTACAGCACCTTGCAATGGGCTCAGATGGGAATTGGAACAGCCCAGGTGGGAAGGGATCTCAAAAGATCAGCCTGTCCAAGCCCATCTCCTTGAATTAGGCATATATCATTTTTGGAGGCTCCAGTGTCCAGTGGTAATGGTCACAAACCCACGTTCAAGTCCAGCCTCGTCCTAGCCAGGAAAGCACTGGCAGTGTCACCTTGCTGCCACACAACCAACAGGAAGAAAAGGTCCATGTGCCCTTGTGGCAATGCAGGAAAACACAGAGGGGACCTCAGCCCCAGCTTCTGAGGACATTGTGAAATTTTGGATTGCATGCCCGGCTGCAACCTCTTCACAACACGGCTCTGCACATCTTGCCTCTCCTCCAAGGCTCAGGGGGTAAATCTAAACTTTGGGCTGACAGAGAGTGCCAGGGGAGGGATACCTTCATAAAATCACAGAATCATGGAAGGGTTTGGATTGGAAGGGACCTTAAAGCCCATCCAGTTTCAACCCCCTGCCAGGGTCAAGGACACCTCCCACTGGATCAGGTTGCTCAAAGCCTCATCCAACCTGGTCTTGATTTTATCCCACCCAACTCAAACCTATCTTTCTGGGACACCATCAGGACAAAAGCAACTTGCCCAGAAGGCTTACTTCACAGAAGTGCTCCAACCATGGGTAATCAAGGACATGCCCAGGCAGTGATTTCCTCCTTCCATGCAGTGTCAGTCGGGGCATCCAGAGGGACCTTCAGGCAGGCACCTCCCCTCTCCTAAGGCATTTGGAAGGGTTTAACCCACAGACTCTTTGCCTCTTGGTTAGAGACAATACAAATGCACAACAATAATCCAGGAAGAATAAAAAAAAAAAAAATAAAATCTGCCTATGCTACAGGAGACACCTGCCAAGGAGGCCTTTTCTTTCACTCTGGACAACGCATTCCTGTATCTGTGCCACACGTTTGTGCGGTTCCCAACACTACCCCAAAATGCTCAGTTCTCTGCTTATCTGGCCAACGTTTGACACTTGGTATTTATTCAGTGGTTGCTGTGCCCATCACAGCTCCCCTCCTCCATACTGGCAGCAGTAAAAGTCGCTGTGATCTCAGCAGAGACTCCACCCCATCTCCCCCGCTTGGTGCACTCACACTTCATTCTCAGTAAACCCCCGTAAAATAATCAGTAAAGCCGTTCCTGGCTGCTGGGGCTTCCCAAAAGAGTGGGAGGCTGACACCAGCCCCACCACTCTGGAGAAGCCACCAATAGCTCCAAAGAGATGAAAGCAAACCCACAACAGGGAACCACTGACCTGCCAGACGCAAGCTCTGTCCTTTATCCCACAGAGGCTCATGGGCTTCCACCTCTTTTATTCCACTGCCATAGCAAGTTATTATGATATTCACCAAAAGTTTCATCCATCCACAGCATGCACACGAGGACTGCCCAAGGAACTCTCCACTGCGGTGCCGAGGGCTGAATGAGCAGTGAATCGTCACATCAGCACCTTAGTCATTACGTGTGGCAAGAGGAAAGCAGTGACTAAGAGCAGCCCTCAGCTGTGGTGACTCACAAGCACCCTTTACAATAGCCAGCTCAAAAAAGACACCTCCCCTGCCCTCAGCTTGTTTTAGAGCACAGATGGGTCCTCAGAGGGGAATATGCTCCTCATGGCACACTTGGGGTATGCTCTGCAACATCCCAATAATCCCTTCCTTGATGCCTCTTGTATTCCAAGGCAGGGAATTTAAGGTCAAAAGATGACAAAGATATTACCCTAAATTCGAAACCACAAAAAACAGCCTTTAGGAGTCTCTTTTCCTGTGGTGGCATAGACAACACAGGGACCTAAACCTCTTCTCCCAAGACAGATGCTTATGGAAGCATCTTTCATGGGAGAGGACTCAGTTTGTACACCACAACCATGCAGAAAGTTTTCAATCTCTTCTACTGTTTATTCACTAAATTATCCCTTCCTGCCTACCCACAATGAGCAAGTAAAAAAACAGGGCAACCTGGCTTGGATCAGCCACGTTGTGGCCTGCAGGACCAGGGAAGTCGTCCTTCCTCTGTACTCAGCATTGGTGAGGCTCTATCTCAAATGCTGGTTTCAGTTTTGGGTCCCTCACTACAAGAAGGACATTGAGGGGCTGGAGTGCATCCAGAGAAGAGGAACGGAGCTGGTGAAGGAGCTGGAGAACAAGGGTTATGAGAGGTGGCTGAGGGCCTTGGGGCTGTTTAGCCTGAAGAAGAGGAGGCTGAGGGGAGACCCCATTGCTTGCTGCAGCTCCCAGAAAGGAGGTTGTGGCAAGGTGGATGCTGGGCTCTTCTCCCAAGAAACAAGTGATAGGATGAGGGAAATTGGCCTCAAGTTGCACTAGGGGAGGTTTAGATAGGACATCAGGAAAACTTTCTTCACTGGGAAGTTTCTCAGGCACTGGCAGAGGCTGCCGAGGGAGGTGGTGGTGTCCTTGTCTCTGGAGGGATTTAAAAGACAGGGAGACAAGGTACTCAGGGCTATGATTTAGTAATGGGCAGGTACAGTTGGATCTCAAAGGTCATTTCCAACTGAACAATTCTATGATTCTATTTTATGAAAATGACAAGGCAGGGGACAGCTTTGGAGGCCATAATCAGAATTTCCAAGAAGCTCTGTTAGGCACCTCCAGACCATTAACAAAACCAAGTGCTGAGGACCAGGGTTTTTAATCAATGCTTTGTAACAGTTTATGAAGGTGTAGAGCAACCCTGTGGAAAAAAAAGTCCTGCACCTTCATCATCTCCCTGCAGCTGGAACTCCCAATAGCATCGCTGCTGAACCAAGAGCTGCTTCAGCAAAATCACAAGGTGCAAGGTGCTCAGAGCAGGCAGAAGGCACATTGCTATCACTGCACGGTGAGCTGCCTGTGGTCATGTTTCCTGGAGGTATCCAAGGCAAACACTATGAGCAGACACATGTCGGCACCCTTTGGGGACACCCTCGTCACCAAAGTTGGCTGCTAAACTGTACATTTCTGAGCAGACCAACTTGCTGCAAGATGTGGATTCCCCTGCCTTCTCCTCAGGTGTCAACCACACTTTCAAGAGAGAGCACAACCACCATGCAAGGAAGAAAGGGTGGGTTTGATGGTCCAGTTGAGACAACACAGTGTACAGGATAACAAGAGATCTTCTGACATCAGGTTGTCACAAATCTGACAACAGTATAGCACCACACATCTATTCAGCCCCTACATGAAACATCTAGAGATATTCTCTGATTCTATGATTGATCATAGAATTGTTAAGGTTGGAAAAGCCCTCTAAGCTCATCCAGTCCAAATGTCAGCCCAACCCCACCGTGCCTGCTAAACCATGTCCCTAAGCACAATCCATACACACTTTTTGAACCCCTCCAGGGATGGAAACTCCACCACTGCCCTGGGCAGCCTCTGCCAGGGCTTCACCACTCTGTTAGTAAAGAAATCGTTCCTAATATCCACGCTAAATCTCTTCTGGCACAATTTGAACCATTTCCCCTCATCCTATTGCTCATCACTTGGGAGAAGAGCCCAGCATCCACCTCACCACAACCTCCTTTCCAGGAGCTGCATAAAGCAATGAGGTCTCTCCTCAACCTCCTCTCCTCCAGGCTAAACATTCCCAGATCCCTCAGCCACTTGTCATAAGACTTGTTCTCTCGCCCCTTCACTAGTTTCGTTGCCCCTGATCTAAGGAGGTAGGAATGAAGAGGACACCACAGCAGTTGTGAGGAACACCCTTAGGCAACAGCTGAGTACCGGCCTTGAGTCCTCAAGTACCACAAAGCATTAATTGCCTCTCTTCAGAAGGCATATTATGTATGGAAAAGGGTGGCCAGATCAACTGCACAGTCTTGGGAATAACTGAGAAAATCAACCAGAAGGGCTTTATCCCACCACATCTCGTTCATGCACTGGACCCCAGACCTACGAAATCAAGCTACGAGACTTCAAGCCCTGGATATTCTCTAAGATGACATTAGTTTCCCTTCTCCAGTAACTTTTCACCTGAAAAGCAGCCTCCAAAGCCCATGCATCCCGCACAGTCAGCATTTAAGAGGCAGAGAAGTAAACCTTTGGAAAAGTTAATTTTTCTGCTGTTCCACAGCTATTAGTGGCCCAGCTGGGAGCAGAAGGCAAATCTCCAGCTCTCCAGGCACATTCCTTACGACCATGCCACCCTCCTGCCATCTGCAATATTGGCACAGTCAGAAAGGACTAGACTTTTTTCAAGATCATCGCTAGATCTCACCCAGAGTCTCCATTGCCTCACATTGCTCCAGTCCATACACACTGCTGACCAACCAAGACAAACATCTACCATTGCATGTCTCCAGAAACACCTTTCTCTCTGTCTCTCCCATGTAGGACAGCCACCCACCATCAGCAAGATGCATCTGCAGACCGTCCCAGCGGATGTGGCAAGAGGAACTACCAGAGACTGAGAGGGGAACTGGGAACCCAGGAACCACAACTGTGCCGATCCAGGCACAGGGAGGCAGATGGCTTGTAAACAGCTCGAGGACGGGGCAGGCAGAAAGCGAGGCTTCCTCTTGTTAACATCACATCACGCCGGCAATCCTACAGCACTGTCAGCCACAGCAGTGACAACATTTAAGCCCTCTGGCTTTTAAGAATCCCTCATCCTCAGAGAACTCGATTTGCCTCAAGGTTTTGCCCCGTTTCCAACAAACAGCCAGCAATCGGCAACACCATGGGTATGGGACAAAGTTGAATCTAGACACTCAGGAGGTCTGATTGCTCAAAAGGCACCTAGTCATCCAGTTCTGGAGTCCTCAGTAGAGGAAAGACATGGAGCTGTTGGAATGAATCCAGAGGAGGCCATGGAGATGATCCAAGAGCTGAAGCACCTCCTGTACAAGGGGCAGGCTGAGAGAGTTGAGGTTGTTCAGCCTGGAGAAGAGAAGGCTCATGGGAGACCTTAGAGCAGCTTCCAGTGCTTAAAGAGGCTCCAGGAAAACTGGGGAGGGGCTCTTGGTCAGGGAGTGCAGGGATAGGATGAGGGGGAGTGGTTTTAAACTGGAATTCTTTCCTGTGAGGGTGGGGAAGCCCTGGCCCAGGTTGCCCAGAGCAGTGGTGGCTGCCCCATCCCTGGAGGTGTTCAAGCCCAGGTGGAATGGGGCTTTCAGCAACCTGATGCAGTGGGAGGTGTCCCTGCCCATGGCAATAGAGCAGAACCAGATGGGCTTTGAGGTCTCTTCCATCCCAAACCATTTAATGATTCTATGATCCCTGTCATGTTTAAAGAGGTGAACAGATAAATCACAATTTTCCTGTAACCTAATATCAACTAGGTAAATGCTTACCCCTTGGTGGGAAGTGGAATTTGTTGATCACTGAGTTTAGGTTTGAATTTGTCCTGCTTTGGGGCACAGGTTTTATAAAGATCCCAAATTTTCAAAGAATATGAAAACCCACCACCAGTAAAAAGAACATATTTTCCTGCTGGGCTGTGAAGCCAAAGGCCACAGGGAGCCCTCACAGTGCCACTGCTCAGTGACAGGGGCTTTCCACTCAGTCAGGACAGACTGTGATTCTCCCAACTTGTCTTCACCACTCTGGGACCTTTCCCACTCACAGCTTTTCTCCTGCTCAGGGAACACCTCAACTCCTTCACGCCCAGGATGACATTGCCCCAGGAGCAGAGGGTCCCTCTGCACACAGCAGCCAGACTGGGGAGATGACTGAAGCCATCAGCAGTTCCCACATGGTCAGGACAGGGCGCATGAGAAGACGAATCAGGGATCACAAGGGCTTTTCTGCAGGAAGAAGTTTTCATGTATTAAGGTCCACATGAGTCCTAACCTCAACATCCAAATTACTTCTCTGATCTCCCCTTGCAGTGGTGGAGATCAGGACACCACCAGTAGATGGAAACAGAAGGAAAGAGTTCAAAGATCATGTCCAGTGCTGGTGTTGACAAATAAAGCAATGAAGAGAGCTAGATCAACCCCTTCTGATGCACTGGCCACCTCAGATCAAGCCAGCAGGGCAAATCCCTGCCCACCCATCCCAGACAGCCCCAGTATGATGTCCTGGGGAGGCACCACCCCAGCCAGCATCCTGCCCTGCTCTAATCCACTCCCCTAAAGAGAGGAAACACAGGCAGCCACGTAATAACCTAAGATTTTCCCCTTCCATGGCAGAAAATCTCAGCAGCACCTCTGTGAGATGCCCATGGGCAAGAAAGGACCTTTCCAGAGGAGACCCTGCAGCAGAGAAGCAAGGCACTGCTCCACCTGTGCTGGAGAAAACTCCTAGGTACCTACACAGCAGAATAATGCCCTTTCCTGCCCTGATTGTTCGGAGGCTGTTGGCTGAGCATCCTGAGCAGGAAACAGGAGAGGAAAAAAAAGCCCCTTCATCCACAGGATCATAAACCCGCTGCCCAGGTTTGTTGGCAACCACAATGGATGGAGGAACACAAACTGCTTTGCGGTGACACTAACACACAGCTAGTACAGGGAGGATGCTCAGCATTTGGCTCACTGCTGTGACTGGCCTTTGAGCACTGGGGAGAAAAGGGCAGGAAAAAAGGCATCATCTGATAATGAGGCTAACGAAAAAAGGAGCTTGGACTGATGCTGCAACAGGAGAACCACTTAACTGGGAATTAAAGCAATTGGATTCAAAACAGAGGTTTTTCATAGAATCATAGAATCACTAGGTTGGAAGATACCCACCGGATCATCAAGTCCAACCATTCCCACCAATCTCTAAACCATGCCCCTTTCAGGGCAAGATCCTCAATACAAGCACCCCAGCAAGGTCATCATCTCCCTCAAGCTACACCTTGGGTTTCTGCCTCTTCCATTTCAACCTTGGGATGGGCTGTGGGAAACAGAATGGCAATGGGAACTTTGGGAGACACATCCCCATTGCAGCGAGGAAGCTGGATGCACAGCTGTGCCGTGCAGTGGAGCAAGCACACGCGTGGTCCCTGTTCCTCCAATGAAAGTGTCTCTTTTTCTTAGATTACAGAAGAAATCTTGGTTTTAACAATCCCTACCTTGCAAGATCTCACCATCTCCTTTACACTCCACACAGGATCCAAAGACAGAAACTGAGAGTCGAGAGCAGGAGCAGCTGGAGGAAGTCTCTGTAGAAATCAGGGCAACAAGGGGAGGAACCTGCAGTTTTTAAGTTTCAAACTTCAGCCTTCATGTGTTTACTACTCAAGTATGTGCTCTGCAAAGAGTATGGAGATGAAGGTGATAAGATGTTCGTTCAAACCACACAAAGGCAGTGTATAAAAAGATACAGGAGACAACTAGTTTGACAAACATCCTTTCAGGGCACTCTCAAAGAAGCATGCATCGTCCAAACATCCCGGCACCATGTAACTTACTTAAAGGGGCTCAGGTTCCTGTCCTGCTGAGCAAGGATGGAAGTTGCTATGACCTTGCGGAGTTAGAGCACACAAAAGCCACAGTAGGGATCTTACCCCAAGGAGCAGGAACACACCCCAGTAAGAATCATGACAAACCTTCGCTCCTTGGAGTACAACACCTCACCTCCAGGGAGCCTCCACGCTCTGAACCACCAGAGGAACAGGCAGCAGAGTCATCCAGACAGAAAGGCCTTAAGCAGTGTACTTGTAATAAAGACATTGAGACCAAGGTGATTTTTCAGAAGACCAAAGCCACCAAAAGGTCATTTGGGAATTGGTTTGAACAAGCAACACAGGACAGCATTTGGCCCCCTGAACCCACAGGGTGTCCGGTGGTCTCAAAGATCACATCAATGTGCAAAACTACCACCAGGAATGAGAAGCCCTGCGCATCATTGGCAACCTTTACATTGGAAGTGTCCGGCTAAGGGGATGCATCTCTTCTAGGAGATCCCATCAGCACCTGAAGGAACCCGTTTCTTGATTTGCTTTGGAAGGAAGATTTTCACAGCAATTGGCCCCCTCCTAAGGTAAAGCTGGAGCAGCACATGAAGAAACTCTGAATGTAATAGATGAGCAATAAGCCATTATATGAACCAGGAACCTTAAAATTGCTGTGGGATTTGCACATAACACAGAATTATCAGTGAACTGCAGTTACTTGGAAGTGAAACAAGAAAAGATGTTTCGGGGAGTGATTTAATCTTAAAGTGGAAGATAAAGCTTATAGCACAAGAATAAAACCTGCTTCTGGAATACTAATAGCATCTCTGCCTACAGGCCAACCATGCTAAGGGGTGTAACTTCACTACAGGAGTGGTGCAGGTCATCCCCACCACACTAACAGTAGGAGACAAATATCTGTTTTCTTACTCTTACATGCTGTCTGAGGAAGAATGGAGACACCAGCCTGGAAGCTCCTTTGAGATAAAGGCCTTCAGTGCAAAGCAACGTAACAGGACTGGAGAAACACAGAATCATGGAATCACTGAAGTTAGAAAAGACCTATAAGTTGATCCAGTCCAACCCCACCATGCTGACTAAATCATGTCCCAAAAAGCCACGTCCACACATTTTTTTAATCCCTCCAGGGATGGAGACACCGCCACTGCCCTTGGCAGCCTCTGCCAGGGCTTCACCACTCTGTCAGTAAGGAAATTTCCCCTAATATCCAATTTTGAACCTCCCCTGGTATAACTTGAGGCCATTTCCTCTCATCCTATCACTTCTTACCTGGGAGAAGAGATCAACACTCACCTCACTCCAACCTCCTTTCAGGAAGCTGCAGAGAATTGTAGTGAAACCTCCTGGAGCAGAAGGGCAATGTTGTCTTGCTGAACTGCAAAGTCTCATTTACACCAGAAAACGTGAGAACTGGAAAGCTTACTAAGATGTGGAGATCGCTCCTTGTTCTCACTGTGGCTGAGAACCAGGCTGAAAGAGAGACTCCCACCACAGAGCAGGGAAAGCACCTAATGTGCAAAAGTGGTTTCAGAGTCCTTTTAATATCAAACAGCACCTAGAGAAGGTAACACAAAAGGGGCAAAGCAGCAGCCAGGTCTGGGTTTGGCTGCTGGCTCCCCTGTGGGTGCTGGGCAGGGAATCCTGCAGTGGGCACAGTGGGTCTGGTGGGACTGGAACTACTGGAGCTCCTTGCAGCAAAGCAGGAAGGGGGGCTCAGCCCAGCCCAAGAAATCGAAACATGAGATGTGATTCATCTCAACAAACTGTCACCAGCTAAATTCAGACTCCTCTTTGTGACCTGCTTACCTGGGGCTGCTCAGCTTGGGCCGAGAGGTATCCAAGACGGTCACTGGTGCCACAGTAGGATGCATCTGTTCCTCTCCACTAAATGGAAGGTGACCGGCTCAAAGACAATCATTCAGCTCATGGCTATGCAGAGCAGGACTGGATGAGCCCAGCCACAGACTTAGATCACAAGAGGCCCCTTTGCAGACCAAATTAATACACAAAGCACATTCACGAAAGAAAGTGGCTCTGTGGGAAGATACAGTGGTGGCCATGACATCATCTACAGCTGCGACACAGAGAGCCCACTAAGCAGTGGGCTTAGAAGATGTCTTGAAAGCTAAGTCTCACTTAACAAAGTCTGTATGGTCAGTTCTGCTGCTGCTCCACCCGTCAGGCTGCTGACCATGGACACAGCAAAGGGAATTGTCTGTGGTCAGAGAGGAAAGGTCTCGAGATTAGCAAAAAGAGCGGAGGTTGAGATGAGATCACCCAGGAAGAAATGTTTTGCTGTGAGGGTGGGGAGGCCCTGGCCCAGGTTGCCCAGAGCAGTGGTGGCTGCCCCATCCCTGGAGGGGTTCAAGGCCAGGTTGGATGGGCTTGGAGCAACTTTATGCAGTGGGAGGTGTCCCTGCCCATGGCAGAGGGGTTGGAACTGGATGGGCTTTGAGGTCTCCTCCAACCCAAACCATTCTAGGATTAAAAACATACACAAACAAAGGATGGAGCATTGCCTAAGTTGAGGCCAAGAAAAAAACATTCAGAAGAGGTAGAAATAAGGGAAAGTGCCTCTGCCATCTTCCCATAATAAGCAGCCTCTGGTCACTCGTTGGGTGTCTGGTACTTGGCCTGCAACAGCAAACCCACCAAGGAAGATGCTGAGTTTATTATCTTAGGGGTCTTTTCTAACCTTAATGATCCTATGATAATGATTATAAGCACCCAAGGTGTCATACAGCTGCTAAAACTCTGAGATATGGAGCATCACACACTCCCGGGTCATGCTGCAAGACAAAGCTGCATGCAGGTGAACAATTCCTGATCCAGACAGGGACTCTCCCTAGCCCAGGGCAAGATTAGCTTTTTATTTTTCAGTGTGACTTTCCTAGCCCTTCATCACAAGCTGCACTAATGCTTTGCTCTCAGGGAAAACCAAATGCAGTGGAGGGGTGAACGCAGCGAGCTGTGAGGCTGTGCTGCAAGGCAGGAGCAAGGGGTGGGCAAGAGAGGGAGAAGGGAACAGCCCAGCTGTGAACCTCCACACATACATGATGGAGCCGGCAGCCCTCAGTATCACATAGCCCTAAGCGACACCACCAAAATAAAAAGAAATACAAGGTGCTGTGCATAGAAAGCAGCACTGCTGTGGTCACGGGAAGCAGGTTACCCAGGGTGCAGGTCTGCTGTGCGAGCAACGCCTCCCTGCAGGAGGAGGAGAGGCTTCCGGAGCAGTGAGGGACAAATATTTTGAACCTTTGGTGAAATAGGGCAACTGGGGTTTGGGCTGTAGATCCCATAGTACAGCTCTTCTCAGCAGTAATCACAAGTGGTTTATCGCCCCAGCTCCCTCCGGTACAGCTTTGCTCTGCTCAGCTGGCACCAAGTAGCCCCAGCTCAGGGGATCAGAACCCCAACAGGAAGCTGAGAAATGCCTAAAACATGCCAGTTCTACACAAACACCTCCATCCAAGCCCTTCACATCACTGAAAGGGAATTATTTAATGAGATTTCCAAAATACCACCCCTGAGATTACCTGCATTAGCAGCCAGAGCCCTAAGGCTATTGCTTATGGGATGAAGATGCTGTAAGAACCAAAAAAAATACAACCAAGAGGTGCAAAAAACCACCAGCTCTGAATTGCAACTGCTTCTTGCTTCAGAGACTCCAGATAGAGAGTAAATAAATACACCAGAAGCAGAGTCCTAATATTAGCCCCCTTTGCTGTCTTTTGCTTTGGGATCTGCTATCGCTGAGCTGATAAAGTCTGAGCTGCATTTTACAATGCCAGAAGCAGGACTCTCATAGCTCAGCTGCAGCCAGCTGGAAGCAAGCTCTTACGTGCTCCAGGTGTGGGGTACCAGCTGTCAAAGATGTAGCTTCGCCATGTCCCACCTGCACATCAGCACATGGGGTGGGCTTTGGACCAGCCCCAATGACAACAGAGATGCTGCTTTAGGGTTAAGTATTTCACGAAAGCAACAAATCAAATCACAGTAAGAGCAAAACCAAGGCTGCAAGAAAGTTAGGGCAAAGAACAAAATAATCAGAGAAACTGTTTCAAGGCAAACAGATTCCTTAATGAATTGGACTAGATTTCAGCAAACTGTATCTGCTCGGAGTGTGCACAGGGTGAAGAGTGGTGAGAGGGGGGTCTCCAGGACTCAGAATGAAACCTTTCACCCCATCATTCTGAAAGTGTTTGCCCTCATCTGACTGTGATTCAAAAATTAAAAATCAAGCCAGAAAAAAATGAAACTTCTCATTTCTGATCAAATAAGACATTTTCCATCACGCACCAGTGTTCAGGTTGCAATGAGCAAACCCCTACCAAGCCAGCTCTCCTGGGGACCAGCATCACACCAGTTATCAAAGACATCATTTGGGAATCTAGTATCCAGGTAGGTACCTGTCACCACTCACAGAACTACAGAATCATTAAGGCTGGAAAAGACCTCTAAGATCATCAAGTTCTATCATTAGCCCAAACCCACTGTGCCTGCTAAACCACGTCATAAAGTGCCACGTCCACACATTTTCTGAACCCCTCCAGGGATGAAGATGCCCCAAACTGCCAGGGCTTCACCACTCTGTCAGTAAAGACATTTTTCCTAATATTCAATCTAAACCTCTCCTGGCAAAACTTGAGGCCATTTCCTCTCATCCTATCCCTTGTTACTTGGGAGAGGAGACCAGCACCCACCTCAGCACAACCTCCTTTCCAAGAGCTGCAGCAAGTGATGAGGTCTCCCTTCAGCCTCTTCCTCTCCAGACTAAACAACCCCAGATTCCTCAGCTGCTCCCAGAACCCCTGGGCTCCAGCCCCTTCCCCAGCTCCACTTCTCTTCTCTGGATGCGGCTCCCGCCCATCAATGTCCTTCCTGGAGTGAGGGGCCCAAAACTGAACACAGGATTTGAGGTGTGGCCTCACTAGTGCTGAGTACAGGGGTTAAGGACAATTCTCTGCTGGCCCATCCACCTCCAGCATCACCAAGGCAGCTGAAACCCTCACCGCTGCCTCGAGAGCTCACCAGCCAACACCACTCAGTTCCTCACCCACTATGTGAATGCTCCTTAGAGCAAGGCATTAACCCCATGGCACAGGCAGGAGAAACACCTTGTCTGAGTCAGATGACTGACTGGAGCTCGGGACGTTGGAGGAGGAGAGCTGATTGCTCAGCTCATACCCTGACAAATTTTTATGAATGGAAAAGCTTTTAAATTGTTTCCCAGCTGGTTTCCCAGCTGGTAAGAGCTGCCCAGGAGAGCTGGGCTCCCTCGAGCCCTGTCACTGACTTGTCAGATGGTTGAGAGCGAAGGAGCTCAGCTCAGTGCCAGCACCACTGGAGCATTGTTTATCTACTGGTTCCTGTTTTTAGTTTCTTTCTTTGTTCTAAAATAGTGTTTCAATGGTGATACCTGGTCTGAATGACATGGGATTGCTTTGAAGTAAGAACTGGCCCAATGCTTCGGTGAATTTTCTTATCTAATAAAAGAATAGAAGCCTCAAGCCTAAAGCAAACCATGATCAGATTAACTGACAGCCTTTGTTTTTAAGCTGAACTGGAGCAGAGATTAATGGCCCTCGAAAGCCCCTGGCATGAGGGCACACCCCATGCACAATGCATGTCTGACCCTCATAAATCTGGAGTTGTCAGCAGGGACATGTTTCCTGGGATGACATGGGCTCTCCATACTGGAAAAGCAGTTCAAGTGATGATGGGATTTGTCACCAGCACCTATTTTGGGCTGGGGAGCTGGTCAGAAAGCTGTCAACCAAGTGCATCCTCATTGCAAAAGGTAATTATGGGGCTATTGCTGGAGCTGACACAGGATCTGCTGCTGATGGGCACCCAAATCCTCCTGTGGTCCCACTTGCCAGGCTTTCCTGGAGTCTCAAGCATGAGCTGGATGCAAATGGTCTTCATTAGGAGGATGGTGCCAGTGAAGACCTCTGGGTCATGTCCACAATAGGCTCATCACCAGGGTCTTCTGCCTCTCCTCAAGACAAAGGGACAAATAGTGGTCAAACTGTGGGCAATTTGATGATCTGAGCTCCTTGGTTATATCCCAGCAGGCCAGGAAAAGCCCTTCAGACACCAGCACCCCTGAAGGACACGGGGACACTGATGCAAGAAGCTCCTCTCACTTGCCCTGCATACCCATTACAGCACCGATGCTCTTGAGCATCTCCATTCTCTGCCCAGGGTGGGCTGAAGGCCAGCTCAGAGCCTGTTTGCAGCAGGTCTGGTCCAGGACTGAGACTAACTACCCCTTGTGACAGTGGCAGCTCTCGGCTGCTGAAAGGACGAGCCCTTACAGCACCAAGCCACAAGCACAGATGGGAGCAAGTTACACTCCACCTGCAGCTCACAAACACACATCTTGCTGCTATCCGAGGAGGAGCTGGGCTACAACAAGCTGTATTTCTAGCAAATCGGGACCGAGCCCCAAATAATTCACAGTGGCCCAATTGTGTTCTTTGTGTGGTTTTTTGCCTGGCTCCAAGACTCTGACCTTGGTTTCAAGCCTGCAGATCTCCCACTTCCATCTGCACCCTCGTGGTATGGGTGCCAGCCTCCAACATCTCCCTTCCCATCATTGTTTTCACCATTCCCATCTCTGTAGCCGGTGGTAACCTGCTCACCTGCTCACCACAGCCCCTCCAAGAGCAGTATCAAAGCAGGGTGATGGGGCACAGGTCTGGGCAAAGTCCCTTTGGTGGGACACAGGACACATCCTGCTTTATTAGAGAGCTGCAGAAAGAGAAAACAGCTACAATGCTTGCAAGGCTTTTAGAATTAAATAAGTTTCCCAAAGCCCAGACTAGCACTTACTCCCCCAGATGCCACGATCTTTGGGAATTTTTAAGACATTCCCTCACCACCAGATGTGGAAATTCTTTAATGGCCTTATCCTCAAATCACTCCTTCAAGGAAGGAACACACACTGCTACCCACACAGCGATGGGGAACTGAGGGTGATGGGGAAGGTAAAGTGACTTTGCCCAGCTCACCCAGGAAGACTAAGGCAGGACTAGGATCCCTCCAGTACCCAGGGTGGGGAGGCCCTGGCGCAGGTTGCCCAGAACAGTGGTGGCTGCCCCACCCCTGGAGGTGTTCAAGGCCAGGTTGCATGAGGCTTGGAGGAACCAGATCCAGTGGGAGGTGTCCCTGTCCTTGGCAAGGTGGCTTTAAGGTCCCTCCCAAACCATTCCATGAATCAACGATTGTGTCTCAACAGCACCTTAAACGCAGGGCATTTCACCCTCTGAGAACTACTATAAAAAACTCAGTAACTACATTTATTCTGTTCTTTTCTCAGCTTTTCCACCCTTTCTACTGCAACACTCACAGGTCAGGCAACACTTGGATTTAGCTGGTCACCCAGGGACCATTTCTTGTTTTTGATAAGTGCCTATATGGCCTTTTTTGCTTTTCTTTTATTAAAAAAGAAACAGCACTAATTCAGCAAAGTGAGATCACTCTACTCTGCCAGCCCATGGCCTTGGGAGGCTCAGAGCAGACCTGTGGGCTTCCCACCCCAGCGCTCCTTCCCCTCCCCTCTTACCTCCTGGGAGAACTCAAGCTGTTCCTTTGATTTTTAACTTCAAAACGTTAACTCCAAATAGCTGTGAGGTTATTCCGACAGACAGAGTTCGAGCTTGTGTCTCACAGATGAGATGTATCTCATCTGTCAGCTCCTGGTTTGCTCCTAGGAGGGATCAGAAGACCCAGTGAACTGATCCGTCCACCTCCCCGGGAAGCCCACCTCCCTCTGGGAATACACTCCACTCTCCAAATTAACGGGGGAGGTGTAAAGACCCATCTAATTAGCTGGCCTGACCCCTCTGCCTTGAGCAGAAAGGCCAATTAGCAGGCAGTTTGTCTCTAGCAGCGGTGGGTCCTTGGTAGATAAACAACTGCTGCATTTCTGGGAGGGCAGCTCTCAAGTGGGTTAAGTGCGAATTGCTTTTGGTCACAGTGCTCTGATGCTCTGCAGCTATTTCTGCTCCCCAGCATTTTGCCTACAAAACTTCCTGAAAGACCAGCACAAGTGCTGCGAGCCCCACATCACCATAGCGTTTTGCTCTTTGTATCAGCCCAGGTACCACCTAGCCCAGTCTAAAAACGAGTTAGCAGGCAGGGTAACGAGATGGTGTAGCATCTGCAGCCACACTTGGATCCCCTGGAGCTGGAGAGGCAAAGTGGCTCCAGGAGATGCAGCACCAAAGCCAGCCCTTTCCTCGAGGCAGCAGTGTCTGGCAGCACAGGCAGCCTGTTTGGGTCTGACTACTGAGGTTGGCACCAAGGTTGGCAGAACCTTTAAATAGTTGTCTCCTGTTGAGCATGACACAATAAAAGTGAACACAGGCAATCACTTTAAGGAAGCCTCTGCTAAAAGCACTGACCTCCTCCCCAGAGCACAGGATTTCATAGAATCACAGAATCACTAGCAGCTACTCCAAATCTACCTGGGGCAAATGATCAACTGAATGCCAGCAAAGGGACTTTTGAGTCTTCTCCCTCACATCCTCTTTAAAGGGAAAGTCATGGCAACCTTGAGGAATAGGGAACCAAAGCAGAGCCCTGTACATCTGCAGGACTGGAGGAAGACAAGACAGCACAATGCATCTATCAGTCTTCTGCATCACCTCATCCTATCACAAATCGTTCATTTTAGTTTTAGATGTTTACACCAAGAAATGAAGTGCCCTATACACAAGGAGCATAAATCCTGCCCAGTTTAGAAGTACTGATCTTTTTCTGGAGAGACTCTCCTGTCCTTGTCCCCAACACAGGCTGAGTGACCTTCGCGTTGATCTCTCCACATCTGAGTTGCCTATTTGTCAATGGGACAGCATCAGCAGCACATCGACATAATCTCCAGCCACCAGATTCCACAGGGTGCCCAACACCTTGGCACCAGGCTCCCAGGTTGCAGCAGAACACAAGACATCCAACGCTTACCTGCTGCCCAGGCTGCTCAGACCTCAAGCCCAGAAAAAGGCAGCATTTTCTAGTGGTTACAAAGGGAACCGAAAGTCCGCAATAGAAACCAAGAGTGCTGGTGCCATGGCATGGTGAGTGACCTCTCAGTGCCTCCTCCGAAAGCAGTGACAGAGGCTCCTGCTGCATCAGGCTCCGGTGGCCACTGGCTGCGCAGCAGCAGATAAAAGGAAGGTTACCAGTGTAATGACAATCACACTCACATTTTATTTCACAGCAGTCTCACTTTCCCATGCCAACCCTCACGACACACACAGTGATAAGACACTTCCATCAGAGATTAATCATGATATCAAATATTGCTATCTGCCTTCTACACCATCCCTGACATTCTGTGCAAGACTGGACATTGCACAATACTAAATATAAAACACTTTATGTCATCCTTACTGAGACAGTCTCCCCTCTTGATCCTTTAGGGGACACGAGAATTATAAGAAAGGAGAATTCTTCCTAGTAAGAATCATGGTTTGAGTTGGAAGAGACCTCAAAGCCCATCCAGTTCCAACCCCGGGCAGGGACACCTCCCACTGCATCAGGTTGCTCAAAGCCCCATCCAACCTGGCCTTGAACCCCTCCAGGGATGGGGCAGCCACCACTACTCTGGGCAACCTGGGCCAGGGCTTCACTACCCTCACAAGAAAGCACTTTTGCCATGATCTCATCTAAATCTCTTGTCTTTCACCTTAAAACATTCATTTGGCTTTCTGGGCTGCAAGCACACATTGCTGGTTCATGCTACATTTCTAATTCACATATTATTTCCCAACATAGCCTTCACGATCCCATTTATAACCCTGGCAGAGCAAGACATGTTAAAAAGCATATTTATAATATATATAACATACTGACAATTCACAGAGGATCTTTTGAACCCACAAGAACCACTTGCCTTCACCTAGATATCCTGCCACAGGCACCTCAGGAGCAGAAGACCCAGACACCCATCCTCAAACTTGTTGAGCAGTAAAATGATGACAAGCATTCAGAACTGCTCAGGCAGAAGCAAACAGCAGAAATAAATGACAAAAACATGTGTTCTCAAGGGCAGCACGCACAGGGGAACCATGGATTCGACCACGAGCACCAGAACCGCCTTGGAGCTCTGTTTTTTTCAAACCTCAAATTCCTAAGAAAGAAAATACAGAACTGCCTTGTCCAGACTATTGCAGCAGCAGCAACCACTCAGCTCAGTAAATCTAATTAATGAGCCAGGAAAAGTGGCATTCGTTTGCTCACTGCTTCGCCCAGGGTTGCCAAATAGACAGATAAAGGATTTAGCTGGGGCCGATTCCAGTCAAAGGAGCTGGGAACCTGGCAGAGATGGTAGAGATTAGAGAGGGCTGAAAAGAAAAAGAGAGGAGGGAAAGAAATCAAAATAGATTAGCACTTTCAAAATGCAAGCATGTAAATCAGCTTATAGTTTATATAATGCCACCCTTGTGAGCGCCTGGCCATGGGTCCGGTTACAGCACCACGCAGCAGCGTGCAAGAAGTCTCAGCTGAGCTGAGGTTTATTTGGGCTCAGGAATCTCACGCCACCAACTCCCTCACAAACCCTGCAGTTTTGTTTTTACCAGCTTTGTAAATTCTCACAGGAAGCCAATTAGGGGAAACCTGGGAACAGAGGAAGATTCATAATTGCAATCAAAGCTTCAAAGTACTCATGCCAAGCATAGTTTTTAAAATTAGAGCCAGGGAAGAAAACAAACCTTTGAAACGTGGAGCTTTCAGATAACCCCTAGGCTGGGAGAGCTTCTCAGTCCTGTAACAGCTCATCACCTGGCAGACAAGGAGCTCACCCTGAAGGAGACCCATGTAGAGTGGTCTCCAGGCTGCCAGCACCTTCCTGGGGGGCTTGGAGGCAGGCAGGAGGCAGGCGCGCAGAGCACAGGCATTCACCTCCTGCCTTTGGTTTTGGGAAGAAAGTTCAGTCCTGTCTACAGGAAAGTTTGCCTGCTGAAAAATTTGGTGTCAAACAAAGCCTTTCCTTCATCTCTTCTCCCAAGCATCAAGTGATAGGATGAGAGGAAATGGCCTCAAGTTGCACCAGGAATTTAGATTGGGTATTAGGGAATTTTTTTTCCCTGACAAGGTTCTCAGCACTGGCAGAGGCTGCCCAGAGAGGTGGTGGACTCCCCATCCCTGGAGGGATTTAAAGGATAGGTAGGTGGGGTGCTCAGAGATATGTTTTAGTAGTGGACAGGTATGGTGCACTCCTTGATCTCAAAGGTCTTTTTCCAATCAAATGATTCTACGATTTGATGTTTTCAACTCCCAAGACAACTCCTAAAACATCCCAGCATCCCTGACAAGGACAGAATGGCTTTGCCGATGAGGGTGCCTGCTGGGATACAAGATTAGAGTCAGAGTGATCCAACATTTGTCACTCAGTGCTACAGATGATGATCTTTCACACAATCACAAATGAAGATTTCCTCTTAGAAGTGCAGCAGTTTCAGCAGCAATGTGGGTACTCAGAAACAGTGCCTACAGAGTCCACATAACAGCTCCAGCATGGTGGCAGAGCTGCTCTGCCTGCCTGCAATCTAATGTGCACCACAGCAGCTCAAGAGTCCAACACAAACACTGCTGCGGCTACTCCGAGAGCTGGGAAAGCCCTGCAGACACACCTACAGCAACACTCACATGGACTTCACTGTCACAATGGGATGGAGGTGGCTGTTCTGGTTTTGTTTTGACTTGTAAAGACAAAACCTCCATTTCAAGCTGGGAAGATGCTCCCATGCCTGAGTTTACACCCACCCCCTCAGACAGCGACCTGCAGCCATTTGTCATGGCTTGAGATTCACAACCCAGCCAGGTAAGTGACAGAAGCTGAACTAGAGCTGCTTACAGTAGTAACCCCAAGACATGCAAAATAAAAATATACTCTCTATGAAGCTGCCCAATTTGAACACGTTCTAGCCCACAGCAGAGTGGAACAGCTCTTCTTGTAGAAGCTCAGTTCCCCAGCAGTAGCTGATGCAGATCAGGGCCTTTTGCATATGGTAAGTTGTCAATGACACACAGAGGACTGACCGGATGCTTCTAACCAGGGTTACAAACTTCTTATATCTGGAGTGTGTATATATATTTATTCCATAATCTTATATCTAGTCCTTCTCTTGCAGAAAAGCTCAAGTAGGAGAAGTACGATTTAAAAGAATAACATATCTACACTAGGATATCTTGCAGTCCAGCACTGTCCATTGCAGATTGCTCCCCTTTACCTCAGTCATCAACAGAAATGGTGGGGGTAGCCTGTGCTATGGCCAAAACCAGGCGGACTCAGTGTTCCAATGTGCCCCTTGTTAGAAAAAGGGTTAAAAAGAGAAGAAAAAGAACTCACCCAAGATGTTAGGACAATCCTCTGGTAGATACCAGAAGAGATCACGGAGGTCCTGCACCAGCCGTAGCGCTGGACTCACAACTACTCCGCTCCGCCTGTTCTCACTGCCAACACCCTCAGACACCTCCCCCATGACAGCATCTCCTCTCCAGACAAAACTCCCAGCAAGAGCTTTTCTTCCAGCCCCTCCCAAACTCACCCCCTCTCTAAATAGTCCAAGAACATCATGCTCCAGCAGACAGATGAGCTGGGGTAGAAGACACAAAGGTTGCTCTCCTTGGTGGGGATGCACACTCTTCCTTCCACCAGATACATCAAAGCCCCTGGAGCAGCAACAGCAATGCTTGTGCCCAGCAGAGTATGGAGGAAAGATCTGCTATGGCTTTCTGTGGGACCCAGGACCCACAGGAGCAAGGTGAGTTACCCTCAGTCATCTCCATCCATAAGATGCCCTTAACATCTGCTTTATCCTATGCATCCACACCTACTTTCCCCTGCAGCCTCGCACAGTCTGTCTATGACTGAGTTGTTCCCAAGGATTTTGCAGATGAGGTTTGAGTTCTACTGCATGATCTGCGATGTGACCTTGGAAAGTCATCGGTGTATCTGCAAATGGACTGGTTCTAGGCACTTTTGCATAAACTACTTTTCCTGTGGTGTTTTTGCCCTCCTGCTGAGCATGTAGGACTTAGTAATCAAATGAGGTCAAAGAAAATTCCAGCCAAAACCCTGGCAGCCTCAGTCCCTCCTCAGCAGCAGCCGCTGTGAACAGCCAACAGCATCCAAACAGACATAGCCCACGCTCTCCCTCTCCAGCAGCACAAGACAAATCATCACAGAAAGCAGGAATAATCCGGTGAGATAAAACAACATGCCATGAGCAGGGCTGACATTTAAGTCAATAAAAGGACAGGCGAGGACATGGACTGCTCATTGTCAAGGGCAGAAGAATCACAGATTCATGGAATGATTTAGGTTGGAAGGGACATCAAAGCCCATACAGTTCCACCTCCTGCCATGGGCAGGGACACCTCCCACTGGATCAGGGGCTCCAAGCCCGATCCAGCCTGGCCTTGAACACCGCCAGGGATGGGGCAGCCACCACTGCTCTGGGCAACCTGGCCCAAGGCCCCCCAGCCCTCACAGCAAAACATTTCTTCCCAAGATCTCATCTCAATCTCCCCTCTTTCAGCTGAAAAGTGTTTCCCCTGCCCTACCTTGGCACTCCTTGATCAAGAGCCCCTCCCCAGCTTTCCTGGAGCCCCTTTCAGTACTGGAAGCTGCTCTAAGGTATCCCTAGAGCCTTCCCTTCTCCGGGCTGAACAACTCCAACTCTCTCAACCTGTCCTCATACGGGAGATGTTCCAGACCTCAGATCATCTCCGTGGCCTCCTCCGGTCTCACTCCAACAGATCCATGTCCTTTCTTTGTTGAGAACACCAGAACTGGACACAGAGCTCCAGGTGGGTCTCACCAGAGCAGAGCAGAGGGGCAGAATTCCCTCCCTCACCCTGCTGGTCCCTCTGCTTTGGATGCAGCTCAGGACACGGTTGGCTTTCTGGGCTGCAAGTGCACATTGCCAGCTCTTATTTAGCTTCTCATCCACCAAGAACTGGAGAAAGTAACTCTCCAAAGTGAAGACTGCAGAGCCTGCAGCGCATCCATCCACCGCATCTCATTACGCACCAAGCAGACTTCCCGTCTGAAGAGGAAGCCACAAGCCATGGGGCTGAATCCATCCACACAAAAACATACCCCCTCCCAACTGGCTGAGGGCTCCACCACTGGCTTGCCCATCACGATGGTTTACAAGAGCAACCTGCACTTCTGCATTTTCGACAGAAAACTTCTTACTTCACCTTCCCACGTGCTGGTGCCAAAAGAAGAAGTGCTCTGGAGCTGAGGGGAAATTGTGCCACCATTTCCTATTCTGGACAATGATTTCACTCTCCTGCCACATCCGAGAGCCACACGTGGCACCCGCCACGCTGCACAAACAAGCTGTAAGGCTGTTAACATGCAAAGGGCTCTGGTTTGGGACAAGCAGTTCCAGGAAACTCAACAGTCGTGTTCAAGAATATACAGAAATAAAGACCACAGACAAATGATCTGGTCAGAAATAACCGTGTTGCCCCTTGCTGGTCACAGGGCTGCGAGATACCAAAGCAGTAGTTCAGTGACAGAGAGGCTAGAGAAGGAAAAACACATGAAAGCAGCAGTTAGGGTCTAAGCAATGACTTTCTGTGCTCCCTTAAGTGCTGACACAAATAGTTAGGTTGGGGTCAAGCAATCCTGGAGCCTTCTCTTCTTGACTGAAGGGAGTCAGTTCCCTTGGCCCCTTCCCATGGCCACACAGCATCGTCATGTAATGGGAAAGGAGCAAATCCAAAACCGCCAAGAGATCTCCTCCTCCTCATACACTCATGTATAGAATCATAGAATGATTTGGGTTGGAAGAGATCTTAAAGCCCATCCAGTTCCAACTCTCACCATGGGCAGGGACACCTTCCACTGGATCAGGTTGCTGAGAGCCTCAGCCAACCTGGACTTTAATGTTTCCACAGTTGAAGCCTCCACTACCTTCCTGGCCAACCTGTACCAGTGCCTCACCACTCTCACTGTAAAATATTTCTTCCTTATAACCAGTCTAAATCTCCCCTCCCTCAGTGTAAAGCCATTACTCTTTGTCCTGTCAAAACACGACTTGCTGAAAAGTCTGTCCACAACTTTTCTGGAGCCCCCTTCAGAAGTAGAATCTGCTCTAAAGTCTGCCGGGAGCCTCCTCTTCTCCAGACTGAACAACCCTAACTCTCTCATCTGTCCTCATAGCAGAGGTTCTCCAGCCCTTGTATCATCTCCGTGGCCAACTCGGGACTTGCTCCAACAGCTCCATGTCCTTCCTGTGCTGAGGGCTCCAGAACTGAACACAGAGCTCCAGGTGAGGTCTTCCCAGAGTAGAGAGGAGGGGCAGAATCCCCTCTCTCAGTCTCTGGGTCACAGTTCTTCTGGTGCAGGCAGGATACACTTGGCTTTCTGGACAGCAAGCACACATTATTGGCTCATGTCCACCTTTTTGTCCATCACTACCTCATCTAGCTGGACTCTTCCCACCTTGATGCTAAAGGAACAGCTACATACTGGACCATGAACAGATGTCTGAAGAAAAGATTCTTTTTATCAATCATCACCACAGTTTCCCCTCGTTGCTCAGGGTGGGCCTGGGGATCTGGACTTATACTCCCCACAAGCAGCTTGGGTCTGTCTTTCAGTCTAGATGGCACTCCACAGACAGAAGGCTTTTCTTACAGCCATAATAGCTTGTGTTTATGCTGACACCAATGGAAATGTCACCTCCACTTAAAGGGCAAAATCTCCGCCTCCCTTCCCCAAGGAGTGCAATGAGCCCCATCACCAGAAGCTTTCTGTAGCACAGCTGAAGAGTGATTCGGTCTGAACATATTCCCAGCTTAAAAGACATTCTTGTAGCCTTATCACCAGAGAAGTACCTCTAGATATTTTTAGAGTTAATACCTGCTCACACAGAAACTACAGTGCATTAATTAGCAGAGATACATCTCGACAGTCACAAGGTCAAAACACAACATCCATAATTTACACCTCATCGGGAGTTACTGAGAAAACAAAACATACAAGAGAATCATACAATCGTTAGGGTTGGAAGGGACCTTAAAGATCATCTAGTTCCAGCCCCCTGCCATGGGCAGGGACACCTCCCACTAGATCAGGCTGCCCAAGGCCCATCCAACCCAGCCTTGAACACCTCCAGGGATGGGGCAGCCACAACTTCCCTTTACAATGTGTTCCAGTGTCTCACCACTCTCATGGTGAAGAAATTCTTCCTTATATCAAGCCTAAATCTGCCCCTCTCCAGTTTATACCCATTCCTCCTTGTCCTATCACCACAAGCCTTTATGAATAGTCCCTCTCCAGCTTTCCTGTAGGCCCCTTTCAGATACTGGAAGGTCACTATAGGATCTCCTTGAAGCCTTCAATTCTCTAGGCTGAACAAGCCCAACTCTCTCAGCTTGTCCTCGTATGGGAGGTGCTCCAGCCCACTGATCATCCTTGTAGCCTCCTCTGGACCCATTCCAACAGCTCCATCTCCTTCTTATGTTGAGGATTCCAGACCTTGACAAAATACTCCAGATGAGGTCTCACAAGAGAGGAATAGAGAGGCAGAATCCCCTCCCTCGATCTGTTGTCCACACTGCTTTTGATGCAGCCCAGGATATGGTTGGCCTTCTAGGCTGCAAGTGCATGCTGCTGGCTCATGTCAAACTTCTCATCAACTAGCACTCCCAAGTCCTTCTCTGCAGAACAGCTCTCAATCACTTCAGCCCCCATGGGGGACTCAAATTCCCCCAGAACAAACAGGGAAAATCGATTTCTTAGATGGACCAAATCCTCATGGACAACAAAGCTCCACAGACACATTGGGTGAGTCCTTAGAAGGAAACTCAAGGGCTGCAAGGCCGTTGTCCAGTAGTCTGATGGCTTGGGGCAAAAAAAAACAGAGGGTGGTCAACACTTGCGCTTCTGGGATAGACTACTAAGAACTTGTCTCCATTTTGGTATCAGTGACCATTCATGCACCTCAATAGCCACATGCAGCCTCAGTCTTACAGATAGGTGGGGGTACCTTGAATCTGAGGGATGGTGCTGCCTCTTTTAACAGCTAATTAAGATTAGAGAAAGTTGGTTGGTCATGCAGATGGGCAGAACCACTTTCCTAAACCTCCTAGATTGTTCCTCAAGAAGTTAGGGGGGTTTACAGAATCATAGACTGTCCTGAGCTGGAAGGGACTCACAAGGATCATCGAGTCCCTGCACAGGCCACATTCACACCATGGGGATGAGGGCATTGGCCAAATGCTTCTGGGATATTGTCAGGCTTGGTGCTGTGACCGCTTCCCTGGGGAGTTGTTCCAGTGCTCTGCCACCCTCTGGGAGCAGAACCTTTTCCTAATGTCCAACCTAATCATCCCCCTGGTGCATCCTCCTGCCATTCCCTCGGGTCCTGCCATTGGTCATCAAGGAGAAGAGCTCAGCGCCTGCTCCTCCTGCTGTAATCACGATGAGGTCTCCCCTCAATCTCCTCTTCTCCAGGCTGAACAGACCGAGGGCCTTCAGCTGCTCCTCATAGCTGCTCCACTGGGTAATAGTTATTGGCAAGGAAGTGTCACAGTTAAGCCAGGCTGTGACAGTACTCACCGCACGTCCCACTGCATGCACAGACAGCATTGATAGTAATAACCAGCTGCAACTTCAGAGCAATGGACCAAGAGAAAGTATCACTTGGGTTTAACCACTGCAGAGCAGGACAGCCCTGCCAGATGAGCAGATTAAGCTGGATAACTCAGTTTCCCCCCTAGAATCTCCCCAAAGCACAGCTGCTTAGAGGAGAGAGAACCACTGTGGGACACAAGACTGACAGCATGCCAATATTCACCACCACCTAAGGAAGTAAAGTGTGCCATGAATTACCTACAAACCGCTTGACCGTTACAAAGACTCAAATGAAATGAACGCTTCTGAAGCTGATTGATGGCCAGGTGCACTGTGCTTAGGTCCAGAAAGGGCTTATTCACATGCACAATGACTGTTCAGGTAGACTTTCTGCCAGTCTAGTTTATACCTTCTTAACACCCTAGACCACTAGTCCTGCTGGCACACCCACAGAGGATCTTACCAGCACAAGAAATCATGCAGGGAAATGAAGAAAGCTTTCCAACAGCCTGGAGACCTTTGTGAATGTGCTGCAGAGCCAGTAACACATCAAGGCAAAGACAACCAGGTAAAAGTCTTGGTATCTTGTTTCTTACAGCAACGTAATTAAGGCTGACAACTTGAGGGTTATAATCCAGAGCTAAAAAAATGATGGGAGTCTAAGGCATGAAGAAAGATAACTGAACGAAAAAAAAAAAAAAGACATCTGGTGAAGACCCTATATCAACTATTCACTGCTGTAAAACCCCACGTTGACGCTAGGTCTGTTGCAGGGGTAGGTTTCGTTGCCTCCAACCTTACCTATACAAAAATGAGGCAATTCTCTAAGCTAGTCAACATCCACAGACAGACCAGGTCTGAAGGTCAGCTCATCCTATCCAACTTAAACCCTCTTCAGGGGAGTTAAATTAGAGGGCTGATTTTCTTGCAGGCATCCTCAAGCAAGCCAACTCCCATCCTTATTCTCCTAAGCTGCTTCCCTCATGCAAAGCAGGAATAACCACACTTCCTTCCTTAGCCAGCACTTGCACAACGCGACGTTTCAAAGCCTGTAAGAAGCTCGGATAGCGCAATAGTGGGAACATGGAAATTGCAATGGACTCACTCAGTTTAACTTTCACTTCTTTCACTCCCAAATTTGATTCATAACACACAAAACCAGAAGGCAACATTTCTGCAAGTAACTTTGTCTGCACAAGGTCTCCAGAAATCCTCATGGGACCTTTGCTCCTGGACAGCCAGGTGTAAGCTCTGAGGAAGAGTGTCAGAGGTTGGAATAAGGAGCTCCCAGTAAAGCTTCGGTCCAAGAAAGCTTTACAAGTGCACCACTTGAGAGTCTCTGCTATAAAAAAAAGAGGGCTATTTCCTCCTTTGAATATATGGCATGTGCTTCAAAACTGCCTAAGGTCAATTTTAAAGGCTGCATCAGAAGCAATGTGACCAGCAGGGTGAGGGAGGGGATACTGCCCCTCCACTCCACTCTGGAGAGACCTCACCTGGAGCCCTGTGTTCATTTCTGGAGTCCTCAGCACAAGAAGGACATGGAACTGTTGGTCCTTCCAACCCAAATCATTCTATGAATTTTAAGAGACTATTTTACAGATGAACTACATTAGATTACTGATAATCCAGAAACACAGAAAAATGAGAAAAATAAATGAATCATTACTTGGTTACATGCAGCACATGAGGGCTAGCAGCAGAAAGTCAGAGACACCAGCAGTCTGGCATGTGTAGGACAAGGCAGCAGAGGTCTCATTTCCACACCAAGGTTGCATCAGCTCTTTAGCCAGTAGCAAAATTCCCATTGACTGCAACATGGCCAGTTGTGGACCCTCACCCAAGGTTATTGAAGAAATCAGCTGAGCTGTACCTATAAGCACACACCCCTCTGTCACTCTTGGAGGGAAGATGCAGTCTTACTCAACCTGAATGACCCAGGCAGGATTTGAAGTGATGGCAGAGGAGTGGGGAAAGGTCCAGCACCTGAACGCTGCTGTTTGGGGTTGTCACTACCTCTCCTTCTCTTGACTCATATTTCTTTCAGTCATTTTTTAATAAGAAAAGGTTAGATAAGCAGGTGGGGCTGCCCCTAAAATGTACGAAATGCAACCACAACATTTTAGTGATTTCAGAGTGAAACCACCATCACATTATCAACTTGGTAATTAACTTCTCATCACATCACTCATGAGTCCATCTCCAGGCATTTATTTCAAATTTATGAAGCAGGAAATACTGTCTCCTCCTAAATCTGGCCAGACATACAGAGGTAAAGCCAACTGCAAAACACAGTGCAAGAACTGGAATGAAACACACAGCACCCAGGCTTGAGTTTGTAGCCAGGCCCAACTTCTGGTCACACCAGGACAAGTCCAGAGCAACACAGTGGTTCTAGTTTGAGCAAGGAAGTCACAACAAGTAGCCAAAACCTCAATATGGACCAGCAGCATTGGAGGTGACCAGGCTGTGGGCAGCACTGGCAACCCCCAGGCAATTCTTAGCTATTGGAGAGGAACAAGGTGATGTGCATCTGGCATGAAGTATATGAACCACCAACCCCATCATTTGCAGCAGATACCATGGGATCAGCTTCATGGAGTCAATGTGCTGCCCATGAGACTCTTGGTGCCCACACAAAACCCCTCTGATCCTTCTAGAGCCTGCCCCTGTGCAATAACAGCTGCAGTTGAATAAAGTAATCAGAAAGGAGCCTCAGCAATGTGTAATAGGAACAATCTGGAAGCTGCAATCCAGTCAAGTTCAACAAGCAGCGGGTTAAAGACAAGTACTGGTGTTACAGCATCGCTACCACCTTCCATATCAGCAGTGCTGGCAACAAGTGAAGGTGTGTGATGAAAACAAAAGAGACCCCTCTTCCAGTCCTGGGGTCTCATAGGAACTGGTGGGAGAGAATGAGAACAGGAGTAGCTCATCAGCTGTGGGGTGCTGGGTTCAGCCTTTCAGATACACAATATGCAGTGGGGTGCAGTGCCTATTCTTAACATGGGACACTGAGAAAACCAGTAGCAGATTTTAGGAAGCAAATGGAACTCCCAGAGAGAGATATTCAACAGTAATTGAGCAGGGAATAGATTTTGCATCTCAACCTGAGCTCAAGCTAATCCTTCAGAGTTTTGTGGTTTCAATAGTCAGGCCTGAATTTTAGAGTAACTATGCATTTCCTTGAAAAACAGAAGTAGTCTGCAATGCATCACAGACTCATACAAGCTGAACACATTTGCAAACCATTCTGGGACATTCTGTAAGCGAGCAATTCCCTTGCTGTGAGGTTAGCGATGTGAATTGGAGGGCTCTGTAGAGACCAAGACCAGAATTAGACCCCTGGAGCAATGCTTTGAGGAAACTGAAACCACAACAGCACAATGGTGTCCAGCGCAGAATTGGCTGAAAAACTCTCCACCACCCATTCTGCAAACTGATACTTCCTCTTGACTTATTTTTAAAGTGTTCTGGTTTACAAATACCATTTTTCATGACAGGATCTCATGTACTTTTGACAGAGAGATAACGGGGGAATTCCACTCACTGCCCCTTTAAAGTCACGATGTGTTTCGATGTCGAGAAACACAAATCTCTAAATTAGTCCCACCGAACCATCAGTGAGAATAACAGTTGTGGTGGTACCTTCTCTCTTTCTCCAAAGAGATATTTCTCCGTACACAACCCCAATGACTCACTGCAGGCTCTTTTGATCGGAGCTACTCTTACCACTGGCAAGACACTACCTTCATCTCTATCTCCAGCTAAAAACACAAGCTGCACCCTTCATCTCCGTATTCCATTATTTTTAGCTCCTTTAACGCAACACTCTTGGACTTTCTCCCAAGTAACAACTGATAGGATGAGAGGAAATGGGCTCAAGTTTTGCCAGGGGAGGTTTAGACTGGAGATTAGGAACATTTTTTTTCCTGACAAAGTGGTGAAGCCCTGGCAGAGTCTGCTCAGGACAGCTGGGGAGTCTCCATCCCTGGAGAGGTTCAAAAAGCTTACATATGTGATGCATTGGGACATGGTTTAGTTGGTTGTTGTTACATTGATAGTTAGACTTGATGATCTTAATGATTCTATGACTCTATGAATTCTATGAGTATCAAGCTTTGGGAAAGACACAAGAATATATCACCATGATGCTATTAGAATAAGGTCTATTACTTTTTGCAATAGTTTCTGAAGGAAAATGCAAAAGATCCATTTCTGGAGATGCTGAAGTACCAGTTTCAAACTGAAGGACAAGGAGAAAATATGCCCTGCTCTTCTTCAAATTGAAAGACTCTGTTGGGGGTGGGAAATAGGATAAACTCAACCACAGAAAGGCTGCTATCAAAAGGAGGGGACTTATCTGTGCCCAAGTCCTTTAAGGCTGAACAAGCAGCAATTGGCTCAAATCAAATGACAGAGGGAGAATGATCCCTGCCCCAAGTCCAGCGGAAGGAACTTCAACAACTCTTCCAGTCCTGACGGCCCTTCCAGTTCCCATTCCCTTTTCAATCCTCCTGACTCAAGGCAGATGAGCAACTACTGAGGTCTGTGGAAATTCCTTGGATTTCACCATTGTAAAGTACATCTCCACACTGAACAGTAACTTCCTAAAAAGGAAACTAATGAAGAAATAAAAAATACTACCCTAGCCTGTCACGACTTTGTATCTCCACTCCATCAATGCTGTGCTCACCTTCCAGCGCAGTGGAACAAGGCTTGCCAGGTTCAGCAGCCTGTGCTTAGCTTTCTAGCCAAGAGCATGTAGCCGAGCCTGTTTCCTCTCCTCTGAACTCATTGGCAACAGCAGCTCTGTCACCAGTGCCATGCAGTGAGCAACTTCTCCACATCCAAACATCACTTTCAGCCAGCCTGCAACAGGTGCACAGAGATGACCCAGGACATAAGCAACCCCAGCCCTATCCATGACCACTCCAGGGGCTGTAGGGGTTTGGAAAAACTCATACATTCATAGACTGTCCTGAGCTGGAAGGGGCCCAACAAGGATCACTGAGTCCAACTCCTGTCCCTGCACAGGACACCCCAACTGTGGGGCTAAGGGTGTTGTCTAAAGGTTTCTGGAATATTATCAGGTTTGGCACCATGACTGCTGCCCTGGGAGCTGTTCTAGAACTCCACCATCCTCTGGGTAAAGAACCTTTTCCTAATGTCCAACCTAAGCCTCCCCAAGCATCTTCCTGCCACTCCCTCTGGTCTCATCATTGGTCATCAGAGAGAAGAGCTCAGCACCTGCTCTTACTCCTCCCCTTGTGAGGAGGATGTAACCATGATGAGGTCTCCCTTCAGTCTCCTCTTCTCCAGGCTGAACAGACCCAGCGACTTCAGCCGCTCCTCACACGGTTTTCCCTCTAACCCCTTCTACGACTCCATGCCCTCCTCTGGACGCTCTCCAGCAGCTTCAGATCCTTTTTATCCTGTGGTCCCAGAACTGCCCCCAGTGCTCAAGGTGGAGCTGCACTAGTGTGGGGCAGAGCCGGACAATCCCCTCCCTCACCCCTTGGTGATGCTGTGCTGGACACACCCCAGGACACGGTTGCCCCTCTTGGCTGCCAGGGCACTGCTGGGCCATGGTCAACTTGCCATCGACCAGCATCCCCAGATCCCTTCCCGCAGGGCTGCTCTCCAGCCTCGCGCTCCCCAGGCTGTGCAGATCCAGGGGGAGCGTGTTCCAGGTGCAAAACCTGGGACTTGCCCTTGCTAAACTTCTTTTGGTTGGCAATTACCCAGTTCTCCAGTTTGTCCAGATTCCTCTGCAGGGCCTCTGCAATGACCCAGCCAGAGTAAGCAAAGCCCCTACCTTTCTCCTCAAAAGATAGCAGAAATGTCTGAGTACAAAAAGGCCAGTTAGATACACTCGCTTTTCAGAGAGGAAACACACTACTTCTTGGCACCAATTATGAAAACCCCTCACCACATGATGCAAGAATTCATTTTAGCTTGCATTGGTCTTTATCATAACAGTGAAGGTTAAAGTTTCAACTCAACTACACAGTCAATTACAAGCTCAGTGTCAAGAAGATTTAGGCTGGAGATAGCGATGGCACAGCCCAGCTGCGTGCTGGGTTTTGTCAGCACTATGTAATGGAAACTCCGGGGCTGCTCTTCAGGGAAGATGGAAGTTCAGCAGAGAAGTGGCTATGCGTCACAGGAGAGGACCAGGGGAAGAAAGAAAAAATTCAGCAAATGCATAATTTAGAGAGTAAAAAAAAAAAAAAGGTGTTTCCCAAAATAAAGGCAGCAGCCCAACCTGCCCCTGCCAAGAAGGAAGTGAAGGACACAACACAGTGTCAAATAGTGCTCTCAACACTCCCCAGGGTGGCTGCTAAATCTGGTGGGGCGGATTGGAAGGAGACATCCCTGTTGGAAAGGGTCTTATGGCAATTCACATGGGGCAAAGCGGACAAGAATCCAGGTACTTCCTTGCTAGAGACACCCTCCCAAAAGTATACAGGACACCTGGGGTTGAAGTCCATGCCCAGATGCAGGAGGCACTGAGCTCCCTCCCAAGCTGAAGACTTCACTGAGGCTGAAGACTTTCTTGGGGCATCTCCAGCTGCAACAAAGTCATTAGCTTCAGAGGGAGCCCAGCACCTCCTACCTCTGGGCATGGACCTCAACGCTAGCTGTCCCCATGCTTTCTGCAGCAGTTGCTGCATACATAAGGCTTCTTTGAACATGGCCTTTGGGGAAAATCAACCTTTACTGCGCAAGGTTACACGTGGGTGGCACCATCGTATTTAGGATCACATCAAACACAACGGGGAACAGCAATACCGCGATAGCATGAAAAATTTTCATCAGCTATTCTTTGTTTCACTGACCCAGCACTTTCCTGTGCCTCTCCAAACTCTTCCTAAGACTTCTTGCCCTCAAAATAACAGGTCATGTTGCTGCTACACTAGCTCATTGGGAGGGGTGTTGGGGGTTTAGTTTTCATTTTGGGGGTTTTTCTATTGCAAAATCATCCCTCAGCCTCGGCAGGGCTGGGGACCATCACCAATCTGCAGTCAAAGTGACACAAAGCTCACACAAACATGGGTCCCTCCCAGTGGGGACCCCACCTCTGCCCCACGCTGCCTTCCCCCGCAGCTCCTTTGCGATGAAGGACACTGAGACCTGATGCCAATTCCTTCAGCCTATTCAGAAAAACAAGTTTACACAGGAGATTTCGACTGGCTCCTCACTGCTTAACTACTCCAGCTGTGAAACAAAGTAAGTGAGAGACAAAGCCCTACAAACAAGCAGCACTACCATTTCAGAGGGCTTTTTGTGAGCTTTAATGCCAAACCCACTAAATAGATTAACTTACAGCATAAACAAGCAAGTAAATCTTTCCCCCAAGGCCCTGTGTAGCCAAAGGAAGCTTTAGAAGTTGTTTCCTGCCATTGTGGAGGCCCTGCTGGGAACCCAGGAGCCTTTTCAGTCCCTGGCTTGGTTGCCCAAAACCTTCAATTTACTTCCAGCACCGCTGGCTGCTGCACCACAAAAGACAGATGATGGCAGGGATGTTTTTGGCTGTTCCCCATCATCCTCAGGCCACAGGCAAGCAGGACCTTGATTCTCACACATTCCCAAAGCTCACAGAAGGGTTTAAGTCCCGCTTTGACCAGAGGCACTTCATATAACCACAGCACCACCACCATAATCATCAAGAATAAAGGAAGCTTCCAGACAAGGAGATAGTCAAAAGAGAGGTGGGTATCCATCCAACAGTGAGACAACCAACAGCGGCCAATTCCACCCGGCTGTTCAGCCCCTGAGCATCTTCAAACAGCACTGAAACACCACAGCAGCAGCTGCATTTGCCATTTGAGAGGGGAATGACAAGCCTAGGGCATCAAACCTTTCCCAACCCTGTGTACACCACTGGGAAGAAGCAGTCTCATCGCTGCATCTCAGAAGTGCCAAATCCTGCAGATCTGGAGTAGGCCAGGCTGCACAAAGGGAAGATGCTGTGACTGTAGATGGAGCCATCCCATTACAAAGGACATCAAAGCCCCTGGGGTCTTCCTGGCTGTGGGCGGGACCCTGAGCTGGACCATCCTTTGGCCTGGCCTAGTAGAGTCACCAGAACTATATCCCTATCAGCCAAAAAAGCCATGAAGAAGATAGGCTGAAAGGCATCTTTTTCATGTGAAGGCTCTATCCACCACTCTTCATCCCTTCCCCCTGGCACAGTGACTACATCTGATGGTGACATGACAGCTGAAAAGACACTGAGAGCATCCCATCGCTGAGGAGCCTCCAGCCAAGCTGGCACAGACTCGACCAGCTGGTGTCCCACATGCAAACTGAGTCCTCAAATCCCCCCAGTCATGTGAGCATGGGGTGTAAGAGCTCGTGCAGCAAACAGCCTGAACCCCACCCCAGCCCCTGGTTCCTCCCATGGTGGGTAGGAGCATCACAGCACACAGGGATGGTCCCCCAGCTCAGGAATCCACTAGGAGCTAAGCTCCTGGGAACTGGCCCGAGAGCGACTGCAAGTGCCCGATTTCTGCAGCCAAAGGCTATTCCTTTCATGCTAAAGCATCACACTCACAGTGATGTTTGGAGATCACAGGGAGCAGATGGGATGCCGTTAAATACCTGCTAGCCTGCTGTCACTTCAAATCTCAGCACCATGATCTGGCAGCTCAGGGCCCACCACACAGGAGGTCCTCAGGCTCTAGGTGTGTTCTATACCAACAAACGTGGATTTAGACCCATGTAGCCATTCTTTCCCACCACCTGAGATCCCTAAGGGATTAGACACCCACAGGCATTCAGACCAGACCAACTTGGGAATGATTTGCACTTAACGACACGTGCTTTGGGGACCTCAGGCTCGTTGACTTTAATTGCAATCCAGTCAATTGATTTGGGGAGGCAAGGCTCAAGTAGGAGCCCTCTCAGACAGGCAGGATTCACACACATGGATGGGGAGGAACAGCAGGAATGTCCCCAGCCAGGGTCTGCAAGGCTGGAATTGACTCAGTTTGGACTGCAAAACCTCCTCACCCAAGAACTGCTGTAACTCTGTCACGCAGCCACAGGCACTGGGAGGCTACACGCAGCACGCATACCAGTTTGCAAGGTTTATTAACACAAAGACACCAAGAAGGACAAAACATTTTTGAAGTTTCACATGTACAGACTGCCAGAAACAATGAGAAAAGGGAAACGCCACCTGAAAGGATGAGAGCCTATTTGCAGAGAAGCTTCTGAGCCAAAGGTTTAAATAGACATAGAGCAAGGGGGGAAGCAGCTGAGTGGGGAAGCATTTCATCCTAATTTGAGACAAGAATGGGTCTTTGTGGGAGAGATGAAACACACTTTTGCAAGCTCAAGACAACAGCGTCCTTCCTGAAGCGTACACACACAGGCTATACAACCATCCACGCTGTGCTGCATCACAATGGACATTAACATGGTCTTGAAAATACCTTGGTGTTACAGCACAAACCCCTCACCATAGGATAACAAAAGATTATGAGTTTGCTATCACAGCAGCTGCTATGAATGTCATAAGCTGAAGCTTGGCTGGAGCAGCATTGGGCAGCTGTGAGGAGTGTGACAGGGGAGATGATAGAACCATGGGATGGTTTGGGTTGGAAAGGACTTCAAATGGGCAGGGACACCTCCCACTGGATCAAAGGGCTCAGAGCCCCATCCAACCTGGCTTTGAACACCTCCAGGGATGGGCCAGCCACGGCTTCACTGGGTGACTTCTCTGTCTCCTCACCCTCACAAGAAAACATTTCTTTCCAAGATCTCATCTCAATCTCCCCTCTTGCAGCTGAAAACCATTCCCCCTCATCCTATCCCTGCAGTCCCAGATCAAGAGTCCCTCCCCAGCTTTCCTGTAGCCCCTTTCAGTACTGGAAGCTGCTCTAGTGCCCCTATAAGGTCACTCTAAGATGCTCCAGCATGCCTTTCCATTCCCAGGCATCCTCATCATATCAGCTGCTCACACCAGGATCTTCTCGCTTCTGCTTAAACCCACCCCAAAATAAGGACCAACAGCATTTTAGGAGCATCTGAGCTGCTCTCACCCCAAGCACTGCAAGAATTTAAAGCAATGAAACAAAACGATTTGAGGGAAAGCCAAGGCCCATCCCTGTCTCTCTTAACAAACACAGACAATCTTCTTACAGAACCAAGTCATTAACAATTGTCACAGCACCACAGGACTGCATCACCCGGCCAGGTAGTGTTTTCCTGTTCCCCTTTTAACTCAGCAAGAGGGTCACGCTCACATCTGTTGGCTAAAAACATCTGCAGCCCTTTTCACTGCCTGTCCAGCCCAGCCCAGCTGGGGAGGGTGTGCTAGAGCCCCTTCTTCCCTGGGCACCCACCGGAGGGGTGGCTGGCCCAGTTACAGGAATGGTGCAGCACAGGTGGCGGAGCTGAACTTGCACAGCTGCCCCAGGCAGGATCGGGTCTCTGGGCTCTTTCTTGCCAGCAAGAGAAAGACTCGAACTTGGGTGAACTCTCAGATGCAGCAGATTACGGTTAAATACAGCAATCATGCCTGCAAGGAGAGGACATCTGAGATGAAAATGGGCAAGCTTCGAACACGAAACCCTGTTGTGCTGTTGCCAAACAAACCGTGCTTCCCGTAGCATCACGCTGCCATCACGCCGGATGCAGCCAGCTCTCTTCCAGCTACGCCTCTGCAGCTCAGCCCAGCATCTCCTGCTGTGCCATGCTGGCAAGGGAGTGGATTGTCCAACCACAAGCCCAAGTTGGGTTTCTTTTTTCAGTGGCAGAGCTTGAAATCAGAGATTAACAAGGCTGAAGGAGCTCATGCCTGGCCACTCCATGTATTCCAGATGCACATGCTATAAGCACGGCTTGCCAAACAGGATACGAGGCGTAAGAAAATAAAGCATTTTATCTTCAAGCTTTTCCAAGAGGGTATTAGAAACAATGGGGGGGAAATACAAAATTAACACTAGAGAAGAGCAATTGGCAGTGCCCCTCATGAGTCTGTTCTTCATTACAAGGCTGCCTATTCAGTAGCTTTCATTAGGAAAATCGCATCGCCGAGCCATTCCCAACAGCGTCCCTATTTCCTAATTAAGCTTCACCAAAGAGCTGTGTCTTTTAGTTACCGCACAGCGCACAATCACAACAATTACCATTTCATCACACCCTGGCTGCTGAAAACCCTGCAATTAAAGCATCTGAGGAGTCAAACAGGCATGTCATCAGGGAGACAAGTTCTCACGTCGTGCTAATTGGCGGCCAAAGACGAGATCAGAAAAACAGGAAAATCAGTTTTTGGTCTTCATGCTGGGAAAGGGGCTTGGGAGCTGCAGCCGCTCCCCAGGCTCCCACCCAGGAGGCCAGTGAAGAGGGCTCAGTGCCAGCAAGTGCTGGTGAAAGGTCCTAATCCACCCCTCTGGGCTGCAGCACAAGGCAATGCTCCCCATACCCTCCTGCGTATCACATCCACGTCACCATCTGCACCTTCAGGAAGGTGAACAACCCCGACCCAACAGCTGCAGCGCAAGGTGGGAGTAACTTCAGGTAATTTGCAGAGGTCACTTGGAGACCCTTGGTTCTGGCTTTGGGTGGGTAGGACTCTGACAAAGACAGGGCTGACATAAGCGTCCCCACATCACCACCAAGCATGACAGATAAGGCAAGGATGGAGGTTCTGCCATGCTGGGCCCCTTAGGGCAGCACTGTCATGCCAGGAACAGCTCAGCTGTCACCCAAAAAAAGAGAAGCCAAAACTACCCCAGGTGAGCAGCAGTCCCCATGCCATGCAGTGGGTGCCACAGCCTGGTTCCCTCCTTGGCTGCAGCACTGTGCTGACAGCAAAGCTGCTGCCAACCTTCAGACATGAGGGCTCCTACAGCACGGTACCTCCCTGCAAATGGGCTTGTCTGGATTCAGTTCTTCTTTCTCGGTGCAGAAGTCATGTCTTCATTTTCACGTTCAGTAGAAGGCATGAAGTGACAGTTTTGGTTTGCTTTTCTCCAAATCGGTGTGCCTTGATCTCTGGGGCGATGAGGAGGGACTGGCCAGCTGCACCATCCCACAGCACCAGAGCCGTGGGGCTGCTAGGGAGGAGCCCTGACCCTCTACCCCACATCAATGCACGCTGGCATTACAGCTTCTCCCTCTGCACAAGCACCTCCAACACTTTTCATCCCTTTTCCTCTTGCCTCAAGCAAGCAGCAGAGCTGCAGGGAGCAGGAAAGCGATGGTCACACGATGCCAGGGAAGGCAGACCAGTGCCCTCCCCCTGCTTCAATTTGACAGGACAACATTGCAAGGCTAGAGCCAGCCTTGGACCAAACGTACTCCTGGCTCACAGTGAAGCAGCCCAGGCTCTGTGCTGACCAGCTGCCTTCCTGCTGCCTTCCTGCAAAGCATCACCCAGTCCAGCTCCACAGGGTGCACCCAAGCCGTGCCTGAGCCCTCCAGCCTTAAGCAGTCCCTGTAACTGCAGGATGCAACCACTGCAACCACCACCACTAGGCTCCCACTCTTTATTTTCTCATCTTTCTAGGTTCAAGCTCTAATCTGAGTGACAACCAGAGCTCCAAAACACTTTGCAATTACGTTTCAGAAGCAATTTGCAGATCCATCCAAGTTTTCGGTCTGCACAAGGGAAGAACAAAACAGTCCCCTCTGACACACACGAACATTAAAGCATTGACATCCTGTGTATTCCTGGAGTTTGCAGGCTCTGCACCCTACTTACTAAGATATAAAAAATTAATCTAAATGGGGGAAATAAAATCAATTGCAGCTGTTTGGCCTCAGCCCCTTAACAGCAGGGTACACAGCACCATTCTGCAGCTGCCTGAGCATGGCTTTGCTGCATTGAGAGCAGCAGCACTGAAAACAAGTCATTAGCAAAGTTACCGGGTGCTGGGGTGACAGCAGTGAGCTTTTAATAAACACGAAAACAAAGGTCTGAAATCTATTTTCTCCCGCTTTCGTTAGTGATTTGAATCAGCTTAGCCTTTTCCTCCCTGAGGGCTTACACCGTCCTAAACACACTTTCGGGGAGGTTGTTGCAGAAGGGAGTGTAGCAGGAGGCCAGGCTGGGGCCTGGCACGCTCTGGCCACCAAATGGGAGCCACCGGTGACCCCATAAGGCCACAGAAGCACCTGATGGGAGATGCTCCTTTGCAGGCACAACTATCAACACAGGCTGGTGCATGAAGCAGCACGGGGACACCTCAGGGCCGGCACACGACAAGACTCGGATGCTGGAGGGATGACAGGCTGCAGAGCTCATCACATCCCAAACCACATCCTGTTGTCAAAGCAGAGCCCTCCCAGGGGTTACACCTCCACCCCTTGGGCCAAGGGAACAACAAGCGCCTTGTTGTGCTTAGGTCCCTCCAGCGCAGCGAGGAGAGCTGCTGCTGCTGCAGTGACACAGTGACTCACTGCCGTGCCCTCCAGCAGCCCTGACAAAACTCCAGGCAGGTTCTGGAGAGCCCCCGGGATTTCCCAGGGACCCAGACGAGGTGGGGTGGTCCCCCGGGACTAAGCAGGGCCCCACACCTGGGTCCCACGCAGCAAC
Source organism: Clamator glandarius (assembly GCA_033459285.1). Classification (NCBI taxonomy): domain Eukaryota; kingdom Metazoa; phylum Chordata; class Aves; order Cuculiformes; family Cuculidae; genus Clamator; species Clamator glandarius. The sequence continues at coordinate 1,849,893 of JAUNZM010000269.1, read as the reverse complement.
TCTGTGGGGCAGCACGGAGGAAAACAAGCGCGCAGTTCAGAAATGAGTCACGGCAGTGGGGCCCCGTCCCCACCCGTGGGGTGACACCAGGTCCTCCCGGCCTGAGGGCACGGCTGGGCTGCGAGGGGACCCCAAGGGACACACGGTGCTGGGTGCCCCTTCCCAGGCTGCCTCCACCCGGGGTTGGTGACCCCCACTGACAGAGATACTGGGCACAGGGTCCCCCTTCTGAGGTCACAGGTTCACAGAATCACTAGGTTGGAAAAGACCCACTGTATCATCCAGTCCAACCATTCCCATCAATCACTAAACCATGTCCCTCAGCACCTCATCCACTCGTCTTTTAAACACCTTCAGGGAAGGTGACTCAACCCCCTCCCTGGGCAGCCTCTACCAGTGCCCAATGACCCTTTCTTTGAAAGTTTTTTCCAGCCTGACCCTCCCCTGGCAGAGCTTGAGGCCATTCCCTCTTATCCTGTCCCCTGACACTTGGGAGAAGAGCCCAGCACTCTCCTCTCTACAACCTCCTTTCCAGTAATTGTAGATAGCAATGAGGTCTCCCTTCAGCCTGCTCTTCTCCAGGCTAAACACCCCCAGCTCCCTCAGCTGCTCCTTGTAAGACTTGTTCCACACACCCCTCTGCGTGCAGGGGAAGCCCCCAGGTGCAGGGAAGCTGCCACCGAACCAGGTTCACTCCCCTTCCCTGGCGACGCACGGTTTGCAAGCAGCACCTCTCAAAGTGCGATGGCACTGGGCAGACGGGTGCCCCCCAGCCACCAGGACACCACACACACATACGGGGTGTGCAGGCTCCTCAGTCACACAGACATCCCGGGTATATGAATCCCCTGCTCGCCCACCACCCCATCCACGGGCACTGAGGGTACCGAGACCCCTCTCTTCAGGGGCATCAGGGGTACAGAGACATCCCCCTCCAGGGACATCAAGACCCCGCTCTTGCAAGGATACAGAGACCTCCCTCTCCCACGAACATTAGGGGTACAGAGACCTCCTCTCCCAGGAGCACAGACACACCCCCCTTCCAGGTGCACAAGGGAGCACAGAGTCCCCCTCTCCACGTGCCCCAGGGGCACAGCCACCCCAGTTATTCAGAGCCCCCCAGGTAGAGCGGGTGCACGGTCCCCCTCCCACACCGGCTCTAAGGAGCCCCCTGCTCGCACCCCACCACGGGCACAGCCCCCCAGTTCCAGCGGGCACACGGACACCCCGGTTACGAGCAGCTGCCTACTACCCCCCCCTCCTCCCTCACGGGCACCGGGGGCGCAGTCTCCCCCATCACGGCTCCTCCAGTACGCCAGAGCCCCCCAGTGACACCGAGAGCACGGACACCCCGATTACACGCCCCCGTACCGCCCGGATTCCCCCCTCGCACCTGCCGCCGGGGTCTGTGCCCATCCTCGGGGCGGCCGGGCTGCGCCGCTCGCTCCGCAGGCACCGGGCGGGGCTGGGGGGCGGCCCGAGCACCGCCCGCCGCACAGACACACCCCCGGCACCCGGCCGGCCCCTCTTCACACATCCCCTCATCCATCCATCCATCTACTCTGTCATCCATCCATCTATCCATCCATCCATCCATCTATCCGTCTGTCCATCCATCCATCCACCCATCCACTCTATCATCCATCCATCCATCCATCCATCCATCCGTCCATCCATCCGTCCATCCATCCATTCATCTATCCATCCATCCATCCATCCATCCATCCATCCATCCATCCATCCATCCACTCTATCATCCACCCATCCATCTGTCCACCCACCCACCCTACTGTCCATCCATTCCCCTGCCATGCACTCCTCTCCACCCACCCCCTCATCCATCTGTCCATCTGTCCGTCTGTCCGTCTGTCCATCTGTCCATCCGTCCATCCATCCATTGCCCCTCTATGCACCCCTCTCAACCTGCACCCCATCCACCCCTTCATCTGCCCACCCACTCCTTCTGCTGTACATAATCCATCCACTCTTCTCCTCAGCACTTCGCCATCCATCCATCCACCCACCACACACCTGTTTCCACCTGCCCCCACCCACCTCTTCATCCACCTGTCCATCCATTCATCCATCCATCCCTTGTACCACCCCGCTGTTCATCCAACTAGCCATCCCCACAGCCACCTGCCCCTCCATCTATCCATCCATCCATCCATCCATCCATCCATCCTGACCCATCTGTCCCCCACCACATTCTCTTCCACCCTGTACTCTTCCGTTCACCCACTCTCCATTCATCCTTTTCTCCTGTCATTCTGCCACTCATCCATCCATCCCACAATCCTGCTATCCACCCATCTACACCTCTCCATCAATCTCTCCTTCTTTCCCTCCATCCATGCACCTTCCCAACCTTTTACCCACCACTGTATCCTTTCTTCCATTCATCCATCCACCCATCCCTCCAGCCATCCACCTCTCCTTTCCCCCCTACCTCCCTCTATGCTTCCATCCAGTGTATTATGTGAATTTATTTTCCTTCCCTCCCTCTGCAGCCCTTTAGCCCATCTCTGCTGGGAAAGCCCTCAGCACCTCCCTGACAGCACAAAGCCATCGTGGCCTGGGCTGTGTGACACCAGGCTGGGGACATGGTGCTGATTTCTCCTTAGGTGGCACTTGGGAATTGCGTTTTCCTGTGACTTTCAAGGCTGCTGGGGAAGGGCCTCTGCCACCTCAGTTGCGGCCAATCCTTGCCCTCCACCCCTTCCACCAGCCCATCAGGCCCATTGGGCAATGAAGCTGGTGAAGGGTCTGGAGGACAAGTCTTATGAGAAGCAGATGAGGGATCTGGGGCTGTTTAGCCTGGAGAAGAGGAGGCTGAGGGGAGATGTCATCGCTCTCTGCAGCTCCCAGAAAGGAAGTTGTGGTGAGGTGGGTGCTGGGTTCTTCTCCCAGGTAACAAGAGATAGGAAGAGAGGATATGTCCTCAAGTTGTGCCAGGGGAGGTTAAAAATTTCTTCACCAAAAGGGTTCTTGGGTTGTGTCAGAGGCTGCTCAGGGAAGTGATGGAGTCCTCATCACTGGAGTTGTTTAAAAGATAAGTAGATGAGGCGCTCAGTGCTATGGTTCAGAAGTGGACAAGTAGGGTTGGAGTCAATGATCTCAAAGCTCTTTTTCAGCCAAACAATTCTATGATTCTATGATCAGCCGTATGGGGTTTGTGGCTGGATCCAGCTGATATTGCAGGCAGGGGCACAAATCTGGCTTTGGGCTTCCTTGCGGGTTTCAGTTTTTCAGAAGAGAGTGACCACTGCTGCCAATACTCCGAGACTCGAAAGCTTCTCGGAGGCTGAAATAGATGTGGGTTTCACAGTGAAATTCCAGTGAATTTCAAAAAAAGCAAACAGAGTCAGAGCCAAAATCCCCTTTAAGTGTTGACCCATTGCGACAACCACTCGTCATGCAAACTGCCCTGCCTTTTGCTGCAGTGCCGGCGCATTGTCCTGCTCCAGATGAAGCCCCACGGAGGAGGGATGTGGGTTCTACCTTCACCAGCTGAGCAGGCACCAGCAATTCAGAAGAAATCCTCCAGTGGCAAAAATAGCAGGAAGCGGAAAGACTGGTGCCTACATCATGGTACCACCTGCCCCACAGCGCTAAAGTGCAAACAACACAAATATTAAAGCAGAGCTTTGTGCCTCAGCCTCCTCTCAGCTCAGGCTCTTCAAGCAAGCTTTAAAGGCTGAGTTCAGGTTTTGGGATGCCAGCCTGATCTACCCCATCCCTTTTACTCTGTTCCCACCTCTGAGTTTCAGATCCAGCTTTTCAGGTGTATCCTAGAACTAGAGGAGCTGGGATGTGTCAGCGGGGCTAAAGCTGCAGAGGCCAAACTGCTCTGAGTGTCAGAGCTGCAGCGTGTCCCCTCCCATCCTGTGCCTTCCCCACCTGAGGTACCGTGAGCTGCTTGTTTTGCTCCTCAGGGTATGGGCCAGTCTGAGGAAGACAGCCAAGAGTGGTGGCTTAGGGGGCTCATGGTGGCAGAAGGAAGCAGAGGAGCCGTGCCCCAGGCAGGTCCAAGGAGGTGCTGCAGCCTGAGGAGACGAGAATGATGAACAGCAGAGTGGTGGGCACTGAAACAGAGCAGCCACCACAGGGAAAGGGCTCCAGAGGTAAGACACCTCCGAGAGCTGCTGACACAGACCTGCTCCTGGGAGCAGGGCTCTGCACTCCTCCTTATCACTCAGTTTTTCTCATTTGAGCTCAGCAGATCCTGGGGACATTGGTGCCGTGTTCCACGGTGACAGCAGGGCAGTGGGAAGGGATCCTGGGTGGCTCAGAGAGCAGGGGAGGCAGCCCAAGTGGCTTCCACCTAAGCCGGGTTGTATTCAGAGTGGCTATGGTGACACCAACAGCAATGACACCAACAGCAATGCCAAAAGTAAATGAGTTCCAGATGGTGCAGTGCCTTCAGAATGCAGGGCACATCTCAGCCACATGGCTCCAGAGCTTGGTTCCTTCCCCTCAAGCTGCCTCTAGGGAGGAGGAAGCCAAGGCCGTGCTCTGATGACACATATATTTAGAACTTGGAGTTCTCAGTCTCGGAGTAAACATCCCAGTGGCAATTGATGTGAAACACTGAACTGGGGTAAATCCCTCTACCAAGAAAAACACAGAACAGCCAGCTCGGATGGGCAAGCTTCGTGCCAGAGACACATGAGCTGTCAGTGCTGCTCTGCCTTCATGCTCACGCACTCTTGTTTGTCTTTGCACAGCTGATGTGGCAAGATAAAAACGCCCAAATACCAAACCGAGTTCCAGCTAACTTGTCAGAAAAGCCCACTCTGATGCAAATTCAGAGGGCAGAGAACTGGCTGCATCATTGCTTCCAGATGCCCAAGGGACACCACCTCTGTTCCGAAGGATGCTCAACAGCCAATATGGGGCTAGAGAGAAAGTATTAAAATACAATTTTCCCACAAGCGACTCCAAAGCAATTCATGCACACTTGGCTGCGGGAAGAGTATAGTAACTGCCACACAAAACCCCTTTGGTGACAGAAAGTCCTTTCCATAGAGAACATTTCTAAGCAAATAAGGTTTCCAATGTATGCAAAGAGACTGAGGTGCATGAGGGCTGACGGACTGTGAACATTTCCTGTGAAATTAACCATTCCACTTCAGTCAAATCCTTTTTCATTTCCAGGAATGTGAATTCACAAACACAAATCTCCTTTGCCTGGCTTCTATTTTGGTTCCTCATTCTCCAAAACAGCACAAAAAGATGCTTCTTGGATGATTCCTGAAGGTGGGACATACTCCTAACTTCAGAGGTGCTTGAATATTCATCAGGGTCATATTCCCATTCCTCTCTACTCATGTTTCTCACATCTGTGCTTGTACCACACACACACGCTTCCCTGAAACAACACCGTGTCAAGCTTTGTAGAGTGGAGTATCTGAAGATTTCTATGATAAATGCTTGGAGGGCTCACAAACTCCTGCTCTCCAGCTCCATGGACAGAATGAAAGAGTTTGGGTTGTTCAGTGTGAAGAAAAGAAGGCTCTAAGGAGACCTCAGAGCAGCTTCCAGTACTGAAAGGGTCTCCAAGAAAGCTGGGGAGGGGCTCTTGATCAGGGAGTGCAGGGATAGAACAAGGGGGAATGGTTTTCAGCTGAAAGAGGGGAGATTGAGATGAGATTTTAGGAAGAAATGTTTTGCTGTGAGGGGGGGGAGGCCCTGGCCCAGGTTGCCCAGAGCAGTGATGGCTGACCCATCCCTGGAGGGGTTCAAGGCCAGGTTGGATGGAGCTTGAGCAACCTAATCTAGTGGGAGGTGTCCCTGCCCATGGCAGGGGGTGGAACTGGATGGGCTTTGAGGTCCCTTCCAACCCAAATCATTCCATGACTCTATGATCACCATGCCCTTCACAGCAAAACCAGGAAAGGTTTTAACATTGAGGTTACAAATCAAGCAACCGCCCCTTTCTGCAAATGCATCTTTTCAAAGATGGGATTATTTTCCCTCACCTCCTCCAGCGGTGGTTTCTATCCAGCCAGTGAACAGAGGCTCAGGCACAGCAGGGATGGGGATGGTGCCCCAAAGCAGCACTGTGGGTGCAATGATGACCCTGCCTCCCTGCCAGTTGTTTGAGCCAGAGCTGCAAACAATGGGGAGGAAGCTCCTTCTGCAACTTCTCATCTCTCCAGAGATTTGGACAAGCATCATCTCTCTCCTCTCTGGTCTTCTCTCACATCCTGAGAGGCTGCAGGACAAAGGTGACCCAGGGCAACCCCCTCACACTGCTACATTGCCCCAGTCAATACCACAAACATGTCTGTCCCCCAGATAAGGCTCAGGAGCTGGGAAGTGCCAAAAAATTCCACTCAAGCTTTCCCCTTCATCCTCGTCCCTGCAGCAGCTTTCTCCTGGGTTTCTGCAGGCAGGCACTGTGTCTCTGGCTCTGCTGACCCTCTGCAGAAAACCCATCGGAAGGTCCCTTCTCCTCAGGCAGCATCTCTGCAAAAGCAGGCATGTGGAGAAACTCTCCCTTCACAGGCTGTGATCTCCCTCAGCCATGTCCAATTCCCCCACATAGGTCCATGCCTGCCCTGAAACCTCTCTTCTGCCCCAAATCCATCCCAGCTCTCTGTGCTCCCCATGGATATGCTGCTGTCTGGAGAACCTGGGCAAGAGGAACAGAAACCATTAGGGAACCCAGCATCTCCCAGGACGGAGCAGGGAGTGGGATGCAGGACTCTGGTGAACAACAGCCAGGGAATGGCAGGAAGAGGGAGCACAACAGGTTGCCTACAGGATGTCCTCTCAGGCAAAGGGGTTCTGGGTTGTCCTTACTGAGCTCAGATCAAACTACACACTCCCCCAAAATGCCATGAAGTCATCATCTTCAGGCATGGGCCAATGGCTGCAGATCACAGTTGGCACATCTCCTTGTGATGCTTCCACTGTCCCAATTGTCAGTTTCCATCAGATTCGGGATGGCCAAGCCTTTCCTTACTCAGACAATGAGGCCATTGTGTCCTGCTGTGCCTGTGGCTGCAGAGTCTCAGCCACCATGGCTTTAGGAGTGCTCATTCCTTCCTTCTCCCTTTTGTTCACATGATGATGGAGCTTCACAGCCCCGCGGAGTGGCTATGTAGCTTCTCCTCACTGCCTGCAGAACTTCAGAGGGAAGGGGAAGCAGGATCCACCGAAAAGGGAACCTGCTCTTTCTTACTGGTTCCCCTCACGACTTGTGTTTTTCATTTCTCTGCTGCACCTCAAAGGATACTGAAAGATTGCTCAACACCACCTGACTCCAGCCCTTGAGAAATGAAAACAGTCCTGTAAACTTCAGCGGTGGCATATCTGACCCCAGATGGTCCCCCTCTACCTCCCATATAGGCGGTGAAAATATAACCTTAAATGACCTGACTGGTGAAGTGCCACAAGTTTCCTGGCTGGCTGTGAGGTGGAAGGGCTCCAGCACTGTCACACATTCAGCAGGTGAGCACTTGTCTGATCTGCACTTTTCTGGTCTCCTGCCCCATGCAAGGGCTTGGAGTGCCTGAGGAGATCGATGCTAACTCCTGGCTGTCCTCCACTTCCAATCTCAGGTGCCTTCTTCCACAAAGAAAATCTGATCCTGGTCTTGGGATATCGTGGCTCAGCTCCCTTCACTGCCCTGAAGCCCTGAGGGACATGAGCAGGTCACTCAGCCCTGTGTGCCCCAGTTTTCTGTCTGTGAGAGGGTGATGCAGCAGGTCTTATTGTGTCTGATCCACCCTGCAGCCCTCAGGACCAGTTCTATTTTAATTTCTGGCTTCTGGATGCTGAAAGCCACATGGATGCTTGCTGGAAGCCATCTGTGTTTGTCACAGGGATAAGCAAGATGAGTAAAAGTCTGGATAAAACTTTAATGCAGTAAAACCAAACACTTTCTCCACTGTAACATTAACAATTGCAGTGGTAATTGCAGGAGAAGGAGGCACACAGCCCTCCTGTCCCCATGGCCACGTCACGCTGTGGTTTGGGTTTCCAAGCAGGCTATGCATTCCTATGCAAGCAGCCGGCATTCTTTCCAGGACCCAGTTTGTAGCTGGCAGTGGGTGAAGCAGAGTTATGGAAGAGGATGGGGTGCTCTTTTGCTACAGGAGAAACAGGGAAGGATAGGAAAGGGGTGCAGAAATCAGGGCTGAGATGGAAACCAAGGAGACAAGTGGACCACAAGGGGCCGTTCCCTGCACCAAGGCAGAACCGCTATGTAGTCATCCCTGACAGATATGTCTGCCTTGTTCCAGAGCCCACTAAGCACAGGCGATCTGCAGCATCCCTGGCAATGCCAGCACAGCTCTGAACCTATGTTTGGAACTCCCTTCCCAGTGCCTGTGCTAACCTCCCTGATACTAACAAGTCCCATGACTTCTTTTATTGCCAGTGGCTTAGAGGGGACTAATTCATTACATACCACAACGACCTTTCTTTGTGTCAAAGCATCTGCCTTGGCTCACTCCTCCCGTGAGCACACAGCCCCAGAGCTGCTGTGTTTCCCAGCCCTTTACTCTCCTGAGCTGGAGCCTCAGAGCCAGGGGGATGCAGCACCATGGGGTTGCTGCCCCTGGATGGAGCTGAGCAGAGGGGCTGGTTTACACCATCTCTGCTCATGCCTCTCCTTTCAGATCACTGGGTATTTGCCCTCCTGCCCAGCAGCATCCTTGGCAGGCAGAGAAGCTCAGCTGCTGCCTTTTTTTTTTGCTGCAAGAGCTGCATCCTGGCTCTGCCCAATGACTCCTTGCTGGAAGATGCTGCTGCAAGAAGTCATAGAATCATAGAATCCTAAGGTTGGAAAAGATCCACCAGATCATCGAGTCCAACCATTCCTATCAAACACCAAACCATGCCCCTCAGCACCTCGTCCACCCGTCCTTTAAACACCTCTAGGGAATGTGACTCAACCACCTCTCTGGGCAGCCTCTGCCAGTGCCCAATGACCCTTTCTGTGAAAGTCGCCTCACATGCAGCGAGCTGGCCTTATCCCAACCTTGCCTTGAACAAAAACCTCTCTCCTGGAGCTGGAATATTCTATGCCTCACATTTCAGAGCTTCTTCCGCCCCAGTTTCCGCAGAGCTTTGCAGCAGGGGGATTCCTGCCCTGAATCACCCCCTCGGGGCTTCGAGGAACCCAGGCGAGGCAGCACCGGGAAGGGGCAGAGCCCTGGGAAGAAGCCGGGGCTGAGAGCGGCTTTCGCATGGGCTGAGGTTTCCACCCTGTGTCCTGCTAAGAGAACTGCAGTGACGGGTGGGTGCTGAGCACCGCACGGTGGGAGCATCTCGGCCGCCCCTGGCTGCACGCCTGGGAATCACCTCCCCAGGGAGGGCTCCTGCACCCTTAGCAAGTTTGCGGATGACACTAAGCTGGGTGGAAGTGTGGATCTGCTGGAGGGTAGGGAGGCTCCAAAGGGATCTGAACAGGCTGGATTGCTGGGCTGAGACCAATGGCAGGAGGTTTAACACGGCCAAATACCAGGTCCTGCACTTTGGGCACAACAACTCTGTGCAGCTACAGACTAGAAGTCTGTCTAGAAAGCTGACTGGAGGAGAAGGTCCTGGGGGTGTTGGTTGAACATGAGCCAGCAGTGGCCCAGGTGGCCAAGAAGGCCAGTGGCATCTTGGCTTGGATCAGAAACGGCGTGACCAGCAGGTCTAGAGAGGTTATTCTCCCTCTGGACCAGGCACTGGTGAGACTGCTCCTTGAATCCTGTGTTCAGTTCTGGGCTCCTCACTACAAGAAGGATGTTGAGGCTCTGGAGCGAGTCCAGAGAAGAGCAGCGAAGCTGGTGAAGGGGCTGGAGAACAAGAGGAACGGCTGAGAGAGCTGGGGTTGTTCAGCCTGGAGGAGAGGAGGCTGAGGGGAGACCTTATTACTCTCTACAACTTCCTGAAGGGAGGTTGTGGAGAGGAGGGAGCTGGGCTCTTCTCCCAAGTGTCAGGGGACAGGACAAGAGGAAATGGCCTCAAGCTCTGCCAGGGGAGGTTCAGGCTGGACATTAGGAAAAAACTTTTCACAGAAAGGGTCATTGGGCACTGGCAGAGGCTGCCCAGGGAGGTGGTTGTGTCACCTTCCCTGGAGATGTTTAAAAGATGGGTCGATGAGGTGCTGAGGGGTATGATTTAGTGATTGATGGGAATGCTGGACTTGATGATCCAGTGGGTCCTTTCCAACCTAGTGATTCTATGATTCTCTGCCTCTGGCAGCCTTCCTGGGCTCAGCTTGGAGAAGAGAAAAACGTGAGGCCAGGGAGAGTCAGTGGGTACCATGAAGGCTGTGACAATGGAGGCCCTCAGCCCAGCACCCTCTGTTCCAACCACCTCTGAGCCTGCAGAGCCACCACCACATATCACAGCATCACAGCTCCTGGTGAACTCCTCAGCAGAGATCAATACCTTCAGATGCTTAAGCCTGGATTTGGGAGCTGGGCACTGCAAGTTGAAGATGTGGTCATAAACAGCTGGTCTCGCTCCATGTCATGATGGGGCAGAATAAACCTTCTGGGAAACCTGCAGAGCTGGTTGCACATTGACCTGGGGGAAGCCATTTCTGGGCAGTCAACACATCCAGATGTGGAGGTGGCAACATTCAAAGGATTTTGTGAACCTGGAGCATATGTAGTCTCTCCTTCTTCCCCAGCTTATAGGCTTGTCACCCAGGGCACCCACGAGATCTTCAAGGCAATGCCCTACCAGCCATATCCATGTCCCTGTCCTCCCTGCTGTCCAAAAGAAGAGGCACATATTGGATGCAAGCTTTATGATGGGCAAGCAAAGCATCAAGTGTAAATCTGAAAATCAGATCAGTGAGTAAAAACCGCCGGGGCCTGTGTTGCTCCGGAGATGGGCTCTGCCTCCCCAAATTCAGGTGCCAAAATATTTTCGCCCCTCTATTCTTCTCTGGTGAGACCTCAGCTGTAGCCCTGCATTCAGTTCCAGTGTCCTCAGCACAGAAATGACATGGAACTGTTGGAGGAGGCCACAGAGATGATCCAAGGGCTGGAGAACCTTCTGTATGAGGACAGGCTGACAGAGTTGGGGTTGTTCAGCCTGAAGAAGAGAAGGCTCAGGGGAGACCTCAGAGCAGCTTCCAGGACTGAAAGGGGCTCCAAGAAAGCTGGGAAGGGGCTGTTGATCAGGGAGGGCAAGGGTAGAATGAGGGGGGACGATTTTGAGCTGAAAGAAGGGAGACTGAGATGAGAACTTAGGAAGAAATGTTTTGCTGTGAGGTGGGGGGAGGCCCTGGCCCAGGTTGCGCAGAGCAGTGGTGGCTGCCCCATCCCTGGTGGGGTTCAAGGCCAGGTTGGATGGGGCTTGGAGCCCCTGATCCAGTGGGAGGTGACCGTGGCCAGGGTAGGGAATGGGACTGGAATGGCTTTAAGGTCCCTTCCAACCCAAACCATTCGGTGATTCAATAAGTTCCAGCCCCAAGGAGCAGGGGCAGACAAGTTCTGCAACTGGGAAGCTCGGGGCTGTTGGGGTTCCCCACCGTTTTTACTCCCAAATCAGCCTGCGGAGCGGATCCAGGACAGCAAGGACGGAGCTTTCCTCGTGCCCTGGGAGCGGGGGGAGCCCTGGGCAAGACCCGGCCCCATCCCGGGACGGGCTGGGCGCAGGGACCCCGGTAGGTGGCAGCAAGGCCTCAGGGTGGGCTTCGATGTGAGATCTCGGGCATGTAGTGATAGGACAAGGGGGAACGGGTCTAAATTGTAGGGGGGGAGATTTAGATTAGACATTAGGAAGAAATTCTTCACTATGAGGGTGGGGAGGCCCTGGCCCAGGTTGGCCAGAGCAGCGGTGGCTGCCCCATCCCTGGAGGGGTTCCAGGCCAGGTTGGATGGAGCTTGGAGCCCCTGATCCAGTGGGAGGTGTCCCCATGGCAGGGATTGGAACTGGATGGGCTTTGAGGTCCCTCCAACCCAAGCTATTCCATGATTCTATGATTTTATAATTAAGTCCTGATGCCTGCACCAGCCAGAGATGCTTTCAGCAAAGGTCTGGAAAGGACCTGACCTCGTGGTAACTGGGAATATAGATGGGTTGCAGGAGGCAGGGAAATGCTCATGCCTGTCTCCTGAGCAGCCCTTGGCATGTAAAATCTCCTGGGGAAACCTCTCATGGGCAGTGAGACCTTCCCATGCTGGGAATTCAGTTCCACTCCAGCAAATGAGCCACTGCTGAAATGTCACTGAGTTCAACACACCTTCTACCATGTATTTAGTGATAAGGATTTTAAGGATAAGTGCATTTTAAGGATTTTTCTGGAGGGAGGCAAGTGAAAGGGTGCTGTGAGCTTTGGGGAAAGCAAACTGTGAGAGTAACAGCATCTCATAATCCTTTCATAGATCCCCAGTAGCTGCCTACCTTCAGATCCCAGACTGGGATCACTCCTGGGGAGGGAAGCAATGAGGAAAAGGGGGAGGGGATGGGACTGAGAGCTGCATCTTCTGGTGATTTGCGAGTCCTAAGGTGGGAAAAGATGGAGATGCCAAATAGGAAGCTGACAGAAGAGGATGCCTGGGAGTGGCCATGCCCAGTCCAGGTTCAGCAAATCAGTCACCAAAATGGGGAGCTGCCTGCAAGCTGCTGGGGACCGCAGCAAGGCTCTTCTAAGCAAACCTCTCAAGCCGGAGCAACCAGCCACAACCATAGTATTTTCCCAAGCCCGGGCAGAAACATCATTTAACTGCAGCCTCCTGGGCTGCAAAACTGCACCCTGTTCACCATGGGAACACAGAGCTTTTTATGAAGACACCAGAAAGTTGTCTCTGACAGTGACCCAGGAGCAGCTCCTTGGCAATCCTCCTTTGAGGGCAACCAGGCAGGACGGAAAATCCTCCAAGGTCCCATTCATAGAATCATTAGGGTTGGGAAAGACCTCTACGCTCAGGCAGTCCTACTGCCAGCCCAAGCATACTGTGCCTACTAAACCATGTTCTGAAGTGCCATGGCCACACATTTTTTGAACCCCACCAGGGTTGGGGACTCCATCACCCTTTTCCAATGATTCTCCATTAATTGGTGTTTCTAGGCTCAGGTTTGCAAACCCATGTGTTTAAGTGCGATTATTATAAAACCAAACACACTGGTCAATTGTGGACTTCAAGGGTGGATATGTTACAGATGTTTCCTTGCTCTCCAGGTTGCAGGCAGTGCAGAATTGTAGAACTTCATCTGTACATTTTGGGGTGGCACAAGAACACCTTACACCATTGGTCAGCTCTCACAGCAGTATCATACTTCTGCATCTGTCACTGCGTGTTTATTGGTGCTAGCAAGTGACCAGGTGACCTGCACCAAGGAAAGAAGGAGGGAGCTGTGATACAGGCAGTGATATCCTGGTGTGTATTCGATGGATGTGAGTTGGTTACAGCTGGAATTTGTCACTCGATGAGCAGCATCTATGTGCATTGATTGGGGTGATGGGGACAGGCAGGACCCTGGAGATGCAGAAGTTTCCTGTCAGAATCAAAACCAGATTGTGTGCTGAGAGAATGACTTTGCTTTTCTTAAGCACATGATGAACAGTGAAGAACAATAGGGGATTATTGAAGCCATAGAGGGTAGGGATAAGGCATAGCATGCCAGGACACAAAAAGCAGCTTTTACCTCCTCCCACCCCTTGTTGCTAAGGCATTTGGGAGAGTGGATGAGACTGCAACCACCTGGCATAAGTTTGTAGGAGTATTTTCTGCCACGGACAGCAAAGAGCTTTATAAAAGGTGCAAACATCTTTCCCTTGCTGAATATCTGGGGAAACAGAAGCTGACCCAGCATCACCCACTTGCCTTCTCTCGCCATTGCCTCAACCCTCCTCCTTCACACTCTCAGCCTCTCTGCTGCCTGACAGTCCTGGTGCTCGGGCACTCTGCGTCCTGCATGGTGCAGATCAGCTTTGCAGGCTGGCAATGGTGCCACTGAGTAGCAGTCGACAGGGAGGAATTCAGCTCTGTAGACAAGCTCTCCCCAGCTGCTTTGCTCTTGCAAGGCAGCCAGATGGGACAGGGTGGTGCCCACTGCCGGACTCTGGCACCCACTTATGGGATCAGGATGGTGTGGAACCACCAAAGCACGAGGATGATGTGCAGAGAATGCTGTGCCAGGGCAGATGTGGTGCTTGTTGGCTGCGCTCATGCATTGCCAAAGTTCATATGGGTGTAATACCAATTCATAACACTGACAATGGCTGGAAGTGTGGAGACAACCCCTAGAAAAGGCTCTGGAGCTCTGCCCCTGCCCTGGGGTGGGCAGCCCTGTATAGCTGGGGTCTCTGTGTATCCCAGTCCTGAACTGAGTGGGGTTAGGAGTGCGTCCTCAGGAGGGAGACACAGGCAGGTTCCTCCAATGGAGCCATTGGCTCCTTCCCCAACACACCATGGCCAAAGCTGCCTTGCTGCCTGGCTTGAGCCGTATTCCAAACACCTTATCACAAGACATCCTATTAAAAGGTTATAGCCACTCGAAGGCCGTTTCATCCCAGCTTAATACATACTTAATTATAATTAGGTTAGGACAGCTGCCAAGTAGAGACTGAATGATGCAAAGCACCCTGGGTGAAGCTCTTGAAAAACACATTTCCTGTGGTCCTGCCAGTGTGACAGGGCTTTGCATGGGCAGCCTCCCTTTGCAAAGGTGTGTTAGGAGTGCCAGGATGCCTCATCTTGTGTCAAGGGGACACAAGGAAGCTATAAACCCCAAACCTGGCTTACCATTTGCACACCCTCTTTGCCCAGACCCATGGATAAACCCAGCCTCTCTGGCTCAGTCCTTGCAGATGCCCCACTTCCTCCCTAAGGGACCAGGATGCTTTCTGAAATATATTGGTTTTTAATCTTTAAACAAAGAAAGCAACAAAACACCCACTTCATTTGCAGTGCTGAAATAGAGCCTGTCCCAGGACAGCTTCGGTTGCAAACAGAACTGAGATCCATGAGGCCACTCATCACTGCAAAGCAAATGCTGGAGAAGAGTTAATTATTTGGCAAAGGGACTTATTAGGAGTTGGGAATTCAGAAGCTCTGAGCACCCATGTTTTAATAATCCTGCTGCCTGGGAAGCTGAAATATGCCCAGACTTCTCTGCCCTTGCCCCAGCCTCAGCCACGCGCCCTCCCTCTCCTCCTGAAGCTCTGCCCATATTCGATCTTTACCTTAACACTGGCCTAAGAAGATCAAATTCCTTTCTGTTAGGAATCAGTGGAGAGGAAAATTCCCAGCAAGATGATCAGCATTTCAGCTCCCTGGCCTTTCACAAGTCCCAATAAAATTATAGTCTCAGGTTCTCTTAAATGGTAGAAAATGACTCCATGGGCCACCTTCTTATGCCAGGGCCAAAGAAACTCCCATACTGGACTGATGTGAGGAGTCTTCACTGTGGCCAGCAATAATTTCAGTAACATAGTTGAGGAGCTGTTTCTGCCCCAGTTAGATGTTTCATTTTAAAATGGTGTTGCTCACTGTGTGCTGCTTACTGCAATGTCCCTGTCTGCAGCAAGGCTGTGGTTTCAATGTCCTGGCTGCCTTCTCTTTGCACTGGGCGGTGTTTAAAACCTGCCATAACATGGACCAGTTTTCCTCTCCATCTGGGTTCTCCTGGCACCAGAATGCTGAGTTGCTGCTCAAAGAGCTGGAACACTTCCAGTACAAGGACAGGCTGAGTTGGGGTTGTTCATCTGTAGACGAGAAGGCTCAGGGGAGACCTTACAGCAGCTTCCAGTATGGAAAGGGGCTCCAGGAAAGTTGGGGAGGGGCTCTTGATCAAGGAGTGCAAGGGAAAGGATGAGGTGGAATGGTTTTCAGCTGAAAAAGGGGAGACTGAGATGAGATCTTAGGAAGAGATGTTCTCCTGTGATGGTAAGGAGTTCCTGGCCCAGATTGCCAAGAAAAGTGGTGACTGCCTCATCCCTGGAGGTGTTCAAGGCCAGGTTGGATGAAGTTTGAAGCAGCCTGATCCAATGGGAGATGTCCTTGCCCGTGGCAGGAACTGGATGGGCTTTAAGGTTCCTTCCAACCCAAACCAAATGATTCTGATTCTATGATTTTGCTACTGCCGGTCAAAGCACTGAGTAAAAGGATCCATTTCAAACCAAATGATTCTGATTCTATGATTTTGCTACTGCCAGTCAAAGCACTGAGTAAAAGGATACATTTTCTTTGAGGTATACTGGTCTAAACTTAAGACTAAGAGACTTTGCTGTTACTCCCCTAAACAGGGCCCAGGGGCAGATTCTTCTGGATCAACACTGTTTTCTTCCTGAAACAGCAACATGCGGCTCACAGCACCAAGGACTCTTCTGAGCTGCTGTGTCAGGCAGGGCAGCCTTGTTCAGCCCTTGGCTCAGCTTTGCTCCTTCTCTACAGGCAGCAAAGAACCTTTACTTTGCTGCCTGCAGAGCCACGACACTTACAAAAACCAGTAGGAACAATAAAAAGGATGACTGATGGCTGTGGAGGTCAGATTGCACCCAAGGAGCCCACCCTCAATGTCTTCCCTTCTGCTCCTTTTGCTACCAATTCCCTGTAAACGAGAGTGGGGAAAGGCAGGAGTAGGATCCTTGCCAGGCTCTTCTGCAGTGCAGGAAGCGATCACCATGGAGCAGCTGGTGTTGGGGTGGTGGCACCTCTGCCCAAGGGACAGCCAGGGTCAGCAGCTGCTGTGAAGACACTTGAGTCCACCAAGGCTGGGTTGTTTCCAAACAGCACTGATGGAAAGTCAGCAAGCCCCAGAAGGAGCACAGGGGCAGCTGTAGTGGAGACACTAAACCCTTGTGCAAACTACAGTGTGTAGAAGTAGAAGCATTGAATCATAGAATCAAGGAAATGTTTGGGTCAGAAGGGACATCAAAGCCCATCCAGGGGCAGGGACACCTCTCACTGGATCAGGGGGCTCCAAGCCCCATCCAATCTGGCCTTGAACACCTCCAGGGATGGGGTAGCCACCACTGCTCTGGGCAACCTGGGCCAGGGCCTCCACACCCTCACAGCCAAAAGATTTCTTCCCAAGATCTCATCTCAGTCTCCCCTTTTTCAGCTGAAAACCATTCCACCTCATCCTTTCCCCTGCACTCCCTGATCAAGAGCCCCTCCCCAGCTTTTCTGGTGCCCCTTTCAGTACTGGAAGTTGTTCTAAGGTCTCCCCTGAGCCTTCTCTTCTCCAGGCTGAATAACTGCAACTCTCTCAGTCTGTTCTCAGATGGGAGGTGCTCCAGCCCTCTAAGGGGTACTTCAGGGCAAGGATACTTATTCCAAGTTTCAAACAGCCCTCGGGTAGGAGATAGGATGGGTGATTTCTTAGCTGGGTGCAGATGCTGGAGTCCTCGGCTGGTTTGTCTACAAAGAGCAGGGATAGCAGGCTCTGAGCTGGCCGGTGGGGATCTGTGAATTACTCTGACATCTCACTGTAGGTCATGCCCACAAAAACGTGATGTAAAGAGCATACTCCTAAAAGCAGTAGAAAACTCTTTGTAAAAGGTGGATCTGCTCCCAGGTCCCTGAGATCCAGGCGAATACTTTGATCATCTCAAAGTAAGATCTGCAGATGGCTTCCTTTGCACCACTACAACTCTACAGGATAAATACTGCTCATTTTTGTCCTACAGTTTACTGCACCATACTTTCCCAAAGCCCCACAGACTTAGCAGAAGCCTCTATGAACATTGGGGACATGGGGACAAGTTGGGTGTCCCCATCCCTTCCTCCCCACGCATCTCCCCCATAAAATTTGTAGAAGAATTTGCCTCCCTCAGCCCAAAACCTGTTTTCATCGCCCCACATCTCAGCCTGGCAGCAAAGTCGTCTAAATCCATGAAATCAGAGCTGCATCCAGGACCGTGTAGGGTTTATCAGCACCATCAGGGCAAGGAGCTTCTTCCGTTGTGCTGGGATATTCCCAGCAGATCGAACTCCCAATTCACCCCTGACATTTTTTTCTCATTGAGCTCAGAACATTGCTGTGAGGTCACTGTGCTCCTCTTGTCCCGCTCCTAGTAATGCATTGCTCAGGAAAGCAACTTTGTGTTGGAAATAGCTTCAAAATATAGGGTGGTTCTCTCTGGGATGCATGGGCAATGGAATTCTGGAGGGTCCATGCATGTTTCTGGGCTATGCCATGCAACATCCACTCTTTCTTGATAATGCCTCAGTGGTTTTGTCAAGTGTGCAGAACATGGCAGCATTTTCCAGGCTAAGCTGCACTATTGTTTGTTCTGCTACATCTGCCCCCATGCAAATAAAACCATTGTTTCTGCAGAGTAGCACACAAGTAAATCACGGGGCTTAACAACTTTAACATGAAGCAGTGCCACTATTTTATTGGGTATATTTGATACCCGTTCTCCTATAGCTCCTTGCAGTGGTGGAATCTGCCTGCACATCCCTAGGAATGCCTGAGCCTTTTGGGTACCCATTTGGTATGGCCAGGAGTTCTCTGGGCTGCTAGGTGTCAGGCTGGGTTGCTGAAAACAAACCAAATGTTACACACAGAGCTTTCCAGCCTGCCTGCCCTAAAGAAAACATTTTGCAAGAGAAAAATATAGTATTCCAGAGGCTTATCTCACTTGGTGGCAATTCTGGGTGTATAATTGAAAACCAAGTTGATCATTAGAGGTTCACAGCAATGCTGAATAGCCCAGTGTTCAGTGGTCTCTGCCAGCCATGGCCAATTTACATTAAAGGCTTGATTCCTTCTACAACCCACTTCTCAGCCCCTGGGAAATCTCCTCGGTGCTTATTCTTCATTTGCAAGAACTGCCTAGTGTAAGGGAAAGTCTTGCCTAGCTCTGCTCTTGCTGCTGCCAGCAGTTGTGCCCAGGGTTTCAGCAGCCTGACCCGGGATGTCCCTGGGCACCTGCATTTGCTGCAGAAGCTTTAACACCAGCCATGTTCCCACCTCGCCCCACACCAAAAACTGACAGGTGGGCTCTTCCCAGTGTTCCATAAACCATTTATTTGCATAAAATCTGAGCAAATTTTGCATAAATGAGAGGAGACAGAGGTGTGTTTACCCGGGAACTGAAGGTTAGGAGCTAAGGCTCTAACAAGCAGTCAGGGACACATGCACTAATTACACTCGTGCGGGAGCAAAGGGTAGATATTAGAGAAACAGTAACAGCAGTAACTGCCCATTGAGAGCCAAAGAGTTCTAAGGGGGGGGGGGGGGGGGGGTGTGGTGTTAAACGTCATGTGCAAATGTGATCTGTGCTGGCAAAGAGACATCAGTCTAAGAAGACCCAGCAGTCCCATCTTGAGGGGGGGCGGCCAGTATTTTTCCCCTTGCTCAGGGGTGTTTATGTAGCTAGGCAATGTGAACCATGCCAGATTCCCTGTGCACCGGGAGTTATCGAACAGCATCCTCGCACACACAGGCTCCCTCGCCCTCCTCCTTCCCCCTCTCATGGCAACTTCCACTGGCCACCGTTTGATGATTCTTCATCCCCGAGCCGGCCCTTCGGAGCTCAGGGAATCACAAAATGCCCGGGGGCTCTCTGAGGCGGCCCAGCCGGTGGCAAAGGGTCTCAAAGGGTCCCCCGGAGCATCCGAGCGAATGAGCCGTGGCTGTGACCGCGGCTCGGCGCTGTCCGGAGCCCCGCGGTGCCCGGTGCTTCTCGCCCCTCCGGAGGGCAGAGATGTGGGGCCGGGATGGACCCGGCGAGGGGGGAGCCGGAGAGGGACTCCGCGGGGTCTCCTCGCCTGCTTCGTTCCCCTCTCCACCTGTGGGGTGGGACGGGGTGGGGGGACGCACCCCAGGTCGCCCCCGGTGCCCGGGTTTAAAAGCCCTCGGAGATGTTTTCACACCTCAAACCGCCGCCCTCCCCTTCAGCCCCCGTCGCCTTGATTTAGCCCTTGGTAATTAATTTGGCATTTCAGAATAGCTACTGGGCTGGATAATGGCCTCATTCATCTCCCCAGCCTAATCTGAACAGAATCTGTAAGAAAAGCTTTCAGAAAGACAGAAACTGCCATTCGGCAACTGCTCAAAAGAACTGTCACTCCAGGGGAATAAATCGCTCCTGATTATTTCAGCCCGGGTCTTCTCTGCTTTTTCAGCCGCTCCCGGTCCCCGCCGGGGGGACGGGCCCCAGAGATGTGAGCAGGGGAAGATCTAGTTGGGTTTTCCCCCTCCCTTCTTCAGGACCCGAGGCCGCCGCGCGGTGGCCGGGGAGGCGGCGCGGGGCCGCGCTTTGTTTCCCGGGAGGTGGACGAGCCCCGGGACCCCAAGAGATTTGACTTTTAAAACAGGCTCTGACTGCCGGGGCCGCCTTTCCCGGCTGCCCCCGGTGGGGCTGATAGAAAGCTCTTCTGCTCCTGCTTCACCGGGGCTTCTCCCCGGCCGAAAGCGGAGGGAAAGGGCCGCTTTGCTTTGTCCTGGACCGGCACGGCTCCCGCAGTATGTTTGGGGACGCTCCGGTGCCGAGGCTGGGACCGGCGATGCTGGAGCCCGGTGCAGGCACCGGAGACACCGGAGATGCTCTGGCCCCGGTGCAGGCACCGGAGATGCTCTGGCCTCGGTGCTTTGGCCCCGGTACAGGTACCGAAGACGCTGGAGATGATCTGGCCCCGGTGCAGGTACCGGAGACACCGGAGGTGCTCTGGTCCCGGTGCAGGAAGCGAAGATGCTATTTAGGATCAGAGATGGTATTTACTCCAGTCCCCATGGTGGTACCGATGCTGTTCTGCTCCCGGTGCAGGCATTGGAGATGCTCCGGTCCCGATGCTGGTACCGGCGATACCGGAGATGCTCCGGTCCCGGCGGAGCGAGGGCACAGCTGGATCCACAAGGATCTGTCCTCCTGCCCGCAACCAGGGCAGGGACGGGGCCAGCCGGTGCTTAGTGATAGAAAACGAAATCCGGGGCGGGGGGAGGGGGAAGCAGCCGAGGTGGGGGGCACGGCCTGGTGCCCCGAGCATCCCCCATTCCATCCTCCCGGGAAGGCCCCGGGCCCCCCTTCCCCGGAGGGAGCGGCCGGGCTTGGGACGCTGCCTTGGGGAGCTGCTTACATGCATTTAATAGCTCGGGGGCGAGGTAATTAGAGGAAAGCCTCAGTAAATCACGTTAATGACCGCAAGAGCCATTACAAACCCCGGGGGTTGGGAAACATCGAATAAACCCCGAGAGAAGGACGGGAGGGAGGCGAAAGCTGCAGCCTGCGCTCCGGCACCGGGCAGCGCCCGAGGGCTGCTAAATTAACACCCTTCTAATGAGATTAAGCAGCGGCACCTCGAGTGTGCTGGGAGTTTAGCGTCGATCATGTTTTCTTAGACGTCCCCGCCTCACGTTTTTTGTTGCAAGACCGTAAAAACCCGTGTGGGCTGGAGGTGCCCTTTAAAAACCCTCCCTGATTTTAAAGAAACGCCGAAATTTCGGGGTTCTAATATTTACACTTGTCTTTTTTTCCCACGCGAGTGTGATTTGGGCTCCTGATTGCTTTGTCGATTCTTGACCCTTAATCTAGGTTGTTCCTCAGATCCTAGGAAAGCAGGATTGAGAGGCTCGGGGGTGGGAGTGGGGAAGGGGGAGTGTGGGGTGGGATGGAGGAGGTCGGGGGGCAGCCGGAACCAAACCCGCATCTTCCCCCGGGACAAACGCAGCGGCACCTGCTTCTCTTCGAGCCGGACCTTTTGTGTCCGCCCCCCCTGGCACAGGAGTCCCGCATACGGCTGCCCTGGACCCCCCCGCACGGCTGGGGACCCCTGTGGGCAAAGACTGATCCCCGACACTCGTGGCCTGAGGTGAAGCAGCAGGTGGGCTCAGACGGGACAATCAGGGGTGCAAGAACCGTCATCGCAGGAACCCGGGGGGTTCGGTCCTCACCATATGCAGCTGCCACTGTGGGCCTGACCGCATCCCCGGTGGCCGGACAGCTCGCTGTGGGGCAAAGGTGCCTGCGGTGGGGTGTTCTCTACGGCCTGGAGGGACAATTAAGTCCGAATTCCCTCCTCCTCCCTCCTAAGAGCTCGTTCAAATCGGGACGGTCCCACCGGGACCCACCCCATCCTACAAATCGGGCTGCGATTCAAGAACGGGGAAGAAAACTCTCTCCGGGGCTGGGATAACCGAGATTCTGCGTTTGTGAACGAGAGAGAGAAAGAGCCGGGGGGGCGCGGCTGCATCCCTGGGCCGCTCGGGTGGGACCGCTGGGCGCACCCAGACGGGGGCCAACTGCATCTCTCTCCTCATCCTCCCCCTCGTCCTCCGGTGAAGGAGCGGCAAGGGCATCGGGAGCAGGACGGAGGGGCTGTTCCCCCGGGAAAAGTTAACAAATCCCGGCTGCGGCGGGGCTGGGGGGGCTCTGGGGGGAGCGATGGGGGGCAGGGAGGCAGCGGAGCCCCCGCTGCCCTGCAGGGAAGGCGGTTGCATTGCCAAAGCCGCCCCGCTGGGCTAGCAGGCCCAGGAGCAGATTAATCAGGCGCTAATTCAATTTACAACAACCACTTTTATTCAGCTCGGTAGCAAGGAATTCAAAGCGGGGAGAGGGATGGGTGGAGGGGAGGGGGCGGGGGCCGGGCTGGGGCTCGTTGCTGCCCGAGCAGCCCCCGGCCCCTCGGGCTGCCCCGACGGGGCGAGCCGGGAGGGCCTGCGGTGCTGTGCCAGGGCTCTGCCGCTTGAGAGAGAGGGCAGCTCTGCTGGAAAAATAAAAGTGCCCTTTTAATCAAGGAGGGAGGGGAGGAGGGCGGCTGGGAGCCTCGGGAAGGAAAGCCGAGAAGGAAAACCCTCCGCACCCTCCCGGCATCTCGGTACCGGCCCTCGGGGCGCTCGTCCTGCCGAGGGCACCGCGGGGGGAGCCGGAGCGGAGCCGGGGGGCGACACTGTAGGAGGAAGAGCCCAGCCATCGGGGGGCGGCTTGCCCGGCACCGAATGTCCTGTGGGGCTGAGCACAGCGCGGAGAGGGACAAGTGCCGCCCTTTAACCCCTTCCGTGCTTTAATGAAAGAGCTGACAAGCTGCAAAGCAAGGGCGAGCCACCCATTCACCAGGATAAGCCCCCTCAAACAGCCTGCTGGGGGTCGCTGGGCCCCTCGGTTCCCGTGTCATACCCGAGAATTCGAGGTTTCCCGCAGTTAAACTTCCCGGCGTCGAGTTTTCTTTCCCAGGGGCTGGTGTCCGAGCTGGTCTGGCCTGATCCCCTCCCGCCCCAGTGAGGGGGTCACACCCCCCTGCCCTGCTGGGCAAGGGATCCCGGCAGCTACCAGCTGGGAGAGGGCCCGATCCTGACCCTCTCGACATCCCCGAAGGGAGGCCGGGGCTCCTCCCGGCACCTCCTCCCCCCATGTCACAGCACAGAGGGGATAGGATTGGGCGGGGGGTGGTGAGAAGGGAAGGAGAGCCCAGTCCCGGCTCCTCGGGGCGGCCCGGGAGCCCCGCGGCGGCGGCTCTGACGCCCATCACCGCGGTGTCAGGGCGGGCTCCGTCCCTTTCACATCTCCCCCCACACACTCCCCCTTCCCTGAGGCTTGTGCGCGTCTCTGGCTGAGCCGCCAGTGGATGTCGTTGTTCTGTTCCTTGAAGCGCGATGTCACTCCTTTAGCGTGACCTCAAAGGCGGTGGCGGGGGCTGGGACCGCCAGTCATTCTCCGTGCGAGAGCCGGGGCGGGAGGCAGGCGGGACCCAGCCAGCCCCGCCGCCAGCCCTCACTTTTTTTTTCTTTTTTTTTTTCTTTTTCTTTTTTTTTTTTTTTTTGTGGTGCCGTCTCCCCTTTCTCCGCGGGGCTGGCCGCGGGGCAGGCGATGCTGGGCGCTCCCTGAGCCGCCGCACCGAGTGGCCCCGCGGAGCCCTCCTCTCGCAGGATGCTCGCCCTGCTGCTGGCCGCGGCGTGGCTAGCGCAGCCCCTGCGCGGGGGCTACCACGGCGGCGGCATGTTCGCCGTGCAGACGGCTCAGCCCGACCCCTGCTACGACGAGCACGGGCTGCCCCGCCGCTGCATCCCGGATTTCGTCAACTCGGCTTTCGGGAAGGAGGTGAAGGCGTCGAGCACCTGCGGGAAGCCGCCGTCGCGCTTCTGCGTGGTGGCGGAGAAGGGCGAGGAGCAGGTCCGCTCCTGCCACCTCTGCAACGCCTCGGACCCCAAGCGAGCCCACCCGCCCTCCTTCCTCACCGACCTCAACAACCCGCACAACCTGACGTGCTGGCAGTCCGAGGGCTTCGTGCAGCACCCGCACAACGTCACCCTCACCCTCTCCCTCGGCAAGAAGTTCGAGGTGACCTACGTCAGCCTGCAGTTCTGCTCGCCGCGCCCGGAGTCCATGGCCATCCACAAGTCCATGGATTACGGCAAGACCTGGGTGCCCTTCCAGTTCTACTCCTCGCAGTGCCGCAAGATGTACAACAAGCCCAGCCGCGCCGCCATCACCAAGCAGAACGAGCAGGAGGCCGTTTGCACCGACTCGCACACCGACGTGCGGCCCCTCTCGGGCGGCCTCATCGCCTTCAGCACCCTGGACGGACGCCCCTCGGCCCACGACTTCGACAACTCGCCCGTGCTGCAGGACTGGGTGACGGCCACCGACATCAGGGTCACCTTCAGCCGCCTCCACACCTTCGGCGACGAGAGCGAGGACGACTCCGAGCTGGCCCGCGACTCCTACTTCTACGCCGTCTCCGACCTGCAGGTCGGCGGGCGCTGCAAGTGCAACGGGCACGCGTCCCGCTGCGTCCGCGACCGCGACGACGGCCTCGTGTGCGACTGCAAGCACAACACGGCTGGCCCCGAGTGCGACCGCTGCAAACCCTTCCACTACGACCGGCCCTGGCAGAGAGCGACCGCCCGCGAGGCCAACGAGTGCGTGGGTGAGTGACACCGGGGGCACCGGAGCCCGAGGGAAGGGAGCGGGGGCAGCCAGCACTCGGAGGCAAAGGGGTGGGGAAATCCAGGAGCCGGAGGGAAAGGAATGGAGACTGCCAGAATATGTAGGGAAAGGAATGGGGATACACAGGACCTGACAAGGTACTTTGGAACGGGGAGGGAAAGGCGTGGGGACATCCAGGAGCCGGCAAAGGACTTTAGGAACCGAGAAGGAGAGGAATGGGGTCATCCAGGACTCGGAGGGAAAGGAGCGGGGACAGCCAGTACCCGGCAAGGGACTTTGGAACCGGGAGGGAAAGGCGTGGGGACATCCAGGAGCTGGCAAGGGACTTTAGGAACAGAGAAGGAAAGGAACGAGGTCATCCAGGATCCGGAGGGAAAGGAATGGGGATATTCAGGATTCTGCAAGGGACTTTGGAACCGGGAGGGAAAAGCATGGAGACATCCAGGACTCGGAGGCAAAGGCTTGGGGACATCCAGGAGCCGGCGGGAAAGGAGCGGGGACATCCAGGAGCCGGCAAGGGACTTTAGGAGAAGGAGAAGGAGAGGAATGGGATCATCCAGGATCCGGAGGGAAAGGAACGGGGACATCCAGAATCTGTAGGAAAAGGATTGGGGATATCCAGGACCTGACAAAGGACTTCAGGGAGAGGAAGGGAAAAGCTTGGGGACATTCAGGAGCCGGAGG
The DNA here is from genome assembly GCA_033459285.1 of Clamator glandarius. Taxonomy (NCBI): domain Eukaryota; kingdom Metazoa; phylum Chordata; class Aves; order Cuculiformes; family Cuculidae; genus Clamator; species Clamator glandarius. The sequence continues at coordinate 1,824,410 of JAUNZM010000269.1, read as the reverse complement.
GAAAGGAAAGGAGGCATCCAGGATCCAGCTAGGGACTTTAGGATCGGGGAGGGAAAGGCATGGGGACATCCAGAATCCAGCAAGGAACTTGAGGAACGGGGAAGGAAAGGAATGGGGTCATCCAGGACCCGGCAAGGCAAAAGGCACAGGGACATCCAGGAGTCGGCAAGAAACTTCAGGAACGGGGAGGGAAAGGCATGGGGACAGGCAGGACTCGGAGGGAAAGCAACGGGAGCATCCAGAATCCGACAAGCGAATTCAGGGAGAGAGAGGGAAAGGAACGAGGACTTCCAGGAACACAGCAAAGCGAAAGGCACAGGGACAATCGAGAGCCGGCAAGAGACTTCAGAAACGGGAAGGAAAAGTCTCGGGATACTCAGAACCTGGCAAGAGACCTTCAGGAAAGAGGAGGGAAAGGAATGGGGACAGCCAGCACCCTGCAAAGGACTTAAAAGATGGCAGGGAAGAGGCACGGGGACATCAAGGACCCGGCAAGGGGCTTAAGGGACGAGGAGGGAAAGAAACGAGGACATCCAGGAATAAGCAAGGGACTTCAGGGACGAGGAGGGAAAGACACGGGGACAGCCAGGGACGCAGCGAGCAGTACGGGGACATCCAGGGACACGGCGAGCAGCGCGGGGACATCCAAGGACACGAGGAGCCGCACAAGGACCCGGAGGGAGACGAGGAGCAGGACAGGGCGAGGACACTGAGGTACCCGGGAGCGTAGGGCAAAGGAGGGGACAGCGAGGGACGCAGAAGCGCAGAGCCGGCGGTGTGGAGGCAACAGGCTGGGACACCGGGCGGCAGGCAGCGCAGGGCAGGGGACAGTGGGCACCGCCAGCACTGGGGACAACACCGGAGGACCCCGAAATGCAGAACAGGGGACACGGGGAACCGCCGGGGAGGCGCAGGGATCTGGGACACGTGAGGAACCCGGGAGGTAAAGGCAGGGGACACGGGAGCTCAGGATTCTGGACGGGGAGACTGAGGCACAGAGCAGGGGACAGCGTGAGGCTCGGAAAAGCGGGGCAGAGGACACCGACTTGCTCAAGAGAGGCGAAAAGGGACAATCGGGAGACCGGGAAAATACCGTTTGCGTCCGGAGAAGCGCAGGGGCGCCGGGACTGGCTGGGAAGGGCCTCCCGTCCCGGGCAGCTCTCGGAGCAGGGTCCGGGGCTCCCTGAGCCGGCCGGCAGCCCCCCTTCCTTCCCGGGTCTCAGAGACCCGCCGCAAAGCCTCCAGCTCAGCGAGAGGCTCTGTGCCCGGTCGGGACGGGGATGGGCTCAAGACCTTCCCGGGGAAGAAGGCGGCGGGCGCTGGGATAGAGCTGCTCGGCAAAACCTGCGGCTCCCGTCGCTGCATCCTCGGGAGGAGCCGGTGTCGGGGCGAGGGGGACTTGAGAGAACCCGGGAGCAGCCTCTTCCCTCTGTCTCGATCGAGAAACTCGCTTGGCTGTACTCGACCCTCAGCCCCCCGGGTGTCCCCGAAGAGAGACGGGGTGTCCCTCGCTTCTGCCCGGGGTGACCGAGGCTGAAGGGTTTGAGATGCTCTTCCCCTTGACTTCCGACACTCCCGGGCGCTGCCCGTCCCGTCCTCCCGCGGTTTGGGGGTCGGAGCCCCCGGGATGCGCCGCGTGTCGGGGCTGGGATGCTCCGCACCGGGATCCCAGGCCCTTCCGAGTGCGTCCCGAGCCCCGCTCGCAGCTTCATTTACACGGAAAACACGGCCCCGTCTTCCAATATATTTGCAGCTCCGACGACAGGAAAAAAAAAAAACCTGGCCGAGCGGCTGGAGTCGGGCAATTTTTTTTTTAATTATTATTTTTACCCCTTCTTCTGTTATTTTTCTCCCCCTAAACTTCAATCGGAGGTGTCCCTTGCAGAGAGCACTATTTTTTCACCAGACCCGTCAGCATCGAGAGTACCTGGCGGGGAGAAGGGGTCCCGGAGCGGGGGAAGCTGCAGGGAGAAACCTTTCCTGGGAGGGGAAGGCGGTGGGAGCTGCTCGGATGTGCCAAACCCGTCTCGACGCTTTTATCTCCGCGGTTTGCTTCCCTCCTGCCCCGGCGGGATCAGGGGATCAGGAGGGACCTTCAGTCTCTTGAGAGGGAAGCCAGACCCAGCACTAGGGAGGGGTAGGACAATCAGCCAAATCAGCTGAATTTGCCTCAACCGCTGCTGTAAGAACTCATAACTTTTTTTTTTCACTAAATTTGCACTTTTCTAGAAAATCGTAGGGGTTTTTCGTTTGCTTTTTTTTGTTTGTTTGTTTTTCTTTTCAGTCAGGAGAGAAATGATAGAATGTGTCTGCTTTGCTTAAAAATTCGGGTGTTTGCTTTCGTAAGCCTGTTCCCCCTCTGCCGAAAGCAAATCTTTGTTCCTATTTAAGCATATTTGGGGCTGAAGAAGGAAAGTGCTGGAGCCCAGCAGCACTCGGGGATGAGATTCCCCTTCTCCATCATTTCCCAGGGTGAATCCAGTGCTGCCCTTCCCCAGCAGCGGGGCCAGGGGAGCAGGGGTCTCAGCCCTCCAGCCCTCAGTCCTGTCTGACAGGCAGAGACAAGCTCCCTGCATGCAGAAGGAGCTGCCGTTATCAACAATACCATAAAATTCGATGCGATATCGGGTGCTATTGGACCCTTGCTTTATTCTGCAGCATCCTGACATGCTCCTGAAAAATGCCTCTGTTCAGTTATTGTGCTGATCCTGTGCGCTTAACATCGTTCTCCCTTCCAGTTTGCTTCCAATAAAAAGGGAACAAGTTCCCAGTCTCCGGTAAAATGTGTGACTTTTGCGCCTTGCTTTGCATTTCGGACCATGCACAATCAGACCACCTCAGACCTCTGCAAATGAAAATCACTCTGTTTTTTTCCTTTTCCGCTGACTTTCCTGGGAAGTGAATGTTTGGAAGGATGAAGCTACCATAAAATGATTTCTCCCAGACCATTTCTGCTGCGCATTCCCTGGGGCCGCACCTATCAGTCTGCAAAACCAACCATGGCCAAACCACTGGTGTTGCCCTGCCAAGCCCACACTGCCTGGAATAATCCCCCCAGATAAACATCACAATAACCCTATTCAGCTCCCACCCACTCTCATGACCATCAGCCCACCCTGATTTCACTCCTAAATCTAGAGAGAAAGTCAGGTTTTGTGGTCACCAGAGGGCTGTGGATGCAGAGGCCGGGGATGAGAGATGAGCTGGTGGAAACGTTGCTGGTGGGATCTAGAGGGATCTTTAGGCGCTTGAGAGGGAAGCCAGAGGAGGCCAGACTCTCCTGAGCAACAATGGTGAGGGGTAGGTGAGTCAGCCAAATTAGCCAAATTTGCCCCCGACAGTGGTTTAAGAACACATTATGATTTTTTCACTAAATTTGCTCTTTTCAGCAAAATTGGGGTTTTTTTCCAGCCAATGAGAGAAATGATAGAACGTGTCTGCTCTGCTTAAAAATTTGGATGTTTGCTTTCGTAAGCCCACTCCCCCCTGCCAAAATTCAATCTTTGTTCCTATTCAAGCTTATTTGGGGCTGAAAAAGAAACCCTCTGGAGTTTCTGACAAAAAGTCAAAATTTCCCACGGGAACAGTTTTTGCTAGCCAGATCTAATTTTTCTTTATCGCTTCTTGCTGCCTGCAAGAGCTCGGGCACAGCATGAGGAAAGGACAGGGCCTGGCCCCAGGAGATGTTCTCCAGGGCCCTGCTCCTGCAGAAGGAGCCCGGCTTTTCATGTCTTCAGGTTCCCATCAACTTTACCTGGCAAATAATTCATCCATGTAGAGCTTGGCCTTACAGTCCAGCTTTGGCCGAGCGCCTGGAAGCGAACATACTCCAGGGAGGATACAACTTGGAGACAAGCTTGGAGGTCTGTTCTCCATCCTCCCTCTCTCCAGGGCCGTCGGGTCAACTCTAGTTGCTCAGCATCGGTCCAGCCCAAGCCCGACGTCTCCAGTTTGTCCTGATGAAGATTTCATCTCCCTTGTGAGAGGAGATTGCAGCTGGAAAAGGCTTAGACTAAAATGCTGTCAGAGCTCAGCTGCTGGTGAGCTTGTGTGGACACTCAAAAATGCAGCCAGAAGCTTTGACCAGACTTAGTGACAGCAATAAAATGCGATCGACACTGTTCCACAATTTCTTGTGAACCGGGGCGTTATTTTCCGTGCTGGAAATGAGCACGGACAAGCACTGATTTTTGAGAACTCCCCTTTAGTTTGCATAAAATACCTTCGCATTTGCTTTGGCCAGAGAAAGCGCTACTAGACAAATGCAGGCTGCAGCTTGCTGACAGGCTCTTTGAGAATGACCTCCAGACTCTGTTCCCAGTGCTGGCTCTGGTGCTTCGCAGCCCTTTTCCCTGCAGGCTGGGAGATGCACCCACCACCTGCACGTGTGTCTGACATCAGTGGTGTTCGCAGGTGCTGGGCGCCTCTCAGATTTTGGCGCTCTGTGATGCCTAGAGAGTGTTTAACAACAAGTGCGAATGCGAGGAGAGAAAGGAAACATATTGTGTTTTCAGAGATGGGATTTGGCACCAGCTGCGTGCGAAGCCTGGTGTTAGACAGGCTGTGCTCTGCGGTGTGCGCTGCAGTAGGGTTCCCAGGCTGGGATACATCTCATGTCAGAGCAGTTTGCAAGCGAGTCTCTCCTCCAGCTAAAAGGAAACTTCATCTCACACAAGGAGGGGACCAGGAACTATGAGAGAGTGGCCTGCCAAACACTCCCAATGAAATGCTTCCTTCCAGACAGACTCGGGGCTTTATCATCTCTGCGGCAGACCAGGGAGGTATTTGCAGGGCAGCACTTGCTGAAACAGCCAGTGGGCTTCTTCCATCCTTATCACAACCAGGGAAATCAAACCTTCCCACAGCAGTAAGCTCCTCTCACTCTGGTCCTGCAGAGAGATGTAAGGACTGTAGGATTTCATCTTAGGGAGTTCCTGGTGTTCCTTATAAAATTTAAGTGATCCCTTTTCTTTAGCCTGCATTAATCATCTCCATCTAAAAAACCTTTGCGGTCACATCCCACCTGTAGCCATCTTCCCCAGTAGGACGTTGGGTGGAGATCATAGAATCATTAGGTTGGAAAACACCTCCGAGATCATCAAATCCAACCATACCTGTCCACTGCTAAATCCTGTCCCCAGGCACTTCATCTGTTGCTTATCCAGGTGAGCAGACTCCCCATGCCTGTCTGCAGGGTTCAGGCACCCCAGGAACACGCAGCAGAGAAGAGGTCTGGGCAAGTCCTGGAGCCACCAGCGGGAGACAATGACTCCTAGTGGCCGAGACCCACTTTTCTGTTTTCTCCTCTCCTGTGGTGATTCAGGGATTTGCAAAAGGTCTGGCTGGGGGACAGAGGAAGAGAGGGCTCTGCCTGTAGTAGAGTGTGGGTAGGAGCAGCAGAGCTGACAGGGACCTGGTCAGGCAGGGGCACATCCATTGCACCCTCTTCCCCTTCAGTTCAGGGCACCATGGTGGGATGGGAATCTGACAGACGACTTAAGTGGTTTTGTAAATCCCTCTGTGAGGAAAGAGGAGGTCTGAATCATAGAATCATAGAATCACCAGGTTGGAAAAGACCCATCGGATCATTGAGTCCAACCATTGCTATCAAATACTAAACCATGCTCCTTAGCACCTTGTCCGCTTGTCCCTTAAACCCCTCCAGGGAAGGTGACACAACCACCTCCCTGGGCAGCCTCTGCCAGTGCCAAATGACCCTTTCCATGAAAAATATTTTCCTAATGTTCAGCCTAAACCTCCCCTGGTGGAGCTTGAGGCCATCCCCTCTCATCCTGTCCCCTGTCACTTGGGAGAAGAGCCCAGCACCCTCCTCTCCACAACCTCCTCTCAGCCTCCTCTTCTCCAGGCTAAACAATTCCAGCTCTCTCAGCCATTCCTCAAAAGGCCTGTTCTCCAGCCCCCTCACCAGCTTCGTTGCTCTTCTCTGGACTCGCTCCAGAGCCTCAACATCCTTCTTGTGGTGAGGGGCCCAGGATTCGAGATGCGGTCTCACCAGTGCAGAGTCCAGAGGGAGAACAACCTCCCTGGACCTGCTGGCCACACCATTTCTGATCCAAGCCAAGATGCCGTTGGCCTTCTTGGCCACTTGGGCACATTGCTGTCCCCAGTGCTTTCCCTGCTTGTGGTCACGTCTCTTCCAGAGGGTTGGGGAAGGATGCAAGTGTCTTTTCTTGCCTTGCAAAGCAGCAGCATTTCCTATCTGAGCAAAGAGGCTCTGAGCAGGATTTGCAAGGATTTAAGGTTGCTTCCAATCTGAACCACTCTGTGATCTCCAGTGTGGGCAAGCAGGATCCCCAGGGTGTAGCATCCTCTGCCCATCTGAGATGGGAGCTGCTACCTGGGGCTGGGCAGCACAGTTGGCAATCTCTCTAGATCGAACAAGCCAGGCAAGGCTGACGGGTGGATTTTGGAGCTGCTGTGTGCTGATTCTGTCCATTATTTCCTGATGGTATGAGGGATACTCATCACCTCTGACATTCAGGCTTGTCTTGTGCCTCGGTTTCCTCATTTATGGAGAATAAAGGAGGGCAGTGCAAAATACTTTGGTCTTGGGGTAAGAAATACCTGAAGCAGTATCACAGCATCCTTGTGCCTAGGGAAACACTTCATCTGGGACAGTTTCACCAGCAAGATGACCCCCGTCTGGGACTGGAACAGGTCCTGTGCTGGATCTCTCATGGCACCATGTGCTGTCAATGCAGCCACAGGTCCTTTTCGCTCCAGCCGTGGTTCAGCTCCTGGGGGGTTGTTCTGTGGGGGGATTGCACGAGCTGTGGTAATGCTGTATTGCTGAGCAGATGGGTGCTGTAGCCATAGAAATATTGGCCCCTTAAGCTGCTGAGACTCCCATTGTAGCCTCCCAAGCGGGCCTTGCGTGGGCAGAGGTTTCTCACAGGCTTTTATTCTCAGGAAGCTTAAAGTTAAACTGATTTCCAACAGAAAGGTTTTTACACCAACAAACAAACAAACAAAAAAAGCGCAGTTAAGGCTAAAACAAAACCAAGCTTGGCACTCTGCTTTGGACACTTGCCTTCCCTTGAGCTTGTCCACGGCTAATCTCTGCCCTCCTCTTTCTGGGCCAAAGCATGTCATCCTTATTCAGCCTCTGCTGGCCTCGGTCTGGCCAACTCCCTGTGACCGTCCAGGGGATGTGCTGCCTCTCTGAGGACAGAGCGAGAAGCTTGCAAGGGCTCCTAAATCTCTGCTGCCCGTAGGGATCCCGCCTGTAGAAACAATCCTGGGGTTCAAGTTTTGGTTTTCCAACCTGGTCTGTGAAGTCAGAGCAGCTGGGATGTCTTTAGATTTTTAATGTATCACCTTGCATACCTTGGAGATGCAGGACAGAATTTCTGACCACGGAGCGCTGCTGCCAGCTTGGGTCCTAGGTCTCTCCTGCCTCCTTTTGATGCAGTATTTTTGGAGGCTTTTGCACTTATTATCATATAATCATAGAATCATAGAATAACCAGGTTGGAAGAGACCCACTGGATCATTGAGTCCAACCATTATGGGCTATTGCATGCAAGTGCTGGACTATGCAAGCAGAGTTTTTCTGGGAACCTCCTGGAGGATTTTGGGAGTCTGTGTTGAGCTTCTTCCCCTGGCAATTTTGCCTGGAGGGACACACAGAGTGAAGGAAACCTTGGGTCAGGATGACTGGAACCATCTGGCAACCTTCACAGCACACATCATTTTTCCCAGTGTTACTGTCACACAGCAGAAATAAACCCAACCTAGCCCTGGGACCCACAAATACAACATCCAACCTTTCCTAGAAAGCACCGACACTGAAGCACAAGACACACCAGCCCTTGCCGTGGCAAAGCTGAGCCCTTGATACACAGCAGGTCGACAGCTCCCAGGCTCAGCGCTGCCCAGAAAATTTATTTGCAGCATGTTCATGAGTGCACTAAACAAGTCTCTCTGATTTTTTCAGGCAGCAGCAAAGGAGGTAGAGGTTTTGCTGCCAAGGTCAGCCTGCACAAACGTCTTCTGCCTGGAAAAAGGGTTCAGCAGTGGCAGAGCCCAGCAGTCACATCTGCTTCATCCCCAGGGCGTCTCTCAAGTGGTGGCTGCTGTTTGGCTTTCACTGCTGCAATCAGCAGGGGACATTTCCTTTGCGTGACCCGAGCTCCCCTTCCTGAGCATCCCTGCCAGATCCCTGCTGGTTCCCACATGGCAGAGCCGGGCGCCTGGCAGGGCTGTGGGGCTCAGCCTGGCCCTGCAGCCCAGCGTTACCGAAGAGAGAGCTCTGGGCTCCAGTGGGAATCAAAGAACAACTCGTAAAGAAACTGGGCAGAACCTCACCCGATGCAAACCCGGCTGTGCCCGGAGGCAATGTCTCACCCTGGCTAACCATGCTCCAAACCACCCCCTGACGGCTGGGGCAGGGCTGCCTGTCTGAAGTGACAGGCGGGCTTTTAAAAAGATATTTGTAGAATAGCTTTCATTTATAGAGGGATTAGGATGCCCTGGGGACTGATAAGGAGACAGGGAGGCTTTGCCTGCTCTGAGCCCGTGCAACCATGGAGGCCACTGTGGGAGCAGAGTGGGGGGCTCCGGCTACTTTTGCTCCATCCCAGGTGGGAGCAGCACGTGTTCACGGCGCAGATCAGTGACACAAAAGGGCTCAGACACGCGCTGGCTGCGAGGTTGTGTTAGGCTGAGGGAAAGGTAGCGGATTAATTGGTGGAGAGGAAAAAAAATTGTGCTGTTTTGCTTTTTTGGTAGATACTGAAGAAACAGGTTCTGACCCAGGAGAACACAGGCATCCACGTCAGCAGTGGGTGGGGGATGGAGGAGGCACCTAGCTCAGATGGGAGCTTGAGTTATGGTTTTATTTCAAACAGCAGGGTGTTTAGTGGAGAGTGGACTTTAAACAGTGATGGAGTGACATGGCCAGAGAGACTGTTTTGTCCTGCGGCTCAGTAGGGGTGGTGCTGGGCATCCCAAGCTCTCAGCTGGCACAGGGGGGGCTGCTGCATCCAAAGCATGCACAGCCGCACCCACAAACGGCATGAAACTGCTGCTATTCATGACATGCATCATCTGCGCACAGCGACTGCGGCATCACCGCAGAGTGCAGCAGGCTAAAAAAGCCATAAATATGGAAAGTTCCCAGTTCCATGTCCCACAAATGGCTGTGAGAACAGGGAGGGTACTGGCAGGAGTTTTTCTTTCAGGCTTTTTCAGTGTCTTGTGAATGATGTGAGGTTTGAAAACTGTATCTGCATCTCCTTCCTTGATAGAGTTTTGGAGGCTGGGGAGCAAAAAAACTCTATTGGCTTTCCTGAAAGCACTGTGTCTTTCTAAATTATTAGGAAATTATGGACTGGAAGGGAACTCTGGCTTTGCCCGCTGGCCATTGTCACCCAGGTTGTGGTGTCCTTTGGAGAGGGATCCCCTCTTGTGCTAAGCCTGGTGCAGGCACATGGTATCCTGGGATGCTGTGATGTGGAACTGTTGATGGTACAGGATGGACCCAGGAGCTTCTTGCCAAAAACGAGCAACAAGAAAGGGGTTGTGTGGGCAGGTGGGTGGCAATGCCATTGGGGTGAGCAGACTTGGGTGGCAAAGGTGCTGCGTCTCCCCCGTTGTGGGAGAGGAAGGTGGAGAGCCAGGAGCCTACATGCAGGACCCCAAAATTCATGTAGGAAAGGGATGTGAGGGACAGGAGCAGCCAGGGCACCGATGGAGGCCGTGAGCAGCCAGGCTTTGAGGGTTTGTTTGACAGCAAATCCATTCTTTCTGACCTGCTGTGGGGAGCTGCTGGCATGGGAAATGCTTTCTAACTGCGGAGAAATAGACACAGATTTGACAATGGTGCATGATGGATTGGGAAGAGCACTCTCTGATTTCTCAGGGTGCTGGGGAGCGAAGTGATTTCTTTATCCCCCTGTCCCAGGTGCGAATTAAACAAAGGAATGCAGGAGGAGAGCTGCTGGCTCTGTCATCCCTGCTTTGTGCACTCGGTCTTGGGTCTGTGTCATATCTGTGCTTGATCCCTGAGCTTCCAGCTTCCACGAGAAGCTCAGCTGTTTTGTCCCTAAGCACCATCTTTACACAAGGCTGTGTACTCCAGGTTCACAGATGGGAAGATGGATGAGGAGTCCATGTTGTCTTCCTCATGGTATTTCAGAGCTATTCATCACCTCGATCCCTGTCAGGGTGCACTCTGCGATGCTGTGTGGGTCTGTGAGATCTGTGCTTCACTTTGACCAAGGATGGTCGTTTTTCACAGCAGCTCTGTGGGGTGAATTAATACCCCTTAGTGTCAATCATCTGGGTATAGTCCAGTCTTAGGTAGTGAGACCATAGTGGATGGAGAGAGCAAGGACAGAGCATCTGATTGGAAGAAGGGATTTGCCCAGTGCCCATCATCCCATCCCATCCCATCCCATCCCATCCCATCCCATCCCATCCCATCCCATCCCATCCCATCCCATCCCATCCCATCCCATCCCATCCCATCCCATCCCATCCCATCCCAGTATCTTAATTTGCTCTCACAGCTTTGGAAGCACTTTCCTTCGGGGTCTAGGGTATGAACTGTGGCTGGTCAGGTGATGTTCTGGGAACGGCTGAGGTGTGCAAGGAGGAAGAAAGAGGTGAGTGAGATAGTGTGAGCAGATGAGACCTGAATCTCTGTGTTCTCAGCCTCCTCTTCTTCATGCTAGACCTTCCCTAGACCCCATTCCCCATCCAGGGAGGCCACAGCTCTTCCTGGACCACTGGCCACTGCAGTATTTATTATTGCATAACCAGAAAGAGCCTGTCCCAGAGCCAAACCCCATCCGGGGGGATGTGCAAGACGTATCAAGAAACTATAAATGGAACAGGAAAGAAGGACAGGAAATGATGAGTAGAACTACAGATGGGATAAAAAGGGCTGGATTTAAAAAACCAGCCATTGTGGTGCCCAAGATGAGCAGAGCAGTCTATAGAGCACCCTCGGGATGGCCAAAGCCAGCCGCTCCCTCTTGGTGCTCGCAAACGGCTGTTGTTTTCCAGCCTCATCTGATAAGAGTAGCAGAACCAGGCAGGCGGCCGTTATGTGCTTTGCCTTCCTCTGCTGTCGCAGGCTGTCCTGAGCCAGGCTGTTTACTCGGTCGTCTGCCCACCCTTTTGCAATAGAGAGTCAGTTCTGGCTAATGTTGGAGATTGTAACGTGATTACCGAAAGTCTCATGAAATTAAATCACTTTGCTTCAAAGCGGCCGGGGAGGGGGAACATCTTGCTGGAGCAGGGATGGCTGAGCGGATATTGAAAGCAGCCTGGTAGCCAGTATTGCACTGCGCACAATTGAGCTCTGACAGTGTGAAGGCAAATACAAACAGCAGCTTGTGTTTGCACACAAAGGCTCTGTGCACCAGTATCCCTGGTCCTGTACTTTACACCCTCGGCTCTTGGGCAAAAAGTCCTGGGAGGGTAGGAGGGAGGGAAAATCCACTGAATATTTAGAAATGAATTGAACTGTGCAAACATGCCATTGGGAAGCTCTCAGTGTAATGCTTTAGAGCAGCTACCCGCCGGGGCTGGAACACAACTGCTGGACTTGAAAGGGCGACTTTCACGCTGAAGCAAAACTGGACAAAAGAAGATAAATGAAACAGGCTCCCGGCGGGGTTTGGTTTGTTTGTTTTTGTAACTCGGCTAATATTCCCGCATTGTACAGCCCAGCAGCCCACTGTCTGTCCTTCACACGCTGCTCGTAAATCGGGGCTAAGCAGGCAGTGCAGGCAGCAGGCAGTGCAGGCAGGGAGAGGACGAGCTGCTCCAGCTCGGGGTCCTGGGGACTGTGGTGCTGTCCTCTGTGGCCGTCTGAGAGTGGGGAGTGGATGTTCTGCATCTACCACGTTCCCATCACACCTTGTCATGCCAAGAATTTCTGAGCCAGAGCGGTGATCATAGAATCATGGAGTGGTTTGGGTTGGAAGGGACATAAAGCCCATCTAGTTCCACCCCTGCCATGGGCAGGGACACCTCCCACTGCATCAGGGACTCCAAGCCCCATCCAACCTGGCCTTGAACACCTCCAGGGATGGGGCAGCCACCCCCGCTCTGGGCAACCTGAGCCAGGTCCTCCCCACCCTCACAGCAAAACATTTCTTCCTAAATTCTCATCTCAATCTCCCCTCTTTCAGCTGAAAAACATTCCCCCTTGTTCTATCCCTGCACTCCCTGATCCAGAGCCCCTCCCCAGCTTTCCTGGAGCCTCTTTCAGCACTGGAAGCTGCTCTAAGGTCTCCCCACAGACTTCTCTTCTCCAGGCTGAACAACCTCAACTCTGTCAGCCTGTCCTCATAGCACAGGGATGCACAGCCCTGTTAATTTCCAGGCGAATCTGAATTTAGCCTGTGGCATTTTGGGGCATGGTATATGGTCTGGGCTAGTAGCAGGAGTATTAAAAGGGTCTGCGGATCAATGCAACTTTGCGATCAGTTTGTTTGGCAGCTGTGCGTGGCACGTCCTCATGATTTTCATGGAGCTGGTAGTAAATCTGCTCAGATTTACCCCAGTGAGGACCTCTCAGACAAACTGTAGGTACCATCAGTGCTGTGTCAACAATCTCCATGCAGTGGTTCAGCAGCAGAGTGAGGAACAGTGCTCATCCTTCCTATGCAGTGTGCATGGCCAGGGGTATATGTTTGTTGAGCTCAGAGCCTGCTGCTTTTGTGGAATGGGCCACATGTGCAGAATCAGGGCATTGCTTCCAGTGCTGAAAGAGGCTAGAGGAAAGCTGGGGTGGGGCTCTTGATGAGGGAGTGCAAGGACAGGATGAAGGGGAATGGTTTTCAGCAGAAAGAGGGGAGATTGAGATGAGACCTTAGCAAGAAATATTTTCCTGTGAGAGTGGCAAGACCCTGGCCCAGGTTGCCCAGAGCAGTGGTGGCTGCCCCATCCCTGGAGGTGTTCAAGGCCAGGTTGGATGGGGATAGGAGCCCCTGATGCAGTGGGAGGTGGTTGGAACTGGATGCACTGTGAGGTCCCTTCCAACCCAAACCGTTCTGTGATTCTATGATTCTATGATTGCAGGGTCCCAGCTCTGGTGGATGCAGCCGAGTCAATACAGGCACACATTTGATTCTAAGGCAAACAGATCCCAAACCCCAATCTCTTGAAAATTCACTTGGTCCAGGATTTTGGGCAAAGAAGCAGCCACTCCTAGCACCACGGTATTTCTCTGGTTAGTGGGGAGTAAGCAAAAGCTTAATAAGCAGCTGTATAAAAGTATTGATCAAACCAAACAGCACAATTAGGGATGCCTTTAAAAAATTAAATACCGTTTAAGGTGCACACACTTCTCACAAGCCTCTGCAAAATTCGACAATCTGATTTCTCCAGCCTCTCAAAAAGAGCTGGTTTTTAGTCTCCACTTCACAAAGCTTCACCCAATCAAAAAAACCCCCCAATTCCAACAAAACCCCAGACAGCTCATCACATGCTTGGGGCGACCAAAGAATTCCCCTGGTTTTGGGTGACCAATGAATGTCCCCAGCAGTGAAAAGCGAACAATTTGTTGGCAGCCCATGCACTTGAAAACGAATGATCCAAATTATTCAGTGAGTCTCCCCGGATTGTGAATCCATTGAAAGAGGATCGAGACGGAGTCATAAATTATTCATTACCCAAAAGAGAATGAAAATGCATCTAATCATAACAATAATAATAACAACAACAATTGCAAAGCTAGTAGTAGTAACAAGAATTCAGCCAGCTCTGCTGAACCAAGGAGGCGTGAAGACCCGCAGACTTTATTTTCCCTTTATTCCAACCCTCCTTTAGAGCAGCTGTGTTAAATAAATGGATGTAAAGTGGGTCAACATTTGGAATAAATGTATTTATTTCCAATAATTTGGCTCACTTGCCTTGCCTAGGGGTGATGTAGTTTGTTCTCTGGTCCTTGGCAGCAAGGAGGGCCATGAACTCACAGGCATCACTGTTAATTGTTTAATATAATGAATTTTTCAGGGTCTTGGACTACTTTTAAGAGTCTGTGGAAGTGGCTGCAGTGGAGGCATGTACTGTACAACTGTCCCTGGAAAATTTATAGGTGTTCATGAACTGAAAGAGAAGTGGAAAGTGCTGGCCTAACACATCTCCGAGATTCGACTCTTCCTGGCTTGAATGGGACCTTGGTGGTGGAGTCACCAGGGACCCATTGAGGCAGTAAAAGAGCCAAAGAGAGGCCACAGCACTTGTCACCCAGCCTGCGAGTTTCCTGTAGTCGCTGGCACATACGTTCTTGGCTGGAAAACTCTGCTGCAGATACGCCGTGTGCCTGAATTTGGTGTGTTGCAGCTCTCCATCATTTTGCTGCCCTTGGGACCTGAGGCTTGCTTTGGGTATCTTTTCTTTGGAACCCCCTTCCACCAACCTCCCCCAGAGGGATTTTCCCCAAGGGGAGTGTGCTGCCAGGCGATGCCTGGGTGATATTGAAGATTCAGATACATTTACATGCTCATGCCGTGTTGTAAAGCGCCCAACTACAACTTTGGCATGCAAATGAATTCCCGTTTGCAGCGAAGGGGCTCAGCCGTGGCACTCAGCCATCTCCCAACGGTTTCCCACAGGTTGCCCCATGTTGGCAAAGGGGGGTTGGAAGGGCTGTACAGTCCCTTTGCCGTTGTTGGTCTTCCTCAGAGCTTTCTCCACCTGCTGCTCTCAGCAAGCAGAAGGGAACTTTGCTGCTGTCTCATGCCCGCAAAGAAAAAAAAGAAAAGGCATTTTTAAGGCTGGGAAGCAGCAGGTCAGGCAGGAAGGAGCAAAGCTCTCACCCAGTCTGGCTCCATCAGCTTTGGGTGTGCAGTGGGTGCACATGGTTTGGGTTCATAGAATCATAGAATCACCAGGTTGGAAAGGACCCTCTGGATCATCGAGTCCCACCATACAGTCAATAGGACAATGCTGCAGCAGTGGGGCAGGTTTGGCATGACGGAGCCTTTATGTGGGGGCTATTTTGGAGACCAGTGTGCTGAAATACCTACTCATAGAGCCTAAGGTTTGTTTGCTTGCTGAAATAATCTCCAGTTAAGGAGGAGTTTTATTTGCTTGCTGAAATAATCTTCAATACAGACTCAGACCTGCTCAGGTTGGGGGAAGTGTGAGAAGATGGGGGATGTGGGGTGAGGCAGAGGAGGGTGCAGGGCTGGCAGGGGACTTGCCTGTCTGCTGAGCCGGGTGCCAGCGAGAGTTGGGGTTTCATGGCTCGGCAGTGTCTCTCCCTGTGGCCACGCTGGCAGGAGAGCTGAGCTCTTAGATCCTGTGCTGATGGGCAACTGTAATACAAGAAGGAGAAGTTCCTGCTGGCATTTTTGTTGGAAGTTGCCTGTGTATTAAGCGGAGAATGGTTTTCATTACCAGCTCCATTTTGATACAATAAATCACAAACTAGCAAACACACTTCTGGCCTAGATTCTGCCCTCAGTTATGAGTGGCAGTAACCAGAGGCAAAAATCCAGCTTTGGCTGCAATGTTGTGGCCCATATGTTCACCTTTTGGAATTAATTTCTTCTCATAATTTCTGTGTAATTATACAGCATTGAAGGCTGATTATACGCTTCCTCTCATGGGCAATTAATATTGTTGATCTAGTGCCAAGGGTGCACTTTACAGACTCACGGAGAGAGACCAGCTCAGCCTCCAGTGACAAGGTGACAATCTGGACCCTGTTACCTTCAGCAAGGGGACTCCGGACCCCAACCCTGAGTCCTCAGACGAGATGGAGCCACCAGCTAGCAATTTAACACAGATCAAGAACTTGCTGTTCAGCCACAGAAAGAACATTGAGCAGTTGTCTGCACTCCAGCTGCTGCTCAAATATTTGGGAGGTCATTTCTGCTGAGCAGGCTGGGAGAACCTGTAATTGCAACAGATGCTCTCCGACAGCGGCAGCCTGTGGGTGAGCGGAGTGGCTCATCTCTCCAAAGCAATAATCTAATTTATATCTCATAAGGCAGTTTTATTTTTTGTGAATTACCAATGTCTTTTTATCCATCAGTGAACTGGCAGCTCTGTGCACACTCCCCGAGGTTCGGCCGCAGCCTGTGCTCCTGCTTGAGACAGAGGGAGTGGAGGGTCGTAAAAGCAACTTCTTGCATCTGGTTATGGTGCCTATAAAATTAGAAACTGGTTGCCCATTTAAACAAGCAATTTAAATGGATAACAAAGGCATCCCCTCGCCCACCTTACAGCTTCTGTAAAACAACTAAGTGTAAGTGGATGCAAAGAAGAGGAGAAGAGCATTGGGTTTGCTGGTGTCAGGCTTCTGCCTGCCTCAGCTGCTGCTAATGTTGCAGCATTTGGATTTGTTTGCATCTTTCTGCATGCAAACAACTTCAGTTCAGATGAGATGAAGAGAGAAAGCAAGTGGGAGGAGGAGAAATAATTTGTAGTTTCACCACAGGGTTTTGGATGAAGCTCTGTCCTCCCCCTGCGACATTTGTTCTCCCCATCTGGGTTTGGGCAGAAGGTCGGGCTTGGCTGCATGTGGACTTTGCTCCTGCTGAAGAATTCAGGAGAGATGCTGCATCCAGAAGTTGGGCTGCCCTGACCGCCAGGCATGGGGTGATCTTTGCAACGTTCCCTTGCAGCAGGAGGTCTCCCTCAAAGGCAACCTACAGTGTTTTGTAGGACAGTGGGGCACGGGCCACATAGCCACCAGCTCCCTGCAGCTCCACCTGCTTTCCTGGGGTGCTTGAATGGGAGAAGCAGCAACTTCACCTCTGTGGTCGGTGACCAGGGCCAGCTCCATGTCCCAGGCTATAGAGACACACAACTAACTTTGATAGTGGTGCCCTTTGTGCTTGTGCCCAGGCACCATCCCACAGTTCTGAGCTTCAATGTCAGAGGAAAATTAATAGCAAATTTGTGGAAAAAGAGAGGATATTTCCTGCATCTCCTATGCATCCGACAAAGAGCGGCTCAGAGAATCATATTCACTTGATCAAGGGAGTGCAGCCTCATTGCATGCCCAATTCCACCTCTGCAGGAAGTAATTTGCGTGTCACTATGTGGCTCTGCTGGGGATCTGAAATTCTCATGTTCAGTCCCAGCTTGAGACTTAAGGCAGCAACATGTTAACCAAGCCATTGTTAGGTGTCAGAGCGAATGTTCCCTCTCAGAGGTGAGAGCAGCTTGTGCCACCTGTTAGCTGTGACAGCATCGCTCATCCTCAGGCAGATTTCACTGCCTCCCCAAGCCTCAGATTCCAGGCTCACGGGCTCACATCTTCCCTTATCCCATCCTCTCGTGGCAGCAGAGAGAAGCTGGGAAAAGCAGGCACTGAAACCCTGACATGGCAAAGAGGAAAAACTGCCAAACTATTGCATAGGAGAGAAACCCAACTGGTTTCACCCCCCAGCAAGGTGCTAAGGCTGTGTGTGGACCTGAGTGCTTTCGGGGGGGGGGATGAAGGGACTGTCCCTGCCACAGGGTGGACACAGGGGAAGCAGCCACAGTCACTGAGCAGCTCTCCAGGCTCCCAGCCTTGGAGACAGCCTCCTGAGAGTTTCATTTTTGGGAAGCTTTAACATCCCCAGCTTACCAAGGGCTGAAAGAAAGGTCAGCTAATCCTTCACAAGTTCTGAATGAATTCAGGCCCAGAAGTGAGATTACTAAACAGGGGAGCGAGAGGCTGGGATTGCTGCATGGATACAGGGACCCTTCCCATAGTCAGGCACGGCTTTCTAAAGAAATGGACCTTTTATTTAAGTTCTCATCCCCCGGGAAGAGCAGAGGGGGGTGGGCAGAAGTGGCTGAAGCACCCAACCCCCCTCCCCCAGCCCCAATGGAGCAAACAGCAGCAGGGCTTGGCTGAGGGGAGCCCCAAAAGAGAGAGGAGTGAGGGTTCCCATCCATGGGGTGGATGGATGAGGCAACTGGGGTGTCCTGTGGAGACTGAGCAACACCTACAACCACAGCATCCACATCAGATACCCTGCTCTCAGTCTCAGCTTAAGCATTTGAGAGGAAAATGCCAAAAGCAAGGTCCTTAAAACCCCTCCTCGCTGCTTTGGTGGCTTTAGACCCATGTCTCTGAAGGCATTAAGGTCTCAGTGCTCCCTACGCCCAGAGTCCAGGGGTCCAGACACTCCTGTGATGCTGACTGAACTGCATGGTGATGCCAGCGATTTAAGGTGACGTGGCCATTTCTGTGCCACCACCACTTGCCATAGTGCTCCAGGTCACCTTTGTAGGACACCTGGAAGACTGAGCTGTGTCTGAGCCTGGGTGAGCAAGATAAAGTGGGTGTCCAACACCCCTTCCTGGGGAAAGAAACAGGCATGGTGCCCATGGGCAACTTGTCCTGGAATGTGCTGGGGTTTGTGGGGCAGCACAGGGAGTCCCTTTCTGATCTGCATCTACAGTTCTTTGTGAACCCCTGGGGTGATGACATGACAGGACCACTAAGGACTCACTGTTCTCCTGCAAATCAACTGTCCTTCTCAATGCTGGAAGAGCAGAACCCATTGAATGCAGGCAAGAAGCAGATCCTCGGGGTGTGGATGCACTGCAGATGAGCCATGGTAACCTGGCTACAAGTGTGGCAACGCTGACACCCAGACCCCAAGCCTCCCTGCCAGGCTCCCGAGTCTCCCCAGACTGGGTATTCAGGCCACGGGGTTTTCTCTATTGACCTTGAAAGACTGTTCTGCATGGAAGAATTTTCTTTCTTTCTCTCTTGGTAACTGCAGAATCAAGTGTTTGCCATTGGACACTTCTGCTACCACAATGGCAAGCTGGTGATTCAGCCAGGAGCTGCTTGCCCAGTGGTGGGATTTCATCCTCAAAGTCCAAAGGCCAGGTAGGAGAAAACGGAGAGGATGTTTTTTAACAGGCACTCTGTGATGATTCCGACATGGTGGGAAGCTCCATCACCACAAGCAGAGCACCCAGGACCATCACATAATGCAGAGCTACCAGGTCTTGCCCCAGTTCTCTGTCCTCCCTGCAAAGCACTAGGTGCCCTTCTCCAACTTGCTGGGGATGCGTGAGGGGAAAAAACCCAGCCAGCCAACAGAGCTCTGAGGTTGGACCTTCTCCATAGCTTGCTTTTCCTTGCAGGTGTGCTGTACGAGGATGTAGCAGTGGCTACAATGCTGTTTGACCAGCCGTGTGATCCTATGAGTGCTGGGGCAAGTGCAGGGGTGCTGCAGGTTTGCAGGTCCCATGGAAATCTCAGCACTTACCAGCTACTCCAGGAAAAATGGCACTAGGACACCGATGGCTCAGAACCCTCTGGGACTGGATGGTGCTGCTTCACTCCCAGTAGATCCCTCCTGGTGCTGCTGAAGAGGGATCTGTGTAATGAGGTGTTTTAATAACAGCTATTAGCATAGCCATAGAGATCTATTCAAGATGTATCTGTGATGCTGTGAAATGCAGTGTTCCGTCCCACAGCAGATTGGATACTGAGACTCACAGACGGTATCTATCGAATTACAGCTAGGAGTATTTAAGTATTTTAAATGCAATCCTAGAAGATGGCATTCACTGGCAGGAACATGGCAGGGCCGTGAAGGTGCCCTGCAGGGCTGTGGGATGTGCAGGAGCAGCCAGCCAAGAGCAGCTGTGCCTCGGGTGTGATACTTGTCACATGCAACAGAGACAGCCTGATGCCACCAGAAGCATCTTTAAGAACAACCTGCTGGGATTAGTGCATGCAGACAGAAGAAGACAGGGGCTCATGTGGAGAGACAAAGGTTCAGGGCAACTGCAAACAGTAGGGTTAAAAATAGTCCTGTGTCTCTTTTGGGGAGATGCTTTTCAATCAGTTTGTGTGGACGCTTCCAACTGCAACTCAGATCAAAAACCGAATTGATCTAGGATATGTGAGCATGGCATCTAGTATGACATCTCACCCCACATTCAGTACCCACCCTGGAGAAACTGGGGCATGGGTAGGAGAACTGACCAAATAGTAATGTAGTGGCCACCAGAAAGATTCTCTAGTCTGATTTCTCTCTTCTTTTGCCTGATCTTTTTCTGATGTTACTCCAATTCTTGGTTTACTGGAAGGAAAAAGAGAGCAGACTCGTTCTCACTGTGCTGGGGAATATTAATATGAAGCTTGAGGTGCACAGCATTTCAGGGGGTTCACGTTTAGCTCAGCCTGATGTACTGGACTCATTTTAGGTGCATCTGAAAAACTCCACCTGCCTCTTGCTGTGCCTAAATAGCTGCAAACACCAATCCCAGGTGTCTATGGGACATGAGTGATGAGGAGGGTGAGAGGTGCTGAGGGCATTGCCAAGGGAAGAAGACAGCTCTGCCTTTGGCATGATCAGAGGGTCCAGACTCAGCCCATGTCCAGGTTAATTATCCCCTCCTGTCCAAGCCCCATTCCCGCCGCGAGCTCATCTCAGCCTTCTTATCCACCCTCCATACACAGCTACCGTGTCCTCTGCAGACGTTGCCCCCAGCTATTTAACTGCTTTCCGGATCATTAAACATATTGAGCCACACCAGTCTTGTGACTGGTTAATTAGTAAAGAGTTGACTAATTAGTTAATCATGTTTACCAAGTGCTTTGAAAGTGCTCAGTGTTATTATTTTTAATTATGATTGCGTCCCCGGTGCTGGTCACCTATCCACATGCCAAGTTTTTCAGGATGCAAACTCTTTGTCTCTGCTACCCAGGGCTGGTTTTAAGATGGGAATTCACCTCTTATCCTCTGGTTACCAGGTTTCTTTAACAGCCTCTTGTGTGGGATTTTAGAAAAGCCCCTCACAAACTCTTCATACACCCTGGCACACTTAACTCGCTCTTTTAAAGCCTCCTTATCCATTAAGGAGGCGGGATTGGCTCTTGCAAAGCCATACACAGTAGTGTCTTTGTGCACACCTCATCCCAAATCCCTCCCCTGACCTTAATGAAAGATCAGCCGTTATCCAGACTTGCTTTCTCATCCCACCCTGGGAGGCTCCAATCCGCAGTGCCATGGACACTCCTGCTTTGGGAGCCCCACATCCTATATGAGAGAAGCCAAAGTTTCCCACCAAAAGGAAAGCAAGATCATTAATCACAGAATCATGGAACGGTTTGGGCTGGAAGGGACCTCAAAGCCCACCCAGTTCCACCCCCTGCCATGGGCAGGGACACCTCCCACTGAACCAGGGGCTCCAAGCCCCATGCAACCTGGCCTTGAGCACCTCCAGGGATGGGGCAGCCACCACTGCTCTGGGCAATCTGAGCCAGGGTCTCCCCACCCTCACAGCAAAACATTTCTTCCTAAGATCTCATATCAACCTCCCCTCTTTCAGCTTAAAATGATTCCCCCTTGTCCTATTCCTGCATTCCCTGATCAACAGCCCCTCCTCAGCTTTCTTGGAGCCCCTTTCAGCACTAGAAGCTGCTCTAAGGTCTCCCCACAGACTTCTCTTCTCCAGGCTGAACAACCACAACGCTCTCAGCCTGTCCTTGAACAGGAGGTTCTCCAGCCCTCAGATCATCTCCGTGGCCTCCTCTGGAGTGGTTACAGCAGCTCCATGTCCCTCCTGTGCTGAGGGCTCCAGAACTGAAAGCAGTTCAGGTGTCTGACTTCAGGCTGGTCAGAAGGAGAGGACAGTTTTAGTGGAGAGCAGGAAGAGAAATTGTACTGCAAAGATTTCATCTGCTGAGAAGAATGTGAGAGGGGTTTGTTAGTCAGGGGAGAGTCTTGGCATCTCTGAAGAATCCACAAGTCTAATCATCTTGGGACTTTGCTCATTCGTAAAAATGTCATCAGCTCATTAAGCAATGTCATAAAGAGCCCCGGCCACCTCCTATCACTGTGCAATCTGAAGAGGAGTCTTCTAGCACCAGCTGCAGAAATAAAACCCATGACATAGCACTGAGATAGAAGAAAATCTGGTGCTTGAGCAGATAATAAGCTATAAAAGTCACACGGGGCTGCCATAGGAGCAGGGTTTGGAAGACTTCTGTCCCCACAGTTGAGCCGGGGGGGGGTGAGGGTGGGGGCCAAAGCCAGCCAGAGTATGTTTTATGAACAGTCACAGGATGTGTCTGCTTAGCACTGCTGCCTTCACCCAAACCTGCAGTCCCTGGGTTGCAGTAGGGAGCTAACAGCTTATGTTCCTCTAAAAATCTCATGGTGGTGTGTTGTCAGGGTGACTGCTGCCACCCTCGGTCTGTGCTTATGGTAATGTGGTTGCAGAATCTTGGACATGTTCACTGGGAGGTGGGAAGATATTTTTCCTTGCACTCTGAATTTCCTTCTTCAAAATCCTTCCTCCCTTCACAGCTGGTAATGAAGACAGAGCATTCAGGCACCTAAAATAGGCATCAGTTAAAATGCCAGCAATGAGTGGGGATGAATCCCATCCTTAGGTTCCATATCTGACCCTTAGACTGGCCACATGGGTCAGAAGAAAGGAGCTCTCGATGCAGCTCTCCACTTTCCAACCTGAGCAGCACCAGATTTCCTGAGAGATGTGGCAACCATGTGGCGATAGCTGGCTGATAGGTTCTCTGTAATTTGAAGGTTTCTGAACCAAAGACATCTTCATTGTACTTAGTTCTAGTAACATAGTAGTAGTAATAGTGGTTTAATGGCTTTTGCTTCTGTAGATCATTCGTCTGGGACATTTTCAAGTTCTTTATGTGAATTAAATGGTATAGAATAAGGGCTTGTGAGTGGGGATATTTGGAGTCAAGACCTTGATCCAGTTTTGCTGCATTTTGTCTACCCTTTCATGAAGGTCAGAAGGCTGTAGGGTCCCTTGGATTCCATTTATCCTATGGCCCCATCACAAGATCTCCCTTAAGAGTGCCTGCCTGTCGTGCTGTGCAGCAGAGACCGGTGGCAGGGGAGCATGCAGGAAGGGCAGAAGCACTGGAGCTCAGTTTCATGTCTTGCCCCAAGATCAGGTTTCCACCTTGTCTGATCTCCCCAGTATCCTCCTCTCACAACCAATTTCTCTGCTCCACCAAGCTCTTCTCACAGCTGGTGAGCTCTAGGTAACCTTCCCCTTCCTCCCCACCACCTCAGGGCTGGGATAGGGAACACTTGCTTCCTCTGCAGTCTTCCTGGGGCAAGACAAGACCTCCAGCCGTGCTCCTCAGCCTGGATGGTTGATGGGGTGGCTGGAGTGCTACAGCCAGCTGCCTTTTCCGGGTGTCAGAGCAGTTCCTCTGGCCCAGCCCAGCTGTTATATCAACATTTCCATCCAGGAGGAAAGTCTGCTAAATCTCTTTCTCTTCAAAACCAGAGAGAAACCAAGAAAGTCTGGAAAGGAGGGGAGACAAACACATATGCACCTGGGAAATGTCATGTTTGGTTTTTCAACTCAAAATGGGCAGTGACAGCAGCTCCATGGGGGAGTAAATAGGGGAGCAGTGCAGATTTATAGCTGTGGGTCATACTCAAGCTGAGCCAAGTATCCTGCCTAGCATCAGTTTTATGAACAAGATGAAGTGCAGAACCTCCAGTGCAAGCGCCCTGTTAGGGGAGAGACACCGGGAGAGCAGAAACGCGGAGTGGGCTGCGAGAGGCCATCCTGCCCCTCTCCCTGCTCTGGGTCTTTCCTCTCAGGGCTGAGTTTGGGCATGTTGGGAATTGCAATGACTGAGCATGACCAGGCACCAGCAGGTCCTGGGTTTGGGCCACAAGTCTGTAGTTGTAAGCCATAAGCAAAGCAGCTGGAGGCTGAAGCAAACAGGAGTTGAAGAACTGCTCTCTTTCAAAACAAAACAAGACTCCGCAATTCTCAACCCTGTGGGAGGGAGTAAAGCTAGACAGAGAACTGAAACCTCTAGACAAGTCCAAATTCAACACCCTGTTGGGCATCAAAATTACCAGCCCAGTGAGAACCGTAGAGATTGTCACAACACCACAGAACAAGGACCCAGATGATGCCAGAGTTTCCCTTTCTGGCCAGATACCCAGGCAGAATCTCTTGTAAATTCAGAACCTCATATAAAAGATCAAGCAAAATTACTGGAGGCTCCCAGTTCTCACTAAAACAAATTCAGTTCAGACCTTTTGCATAGATGTGGTCGAGACTGTCACTTCATCACAGCTGTGTACTGAAAGCTGTGTTTCAGTTGGGCTTTGACACTTAACTGATGAATGATACCACAGTGCATTGTGACTGTAGCGCCCCCAATTGTCTTCTCTGCAATGCCTTTTGATGTACCTCTCCAAAGAAGCACAGCAAATCTTGCCCTTTTCCATATGAGCTGATGATCAGGAAAGCCTTTGCAGATGTAAGAAAAGTGTGGAGGCTGACCCTGAGTCTTTAAACTGGGGCAGGGGATGGTTTTTTGACTGATCCTTTTGCTGTGGCTCCATCAGAGCTTGTGGGATTCAGGTGGTCGGGACTGCCTTTTGGTTTAGTCCTAAAGTTCATTTTTGGTGTTTAACAGCCTTTGTATCTACGCCAAAAGACTCAGCAGATAGGAAAGGCAAGTCTTGGCAGAGTTAGGTCAGTGTGGCAACCCCTCTGATTCTGTATTTCAGTGGCTGGTTCAGAAGTTTCTGCCAGAAGAGCAGCATCTTGGTGCTACCACTAGAGACAGTGCCAGAACTCAAGCATTCAGCCCAGAACAGCTATGGAAGAAACAAATATCTGAAATGGGAAAAATTCTGCATGCTGCATACCTGTACAAAGCACACGGTTCCCACAGAAAGCCGAAAACACCCTCTAAATAATCAAAATCCAAAGCATGGACACACCTGTACCCCATCTCAGTCTGGTCTGTGACTTTTGGGGGTGTTTGCTTCCCTCAGCCCCTCCTCGGGCATCTATTTCTCCAGTTGTTTTCATTCTTGGTTTGCATTTTGTGAAGCTGGTTTGATCATCATAGTGGTGAATCATAGAATGGTTTGGATTGGAAGGGGCCTTGGAGTGTTGAGGTTGTTCAGCCTGGAGAAGAGAAGGCTCTGGAGAGACCTTAGAACATCTTCCAGTATTGAAGAGGGCTCGAGGAAAGCTGAGGAGGGACTTTTTACAAGGGCATGGAGTGATAAGACCAGGGGGAATGCCTTTATATTGGAAGGGGGAAGATTCAGACTAGACATTAGGAAGAAATTTTTCATGATGAGGTTTTTGAGACACTGGCCCAGGTTGCCCAGGGAAGTTGTGGATGTCCCCTCCCTGGAAGTATGAATGTTTCTACTGGACTTGGCTGAAAACAATGGTGGCAAGGGCAGAAGGGACAATGTCACTGGTGTCTTTGTGTGTCAGTCTGTAACAAGGTGACATGGCTGTGGTGTTTCCCACTCCTGCATGGACAGGTGAGGCCCATGGGCACATCACTCCAAGGGAAGCAAATCCCAGTCCAGCTGAAAGCACCTCTCAGTGCAGCATCTATCAGTCAGGGCGTTTATCAGCTCTGTCCATGCTGCGGACACTGGGCATAAGCCAGGAGTGACTTTAGTTCATTAGCTCCCTCCCTCCTGGAAAATGCCAGCGCTGGGTCACCTGTGCCGCTCCCACCATGCCAAGGATAAAGAGAATGATGCGTCTGAGCAGCACCTGTTGTACAAACCACAAAGGGCACAGCTCCCCAGGTGGCCGTGGAGGTTTCCCAGTCAGATGAGAGACTTGACAGAGTGGTTTTATTTTCCAAGGAAGACTTAGTCAGAGCTCAATTTCCTCCAGCTTCAGCTTTAGCTCTTATTCTTCACACTGCCATGGCGCCTTGTCAGCATTGCTGATCATCTGGCTCGGTGAGGCCAGCAAGTACCTTCACTCAGAACCTGCCAAGGTGCTCGGGAGCTGGCCAAGGAGGGCAGTGATCTTCCTCCTCTCCAGCCAGGAAGGACAGCGATGCTCCTCCAGCCATACGCAGGTGGGTGGCAGTGCTCCTCCAGCCTGACCAAGACGGATAATGGTGTTCCTCCAGCCTGACCAAGATGGTTGTTGATGTTCCTCTAGCCCAGCCAATGTGGGTAGTGATGCATCTCCAGCCCAAGCCAACACAGGTGATGATGTTCCTTCAGCCAACCAAGGCAGTTGATGGTGCTTCTCCAGCCTGGCTAATGCAGGTTATGATGCTCCTCCACTCACTATGGTGGATGCTCAGCAGCAGCAGCTTGTCCTGCCCCTGAAGCAGGATATAATCCTGGCTCTAGGTGGAAGGGTCTCACAGCCCCCAAGCCCACCTGGAAAAGCCTGACCTGTGCAGCAAATGGTGCAGGGAGAGTCTGTGTGGTTGGTGAGCTGGGGGGCTCATTTCTGAGCCTTTGTGTCATGTCCTTTACACCACACAGGGGTGATTGGAGGCTGACGGGGCAGGATGATCTGTAGGAATGTGTGGGACTTTGTGCAGAAGGGGACAAATGAAGCTGAGAAAGTCTTGATCCAAGTCAAAAGAAAGATCATTCCTCCACCACCTTGGGCAGGCTGTGGAGCTCCTTACCCTTGGATGCAGTGGATAACAGATGTAGCCTCAAGGGAAGACCGTGGGGTAGAAGGGGTAGGTTTAGATCCTCTATTGATATCTAAGGCCAGCTTGACTCCCTCATTGTATTTGTGTTGTTAGGAGAAAATTGAGCATTGTCCGCACACCTTGGGACTGGCGAAAGGGTGGCCAGCTCAGCCTTGTTCCTAGGGAGCCGAGCCCAATGAGGACGGTTTAGCTGAAGAAAGCCATGTCAAAGAGGGGATATAATGGCAGATTACAGGGAGCTCCTGGGGTGGCATTAAGCTGCCCTGTCCTGGTCAGCTCAGGCATTAACATGTATTGTGCTGTCCATTCCCCCCAGCCTCTGCCTTGACGGAAAACCTGAGCTACCCCTTCCCCACAACTCCAGTGTTCATGCCGGCATGGAGTCATTGACAAGTTGCCCTCTTATTCACACGATCAGCTCCCCAGGAGTCTTTCCATAGTCATTCTGATCCCTCAGCATGTCAATGGTGGCCCGGAAAGGGATGGACCCTGCCCCAGGGTGCCCAAAGTCTAGAGTAGCTGAAGCTCTATTCAGCAGAAGAATACCCTGAGCCAGCAGGTGGGACTCGGGAACCCTTAATCCCAAATAATTTTTCTTGCTGGTACTCTTTTTTTTGGTTTGAATTATTATTATTAAGGCCAGCAGTGAGGCGTGGGCTCACCGCCTAGGAGAGTGATATTATTCGCCTCCTTTTGTGCATAGTACCATGTTTGAATTGAGAAACAAAGCCGAGCAGCTTGTGCCTCCTGTTGGAAGCCTTCCTATCCCGCTGGGGATCTGGGACCTTTTCATCTCAGCCCATACAATCCATAGGCTTCTGCTTCTTCCCATCTTTAAGTCTTTAGTAAATATCATAAAAGACAAAATAAAGACAATCCCCAGGGCTCAGGATTCTTATGTTCCCTACCTTAAAAAGAGGGGGGGAAAAAGAGAAAGCAGAGATTTAGCCTTATTTTATCATTTTTCATGCAGAGCTTGCAGAGTAAATAGCATTTAGCCCTGTTTTTCAGGCTGGAGATGCTTTGGAACAGAGTGTCTTTTACTCTTTGTGTTTGAACCCAGATTTGGGGGGGATCTGGATCCTGAGTCAGGCTCCTTTGCCTGTGACAGGGGGTGTCAGATTCAGAAGGAAAGCACAGCACTGCCAGGCAAATCCCCCGACCCAGCGATGCCGAGGCTGCAGGGAAAGGGGATGCTGGGTCCTCCACTGGAAACCAGCTGAAGCCAATTCAGCTTCAAACCAGGCACCCTAAAACTGACCCATAGTGGGATGACAGCAGCCAGAGCAGGGAGGGTTGTGTCCCAATGCTGATGGGAAGAACGTTAGAATGCTGCTAATAACGAAGCTGTTTAAAAACATCAAACTTCTTTTAATTTACTGTTTGCAATTGGATGCGAATGCTTGGAGGAAACTCTTCCCTTTCCATGAAGTTTCTGATTATCTAATGGAGAACAATTCAAACCAGGACAGAAATATTTCCTTTTTTTTGTTTTAAATCCAAACTTTTGGCTTGGCTTGGCTTTCGAAACCCCAAATGAAACCATTTCAATATGAAATAAACCCAAAAAATGTTTCTATTACATTTAGATGTTTTTCATTGGAAAACCAAAAATGCTTCCTCCAAAAGTCTCCAAGAAAAGGGTCAGCCCTGTGACTGCTGTCTGAAGCACAGACACTGAGCGATCGGGTTTAGGTTTGACACCCAGGCAGGTTGGCAAAAGCTATAACTCAACTTCCCAGCTCTGGTCGTATGCTCTGACAACAACTGCGGTTGCACAATTCCTTGTTATTTCCTATGCAGAGGAACCTCGTGGTAGTGGACTCCTTGGCACAGATTTTGGGGATGGCTTTTCTTTGTATGAATAATGATGTTCACATGCAGTTGTTGTTCCTTCCTTATGCTTTAATGCTTCCTTTTCAGTCAAAGACATTTCCAGGCCAGTTTTTCACTTACTTTTCATAGAATCATAGACTGGTATGAGTTGGAAGGGACCCTAAAGATCATCTAGTCCCATTTTCCCTGCTGTTGAGGGGTCTGAGATGGAGGAAGACTCTGTTTGTAATGCAGTTATTGCCTCTGATTCTGCTGTGGCTGGAGGATAGCAGAGGTGATGGGTGGTTCCCAGGTAGCTCAAGGGATATTTTGGAGGTCCACCAAGCACAACATCATGTGCCCTCTGCAGAGGGCACCTGAGAGAGATTAATCTCCTCTCTAGTAATGTCAGCAGGGTCCAGAACAGTTGTCTGCAGGAGGTGTGGGTGAGGTTAAGGTTGGGGTAACAGGCAAAGACTGAACCGAGAGCCTCTCATACTGGCATTGGGGTAGGCAGAGAGACAGAGCAGCTGTTATTCATGGTCCCACACATCACCAATACCCAACCCTTGAAGCAGGCACATGGGGCACAACCCAGAAGCCAAAAGTTGTCCATGTAAATAGCCGTATAATTAGGAGCTCACAGAAAAATAACTCTTTCCCAAGAAACCCCTGAGGAGCAGAAGAGCTTGAACTCCCCATGACTCTCGTTTTCAGTACCTCCTTCAGCTGGCACAAACCCAGGTCTCTGGCTGGTGCAAATGCAACTGGAAAAGAAATTAATTTCCTGCCCTGATTACTTGGAAAAGTTGTGAGAAAACACCTTTTGGTGGAGGGAATCAGTGCTCCCCCTCTTCTTTTACCTGGCTTGTGCTCCCATGAGTGACAGACATGGTCAGCAGCTCAGTCCTGTGGGAGTTCTGCAATGTGCGGCATTGCTAATAACAAAAGAAGCTGTTTTAACCTACAAAGTTTGCCTGATACCTTTGGGTTGATTTAAAGCTTTTCCCTCGGCATGTGTGGGCGAGGGTTCGTGTGTGCGTGTTTACCAGTCCAGCGGGGAACACAGTTTGAATGGCTTCTCTGAAGGTTTGGATCCAGCTCACTTGAGCTCTGCAGGTTCCCCGAGGACTCTAATAATTGGTACATTTGGTTTGCTTTTCCTCATTATTTCTAAGTTTTCCAGCTCTAACGCCAAAACAGCCTGTATTCTATGTAATTATTACTCAAAACTTTGAAAACATTAAGGAGGAAAAATAGGCCATTAAACAACTAAGAAGCAAAGTAACAAGTGTGAATTATGGCTCTGCCCTGTGGTTTGACTGTGACGGGTTTGTTCCACCCATGGAGAGATCTTGGAGAAGGGTAGGTCGAGTGGGTTGTTTTGCTTAATCTCTCTGCTGTCAGAGTCGCAGTCCCTGAAGAACGCAGATCTATAGAGAAATGTTGCCTAGCCTTTGAAACGCAGTGCACATGCCCAGCTCCCAGCAAAGGACTTTTGTTCTGCACTGATTTATACAGCTCTCCGGGGCAAGAGAAGTGGCTGTCATGGTTGCAAGGATTACTCGCTACTGGAGGGAAGGGTGGACTATGGAAGAATAATCTGTTCTCTTGACTGGGCATGGAAATCCTACTCCATCTTCCCCAGCCTCCATCCCCCTGCCCTCTATCCCTGGATGCTGGCTCCCAAGGTCCTGCACGCTGCAGTGTTGCCCCAGGGCTGCCTAAAGCCAGCTCTCTCCCTGCCAGCCAGGGGGTCGGGAAATGCCTGGTGCAAGATGATTCTCCTTCTCCTTGTGCTGCTGGCCCCAGCCAACAATACCCAGGGGACACTTCTGCTCTTGCCCAGGGCAGAAATGGGAATATTGAGTCCGAGATTCTAATCTAGAGCAGTGGAGCAGACAGCAGCTCGTTGCACCTTGTGGGACACCTGCCCAGGAGTGGGATGCACCACCCCAGAGGTGGCTGTTTCTCACCTGTGACTCCAACAGAGAATTTGGTGCACCTAGCTCAGGTGTAACCCATGTGGCTACCAAAACACAGCCTGCAAGGTGTGGGGGCTTTCACTGCATCCTTATCTAACTTGTGTACTTTGTCTGTAAGCTCTCCCAGAGGAGACAGCTGTAGACAAAAGCATGGCCCAGCTCAGACCGAGCTTTCTAAGTGCTGCTTCAATGCAAGCAGAGCCTGTGGGTCTGCTCCTGGTGCAGGGATGTCCCAAGGAGCTCCTGGAGGAGCTGAGCCCCTGTGGCCAAAGTGGTGGTCCCATCCCATCACACAGGGCAGAAATGCCTCAAAGGGCTCAGTTTATTCATCCCAGGGTCACTGTCTGACAGCAGCAACTCACCCATTCCAGCAAAGATGTGACTTCACTTATCTGCTCCCAGGATGTTTCATCTTGTTTGTTTTGTTTTCATCTAAGGAGGAGGAGGGTGGTGTCTCCACAGCCACAGGGCCAACCACCTCTGAACCCCGGTGCCAGAAGCCCTTTTCATGCTCTATAAATTTTATTGGAAAATCTGTTTCGCTTGGGGAGTTTTATTTTCTTCCTCCCTCAGTAACGCACCATGAAAAGGCTCATTAAAAAGTGAGCTCCTCGTTGTGATTAATCCTTCCAAGCAGGCAGAGGTGACACATGCTAATGACATTTCCAGCCAGACTTGTCCCCTGAGGCGCCTGCTGCTATTGCAGGCCGAGTAGCGCTGAAGGAGACAGCGTGTTGGATGTCAGAAAGGTTGCTCTTGGCTGCAGACTTCATTTATAGTGGAGAAATGCCTACAAGAGCCAGGCAATTGCTGTCTCTCTGGCAGGCCTAGGAGATTTTGTTCTCCAGATGCACCTCATGGACTGTCCTGCTGTGGACACAGGCTTTTCCCAACCTCTGAAAGGAATCAGGAAGACGTGGAATGGACATCCTTGGCTTCTGCACAGATCCCCACAGCACGTATTGAGCTGCTGATTGAGGACTACTCTAAGGCATTGGAGCGCCTGTCTACACCAGGTTGTTTTGTTAACCTCAGACTGCTGCCTAGACCCTGCCAAAGCTCTGATGTTCTTGGAAAATGCTGGGTTAACTAGATGCCTTTCCAAAACAACAGCTGACTTAACACACCAGCTGGCCATTGACTTAGAAGGCATTGAACCCCAGCAAGCAGGACCAAGGTGGATCTCCTTGGATCTCACACAATTTGCCTGGGTTTGGCAATGGACAGATCTACCTTTGTCCCAAACCTTTCTCCATCACTTTCCACACAAGCCAAACCTGACATCTTGTGACGGTCTTGAGATGAATATCCAGATTAAATGTTGTGAGAACCGAAAGCTGAAATCTTATTCTGCCCCTTCCTGTTCAAAACATAGACCAGTGTTCAGATGCAGAAAGGAAGAACCAGGAATGTTCCCAGACCAGGTCAAGTACATAGGATACTTAAGGTTAAAAAAGACCTCTAAGATCATCAAGTTTAACCATCAGCCCAACACCATCGGGATCACTAAACCGTGTCCCAAAGTGCTACAACGACACATTTTTTAGTCCGTTCAGGGATGGAGGCTGCACCACTGCCCTGGGCAACCTCTGCCAGGGCTTCACCACTAACCATATTACTAAAGAAATTTTTGCTAATATTCAATCTAAACCTTCCCTGCCACAGCTCGAGGCCATTTCCTCTCGCCCTGTCGCTTGTTACTTAGGGGAAGACATGCCTGGGACCACCCAAGGTGTGCTGGATAGAGGTCAGATCTTACTCCTGGAGATGATGAGCAGCTGAAACATGCAGACATTTCTTTACTTGGACCCAGCCCCACGGTGACAAGAGACTCATGCTCCTCACACCCTGCCACCTTCTCCTGCCCTTAGCAAACATCCAGTCTTTAACACACAGAGTGTTTCGCATAAGCCTTGACATGTACCAGTGAGACGTTCCCAGCGCTGACTCCAAACAGCTTTGCTTTTCTCCAAGGGTCTTGGCCATTGTGGCCAAGAAACATAAGAGTTCTGTAATGCTTCGTTGGGCCAGGAATAAAGCAAATTTGTTGAAAGAAGGTTACCATGTTGTATAAGTAAGAAAAGGGGAGTTGTATTTAAACTGGCACAGGGTAGTTGTTTTCACTCAAACAGAGCTGTGCACGGAACACAGCTCATGGCTCCTTCTTTGTTGAGGTCTTGTTCATTTTGGCCTGAGCAGCTCTTGGTCAGTGAGGCAAAGCTGTGGTCCATCCATGGGGAGGCAGAGGAAGGAGAGAGATGCAATGGGAAGAACAGAGCAATCTATGATGCTAGAGCTGGGAATTTATCTGGTGTGAACAGGCACGGCAACTTACCCTATCCTGTGTTGCCAACACAGGGTCCAGTCAGGGCTGATACTGGGCAACCCAGCTGATGTTGAGTCCAGTGGCTGCCCTGATCCTCTCCCTCCCAAGTCCAGTCGCTCCCAGCTTGGTAGCTCAAAGGATCCCTTGAAGACAAGCCAAGCTGGAGTGTTCCCAGCACTGCCCTGGTATGGGTTTGAGCCGAATTCAGGCTGCAGCACAGAGAGGATGCTCTGGAGCCAATTTTACTACTTGAGGGCTTTCACTCATTGCAGGTGGTGGAAATGAGTAGGAGCTGAGCATAGAGGTAGTAGAATATCCCTGGCTTGACTACTCAACACAGTGAGTCCTTGTAAGCATGGCTAGGTGAGCAAGCATGAGCACTGCTGTTGTGGGCAGGGGGGCCAAAAGAAGGGACTACCCCTAACACAGAGACAGGCTTAAAGGGTGCATACAGCTCTTTTCTGGATACCACACTGAGGAGTTTCCGTATAAGCAGGGCAGTTGAAGCTGGAGCTTGATTTGGTGGATGTAGGGCCACCTCTGTATTCACCATCACCTCTCCATAATGCATCTGGTGCCTAGCTCTTGGGGCTGGGGCTCAACTCTGCCTGTCCTCCCTCTGTAATCCCTGCCCACTTCGGGAGCCATGCAGCCTCTCAGCCTTGGGGAAAGTCTCATCTGCCAGAGACCTCTGGTTCTGTTGGGGGTCTTGGGAGGGTGCAGAGCAGTGGATCCACGAATCAGACCAACAGAGAAGTCTGCTGTCTAAAATCTTTTTTAAAATCCTGGACTGAAGAAACAAGGCATAAATGTGATGCTTGGCATGGAGAATGTATTGCATTCACTGACAGCTGAACTATTTCAAGGAGTAATGGTTTTAAACTAAAGGAGGGGAGGTTCAGATTGGATATAAAGAAGAAATTTTTTTATACTGGGGGTGGTGAAACAGTGGCCCAGGTTGCCCAGGGTGGCTGCCTCATCCCTGGAAACACTCAAGGTCAGGTTGGATGAGGCTCTGAGCAATTTGATCATGTTAATGATGTCCCTGTCCAGGGGGGTTGGGCTGGATGATCTTCATGGTTTCTTCCAACACAAACCATTCTATGACTCTATGATTTCAAGAAGCTCACCATTTACCCTGAAATCATAGAGACACGCTTTCTCAGCCGGTCAATATGAGCTCAGATCCATACACCAATGTCTTTCAGACAAAGCCTACCAGGTGCATTTATTGCCATGGGCATGTGCTGCTGTCCCAGAGGGAGGGTTTATGGTTAAATAGGGAATGTAACCAAGGCTGGAGGGAAAAAAACAGATTGAACTTTGCCAAGAAAAGTGGTGAGAAGTGCCAGTTGTTTGAGGGGATGGGACAGGAGACTTCTTTCTTGATATAGTTGAAAAAGTGTGGCAGCTTTGCAGTCAGAACCCCCAGAGACATGGGGGCATCTAGTGGGTCTTTCCTACCTCTTCCTTTGGGGTCCCAGCACAGCAAGCTGTGAGATCCTTGCCTGCTTTATCTTGGGTGGCTGAACCAGCCTGTGCTAAAAGGAGATGAACATAATACAATAGAGTTCAACTTTGTTTCAGTGCTGTGCAGTTCATTCAGAGGGATTACAAGCGCTTTTCAGCCTGTTACCACCTGGAGAGGCAAATACAAGGCAGCGCTGGTTCAAATAGGCTACCCACCGAGCAGTCTTCATTCTGCCCAAGCCAAAGTTGCAGAAGGTTAAAAATGATCCAGGCAGGATCCAAGCCGAACAATCGTGTGGAGCAGAGGGACGTGTTGGGGGCATGGGGATGATGGTCAGTGGGCCAGCACTGCTGGGATTTGTTAAAAATGGGCTTGTAGTCATCAGCTGCAAACAGCCAAGGGGCAGCTCATTGTGGTGAGGCTTTGAGTGGGATGTGGGCATGAAACCAAGTTTAAGGTCTCTCTAAAGGAAACCATCTCTTGCCTTTTTTAAGGAAAAGAAAATTACATAAGAAGTAAGGTTGATGGGGTTGAATTAGAGACCAGTATGGTCAGGGGAATTAAACCCTCTGCCCCTCTTTCCTGTTGTGTATGCTATTACGGCTGAAGGGATAAATGCTGGAGGGCACCAGGGTGCAGGGTGTGGTGTTACAGATTGCCTCTCTTCTGCATGCTGCAGTGTCCCCAGCTGCAAGGTCTCTGTGTCTTACAAGGTGGGATAGAATCACCATGAGAACCTCGGGGTAGGGGCTGGCAGTGCTCCTCCATTCCCTGTGTTGCTGGAGCCAACAGAGGGCATCCCAAAGGGCGATCACAGGGTGGAAACTTGATGTTCCCTCTCTCATAGACCCCCTGAGGATCCCAGACTCGTGTCCGTGCTCCTCACTTTCAGCCATTCTGAAAGTAATATATTCTTCCATTCAAGTGGACTCCAGTTTGAATGATGTTTATTTAGGGACATTTTGCCTCAAACATTAGGCTTTCTAGTTCATTAGAATGTGAGCAGAATGGTAGTAAATTCAAAGGTTGTTTTCAAGGGTTTATTGTTGATAAAGCCTCACCAGAGGTGTGCATCCTATGTTCTTAGGGTGATCTACTTGTGAAGACCTTGCAGCTCTGCTGCTGAGGGTAAAAGAGATGAGAAGCAGGAGAAGTAACACTGCCAACTGACCAAGGCTGATGCTTCTTAGTCCCCAGTGCAGAAAATGGCATATTTGGGGCAGTACCTATTGCTCAAGTCCCTTGTCAAGCAGGTGATGATGGAGGGGAACATCCTGCCCACAGTGGAGACAGGCTCATGCTCCTCTCCTTAGCCAGGGCTGTGCAGGCTGCGGTTTCGCAGTCTCCTGCCCACATTCTGCCAGCTGCAGCCACACAGTCGACAGATGCAGGACTGGAACCAGTGATAAATAACCCAACAGGAGTTTGGTTTTTGTTAAAAAGAAACTAAAATCTTGTTTCTCAGCTGGGATGCTCTCCATGCAGCTGTCCAAACAGGGGGATCTGTCTGCATCCATGCTGCTGCTGAAGAAATGCCCTCTGTCAAGGCATGAAGGCATTGGCAGCATGGGCAAGACTTCTGCCTGGTCTCCAGTATGCCATGGGGTGTCCCATCCCCGGTACATATGGGGTGCTCCAGCCCTTGTTCCTACATTGCCAGCACCACACTGCACCCACAGCAGTCCAGACTGTCTGTAGAAGCAGCTCTTGGGATGAGCTGCGTGGCTGGAGAGGTCTGCTGGGTGCCATCAATTTTAGTCCAGGGAAAGTTGTACCCCAGAGACCAGAGGTCTGGGACCCTGCCCAAGCGGCAGCCCGCAGTGAGGAGCTGTGCTAAGCACTCCCAGCCACCCTACACTGGTCCCCAGGCAGAAACATCCCCATCCCACCCTCAGGGAAGGGATCTGAATTTGCATTTAAAGCATCATTTGAAAACTCAATTTTTTATGCCTTCCCTTCACTAGCAAAAAAAGCTCAAAGCACATCATGCGTGCTGCCAACTCCGGCACCTCTGGCCCTGCCTGCTGTCTGGAGGGTGTGGGGGAAGTGTCCCAGGAGGGGCTGGACATGTGGTGGGGCTGAGCTGTACCCGGCTGATGGCATCAGTTCAGCTCTCACCCACAGACGCCTCAGTGCAAGGCTGCAGAAGATGCTCTGAATTCAGATTACAAGCATCAGTTTAGTTTAGCTTGTCAACAAAAGCAACAAATAAATCCTTCTCACTTGCACTCACCAAAATGGTGCAGCTGGAACAAATCTGCTTTGGCGTTTTCAGAGGCAGAAGACTGTTTTTATCCCTCTGCGGGAACTTGCTTGGCCATAGGTGAAGAAGATTTCTGATTTCCTGGAGGGGACATTGGAGCAAGATTTAGGCTGATTGTCCCAGCTTGGTTTGAAGAAAAGTTTGCTTCTCTGCTCATGATTGGATGTTGAGAGGTCTTTCAGGTGAAAACACATTCCTTTTCCAATTGGAGTTAGCAACCATCTCACTGCCAACTGTCAGGACCCCAGTCCAACACCTCACATGGCATCCAGGAAATGCTAAAGGCCAAATTTAAGCCTGTAAGGACTTAAAACAGCTTAGACTTATAGAATCATTAAGGGTGGAAAAGATCTCTAAGCTCATCCAGTCCAACCATCAACCCAACACCATCGTGCCTACTAAACCATGTCCCCAAGTGCCAGATCCACATGCTTTTTGAACCCCTTTAGGGACAAAGACTCCCCCACTGCCCTGGGCAGCCTCTGCTAGAGCTTCATCACTCTTTCAGTAAAGAATTTTTTCCTAATATCCAATCTAAACCTCCCCTGGCACAACTTGAGGCAATTTACTCTCATCCTATCACTTCTTACTTGGGAGAAGAACCCAGTAGCCACCTCACCACAATCTCCTTTCAGGAGCCTCAGAGAGTGATGACGTCTCCCCTCAGCCTCCTTTTCTCCAGGTTAAACAGCCCCAGGTCCCTCAGCTTCTCCCAGAACCTCTATTCTCCAGCCCTTGCCCTAGCTCCATTCCCTTCTCTGGATGCACTCCAGCCCCTCAAGGTCTTTCTTGGAGTGAGGGGCTCAAAATGGAGCCCAGGATTCAAGGTGCAACATCATCAGTGCCGAGTGCAGGGGACAATCCCTTCCCTGCTTCTGCTGGCCACCCCATGGCTGATCCAAGCCAGGATGCTCTTTGCCCTCTTGGCCACCTGGGCCACTGCTGGCTCGTGTTCAGCACCCCCAGGTCCTTTTCTGCTCGGCAGCTTTCCAGCCCCAGCAGCTTCAACCACTAATGCAGGGCTGAGATCTGAGTCCCCTTCACCACTCAGTGTCTCCTTGTTGTACTAACCTTGCCAGGTGGCCATTTGCTCCTGATCGCTCCTGGTCCTCCAGGCCTGACAGCAAGTTTATCCTTTGGTTGGTGACACGCCTTCGTTTTCCTTGTCTCAATCCCAGTGTCCCTGTTTTTGTGGGTTTCCAAGACATTGTTTCCTAATGTAGGAACATCCCTTTAGGCCCTGAGCTTTCCCTGACAT
This sequence comes from Clamator glandarius, assembly GCA_033459285.1. Lineage (NCBI taxonomy): Eukaryota > Metazoa > Chordata > Aves > Cuculiformes > Cuculidae > Clamator > Clamator glandarius. The sequence continues at coordinate 1,786,876 of JAUNZM010000269.1, read as the reverse complement.
CAGTGCGGGCTCGGCACAGCCCCACTGGTTCACAAACATCTGGGTTCCTAGGAAATGCCACATATTCCTGCCGGTGCTTTGCTGTCTGTTAACGCTTATAAAATTATGTTTGTTTCCTGCCGTGGGGATCAGGCTTCAGCTCAGGGTTATTTCCAGGGCAGTGGCAATCTGTGCCAGAGATGCAAACCATGGCAAACAAGTACTTAAAGGTCTTGTGTTCAGCAACAGGCAAACCACAAACACTTCAGAGGTTTGGTTTGGGAAACCAGGCGTCCAAAGGAAGGCAAGAGAAACCCATGTGTACAGGAGGGCCCTGATCATCTCTGGGGCTGGATGTAGTGTGAGGATAGGCATTTCTCTATGTAGTGTGAGGATAGGCATTTCTCTTGTCTCTGAGGCTGGTCCAGGTGGGACAGTGGCACCCACCACTCCTGTGGACAGAGCGGGGCTTCTCTGGGGAGGTGGATGGTGGCCCATGTAGCAACAGGCTCAGAAACCCAGACAAATAAAACCTCTATGGGAGGGATTTTGCACACCAGCCTCCACTGCAGTCAGTTTTTTGGAGCTAATATGTGTCCAGGTCTCCCAGAGGGCTCCAGATTTGGTGCAAACAAAGGCAGCGCTTGGTTCAGGAAGCTCTGCTTCATCCTTCTGGGGTGAGAAGGGTGGGTTTGGGGCAGCTGTCTTTAGGCTGGAGGGATCTTCTGTCCCAGGGTGTCGCTGTGCAACCCCGCACGCCTGGGGAGAGGAGATGAGAGTGGGCGAGCGCCCGTGGCTCGGGCCAAGCTGGGAACGGCAAAAGCATTTCTGTCTGGAGGTGGGCTTGAGCTCAAGCTTGTTTCCTCTTTCTTGCCAAAGCATCTGCTGTCCTGCACACAGCCCTTCCCCCTTTCCTCCAGGCTTTCTGTCCATAGAAATATTTTTCTGATCCCCCCAAACTCCCTTTTGTTTGATTGTCTGTGGCTTCATTTCCCTCCTCTGGTTGCCTGGAGGTGACCTTGGCTTTGTCCTTTTGCTGTAGAAAACCAAAATTCTACGTTTCTAAAGTGCCCAGATGGGTAATTCCAATGACCTAACAGGAAATTCAGCATTTCTTTACAGCTTAATAGCTGTGACTTTGTGAGCATCTCCAGCTGGTCCCAAGCTGTTTTAATCAATTGATGACTCGGGTTAACTGGAAAATGGCCCCTGTCCAGTTTGGGATCCTGTATCTCTACATCCTGGAGGTGTTCAAGGCCAGGTTGGATGGGGCTTTGGGCAGCCTGATCTGGTGGGACATGTTCTGACCCATGGCAGGGAGGCTGGAACTGGATGATCTTTAATGTCCCTTCCAACACAAACTGTTATATGATTCTATGATTCTGTGATCTCAAGGTCTGGGTCCTGTGATGACTGCTGTGGTCCACCCAGGCAGAACTGCACATTTGAGAGCTGGGCTGTAATGGCTGTGATTGTGCAATGCCCAGAGAGGAGCCCATTAACCAGGAGATCATGAGGCTGCCAGGGCTGAGTGACTCTGGCTGCTTTGGGGCATGGAAGACTTTTTTTTATCTAGCCAAGGTCAGGAGCCTTACTGCTGCCATGGGAGGTTGCTGTGACATGCACCATCTCACCCATCCCCAGCTGGTGTTGTGGTGACCACATCACCATTGAAGGGTACTTTATGTTCAAGTCAGGGGTGGAAATGGAAGAAGATCCCCAAATGCCCACTTCTCAGGTCAGATCTGGGTTAAAATGCTGGTCTGTGTCTGCTGTAGTGCATTAAGCCTCTACTCCTGTGTAGCTTTGGCCTGTGAGTGGCATAGCTTGCTATATGCTGGGGGACACATCCAACCGCATGGGTGGCACCAGAGGGCTTTAGGCCTCCCTTTCCTTTGTTCTCCCACCATAAACCCTCCTTGGTCTGTGCAAGAGACCTGGGAAGTCTCTCCTGCTCACGCTGTGTGGAGCAGGATTGGACCACGAGGAGCCCATCACCCACACCAGAAACATTTCTCAATCCAAACAGCTCACAGGGGCTTTCAGACAAAGGGCAAGAAGAGATGTCTGTGTAGGTAGAGGCTTTGGGAATAAAGAGAGCAACTGAAGTTAGATACACTGGAGAAATCACTGACATGGCAAAACCACGTCCTCAGTGCTTGGAATCCTCTACTGAAGTGCTCAGCATCCTCAGCCCCGAGTGAAGCCAAGGCAGTTCCCATCTGCTGGGATCAGACCCTTCATGTATTGTTATGGAAAGCCTCTTGCCAGGCCCTGTGAAGTCATTCAGACTCGTTTTGTGGCCATGCTGGAATGCACTAACCAGGAGTTGTTTTGAGGTCAGAAAGGAATAAGTCTTTTGCCGACAATTGATGTTGTTATTAAAAACATCCACAAGAGAGGAGTGGGGGGAGGGAGATCCTCTTTCCTGTTTGGGCAATAGTTTCTCCCTGCATCCATCAAGCAGAAGAATTATGTATGAAAAAATAATTATAAAAAAAAAGTTTCTGAGGCACACACGCCTGAAAATGCACCACAGCAGGATCAGAGGTTTGGCTCTGAGGAACGGCCAAGGCTCAGAAGTGGAGGCCAGATTAAAATGCAGGACTCCTCACTCCCGGTGGTTGTTGTAACAAGAGGAAATGCAGTTTCCTTCAAAGAAATTCAGTCTCCTCTCTGCAAGACTTGGGCAAAATTCATGAGCTCCAGCTGAAGCCTGGAGCAGGTCTCCCACCAAGACAGACTTGCTGTAAGCCTTGGACAGCAGCTGGGACTACAGGAAAGTGGGGATTGCTTCAAAAAAAGGAAGCCCCAACCCCCCAATCCCAGGATGAAGGGATTAGCACTGTCACCCTGCCCTCCACAGTGTTAATCTTCCAGCTTTCATCATAGAATCAGAGAATAGTTTGGGTTGGAAGGGACAACGGAGGTCACCCCATCCAACCCCCCTGCAGTGAGCAGGGATGTCTTCCTCTGGATCGGGTTGCTCAGAGCCCCATCCAACGTGACCTTCAGTGTTTGCAGGGATGAGGCAGCCACCACCTCTCTGGGCAACCTGGCCCGGGGTTTCACCAGCCTCAGCAAAAAAAATTCTTCCTAATATCTAGTCTAAAGTTCTCTTCTTTTAGTTCAAAACCATTCCCTTCGTCCTGTTGCTGCAGATCCTGCTAAAAAGTTTTTCCCTACCTTTCTTACCATCCCTCTTTAAGTATTGGAATGCCACAATAAGGTCTCCCCAGTCTCCTCCTCTCCAAGAGTAACAACCTCAACTCTCTCAGCCTCTCTTCATGGGGAAGGTGTTCCAGAACTTTGATCATCCTGCAACAGTAAGATGTCCTGCACCTGGATTGGAGCAATCCCTGATTTCAGTACATGATCGCGGATGAAGTGATTGAGAGCTGCCCTGCAGAGAAGGACTTGGGGGTGCTGGTCGGTGAGAAGCTTGACATGAGCTGGCAATGTGACTGTTCACAAAGGCTTGTGGTGATAGGATGAGGAGGAATGGGTATAAACTGGAGAGGGGCAGATTTAGAAGAGACATTAGGAAGAATTTCTTCACAATGAGAGTGGTGAGGCACTGGAACAAATTGCCCAGAGGTGGGACTGGATGGGCTTTGTGGTCCCTTCCAACCCAAACTATTCTATGATTTTATGATTCTATGTCACTCCAGGTGTGACCTGAGAAGCAGCCGCATCCCATGGTATCATTGCACTGTGGCTGCCCTCTTGCCATGAGACCTTAGCTTCACTTTCCAGCCATAGGAATGGTTGGACTCAATGATCTGGTGGGTCTCTTCCAACCTGGTTATTCTATGACTTTATGATTCTATGAGTAGCACAACACGTTCCTCTGTGCAGAGCCTGCCTGGACCAGCTTTCCTCAAGTTTCCAGCAATGATGAGGAGTCACACAGAGACCCTTCCCACAGGGCAGTAGTGATGGAGAGGAGGGAGGAAGGAGACTGTCTGACCATGAGCTGAGGAAGCGTCCCTGGTGTGTTAAATTAAAGCTATAGGCATAACTTCAGGGTATTTCTGGATGGGAATATGTTTGTGGCTGGCTTCAGGATTTATGGGGACATGGCTCAATTCCTGCTGTGTCCAAGCTGCCCCACATCCACATAAGCATGCAAACACGCTGCCTCCTTGCTGTCACTGCAGAGATGGTCATGATCTAGGCTCAGATCCAGGGCAGAATGATGCCTTCTCTCAAGGTGGTGGAATGGAATATTTTTGGCCCCAAATGCCCAATCCCTTGGCTCCAGTGGTGCCTGCCTTTCTCAGAGCATCTTCTTTGCTGTCACTAGCATTGCTGCTGCACACTGTGGTTTCACCAGGATGTTTACACATCTACAGCCCTCATCTGAAATGATGCAGATCTGCAGACTCTGCCAGGAGCAATCTGAGCTGTGGAGCTAATTGCCCATGATAAGCTAATTAATGGTTTGATAAAATCTGCCTGGCAGGCACAGGAGCCAATTGTGGCCTCTATCTCCCCACAGGCAAGGGGAGAAAGCAGCTGCTGGGACACCCAGGGCTCCACTAGACCCCCTGCCCAGACTCTCCTCCTCTTCCTCTGCCCTCAAGAGCTTGTCAACACCTTTGCTCTGGCCTGGGCTATGTCGGTCTCATTGCTCTGTCCCTCCTCTGCCCCAGGGTGGGTTTTGGCAGTGACCCTGTGGTTATGGACATGAGAGCTGGATGCTGGCAGGGGTTTCATAATGAGAACACAGTGGAGAGCTTGAAAGTGTGGGTGATATGGGGTTAGAAAACGGGGGAGGGCAGTATCCTCCTCCTACCAACAAGCACATCCATTCCTCGAGTCTTGGCTAAAATGAAAAGCAGAGTTTCCACAGCTGAAAACAGCCTTTGCTGCCCTAAAGTACATGCAGCTTTGTGTGTTTGGGTGTTCATGTTAAGCTCTTCCCCAAAGTCCTGCCCAGCTGCAATGAAAGCTGCCATGTTCAGGGACTAACCATCCTCTTCAAACATTTCTGGTGTTTCCTGACCCCTCTGCCTGAGTGAAAGAAACAGAGAGGGACAGGCTGGCTAAGCAGTGTCCCAGGGCCACAGCACACATGGGAAGTTCACCCCAGCAGAAAAACTGTGTTTGACTAACTCTGATCCGGATTAAACCCCTCAGAAAGCAATAGAGGAGCAGCTCTGGGAAGGCTGGGGCTGTGTGTTTTGACTTCACACCATCAAAGTCTGCCCTAAGCGACCCTTGAAATTGGGCAGGTAAGAACAGGCTCTGGGCTGGGCAGCGAATTGCTGCTGACTTCCAGATTCATCATCCTTGCCTGAGGAGGGTTGTAGGGCCAGATCTGGTGGCTTCACTTCAGGATCAAGTAGACGTCCGCCTGCTTCAGCCTTGGTGCTGCTGGGTCAGTGGGATCACTCCCAGCCCCACATCATCTCAGGGCTTGGCTGAGCTGGGCAGAGAGTATCATCCCTCATGGATGCTCGTGCATCCTTTGGTGCTGGCAGTGTGTCTGGACCCGTTCCCCTTGTCCTGCACCACCAAGCATTTCTGCCATCCATGCCCTCTGGACTATGCTCAGTCACTGGTTTAAGGGAGAGAATTGGTTTGATGACCCAGTTTTATGCTGCTCAATAAGTCCCAAGGTCCCAAAGATACTTATATTTCCAGCTCATCAATTCTTTCTGTAAACAGTGTAACATCTCTATGATCTCACACTATAACATTGCCATGTTTTGCCTTTTATAATTGGGGATAATAGTGAGGATGAACTCGTGTAGACCATAAGGATCTATGAGATGCTGATGTCTAAGGAGCCCTAAGGCAGCTGAATGATCAGGTAATAGCCCACCAATTGCAGCCACCCAGACCCATCTCTGGGACTAGCTTTCAGCTAGTGCAGACTCTCACTGGTCAGCTGTGAAGCAGGCAAGGGCAACTATAACGTATCCCATAGCAATCGGAGGGAAAATGAGAAGGTGAAACACCATGTTCCAGATGGACGCGTATGTGAGGCACCTGAGCTGAGAGCTGGTTACCTGCCAAGGGTGGGATGTGAGCTTTTAATGTTCACAGGCACAGGGGTCTTGATGTTAAACATTGAAGGACAGTGCATCCTAGTCCTGTTCATGTGCAGGAACACATAGCTGCCTTCCACAAGTTCCTTGCAGGAGGCAGAGGATTCTGTGCTCATCCCTGTCATCTCCCTGCCCTCCCTGACCCACTTAAGCCTAGGCAGCAATCAACATTTTTGTCCAGAGCCTGTTGCAGAAAACCATTAACAGTAGCACTGCTCTCCTGATAAGGTGGGATAATCTTGTCAGTTTTTGATAAAACCCCAATCTGTAGGAAAACAAAACACCCCAGCACTTTGCTGGGAGGTCCTAGGACTGCCCAGCACTAAGCAGACAGCTGTCATCCCACTGCAGTGGGGGTAGCAGGGAGACAAGCTTGTCCCAACACTTCAGTGAAATGCTTTCATGTCCATGCTGATGATAATGCCGATCGGGAGGTCAGGCTCATAAGTTGGAGTTTTCTTTCTTTCTCAGATCCCTGATAACATCCTGGCGATAAGATAGCTCTGTTTACCCAGGCTCAGCCACAGCCACAAAGGAGAGCTTTGTCCACAGCCTTGAAGGTGCAAATATTGCTGAGCAAACACAGGCATCCCTGGCTCTTCACACCTGTGTGGTGTTTCAAAAGCCATCCCTGAGCCGGTGCAGGGTCCAGGTTTATGCAGGGTGCATAGTGGATGCTCATCTCATCAGATGCTGCAATTTGCATTTAGGACTGTGCGGCTGCAGCATTTGCTCGGTTTCGGAAGACTTGGAAGAGGAACGAAAATCCATCTCTGTTGATGTTTCCCAGCTAGAGCTGAACTTTTCTAGAGCATCTAACATATGTCTGCAGAACACAAAAAATTCTGGCTCCTGTTACCCAGAGCTCTCAGCCTTTCCCACAACAAAACCATCCCAAGGTCCCTCTGAGGCACGTGCCCACTTCCAGAAAGGGAAACAGGGGCACAGTAATGTTAGGCATTAAAGCATGATAATGCTAAGCACAAATCTTATGAGAGGTGGCTGAAGAAACTGCGATTCTTTAGCCTGGAGGACAGAAGGCTGAGGAGAGATTTCATCACTCTCAGCAGCTCCCTGAAGAAGGTTGTGGTGAGGTGGGTGTTGGCCTCTTCTCTCAAGTAACAAGGGACAGGATAAGAGGAAATGGCCTCCAGTTGTGCCAGGGGAGGTTTAGATGGATATTAAGAAATATTTCTTCACTGACAGAGGGATGAAGCCCTGTCAGAGGCTGCCCAGGGCAGTGGTGGAGTCTCCACCCCTGGAGGGGTTCAAAGAATATGTTGCCATAGCACCTGGGGATGTGGTTTAATTGGCATGATGGGGTTGGGCTGATGGCTGGACTGGATGAACTTAGAGGGCTACACCAGCATTAATAATGCTGTGATTCTAGGCAGCTTGGCTGGGAACACACTGGGCTCCTTAGCAGAGCCATGGCAGGACCTTCTCTGCATCTGATGGAGTTTGTTGGTGTGCCAGAGTGTAGGAAAGGGGATGGTGCAGTGAAGAAAAGGGAATACACTCAACATCTGCCAGTGATTAGCTTCCCACCTTCCTCCAGACACACATGGGGGGATGGGTGGCCCCTATTTTCATAGTCGCTGTAGGACTGATTGAATGGGAATGAATTTACAGCTCTCTAATGCATTTTATTAGCATAACAGGGAGGTGATGTGTTGGTGCCTAAACCCAGGCTCCTGGAATGATATTTCCCATGTACACACACACCTCAGCAGAGCACTTTGTGGCTTTTGAAGGGCTCAGGCCCTTTTCAGGGTTATTCGCTGGTGAATTGAACCAGCCCAAACTGATTAGGGAACCTCATTGCCAGAAAATCAGAGGGGGACCCACCATAAACTAAAGAGGAGAAGTTTAACCTGGAGGCTAGGAAGAAATTTTTTTACACTGAAGATGCTGAGGCACTGGCCTAGGTTGCCCAAAGAGGCAGTGGATAACCCATCCCTGGAAACGTTTAAAACAAAGTTGGATGATGCTTTGAGCAACCTGATAGAGTTGAAGATGTCCCTGCAGGGGTGTTGGGCTGAATGTCCTTCATGGTCCTTTCCAACCCAAACCATTCTATGATTCTATGATTCTGGGCAAGGAAATTCAAGACATATTTTGGACCAAAAGTGCTTGATCTCTACTTTGAAGGCACTGGTTCTTCACTGCACAACAGCTGATGAAAGAAACCAGTCCTACTAAGCAATTGTCTATTTTGAAATGCATTAATTAATATAATAGGGTTGGAAAATATTTTCAGTAAGTGAGTGACTCAATATCAGGTCTGGCAGCTTAGAGTGGCTCAAGGTTTTGGTGTCTTCTCTGAACCTTTGTGTCCTTTTTGACACAGACAGAGCTTTGCACTTGGGGAAAGCAGAGGCAGAGATGAGCTTTTCTACCTGTCCTGGTCTGGCTTCCAGGCTGGGAAGGAGAGCTATGCTGGGAGCATCTCCTCACCAGGGAAAATGCCACAGATCCACAGCAGCCGAGTCGAGGCTGTGTTGCATGGAGTGGGAATAGCCCGCATGGCCAGCCTCTCAGTGGCAGTGCAGCCGCTCAGTCCCACTCTGCCGGGTGGAAACGAATGCGCTGAGCTGCCAACTGCTCCCCTGAGTCAGCTTGGCCTCAGAGAGAAACCAAAACCCTTCCCAAGAGCTGTCATCTGTCAAGCTTGTGTTGCTGTCTGGCACGTCAAGTGGCCAAGCTGAGGGTTGTAATTCATGGGGAAAGGGAGGAGGCCACGGCAAGTGCTCCCAAAACCACCTCGTGCTCCATCTCCTGGCATGAAGCAGGGACTGGAGCAGCATCTGAGGCACAGGAAGGACCATCTCCCAAACAGGCCCACAATATGGAACAGAACTGAGGGGACTATCCTCTTGGAGATCCCTCTCCCCAGGATTGTTGTCCATCCTGTAATACAGCAGCTCTGCGGGTCGCTAGTGGGAGCTGCCTGCTGGGTAACATCTTTTCCGGGCCCCAAGAAGGATGCTGGCTTGTGGGCTGGGGTCCCCTTGTCTTCGCTGGGAATGGGTTAGGGAGGTTTAGGGGAATGTAAATGCACAGATGCAGCCACTGGCACTACGTGGTGTAACAAAGTGATGTGCTCCTGGTAGAGAAGAGGGAAGGCAGCATCAAACTGATGGCCAGGAAAGGACAAAAGGGTCATTCAGAGAATAAAGCAGTAAAGGCTTATGAGACCTTTAGAGAAATGTTTCTGATGCAGCTGCACAGGGACCCAGACTCCGTGTCACCTTGAAGGGGTTTCTGAAGGTTCTGGGGGAGGTGACCAGCTGCAGGTTATGTACAGAATCATGACAGCTCTGGTGGCAGCCCCACAGGTCCCAGCCACAAGGCCCCTTTGGCAGAGGGCCTGGCTGGGGCCAGTTTAACCCCTGGCTGATAAAAATCATGTGGCTGATATAACCTTGCATCAGACATGTAGGAAAACTTATAGAGAAATAGCTTGGGCAGCGACACACTGAGTGTGCTGGGTCCTGCCCTCTGCTCTGGGCTGGAGCATCACTTTGAGGGTTGTAGTGCTCAGATCTCTCTTACATCATGCCTGCCTTTAGAGCCTGCAGAACTCTGGTTTTAGGACAGAAACACAAAAGCGCTGATGAGATCTAGCACTCAGGGAATGGGATGTGGATTTTGGCACCTTGAAAAGTATCTTCTCAACCTCCAGCAGTTCATAACCAGCTGGAGAGGTCAGCAGGGTGGATAGATAGGAGGGAAGTGCCAACGTGTAGGGTAGAGAAAGGAGAAAGGTCCTCTTGCAAAGTGCCACCACTCCCAGAGCAGTCGGAGGAAAGCTGCTGCTGACATCCGTACCAGATAAGAGGGAAACCACAAGGTCAGAGCTTAAGTGGATAAATTGTTCCCAAGTGGATTCTCCTCAGACTCTAAATAAACATCGACACTTAAGGAGCACCTCAGAGCTCAGCTCGGGTGGGCAGAGTGGGGCCGGTGGCTGTGGGCTTTCTCTGATAACCTGTGATAATGGGTGATCTCTCCCATTAGTTCCTGCCTTTGGATGGTGTCTGGATGAATTACGGGTTGCAAACAATTAATTTTAAAGGATTTACAATCTCACGAGGCTGGATTTGGATGGTGCAATTAAATAAAGAAAGCTGATGAAAGCCTGGTATCATCTTCCAGATTGAAATAAAGCATCTGCTTAATCATTTTTCCTTTCTCACAAAATAACTTAAGCTCTTTCCAGGCTGAAGTTTATCTGCAAACTTCCTGCACAACATCCAATTTGCAGAGAAAATCTCCTGGTCAAATCCCACAGCTACTAAAGGGAAGAGAGCTCAAGATAGATCAAACAGAATATGACTGCAAAAGTCATCACTTCCCTGCCCCATCCCTGGAGGTGTTCAAGGCCAGGTTGGATGGGACTTGGAGCCCCTGATGCAGTGGGAAGTGTCCCTGCCCATGTCAGGGTGTGGGACTGGATGGTCTTTGAGGTCCCTTCCAATCCAAACAATTCTGTGTTTCTATGATTCTATGATTCACTGGCTGTGCTTGGGCCTGAATGTGAGTGCAACATGCTAACAGTTTCAGCGCAGGAAAGGAGATCCTGGCACTGCAGGCCAGCCCCAGATGAGGTCCACCTGGAACTCTCATCCCACCCCTCAGAGGCTTTGTCAAGGCAGGCTCACGATGCAGACTACAGGGATGAAGCCCTCTTCTCCAGAGAGCTCTCAGAGAGGCTCTAGAAGGAAGATGATGCCCCTTCAGTCTCTGTTGAAGAGCAGCTGATGTCCCCACCAAGGCCATTTCCAGGCACTTTGAGTACAGCCCTATGTGCTGCACCAGGGCTAGTCTTGCTTTGTGATTTGCATCCTGTATTGAGAAAGTCTGCTTTTGTCTTGGGATAAAATGCCTTGGGTGAGAAGCTGCCACAAATATCAACATTTGAGTGCAACACAACAGGCCCACGGGTTTCTCATCCATCCTTGTTGCCTGTTGATACGGAGTCAGCTGCCTGGTGGCTTTGAAGGAGCCATTGTAGGTCAGCGAGGATGTCCCTGAGGGTTTAAGGCAGGAATACATAAATCTGGGAGCAGCTGTTTGCCACGTGTGCCGGCCAGCAATGGGGCGATCTCCACCACTCAGTGACTGTTAAAATCTGGCTCATAATCTGAACATCTCAGAGCTGTAAATCTCCCAGGAATTAGTCTTGCTTTTGCTTCTCTGATGCTTCCTGTGAGGCCAGAAATATCCTGTGGACAGCCCGGAAATACCTAAGGAGGTTTCGGTGTGCCTGTCCAGTCTGGAGCTAATAAATGGGGAAGCAGTTATGAAAATGTGTCCCTCCTTGAAATGAATAAAAACATGTACCAGACCCCAGTCAGACAGGTTCAAAGGATCTTAGACTCTTGGAATCATTAAGACTGGAAAAGACCTGTCAGCCCAGCACCACCATGCCTACCAAACCATGTGCTGACGTGCCACATGCACAAGCTTTTTGAACCCCTCCAGGGATGGGGATTCCACCACTGCCCTGGGCAGCCTCTGCCAGGGCTTAACCACTCTGCCAGTAAAGACATTTTTCCTAATATCCAATCTAAACCTCCCCTGGCTCAACAGCAGCTGCCTGGTACTCTTTGAAAGGATCTTAGGTTGTTGGGAAGAGGTGTGGTCTCACAGCACTGGAGAAAATTTGGTAATTATGAGTGTTGACAAAGTAACCTTCAGTAGCTGATCTGATAGGACTTGCTCTTTTCCTCTTTTGAGTTTGATCTATGAGCAGCTCTGGACTTTCTCCCTGTATCTGTTCACAAAACTACATACCAGAGACCACATATAAGTTCTTGGCTTTGCTAAACTGTTGTCTGCCCAGTTTTGCTGTCCAGTATTTGAGCTGGCTACAAGCGCTGACGAGAAACTGGTTTACCATGGCTGTGTCAGTTTTACCCCTGTGCTCTGCTGGGCTGGGAACCATCCCCAAGGCACATTCCAGGTTGAATCCACCAAGCTCTGCTGATTAGCATTTTCTTCTCCTCCCCGCTGTCTGTCATCTGCTGAATGTCCACCCTTCCTGCTGACAGACCTGGCGATGACGATCACTGCTGTGGAGATCTGATGTACAACTGGACATTAGGAAAACCATCTTCACAGGAAGGGCTCTCAGGAACTGGCAGAGGCTGCTCGGGGAGGTGGTTGAGTTACCATGAGGTGACTTGGGGACATGATTTAGTAGATGGCAGGTATGGTTGTAGATGATGATCTCTAAGGTCTTTTTCAACTGAATGATTCTGTGATTCTATATGAAGATGAATCTCCTACTAAAGGTAGGAGGGAGCACTGTAGGTTAGAAGCACTGTGTTCAGCACCTGGCAGGATAAGCATCAACCTCCCTGTCTCTACAGGCTTGGTTTTGAGCTTGGTTTGGCCAGTGAAAAGAAGAAGCTTTTCTTCTATCTTCAGGGAATTTAACTGCAAAACTCCATCAACTTTGGCCAAACATATCTTTCAGTTTTCAGTGACTTAGAAACTCATATAATCACAGAATGGTTTGAGTTGGAAGGGACCATGAAAGTCATCAAGTCCAACTGCCCTGCAGTAAGCAGGGACAGCTTCAACTCCATCAGGTATCTCAGAGCCCCATCCAACCTGACCTTCAATGTTAACTCAGCCAAGCTTGAGCAGGTCTTCTTAGAGACAGCAAAAGAAACATCCCTGCCAGGGAGCAATGTTTTTCTTATTAAGCCTTGGCTTCAAACATAAGGGTGATAGCTTTTCTTTAAGGAAGAAATCCCCAGATTTGTTAGCATTGGCACAACTCTGTATTTTTCACTCGCCTTGTTTCTCATTAGCCGCTGAATAATTTTAGCAGGAGCTTGATCAGAACTATTCAGCCTGAGTCAAACACCCAGGCTCAAACTTCTCAGCCCAAACAGTGAGTTTGGCATATTTTTACCTAAAGGAAAAAGTCTGATCATTGCGAACTCAGGCAGGCATTAATGTTGCTATTACCAACCTGAGCATCAGTATTTTAAAGTGTTGCTATACTTTGCAGAACCAGTGTTGACAGGGGGACATCTCCAGGGCCTGCCAGCTCTCCAGCCCTTGGAGAACATGGGGGTTTGGGAGCTGGGCAGAGTTGGAAGTGAAGAGCATGTGGGGTGTGCAGCAGCCCGAAGGAAGTCCTTGTTCACTTCGATACCATCTTATTGTAAAATGGTTTGGGTTGAGAGACCTCAAAATCCATCCAGTCTCATCCCTGCCATGGTCAGGGACACCTCCCACTGGATCCAATTGCTCCAAGCCCCATCTAACCTGGCCTTGAACACCTCCAGGGATGGGGCAGCCTCACAGCAAAACATTTCTCCCTAAAATCTCATCTCAATCTCCCCTGTTTCAGCTCAAAATCCTCCTCCTCATCCTGTTCCTGCACTCCTTGATCAGGAGGCCCTCCCCAGCTTTCCTGGAGTCCCTTTCAGTACTAGGAGCTGGTCTAAAATCCCCTCAGAGCCTTCTGTTCTCTGGGCTGAACAACCCCAACTCTCTCTGCCTGTCCTTGTACAGGAGGTTCTCCAGCCCTCAGATCATCTCCGTGTCCTCCTGTGGACTCGCTCCAACAGCATCATGTCCTTCCTTTGCTGAGGACTCTAGAACTGGACGTGGGATTCCAGGTGTGGTCTCACCAGAGGAAAGCAGAGGGGAGGAACCCCCTCCCTCATCTTGCTGATCCCACAGCTGTGGATGCAGCCCAGGATATGGTTTGCCTTCTGGACTGCACACATACACCTTATCTAGACTTTTTCCGCAGAATTGCCATTCCTAAGTTTTTTCATGCATGGAAATGTCTTCTGTTTCTGCAACCCCTTCTTGTGTTGCCAGATAGATGTTATCACTGCATTTCTCCCCAGGACTCCTTTCTCTGGTTTTGCCTACATTTCCAGTTTGACCTTTCCTTGCTCTCAGGGCTGTTTCTTGCATGTGGAGTGGGGCAAGAGGCAACTGGCCTTGTGGGGAGCAGCTTGGATGTGTGAGGGGCTGCCCAAGAAGCCTTCAGACCCCGGGGCAAGGGGTGGTCTAGGATGTGTCAGCAAGGATGGGGCTTTCCTTCTCCCCCCACCAGGTTTGCAGCTCTGTTTTCAGGGGTGATGCCAACCATAATTGCATATTTTGTGGTGCGCCTGCACACTTTGCCCCGTCTCCTTGCTCCAGCCATCAGGAAAACCTGGATCTTGGTGCAGACCTTGTGTCTCCCCCTTGCAGCCACAACACCCCGACGGATTTCCCCTTCAGCAGATTAGTTCAAGCAAACCAAACCAATTTCCGATCCTCCTCCTTACTCAGACTTCACAGTGCATACAAATGAATTTTCCCAAGCAAATATTATTGGTTTGTGTCGGGAAGCTGGGTTTGTGGTGGGTGGCACTGAGCCACATGGGAGGGCGCAGGGCAGCCTGCCCTTATGAGCAGAGCTGGATCCGGCTGCTCAGTCCGAGTGGCTCCAAGCTCCCAGGGAGGACTTCACCGCTGCCATGGCCAGTGTTCATCCAATTCTTAGAGGGAGACCTTAGAGCAGCTTCCAGTGCTGAAAGGGCACCCAGGAAAGCTGGGGAGGGGCTCTTGATCAGGGAGCACAGGGAGAGCATGATGGGGAATGGTTTTCAGCTGAAAGAGGGGAGATTGAAATGAGATTGTCCAGATATGTTGTGGCTGCCCCCATCTCTGGGAGGTGTTCAAGGCCAGGCTGGATTGGGCTGTGAGCCCCCTGATCCAGCTGGAGGTGTCCCTGCCCATGGCAGGAGGTTGGAACTGGATGGGCTTTAAGATCCTTTCCAACCCAAACCATTCTCTGATTCTACAATTCTCTGCTTTGCTATTTTGTTGCAGCAAGCACTGGTAGCACACACCCACCCCTCACACATCATGCTGAGCTGCTCCAAAACCTCAAACCAGCCAGCAGCAGGCTTGAAGAGACACAATGCTGTAGGGGGCCAGGGACACCCTCCCGCTCTCTCTGTAGAGGCTTTCTCTTTACTTCCCATTCCTGCAAGCAGAGAGGTCTCCCCTGTTTCCCACAGCTACCAATATGGACCTCAAAGATAATACCCCTGAAGGTATCTCCTGGGAGCAAAGCCCCTCCCTAGCTGGACACTGGCAGGGTGTTCCCCTCAGCAACTGGGACCATACATGCAAGGCTTGCTCCTGCAGAAGGAAAATAATGGTTCAGGCTGAGCTAGCAATTTCCTGGCAAAAAAATTTATCTGGGAAAAGGAAAATTTTAAGGAGACTGAGACCATTCATAAATTCAAGTCAAATTTAGAGATTACTTTCAGCCCTTGGCTTCTCCTATCCGCCCCTTTCCCTTCCCCCCTTCCCCTGAATTATTGTTTGCGAAAATTAAAACAAAATGTGTTGGAGTTTTCGTTTGTTTAGAAGCAATTTTCATCTTGAAAACTGCCAAAATATAAGTTTTGGAAGGGTGGGGTCTTTTGAAAGGGCAGCATTGTCACTGCTGAATGAAAACAGCAGAGAGGAATGTGTCCTGGGAGATGCAGGGCGCTGGGACTCGGGGCCTGGGGGACACGGTGGCAGCACTAAAGCCACGAACATCTCCCACCACACAGCTCCAGCCTGCATCCCTCATTCATGTTACCTTCTTTCCTTTTCCCAAATGGAAAGTCCTGCCTGCCTTGACTTTCTTTGATGGATTCATTTGACCAAGTCACTTTTTTTAATACAGAGATGCTTCTGCTGTGGCTTCTTCACATGGATCCAAACAACAGCTTTCCTCTTTTCCACCCCAGCCTTCTCCAGGTTTCTGAACATCTGTGTTTCAGTGCTATCTGGTTGTCCATAGCTGAGCCTGGCAGCCCAGGTAGACTGTTTGATGCGGCTCTGTACATCTGTGCACAATAAAGTCAGCGAACAAAAGGCTAGGGAGGTCCTTGGCAAAACAAGAGAAAGAAGAGAGCAGGAGACAGCGGCACTGAGCTTAGATGAGCAACTGGAGCCAAAAGCATTTCATCAAAGAAGTCTCAGCACCTGGCATGTGTTTTATCCATAGCTCAGTCTGCCTTCAGTCTGCTGCTTGTGCTGGGGTGGCTTCTCTGTGTGGAAAGTGAAGTGTGTGGAGCATACGTTAAGCCAATATTGGGAGGACATTCTTATTATAGATGACGAAGAGTGGAGTGCAGTGATAGGACAAGGGGTAAGGAAAAGCTGGGGAGGGGCTATTAATCAAGGAGTGCAGTAAGAGGATGAGGGGGAATGTTTTTCAGCTGAAAGAGGGGAGATTGAGGTGAGTTATCAGGAAGAAATGTTTTGCAGTGAGGAGGGGGAGGCCCTGGCTCTCGTTGCCCAGAGCAGTGGTGTCTGCCCCATCCCTCAAAGTGTTCCAGGCCAGGGTGGATGGGACTATGAGCTCCTGATGCAGTGGGAGGTGTCCCTGCCCACAGCAGGGGGTTGGAAATGGATGGGCTTCAAGGTCCCTTCAAACACAAACCATTCCAGGATTCTATGAAAAAAAAAAAGTGTTCATAGAAAGACAAGCTAGGTTGCTAAAGAGCTATTTACTGTGGCAGGGAAATGCAAACCAAGAAGCACTGGCTGGAAATTAAAGCCAGGCCAGTTCATGTTAGGAAAGAGGCAAAACACTTTAGCACAGTGGGGGATTGACCGTAGGGTGAGGGTGGGTGGGAGCTGCATCTCCTCACCACTGCCTTCCAGGGAAAATGTGGCTGGGCAGCCACACGCCCTGCCCGTGGCACCTAGGGACCATGCACAGATTCAGAGCTGGGATCCAAAAGCATCACAACCTGCTTCTAGGGCTAACAGCCGGGCCCCTGTGACAGCAGTGTGTGATGACATTGCCCTCACTCAGCATCTACAGGCCCCCACTGCCCATTTGCTCTGAGGCTGTAGCACCAGTGAGATGGACCTCCTTGAATCCTGTGTTCAGTTCTGGGCCCCTCACCACAAGAAGGATGTTGTGGCTCTGGAGCGAGTCCAGAGAAGAGCAACGAAGCTGCTGAAGGGGCTGGAGAACAGGCCTTATGAGGAGCGGCTGAGAGAGCTGGGGGTGTTTAGCCTGGAGAAGAGGAGGCTGAGGGGAGACCTCATTGCTCTCTACAACTACCTGAAAGGAGGTTGTGGAGAGGAGGGAGCTGGCCTCTTCTCCCAAGTGACAGGGGACAGGACGAGAGGGAATGGCCTCAAGCTCCACCAGGGGAGGTTGAGGCTGGACATTAGGAAAAATTTTTTCACAGAAAGGTTCATTGGGCACTGGTAGAGGCTGCCCAGGGAGGGGGTTGAGTCACCTTCCCTGGAGGGGTTTAAGGGATGGGTGGATGAGGTGCTGAGGGACATGGTTTAGTGTTTGATAGGAATGGTTGGACTTGATGATCCTGCAGGTCTCTTCCAACCTGGTTGTTCTGTGATTCTATGAGGTGACTCAGCCTTGTCCCCAGTGAGGACTTTCTGACGCCTAGATGGGTCATTTATTTTATTGCCCTGATTGTGACATCTCTATGCACTATTGTTAGGAAAAAAAATGGGATGGCTCTTTTCCTTCAGTCAAACCAAGCCTCTCCCATTGGGCATCTGCAAACTCATTGGGCTACAGATGGAGCTGCCAGCTAGCCCCGGGCAGTGGCCAGTGGCTCACCGCACTAGCCACTCAGGACCCAGACACTCTGGCTGAGCACAGGACAGTAATTTCAATTTAAATTGCTCTCCTTGGGTCAACTTGGCCCCGTCAGTCTGCACACACAGGTGTATCTGGAGGGGTGTATTATGGAAAAGTATCCATGTGTATGGTGTTAAGAGGTGATAGGTGCTCCGAGGGCACCCTTGATGCCCTGGGAGTGCAGGTGAAGGAGAGTCTAGAGCCAAGGCCAAGCTGAGGAGTCAGTAAAAGCTGAGGAATCATGATGGAGGGGTGGTTGTTGCTCCCTGGCTGCTTGCAGTGCTTGTGGGGACCCTGCAGGGAAGCCAAGTGCAGGGATGCTGGCTGTGGAAAGGGCCTTGTCCAGTCCTCACATCCTCCCAGCTCAGTCAGTCCCTCTTGGAAGGATTTATATCCTGAGGTACACAGAATATTTAGGTCATTAATTTTGGATGAGGACAGGGATAAATATTTTGGGGAGTTCTCCACAGCTTCTTGTGAGGTTCGGCTTCTTCAGTCCTCCAGACACTGGATTTTCCCATCTCTGCAAGATCAATGTAAAACTGATCCCAGAAGCAGGGCTCCGAACAGCTTTGCACCCCCTGCTTATTCTCCCCTGGTGGGATGAGCTGAAATATTTGCAGAGATCCTCAGAAAATCCCAGGAGTTTTGCTTCTTGGCTTTGCAAAAACATTTCTGCTTATCGAGCAAACCAAAGAAATGGGTTTTCATTCACACTTCGGGTGGGCTCAGCTTTGAATTTTAAAAAGGGATTTGCCAATGCAGTCTTGCAAAATACTTGGGTAGCAAGTCCAGCTCTCCTAAAAGACACGAGCCAGGAATGTTCACTCACAGCCCAGAAAGACAACTGTGTCCTGGGCTGTATCCAAAGCTATGGAAGCAGCAAGGTGAGGGAGGGGATTCTGCCCCTCTGCTCTGCTCTGGTGAGACCCCACCTGGAGCCTGGTGTCCAGTTCTGGAACACTCAGCACAGGCAGCACATGGAGCTGTTGGAGAGAGTCCAGAGGAGGCCACGGAGATGATCCAAGGGCTGGAGCACCTCTCGTATGAGGACAGGCTGAGAAGGTTGAGATTGTTCAGCCTGGAGAAAAGAAGGTTCTGAGGAGATCTTAGAGGACCTTCCAGTATTGAAAGGGGCTCCAGGGAAGCTAGGTAGGGGCTCTGGATGAGGGAGTGCAGGGACAGGACAAAGGGGAACCGTTTTCATTTGGAAGGGGAAAGACTGAGATTAGATATTAGGAAGAAATTCTTCACGATGAGGGTGGGGAGGCCTTGGCCCAGGCTGCCCAGAGCAGTGGTGGCTGCTCCATCCCTGGAGATGTTCAAGGCCAGGTTGGATGGGGCTTGGAGCCCCTGATCCAGTGGGAGGTGCTCCTGCCCATGGCAGGGGAGTTGGAACAGGATGGTCTTTGAGGTCCCTTCCGACCCAAACCTTCCTACAAGTCGTAGGAGGAAGTTACTTTTCATGCTCTTTGGAAAACATGCGTTTCTGCCAGCTTCAAGAAAGATCTAGGTCTTCTCTGTTGCCAAGACACCTCGTGGAGAAGTGTTTCCTTGTGTTGGCCAACAGGGACTAAATCCTACATTTTGTAGCACCAAAGGCAGATCTTCCAATGAGTCTCATGGTTTTGAATGATAGAGAAGTGCCTGCATGGTCACAAGCTACAGCTGGGATGACAGATGCTTGGACTGAAGAACCTAAGTATTTTTCCTCTGCCTGAGCTGAGTCCTGAGGTCTTGCTGTTGATGGAGGTGTTGCCTTAGTGGTTAGCTACAGCCAAGACGACATCCTTCATGCTTCAGCCCTGGTGACCCTGTCAGCCAGTCCTTGCCTGGAGGAAGGCTCTACCCTGAATGGAGGAACCAGCCCTCATCCCTGTGCCTCTTGCACACCTAGGAGAAGGGTTTAATCTCAGCATCTTGGTTTCCTTTCCATAAATCGAGAATTGGGACTTTAAAAACGCCACCACCTCCATGCTGAAGACTCAGCTTGTGTGTTTTGAAGGGCAGGTATCACCTCTAATCATGTATTTGTGCATCACTGACTGCCACAGAGGCTTTGTGATGGCAGGGGCTGCTCAGCACACTGTGAGAAAGGAGATTACCATCATCGAGCTGCTCCTAATAAGGCACAAAGTGCTCTTCCTGTGGCTAAGATGGAAGGGGAAAAACATACAAGATGAGGCACAGAACATGCCTGGTGCATGCTCCTCATCTTTTAGCTACAAACAGGCTCTTGATGTGCATTTGCACCACCATCAAATGCGTCTGTGGGACCAGCCAGAGCTAACCAGCAGCAATTGTCTCTGATGATAAACTCACCCACAGGCTGAAGGGCTGATCTAAGGAGAGGCAAACTGCAGTTCAAAGACATGGCCTCACTCCGTGTCAGGAATCTCACGTTCTCACGGCTGGCAAACTGCTCCCAGGCCACTCTTCTCATCATAAGTGCATTGCTGGGTGCTTCTGCTCTGCCAGTGTTTGGGGTTGGTGGGGACGTGAGGTTGGGTTTCAGCATGTCAGCCAGAGGAATTTAGATTGTAAAGTGGCCTCCATCCTGCTGGTTGGGCGTATGTGGAGGATTTCACTCTCCCTTTTGCTTTGACATTGTGAGTTAGCTGGGGATTGGTTCTGATAAATAGAATCATAGAATTGTTAAGGGTGGAAAAGACCTCTAGGATCATCAAGTCCAGCCATAAAGAATCTGGAACTGCACTGTAATTTTCTGGGATGAAATCTGATGATTAAGCAAATACAGCATGGCTTTGTCTTTGGCAAGCACCATAAGGTAAACAGGAAGGAATGAGGGATTAAGATGTCTCTGCTCTAAAGGAAGGTGACAAGCCCAGAGCCGTGACACCTTTGCACCGAGCCAAGAGGCCCAGCTGCAGGCTGGCATTGCACAGATGCATTGTTCAGGGGATGAAGAGCAAATAAAAGCAAAGTGAAAAGAAAACAAGCTGTAAAATTCTCAGCAAAGCACAGAGGTCCAGCAACTGCCTCTTGATGTTCCCTTGACAGCTCTGGGTACAGGCAGACGAGGGGTCAAGCTTTTGAAGTCCCTCAGTTGTCCTTTGCAAAGGTCCCCTGTTAAAATAGTCCTGGTGTTGACATTAGGCTGCATACGGTGGAGGAGCTGGACATCCCGGCAGGTTGAGTCCTAGCACATGCAATCCAAGCAGAGGGGGATCTTTTGGTGTTTGACTAACTGGGTGTCAGGCTGGCCCCGTCCCAGCAGTGGGATGAGGGATACGGAGGCAGATGTGAGGTATTATTGGCATGGTCAGGGCTGCAGATGCCTAACAGAGCCTTAGGCTATGGGTACCAAGCACAGGAAGGAAAGAAGCTGGCTGGGAAGATTTTGAAATGTGATGTAGAACTCAAATACATGTGTGTTGGGACTGGTGAGAGTACTGGGAAGGCTGTGCAGGTGATGTTGGAAACATGAGGGGAGCTCCTGGGATCGTAGAATGTAGAATCATAGAATCAGCAGGTTGGAAAAGACCCACCGGATCATCGAATCCAACCATTCCTATCAAACACTAAACCATGTCCCTCAGCACCTCATCCACCCATCCCTTAAACCCCTCCAGGGAAGGTGACTCAACCCCCTCCCTGGGCAGCCTCTGCCAGTGCCCAATGAACCTTTCTGTGAAAAATTTTTTCCTAATGTCCAGCGTCAACCTCCCCTGGTGGAGCTTGAGGCCATTCCCTCTCATCCTGTCCCCTGTCCCTTGGGAGAAAAGGCCAGCTCCCTCCTTTCCACAACCTCCTTTCAGGTAGTTGTAGAGAGCGATGGTGTTGGGAAGCAGGGGGGTCCGAGCAGTTTAGGGGGGCTTTGCAGTGAGAGGTAGCACAGTACAAAGCACTGGAGTGCAACAGCAGATGAAGGGGATGAGCAGGGCTCCTGAGGCAATGTGGTTGTGACAACGCTGGTAGAGCCACAGACGGGCTCCTTGCCCTTGCAGCCCTGTGAGTGGGGAGACTCAACAGCTGTATTCGTTTCAAGCCACAAGGGTGAAATCAGGTTTCGGCTCCCCCCTCAAAGAGCCGGTCTTACCACACGGAACTGGTTGAGGATGGCTGTGAGTTAGCAGTTGGCTTCCCATAGCCAGAGATGCCACCAGAGCATCCCCTCCTGTGACACCCCCACCGTAGCTGGGCTCCCCAGGCTGCTGAGCCCCACGTACATGGGCTCCTCTGGGGCTGGCACCTCCATGAGCAGGCATGGATGCTGATGGTATCTGCTCTTTCTCTCTCACAGCTTGCAACTGCAACCTCCACGCCCGCCGATGCCGCTTCAACATGGAGCTCTACAAGCTGTCAGGGCGCAAGAGTGGCGGTGTCTGCCTGAACTGCCGGCACAACACTGCGGGGCGGCACTGCCACTACTGCAAGGAGGGCTTCTACCGGGACCTCAGCAAGCCCATCTCCCACCGCAAGGCCTGCAAAGGTATGAGTTGGGAGGGGGGGGATGTCTGGGACCACACAGGTCCTTGTTCTTCAACCCCTTCCTGCCACTCTGGCTTCCACAGCCCTTGCTCTCACCAAACTCCTCCTGCTCCTCTCTCTCTCCCAAAACTAGCCCTTGAAATGACTTTTCTTGCCTCCACGTTCCTTGCCATCACCTCTGCCTGGTCTCTCCAGCCTCTCAATGAGGACAAAGTCACCAAAATAGAAAAAGCCCTCACTGCTGAGGATGATTTAAAATTATTTCAGGTTTTATCACTTATGACTTATGCTTCACCTGCTCCAATAGCCACAGCTAAGGTGGCCATCGCATAGGGAAGGGCAGAGCTGCACAAAATCTCAGGTGTGGGATTAGACGTGGTGCCTGTAGATCAGCCTCCTCCACATGCCTGGCTCCTGCTCCCACCCTCACCCCCAAGTTAAGCAATGCTTAACTCACGCAAAAAAACGTTTCACTCTCAGGATAAGGCAAAAACATGGAAATGGGAAACAACTTGGTTTTGAGCTCAGCAGATGGAGTTTGCTGAGGTTTCTTCCTCTGCTGAGGTGGGTGTGCAGGGCCACAGCAAGCAGGGCTTCAGCTGGGGCAGGAGCTGCAATAAGAGCAAATCCTGCAAATGAACTTTTTTAACTCTCAGCTGCCTGCTGGAAGAAGGATAAATCCTGAACCTGAGATGCAGCTAAAGGAATCAAGCAAGCATTCAAAAGCCAGATTACAAGGTACTGGGCTTTCCCACAGCTCTTCTCTCCCTAAAGACTCATTTCAACAAGAAATGGAAAGCTTTTTGGCTCGAGCTGGGTATTTTTGGCTGGAAAGCCATGGGTCTTCAGCATTTTCAATTTTTTAATGAAAATGCTTCTTCATGGGGTTGTTGGAGTTTTTTTTCCACTGAAAACAGACACTCCTCACCAAAACAGAAGAGAAATCACTGCTTTAGACAGCTATGCTCCCCCTCTTTTTCACCTTGTAAAAACTATTTCAATGAGACATTTTTGACCCACCCTGTGTTGAGGCTGCTAAAAAGCTAGAGCCTCAGTCAAACTGGGGGTTTGGTGGGATGTGACCCCAGCCTGTGGCTCTGGGGGGGGAGAGGAGCTGTGGTTTCTGGGTCTGAGGAGCCAAAGGGCAGAGGGGCTGAGCCACTTCCACACCAGCTCCAACACCCAGCATCCCAACCAGAGCCCGGCTCCAGCAGCGGCCACGCCTTGCCCCCAGGTCCCGAGCAGATATGTGTCGTAATAAAGTTCATATTTCTCCTTTCATGGCTGGGTTGCAGCAGAAGTAACAGTGTGTTAGGTTGAGGCAAACAAAGGGAAATTGTGAAGGCGTGGGCTCTCCTTGATGCGGCTGGGCAATTATGCAGGTGGGCACCCATCACCCCCAGGCAGCAGCGTGCTCGCAGAAGCGTTTGCTGATGTCCAGACCCTGATTCTCCTTTACCTTCCTGCTCCCCAGAAAGTGTTGAGAAGTGTGAGGCAGCAGGGGGAATTCCCACCACTCCCCAGGCATGGTTAATTCCTTCCCAAGACTGCTTTATCCTGGCTGCCTCCCCAGCATGGGGGCAACTGGGGACATGGTGGGATTTGGAGGAGAGTGTGGCTCTTTCCCAGCTATAGGATCTCTGTGCATCCATGGGGATCCCAGACCTCTGCGATCAGCACAGGGAGGATGGGGCAGGGAGGGGACACTTAGCTGAAGTTTAGGGTGGATCCCATCCTGTCTCCATCCCCAGCTTTTCCATCCTGGGGAAAGGCAACCCCTGCCCTTCATTGGCAGTGATGCCCACACTTAACCCCCTCTCGCAAATTGATGCCGATATTTCCTAAGTCCTTTCTCACTCCTGCTTTTCCCAACTCTCCTCCCCAGCCAGGAAGCCTTTTTCCCCATCTCCCACATATTTATCCTAGCTGACCCTGATCTCTCACTCTTGCTGACCTCTCCATGGCTGTAGCAGACCAATAGCATGATACTTTTACCCTAAAAGCACAGCCGGATGATGAGCAATGTCTGTAGGTGGGAAACAGAGCCATGCCATGCCTCAGTTTCCCCAAACAAGCACCCAGAAACTCATGCACTGGCATTTGCCAGGCACTTCACAAGGATTTAAGGACAAGTTTCTCAGTCACTCTCTCTTTCAAACGCTCTTTGCAAGCGTCTTTTTCTCATCCCCCTGTCTTCCTGAACTGCTCCCGCTCTTGAAATTTGAGATCGGCAAATTTAGAGACTTCTCCAACCCCCCACGGCTTACAACAAAAATGGGGATATAGGAGCTAACAGATACAAAGGTATGTGATAAATACGCTGGTGAATGAACTGCTCCCCGACTTGCAGGCTATTAGCACAATTTCACAGTAGTTGCAATGGTTTATTGTTGGCGTAATCCATCATCCTATACAAAAGCCGGCGAAATGAAGTTTCCTACAGCAAAGGCATCCCTTTGAAAACTCATTTTCTTGAGCTCCGTTTATGACACAGGGTTTTTTATGTTCCCTCTACTTTTCTCCCCCAATTCAGGGACTGAAACTGTTGTTGCAAACATGTATTTTTAAAAAACAAACCCATCTAACAACTTCAGCCACTTTTCTATTGATAACAACATTAATTTGTCATTTCACCAAGCCATCTGCTGATGGGAAATGGTCTCTCAGACTCTCTTCTGGACCGAATGTGTTTAGAATTAAAGAATTAACCATCCTGTAGCATCTGCCATCTCCCTCACAACTGCCTGCTGCCTCATCTCGCCCAGCAGGTTTGGTTTTCTCTGCAAGACTTGATTCTTTCAAGCATCCCATTCCTCCATTCATTGTCCTACACGGAACATATTCAAATGAATGCGTAGAACAGAGAATCAGTGCCCTACGAGCCAAGAGGGAAGCTTGTGGCTCACTTAACCACCCTGGCAAATGTGTGTGAGCTCAGGCAAACTCACAGCAAATGTTCTATGAAAGAGTTGCTGAAGATGTTTTGGTATTATTTCAGCTGAATAAACTAAAGCTAAACTGCTTCTCCTCTCACTTGGGTTTCTCATCTCTTGCTCCATCCTATGCACGATACCATGTATTCATAATGCATCTGAGGTCAGAAAATTAAAGAGGCATGAGTTGTATTATTTTAAATTGGATGGGTTTGGTATTTATGCAAAAATTTTAGAATATGTTTGCACAATGTCTACTGTTTGAATGTGAAGAAAAAGAAAATGCCACAAGCTTTTGCATGTATTGCAGGGCATGGTGTGAGGTTCAGGCAGCAAAAGGAGAGCAGAAAGGGGAGCTGGGAAGTGCCCTCCTGCCCATGCTCAGGGCTTGTTGGTTTTCTAACAGCCAAATCTATGATAATATTTAATTAAAAGCTGTTTTTAATGATCTGAAGTTGTCTTAGAAGGCATAAAGAGATGGGTTTTAAGGATGACTTTTACCCTGATGGTTAAGAGTGATGCAGCTGTGCTGTATTCCCTGCCCATGCATTTGCTTCCAGCTATTTTCTTGAGGGAACATAAAAAGCAAAAAGCTGTCAGTGCTCAGAGATGTCCTGTTGCAGAGCCACACAACAGGCAGGGCATGGCATGGAGTCTGCAAGCCACATGCAATGGAATCGATGACAGATGGAGCAGGGGTATTGCATGAAGTGGCAATGCTGGGTACATGCCAGAGCCTGCCAAGCTGGAGGTGGGAGCTGAAGGAGAGCTGGGAGCGCTGCGGGTGGGTGGTCGGGCAAACCTAGGGACACCAGTTAATCAAGGAAGGGCTTGGGATCCCCAGGAGTTTTGAGGTCAAACCACACAACTGATCTCTGCGTGGCCTCGGACAGGGATTCTCAGGCTGGAGGAATCTGATAGTAGCAGCTTCTCCGCCGTGGGGATGGCAGGGCTCGTCCCAGCGGGCGCCGGAACAGGATGCCCTTTGCTCTGGCAGAAATCAAATGCTTGAGTCCTGCTCATGCCCCGTAGGTGTGGGGGCTGTCCTGAGAAACAATGCACCCCAGGCATAAGGATGTTCATCTTGTAAAACTGAGAACGAGGGCAAGTAACCCCTGTTTTCTCACTGAGAGTACAAAATGCTGAAGCCCTCTTTCCTATTCCTTCTGCTTTCCCTCTGCTCCAAATGATGTTGCAAGTGAAATTCCACATCTGGGTCCTGCAAACCTCCATCCACTCTGCTCTGTCATAGCCTGCTGTAAATCAGGGCTCTGATGTTAGTTCTTTTGATTAAATTCACTCCTGATATTTGCCAGATTATTGGCACTAATGTAATTCTATTGGAACAGCGACTCTGCAGGATTTTATAGCCTAGCTGTAAAACAGCTCTGCACTTCAGGGGAAGGATTTACACACGTTTTGATGAAAAGATGACAAATGATACGCATTATGAATGCACTTGTGCTGTGGATGCCAGGGTAAACCCCTTGTGGAGGGGCAGGATTTGGATCCTGGAGAGGTCACATTCATGAGGACTCAGTGTTTTGGATAAAAAATGGGATCGATGCAGCCCCATGCCCGTGCCGAGCCTGGCAGACAAATCCATTTGCATTGGAGGATTATTTAATAGCTTGTGTAAAGGAAATAAGCACTCCCAGCCTGCCTGGCTTGAACCCACAAAGATTTAAAAGACTTTGACATTTGCTTTTTGGAGGCTGGAGTGAAGCAAAGAGAGGGTGAGTGCTGTCCCCGTGGGCTCAGCCTCTGGTCTTTGATTTAATGGGTGTGGGTGCAGGTTTTCTTCCCACCTGGCTGCAGGCATTTAGTGCAGGGGAATAGCACAGAGGAACGAAGCCCTTTAGCTCCTTTGCTGCCTGGAGAGGAGAGCAGAGCCCCCTTTGACAGGGACAGGGGGACCAGTCCCCCGCCTCTCTCCACTGACTATAGAGGGAGCTGCGTGACCAGCTTAGAGAACAGAGCTCGTTTCACAAGGCTGAAGCCAGGGGAGATGAAGCCTCTCCTTGCTGCCTGGGGCCCTCTGAAAGCTGGGGTGCAGGAGCAGCCGGGGTAAAACCCACAGTAGACACCAGAGGCTTAGGTGGCCAACGTCCTGGTGTCCCACTGTTGGTGACACAGGGGCCATGTCCTGGTGTATGACAGGAGGATGAGCTTGTCCATGGTACATCTCTGCAGATCCCTCCAAACCACAGAGATGTCCCCAGCTGACACACTCCCAATCCACAGATAACTGGGAGTAGGCAAGCTCACCACTAACGTATCCCAAAGACACAGAGATGAAACCCCTAAACCAAGGGTCCCCTGGGGCAGTATGGCCACCAGTGGTGGCTCCTGGTAGAACTCTTCTCCCCAGTTTTTCCTTGTCCATTGCGAGTATTCCAGCTGGCTGGTTCCCACAGGCTCCTTCCCGTCACTGCAGGGACCCCATCAGTGCCACACATCAGCGCAGGAGATGTCCACTTTAGGAGGAGGTGAAATGCACCCTAAGAGAGAAACTTCTGTCCCCAGAGCAGCCTCACATTGGTGCTCATCCCTAGTCCAGCTCAGTGGTTTCACAGACTCCAAAACAATACTTTCTATGAATTCCCCTAGGGAGTTGTCTTTAATTATCAAGCTTCCTTCCCTTCCTTTTGTCATTTTCTTCTTCTCCGAAGACCAGCTGGAGCTACCATTTATATGAGCGATGAGCCAAGTCATAGTGCTGGCAGGGTTTGAATTGAGTTCTTGTATCAAAACTTGGTCACCTCTGAGAAATCACATTGCTAGAGGAAGCCCAGACTTTCGAGGCACTTGTCTGCCAAACGCTGACTTTGTTTTCTCCATAGGGCAGGATCTTCTGCTGCCACCAGAAAACTTTCCTAGCTGCATTTCTATCCTGCGTTTGTTCATGGCTCTGACTCAGTCACCCCCTCCCCACTGCCCCATAATCCTTTATACCTCAGGAAGAAATTCTTCACACTGAGGGTGGGGAGGCCCTGGTCCAGGTTGCCCAGAGCCGTGGTGGCTGCCCTATCCCTGGAGGGGTTCAAGGCCAGATTGGATGGAGCTTGGAACCCCTGATGCAGTGGGAGGTGTCCCTGCTCATAAGGGGAGAACAGGCTGGGTTTTGAGGTCCCTTCCCACCCAAATCATTCCATGACTCCATGATTCGATATCAATATTATTCAAAGTGCTGAGCACTGATTTATGGTTTCTACATCTAAAACTTGTCATCAACAAACCCCAGGCACACTCAAACCTGTTGAAGAAAGTTTATAGGAACGCAGCTCTAAGCTGTCCCTCCCACACAGGTCTCTGCATGGAAGTGTCCTGGGACAACACAGGTGGGTTCCGTGCCACTGCCACCAAGTGCTACCACCTCCATGGTATCTCCATGGCCTAGGGCATTGACCTGCTTAGGCTGGTTACCCCAAAGAAGGATCACAATTATTACTGCAACTCTTTAGCTGTTTTGAGTTTGTAGTGTGAAAACATGGAAAAGGAGTGATTTTTTTTTTTAACAAAGGCTTGAGCTCAACACAACATATCTACCTGGCCATGCCAGCTTTTAATCATCCATGGTTTTAATGACATGTGAGCAGCTGAGGCAGATTAAGGAGCTACTTTTGTGCGAGCCAGAGCAGCAAGAGTTTGCTTCACAGCAGCAGTGGAATGTTCCTGTGGTAAACCCAACGACTCAGACAGTTTCTAATCATTTCAAGCTAGATGGGGCTCCATGTGCCAGCCTTCACTCTGCTCTCCCTTCCACATGGGCCTTCCAGGGCCAAGGACTTTCTAATTAAGTCTGATCTGTCTGAGCCATCAGTGAGGAACAACCCAAATGTCAGAGCTGTGCACAGCCCTTTCCTCCAACCCAGGGAGGCTCCACCTCCACACAGCACATGAGGATTGTACCATGTACCAAGGCATACATTTAGGGACCACAAATACCATGTTCCATTTTCATGTTTGTAGCCACTGGTGATCTGAAGTGGATGGACTTCTTGCTGCTGTGCAGATCTTCCTCTGAAAGAGCTCATGTATTGGTGTTAGCCAAGCCCAACTCTCTCAGCCTGTCCTCCTACAGAAGGTGCTTCAGCCCTCTGATCATCTTTGTAGCCCTCCTCTGGACGATGAGGATGGAAGAGCTCAATCACTTAACACTGGAGGGAGGAACAGCCCCACAAAAGGAGGAGCTGAAAAGGCACATAAAGAGGCTCCAGAGTGAAAACTGTGGCAGAACCTGTCTGCACTGTGTGGGGCTTGCAGAGGTCAGGGCAAGACGTGTTGCTGGCTCTGGGAAGCGAAGTCATGGGGTGGAGGAGGCTCAGCCTCTGAAGGACCTTGAGCTCTCCATTGCAGCATAAAACCCTTTCTCCCAGCACCTTCAGAGGGGCGATAAAGCTCACAGCTGAGTCACAGTTCCATGTTAGACAGTTGGATGATCTGGCTTATTAGGAAAATTTAGACAATGTTGATTACCCAGCAGAAGGACTGTGACCAACAGGGTGAAGTTCAACAAGGCAAAGTGCTCGATCCTGCACTTCAGTCACAACAATCCTGTGCAGCTCCAGGCTTGGGGAACAGTGGCTGCAAAGCTGCCCAGTGGAAAAGGATCTGGGTGTTCTGGGCAATAGTGGCTGAACATGAGCCAACAGTGGCACAGGTGACCAAAAAGGCCACCAGCATCCTGGCTGTGATCAGCCATGGGGTGGCCAGCAGGAGCAGGGAAGGGATCATCCCCATGGGCTCAGCACTGGGGAGGCTACACCTCGAATCCTGGTTTCAGTTTTGTCCCCTCACTATAAGGAGGACATTGAGGGCTTGAGTATGCCCAGAGAAGGGAACAAAGCTGGTAAAGGGTCTGGAGAACAAATCTTATAAGGAGCATCTGAGGGCCTTAGGACTGTTTAGCCTGGAGAAGAGGAGGCTGAGAGGAGACCTCATCGCTCTCTGCAGCTCGTGGACAGGAGGTTGCAGTGAGGTGGGTGCTGGCTCTTTTCCCAAGTGACAAGGGATGAGAGGAAATGGCCTCAAGTTGTACCACGGGAGGTTTAGATTGGATAACAGGAAAAACATTTCACTGAAAGAGTTCTTGGGCACTGGCAGAGGCTGCCCGGTGAGGTGGTTGAGTCTCCATCCCTTGAGGTGTTCAAAAGACAGGTAGAGATGCGCTCAGGGCTATGGTTTAGTAGGGGATGGGTACAGTTGGATTTGATGATCTCAAAAGTCTTTTCCAACCAAATGATTATATGATTCTATGATTTCAGAAAAGCCTCATCCTTGCAATGATGGTGCCCAAGAGGAGTTCTACTGGCTAAATCTGAGGCTGACCACCTTCCAAACTGCTAGGGTTTTGTTTTTCAGCAGAAATACATCCTTAAGCAATCCTGAAGGGCAGGTTTGGAATGTCAGATTTCAGAAGTGGCAGAGTACGACACAATAGAGGGGAATTTGCACCCTATTAAGAAAGAAAAACAGACTCAACCCCAGTTCTTCATCACCAGTCCCAGACTGAGAACAGAAGTTGCTAAATTTCATTCTCATAACCAGAACTTTGCATATATCCAAGACAGAAGAAAGAAAAGGAATAATTTGTCTTCTCCATAAATATTTTCAGTCTCTTGAGATAATTCCCTGCTTAGAATCTGTTCTCAAGAGTGAAAACTACTCTAGAACTTTAAAACAACACTCAGTCCTGCTCACCCTTGTGCCCTTTTATGTTTTTAACCATGTTAAAATGAAAAATGTGAGTTATTAAGACAGAGATCCTTGTTTGGGTTGGAAGGGACCTCAAAGCCCATCCAGTTCCATCCCTGCCATGGGCAGGGACACCTACCACTGGATCAGGGGCTCCAAGCCCCATCCAGCTTGGCCTTGAACACCTCCAGGGATGGGGCAGCCACCACTGCTCTGGGTAATCTGGGCCAGAGCCTCCCCACCGTAATGGGAAAATATTTCTCCCCAAGATCTCATCTCAATCTCCCCTCTTTCAGCTCAAAACAGTCCCCCTCATGCTATCCCTGCACTCCCTGATCAACAGCCCCTCCCCAGCTTCTCTGGAGCCCCTTTCAGCACTGGAAGATGCTCTAAGGTCTTCCCTGGTCCTTCCAGGCTGAACAATCCCAACTCTCTCAGCCTCTCCTCATATGGGAGGTTCTCCAGTCCTTGGATCATCTCTGTGGCACCCTCTGGACTGGCTTCAACAGCTCCATTTCCTTCCTGTGCTGAGGACTCCAGAACTAAACTCAGAACTCCAGATGAGGTCTCACCAGAGTGGAGCAGAGGGGCAGAATCCCCTCCCTGGCCCTGCTGGTCCCATGGCTTTGGATGTGGCCCAGGACACGGTTGGTTTCTGGGCTGCAAGCACACATTCCCAGATCACGTTGAGTATCTCATTCCCCAGGACCCTGGGTCTTTCTCTTCAGGGCTGAAAAATAAAAGGAATGGTATCCTCCATGAGAAAACCCAAGTCCTGTTCAGCGATGTGGGGAGAACTTCCCAGTGCTTCATCCCTGGGTATCCCAGAATCCCCACTGCTCTCCCTGGCAGCTTCTGTGGCTCCACTACATCACCCAAACAGAGGAGCTCTGAGACAACAGGGGAATTATGAACAATTTTTGAACAAGAGGATTTTCAAGCATTCTGGAAAGTGCTGCCATAATTGTCTTATTGTCTGTATCGCTAATGCCTGCCCATAGTGCGCCTGCCCAAAAAGTGGATTTATTACTGTGGTTCAAAGCCCCCTCCGGATTAGCAGCGACTCCTGCTCAGTGGAGGCATTGTGGGCCCTGTCTGTTACTTGTTACAGAGAAGACAAAGACAAGGTCTAATCTGTGAAATTTGGCCCAAACTGCAGAGTGCCAAAGCCCTTGGCTTCCCCGAGTGCCAGTTCAGGAGGAAGAAATGGGAGAGCCCTGAGAAGCGCCACAGGAGGAGGGACACTGTGAAACACCGAGAGATTACTTGGCTTTGCCTGATAAAAGGGGGAATTCATTTTCTGCTGGCAACAAAACTTTAAATCTCCAAGAGAATGTGCTGGGGGACATTGTGCATGAACATGATCCTTTGGAGTACTAAATCCAGTCCACAATATTGCAGACAAGCTGACAATCTCATCACAAATTAGTTAACAGTTAATATTTAAAGCCATTATTAGTATTCAGTGTTAACACAGCAACATTTCAACCTCTGCCTCTGGTTAGCAAACCAGCTGGGACTGAGCTGGGTGGGTACACATTAAATACCACAGGTTTTCTTCCCCATTTTTCCTCTTGTGGTGGAGATGCATATTACATATGGTCTCGCCCAGCCCCAAAGAATCCTATTCCCAGAGCTTGCATAAACCTCTCTACATTGCTCAGGTTCATAGCTATCAAATCATAACTCTCCTCACCCATGGACAAATGATCAGGGTAGGTCTTCAAAGGAAGGACCACCACTCATTTTGAATTGGTTCTCCAAAGACACAAGTCACAGAATCATAGACCACTTTGAGTTGTAAGGGACCTTAAAGTTCATCTAATTGCAACCCTCCAGACATGGACAGGGACACCTCCCACTAGATCAGGGGCTCCAAGCCCCATCCAACCTAGTCTTGAACACCTCCAGGGAGGGGGCAGCCACCACTACCTTGGACATCAGGAAAATGGTCGCATTTTCAGCTTCTAAACCCGGAAGCCCTGTGACCTGTGTTATCGCTGCAGGCATGATGTGACAAGAGGACACCTGGACACCCTGTGAAATCAGTCTTTGTTGTTCAGTCAAATGGCTTTTTCATCATTCTGAACTCTCCCAAGGAAAGAGCTTTCCTGAAACCAGGAAGGTGGTAATTCTCCAAAAATGCAAGTCTTTTCAGGTATCTTTCAAAAAAAAAAAGGTCACAGTTGAAGAGAGCTAAGCCTGGAGCTTATTCCTCTGTTTACCTCTCTGTGTGATGGAAGAAGAGCAGCTGGGAATGCCTCTGACTGAAATTCAGGGGTGGGAAAATGCTTGCATTTTTGTCATGCTTATTTGTCAACCTTCAGTGGGATGGAGACATCCCAGCAACTTCAACTGCTCTTCCAGGGCAGTTTGTATCCTTTTATGCCTGATTCTAAGATTTCAGGTATTTTTGAGTCCCAAAGCAGCCAGATCTCAGCTGAAGCAGAGAAAGACAGTCAAGTGGATGATGCTCTGCCTCAGCAGATTTGGGTATATAATAGTGTCTTGTCTTGGAAGCTCCAGACAGAGATATAAAACTCTATGACAGGCAGTTTTGCAACAGCGTGGCCCCAGGGGAAATCTCTTCCAAACTGCAAGCAGTTAGTAGCTGGCTCCGAGTGCTTATATCCATATATATATTAATCCCAGCTAATGTAACTACAGATGTTCTCATTCAGAGCCCTATCTAATCCTGTTGGGCCTCTGCCATGGTGTCTCGTAGCATGAGTTCTACAAGTTAATTACGTGCAGTGCAAAGAAACATTTCCTTTTATCGTTGAAAAAGGTTGCCTTTTAAAAGCGTTGAATGTCCCTTTGTCCCTGTATTTTAAGGACCAGTGAAGAGGAGCACCTGTCTGACCTTCTCGGCTCTGCACATAGCTTGGCATCCTTCCATCGTCTTTTGGCAAGGCATTTCTCATCTTTTCCGTCTTCCTCAGATGGGTGCCTCTCTATGCCTTTCACTCCGCTTTGCCAGCTGAGGATGTACTATTGATTTCTGTGGTGTCATGATATTATATTCAATGTTACTCCACTCCTTTCACAACACAACCTGCTATCTTGTTGCTCTTCTGAGCTCTGTTGCAATCAGACAGATGTTTCATTGACTCCTAGATCTTTTCCTGGAGTGCTTGCAGTTAATTGGGACCCTTCAGCATATGCAAGCCATCTTGTTCCCTCCTTCTGATTCATGCTTCCTTCTGGTTTTTGTCTGCCATCCCCTCACCCACTTGGCCGGTGTAAGTCTCACAGAAGATCTACATGATCTCCTCATCTCTGGACCAGCCAAGTTGATGGTGGTCTCCTAGAGAGCCTGTTAGAGCCCTGCTTCCCAGGTCATGATTATTACATAGGAAAAATCAGCTTCTGTGGGCAGAGGCACACCCATTGTTGCTCTCATCTCCCATTAAAACCTCACCATGTACTCCTACTCCTTGTTTTCTCTTCCACAGCCAGGTTTATCAGTGGGAAATAACCACATTTTTTTCTAGGAGTTCCTGGCCACAGGCAAGATTTTCCTTGAATTTTTTTGGGAAGACCTAAATCATGAAAGTTATTTTCCTTCCCCCTGATGCTGTGTGAACTGACAGACTAAGGATGCACTGTTCCCTTGCACCAGTGTCATTCCTGTTTGCTCCTCTCACATGGAACCATAGACTTGTTGAGGTTGGAAAAGACCTCTAAACCCATCCAATCCGAATGTCAGCCCAACCACACTGTGCCTGCTGAGCCACATCCAAAAGTGCCACGGCCACACAGTTTTTTGAACCCCTCCAGGGATGGTGACTCTCCCACTGCCCTGGGCAGCCTCTGCCAGAGACTCACTGTTCTTTCACTAAATACATTTTTCCTAGTCTCCAATCTGAACCTCTCCTGGCGCAAGCAGACGCCATTTCCTCTCATCCTATCCCTGGTTACTTGGGAGAAGAGCCCAGCGCCCACCTCACCACAACCTTCTTTCCAGGAGCCACAGAGAGTGATGAGGTCTCCCCTCAGCCTCCTATTCTCCAGGCTGAACAGCCCTGGGTCCCTCAGGTGCTCCTCATAACACTTGTTCTCCATAACATCTTCCTCACTGCACCATTGCCTCCTCCTCCGTGGAGCAATCCTTTTAAGCAAGGCATTGAGGGTTCAGAGGATGACTCAGTTGTTTTCCCTCTAATTACCTCTAACAATATCCCAGGCACTCTCCTTTCCTGATCAGTGAGGTTTTCTCAGCTTTGGTCCTCCATGGTCTCTGCTCTGCTCAGGGCAGAGGATGCTGACATTCTGCATCATGACGGGTGACAGACAAGCACCCAAGGAAGGCCTGGCATGAAAATATGTTTGGGAACTTAAAAATGCCTATCAGAAAAACAGTAAGGATGCCAAAGGGGTGTCTGCACCAATCACACCCCCTTTGCGAGTCTAATGACCTCTTTCCTCAGTTTGGAATTACAACCTTAAGGAATTTGAACTGTACTGGAAAAATCAGCATTAAGCACTGGCAGCACAGCTACTCCATGGTTAGGGAAGGAGAAGAGCCTGTAATTGCTGGCTGCAAGTGTTTGCACTGGCCAGGGAACTGCAAATTACCTTTAATTTCTCCTAATTGCTGGCTCTAGTTCAGTTCCTCTGGGACAGTGACAGCAAATGTACATCTGCAGACACTGCTTAGACCACCTCCTGCCTTCCCACACCAGGAGAGTTGAGATGCTGCTGATTCAGAGAGTTATTTGAAAGACAGAAAAGTCAGAATGGGGTCAGGCATTGGAGGAGCCAGAGTGGTGCTGCCCAGGACAGTCATCCCACACTCGCAGGGTCCTCTGCTGCAACAAAGAGTTAAGGACCAGTGGCAGAGAGCACATCCCTACACCCAGAGAGGGTTTACCCTATGGCATGAGGGAGCTCTCAGCGATCAGCCAGAGGTTTCCCTGGTGAGGGTCTGGACCAAGAACTGGTGATTCCCAGCTCCTGCGCCACTTGCCTACTTGTCACCCAAGGGAACATGGCTGACACCCATGATGCAGAGCCCTCCCAGCAGCCGGGTGTGGGGAGAGAGGAGACCTCAGACAGATATGGCTATAAAAATAACCACAGCAGCTTTGGACAAGCTGTGCCAAGGCATTACCTCATGAGGGAAGGAAGCAGCAGCATCACTATTTATTTATGCGGTGTCCAAAAGAGTGCTCTGTGCTCTGCAGCCCAGCCTCCAAGAGCCTGATTCTGTGAATCTTACTCATCATAAAGTCTTTTTTCCTTTTTTTTCTTCTTTTTTTTCCCCTCTCCTGTCCAAGCAGTCCCACTGAAATCCGTGTGATCCATTCACATGGGGGAGGATTGCTCACAGGATGGGGGTTTGCAGGCAGTGCCTGAAACCAGCACTAGCAACCCCAGAGGGGATGCCTGAAACATGAGGCATGTTCCTCCCCATCCTCCTGCCCTTTGCCTCTTCTTGTGTAACCCTGCCCTGATTTGCTTATTTTCATTTTAACTCCTGCCTCTCTTCTCTTCCTCAACTCTGCTCCTTCTTTAGGCTATTGCTTAATGTATATTTATTCATTTCCTCTCCCCGAGCAATGCTGAAGCCATCCCTTGGGCCTGCAGTGTGTAGACTTTCCCTAAACATCGCTCTCTGCACTCATCACCAGCATCACTGGTTTAATGTTAAAACAAAGCTCTTAAAACTTTTCCAATCAAAACTGGGTTTGGTAGAAAAAGGCATGTTTTCCGTACAGACAGGTTTGCAAGCAGCAGGTTCCCAGAGGCAGCTCAAGGCAGGGGTGTACAAAAGGGCTTTTAATTAAAAAACCTGAACCAAAAATGTTAGTGAAGGAGGAAAAAAGATGCAAAAGTTTTGTGAGGTTTTTTTTCCTGACATGTGAAAAATCATCAGGTTTTGGCAAAGCTCAGTCTCTTCCCATCCAGTGCTGGCAGGGTGGGGGGCATCGTGGGAAATACATAGGGATGGGATGCCCTGTGCTGGGACAAGGGGACATCCCAGTGCAGGGGAGCTCCAGACACCATCCCAGCTCCACTGCAGCTCCCAGCTGGGGTCTGCTACCCAGTGAAGTCCAGATTGGGGGCTGCTAATGCAGAGAGTTGGATGGTGATGGGGGGAGCTGGAAGGAAGTTTCTGTCAAACACCAAAACTTGACACTCAGCACAAATGAATGGGGTTGTGATCTACCATATCCAAGAGAGGTGGATTTAGGGTGTCGCAGAGCCAGGGGGTGCAAGACAAATCAAGAAGCCTTGTAGAGTCCAGCACAAATCCTGATGGGAGTGATATGCTCAGTTTGGGGGATTTGGAGATGTTTGAAAACCAAACTGGGCTTCTGGAGCCCCTGGAGACACATTGGCCCTGACCCGCAGACCAGATTTTGGGCAGTGGGGCAGGTTTTAGCCTAGTCCATTTTCTGGCAAGCAGCTCCTCCAAAGGGCAGAAAGAGAGCAGGATCAGTGCTCCCAAGGGAGGCTTTTGGCTGACTCTTCCCGAGGATGCTGCACAAGAAAAGGAAAGCTTTCCTCTCTTTCCCTGCCACCACTCAGCAGGGGCAGACCACAGTCTGGCACCGTGCTAGCAGCTCTTAGAAATCAGGGCTGTTAACAAATGTGCAAGGCCATAATCCTTTTGGAGGAGTGATGATAACAACCCCCAATGCTTTCCTCCCCCTCCCTTTTTAACAAACAGCTGCGTCTGTAAAGTCCCACTGTGAGAAATGAGATGGTGAATGATTTCAAGTGCAGTATTTACATGCCCTGCCAAACCCTTCACATCTGCCCAGCTCTGTCGACAAGCCTCCATCCATCTGGCCGGCAACAGCAGGTACTTGAGCCTCCCTGCATCCCACAAGGGCATTTCCTTCCTTCGCCCGCAGTGCCAGCTGCCAGGGATGCTGCTCGGCAGGGAAGATCTTGAGCAAAAGCTCTGAAAAGAGAGTGGTGGATTATTTTGTAGTGCACGTGAAATGAATTCACAACATCTCCGAAAGCAAATGCTTTCCTGTGTTGAAAGGCTGATGAAATGCTTGGGTTTTTACCTCTTCCTTGCAGTCCCACTGCTGCTTTAGGAAGCCCAGGGAGGGTTGAAACTGGCTCGGGTGGGGACAGTGGGTGCTCTGGCTCCCAGAGTTATTCCAGCAGTGCTGCTTTTCCTGCTCTGCTCCTCTTCAAGCCCTGCAAATCCTTACTTGATCACAAGTTCTACAGGATAAGGTGGTTGCAGTGTCTATGAGTGGATTTCCTCAAGCAGGGTCTCAGACACCCCATGGTGCCTCCCTAGAGCCAAGAATACTCATTGTCCTGTGTGAAATGTCCTGGCTGCAGTTCCACATCCCCCCTCTCCCGTGCTAACACCCCTGTGCCCATGTGACAGCCATGTGCACACCCCCTGCCAAATGCCACCTCTGTTTCAGGTCAGTGCAGTTGCTGGATGGATGGGATGTTTGCTGGAGGTCCAGAACTAGCTGTGGAGCCATGCCGAGAGCTACTGTCAGCCTACAGTGTTCACCCTGCTCCTTGCTGATGCCACAATGCTGCCTGCACCCGCTCTGCTGTCCCACTGACCCTTTTGTTGTGTGTTTCCCCCACAGAGTGCGATTGCCATCCCGTGGGAGCTGCTGGCCAGACCTGTAACCAAACCACAGGCCAATGTCCCTGTAAAGACGGCGTCACTGGCATCACTTGCAATCGATGTGCCAAAGGCTACCAGCAGAGTCGGTCTCCCATTGCTCCCTGCATAAGTAGGTGGATCACTTTTTTAATGTCTGTAGATTAGAGATACTAACCTCTATAGACCTGCAGGAGCTGCTACCTAGCCTGGGTGGCTACTAAACCCACCAAATATGTGCTAGCAGGTGTTAGGGACAGAGCTGTCTGGGTACCCCTGCCAGCCACACTGCCTGCAGCAGGGGATGTTCTCCAAAATTCACCCTGCACTTCCAAGCAGCTCATCTGCCGTGTTGGGGAGGTTGTGTGAGTGCAGTTGCACTGCAGTTTACTAGGAACCCTAAGGAAAGCTGTGATTTCACTTTAAAGAGCTGAGGTGCCCCACGAGCACACTGCTTGGGGGTACTGCATCAGATATGGATCCTAAGGCACATTGCTACGAAGAGATTTTTCTCTCCCAAATTAGGCTGTGCACAGAGCTCAGACCAGAGGAGCTACTGGGTTGGTGGATCTGCCAGCGCAGTAATGTGCTGATAGCACCTGGCTTGCTACAGGGGATCTTAGATTCACATAAGCCACCCAGAAACATGCATTGGTGCACTGTTTGCTTCCTTGGGTTTGCTCTTTAGTTTGCCTTCCAAAGATGCTGTCTTCCCCTACTCTTAAAGCTACAGCAGCATGCACCACACACAGCATCCAAAGCCTCTTTGCTGCAGCTTTTGCTCTGCAAGCATCCACATCCCAACTTGATCCTTGTCAAGCACCCATTGCCCAGGCAAGGCATGCTTCATATTCTTTCTTACCACCTGTTGGTATTGCTCTTGTTGGATTATTCAGTAGCTCATGTACCTTGCAAGAGACATCTTCACCTGCCCTAAGGAAACAAAGCATCAAAATTAAGGTACCCAGGGCCAGCTGCTCCCATCAAGGTTATCACAGAATCATAGAACAGTTTGCATTGGAAGAGACCTCAAAGTCCATCCAGTTCCACCTCCTGCCATGGGCAGGGACACCTCCCACTGGATCAGGGGCTCCAAGCCCCATCCAACCTGGCCTTGAACACCTCCAGGCATGGGGCAGCCACCACTGCTCTGGGCAACTTGGGCCAGTAAAAATCCAAGTTGATTCTTTGATACTAAAAGGGGAAAAAAGACCCAATGGGTAAAGAAAAGTGAAGGTTGAAAGAATCAAGTCTTTGTTGGGAATGCATAGTCTGCTCCTGCACTGTCCCCTCAAAGAATCTGCCTCTCAAGATTGCCAAATTCTGGGGCAGATACCCTTTATCCACCTTCTGCTGAAGAAAATATGCATTCCAAGGTGGTTTCTGGTCACTTGAGAGTCATTTTTCCCTGTGTTGCAATGGGACAGCAAGAGTTCAAACCAGAGGCTTGTTTCCCCACGATGCTGCAGTCACAGCTTGGGTATGCTTTGCAGCAAGTATGCACAAAGGTTTATCATTAATCATTCCCCAGGGCTATGGTAAATCGGAGGGTAGATTGTTCCTTGCATCACCTCCCTTGGGATTTTTTGCACTAAATAAAGACAGACACAGAATTTCCACACGATCCAACCAGGCGCTGGGAGCATGTGCTCAAGGCTGTCGGCTGGCATGAGCCCTGGCCCTGCAAGCCAGACACTGTTTGGGCACCCAGGAGAGCTATGTCGCAGAAAAACGTCCTTTCCAAGGGGCCACAGCCCTTGGTGGAGAACATAGCTGGCAAAAAAAACCCTTGCTGGTAGACATGGTTGGGAAGGGGTCAAGGGTTTTTGGGATCTGGACTAATACCTCCTTCTTTTATCCCCTTTCTTGTCCTGTCTGCTTCCTGCTGTCCTGCACAGAGATCCCTGCTGCTCCTCCCACAACCTCCGCCAGCAGCACAGAGGAGCCTGCAGGTATGTTGTCTCTTCTTTTAAAGCATCTTGGTGCTAAAAGTCTTCTGAGCAGTCATTTGCCTGAGATGAAACTGCATTGAATTAATATGTAAATTATGTTGCTTGTACTGGGACAGGTAGTTTCCTCCTATGCCCAAAATGTCCAAGTGTTTGAAACTAGTGTGCCGCACCCCAAGAGGTGGGTGTTTCTAGGAGCTCATGGGAGTAGTTGAACTTGATCATCTTAGGGGTCTTTTCCAACCTTACTAGTTCTATAATTCTATGATGTAGAAAGGCTTTCCCAGAGATGCCAAATCTATAAGTAGACAGGAGTTATGCCAGCAGTGGCCCAGGTGGCCAAAAAGGCCAATGGCATCTTGGCTTGGATCAGAAATGGTGTGACCAGCAGTTCCAGGGAGGTTATTCTCCCTCTGTACTCGGCACTGGTGAGACCGCACCTCGAGTACTGTGTTCAGTTCTGGGCCCCTCACCACAAGAAGGATGTTGTGGCTCTGGAGCGAGTCCAGAGAAGAGCAACAAAGCTGGTGAAGGGGCTGGAGAACAGGCCTTATGAGGAACGGCTGAGAGAGCTGGGGGTGTTTAGCCTGGAGGAGAGGAGGCTGAGTGGAGATCTCATTGCTCTCTACAACTACCTGAAAGGAGGTTGTGGAGATGAGGGAGCTGGGCTCTTCTCCCAAGTGACAGGGGACAGGACAAGAGGAAATGGCCTCAAGCTCTGCCAGACCCTTTTTCACAGAAAGGGTCAATGGGCACTGGCAGAGGCTGCCCAGGGAGGGGGTTGAGTCACCTTCCCTGGAGGGGTTTAAGGAACGGGTGGACGAGGCACTGAGGGACATGGTTTAGTGTTTGATAGGAATGGTTGGACTCCATGACCTGGTGGGTCTCTTCCAACCTGGTGATTCTATGATTCTAATGTGGAACAAATGTTTGATGGAAAAGAGGTAAGAACTCAAAAGCATCACTGATTATTGAAGCTCAGTGGTTACTTTCTGAAGAGAGTAAGACAACAGTTCTGCCAAGTTTTCCTGGTGGAGAATGATTGGAAAACCAAAAATCATCCAAGAGAGAACACAAAAAGCCTAAGCGTTGTTTGCTGCTTCATATGAGTATTTCCTTTATTGGCCTAGTTCCGTGTATTCTGGTGCTTGGAAACCTTAGGTGCTGGTGTGACCTGTGAGTTATAGCGATGTGTCTCGTGTCTAGCTTTGTGGACCCTGGGGTGGGACACGGCTGTGGTTGGTGGCATCACTGGGGCTGGTCGTGCTCAGAGGTGTCTCAAGGCCAGTGACTGTAAGATCAGGGTCAACATGTTAGCTCAGAGCAGGAGGTCCTGCAGCTGCAGATCCTGCAGGAAGAGATTCCAGCAGTAGCGGCTGCAGCCTGGGGACAGCAGCTCAGATCTGACAGAATTGGGTCACCATATTTATGCAAGCTGCAGTCATCCTGAGAAGCTTGGGCATATCAGGGTGCGTACACCCTCTCATTTCTCCTCCCCTTGTCCCTGACCCATGTAACCCTACCCAGGGCTCACTGCATACCTTCATATGCTCAGTTACCAACACTGCGCCAACCTCCCCTCATGATTTACACCCCGAGAAATGCCGATACCTGCCCCCACTATGTCACCAGGGCACTTTCCTGTCCCCAATATCCCTGGGATTTGACGAGTCTGAGTAGGGGGTGACAGCAGGAGCCGGAGGGAATGAGTAACTTATCCCATCCTGCTGCCTGCAGATTCCTAGGGTATTTGAGCATCACCACGACTGTGAAGGACACGGGGTATCTCCTCACCAGGATACATCTATTCCTTCCCCCGTAGCCTCCCAAACCTGTTATGTTCCCTGCCTGCAGCATGGATGGCAGAGCAGACCTCTCATACCACGGTGACACTGTGTTTGTCACAGGCTCTGCCAAAGAATGTGGGTATTTGGCAGCCAAGGAGATGCAGAGATGGGGGGAAGCCCTGTGTGTGGAGCTACATCATCTCTGTGCTGGGGTCTCCTTGCACCATTGCTGTCCCTGGGAGCAGAATCTGTCCCAGCACTCACACTGGGCACCTCCCAACCAGAACCTCATTCTGTGTGGGTGAGCTTGGCAGCATGCGGTAGGCTGGTGTAACAGAGATTGCAGGAGCCTGGGCAGTCCTGTCCTTTCCACCCAGCCCCAGCATCAGACAGGCTGTCTGACCTTGCCAGGGACTCTGTGCTTGGTGGAAGCCTTCCCACAGGGACACCCATCCCACCCTGCATCTGCCTGGCCTGGCATGCTCTACTGACCCACTAAGGATCATTAGGGGCATAGAAGAGATGCTGGCTCTTCCGAGTCACCCTGGAGTGTCTGTAGTCCTTAGTGGACTCCCCTTTCCTCGGGCTCTCTCCTGTCAAGGGCCAGAGCATGTTCCACCCGGTACAGACACATCAGCCCTCTCCTGAGGCAGGACTGGCTGGTGCTGTCCCTTCCCTGCTTGAGGTCATGTTGCAGGGCACGGGATGCACTTCGGAGTGAGCAAACAATTGCTTTGTCCTATCACTGTGGTGGGACGCATCCCTCAAG
Organism: Clamator glandarius; assembly: GCA_033459285.1. NCBI lineage: Eukaryota > Metazoa > Chordata > Aves > Cuculiformes > Cuculidae > Clamator > Clamator glandarius. Next base: position 1,744,007 of record JAUNZM010000269.1, on the reverse strand, counting down.
TTGGCTTTGTGTGCAGTTTGCCCTGCTATGCTCCCTACCAGCCTTGGGGCTGGTGGCAGGAGGTGGTACTTGAGCAGTGTCCCTGAGTTTGAACTCGCCAGAAAGATCCATCAACGCTATTTTGCTGCTGTTCAGACCTCATTTATCTAGGCATGTTCCTGTTCATGAGTCCAAAAGGCCTTTTCTGAGGGACAGTCTTTATTATTCAGAGTATTTCCCCTGCCTGTCCACATGTCCTCTCACATCTTCCCAGAGTGTGACCACGACAGGGTCTGGATGCAGGCAAGGGCTGGGAGGAAGTAGCATTTATCCACTTCCATCAGCCAACATCCCAGCTGAAAGAGCTGCTGGAGCCCCAGCTCTGCTGCCCCACGATTCACAGGTGAGGACTGGTTTGGGGGTGGCACACACCCTGCCTGTGTTTGCCACATGGATACCAATATGGTCAAGGAAAGAGCTCATTCCTGTGAACTCCCTGCACTGTCCTGGGCAAATGCCAACTAGGGCAGCTGCATTCAGCCATCCCAAATTCCACGTGCCACCACGATTGGCCACAGCCCTCGTCAGCGCCTGTCCTGAGCTGATGTGCTGCTGCAGTGTGACCTGTGGCTGCACCAGGCTGCGAGTCACGGCCCCCAGCTCAGCACTGGTGACTGTGCACAGGGGGCTGGGGTCAGTGCTGGGCTATTTGCCCCCATGATCCCTCAGCTGGCCAGTGAGTAGGACCAGGGTGGGCAACGCAAAAGCACAGAGCCTGCAGTGATTGGACCCTTGAGCAGGACAAGGAGGTGCACAGCTTATTTTAGGCATCAAATATGGACACTTTGGTGAAGAGCAGGTCATTGTGCAGGTAGGGAGAGGCCAATGCTCCCTGTCATTCACGCATCTGCCCTCATGAATGAGTCCACGGGGATGGCTGTGGGGTCAGGATGTGACCCTTACCTTTGACCAAGACTTTGGGTAGGTGTCTGAACCACCTTCCAGCCTTGCTACAAAGGGGCCATCTCTCCCTGGTGCTGCTGGCAGGGATGCAGCCTCCAGCCTGGACCTCCCCCAGAGCCCAGGGCAGCAAATGCGCCCCACTGGGGAGGGAGTAGGACCCATCACTGACTGCATCCTCATCCTGGAGAGAAGGATTATTCAGGGTTCTGCCAAAGCCCGGTTGGGTTTGCATAAAACCTGTAACTGAGAACGTCTCATCAGGGTTAGAGACATCCCTTCAGCAAAGGGACCCCTTGCTGGAGGCTGGGAGAGGGTTGCCTGCAAGCTTGGAGCAAGCCAGCCTTTCTTACAGCCTGGGAGCTATGAGAAATGACTCTACAGCATCTCTTGGATTCCTGTGTCGCAGGAGGGCTCCAGACAGGGGGCTCTCTCTGCTTCAGCCTGGAGGGGTGTCCAGGCACCAATCCATCCTGCCATGAGCCACTCGCACCCCCTCCCCACGAAAGCCCAGCAGAGGCTGCGTGCAGAGCTGAGTAACCCAATGGGCCCAGTGGGTGATCATAATTCTTCTCAAAGTAATTTTTATTGGACTTTTTAAGTACCATCTTGTTCAAGGAGCTTGAACCCTCAATATTTCATCCCTTCCCCTTGGTGGAGAGTGTCAGGCGGTCCGGGGGCTCAGCATCACTCTGCCCCCACTGCCACCCTGAAGCATCCCACAGGAATCTGTGGAGTTTTCTTGCCAAACCCTTAAATGTCTGTGAGCCAGAGCTCCCATGGTGTGGCCGTGGTGTGGGAGCAGGAGGGTTATGGAGAATTAGTGGAGACTTTGGGTGCAGCCAGTTCTGGGAGAGATGCTGCTTTATTCCCTTTGCTGTAGCTACACGGGGCAGGAAGTGCCTTCCTCAGCAAGAGCCCAGTTAGCATCACTGCTGCTTTGAGCTGATGAGGCATTCATTTCAAAACAGCCCAGGCCAAAGTTGGCCCTGGTACAAGGGGTGGAACAATGCCGACTTTGGTGTGTGAGGTCCTGCCTGGCTGCACTTTGCTCTCAGAGGTCCGAATCAACCTGGGGAAATGATCTAAAACTGAACTGTTTAGATGAAATGCATTCATGGTCTCCAGTGCAGGGAGGTTGGAGGATGAGGAGGAGGTGCTTCTCATTTTCATGGCCAGGCAAGGAAAGCTCTTGCTACAACCTCGTCCTTCTCTGGTCCCGTTCAGAGACACAGAAGGGTCCACAGTCAAAATGCAAAAAAAAAAAATTCAGCGAGGGGAAAAGGTTTACAAACCTGCCAGTCAGTTGTTGCCTTATCTGAACTGAATCCAGATTGGCTTGGAAATTATTATCTTAGGAAGATGATTTCAGCTTGTGGGCTTAAATAAAACCAGGTGATTGGATTGATGTGACTTAGCATGGTTTTCCCCTGGAAATTGGCCTCCACAGTTGCAAAACCAGATCTGGACTTTCCAAAAGACATTTCATAGAATCATAGAAGAATTTGGGTTAGGAGGGACCTTGAAGCCCCTCCAATTCCAACCTCCTACCATAGGCAAGGACACTTCCCACTAGATCAGGGGCTCCAAGCCCCACCCAACCTGGCCTTGAACCCCTCCAGGTATGGGGCAGCCACCACTTCTCTGGGCAACCTGCGTCAGGGCCTCCCCACCCTCACAGCAAAACATTTCTTCCTAAGATCTCATCCCAACCTCCTCTCCTTCAGCTGAAAACCATTCCCCTCATCCTTACCCCACACTCCCTGATCGAGAGCCCTTCTCCAGCCCATTTGGGCTCAGTGTCGCAAGGGCCCCTTTGTTCTTAGCTGGTGAGGGAGAGTCTGGATGTAAGCACAGAAAAGGGAAAAAAACCCCCACTTTTAATGATACAAGGGCTCACTCAGATGCATAAGGACTTGAAGCAGCTTGGCTTTCCCAGAGCTCACAGGCAACCCAGCACAGAGGTGGATGCATGCCATGGTATGCGAGGGTGATTAATACCTGCCAGAAGCAGCTTGGAGAAGGGAGATGGGCAGTCAGGTTTCTGCTCTGGAACAATCTGGAATGGTCTCAAGGACAAAGAAAAAAAGTCAAAAAAAACCCCAAAACAGTCCCCTGAGCTGTCTGAGCCTTTCAAGGCTGTTCCTGCTTCTGTGTCTCACTTGGAAAAAGCACATGCAAAGGTTATGGCTTCAGAGCGGGAAAATAGAAAGTTTGTAGGAAATAGTAGAAAATATTCACTTGAAAACATCCATTCTTGGAGGTGGAGCTCAGCATCTCCCATCACAGCGCAGAGCCCCCAGCCACCAGGCACCATTGGGAACACTTGGGATGAGCCACCATCCCCACATCACCTACACCTTCCCCCTGCATCACATGTATCCCTGCACACACACACCCTCCACAAACATACCCCTACAAGTCCCAGGGTGCTCCCCGGCCCCTCCACCATCCCACATCCACGTCTCAGCTTTGGGAACCCCCTCTGATTTCTTCCCATCCCATGGCAGAGCTGGAAGCTATGCATCCTCCTGAGTTGTGGCTGGATTTTTGCTGCTTACAGGCTTGGGCATCGGGGTGTAATTCCCAGATTTTAGCCAGAAGCTTACACCAAGAGCCAGGAATAGGGAAAAGCGGCCCGTTGGATGAATTGGTGCTCCTGTTTCAGCATCATTTGCTGGCAGTCAGAGTAGTCCTGCTCTGAAAAAGGTTTCTCTTTTGTCTGAAGGTCAAAGGCTTTAATTTTTTCTTGCCCATCACTAGACGAAGCAGGGCACAGCAAGGCTAGCCTCAGAGAGCCCCCTGTGCTCAGGAACGTGGGCTGTGCAGCAGGAACAGGGCTCTGCATCCCGCAGCAGAAGGACAAAATCCAGATTCCAGCCATGGGCTCACAGCTATCTTTGTAGATGGACATGAAAAAAGACATGGGGGCATATGGACATGGGTATCTTTGGGTCTACTGCCCCCAGCACTCTCATCACCCCAGCACAACCTCACCACATACCTTTAAAAGAGGAGTTAAATCATTTGCTCCCATCATGGGTATGGGGTTGTGCTTCTACTTCACAGCTCAGGCAGCTGGGAGCCTCCTTATTTCCACCCTCCCAGTCAGCCTGTGCCCAAACATCCCTGTGGGACCATGGTTGGTTTGGCTCAATGTCTTCACTTCCAAGAAGAAGCTGTGGACCACTGTCCCTCCTGCTCATGGTCACATAAACAATGTGATTGCCACTGCAGCAACAGCTTCAAGGGAAAAGTGACATTAGGAAAGGATTAAATGAGCTCCTTTTAATGAGCTGCAGCAGCTGGAAACAAGGAGTCAACACCATGTGAGCTGCCAGCTGCCTCTACAACATCTGTGAGAAGTGTGAGGCTTCCTCGGAAAAATGACAGAGTGGGGACAGGCCACTGGCATTTTGGCCGGTCAGGACAGGATGAAGGGCTGAAGCACGGCTCCCCGGCCCCTTCCCAGTCACTTATCTAAACCTCTGGACCTGCTCCTTCCCTGGATGATGTCAGTGGCAAATCCCTCCCTGGTGTTGTAGCCACAGGGGAAATGTGATGGATGGCATTGGTTTGGCCAGAGAGGACCTGGCTTTTCACTGTGTGTTTAGGAATGTGAGCACGGTGCTTGGGGGGGATCTCAGGGGGCTGGAGGGAGCATGTCCCACACCACCCTGGAGTTCACACCTTCCCTTCTTCCCAGAGCACTGAGCAAGCAGGGAGGGAAGGGAGCAGCTCTGTGCCTGGGTTGTACAACTGTTGTTGTGTTTGGGCGGTGGCACTTGCCCACAGTGTCTTGCCAAGGTGGACTTGGAGGCTGTGCTAGGGGAGACGCCCCCTGAAACTCCATCTTCTCCAGCCTCCCATGGGGTGACAGTTGGGTTGGAGTCTCCCCCATGGACGGCCTCAAAGCAACCCCACCAACATGCATTAAACATTGCAGACCTTGCAAATCTCAGACAAGAAGCCCCAAGCCCAGTGACCCCAGCAGGTCCAGGTTGGGCTACCTGGCTGGCTACAAGCCTCCACAGCCACCCAAGCTCCTCCAGCCTCCTGCCAGCCCTTGCTGTGCTCCCAGGACACTGCACCACCTCAGACACCCTGCTCAGAGGATGCTGGGATGCTCAGCATGAGCACAGGCTCCTGGGGGAGGCTACTCCTTGGGCTGATCTCCTTTTAGCAGAGGCAAACTGAAAAAAAAATACACCAAACCCTCTAAATTATGGAGCACCTCACAAATGTAATGAGAAAGGGACTATTGAAGGAAATGAGAGTTTAGCTTTTGCCAATGGATTTGTATTGAAAGGGAAAAACCTTAGGAGGTGGCTGACACCAAACCAGATTTGTTTCAAGACCAACAACAGAAATCATAGAATGGTTCAGAAGGGAACCTAAAGACCATCTGGTTCCATGTCCTGCCATTGATTTAGGTCTTAACTTTGATTGCCAGCAAGGTGTCGGCTGGCCTTAGGTTTTTCTCACTTTTGAAGAAGCAACATGGCTTGGTCATCACCAGGCTCTGCTTTTCAGTGAAAAGTCAGGCACAGGGCTGGGTAGTGCTCACCTCCTGCCCAAAGGGCTCCTGGCTGTTCAGGGTGTGAACACAGCCCTTGCCTGCTGTGTCTTGGTGAGGATGCTGCCAGAACCAGGGAAGGGGCATGGACAGGGGGAACTTCACACCAGTGGAGAGAAAAATCATAGCTAGCTGCTCCGAGGAAGCGCTAACAGAGAGCCTGAGCTCTGTAGACTGCTGGGAGCATCCCACAGGCTGGGAATGAAGGTCTGCACAGCTGCCTGTGGAGGCAAAATTCTCACTTCAGTCATCCTAGCGTAAATTGGGGCTCAGTCTAGGGGTCTCCAGCTTTGTAACCATCCAAAGGAGCAATTCATTCAGCCCTGCATGGGTATTCTCTCACTTGTCTCAGGCTGTAAGTAAGGTGATGGATTGACTGTGTGATTGATTGACTGATTGATCAGCCACAGCATCCCCTCCCTCCTGAAAAGGTTTCTCATGGTGATCCACAGTGAATGGCTGTGAGCACAATAGAGTTGAGGGCCTTCCAGGGACAAAACTTCTGATCACTTCAAAATGTTTCAGGAAGTCTGTGAAAACATAAAACCCCAAGTTAAAACAATAAAACACCACAAAAGTTCTACTGAAATGCAGATAACCTTCACACACAACTGCATCATGCTCTTATAAACCCTATTGCAGGGCTCTCTGCATCCCAAAAACCCTCTGTTCCTTCATCCCCTCATTGCTGTTTCCCTCGATACCCACATCCTTATTTCCCCTCCATCCTGACACTCTCCATCCGTCCAACTCCTCATCCCTCTGCCCATTCATCCCATTTTCCCTCTGCCTCCACAATCCTATTTCTGTCTGTCCCCACATCCTTTATCCCCACATCCCTCCATCCCCTCATCCCTCCATTCCTCCATCCCCATATCCTCCATCCGTTTTTCCCTCCACCCCCACATCCCTCCATTCCCCCATACTCACATTCCCAGCTATAGGATGTTGTCATTTTTGGGATCTCCCTTCTGACACCAGCACAACCTTGGTGCTTGCAAGCCCTGGGCACCACGGCCAAGCCACGAGCTTCTGCGCACAGACGCAAACCCCCAGCATCACTGCCAAACTCATTAAAAAATACAAATACTGAGGATTTTGAAGTGAAATGAACTGATTCCCTCTCCTTCTCAGGACGTTTCAAGATGCGGCTCCCCATTGCCCCCAGCACCAGCTCTCTGGCAAGCAGAAAGTCTGATTTACCCTTGTCACATCCTGGCCCTGCACAGCGCAGCTCAGCCAGGGAGTTTCTGTCAGGCTGGGCATTTATGGGGTGTCCAGCACTCCCCGAGGACAGCTAGATTCCTGGGAATGGGTTTAATCATTTCAGCTGTGGCGCTCGGGCACTGCTGCGGCCCCAGGGTGCTGGGAGAGGCAGCCCTGGACACTGTCAGTGGTCAGAGGACAGGGACGCCATGTGCTGGGAGGGGACAAAGTGCTGTTGGGGCTCCCATCCCACCTCCCCCCTTGTTTTGCTGTGGTGGCAGGAGGTTGGAAATGTGCCCATCCTGAGTGTCCCTGGGAGAGGCGTGAGGAGGGTGCAGAGTCAGGGGTGGATGCATCATAAATCTCCCATGGGTTGGGTTTTTCAGTGCTTTAGTGTCTGGCACAGCTCAGCTGTCCCCACAGTGTCACCAGGGCTGTAGCTTGTGTCTGGCACAGCTCAGCTGTCCCCACGGTGTCACCAGGGCTGCGTCCTGCCTTCTCATTCCCTTTTTATCCAGGAAAGAGATTGGGATGCTCAAGGGTGCTTTCGTTAAACACTAAAAATCACTCAATCTCCTTCTCTGCCCCCGAAACCCTGCACTAGAGAGGCAGGAGCCCCTCGCCGGCTGGCTATGGGCTCGGGGTGTCTTTGGAGGCAGCAGCCGGGGGTCCCGGTGTGTCAGCTCTCGATCCCTGGGATGCTGCCGAGGAGGGACGGGAGCTGCGGGATCCCGGGAGCCTCCCGGTCCCGGCTTTCCTCCCCCCAAGCTCCAGGCGAGAGGCTTTAATCTAATTATATGCTTTATTTGCGCCAATTTGTTTTTCAATCAATCTTGCGCAGCCAGAAGAAAGGAGGCTGCTGTGGGCTCGTTTGCACCTCCTTGTTCCTAGGGAGAGGTTAATAGCAGTTTTCTTCGCTGGAGATGCCTGCAGGGCTGCAAACCCGTTCCTCCCCCGTGGCAGGGACCATCCTGCTCCCCGCAGCCCCTGCTCCCAGGTCCCAGGCAGGCACGGAGCAGCCCAAGGATTTTGGAATATGCTGGCTTGGGAGGAGCCTTTGCTGGGCCAGGAAGGGATGCAGGCAATGATGCAGGCAGGGGTGCAGGACAGTCCTGCCAGGTGGTCCCAGGGATCACAGAATCATAGAATCACCAGGTTGGAAGAGACCCACCGGATCATTGAGTCCAATCATTCCCATCGATCACCAAACCATGTCCCTCAGCACCTCATCCATGCCTTAAACACCTCCAGGGAAGGTGACTCAATCACCTCCCTGAGCAACCTCTGCCAGTGCCCGGTGACCCTTTCCATGAAGTATTTTTCCTAATGTTCAGCCTGAACCTCCCCTGGTGGAGCTTGAGGCCATTCCCTCTTGCCCTGTCCCCTGTCTCTTGGGAGAAGAGCCCAGCTCCCTCTTCTCCACAACCTCCTTTCCAGTAGTTGTAGAGAGCAATGAGGTCTCCCCTCAGCCTCTTCTTCTCCAGGCTAAACCAGGATGTTCTGAGACCAGGGATTGCTGGGGCTCTCTCATGGAAAAAAGAGTTTTTCATCTATTGCCAAGAGTTTCTATAGGGTCCCAGGGAATGGACAGGGTCTGCTGAGCACCAAAGAATAAAGGGTGACAATAACTCATTGCACTTTTCCTGCCCAGATGGGGCTGGCACAGCTCCCTGCTCAGGTGAGGCAGGGCCGGCCCCAGTGCCCCATGCACGTGTGTGTTGTTGTAAAGCACTCCTGAGGCAGTTTTGGAGACCAGGAGATGCTCCAGGGCCTGAGTAGACCCCTCTGCTTTTCACACACAGAGCTGGATAGTTACAGACCATCTCTGAGGATGCCCCAGGAGCCAACTGGGCCATCTCAACTCATGGGACAAATCCTTGCCTGCTCCATCTCCCAGGACAAGCTGTAAGGACCACTTCTCCAAGACTAAATGTCCTGGGCTGTCTTAAGAGGTGGCCAGCAAGGCTGCACAGCCACCTGGTTAAATGCAACCCCCTGGCTGAGGCTTGCTGTGCACCAGGACCTTGCACAGAGAAGCAGACCCAGGCCCTCAGAATCCCTGCCCACAGGCTAAGGGGACTGTTTCAAGCCTGAGCATCATTCTATAAGGATGCATGGCTGGAGCAGCCCAGTCCCAGCTCGTCTCAGGCCCAAGGCTTGGAAACGGTGTGTCTCTCCCTACCAGCTCCTGGCCATGCTGGAGAGGTGGCCAAGGCCACCCTACCAGAGCCACCAGCTGTCCCACAGCCAATGCCAAAATGAAGAGCACGAATTTCCCTGTTTTGTTTGCAAAGAGCTTCACGCACAATAACTGGGGCATTGCCAGGTGGGAGGAGAACATCCGATTTAATCATAACAGACTCCCCTGCTCCATTCAGCTACTAGACCAGGGAAGGGAGTCAGCAGCAAAGGGAAGGACAAACAATCCAACTGCTGAAGTGGATAAATGGGGAGGAATTCTCTACCTTAAGTATGCTTTTATATTAAAGAAGCCTGCTCTGAGAAAAAAAGACCCTGGCTGGAGGCCAGTCCAAATTAATTTGCAGCATCGAGCCCTCACAGTCAAAGTGTGCTCTGCAAGCCACATTGCAGCCCCTGCTGCCCAGCCCAGAGGGAGAAGCCCATCCATGCTCCCTGTGCAAGGAAGGGGCTACTCAAGAGCATCCCTTACTCCAAGATGCATAGTCATCAAAGGCCAGAATCGTGAAGCTTGAAGTGAGCATGTTTGGCCAGTAGAGCTGGCACTGACTGAACTGACTCTTAACAGTCATTTTCTGTCATCCAGCTGAGATGCTGGTCAATCACAGAGCAGAGACTGATGTTTCTGCTCCTGCCCTCCCCTTATCCACCCCTTCTGCTCCATATGCTTTTTCTCCATGCTTCCAACTACAAGAAGATGTCACGTTGCTGCCTGTAAAATGGAAATTCATTTCCACAGTCTGCAGGGGCAGTGCAAAGCTCAGCTGACCCATGGAGTTGTGAAGCTGTTAAATGCTTTGTCCTGTCCATTCTACAGGATCTAGCGGTACTTTGGAGCACTTGGAATAATTTTGTGGTCGCTGGATGGGCTCAAGAAACCCCAGGATGCAGACAACATCCACACAGGGGTTTTGCTTGAGATCACCACCCACTTAGCAGTGAGCTGCAAATCCTTGACTCCCAGCAAAGGCAGCCCTCTTGTTGACCTTCAGCATTGCAGCAATGCCAGAGCACACAAAAATGCACCAGAAAGACATTCAGCTCCTTCTCCATAGGCACTTGAGCAGTTTTTGCAGTGTTGAGCCAACAGTGCATCCCTCAGTCAGGGTCAGAGTCCTCCCTGCAACTGCAGGAGCTGCTAGAAAGCATGGGGAAGCAGCAACACCAGCACTGGAGCAGAGCTCTGGGGATGCCTGTGGAGCAGAGGTCGAGCTGTTCTGCACCATGGTCAGCATTGCCAAGCACAGATTTGCCTGGAGCCAGTGGTGGTCTGGGTGCTGTCAAGAGTCCCTCATGTCACCACTCATCGCCCCCACGGCCCCATTGCAAGGGCAGCTCACGCACCAGCTTTGTGCAGGGATGCTGCAGCTCACCAGCAGAGCCTGAAGGAGGATTTGTGTCTGATAATGCTAGGGAGGAAGGGAAAAAGGAAAGAAGGGTAAAGCTGTTCATCACCATGCATGAAAGGAAATGAAAAAGTCCTCATCAATCCAAACTGACCAGCTCTGAGGTTACATGGGCTCCCAAGCACACCCCCACTCCCATTTTCTCCCAGTGATGGGCTCACTTGATTTGACATTTAGACTTGCACCTTCGTTTTGCGGCTCAGTCTGGTTTCACATTCCACCTAGTGTGAACAGGACATAGGGGCACGCGTACTCCAGCCCTGAGAGCCCCAGCAAGAAATGTAGCCCCTTGGGAATGACCAGAGAAAGTGGGCAAGAACCTCAACCTGCTGAAATGCTGAGACCAAACTGTCAAAGCTGGGTCACCCCTTCTAAGCCACAACACCTCCACTTTGGATCTCAGCCCACAAAGGTATTTAGGGTCCTACCTGAGGGAAATCAATAGGAATTCAGCTGCATAAATTGAGATTAGAAATCTCAATCCCCCTTGGGGATCCAAGCCTTATATCTGCATTTCAAGTTTGGTACCTAGGCCAAAAAATGTGGCTTTAATCGTTCTATCATGTCAGAATCAAGGGGCCTTTAATTTCCGTTACCGACATGTGGCTTTCGCAGAGGCTTAAGGCTCATTGCAGAACTGCAAGCGCAGCAAGACGTGGTCTGTCACAGCATCTTCTCAGGAAGGCTGCTCAGCACCCCAAGCTCCAGCTGCCAGCACCCTCATCCTGCCCGGCCCCATCAGCGCTGCAGTGTTAGAAAAGTGTGGGTGAGCAGGGTCCCCGCTTCCCATTGCTTTCAGCATCATGCTTGCAGCCCAGCCTGGCTCAAAAAAACCTCCCTAAAATGAAGAGATTAAAGAAAAAAAATAAATAATAAAACACAACTTTTGCAAAAGAAAATTAAGCAAAACAAAGGAGGTGTTTAGCTGTGAAAACTCTTTGCTCAGCCAGAGAATTAGTGATATCAAGGGGATGGGCCGAGCTGCAAAGCTGCGGAAGGCTACACTGACACATTTTACTAAGCTGCGATGGACATTGAACAGCCGTCCGCCACCTGCTCACAGCCCTCTGCAAACAAGTAGTGCCAACTTCTTCCCAATCTCCTCTCCCACTCTGTCTGGGAAACACAGAAAGTTTGTGCTTTCCTGCAGGGAAGCAGGCAGCCACTCCCAGCCCAGATGGAGAATGTCCCCTCTGCGGGTCACAGGGTGTTAGGATGTGGTGGTGTGAAGGGGGGAAAAAGCACCAGGATCTGGCTGTGCTTTGGGTTTGCAGCTCTGAAATGCGGATTTACACTGAAATATTTGTGCAGCTGAGCAAACTCTGGGAGGAAAGTGCTGGGAGCCGAGGGAGTAAAGCGTTCAGATCTCACCGCTTGGTTTTCCTGAGCCACAGTGCTGTGGCCAAGGGTGTTTGAGTCTTTCGTAAGGGGGATTTCCAGGCCAAATGAAGGCTATGAGGGGACCTGGAGAGGTTCCAGGATGTGTTGAGGGCAGGCAAGTCCTGCCTGGGGCCAGGCAGGATGAGGGCAGGTCTGTAGGGCCTGGATGGACAAGATCCAGACACTTAGCACCCTGTGCTTCAAGTACCAGGTTGTTCCCCATCTCAGTGTGGGCTTCACTTCTTCTTCATGCAACCTCCTTCTGCTCCCAGCCCAGTGACATGGTCAGGCTCTAGCATGACCTTCCATGGACAGGTTACCCCAGGCTGATCCTCTGCAGCCTCACAGAGATGAGAAAGAAGGACCAGCAGGACAAGGAGTAATCAAGCACATGCGCCTTGGGACTCTTTTACCAGGGTCTCACATCATGTGTATCTCCTGTACACATGCATGAGGCTCTGAAACAGCATTCAGAGCACTCCAGGCTACAAAACAACCCTCTTCTCCCACTTCCCTTCCCTAGCCTTTGAGCTTGGCTCTGCTGTCACCTCCCATCAGGGCACCAGCAGCTCAGCAAACCTCCCCCCAGAGCCTAAACTGCCGAAATGTCACTCGATGGACAAGAGCGGGGTCTTTGCTAGGTGTTAGCCAGCACTGAGATCACATACTGCAGAATTTCCTCCCTGCACTTGCCCTGAGCAAGTGCTGATCTTGCAGCATCCCGCCATGCATACAGCACTGCTTCCCAGAAAACACACACCCAAGGCTTTACTCTGAGAAACCCCATTTGCTCTCTCAAAGTGGCCCCAGGGGACCCCCAAGTCACCCAAGAGACAGGAAAGCTCTCTACATAGGAGAAAAAGGAAATGAACTGGGGCAAATCCCCCACCCATCTAAATCAGCCCTGGTGTCGGGTGATTTACACTGATTTACACCAGCTGGCTCTGGCCACATCGAGTTCAATTTAAACTGGCTGAGGCTCTAGCACTGTTTGTAGGGTTGAAGAAAAAGAAAGAATGAGGCAAGGCAAAAGGTAAGGGCTTGTGTTTAGTCAAAACAAGGTCAGACCTGGGCTGTAGCTTGGGTGTCTTGAGCTACAAGCATGGTTCCGGGTTTGTGGATGAGGAGCAAGCAGAGGCTGTGGGGCATGAGATGCTGCCCTCCAAGGTCTGGGAGGTGGCTGGGGGATGTCCCATCATCCTAGTGTCTCAGGCTGTGAAATGACTTTCTGGTAGGTCTGTAATATTGAACAGATTGGAAATACCATGGCATTGGGGAGCTCAGATGAGGCTAGGGATAATTCTATGGTGAGAGGTTGCTGAAGAGGCTTGAGGTTGTTCTTGAGTGCAGCTGAGAGAGATGGTGTCTGCCTGATTGCTGTTTCCTGGGGCTGGAGGAGGACCTGCTGCTGGTGGTCTCTGCCAGCCTGGCTGGTGGAGAACCCCTTGCAGGTGCCAGAGCTGGGCGTGCGGGCAGGAGCTGCTTTCTGCTCCTGTGGTCACTGGTGCTCAGGACCAGCTGTTCATCAGCATCTGTTTCTATTACTTGGGTTTGTTCCTGGGAGGAGAACCCTGTACCCAGAGCTCCCATGTGCTGTTCCTGCTCAGTCGCTTGCTCCTTGCCTGCCCTTTTGGCAGCCTCTTCTGCAGATCAGCTGCTACATGGGGATGAGAAACAAGAGCAGGGATAAAAGTCTAAAGCACTGCAGGATTTCTGTGCCAGAGGAGAATCATCATCGTGATGTAACCATGTCAGTGTCCTGAAAATGTTCACAACCTGCAGCTCAGCAGAATCCCTCCAGCCACCTGGCAAAGCAGCCCACATCTCCTGCTCTGCTGAGCATGTGAGGGAAAGCCTCCCTGGGTTGCTCCCTGGTCACTGCATGCACATTTATTTCCCTTATAGACCTTTTTCTTCAATGTTTATGGCCAGGAACATCTTATCAAGTCGAAACAGGGATATTTCTGTCCCCTGGCTTGTTGACATCAGGCAGCCATGTCCCACATAGGCCTGGTTTGGGCTTTGTTAGCAAAACTTCATTCTCTGAGCTATGACTTTTCTGGAATGTCACTCTTTTCTCAGTGCATTTAAAGTCCTCTGAGATGTTCAAGGTCCCCTTAGAAAAAGCCAAGGCAGAGGTACTGGCTGCAGGAACCCCTTGGCCAGCAGCTTGGTCCCTGGGTTTCTGAGGGCTCTGGGCAGAGATACCAGGCAGGCGTCTTGGAGGAGGGAGGTGCCCCATCTCACAACTTTTGGCCCTGGTTAGGTCATACCGAAAGGCCATGAATTGCTGTGGATGCTCTGCTGAGGAATGGGAGCAGCGGGGCAGGAGGGTGATGCTGAGACGAGGTGACTCTGGCAGTGTTGAGAGGAGCTGGGGCACACATGGATGGCAGGTGTTGATGCTGAGGTGGTACTGATGATCTTGGGATGTGTGCGTGTTCAGCTTCCTGGGTTTCCTTCTCTGGTTGGTTCCCCCATTCAAACTGAAAAAGAAGCTGCTGCTTGGCTCAGGCTGGTTCTGGATCTGCTGCTAATGGGGACTGTTGGGTTTGGGGTCCATATAATTTCTCAGAGCATCTCCTCTCCACCTGAGGAATCTTTCCAAACACATCCCCCATCCCAGGAGTATCTGCACAGGGGCTGGTGAGCGGCAAGGGCAAAAAACACCTCATGTATCTTGTCTGGAGACCTCTGTGCACTTTTTGTCTGGCCTGGATTTCAGCACCTACCACTGGAAACCATCTCCTCCAACAGGTCTAGGTCCCAAAGCTCGCTGCATAGCGCATTCCTGGCAAGCTTCAAACAGAGCTATCATCAGGAGATGCTACAGCTGCTATTGCTGCGCAGGTGTCTACCATCTCTATGCCTCAGTTCCCCCTCCCATTCTGGTAGTTTAAGCTCCTATAGGAAGGAACTGCATCTTGCAAGTGTTCCAGCAGTATCTGAGCAATGGGCCTCCGTCACTGCTGAGGCTGTGGCATGTGCCACCTCAGTGTGCAACACAGCCATGCTGAGCAGAGATGCGTGGAGGAGAGAGCAGCACAGCTTCTCCTCCAAGGTTTCAGGGCATGGTCCATGGGAGAGCAAGGACAGGAGCTTGGGGTGCTGCATAGGCAGCTGTGGTTCTGGTCTATCCCTGCCAATGTGTCCCAGGGCAGGACACGAGCACCTTGTGTCCATTGACCATGGGCTACCAGCATTGTCCCCCGTATGCCCAGCATCCTGCCCTGCTAGCAGAGCCTAGGGGCCCCGCTGGGACATTTCAGCAGGTTTTCACCTCTAGTCTCCAGTGGTGGCTGTGGAGGAGAGGTGGAAATGCCCAAGGGCTATTGCTGTACCAAAGGCATGTCCCATTTTCTCCCAAATATGGGTTTTCCATGGTGCTGGGGGCTTCCCTTTAGCACCCATGGGTGCTGAGGAGGCATGGGGTGTGCACGGACAGCAAGTCCATTAGCTATCCCTGTTTCTGGGACACGGCATGGGGTGGCACATCTCCATCCATTGTGGCATTGCCTGGCTGTGGGGCCACTGGGATGTTGCCAGCAGTGGCTGGAGGGCAGTGACTGCATGACACCATCCTTCTGCATCGTGCCATCCATTCCCATGATGCTACCTGTTTGTGCCATGTCACCCACCCGCATCCCCTGCCAGAGCAGGTCCCTGGGGTGCAGCAGCCCCTCGACAGGGCTCAGCATCCCCGTGATGCTGGGAGCTGCCAGGCTGCTGTGCCAGCCTGCCCAAGCAAAGCCAGCATGTCCCAGCAGTGGGGGCCAATTAGAAATGAAATGCTCCTATTGGGGTATTTTATTTACACACTTCAGTAGAGTGGACACCAAAAGGCTTTGCTAATGCTTCATGGGCTGCTAATTTCCTCTCTGACCCACATTGTCGGAGAGTGACCCCAGCCCGAATTTTGTGGCAATGAATGCCAAAGGCTGACACCGGCCCGGGTTAGGGGTGACAATGGGGCCTCTGTGGGCTCCTTGCAGGCTCCAGTTGGGAGCTGGAGAACAGGGGGAATTTGTGTGGCTCTCAAAAGCTCTGGGTGGCACAATAAGGGAGGCCCCGGGGTCTCCCAGGAAGACAGAGGCAGCCCAGGGAAGCTGGGCTGGGGGAGGCGGGCGGGAGGACGGTTTCCTTTGTGAGCAGCTTTCTTTAGAAAGGAAGGTTTTTCTGAATGCCCCCTTAGACGACCCAATCGGGGCCTGGCAGATGGATATCACAGGCACACTGCTTATTAATGGCAGGCTGCAGCTTTGAGCCGCCCCCTCCCTTCCCCCCAGCCTTTTATTCATTTTCAGGCTAATTTGTTTTGTTAATGTTTTCTTGCCCTCCCCCTCTCTCCCGTGCAGATTGTGACTCATACTGCAAAGCCTCCAAGGGGAAACTGAAGATCAACATGAAGAAGTACTGTAAGAAAGACTATGGTGAGTCGCCCTCTAGGTTGCTGCTTCCCAGGAACGGTTGCAAAGGGATGCAGGGATGGAGGATCTCCCTCCAGGATTGAGAGGCTGCAAAGGGATGCAGGGCTAGAGCATCTCCCTCCCGAGGTGTCCCCGAGCCCACCCAGACCAGGGACGGGCTGCCGACTGTGTCCCAACCACAACCAGGAGAAGGCAGCCCCTGCTGGGGTGTAAGCTGGGGTATGGTTTTTGCTGGGTTTGGAGAGAAAACTGTGGAGCGATGCTGGGCAGAGCAGTGATATAACACATTGCTTGGAAAATATGAGTCCCCTTGCAGATGCTGAGACAATCTGCAAATTAGGGGCCATAGTGCCTTCATCCCATGGTCTCGCTCAGCTGTTATGTGCAGCAGCGTCTCAAACGTCTGCTTTGCTGTGGGGACAAGCAGCAGGCGGTTCCCCATCACCCTGATCCACCCCCTGTGATTCCCAGGCAAGTTCAGAGGGTGGTGCAGCCCCCAGACAAGAGAGACTTTGGAATCCCCATCCTTGCTGGTACTCGAGGTCTTGAGCATCCTTCCACAACTCCAACACATCCCAAGCTCCCATCCCCTGCTGTGCTCCCGGGATTATTTTGGATGTGAGTCCATTCCCAATGTGGTCACCAGAGGGTGCATGCAGGGGGTGTCCAGAGTGACGCCCTAGGAGGCGGGTTCCTTCAGACCACATCAAGAAACTCCTTGAAATCCCTCCTGGGGCTCAGCAGCTCCTTTCCACCCTGGCTTGGCCATCACCCACTGGCACTGAGCGGCCCCTGCCCAGAGGACCACCCTCTTTTGCCAACCCTTCCAACACTTTTGGGATGAGTTGAGTGTTGGGAATGAGACTGACCTGGAAAAATCAGGTAGAGCTCATTACAAACAAATGCCCTGTACCAGGAGATGTTCGGAAATGCTGCTAAACCTTTGTAGGGTCTGGAAATTATCTCACACTCCACACCCTAGACTGGAATGAAGGGGGGGAAAAGTGTCTGCAGGAGGGACCAAATACAAGTGGCCAGGTTTGAGCCAGAGATGGGGAGCGGGCTGTGTGCAGCTGAGGATGGTTTAGAGCTGAGCCTTCAAACTTTTGAGCAACCAGGGAATTAATTATGAGGCATTGCTGGATGAGGTTTTGCATGCACTGGGGCTATGTTTGCCCCTGTGTCTGCCAGCCCTTTCCCTCCACAACAGAGGAATAATATATATATGCACACATATGCATGCCTATACATGTATTTCTGTGTGTGCACATACATGTGTATGTATTTTCACTGAACTACCAAGGAAAAAAACTGCCATTCCCACTGCATCAAAGCATCCAGGAGTGGAGATACGTCCTCCCTCAAACACACTCGCACAGCAGCTCAGCATGTCTGGAAAGTGTTTGCAAGAGCAGAACGAATTCACATTTAACAGCCTGCCCCTGGACAAGGCACATCCCAGCAGGGCCAGGGATGCTCCACACTGATTTTGTGCTCTGGCAACTCCCCACCAGCCCAAGGGAAGAAACAGGGCTTGGAGGCAACTGTTTAATTCACATTCCCATTTATCCTTCCAAAATGGTTGTGGAGAGCATTCCTTGGTGAGGATGAGCTGCCAGAGCTGGGATGCATTTGTGTACCCATCCATGGAGGCTGTGCTGAAATCTGGCAGTGTTCATAGGAGCTGCCAGAGGTTCATTGGGTGTTGGAAAGGTCCAAAGAATGCCTTTTCCCTTGGAGAAAAGGGTTTAATTGCACATGAAAAAGTCACTGCTTGAACATGAGGTTATTAAAAATGGGAGCAAGATGAGCGAGCACTGTGCTATTAAAGCCATTGGGTTTCGTGCAGGTGGATTCTCTGCTGGCAAATAAGGTACAAATGCATTTCCCGCATGTGGTACATGAATCCCTTTGTTTTCCCACCTGGCTTCTCCAGCACCTTCTAAGAGCAAAGCTTATGCTGGAACATTTGCTCTCTGAAGAGCAGCTGCTTGACTGTAGAAAACTTGGACCTGTTCTGATGCCAATTGTTTCTCAGTTTTCGGAGGACAGTCAGGAGGGGGAAAAAAAGGCCTGTGCACCCCACTTGGAGCTTCCTTCCCATCTGGGTAGTGTTATCTCCCATCCCTGGAGGTGTTCAGGGCCAGGTTGGATGGGGCTTTGAGCAACCTGATCCAATGAGAGGTGTCCCTGCCCATGGCAGGAGTTGGAACTGGCTGGGTTTTGAGGTCCCTTCCAACCCAAACCATTCTATGATTTTATGATCTTTCCCTGAAGTTCTGGAGGTGTGGGCTGTGATATTTTGGTGGTGGCAGCACCCAGCATGGTTTCACTCCTTGGCTGTTCTGATCTCACCAGGGAGATGTTTCTTTGGGTGTCTGGGTGACAATTCATGCTTGGTTTTGTTCGAGGCTGTAATGTGGGCTTCAACAGACCTTGAGGAGATGAGGGCAGCCCATGAGCTGTCTCAGGCTGTAAATACCCCCAGAGCAAGGAGTTAGGGTGCTGAAAAGCACTTTTCTTTTCTGTCTTATCACTCATATCACTTCTGCAGAAGCACTAGTGAGCCAAGTCTGCCGGCTGGGGCCACTTTGGGGTGCGTGGGTGCAGGCTGCCCCAGCATGGGTTTGGAGAGCTCCCAGCTGAGCCCTCTTGGCCCTGGAGGTGTCCCTGACCCACCCTGTAGCCCCAACGAGCCCCCCTGGTGGTGTCCCCAACCCACCCCATAGCCCCAACTAGCCCCACCACCATGGCAAATTTGCTTTTTTTCAAGGGCAAGGTGACCCAGCAAAGGCAGCAGCTGAAGGAACGCTGCAGCACAGCCTGATCATGCTGGGCAGCCCACGATGTCATGAGGGAAGAAAGGGTTGAAAAGGTGCAGGGAGGGATAATAAAGACCTTAGGACTGACACCCCAGCAGGAAGCCAATTAGGAGGCTCTTTTCTTCACCCTTCTGTGGCATCACTAGACTGAATATCCTAAAAGGCCCTAATTAGCTTGAACTGAGTTCCTTCTCCCACAGGCTCAATCGGGAAGCTATCATCTGCCCTACTTCCCTCAATGGGGCTTTTTAGCTCCCTGTTTCATTCAGCGATTCAAAGGGGATATTTTCCCTTATTTATTTTTCTTATCTGTTTGTTTTTATTGGATTTGTCATTTCTCCCCCACTCCCTTTTATTTTAAATTGGGCTCTTTCCTGCGAGATGGGTTTAGGTGCAAATATTTGGAATGAACCCAGGCATGGGGAGGGCAGGCTGGGAGGGTGAAATGGGGGGACATGGAGAGCAGGCAAGAACAGAAGCAGAAAAGCTTTTTCTGGGTTGATTTTGGCTGCATAGGGGAGCACAGGGGTCACTCATCTCCCAGAAAACCAGGAGTAGAGGAGGATGTTTAGTGGGTTTGAGGCAGTTAAAATTAACCCAGGAAAGTAGAGGGTGTCCCTGCTGAGGCCCACTGAGGATGGAGATTCCCCCATGGCCCAAAAAGGAGAGAGAATGGCCTCAAACTGTACCAGAACAGGTTCAGATTGGACAGTAGGAAATTTTTTTTCACAGAAAAGGTTCTCAGGCAGGGGCAGAGGCTGCCCAGGGAGGTGGTGGAGTCCCTGTGCCTGGAGGTGTTTAGAAGTGAGGTAGATGATATGGTCAGGGCCCTGATTTAGTAGTGGACAGGTACAGTTGGACTTGATGATCTCAAAGGTCTTTTCCAACCTAATGATTCTATGAATTATTTTATTAGCGTGGGTGATGATGGTCCAGGTGATGTGGGAACATCCCTTGTTCACTTAGGTGCTGCATTTCAGGCCCATCTTTGGGGCTATTCCCACTCTCTGTGTGGTTCAGTTCATCCAAGCAGGGTGGATACTGTGGTGAACAAAACCCAGCACCTTCTAATACCAGTTTCCCTCCTGACACCCAGCCAAGCCCCAGTAGATGCTGGGAAAACCTCCAAATCAAGGTCTGCAGTGCCCTCATCCCATGGTGTCTTCTGGGTTATGATGATACCATGTCCTTGCTCTTCTCGCTCAGCTGTTACATGCAGCAGCGTCTCAAACGTCTGCTTTTCTGTGGGGACAAGCAGCAGGTGGTTCCCCATCACCCTGATCCACCCCCTGTGATTCCCAGGCAAGTTCAGAGGGTGGTGCAGCCCCCAGACAAGAGAGAATTTGGGATCCCCATCCTTGCTGGTACTCGAGGTCTTGAGCATCCTTCCACAACTCCAACACATCCCAAGCTCCCATCCCCTGCTGTGCTCCCGGGATTATTTTGGATGTGAGTCCATTCCCAATGTGGTCACCAGAGGGTGCATGCAGGGGGTGTCTAGGGTGACCCCGAGGAGGGGAATTCTTTCAGACCACATCAAGAAACCCCTTGAACCCCCCCCCCCCCCCGGGGCTCATTCCTGACACAGCTTCCAGATGATGCTGGGATGATTTGCTGGGTACCAGCACTGTAGTTCCAGCCCTGGCCCTGATGCATCATCAGGGAGGGGATGGGGGCGAGGTGTGGGATCCTCATCTAAAAGGTGAGATCATCTGCTTCCTTTGCCCTGTCTTGGAAAAAGAAAGTGAAAAAATATCCTTCGTTTAGCGGAGTCTTCACTTAGTCACCCCTTTTGTTGAGAGGAGCTTGGCAGGGGCTGGTGGAAAAAAGCAAACTGTGTTTTCAAAAGGCAGCTTGAAAGGAGAGGTGGGGGAGAAAAATCCCTGAATCCAGAGAAAAACCTAAGGTGGGGAGTTGTGGGGGGGAGGTACAATCCCTGGCTTGCAGCACCTTCCACCACCCTGGAAGGTGAAGAAATCCTGTTCCCAGAGCAGGGAAGTGCTGAGCGTCCCTCCTGAGGGATGAGCTGGGGCAGTGAAGGGTCCCCTGGCACTGCGGGGAGGGACCACGCCAGGGCACAGCCCGGCTGGGATTAGGGGTCATAAATCTCCAATATCAAACCAGTAGAAAATTGGCAACTGGAGGCAGGGAGAGCCAGAGCCAAAGAAATTAAAAATAAGAGAAGGGGTTAAAAATAAAATCCCATTTTAACCCTTTGCTGCAGTGAGGAGCCAGCCCTTTTTGTCCCCAGATCTGAAGGGTGTTGGGGTCACTTTTTGCTGATGGTTGAAGTACAATTCACACTGGTTCTTTTCTCCTTGATGAGAAGGAACCCAAGACTTTAGAAAGCCTGAGCTCAGGGACCTGGGCCTTTGGAAAGCCCCAGCTCAGACTGGGACTTCTGCATCCGCAAACTCTGTCCCAAGCCCCTGTTTCCATCAGTCTGTATTAAAGACCCTCTTGTCTCACCCAGTAAGCTGCTCTGCTTCCACTGCCACCTCTGTGGTCCCATGGGATCTTTCCCAAACTCAAATGGTGTCAGGATCACATTTTGCTGCCAGCTGGAGTAAAGTCCACATGGATTCCTCTCTGCTTGTATAACAAGAAGGGACCTAGGTCTTTGGAAAACCCCAGCTCAGAGAGGGGTATCTGCATCTCTGCTCTACAACTGCTGTCCCAAGAGCCTGTTTCCATCTGCCTGTCTTTCCCCCCTTGTCTGTCCCAGAAAATGGCTCAATTCCTGCTGTCACTCCATGGGATCTTTCCTTAGGGTCTTTGTAGTGATGTTCTCATTGCTGGAAGCTCCACAAATCTCCATCTCCCAGAACCAGATTAGCGCAGAGGTTTGTCCATGTGCACAGCCCCAGGTCAGCCTTGGCAGGGGAAAGCTTCAAATCCAGAGACTTATCACAAACCTCAAAAGTAAATAACATCCAAAAAAACCCCTTGTGATTTTTTCAATCCTCCTCTTTTCATGGCAGTCTCATGGTTTTGGCCCCTGACTCATGGTCTCTGCATGCTACGAGGCATTGCTGTTATTTCAGCCCTTACGTGGCTGCCCTCAAATACTTTGTTTTGGGGGTTTGGGGTTGAGTTTTGGTTTTATTAAACATCGATTCATCCGCCTCTCTGCTTTCATCTCCAACATCAAACTGTCAGGCCTTTCTTGTGGCTGGAGGCTCCTGGCCAAACCTTGAGGAGCTGGGCAGCATCCCAGAGCTGGTACCACTCAGCACCCTGCAGCAGGAGATGAAGGAGGGGACCAGGGAGCCTGCAGCCCTTCCTACAGCCCAGGGACCGCTCAACCATCTTTTTCTTAGAAGCTCTATGTGGGGAGACGTTTGAAAGCATTGCCTGGGCTGGTAAGGCACCATCTGGGCAGGATTCGTGGATCAGCAGCATTGGTGTCAGGTGGGATGTGGTTAATGGGGCTGTGCTACACACTCATTAGGCCATGAGTGAGAACTTGAAAAGCCACAAAGCATCTTTCTCTCACCCTTCAAGCACCCATTTGGATGCCTGGGGGTCTCCTGGGGCAGAGAAGGACACAGAGGAGCAAGTCAGATGAAAATCTCTGGTGCTAGGAGGGTACCCAGGGGCAGCCAACCCCAAATCACCTGCAGGACTCGGCTGCCCACTGAGCAAAGAAGAGGGAGGAGCAGCTGAGTGGGCAGCTCTAAGGCACTGCCGTGCTCAGCACCTTGACTGGAGCCCCCCCTCGCTGGGGAACCGCTGTCACCAGCCCCAGCTGGAGTGGCAGCACCATGAAAGCTGTGGTGCATTTGGTTTTCTTCTCCCCCTTTGGGTCACCATCTGGTCCCAGGGGACCAAAGCCAGAGGATCAACATCCCCACCACTTGCCCAAGTAACCACCAACCATAATTATGTTATTTCATGTGGTTGCTCCATAGGCATTTTGCAGGATGTTTTCCAGGGACGCAGTGGCAGGAACAGTTCTGAGTATGGCTCAGCCATGGGCAAGAGGTTCAACATCAGTACAGCGCGAGCTGTTCACTGCTGTGCAGGCAAAGCCAACCTTTGGATATGCCAAGTGAAGGGCAACTTCAAGCATGAAGGTCAGCTTCACCACCCCAGAACCATGAAGGGTGCATTTGCCCAGAGCAGTGGTGGCTGCCCCATCCCTGGAGGTGTTCAAGGCCAGGTTGGATGGGGCTTGGAGCCCCTGATCCCGTGGGAGGTGTCTCTGCCCATGGCGGGGGGTGGAACTGGATGGGCTTTGAGGTCCCTTCCAACCCAAACCATTCCATGATTCTATGAATTGAAACTTTCATAAGAAACAAGTCTCTAAATGACCAGGCATTTGCCCAGAGGAGCCAGCTTAGGTGCTTCCAAAACCTCTCCCTGGCAACCCTCTGCATCCCTGCACATCTCGTGCCCCTTGGGAGGTGCTGGGGACCCCACTCCACCATCAAAACACCCAGGGAAGTCACCACTAAACCTGAGCTCTGCAACCAGGATGAGGGGAAATGGCGCATCCTGGATGCAAAGTTATGGGCAGAAAACTCTCTGTGAGTGAAGGCAGCTGCAGCTGTGCCAGCCAAGCCTTCACCAGAGATTTCACTCCTTCCACTTCATTAATAAAAGGGGAAAAAATAAGGAATGGGGGCCTTGACATCAAAAAAATACAGACTGTGTATTTTAGAGCAGAGTTTCCTGTAACCACCTCTCTCCAGTTCCTTTTCATTCATTTTCTCCATTCAGTCAGTGTGGACCCAGGCAGGTCAAAGGTTTAAGCTTTTTTGGAAAGATTTGTTTCCAACAAAATAAAAATTGGCTAATCTGCACATTTTGTTACCTTCACACCAGGCTGGGAAATACATGGTCAGAGCTCGGTGTTGGGTTTTTGGGTTTTTTGTTGTTTTTTTTTCTTGTTTTAATGAAAGCAGTGGGTGCCCATGACATGCTCTGCAAAAAAGCCAACCCACGTATATTTTGCAAAGTGTTAAAAATCCTTGCTGGGCTGAGGAGCCCAGTGTTCTCCCTTAGCTTGAAATCAGGCTGCACATTGTGGTTATAAAGTGAGGATGGTGCTCCTCCACTGCTCATCCAGAAGGGTAAAACTGGAGTGTTAGAGGGCAAAGGGGAGAATTTTGCCTGCGGGGTTGAGCTTCTATATCTATTTTTATATGTTATATACACACAGAAATATATATACATATAAAATACATAGAATCAAAGAATCATGGAATGGTTTGGGTTGGAAGGGGCCTCAAAGTCCACCCAGTTCCACCCCCTGCCATGGGCAGGGACACCTCCCACTGGATCAGGGGCTCCAAGCCCCATCCAGCCTGGCCTTGAACACCTCCAGGGATGGGGCAGCCACCCCTGCTCTGGGCAACCTGAAGCCAGGACCTCCCCACCCAGCAGGAAAACATTTCTTCCCACAATCTCATCTCAATCTCCCCTCTTGAGCTTGAAACCATTCCCCTCATCCTATCCCTTCACTCCCTGATCAAGCTCCCCTCCCCAGCTTTCCTGGAGCCATTTTCAGTCCTGGAAGATGCTTTAAGGTCTCCCTGGAGCCTTTTCTTCTCCAGGCTGAGCAACCCTAACTCTCAGCCTGTCCTCATACAGGAGGTGCTCCTGCCCTTGCATCATCTCCATGGCCTCCTCTGGACTCAATTTCTATATTGATAATTTATGCAGTGGAAGCTGGATGTACTGGACACCGGGTGGAGGGCTAAGGGAGGCAGGTGGAGGGGCAGCTTACAGAGCATGGAGGGAAGGAGAGGTTAAAAGGGAAAAGCTCAAAGATTTGGTCAGAAAGCACCTTGTGGTTGGACCTTTCCAGCCTTTACAGAGCCATCAGCCCTCACCTCCTCTTCTGGTCAGAGCTGGCATCACCACCTGGATTTTTCCCTCTGTCTGTGCCACTGGGCTCTCCTCTCATCCCATCATCAGCAAACAAACCCAGAAGGACTGGGGTGACACTTGCTACTGAAGATATTTTCCTGGAGAGCCAATTTTTAGCGTGGAAGAATGTGTTCAGCATCTCCAGAGGATGCAACCTCAGCCAGCTGCTGCTCCCATTCTCTCTGTCACCCCTGAGCCCTGACGCACTGCTGTTGGGAGGAGGCCCATCAGCATGGCAGGAGCTGTCTCCAGGCTCGTGACCTCTCTATCTTGCCACATTGTGGGGCCAGATGCTCCCTTTCCCACACAGATCTCCAACCCAAGTCCATAGATGTCACCTGGTAAGGGCACAACAGCATCTGCTATAGGGATTGAGGAGGAGGACTGCTGGCAGAGGCCCTCAAAGCTCAGGGCCACCCAGGCTGCAGGCTGCAGCTGCCCCACGGCAAAAACCCACAGCATCTCTGCAAGCTTCTGAAATCAGCTGCAAGCAGAGCACACTGGAGACAAACCAGTGTCCATCACCATCCCATCATCTTTGTGGACAACTCCTCAGACAGCCCTCTCTTCCCACATCATGATGCCAAGTCACCTTCATATCGGCCCTGTAGGTTGGAACCCATCCAGTGTCCTGTTCTGACGCTGAGTGCTCATGGAGAATTGTCTCCTCATGATGGCCCCAGCAGAGGTGCTGGAGGCCCTAGCAGGTCCTTTCTACCTCTAGATGCCAAGTGCTTGGAGATATGATCCAGTCCCAGTGTTTTGCTCCAGAGTTTGACTCAACTCTTGGAACCTGGATCTGCTCAGAGTCGTGGTGTAGATGCACTGAGTGGATTGTCCAGCAAGGAACGGAGGGCAGAGGGGCTGGAGGGATGGTTCACACAGAAACCCCTCCTCTGTCTGAAGCACATGCTGCTCTCTGGACCTGTGGGTCTTCCCATGCCCTGTGGTGTAGCCAGAGATTTGCCGATGGAACAGGCACCTCCCTGCCGTGAACACTGCAACACCCTGCACCCGGTGACATCCCAGGGCTGGAGGTGCAAGCTACCCCTCAGTTTCCTCCATGCTTACTGCTTCAGGGGAAAAGGCAAGATCCACTGTGCATGAATTCACCTGATTTTGAAGAATTTTTTTTCCATCGCTTTAAGAGGTCACAAGAGCTGGGGCACATGCTGCTGCACCAACAGCCATGAGGAACTGCTGCTCTGTCTGTGCGTGCTTCACAACTGTGTCTTGGGAGATGACAGTCCTCCCTAGCACACCGAGAGGAGAACGAAGCAACCTGCTCCCCACAACTGCTCTGGGTATCCTTGCATCATTCCCAGGGTTCGTAGCACAAGGAGCGCTGTGGTGGTGGGCAGCTGCTCCCAACCTCTGCTCCTAAGCTCTGCTCCCCTCCTGGGTGTCCTCTAGCCCCTGTGATCTTTTGATAACCATGTTCATGCCCACTGGGGACCCAGAGGGTCATCTTTATGGCAGTAGAGCTGGAGATCATCTCCCAAGCCTATCGTGGTCTTTCTACCTTCGCTGAGACCCTCTGCCTCCAGCACCAGCTACTCTTGCTCATGGTGGATGTCTGGGGATGGGGACAGTTTTAGTGCAACCACCACCCTTGATCGCTCTTGCTGAGGAGACAAAAATCACTTTTTCTCACACAGCCTGTTAGCCAAGACTTGAAATTAATTTTCTTCTTGCCAGCTCAAACCATAACATCTTTTTCCTCTCCTGCCATGTTTTTTTTTTTCCAGCTGTCCAGATCCACATCCTGAAAGCAGAAAAAAATGCCGACTGGTGGAAGTTCACAGTCAACATCATTTCTGTCTACAAACAAGGCAGCAACCGGATACGACGCGGAGACCAGACCCTGTGGATCCACTCCAAGGACATAGCATGCAAGTGCCCCAAAATCAAGCCCATGAAGAAATATTTGCTGCTGGGCAACAACGAGGACTCTCCTGACCAGAGCGGCATCATTGCAGACAAAACCAGCCTGGTGATACAGTGGCGGGATACATGGGCTCGGCGGCTCAGGAAGTTCCAACAGCGGGAGAAGAAGGGCAAGTGTAAGAAAGCCTAAAGGACGAGAAGGCACCGGAGTGCGCGCGAGAGGGAGAGACTGACTGCATGCTGCTTAGTGTAGAGCTGGGGCGGGCAGGGAGCAGCGATGGGGACGGCACAATGGGCGTCATGCTGCCGGGGTGGGGTGGGAGGGATGGTGAGTGTGGCTCTGGGGCTGCCAGGTCTGCACCTCGTATTCCGGGAGAAAATAAAACACGACACAACACAACTAATCGGATGTGAATCTAAAAGAAGAGGAGTGTGGGCATGGGTGTGCGGCACCCACTGCCCCCCAGCTTCTTTCTGCCCCATTGACTGAAGAAATCAGAGATCCTAAACTACCTCCCAGCTGCTGACATCTGCTGCTTCCAGAGCACAGCACAGGAACAACGAACCTGGGATCAACTGATCAACAGCAATGCTGGGAATTAACTCCCTATCCCCCAAAATATGTCTTCTCAGTTTAGGTTTAACAAGACCATTATCATAGAGGAAACTAAACAGAGACTTTCGCTGAGGGCAGATCCGAAGATCGACTCATAGGTGGTTTGAAGACTCTTCGGTACCTGATAGCCATAATGATCACCCACTGCCTGGTGTCTTGGAGCAGCCAAGGTCTCTAGCCCTGGTGATGTTCTGATCCCAGGTCAGGCACAGCAAAGAAGAGACCACTTTAGTGGGTGACTCCCATGCAGGCATAACTCTTTGCTTCACCTTCACACCCTGAGAAGTGCTTCCCCCACGATGCCGAAGGAGTGTGAGCCCACAGGATGCCCTGGCTCCCTCTCAGCCACCCATATACAGTCAAGGAGTTGACAACCAGAATCCCCAAGGAAACCCCCAGATTTTGCAAATAAGTTGGAATCCAGTTCCCGTGGATGCCCTGAAAGCATCCCCTAGCGTCCCTGAGTCTCCACCATGGCCACATCTGAGATCTCCTTATGGACTTGATCCTCTCTGCTGCTGCCAGCAGGTTGAGCCTTCAGATGATAGAAAATCCCTGCAGATGACACCAAGGTCCTGGCTGGACACTCAGCCAGCTCTCCTGAACCCACACCAGATCTGCCCTTGCTCCCTCCAGGGCTGCAGCTCCCTGGCATCCCCGCATAAGGTGGCCAAACCCCCTTGGGCGATACAGAAGGTGAGACTGCACATGCCAAGTGTCCATCCCCGTGGCAGCAGGGCCAGCATGGAGCTCCAAGGCTTGGCCACGTCATAGCTGACGCAGGGCAGAGACTTGCTCCAAGGGAAGGGACTGGATGAGTAAGCTTCACCTGGAGCTCCCCAACTTCTCCTGGGGCTGAAACCCAGCAAATCTAAATTCCTCAGTCTCTAATGCACTAAACAAGGTATCAGCTGCCTCAGCTCTGTCTCCCACCCCATGCCCACAGGCTGGAGCATCTTCCCCTGGGACACTATGGGCAGGACTGGCTGTTGAGTTGCTTGTCACTCAGATGTTGCATCCCCTGCCACACTGGCCACAAGGAACGGGGACTTCGGAGCTCTCCTAATCGATGGAGACAGGCAAGAGCAGGGGCAGAGAGAGGCAGGGAGGGCAGGCCAGGAACCTGGAGGAGAAACAAACATTAGTCGCTATGAAAAGCAAAACCTCCCTGATATTTTTCCTTTTAGGAAACTTGGAAACATCTCTTTTATGACATTTTCCAGTGGCTTTGCCTTGTTTTATAGCAATCGACAATATTTATATAATGACATAAACCACCATAAAGCGAGGCAGCCATGTAAATAGGTGTAAAGCGAAGGGCTCCCGGGGAAGCGCCGGCCAGAGCTGGGGCTGCTAGAGCCAGCTCAGCTGAGCCTCGCCCTGCAACCACAAGGCTCCTCCAGCCCGAGTTTGAGTATTAGGAGAGAAATATCACCCTGGACATCAAGCAACCCTATCCAGTCTGTGCTTTTACCCCTTAAACAGCAAGGTAGGCTGATCAACTTGTTTTTCCTTACTTCAGAGATCAAGTTGAGCAAACAGTTTTGTGGACTCAAGACCCCAAGTTTTGAAGGATAAAATCTGATCTCAGGTGTCTAAAATGAGGCTTAAAGCCCCAAAGCTTAGATGCTCTCCTGCCAGCATCAGCGATGGCAGGGACACCCCACACTGGCTGGAGATCTACTGTGCTCAGTCAGGATGTCCTTGAAGCACAGGAGATCTTCAAATGACCTAAAACCTCCAACTCAAACCCAGTTCTTAACTTGGAGAACAGGATGGCAAGAGGGGATGTAGGAGCTGCCCACCAAGCACACCTGGACACCCAACACTCACTTCTGTTTTCCAACCTTGGCCAGTGCAGTCGTGCTTCCAGCACAGCCTTGACACTCCCAGACCCACCCAGGGGCAAGCCCAGCCCCTCCCTTAATCCCACCAGCTCAGAAGGCTGCAGAAGTTACACTACCCACTCTGCCCTTCCAGGCGCTGATACAACCCAAGGAATCAGAAAGAAACAGAATTTGCACAAGATGTGAAACAGCTCAGAGCCCACCACAACCAGAGCGACTCACAGAAGCGAAGTACTTATCCCTGTCCCACCAGGACCCTGTCCCTTGATCCCTGTTGGAGTGTGGTGCTTTCCAACCAGACTAAAAAAGCCTCTCCACTCTGTCCATGGTGCTCCTCATGCGGTCCCAGTAACCTGCTGGAGCAGCTGGTGTAACCGGTAATCCTCTGCCGAGGAAGGCAGAGCAGCCCCATTTTCAGCATGTTGCGGGTTACAACTCTTCCCTGCAGCCACCCCAGCTCGAGGACATCTGAGGGGACACCTCTGGCCCATTGCCCAAAGAGGGATGAGGTGTCCCCCCAAAGCACCAACTTCCACGGCCAGGAGGGCAGAGCTGTTGGGGTACCAGCTAGCGAGGAAATCATCATCCGCCTGTTGCCTCATGGACAGGACCGAGGTCCTCGGGGTATGGAAGAGGCTGTGGTGCCTCCAGCACCGCTTGGGAGAGCACCTGCAATGCCAAAACAATCATCGCTCGACGGTAGCACCCAACAAGAAGTCGTTTCATCTCGTTTCTGTTCGTTCCATTGTGTCCATGCCCTCTGCTTGCACATCCGCCTCCTCGCACCTCCCCCCCCCCAAACCTGTGTCCATTTGGGATTCGTTTTTTTGCTTCTTGATCATTTCTGTTAATATCTTGAACTGTAAATGTTGTTTAGTTATGCCCCGGCACCCTGCTCTGGGCGATGTTTCTTTACAATGCATACTAATATATTATGGTTATTATATATGAATATATTTAATGACACGTGAAAAAGTTGTGGATTTTCTATTGGTTTTCCAAGTTGTTTCTTTTTTTTTGTTTTGTTTTGTTTGTTTTTCTTCCTCTTCATTTGTTCGTTTCATTAGATTGACTGTAATTGAACCTGAAGGAGTTTGTAACTGTTCAGCACCCACTCGGTAGAACTAAAGGCAGAAACCAGTTGAATAAACTCTTGTAAACTGTAAACATCACCAAGAATCTTGGCTTCGTCAGCAATCCTGAGAGATGGGGACCTGGCCAGGGAGATGGTGGTGCCCCCTCCACCTCCCGTGGTCTCTGCCAAGGTCCCTTTGGTGGTGCTCAGCTATTTTTGACCATTGGCTCCAGCTGTGTGTCTCCCAGCACCCTCCCCACCAGTGACCACGAGTTCTTGGGGACAGAGGGGTCATGGTGAGTGGGATGGGGATTCCCCACCAGCATCTCCAGGCTCTCTGGAATTGCTGGACCAGGGTACCTCCTGCCAAGGTCCCCATCCTTCCTCCTCTGCTGCCAGAGAGCTGTGCCCTGCAGTGGGACAGAGTCAGGGCACACCAAACCCTGAGGGACCTGCATGGAGAGGCTGGGGACAGAGGACAGCCAGGTCTCCAGGACAGGGGAGCTGCCTAACCTGCTCCAGACACATTTTCAGCCCCCATCCCCTTGCCGGCGTTGTCCCTTTCAGCCCATCCACTGCAGGGGACAGGTCCCACCTACCCCAGGGCATCAGTGGTGCCAGCGCTGCCAAAGCAGCTGGCACTGGGGACCAGGCAAGAGCTGGTGGCACAGATAGGCTGAGAAGATGGAGATGGGGGGAACTGAGGCAGGGAAACACTTTCAGAGAGAAAAAAACACAAGCAAAAGGTCCTACAAACTGCTGACGGGTCAGCCCGCCTGACCCACACCCTTAGCTTCGCTGGTAATTTATGAATTCCAAAACATCTTAGAGGTCAGAAAGCTCAGATCTTTATTGCAGGGACAAATGGGTCACAAGTGCCACCACCTCTGCTTGTCACCTGCAGCTCCACGGAGAAGCAAATGGGTTTCCCAGATCACCTCTGCTTCCACGTCCTCCTGGCAGTCAGCCAGTTGTCCAAAGGAGCTGAGGTAAGGGAAGAGCGAGCCTGTTCCCACTGCAGGATGGAGCAGAGCATTTGGACTCAGCCTGGTCCTGCCCCGCAGAGCAGTACAGCAGCCAGGCACCCAACTCAGCACCGAGAGAAACAAGCACCTGGGAAAATGCCTGGTGGCCTTCCAGGATCACCTTTATCCTCATGCAGGACCTTCCTCCTCCTTGTATTTTTGTTGGAAAAACAAGTGGAAGCAGCTGAATGTCCTCTGAGAGAGAACTGGAGGAGACACGGTGGAAGGCAAAGCCTGAAATGTCTCTCCAGACACATTCCAGGGGAACAGGGGAGACC
Source organism: Clamator glandarius (assembly GCA_033459285.1). Lineage (NCBI taxonomy): Eukaryota > Metazoa > Chordata > Aves > Cuculiformes > Cuculidae > Clamator > Clamator glandarius. Next base: position 1,712,450 of record JAUNZM010000269.1, on the reverse strand, counting down.
TTTGCTTGGGGAAGCCACAGCAGGTACGTGGCTGGAGCAGCTTCCATGGGCAGTGGGAGACTCCTTTGCCCCATGCCCAGGAATCAGGGCAGCACAACGAGACTGCCCTGGACCTGGCACACCAGGCTCTCCATCCCCACTCACTCCAAGCTGCACTCCATCAACACTGGGGTTTTAACCTTCCTTTTCTTTGGTGGGGCAGCGAGACAGCAAAGCTTTCCCCAACACAGCAGAAAGCTGCCAAACCCACTTCTTTTTAATAAAACTCCTCACCCATGCGAAATATTAAATGTTACCTAAAGGGCAACTCGGAGAAGCCCTTTGTCAGAGATCTGAGCAGAGTGAGGCCTCATGTTTCCACCTTTTCCAGGCAGAAAAAATGTGTTTGAGGACCCAACGGGTGAGGAGACAGCGTTTGAAAGCCTGTCAGAGAAAAAACCCCGAGACACATTGATCAGGGTGTATCCTGGGAGTTCAAACAAAACCTTCTTTCCCTCCATAAAGGGCAGCTTTAATGAGAAACCCGAGCCCATAGTCTTATATCAATAAACCCCAGGTTCGTCTCCTGCTGTCACTGAAGTTCCATGGGGCCGAGGTGGGAGCAAATCTCACTGCAGGACTTGGGCAGGGGTGCAGTTGGGAAAGGGCTCCAGGAGCACTTCCAGCACTGGTCCCTTTGCACATGACCTGCAGGAATGCACAAGTTTTGAACTCAGCTCCAAAGCCACCCGTATATCCAGAGAACCTGGTTTCTCCTCCAGCTCCAACCTTTGGTGTCAGGCATCAGAAGATGGGTTGGACACCGGCACAGAGCCATGTTTGAAGCCCATCACCCACACCACGAGACACAACTACTTCTACACGGCTTTTTCTCCACCAAACTCCTCTCTCTACACCCTGCCATTCCCAGGAGGATGTGGACAGGACCACACTGCTCTTCAGACAGGGCCAGCTGAAAGCCGTGACAGGAGACTCCATCACCGCAGGGGAGGACCAGTTCAGGCCTGGCAAGTCTTAAGGATCCACCAGGAAATGATATATGTAAAGTTTGACAAGAACCACTTTTTTTCCTTCTCCAAATCACCTATTAGGAAATGGAAACATTGCAGAAATCATTCACACACAACACCGGATAGCAGATAAAAAATAAAACCCCAGGCAGATAATTGTATATAAATGGATCAGCTTTTATTCAATACTTATTGCTTGCTCTATCAATGCTGAACTCAAACTGGCATGTAGAATGAAATAATAATTTTCTTGGTCAGGATCAAACATCTCATGTTAGTTTTCAAGTCAGTAAAACTTCCTCTCAGTTTGAACAGCGTGTGAAAAGTTACAAAAGAAAGAGGCAGACCGCAATTGCTGAGATGAGTACAGAACGCCCACGCACCTCTTGTAGTCAGTCTGGTGGAGCACGTGGAGAGCAGAGAAAGCATGTGGAGAGCATGTGAGGAGCTCATGGAAAGCATATGGAGAGCTCATGGAGAGCAAATGAAGAGCACGCCTTCCTCCTGAGCACCTGCTGGGCAAAGCTTTCCACTCTGATGCTCCTGGTTTGCTGTTTACATTTCCATGCATGGAGACCAACATGGAGAACTCTTCCCCAAGGGCCCAGGGCTGGCTCACTCACCAGCACCTCTGTGCATTCCCAGCGGTCCTGTGCCTCCTTTGCTGGGCTCCATGTGTGCTCACTTCCCATCCTGAAAACAGTCAGATGCAGTTATTCTCCTAAACAGCTATTCCTTGCAAAACGTAAGCACTTTCATTCCAAAGGAAGGCATTGGAAAGCAGAGGAGTGTCATGGCTGTTCCACCAAACCACACCTATATTTAGGATTTCAAAGCCCTGGGACAATTGATGCAGCCACTGTATAGGCAGCCGCAGCCTCCAGAGTGCTGGATGAAGGTGGGAAGGAGTCCTGTCCCAAGTTCAAATGCTCCACATCAGGCAGCGCTCTTCAGCCACGCGCCGACGGCAGAGCAGACGTCTGTCGGACGCAGCTTCATTCTCATACTGTGGGGTTTATTTAAAACACAGAAGGTCTTTGCACCAAGCCGGCTCTTCTCCAAGCACTCCATGCCCAGCAGCAGCTCCGATGGGACCTCGATCTGCACTAATGCATCGGCCAGACAGCAACCACAGCAATGGCAATCAGCAGCAACACAATCACCATCAGCATTCCTGGAAAAGATGAAGGATGTTAAGGTTGCAGTCTTCGGCTTTTACAGTTTATCTTCTGCAATTAAATTCTTCCCGAGTCCTGCTCCTCCTCCCAGCTGAGACTGATTACCCCCTGCTCCCTGGGGCTCCCCAGATCCCTGCGTGCTGATGCCCTCAACAGTGCATGGACTCAGAGTCCATGTTGGCAGGGACTGTTCTGTTTCTTCGTAGAATCATAGAGATTGGAAAAGTCCTCTAAATTCATCCAGTCCAACCGCCAGCCCAGCCCCACCATACCTATTAAATCATGTCCCCAAGAACCACAACCACACGTTCTTTGAACCTCTCCAGGGACAGAGACTCCCCCACTGCCCTGGGCACCCTCAGCCAGGGCTTCACCACTGTTTCAATAAAGACATTTTTCCTACTATCCAATCTAACTCTCCCCTGGAACAACCTGAAGCCATTTCCTCTCATCCTATTGCTTGTTCCTTGAGAGAAGAGCCCAGCACCTGCCTTGCTCCAACCTCCTTTCTGGGAGCTGCAGAGAGTGATGAGGTCTCCCCTCAGCATCCTCTTCTCCAGACTAAACACCCCCAGGGCTCTCAGCTGCTCCTCAGAAGAGCTGTTCCTGAGACCCTCTTCCTCACCCTTCATATTAATGTTGTTTTAACAGTGTCTGCAAGGTATCTTCCAATTTAAACCTTTAACATCTGTCTTGTAAAGATTAAGGGATCTGTTTAACTTATTGCAAGGCCAGTTGAGCTTTTCTAAAATTCCTCCATCCCACCCCACTGGGGCAAAGGATTATTCAGAAAGAAATCCAAATTACATCAGGAAATTGTTTCCAATACAAACTACTCCTGCATTCAGACAAAACAATTTGCAGAGCAAAATCGGGGCTTTCCAGTATGCACCTCAATTGGGAAAAGAAAGACCAAGTGGCATTAAAGAGTCTAACGGTGCTCTGCCCCACCATGCAGCACATGGCTCCATGTGCTCCATCCTGCCCCAAACCACACTGATTCCTACCTTGCGGTGAATCATAGAATGGCTTGGGCTGGAAGGGACCTCAAAGTCCATCCAATTCCACCCCCTGCCATGGGCAGGGACACCTCCCACTGGATCAGGTCACTCAAAGCCCCACCCACCCTGGTCTTCAACACCTCCAGGGATGGGGCAGCCACCACTGCTCTGGGCAGCCTGGGCCAGGGCCTCCCCACTCTCACAGCAAAATATTTCTCCCTCAGATCTCATCTCAATCTCCCCTCTTTCAGGAGTGGAGACTAACACAATCCTACAGACGTTCATAGCTGTTTCTCAGGTCAGGCACACTGTGCTGCTCTGCAGCAGGATGGCATCAAAAACCACATATGGATAGTTTGGAAGCCGGATGCCGAAAATTAGCAAAGCAGAGATTCCCTCTCACCTAAATGACAGCAGTAAGGCAACATGGCTGTCAGACTCCTACTAGAGAAAAGTAATTCACTTTTGCCTCCCCTTTTTCTCCTCTTTCTAACAGAGGAAGAAACGTTTGGATGCTCCAACACAAGCACCTCATGCTGCGGGCATGGCCACCACACACCCTGGCAGCCTCTGGGGTCAAACAAGCTTTTAATTAGCAAGCTTTGGGGCTGGTTGAGTATCTGCTCACGCTATCCCCGTCAGAGCTGTCGGAATACATTAGGCCTCTGAGAGTGGAAAAAACATCCCTTCATTTGCTCCACTCGCAGATGACTGTTACTCAACCACTTACAATATTTACAAGTCCAGCTCATGACAATTAAAAAAGGATGTATTAAAATAAACTCCTCTTTCCAAGCTGGAAAAGGATATTAGACAGTGCTTTTTGTAAATAGTGTCATGTTTTCTGTGCAGAAACTGTTTCTCTGCCAGAGCTCCAGGAACTTTTTCCAGGGAAATGAGAGTTGCCATCAACAGTATTTTTTTCTTATGCTCAGCTGAAAACATTTGTTATCTGAAGCGACCCGGAGCTGCGCTCCACTGCCCTGGTTCGAGCAGATCGTGATATGGAGCCTTTCTGCTCCTCACAGGAAGAGCTGAGAGCAGGCAGAGGCAGCAGCAGCTCCGTGCGCTTTGTCAGGAATGCTTACAGCATCCACTGGGGCAGGGAGACTTTGGGGTGTTTTTCTTAGAGCACACTAAACTTCGGGATAAATGTGGATGAAACTGCTTATTAATCACATTAAATGGAATAAAGCAGTAGAAATGTGTCAGTGTGCTCCTGCCGCTCTTGTTTCACCACTGGCAAGGGCTTGGGTTTGGCTCCGATGCCAGAAGCCGCCGGGGCAGTGCTGGACCACTCTGGATCCCAGCTCACGGCCGCTGCGGTTGCTTCCATCTCTTGCAGGTGAAGGCAAAAAGATCCAGGCTGGGGAACTCCCATCTCTCACCAGCACCAGCTCCCTTGCAGATGACGTCCTACAGGAAGCACGCCAGAGGATGCTCCCACCACTGGGCTCCACAGCACTTCACCTAGCTCCAGACCCTCAGCCCAGGTCACTGTCCATCCAAATGATAAAACACGTACTGACAGGCTGAGAGAGTTGGGGTTGTTCAGCCTGGAGAAGAGAAGGCTATGAGAAGACCTCGTAGCGACCTCCCAGTACCTGAAAGAGGCTACATGAAAGCTGGGGAGGGACACTTTATAAAGGCATGGAGGGGTAGGACGTGGGGGAATGGCTTTAAAACGAAGAGGGGAAGATGTAGACTAGACATAAAAGAGTAATTTCTTCACAACGAGGGTGCTGAGACCCCAGCCCAGGTTGCCCAGGGAAGGTGTGGATGCCCTCTTCCTGGAGGTGTTCCAGGTCAGGTTGGACGGGGCCTTTAGCAGCCTGATATAGTGGGAAGTGTCCCTGCCCATGGCAGAGGGGTTGGAATTAGATGATCTTTGAGGTCTCCTCCAAATCATGCTATGATTCTATATTTGGCCCAGCTGGAATTTGGTCTGTACACAAGCTGGACCCACCAGAAGAGCTGAGCAAGCAGTAGTGTTTGGGTCTCAGCTGAACATACACCACCATCCGGCAACAAAAATCAATTAATACACCAGGAACACAGTCTCTATTTTACCTTTCTTCTAAGATTCTACCTCACTTCAGAGTGGGGAGGCCCTGGCCCAGGTTGCCCAGAGCAGTGGTGGCTGCCCCATCCCTGGAGGTGTTCCAGGCCAGGTTGGATGGGGCTTGGAGCAACCTGATCCTGTGGGAGGTTTCCCTGCCCATGGCAGGGGGTTGGAACCAGGTGGACTTTAAGGTCCTTTGCAGCCCAAACCACTCCATGATCACACATGTACTGTGAACAACACTCTGCCATGTGACCTGACAGGGTGGAACTGGATGGGCTTTAAGGTCCCTTCCAACCCAAACCATTCCATGTTTCTATGATTCTAGCCTCTTGCATTTTACATCTCAATACACGGTTTGCAGTCTTCAGCACAGACAGAAGCACATAATTTGCTTCAATTGGGAAGAAATAAGATCTGATGAAGCCGCTGCATTCCAATTCGCACTGGAGGGAAAAGTTTTAGAGGGTGCAAATCCTTAGCACGGTTTCAGTGTTAACAGAGTTTATGGACTTCAGCAATTAAGAAACAACCAAGGTCAGGTGCTCGGGAAATGCTCTATAGGTGTGAATTAATAATAATAGAGCAGAATTAATGGGTTGCAATTATTCTTTGACAACTCCTGAAAAGAAGTGCACCCAGCCTTGGTGTTATGACCCGGCAGGAGCAGCGGAGAGCGGGGGACTCATAAAGAACAACTAACGGGCAAGAGCAGAGGGAACAGGAAACCTAAGAGGACGTTCCGGGCCACAAGAGTGGGACAGCAAAATGAAATGATCTTTGTTTTATTCCTGGAGAGGGACTGGTATTAAAAGCCTGGAGCCAGATTTCTGTTTCCAAAAGCAGCGGTCAAGTACTCACTTCCCATGTCAGGCAGAGAAGCAGGGATGGCACGTGTCGGAGCAGTATAAATCAGTGCCCCGCCAGTATTAAAGGCTTATCTGATCAGTGTGAGATGCACACAAAGAACAGGACGGCATCAACTGGCAAAAGCACAGAGATTTCAAAGTAACTCCTGCATGATACAGACCAGATGTTATCCACATTTTCCCCCTACACCGTGGAACGGCAGATTAGAAGGATCTGAAGCTTTTAAACCTGGGTGTTTCACATGCTTTCCCAACAAAACTGTGGATGGGACCCAACAGCAATTACGTGTTCTGGATTCCCTGCCTGCTTTGCCTTTTCTTGCTTAAGTCCTAGGAAATATAAATATTCCCCTTGACAAGAGCTCCTCAAAGAGAAGTTCAGGAACCAAAGCCCCTGACAAAGCAAACAGGAGTCAGAGAAGGAAAAATAAGAGATTCCTGTACAAAAGAAAACAGCGTCAGTGATACAAATCTGAAATGCATTTCTCAGAGAAAGGCAGGAAGTGCAAGTGGAATCTACGTGCAACTATGGAGCAACTAATGAACACAGGTTAGAGAGAGCATGATGCTCTCAAAGCTCCATCTGCTACAACATCTGAGCTGGTGCTGCTGGTTCCAGCTTTGAGAAGCAGTGGTGAAATGCAGAGGGCAAGTTCTGTGCTTACAGGGAGTTACAGGACACAGAGTCTCCCCGATGTTTCCAGGATCACTCAAGCTGCTTGCCAGGTTTTAATCTCACTGCTGAGATCAGCCGTGTCTCTGCTCATCTCTTTGAGTTCAACGCTCCATACCCAGCAAAGCCTTCACCAAAACCAAGTTAAGATGACACTTAAGACGGAGAGAAAAGGTTCCAATATGCATAATTGACCTCTAGGTTAAGATTACTCTTTAGCTCACTTCCCTGCTAGCTGTCCAGCTGAAACCGGAGGATCTAGGGTTCACACCATACCCCATCTCCCTGGGGTCACCTTCTATAAGACCCAAACCTATTCCATCTTCCCAGGATTTATCAGCCTTGATCACCACTGGTTTGGGGTTCACCATGGACACCTTTCCCACTGTACTTGAGCTAATCCTGCACAACTTCCCAGCTGGGTTTCACATGGGGAAGGTTTATATTAAACAGTAGGAAAAATTCCTTTATCATAGGAGTGGTGAAGCCCTGGCAGAGGCTGCCCAGGACAGCAGCAGAGTCTCCACCCCTGGAGGGGTTCAAAACACGTGTGGTCATGACACCTGGGGACATGGTTTAGTAGGCACAGTGAGGTTGACTGGATGAGCTTAAAGTTCTTTTCCAACATTAATAATTCAGTGATTCTATGATCCTAATTCCTCCAGGTCTGAATCTGCCTGAAGGTGTTTGGGCACCCAGAAGGTGATTCTCCATGCCAGCTTGCACCTCAGTTTCCAGGGGGTTAAGGACCTGTGCAAATACAGGCGATGGCTGAAGACTCTCATTCCCTTGCGTCTGTTCATCCCAACAGGAACTGTTCCCTGTGTGGGGGCTGCATGACTCGAAGGTCTGAGTTCCCAAGGGAAATGAGACCCTACTCCCCTCAAGGTCTCTGGTGCACTGCCAGCTGTCCCCAGCGCTGACAGATACCAGCGGTGCAGACAACTCCAATCAATCATCCCAACCTTCGCTGTTTCCCCATCACAGAGAGCCCAGATGTAGCTTGGAGCCGCCATGTAAACCCAGGACCCAGCATTCCTCTCCTCCTGGTATGGAGCCCGCGCTGCATATCTGATGCAAACTGGGATGGGGAATGAACTTCTGGGTGCCCAAACCCTCAGGCAAATTCAGACCTGGAGGAATTATGAAACAGAATCACAGAATCATTAAGGTTGGAAAAGAACTCTAAGCTCATCCAGTCCAACCATCAACCCAACCCCACCGTGCCTGCTAAACCATGTCCTGAAGCGACACAGCCACATGCTTTTTGAACCCCTCCAGTGATGGGGACTCCATCCTGAATTCTATAATTCTAGAAACACAGAATGACAGAATCATGAAGGTTGGGAAAGACCTCTAAGCTCATCCAGCCTGCACCGCGCTGCTGAAACTCTGGACATGCTGCACAGCAGCAAGAGGACAGAGAAACATTAGCAGTTCTGGTTTGGAACTCGACACAAGCACAGAGTGCCACGAACTAAATAAGCCTATTTGACTCAAATAATTGTTATGAATCACAAATAACGCTGATGAATTGGTTTCCTCAGAGAAGAGTGGATAGCCAGCAGCCGGCTTTTGTGTTTGTGATTAATCGAGACTTTCCAGTCCCTTCTTGCTGACTGTTCAGAAGGAGGCAGCGGAGACTCAATGATCTGCAGTTTAAAGGATTTTTAATTCCTGACACTAACAATGCCTGGAGTCCAGCAGAAAGTTCTCCTCACACTGCCGACGGAGAGCTGAGCTCTGGCAGAACAGCCAATTGTTGCTTGTCATCTAGGGGCTTATGCCAGCTTTCTGACAAGGCAATATTTACTGTGAAATATCCACTTATTGTGCTGAATATAACTCCTGGGAATGTGAGCGTGTTCAGGATCTGGCAGGGGTTCAAGTGCCTTTGAACAGGCAGGCAGGAACTCTGTCATAAATACATCATGCTTTGACAAGTCCCTCTTGAATAATTGTCCAAAGATTTCTAGGCTGTTTCTATCAGATTATTGATTTACCACCAAAATCACTAAGTGGCACAGAGCACTGGCCAGTGAGGTTTAATGTGTTATCAATTAGAGCATGCAGGTTTCAACAAGGTGTCTGGTGTTACAGCTTCACATGGGGCAGCCCCTGCAGAGAAGGTGGTTGCACCTTCCTTCCCTGTAGCCCTTGTGCCAGTAACGAAGCACTGGTTTCACAGAATCACAGAATCATAGAATAACCAGGTTGGAAGAGACCCACTGGATCGAGTCCAACCATTCCTATCAAACACTAAACCATGTCCCTCAGCAACTCGTCCACCCGTGCCTTAAACACCTCCAGGGAAGGTGAATCAACCACCTCCCTAATAAATAAACACTGGCAAGGTAAGAACATCCTTGTTTAATCATGGAACACTTTGGGTTAGAAGGGACCTCAAAGCCCATCTAGCTCCAACCCCCTGCCATGGGCAGGGACACCTCCCACTGGAACAGGTTGCTCAAAGCTCCACCCAACCTGGCTTTGAACACCTCCAGGGATGACCTGTATGGTTTGGTGGGCTCAGTGCTCTTTACGAATATTGAGTGTATTCAGAAAGCAAACACAATCACGTGTTGCCTGCTTGCTGGCTTTTGGATGGTCGAAACTGCCATCATTTATATAATTTACATAATTTATAGATTAAAAAAGAAAACTTCTAAGATGTGTGTGTGTGTGGCCAAATCACCCGCCCCAACTCCAAAAGCTGTAAGGTTCCACTGAAGTCCATTTCAAGAACTTCTAAGTTGCACATGGCAAATCCAACCCCAAAAATGAGAGGCATCACTTTGTAAGCACCTGGACACTTGCAGAGGAGGAGAGGCACGGAGAAGCAGCCCTGCAGCAAGAGCGGTGAAGCCCTGGCAGAGGCTGCCCACAGCAGTGGTGGCATCTCCATCCCTGGAGGGGTTCAAAATATGTGTAGACGTGGTGTTTGAGGACATGATTTAGCAGGCACGGTGGGGTTGGGTTGATGGTTGGGCTGGATGAGCTTAGAGGGCTTTTCCAACCTTGATGATTCTATGCTTCTATAAGCTCTGAGCACTCATTGGTGACCATTTCTTGGAACATAAGTTTTGCTTGGGGCTTTCCCTATCCTTCCTGCTGATTTGGGTTTAGTGTCAGTCTCAGTAATGCAGAAGGTTCAGCACTGGTGTCTTTTATAGATGATAAAATAATAATAAATAGCATGCTATGACTTTAAAGAGCCTGGTTTAGTATGACATTACCTGGGAAAAGCATCTTCTCTGCCAAGAAAGTTATATTCCCACAGAACTGCCTACCCAGAAGTTTATGAATAAGTCTCTTTTTATAAGTGACATGGAGCGCTAACTTATAAACACATAGTAGTTGTTTTATAGGGTAGGAGGGAAGCAGGGAGAGGATGGGAGTTCCAACAAGAAGCTGTAGAATCACATCTGCTTTCTTTAGGACTTCTCTTAAATGTCAGGGTTTAAAAAATAACAACAGCCCAAACTTTACCTGCTTTTTCAGGAATTTAAGTCTGTGCTGCCAGTTAGATTGCAGAAAACCTGCCTCAAATCCCTGATTTCCAAGGCAGCAGAGGACAGGCATGGAGGACTGGCTCCGAGTCTGACACACATACCTAAAGGCTAGTTGTACATGGCAAGCACTCCAAGAAATCCATCTTCCTGTCCTAAAAACCACCAAACACTTTCTCCCCAAAAGCCATAAAGCCTCCTTTCCTTCTAACATTTCCCTCATTCCAAGCACACCGGCAGATTCAATTTGTATTGCAATAAGAAGCACTTTAGCATAAATCCCACACTATTAAGCTGGCTTGTATGTAAATACACTCCCCGATCCCTACACCTGCATTGCGACCCCCCTCTCCAGAGGTTTGGGCTTTATTAGTTTTGTGACAGCCAAACTTTTTCTTGGGCGATAGGTCTGTGTAAAACACTGTGCTTGCACATCATCCTACGCCCCCGCCCGCCCAGAGGAACCGGGACGTTATTGCTTTTGACCTTCCTTTTCAACCGGTCTGACTCAAGAAATTTAACACTGCAGTTGTACCTCTCGGCTCGACATCAAAATCATTGGCAGGACTCAAAGAAATCAAGAGCAGGCACTGCGAATAGTTATTAAAGGCGCCAAACGTCCATGTGTTTCATTGGGTCTGGAGGAGAGGAAAAAAAAGACACTTCTCAAGAAAGCTGAGCTCGTTGGAAACAACAACTATCGCATTATTAATTCCTTATTTGGAAGAAAGAAAAACCGAGGTCATTCCTGTGTAAGATGAAAGAACTCTGATTTTATGAGTTATTCCACATTTGGAGCTATTCATGCAACGCCAGGTTAAAATGAAACAAGTCAAAGGGATCAACTCTGTTCACACACATCAACTCCTCCATTGAAATTATTTTACATATTAAAAAATGGCGTTTTTCAGTATTTTTTGGTCATGTTGGGTTGGAGCTATATATCCCTCTCGGGGATTAATTGTCATTAATACAAATTTTTCAACAGGGCATGAAGATACCTCACTGCCTTTAGGCTTGAGCTGGCCGATTTCAGCAGCTAAAATTGAGCAGTTGGGCTCCCAAATCCTTTCCCCAGGGAAAGGGGAAAGGGAAATGAGAGGAAAATATCTGCGATTGCGCCTGTACCCCACTTCTTGATGACTCTGCATCACCACAAATACTGTAGAGCAGACACGAGGGAAAGGGCTCAAGGCCAGGAGGGAGCTGGGGTCAGGAACTGGATTCAGAAACACACAGATCCAAGATCAGGAGCAACCAGACCAACGAGGTCCTCACTGGATGTTGGCCATTGAAGAGGAGGGATTGATCCTCATGACGTTGCAGAAGGCCAACCATATCCTGAGCTGCATCAAAAGCAGCATGGTCACCAGGTCGAGGGAGGGGATTCTGTCCCTCTACTCCTCTCTTGTGAGACCTCATCTGGAGTATTGTGTCTAGGTCTGGAATCCTTAACATAAGAGGCATATGGAACTGTTGGAACGGGTCCAGAGGAGGCTACAAAGATGATCGGAGGGTTGGAGTGAGGACAGGCTGAGAAAGTTGGGCTTGTTCAGCCTGGAGAAGAGAAGGCTCTGATAAGATCTTGTACTGACCTTCCAGTACCTGAAGGGGCTACAAGAAAGCTGGGGAGGGACTGTTTCCAAAGGCTTGTAGCGACAGGACGAGGGGCAATGGGTATAAACTGGAGAGGGCCAGATTCAGGCTAGACATAAGGAGGAATTTCTTCACTATGCGAGTTGTGAGGCACTTGAACAGGTTGCCCAGGGAAGCGGTGGCTGCCCCATCCCTGGAGGTGTTCAAGGCCAGGTTGGATGGGGCTTGGAGCCCCTGATGCAGTGGGAGGTGTCCCTGCCCATTGCAGGGGGGTTGGAACTAGATGACCTTTAAGTTCCCTTCCAACCCAAACTATTCCATGATTCTATGATCTCTCAGTTTTATGGCGAGTGTGACATGTATGGGATGGAATCCTCTGGTGGTCACTCAGGGGTCACCTCTCCTGTCCACCTCTCCCTGCAGGCGCAGCCTTTTTCACCAGCTTGAGGAACGCCTTGGTTTCTGCAGGAATGAATACAAGCACTGGCCTTTCTGCACCTCAGTGCCCTGCATGATCACTGCCAGAAAGAAACTGTCTGAAAACATGCAGCTTGCTTTCAGAAATGAAGTTACTTAGGCAAAACTGAGTTAGAGTCAGAAAACTGACTCTAATTTAGCTCAAACCACAACACTCACATTACTGACAGCAAACAAAGGGCATCTAAATAACAGCAAGATAAACCACACCACTATTGGAAAACCAATGTCAGATCCAGTCCCAGCAGCGTGGAGCGAGTTTACATCCAAAAGCTTTATTGCTTCAGCGATCGAGTAATCCCAAGCATTCTGGTCCCAAACCACACGCACAGCCCAGCTGACTGAAAGGAAGTGAGATAAGTGTTTCTCTTAATCCATTATTGTTATACCTCGATTTGCTTCTTTTTAAACCCATTTTTCAAATGACAAATGCACGCAGATAGCACGTGGACCTGCTTCCAAGCACGACAGCAAAGAAAACCGCACCCCCTCCTTCAAAAAGCAATGTATGCTCTACAAACCCAGCTGCACGTGACCTGCAGCAGTCAGAGGAAGAGCTCAAATGAATTTGGTCACAATAACTGCTCACATTTCAGCATCTCTGACGCATGGCTGCTCTGTGTGAAGGTGACCTCCTACCTCAAGCAGTGGCCAACAAGGCCAGGTCCCAGGTTTTGCACTTGGGCCATAAAAACCCCGTGCAGCTCCAGGCTTGGGCAAAGAGCAACTGCAAAGGACCTGGGGGTGCTGGTCACTAGCGACTGAACACGAGCCAGCAGTGGTCCAGGTGTCCAAGAAGGCCAACAGCATCCTGGCTTGGATCAGCCATGGGGTGGTCAGCAGGAGCAGGGAAGGGATTGTCCCCCCGGACTCAGTGCAGGTGAGGCTGCACCTCGAATCCTGGATTTTGGGTTCCTCACTACAAGAAAGACCTCGAGGGGCTGGGGCATCAAGAGAAGGGAACAGAGCTGGGGAACGGGCTGGAGCAGCTGAGGGGCCTGGGCTGTTCAGTCTGGAGAAAAGGAGGTTGTGGTGAGGTGGGTGTTGGTCTCTTCTTTCTAACAACAAGGGATAGGACAAGAGGAAATGGCTTCAAGTTGCAACAGCGGAGGTTTAGATTGGATATTAGGAAGTATGTCTTTACTGACCGAGTGGTGAAGCCCTGGCAGAGGCTGCCCAGGGCAGTGGTGGAGTCTCTGTCCCTGGAGGGGTTCAAAGAGCTTGTAGATGTGTCAGTTTGGGCCATGGCATAATAGGCATGGTGGGGTTGTCTTGATGGTTGGACTTGATGGTCTTAGAGGTCTTTTCCAAACTTAACAAATCTATGATTCTATGGTGAAAAAGCTTCAACTCAACAATTTAAAATGCTGAAATAAATCTAAATGTGACTGTACATCTCTAAGTCTATACAATTCATTAACCTTTTGCATTGACCCAAGAATCAGACTGGAAGAAGGGCAGCTGAGAGACAGGAAGGTTTCCTAAGGAAATTAGGAAATAAAAATACATTTTACCCTCTGAGCCACCAGAAGTGAAGCCTAGAGGCAGGCAAGACTTTTGTTTGGATATGAAGACAAGTCAGTAGCACATCTAGAACTAAACTGTCACAGGCTTTAACTTTCAGAGCAGTCTGTGGGAAAAGGAACACTTTGAGCTAAATTTGTACCTCCTTTAAATAGCAGAAGGCAGTTTGGAGAGGACAGCCTAGGAGAAACGGTTAAATGCGTCTCTGAGGCAGAACTACTGAACCAAAAGGCTGTAAAGCAGCTAATAGACATACCCAAACAATACCTTTCTGCAAAAATACTAGATAATAAAATCATTTACTGGACTCATCATTGCATAAAATCTAGATGGAAAAGGGAACAGCTTACCCAAGCGACTTCCCAATCCAAAACCCAACATTAATCAGTCCCTTGATACTCAAAGGTGAACCAAAGAACAGAGCAGCTGTATTGAACAGGCAATATTCACTCTGCAGCAATTTCATAGAAACATGGAATGGTTTGAGTTAGAAAGGGCCTTAAAGCCCATCCAGTCCCACCCCCTGCCACGGGCAAGAACACCTCCCACTAGATCAGGTTGCTCCAAGCCCCATCCAACCTGGCCTTGAACACCTCCAGGGATGGGGCAGCCACCACTGCTCTGGGCAACCTGGGCCAGGGCCTCCTCACCTTAACAGGAGAACTTTCCTTCCTAAGATCTCATCTCAATCTCCTCTCTATCAGCTGAAAACCAGTCCCTCTCGTCCTTGCCCCAAAAGGGCAGGCTGAAAGAAAGTCCCTGTGGAGCACAAGCTGTCTTTTAGGGTCAATGCATGCAGGACCTCACACCCATGCCCAGCCAAAGCAGACAATTTAAGATCCCAACTCTCACTGAGGTCGCTGATGGCCCTTTCCCACAAATGACCTCTTCGACTCGAACCTGGCATCCTCTGACATCTCTGCCTGATGCCTTTTTCTGATGGGTGCCTTGGGGGCAGCACCAGACAGAATTTGGAGCTGGGAAGGAGATGACCCAGCTCCCAGCAAGCCAGAAACTGGAAAGTCTCTCATGTTTTTTCCTCTGGTTCTTGCTCAAGTGACTTCACAGACTTTCCTCACTCGTCCCCACACTGCTATTATCAAACACTTTCCAACCCCAAAGGTCATCAGCAGACACAGTTACTGGATGGTTTTGCATGTGGCTGATTTGTCTCCAACCCCTTCCCCCTCCTTTTTTGCATTAAACAAGCACGCATGCTTTCCAACTTTCCCTTCTCCAAACTCTCGAGAATCCTTTCCCTTACATAAGCGATGCGAAGAAACAAGATCAGTAGAGCAATGAGCTGAATTTCTGTACAACTGTGTTACAACTTGGAATGGGACTTGTAAGAGTTTCAAAAACCTTAATGTGTGCTGCAGGTTTCTCAGAAGAAAGGGAACAAAATAAACTCAAACAAGATCACAAACGTCTTACAAATAACTGTCTTTCAGATGAGGTTCACCTACACAAGCCCGACCAAGCCACAGGGGTCACCTGAAACCTTTTGTTCTGGCATAAGCTCAGCAAAAATCAGCAGGAAAGGATTAGCTGGGAGATCCTCATCTCCAGGCTTACCAGAAGTCATCCTCCCCGCACAACTCAGGGTGCTGAGCAATGAAGAATAGAAGCTGGAGTCCTCAGTACAGGGAAGAGATGGAGCTGTTGGAGTGAGGCCAGAAGAAGCCATGCAGATGACCTGAGGGCTGGAGCACCACTTGAACGAGGACAGGCTGAGAGCTGCCTGGAGGAGAAAGGGTGTTGGTTGACAGCGACTGAACATGAGCATGAGCCAGCAGTGGCCCAGGTGGCCAAAAAGGCTAGTGGCATCTTGGCTTGTATCAGAAACGGTGTGACCAGCAGGTCCAGGGAGGTTATTCTCCCTCTGTACTTGGCACTGATGAGACTGCTCCTCAAATCCTCTGTTCAGTTCTGGGCCCCTCACCACAAGAAGGATGTTGAGGCTCTGGAGCGAGTCCAGAGAAGAGCAATGAAGCTGGTGGAGGGGCTGGAGAACAGGCCTTATGAGGAACGACTGAGAGAGCTGGGGGTGTTTAGCCTGGAGGAGGCTGAGAGGAGACCTCATTGCTCTCTACAACTACCTGAAAGGAGGTTGTGGAGAGAAGGGTGCTGGCCTCTTTTCCCAAGTGACAGGGGACAGGATGAGAGGGAATGGCCTCAAGCTCCATCAGGGGAGGTTTAGGCTGAACATCAGGAAAACAAATTTCACAGAAAGGATCATTGAGCACTGGCAGAGGCTGCCCAGGGAGGTGGTTGAGTCACCTTCCCTGGAGGGGTTTAAGGGACAGGTGGACAAGGTGCTGAGGGACATAGTTTAGTGATTGATGGGAATGGTTGGACTCGATGATCTGGTAGGTCTCTTCCAACCTGGTGATTCTATGATGCTGTGAAAACACAAAGGTTAGCCACCATCAGGTGTTGTCCTTAAGCAGCACAGCTCAGTGGTCACTAAAGAGACTTCTTGCATTAGAAATGCTGGAGATCTACCAGAGGACCCAGCACTGGCTGCAAGGAGAGGCACCAGCCTATGGTGAAGGTGAGTTCAGTCCCAGCAACGTGGTGTGGCTGACTCTCACAGCTCCCCAGTGGCTGGTGCTCCTCCTCAGACCCACACATCCGTGTACCTTCTCCAGTGCAGCCTGTCCCAGCAGCCCCTGCTCCAGCCAGGGATGCAGAAGCTGCTGGCAAACTCCAAATGGCTTTCGTGAAAGAAAGGATCTGCCAGGCAGCAGCTTCCCCTGGTGCCAGTACCTGCAGCAAGCTGAGAAAAGGCAGGAGCCATGACAGATGATCCCAGCAGGGGACTGTTGTTCCTCCACTGCTTTCTCCAGTAAAAACAAATGGGGCAAACCAAAATAGTGCAATGAAAAGAGGGTGCAGAGGGGGACATCTGCCCATGCCCATCTGCCACCAGCCTGACACCCTGGCCTTTGTGTTTGGGAGGCTCAGTTGCCTTCCATCATCACTCCCTGTGCCTCCTCACCGGGACACCAGCACCCGTGCAAGGGAAAGGATGGGAACATGGGGAGAGAAAGAGGGGAACCACCAGGTCTGCATAAGCAAATCACCCCCTTGGGCTCTGGAATCACTTAAGAAAGTCTTCTCTTCTGCCTTTTTCTCACTCGCACAAACGCTGGCATCTATAGGAGCACCAGAACGCTTCCAAAAGGTTTAAAGCATCAACAAATGAAGTTATATGGGGGAAAAAATTGAATTAAAAATAATCAGAGTGGAATAAGCGGCAGGAACAGAACTCCAGTGGCACTGGTCTGCCTGAACTTGCAAGGGGGACTTTCCCAGCCAGACACGGATCATGGAGGAAAGGTTCTAGGAGGAAAAGAAATCCTATAGTGTTTATACCAAGTCATTTCAGGTCAGATTGAGTGTTCTTGAAGTCTGGTCCATGTGTCTTCTATTTAAAAAAGTGCCCTGCTTGCAGAGGAATGGTAAGAACTTGGGATGCTGGCTCCTAAGTCCCTCAGATGCTTGACCGCGTGGTCAGGAGGGTTGAGATTTACATACAAATTGCAAAGCTTCTAAATGGCTTCCTCAGAGCAAGAACTGGGGGTGGAAACGAAAGCGTATTTAATGATTAGTTCCGTATGGCTCAAGCATTCTTGAAGCATATTTTTTGCAGTCCCTGGAACATGCCTGCATTCTTGATTGCAAAATGGCAGTAAGTGATTTCCTTTAAAAGCCTCCTCTTTTATTGGAATACTAAAAATACCCCCCTCGCCCCACTCCACTCTCTCTCTTTCCTGGACAGGCACCATCAACCCTGATACACTGGAGTTTGAAGACGGCAATAAACATTTCAGCATGGGCTATTCAAGCCATTTCAGAATAGATCTTGCATTTCCAGCGGAGCCCCCACCAGTGCCATAAATCATCTTTACAAAGAGTAAAGGATGGGAAACTCTGGCTCAAAAGTAGTGTGGAAGTGGTTTTTCTCTTCTTCAAAATTAAAACTGGGAACAAAACAGTCAGGAATTAAATCCACGCAACTTTAAACGTGAAATTACTGGGAAGAACCTGTAAAAAAGGGATGTTGCCATAGTTGGAGCGGCACTGGGCAGCACTGCTCCAGTCAGTTCACTTGACTTACCTGGAAGATGATGCTTGGTGGGCTGAAGTCCACACCCATGTCATGAACAAAGACTAGTCTCAAATCCAAGATACTCTTGCTGTTGCTGATTTTAAAAGCCACAGATGAAGATTAATTACATAGCAAGTCTAAGATGGTTACACTCATCTAATACGCCTTTTGTTTTTCCAGTCTACAGTGATTTCGAAGACTGAACCATTCTCCCAACTGCTCACTGTGTCTCTCTATGCTTCCAACCTTGGAGAACAGCTCTGAGAGGTAATTCCAGGTACACAAGGAGGAGGTTACCCAATAAACTGCAATTTTACCACCACCATTGCTCTTGGTGGAGTTGAGGAGCTTCTCCCGTAAAAGCGGTTGTGCAATCAGGTTCAAGAATCCAAACCAGCTCAGTGCACGATGCACTCAGTCTTCCTCAGCCTCAAGCATCGAGGTCTTCATGTAGTTAAGAGCTGGAAGGGACAGAATTCAGACTCTCTGTGCATGCTCCAAACACAGCCCAGTGTTGGCCAATGAGAAGGGTTTCCTGAGCACAGATCTGTCCACTAGGAGGTTTTGCTGGACAACGTGACCAAGATTCTCCCGAGCTAACCCAGTAGTGGTGGCCCCAGCATGATTACTTCTTTCCAAATTAAGGGAGTCTACTCGGAAACCTGGCCTCGCTCAACAAAGCTGCTGCTCACACCGTGACTCTTTCACAGCAATTGACTTTGAGTCCCTCCACAAACTACCTGCAGCTCAGTAGCCACAGGCTGATGCCCCATGTATTGGATTAAATACAAGCTGTAGCTTTCTCTTGAGCACAAGCCTAATTGGTTTTGGTTGACTTATTCCATGAATTTTGATCATGGTGGCCGCAGCAAGGATGTGCTCTTCTGACTCTGGAGAGAAGGCAACTGGAGTCATAAATAATAAAACCATCAGGTGAAAAGGGACCACAGTAGGATCTAGTGCAAGCTACTGGGTTCAGTTTTGGACCCCTCATTACAAGAAGGACATTGAGGGGCTGGAGTGCATCTGGAGAAGGGAACAGAGCTGGGGAAGGGTCTGGAGCCCAGGGTTTCTGGGAGCAGCTGAGGGACCTGGGGCTGTTTAGCCTGGAGAAGGGGAGGCTGAGGGGAGACCTCATCGCTTTCTGCAGCTCCTGGAAAGGAGGCTTTGTCAATCTGACTCTTGAAAACCTTTAAGGACGCACCATTGTTTGGGGAGCACATGTGCTGGTTTCTCCCCAGGTAAGACCACACCAGGAGATCAGCTCATTTTCACAAATCATCTGTGCTCATCTGAGAAAGTTATTCCCTAACCCACTAAAACTACTTAATGAAGAATAGCAACACCAGAGAGGTATCGCTGAAGTGGGGAAGTGCTTAACACCTCCAACAGAATACTGAGAAAAGGGCAAAATCCTTATGTCATTCAGATTGACTCTTTTATCAGTTAAGAAGATTCTTACATGAGGCTTCATTGATTTTAATTTCAATATCCTTTTAGACAGATGAAGTCAAATTATTCAGTTCTGGAATCTGCAACATATGAAGGATATGGAACTGTTGGAACAAGTCCAGAGGAGGCCACGAAGGTGATATGAAGAATGGAGCACCTCTGCTATGAGGACAGGCTGAGAGAGTTGGGGTTGTTCAGCCTGGAGAAGAGGAGGCTCTGGGGAGACCTTAGAACAGTTTCCAGTACCAAAAGGGGCTCCAGAGAAGCTGGTGAGGGACTTTTTACAAGAACATGGAGTAGCAGGAAAGCTGGGGAATGGCTTTAAATTGGAAGGAGGAAGATTTAGATTAGACATTAGGAAGAAATTCTTCACCATGAGGGTGGGGAGGCCCTGGCCCAGGTTGCCCAGGGAAGTGGTGACTGCCCCATCCCTAGAGGTGTTCAAGGCCAGGTTGGATGGGGCTGTGAGCCCCTGATCCAGTGGGAGGTGTCCCCACCCATGGCACGAGGTTGGAACTGGATGGGCTTTGAGGTCTCTTCTGACCCAAACCATTCCATGATTCTATGATAAGAGGTTTCTGCAGAAGTAGACGTTTCTCAATTCAGAAATAGCTGAGTTTTTTTCTGTTGAGAACAGTGTTTTTGCATTTCAAAGAACAATCCTTCTTTTAGAAACTTGCTCAGCCTTTGGCAATCCCACCTACATCAGCATTCAAAACTGCAGAAACCAGCAACCAAATACCTCTCATTAATACTATTTGCAGCTGCTAACAACTAGAAGAACGTTCTCAAAATGCCAAGGGAAACAGGGCGGGTGAAACAATCCCTTGCAAACAATGGAGCCAACAAACACAGAACTGTGATAAGAAATTAGGTTTGACTTGCATAATCACTCTGAAAAGTTATTGGTAAATGGAGTCTGAAGAGCAGGATGTCGATAAAACAACCGAGTCCGGTAACAGTGTGCAAGTTTTGTGCCGATGTAGCAGGGAATTCAACCCATGCTGAATTCTTGAAATCATTTAGATGCTAACAGACGTTTCTTCTCCAAAAATAAGGGAGGCAAAGCATCTCTTAAAGCCCACACATGGAGAGCTCTCAATCCTATATGCTGGTGCGCTCCACAAAGCTATTTTGGGTTTGGAAGACTGCGTTGTCTCATGTGTCAGGGTGGCTATTGCATTTGATTTCAGTTTTTAACTTCTGCCTCGAGTAGAGCCAAACCTGCACAATTTATGCACGTGCAGTACGAGAGGTTCTCATTTTGTATAAAAGAACTAAAAAAAAAGATTAAGGAGGAGGAAAAACCACACTAACCATTTCACCTCAGCGCCTTCCTAGGACTGGAGAAGTTTTTAAGCTCTTAACTCCAGGTCTTCGCCATCCCACATGACAGCTCAAGCTGGCCCTGCAGCCACACGGGGAACAAATTCACAGGCAATGGAGAAATAATTGCTCTCCGGACAAAGTGCAGGGAGAAAATGGTCCTGGGGGTTGTGAGCGAGGCAGGGCTGAATGGGCTGCACCCAGGGAGGGAAGGCAGCAAGTGAACAATTTCTCTGCATCCTCACCCACTAGCGGAAGCTTGGGTTTGTAACGGAAAAAGGCAGCACTGGGAGACCCTCCAGAAGGCAGGATGCTTCAGAAACCCATTGTCATCTCTTTTGCATCATGTTCTCCTGCTGGAGAATGTTTCCCTTTTCTGGCTTCTTAAGGTCATTACTGGATACAGGCAGGGGCTGACACAGAGGGAAAAATACATACATAAAATCAAGGAATAAAAGTCTGTATAAGGAGCGCAGCCTGTTATCAAACAAGGATACCGATATCTGGGACAAAAAGAAGTTGCCTGCTGCACTAAATAACTTTTTTTCCTTACAGCTAATCCCACTGTTAAATACACAGAGCTTATTCCCCTCACGCTTCCAGGGGGTGAAAAACCCCCAGGCTGCAAAGAGCCATAAATCGCCCTGGATCGTTTGTCTGAATCGCGCTCCTGCCCCGAACAAGGGGCGCTCCATATGCTTTTGCAATAGCTCTGGTTTGATTCTCTTTCCAGCAGTGTCCCTTATTAATCATGTTGCCACTAAAACTCTCCTTGGAGAATTTCCTTATCCTCTCCTTTTCCAAACTTTGTCTGTTTTCCCCTAATTTATTAAAAGCTTGCTGAGGATGGGCACAGCTAACACTGACCTCTGCTACCTCAGAACTGGAAGGGAAAAATGGGGGAGAAGGGGGGAAAAGTCACCTTTAACCACAAATTCCTCTCTTCCCCCCCGCCCCCGAAACATGTTGCACCAGTTTTTGTTACTCTTTGCCACATTCGAGCCGTGAAGGCTGCGCTATAGCTGTTTAAGGTGGCGTTAACATTCAAGAAACACTTTCCTGGATGTTAGCATTTGAGTCGAGATCATTGGAAGAAATTTGGGCTTGGCTCAGCCCTTCCATGCCCTGAAATCAATGAGAGCTTCTTTCAGCCCGGAAAGAGTTCTTCAAGCCACGCTGAAGTGCTTTGCTGGCTGGAGAACAAAGCACTTGGCACCCCGCAGGACTGAACCCCGCTGAGGTGCGAGGCGGTTCCAAACATTTCTAATTAACTAAAAGAAACCACAGTCAAGAAAAGTCGCAGTCACTGGGTTAACAGAATAAAGGCGATGTTTTGCAAAGCATCCCGTGTTCCCCACTCTGGCAGCATTCACCCCTACACAATACCAGGCACGGGAAGGAGAAACGGGTCCAATAGTAGGGGGGCTATAAAGAACCAAAGAG
The DNA here is from genome assembly GCA_033459285.1 of Clamator glandarius. NCBI lineage: Eukaryota > Metazoa > Chordata > Aves > Cuculiformes > Cuculidae > Clamator > Clamator glandarius. The sequence goes on along the minus strand of JAUNZM010000269.1, from coordinate 1,690,216 downwards.
ATTCCGGATGTCCTTCGGCAACGCGGCAGTGGTGCCGAAACCCAGACCCGTGCCTGGGGCTTCAAGGCCAGGAGAACTGTGGAGATGGCTTGAGCCGACCACCAGACCCTGCCCTGCTCCTCCACATCCTGGCTCTCTTGATGCCATGGACCAGACCCACCTGACAGCTCTGCTCCCTTCAGGTGTGGGCAGTTCCCATCTTCTTACCTTCACCTTAAAGGCTTAAAACGAAGGAAAAGCCATCTCTGCAGCTTGGAGGATGATGTCAGTTAGGAAAGGTTCAGACTGAGTACACGTGCTCTCTGGATTTGCACAGATCATCAGGAAGATCCTCATTTATCCCCTGGCTTTCACATTGTTTTGAGGACTTCGCTGTCTGCAAAACATTAAGTGAAACCGAGGGGTACAATTCTGCTACAATTCCACTCAAGCCAACTACATCTTTCTGAGTCAGAAAACAAACAGGATTTTCAATGCACTTTTACAATTGCAGGACTTATTTCATTCTTCCTTTCACTTTCCTTATACAAAGATTCAATAAATTATTTTTCATGTGCACCTTTCCCCATAAAAACCACAAATCACGTTGGTGCTAGGCTAGCAAAGGTCTGACTTATCTGGGCACAGGATATCAGAGAGGGGTTTCTTGCTCTCCAAGCCCTGATCTTGCCAGCAGATAAACACCGGCTGACGCTGCAGCCTAGGCAGCATCCATGGATGCAGCCATTCCCAGCTGAAGCTAGAGGCAAAGCCCCACAGATCTGTGTAGAGGATCAGACCACTTTTGGCTGGAGAACTCAACAGGGACCATCCACCTGTGGTCCACAGCTACCCCAACCCACATCTGAGTTCAACCTCGGGGGGTCTGTGAATTGGCCAGCACAAGAACAGAAGCAAAGAATCTCTCCAGGGAGACCTTAAAGCAGCTTCCGGGACTGAAAGGGGCTCCAGGAAAGCCAGGGAGGGAAGCTTGATCAGGGAGTGCAGGGATAGGATGAGGGGAACGGTTTTGAGCTGCAAGAGGGGAGGTTGAGATGAGATCTTAAGAAGAAATGTTTTGCTGGAGGGTGGGAAGGCCCTGGCCCAGGTTGTCCAGAGCAGTGGTGGCTGCCCCATACCTGGAGGGGTTTAAGGCCAGGTTGGATGGAGCTTGGAGCCCCTGATCTGGTGGGAGGTGCCCCTGCCCATAGCCGGGGGTGGAACTGGATGGGCTTTGAGGTCCCTTCCAACCCAAACCATTCCACAACTCTGGAAACCAAAGCTAACTCAACATTAAGGATGCTGAACCTCAATATCTGCAACAACACTTGTGGCAGCCCTGAGGTGAAGACAGGAAAGTGCTTTAAGGTGTCAGACATTGATGCATCAGCGCTTGCTGCTCTATGTACATATGAAACTCTTTTGAGATGACCTCACCTCCCCACCACCAAGGGGAAAACCTACACCACGACTCCTGTGCTGTGTCCCCAGGTAGAGCTGTGCTCCACAATAAGGGTAAGAGAATCTGTTTTTCAGTTTCCATCAGACTCTGCCTCATCCACTCCAAACATTTCAGCCTGCGCACATAGCGTTACAGCAGGACTAAGTCATCTGCAAACGGTTAATGCAACGCATATTAAGTGCAAACCACTGGGACTGCACTAAGACGCTTGGCAGTGTCGGATTCCAAGCAAGCCACACAACATGACAGTAATTAAAATAGAACCCGTCCAGTTTATCCAGAGCTTCCCAGCCCTTTGGTCCCAGCACAGCTTCTCATTCTGTCCCCTCTGCTCCGGGTGCAAGCTGGCATGAGCTGACCAGGCACTATGGAGCCCATTGTGACCTCGTTCCATAGATTTTATATTGACCACATACCACAGAGCCTATCTTGACCACATCCCATGGAGCCAATCTCAAAGCAGGGGTTTTATTCACACTGTTTGACTTTAGGTAGGAGGCAGCAAATTCAAAAGAAGAGACGAAGGGCTGCTTATCATTGTACTTCTAGCCCAGTGAAAGTTTGGGGTGAGGGGATCCTGATAAAATTTGGGGTCAATAATTAACACCAGCCCTTCTGATGGAGCATCTTGTGTCTCTTTTAAAATGAAGATGTGGATGCAGGGCTTAGATTTTGTTTGCTAGTAACTTTTGTTTTTATTTAAGCATTGCCCACTGTGGTTTTGATGGCTTTAAGAGAGATTTTTAGTGTGAACGGCTGCCAGGAACATCTCCCCGCTAGCTGCTTTGGCCATCAAGCAGGAGCTGCCATTTGCACCACAGTTTCTATCTGCAAATCCAATAATCCTACAACTCCCAAACATAATTTTCCTTTGAGATTAGTTTTGGTGGAGAAAAACATCCTTTGGAAGGCAAAACGCTTTTGGTTTTACCATTTGAGCTATCAAAACACATGTCGCAGCCTAGAAGAGCACTCCTTATAAAAACATCCGCCAGCTCTGCTCCTCAGCCAGCCTCCCCATGAACACGGGAACCCATTAACGAGAGCTGCTACAATTAACTCCCTGCATCTTCTTCCGAGTCTCAGACAACCCCCAGCTACTTGCCATGCAAACAATCTGTGAGATTCATTCTCTTGGGAGGCAGAAGGAGGAGTGAGTTACTCAGTTAAGCAGATTACTGGAGAAGGAGTCACACTCGCAGCCTTAGGAGATGATTAGACCTTGGGAAATTCATACACCAAATCCCCAGGCCCTGATAGCACACATTCATTACCACCTACAGGAACAACTGCAATCAAGAAGCTTCCCTGGCAGCAATAATTATTCTTTTCCCAATGAACTTTTAGCTTCTCTCCAAAAAGGGAAGATGAAGTTCCAGGTTTTACAGCGCTCAGCAGCTCAGCAGTTCTCCATGGTGAAGACTCTTTTATTTCAGAGAAGCACCAGCATTTTTGAAGCAATGATGCTACCAGCGCTGTCATCAATGTAAACACTAAAAAATGCTCTCATGGATGTGCCAACAGCAACACCCAGGGATGGAAGAGGGGTCTGTGAACAAGCCAGAGAGCAGCAGTTGTCTGCTTTTAGGGGAACTGATGGAGCAGAGCAGCTTTTGCAATCCAAAAGAGACAAGCAAAGATCTGGTCTGTGGCAAGAGCCTCCAGGAAAGCTGGAGAGGTGCTCTTGATCAGGGAGGGCAGGGATAGGACAAGGGGGAATGGTTTTCAGCTGGAAGAGGAAGATTGAGATGAGATCTTAGGATCAAATGTTTTGCTGTGAGGGTGGGAAGGCCCTGGTCCAGATTGCCCAGAGCAGTGGTGGCTGCCCCATCCCTGGAGATGTTCAAGGACAGGTTGGATGGGGCTTGGAGCAACCAGATACCATGAGATGTGTCCCTGCCCATGGCAGGGGGTGGAACTGGGTTTGAGGTCCCTTCTAATCCAAAACATTCCATGATTCTATGAGTCAACTGCTGTAAGAGTTGCAAGGAATGGCCCAGGAAGCTGCAGGAGCAGGTTAAGGCCACAAGTTCCTCCTTTCGGGTCCATGAACACTCGCAGCGACTGGGCAGTGCCTATCTGTGTACTTCACTGTCATCTGCCAGAGTATGTGGACCGAGGCTGGGAAACACCTGCCTGGAGTACCAGGTAAACAGGCAGCAACTGTTACTCTTCGCCTCCTGATGACATTTGGTGAGGAGCACTGCTGGCAGTGGCAGGTTCTGGAAGACACTATTCCACAGAAGCTTCAGACCATGCTCTATAATATCTTCTTTTGAAAAGACTCCCAGTTTAACACGAGTCTGTATAGCGCTGTTCAGCAACCCTCCATTATCTTAAGAATCACAAAGTCCCTATTTTCTCGATCTATATAAAGAAAAAGGTGTAACCCCATCACGCTGGAGAAGGTGAGAGTGTGCTGAGAGTTCTCCTCCTACCAATTGGTATTTTTATCAAACAGATGTCTTTAAAAATATCTCTCAGAGAAAGTCTCTTATGCAAGAAGTCAGACAGTTGAGGACTACTCAAGTGCAGTCAGTTCAGTCTAAGGCGGCTCCGCCACAAGAGACTGTTTCATGTCCTGGTATCTCAAAGGAGGCCATGAGAAACTGCAGAAACCCAGATGATTAACCTGGTGAGGAGGGCTGATGTTTTCAGCAAGGTGAGAGGGGTTTGATAGCTTTGAACAAAGTTCTAACAGCAGGGATGGGGGCACTTGGGAAAACACACTGGGGTTTGCCAAGCCACCGGATGAAGTGACTCAGATGTATTCCATCCCTGCAAAGGGCAGGTCAAGTCATCTTGAGAAAGTAACAAGGAAAGGAGCCCACTAGCAGGCTCTGCTAAGTAGACAAGCCCTGATCTCCTGAGCATCAGCCATGACCACACACCTATAGATAAACTTCAGCTTAATGCATCGGCCTGACAACTGCAAAGTGATGTCTGCCAACCTGCGGCAGCAGAGGGTCCCCAAGGAACAGTTTCTCTGCTTGTCTGCAGCCTACTCGCCTCCTCCATGCTCCAAACCTGCAGGGTCTGGTCTGGACCAGGTGAAGGGTTACAAGCAGCAGCCAAAGGTGTTTTTGGAGTCTCAGACTCTGCATGTGACATGTACACCAGAGACAAGGGACTGTTCTTGCCTGCTGCACCCATGCCTTGACCTCAGGTGGCATCACGAGAACCCGCATTCATCTGTGTCAGTGATCCATGACAAAACACTCAAGCAGCCATTTCTGCAGAGCAGCCTGGGAAGGACAGTCAGGTTGCAGACAGAAGGAAGGACAGACAGAAGGACATTAAGGTCCTAGAGCATGTCAAGAGAAAGGCAACAGAGCTGGTGAATGGTCTGGAGCACATGGATTCTGTGAGCGGCTGATGGACCTGGGGCCATTCAGTCTGGAGAAGGCTGAGAGGAGACATCATCACTCTGCAGTTCCAGGAAAGGAGGTTGTGGTGAGGTGAGTGTTGGTCTCCTCTCCCAAGTAACAAGGGACAAGAGGAAATCACCTCAAGTTGCACCAGAGGCAGTTTAGACTGGATATAAGGAAAAACTTCTTTCCTGACAAAGTGGTGAAGCCCTGGCAGAGGCTGCCCAGGGCAGTGGGGGCGTCCCCATCCCTGGACGGGTTCAAACGTGTGGCCATGGCAGTTCAGGACACGGTTTAGTCAGCATGGTGGGGTTGGGCTGACGGTTGGACTGGATATGCTGAGAGGTCTTTTCCAGCCTTAATGATTCCACAATTCTCTGTTACCTCCCTGTGAAGCAGTATACAGCTCCCCTGGGTAAATACGACACATTCTGGATTGCATCCACAAAATCCAACTGCTTAATTCCAGCTTCTCCAGCACCTCAAGGTCAGAGTTGCACTGGGACAGTTCAAGAGCTGGCAGACAGTGACAATGCTCCAGGATGTGTACATGGCTGAGCCACAACCACTCCGATGGGGACATCAGCACCTCCTGGTTCCACCAAGTACAATTTATATGATTTGGAGCTACTAACAGGTCAACCACCGCAAAACGGAGCCAGTGCTGGGCTGGTGGCAGAGGGCAACCATTCCTCATGGCAACAGCTCCGCTGTTACTCCCAGTTCCTCCCTTCGTCCCTTATGGCCATGAGGTCTTTTCTTAGCACTCACCTTCCATGAACCTTGGTAGAAGAGCACAAACCAGCCACACCCCCCCACAAATATGGAAGCCTGCCTAGAAATAACACATCTCCTGCCATCCTGACACCCCATTCCTTTATTGACTGATGCTGGATGAGGGCTTTAAAAGCAGACGGGGGTCCTCCCCACTGTCTCAGAGTTATGGAGCCAACTTGGTGTCTCAGGTGAGCTAGACCACCACTACACCAGCTGTTCAGCAGAATGGAGCCAAACCTGCCCCTTACTTCATGCTCGGCTCTCCTGTGAACCCTGCCAAATTAAGCAAGGAAGCAGACGACTGGAGCTCGTACGTTGTAAAACTTGTTCAGTCATAACCCATAAAAATACCTGAGTGCCCACCTACGGACACGCAGCAGTCACCAACACAGACGCCTCTCCTTTGGGCGCTGCCACATCAGTCATGCAGCAACCAGCTCAGCTTATCAACCCATTTAACATCTAAGTACTCCCCAGTTACAAGTTTTGAGATGAATTCATCTACTTATTGCCAGAAATAGCAGGACAAGAGATGACCACCAAAAAGTCACTGGCATTTCCTGACCACCTCATTTCCATAGCAGCAAGGGAAAGCCAGCTCTGCTAAAGTCTTCTGGATGGGGAGAGAATCTTTCTCAGGGGGTGCAGGGATGAGATGAGGGGGAACGATCTCCAGCTGAAAGAGGGGAAATTGAGATGAGATCTTAGGAAGAAATGTTTTGCCGTGAGGGTGGGGAGGCCCTGGCCCAGGTTGCCCAGAGGAGTGGTGGCTGCCCCATCCCTGGAGGGGTTCAAGGCCAGGTTGGATGGGGCTTGGAGCCCCTGATCCAGTGGGAGGTGTCCCTGCCCATGCAGGGGGTGAAAATGGATGAGATCTTGCGACCTAAATCATTCAATATGATTCTTTTTTTTGGATTATGATCTCCTTGGTTCCTATGGCAGCTGAAATGAAGCATCTTTGCAATGGGAGCTGCCTGGACAGCCCAAGAGCCGTACTTCACACATTTACCAAGTGCCAGAATCCAACCTTCCTCACTTCTACAGAGCTCATACAGTATGAACAGAGCAACCTCTTCTCCCATGAGCCTCCAAAACCACCAACTCTTTATTTCAAGCAGAATCTAAGGACCTAAAGTGTGAGCTTCATTCTGCATCAACTACATACATTTTCAGAGTAGCTCCATGTTACAGCAGCTCAGCAGAGACAGTCCACACTGGAGCAAACTGCCCAAGGCAATTCAAAAAATGTGTATCTGTGGCACTTGGGGTCATGGTTCAGAAGACACGGTGGGGCTGGGCTGACTGTAGGACTGGAGAGGGCTTTTCCAACTTTAATGATTCTATGAAATCCAGTTGCAGAGAAGTCTCTGTGGAGGATTCCAGCACAGGAACAGCTTTTTGTCAGTGAGCAAGGTGGTCTGATCTAAACTCCTTGTCAAGATGTTTCTCCCACAGCCCATTAACCATTAACATGCATGCACAAATGTGACACCAAAATGCTTAAATGCGGACAGATGAGTGCAGGGCAGAAGGGATTTATTCACCTACACAACTCCATCCAGCCCCTAAAGTAATGAGCATCTCTGAAACAGCCAAATTGATGGCCAACACCATAAAACACTTGAGGATGTAGGAAGGGGGATAAGAGGACACAGCAAAGCAGCCGTGCATCCAACGGAAATATTGTTTCTGCTCCTCTTACTCCAGGAAACAGCAAAGCAGAAGCAGCAACGCTGGGAGAGATGTGCAGAAAGGACAGAACTTCAGCAAAAGGCTGAGGTGCAATGCAAAGGCTAAAACCCACTCTCCACCTTGTCTCCCAGCCGAACCTCAAGCTCAAACAGAAATTGGAAATCAACTTTAAACATTCACCCGGCTCCCAAACTATTCGAGCATCTTGTCAAGCACCGCTGCCTCGAATCAAGTGTTTTATGAATCAGAATGCACAGAATTAAACATTCACAAGAAATCAAACACTCAAGGACTGGAAATGTTACTGTTTATAACACTGTGCTCCCCCGAAAGCTCACTGTAAAATACTCGGTATGAATCACTTGGCACCACTGATGTTTTTGTAAAAGGCCTAAACATTGGGCTTTTCTCCCTCACCTCTGAGCCTTTATTTTAGTATCAAGGTGGGAAATTCATATTTTTGCATTTTATTTAAATTCCAGAAAAACATTCGGTGCTTCTCTTGCAGGGATGAGTCACTTTGGCTCCAATAAGGTGCTTTTCCAAAAGTTTATAGAAGCGTTGTTGCCTTGCTAATGCTCTCAAGCTGACTTCAACACGGTGTCCGCTGGGATCCCCACAGACACTACAAACCCTGCAGGAGTAAAAACCACTGAGCCCTGCAGGAGCTGGAGATCCTGCATGGCTAAAGAAAATCACCAAGCAATAAACCTGGGAAACTCTTCAGTTCTGGAGAGTTTATGCTTTCCAAATTCCTTGAATTGGGGAGATTTGGGGGAGTTATAAAATGTATATTATGGCAAAGCTCTGACCCTTTGTTATGGCACTGCTTTGAGTCAGATACTCATCTTTTCTAATGGGCAACCATAGAATGACAGGACAATTTGGGTTGGAAGGGACCTTAAAGCCCATCCAGTTCCATCTCCTGCCAGGGGCAGGGACACCTCCCACTGGATCAGGTTGCTCCAAGCCCCATCCAACCTGGCCTTGGACACCTCCAGGGATGGGGCAGCCACCACTGCTCTGGGCAACCTGGGACAGAGCCTCTCCACCGTCACAGCAAAACATTTCTTCCAAAGATGTCATCTCAATCTCTCCTCTTTCAGCTAAAAACCGTTCCCCTCATCCTATTTCTGCCCTCCCTGATCAAGAGCCGCCCCGCCCCCAGCTTTCCCGGAGCCCCTTTCAGCAGTGGAAGCTGCTCTAAAATATCCACGGAGCCTTCTTTTCTCCAGGCTGGACAACCCTAACTTTCTCAGCCTACCCTTGGTTGGGAGGTGCTCCAGCCCTCAGACCATCTCTGTGGCCATCTCATGGTTATTTGGGGCTGGTTCAAGGCCAGGTTGGATGGAGCTTGGAGCCCCTGATCCTGTGGGAGGTGTCCCTGCCCATGGCAGGTGATGGAACTGGATGGGCTTTGAGGACCCTTCCAACCCAAACTATTGTCTAATTCTAAGATTCATTTCATGAGATGCACTTTGAACTGGAGTGGAAGAAACACTTCACTGGACACTTGTCAAGCAAGAAGCACCGAGACTAAGACCTAAAAATGAGGATAAATCGGCTACTTAAGGATAAGCATTTGCCCTTTCTTGCTGTAACCTCCAATTCCCCATTAGGACCAATGAAGGACATACACAAACTCCCTCCAGGCTCCCATGAATTAATGTTGTTTCCCCATGCAAGTTGTGCAGGAAGGTTAGTCAGCTCCGGCTCTCCCAGAAATGCTTTCTGTGGCAGGAGGCGGCTTCGCTGCTGCACACAAGCGCTGACCTCAGGCAATGCCCACCTCGCACTCACTACTGTCTTCAGTTTGGCAACACGGCACAAAAGCGGCGCGCATGGGTGTCCCCTTCCCAGCCCCTCGGCACAGGGGGCCCGGGCTTCACACGTTAACGGGGCTCTTCAGACAAAGTCCACCAGTTTCTTAATTAAGTCGAAGTGAAAGACAGCCTAAAAGTGTCCCACTTACATCCTCAGAGGACTTGCACTCTGGACTTCAAACGCAGGCAGTGCAATGCCCATCAAACCACGGCCTTAATAGCCAGCCAGTGATTTGTCTCTTGTAAATGGGGAAGGCCATGCCTCCAGCCTGGCCTCTCCAGCCTCCTCTCATCCTCCCTCCAATTTTAGACAAGTCTTGGGTTATAGAGGAGGGAACAAAGGGGCTGCTTTTGTGTCAGAAGCTTTCCAGAGGGTCTGAGTTTCAGCCCATCCTTCTCCAAAGCAGGACAGTGTCTGCAGAGCTCTTTAACAGTTTTCATCTCATTAACATTTCTAGGAGGGATCAAAGAAAAAACAAATCTAAGTTCAATTCCTGTGATGGAATGCGAATATATATATAAAATCTCACAGAATCACAGGATGGTTTGGGTTGGAAGGGACCTCAAAGCCCATCCAGTTCTACCCCCTGCCATGGGCAGGGACACCTCCCACCAGATCAGGGGCTCCAAGCCCCATCCAACCTGGCCTTGAACCCCTCCAGGGATGGGGCAGCCACCACTGCTCTGGGCAACCTGGGCCAGGGCCTCCCCACCGTCACAGCAAAACATTTCTTCCAAAGATCTCATCTCAATCTCTCCTCTTGCAGCTCAAAACCATTCCCCCTTGTCCTATCCCTGCACTCCCTGATCAAGAGCCCCTCCCCAGCTTCACTGTAGCCTCTTTTAGTACTGGAAGGCTACTCAGATGCCTTTCTGCTCCAATACCTTCCCTGACATATTGCATTATTAGCAGATAATTGCCTCATCATCAAACCAGCTTTTATTCCTGCTGAACCCCGTGAAAGGCTCCATAGATCCATCCCACCAAACTTCAGCTCCCCAGTACTTTCTCCATCATCAAGGCCAGGTTGCTCTGTGCTCCTCCCAAATAGAACCCAATTCTTCACTGGCAGTAAGTCACCAGGAGCAGGAATTGCTGTGATTTGGTCCCTTTGAGCAGCTGCTGGGGATGGGCTGGGACACGGCTGTGGCCACAGAGCCGGGATGAATACAAAGAAGCACTCAGGCATCGTGTCCTGTGTGGGGGTGATGGGGTAGGATTTTCTCCTAGGAGGAAGCAAATCATATGTGTCAAAAAAGAACCCTTTTCTTCCCACTCCTTGGATATTTGCATCCCCAAACCCTGACCCTGTCAGACAAGCAGGGTTTGGACATGGGATGACCTGAGCACCTCATCCCAGCTTGGCTGTCAGTGCTGGAAGCAGGAGCCGTGCCCGCCACCCCAGCCCCCAGCCCGGCGATTCTTCCCCTTCTCATTAAAGATGCCCAGCAACGTCCCACAGACAAAGGCACTGCAAACAAAGTGCAGGGAGAAGGGGGGAAGGGGAGAGAAGAGGATTTCCCCCCTCCCTCTTTTTTTTATTTCAAAGGAAGGAGTGCGGAGGAATTCTCCACTCACAGATCTGGAAAATGCATTAATATCCCAAGTGTTGGCACAGCCTCCAATGCGCCGGGGACCAACAATGCAAGCAATGACTCTGAGTCTGGGATCTTCAAATAAACCTCCCCTGCTGTCATGGCCACCGGGAAAGAGAATAACAGCAATATTAGCTGACCTTCATCTCGTTGTTTCCCCAGCCCTGACTGCTGGACCTCTCTTTGCCTGTTACTAGGATTTCTTGGCTGAAAAATGTGAGCATTTCCTAGACGATACAAGAGGCAGTTTATTAGGTAAATAAACCAGGCCCAAAGCAGTCGCTTCTGCTTGATAATGAGGAGGGAACGGAAGGCACACACCTCCCCACAGCACCTAAAATAACCCAAATCAAGGCTCTGGAACTACCACCACATGCATATTTTTCAACAGCAAGTTAATGAAGAAGAGAAGGTCACTTGAGCCTGGCCAACTCGTGAGCAAATCCGTTTGCTCAGAAAACTATAGGCCATAAAACTCACAGTCCGGAGGGTATAAAACTGTCCATCCACGGAGGAGAAAGACCTTTACAATAAGCATATCCTTTCAGGCCACTGACAAAAGAAAGCATCAAGGGGCGATGTTTAGAGAGGAGCCCTGCAAGGAGAGCTGGGAAGGGAGCACAGGGGACACCTCTCCCTGCTCCCTCCTTAGCGGGTCTCTAGGAAGCCCAGCGGCCAGTAGAATTAAACAATCAGGCAGAACACAACTCAGGGATGACAATTTAGGGCAATGTTCAAGCCCACAGCATGTCCTGCAAAAGGCTCTGCACCATATCAGAGGTTTATAACGCTTACAGTAAGTTTTACCTTTCCCAGCGCATCTCCCAGATCAATGCAATTGCCAGACGGGTTTTGATAGCATGGTTTGGCAAATGAAGTTTCCACTAAAAATAAGCTAGGGGCCCTGCTCTCCTGGCCAAAAAGGCAATGTTCTGATGCGTTCTTTCATACACAGAAGGAAAAGATTACACAGTAGTTCCTATGCATTACAGCTCAAGTAGGGATGTGGTACAAGGCAACCACAACGCATCTGAAGCCACGCGAGGCACAATCTCACACCTGCAACTCAGCTGCCGATCCCAGCGCTCAGAGAACGTCCCAGCATGGTCACCAGCAAAAGCTGATCATCCTGCAGCAGAAACAAACCCCTTCCCTCCTTCCACTCCACAAGCAAACAGTTATTGCTGCAGCAGGCGAGCTGGATATCGGAACCATGAATCCCACTTTGCGGCGCATGGGAAAGTGTCCCAGCCACCGCTGTCCAACTTGTTTTGCAGAAAAGCATGATGCCCTATTGTCACATTCAGAGGTCTAGAAATCACTTCAAACCTAGCTCCAAAACTGGTATGACAGCTTGGATGTGAGCCCTCTATCACCTCTGTGCAATATCCAGCAGCGTGAGCAGAGCAAAGGATGCAAACCCCACCTGGAGCCCAGGTAGTCCATGCTAACGCTGCCTGAAAGGCGACGTTCACCAAGGCTGCACTCACACCTTCCAGCCACATCAGAGTGATTAAAGAATGGCTTGGGTTGGAAGGGACCTCAAAGCCCTTCCAGTTCCAACTCTTTGCCCTGGGCAGGGACACCTCCCACTGCATCAGGTTGCTCCAAGCCCCATCCAACCTCCAGGGATGGGGCAGCCACCACTGCTCTGGACAACCTGGGCCAGGGCTTCCCCACCCTTATTGTGAAGAACACCCAGTCTAAAACTTGCCCTCTCCATTTTAAAACCATTCCTTCCTCATCCTATCACTCCAGGTCTTTATAAAATGCCTTTCCCCAGCTTTCTTGTAGCCCCTTTCAGTACTGGAAGGCTGCTTTAAGGTCTCCTCGGAGCCTTCTCTTCTCCAGGCTGAACAATCCCAACTCTCTCAGCCTGTCCTCGGATGGGAGGTGCTCCAACAACTTCTGTTCATCTCAGAAAGCCCTGAAGAGCCAGTAGAACCCTTGGTCCTTAGTGAACTGATTTCTCCATTGACCACAGCCTGTACACATCGTTGTGTCCTGGGAGTGGGATCCAGATGCTGGACCCTCTCTCCGCCCCAGCACTGTCCTCAGGAGAACACTTCTGCCTGGGCTGGATTTAGAGGAACAAGATCAAGAGAGGGGGGAAATTACTTGTTGGGTATTTGGGAGCTAAAGTTTAAGGCAGAATTTAAAGGTATAAAGAATTAATACCAGCGGTTAACCCACATAATTTCCCCTCTAATTTAGCTTTAACATGGCACAAAATCCCAAGCCAGAACACCGCTGTAGCTCAATTCCAGAGTAATTATTTTGTCATTGAGCACGTCAGGAAAGAAAAGGCAGAAGGAGGTGAGTTTGAGCCTCTTTGGTAATGTATAAATTAACACATTTCAGCACCATTTTCAGAAATATAAATTAATGATTCAATTCTGCAACATGTAGCCTTGGAAACCAAGCTGTAAGCACTTGCCTTGGATGTTTCACACCATTCCAATCTTCCTCACTAGTCAAACACAGCTAATTGCTTGCCCTTTGGAGTGATGGACAGCTTGGGCGAGGAGGGTGCTCAAGGTCTTCTTTTACTACCAGATCTGTACAAGCCCGTGATGTGGGTTGACAACAGCTGCTCTAAATCTCCTGATAGGTACAAACCAGCAACGATGAAGTTCACTCTGTTTGAACAGCTGCATATGCAAATGTAATTAAGAAGATGTCTACAGCCTATTGCTCTCTTCTCCATACCCCCCTTCTCTCCCTCTCCTCTCACTCCATCTAGTCACAGGGAGGGATGTCATTTCACAGCTTCAGACTTGAACCTGTGCCTGATTCACGTCTCACAACCAATCCCCAGAGATGCTACTCTCCAGCTTCCTCTATCATTGTTTGAGGGGTCCTTAAATTTAGGGCTCAGCTACCCACAGCTGAGTGTTTTGCAACCTTGATGTCCACACACAGACATTGAAACACAACCTCCTTGTCACAGAAGCACAGAATGGTTTGGATTGGAAGAGTTTGTAAAGCCCATCCAGTTCCAGACCCCTGCCATGGGCAGGGACACCTCCCACTGGATCAGGGCCTCCAAACCCCAGCCAACCTGGCCTGAACACCTCCAGGGATGGGGCAGACACCACTCCTCTGGGCAACCTGGGCTAAGGCCTCCTCATCCTCCCAGCAAAACATTTCTGCCCAAGATCTCATCTCAACCTCCCCTCTTTCAGCTGAAAACTGTGCCCCTTGACCTATCTCTGTACTTCCTGATCAAGAGCCCCTCTCCAGCTTTCCTGGAGCCCCTTTCAGTCCTGGAAGCTGCTCTAAGGTCTCCCCACAGCCTTCTCTTCTCCAGGCTGAAAAACCTCAACTCTCTCATATGCGAGGTGCTCCAGCCCTTGGATCATCTCCGTGGCCTCCTCTGGACTCACTCCAACAGCTCCATGTCCCTCCTATACTGAGGACTCCAGGTGGGGTCTCGCCAGAGCAGAGCAGAGGGGCAGAATCCCCTCCCTCCCTGCTGGTCCCACTGCTGCGGATGCAGCCGAGGACACAAGTGGCTTTCTGGCCTGCAAGCACATGCTGCCGGCTTATGCTCAGTTTCTCATGCCCCAGCACCCCAGGTCCTTCTCAGGGCTGCTCTCAATCCACCCCCCTCACAGCAAAATGATTTCTGCCCCCATCACTTTGTGACTGCCCGTTACTCCATGTTTATACCATTCTTTTTGTGCAGCCTTGACCAAACCATCTTACTTGTGTATCTGTCTGCAGAAGTTATAGAGAGTGATGCTCCAGGAACCACGGCAGCCAGAAAACAGCACATGGAAAGATGCGGCACAGGGGCAGAAGACCCAGCAGCACCTACAGCAAGTGACTGCTGCTTGAATCTGCCAGCCCTGGGCTTGGTGGGAGGATAGAGAAGGCTGCAGTGGTTCTGCAGGGTCTCATTGCCACATGGCAAACTCATTAAAAAAAGCAAGCTGGTTAATGAAGCCAGAAGAGCTGACGCACACAAAGCTTGAGGTTCTTCCTTTTAAACCGAACATTCTCTGAGATATGTATTCCAGAGAGGAACAACAGTATCCACACGACCACATCACAGAAGGGAAAAAGTGAGGCGAGGACCTTGGAGGCTCCAAAGCCAACTAAAGAGAGACTAATTAAAACATGGAACCAAATGGTAAACAGGATGGAAAACAATGTGACTGTACTGAAGGGATAGAGGATCAAACAGAGCTAATCTGGATATTAGGAAATATTACTTCACCAAAAGGGCTGTCAAACCAGGGCAGTGGTGGAGTCCCCATCTCTGGAGGGGCTCGTTTAAAAGCCACATGGATGTGGTGCTCAGCTACATAGTTTAGTGGTGGAGTTGGCAGTGTTTGGTTTATGCCCAGACCCCATGATCTTAAAGGTTTTTTCCAACCTGAACGGTTCTGTGATTCTATGACTAGGTTAGCCCGACAAGAGAATGAATTTTCTCGACAAAGGAAGCACGATGGATCCCACCCACACCGACTCCAGCAAGGCATTTGATACAAAGCCATGAGGGAAATCATGGAATGAAAAAGATGGGGATTAGCAGAACTGTCAGGGCAGGAAACTGGTGAAAGGGAAAGAGGCGCTGAAAGAAGAATCAGAATGGATGGAGGTCACTGGCGGCGCTCCTCAAGGAACGGTCAGGAGGCTGATCTTATTAAATATTGTTATTAATGACCTTGGCACAAAAAGTAAGTGTGCTAATGAAATGTGCTGATGACACAAAGTTGGAAAGCAGCACCAGCACAGGGGAAGCTGGGACAGCACAGAGGGAAAAAACTGGTAACTCCAAAGGTTGAAATTCAGTGGGATGAAAGGGGGAAGCCATGTACCTGGGACAAACAGCAGTTTCTGCTATGAGTCAGAAAGAAAGTGAACTTGTGTGGGAAATGTTCAAGAGTGAGAAAGGGCCAAGAAAACAGCTCAACTCAGAATGGACCAAAGCACCAACGTGCTGTGACTGAAATGCCTCCCACAGTCAGAGAAACACTAGAGCTGGCGAGTGAGGCAGAGTGAGAACACACTGGGGATGCTGCGGGGCATCCTTCTGGCTACAAAATGAAGTTTAAAGAGGAAAAAGTGTTAAAAAAGGGGTCATCAGAAAACAGCATGGTGAATTTAGATTCAAATGTTCAGCCCCACAAAACAAAAGGAGGGAGGGAACACTGGGTCATCTCTTAGACACACGCAGTTGAGGGAGAGGCATAAAAGGGGAAAGGAACTATTGAAGAGACCCGAACAAGGGCTGCACGTGGGCAAAATGAAGTATCCTTGACAATCCAGGCTGGAAATAAGTTTATGACCATTGCGGCATTCCAATAGGAGTAATGGGGGGGAAACATCAAGCTTGTTCTCCGAAATTGATCTTGAAGGAATCCTATGACCCAGAAGGCTCTTCCCATCCTTTCCTGCTAAACACACAGAGCTGACACCACCAGTAAGGGCCATAGCCCTCACCTGGCAAGATACTCATAAAGCAATGCCAAAATACCTTGTTTGGTTTTTTTTTAAAGAGTTTATAACAGCTTAGGTCCGGGTTCTTTCATCAGCTGAACCCACTCTGCATCTCAGCGCAACAATTTCAAGGCAAACACTGAAGCTGCGAGTACAGCACAGGGAAGGAGGAGGCAGCACAGAGAGGAGATCGAGCTGTCTGGAGGGAATCAAGGCATCGTGGAGCGAGGACGTGGCATCTTGACCTGTACCAGAAACAGCGTGGCCAGCAGGAGCAGGGAGGGGACTGTGCCCCTGTGCTCAGCATTGGTGAGGCCACATCTCAAATCTTGGGTTCAGTTTTGGGCTTCTCACTCCAAGAAAGACCTCGAAGGGCTGGAGTGCATCCAGAGAAAGGAACGGAGCTGGGGAAGGGGATGGAGAACAAGTGTTATGAGATGCAGCTGAGGAGAAAAGGAGGCTGAGGGGAGACCTCATCGCTCTCTGCAGCTCCCAGAAAGGACATTATGGTAAGGTGGGTGCTGGGCTCTGCTCCCAAGTGACAGAGAATAGGACAAGAGGAAGTGGCCAGGGGGAGGTTTGGACTGGACATCAGGGTAAATTTCTTCACCAAAAGGGTTCTCAGGCACTGGCAGAGGCTGCCTAGGGAGGTGGTGGAGTCTCCAACACAGGGAGTGTTTAAAAGACAGGTGGATGAGGTGCATAGTGGACACGTATGGTCTGACCTGATCTCAAAAGCCTTTTTCACCAAAAAATTCTATAATACTAGGATTCTGTGACATCTTGATTGAGGCATCATCTAAGCACCATGACTGACCGTTTTATGCAGTGTATTTGCTGAATCAGAACGTGATTTTGGGATGTTTTGTTCACACCGTTAGTCATCCTGGGAAGTCTTCATCTGCTCCCCGGGGGTTCAGAGTGAACGACATGGAGGAAAAGTGTTTCACATTTTGGGGAAACAAGAGTGCAAGACAGCAAATTAACCAGAAGTCACAGATGAGCAAAGTATTGAAACTACCAGACCTACCTGGTTAGATGTTCTGCTATTAATATAATTAAAGAAGCCATTTTTCCTGCGATGTCCCTGAGCTAATCTGCTTTGAGACTCCTCTGCTGTCTAATGAGACTTGAGCTCACCCTGCCTTCTCCCCTCAATGGGACTCTTAATTGGGTCTCTCTAATGAGAAAGAGATGCCCAAGGAAGCTTGTAGCAGCTCCTTATCTTTGCAACCTCTATTTCCAACTAATTTGAGCTTTAATTAGCCAGTAGGATCAGAAGTCAGTGAGGCAAGATGGGAGGAGCACAGTCGCACACACACAACCCACCAGCTCCTCCCCACAGCAGGCTGGGCTGTGGCAGACCTCACTTCCCCAGGGTGCAGCTGACCCGCACTCTCCTGGGGAAGGAAAAGCAGAGGAAGGAGACACTCCAGGGAGCTCAGAGGAGAACTACAGCACCAGGGAGGATGACGTGCAAGGGAACTAGACTAGGAGTAAGCTAGAACCCACAGGTGAGATTGGTTGGACTGCTGAGATTCCCCAGGAACAGTCAGGCAGAAAAGCCCAGATGGAATTCCATCTTCGAATCAACCACTGACTGCTGCCCTTTGGCCACTTCCCTGGGTTGCACTGGTCCTGAAAGGATGGAAGTGTCAGCACTTTGGAGACAGCAGCGATCACAAATAGATCATAGACACGGGCAGGGAGGAGAATGGGTTAGAAGCAGCCCTGAGGAGAAGGACCTGCAGTGCTGGGGGATGAGAAGCTGAACATGAGCCAACAATGAGAAACCACAGCCCAGAAAGCCAACTGTGTCCTGGGCTGCATACAAAGCAGTGGGACCAGCAGGGAGGGAGGGGATTCTGCCCCTCTGCTCTGCTCTGGTGAGACCCCACCTGGAGCCCTGCGTCCAGTTCTGGAGTCCTCAGCAGAGGAAGGACATGGAGCTGTTGGAACAAGTCCAGAGGAGGCCACGGAGATGATCCAAGGGCTGGAGAACCTCCTGTGAGAGGACAAGATGAGAGAGTTGGAGTTGTTCAGCTTGAAGAAAACGAGGGTCCAAGGAGACCTTAGAGAGGCTTCCAGGACTGAAAGGGGCTCCAGGAAAGCTGAGGAGAGGCTCTTGATCAGTGAGTGCAGAGACAGGTCAAGGGGGAACAGTTTTGACCTGAAAGAGGGGAGACTGAAATGCAATCTCAGGAAGAAATGTTTTCCCGTTACGGTGGGGAGGCCCTGGCCCAGGTTACCCCGAGCATGGGTGGCTGCCCCATCCCTGGAGGTGTTCAAGACAGGTTGGATGGGGCTTGGAGCTCCTGATCCAGTGGGAGGTGTCCCTGCCCAAAGCAGGGTGTGGGACTGGATGGGCTTTAAGGTGCCTTCCAACCCAAACCATTCCATCGCTCTGTCATCACTGGAGATGGCAGTGATGAGCCCAGTTCAACCAATAGATTCATCATTCTTCTGCTACATTCTTTTGTTCTTTTCTCGTAGGAGTAACAGCTCAGAATGAACTTTACACCATCCAAGGGCTTCAAATGGAGGAAAAAAAGGAAGGAAAAAAGGAATTTAATAAATCAGGAAAATATAGAAATTGTCCGGCCAAGAAAATTCACCCAGCTGAAGCAGGGAGAGGTGACTCAGAGCCAGCGCCGTTGCTGGAGCGGCTCTGGGGAGGAATCTTGGTGTAACTTCTCCGAGAGCCGGGCTGCAGGAAAGGCTGATTTAATGGCACACTGCACCAGTGTCTCCACTCCACTGAAAAACATCAACGGATGGAGACTTGCTCATCGAAACACCCAGCCTCAGAGGAACAAACTGAGCAACTGCCACCTGTACTTTATAAAACAAATTAAATCCATGGCAAAAATAACCAGAACGTAGAACAGAGACATCGCAGAACCTGGCAGGAAAAGCCTCTGCATGAATCATTATTTTCTAGAGGAAACCTTGCACAATCCAAGCCAGTCTATTTTAAAACAACTGAAACCTTCCAGAATCTCCAATTAACAGGTTTGTCTGTCTTTGTTTCAGGTATTTTGGTGATCTGAAAAGATAAAAACCCCTGCCTGGTACCGACTGATGACTGATGTTACCACAATCTACACCCTACTCTCGGCATCGCCAAAAAGCTCTGTGAGGAGAGAAATGGGAGCTGAGAGCATCTACCTGGGCTAGTGGAAGGCGATTAGATTGCAATGCCATCTTGTGGAATAGGAGAAAATGAAAGGTGGAAAAAACACTGCTTAGCTGCCACTGTGCAACTGTAGATCACAAAGATACTGGCCCAGCAGTGGTGGTTGCTTCTCATTTTACTCGTTTACCTGAGTCTGCTCCCCCCCAGTGCTTGGAAGGGCATGGACAAGTCTGTCAGAAAGAAGAGTTTGTTCTTTTTGGCTTGTTTCTAAGATAAATTTATAATCTTCATTATTTGTATTCATAATCCAAGTATGGATCTCTTGGAGTGAGTCCAGAGGAGGACATGGAGATGATCTGAAGGCTGGAGCACCTCCTGTAAAGGCTGAGAGAGTTGGGGTGGTTCAGCCTGGAGAAGAGAAGGCTCAAAGGAGACCTTCTAGCGACTTTCCAGTACCTGAAGGGGGCTACAAGAAAGCTGTCAAGGGACTTTTTCCAGCGGCACGGATTGATAGGATGAGGGGGAATGGCTTTAAATTGGAAGGGGGAAGATTTAGATTAGACATTAGGAGTAAATTCTTCACAATGAGGGTGGGGAGGCCCTGGTCCAGGTTGCCCGGAGCAGTGGTGGCTGCCCTATCCCTGCAGGTGTTCAAGGCCTGGTTGGAAGGGGCTTGGACCAATCTGATGCAATAGGAGGTGTCCCTGCGTATGGCAGAGGGATTGGAATTAGATGATCTTTGAGGTCTCTTCCAACTCAAACCAGTCTATGATTCTATGATTGTATCATTAAGGTATTGTGGCATTTGCCACATCACTGATGGTTGGACTGGATGATCATAGGTTTCTTTTCCAACCGTATTGATTTCATGATTCTATGATCATCAGGTTGTTCCAGCTCAAGGGTTTGGGGCAAACTCGTTTTACCACCCAACATCTCAAAATTAATTAGACTTCCATTTCTTTGCTTGTTTTTAAACACATTTCTTAATATATATAAATAATAGTGCACTTTGGGGGTTGCAGTTTCTACTGTAAAAGTTAGTGAGCAATGGTTATGGATGGTTTCTCTGCAAAAAAGCCTCCTAAAGGTACGCAGACTGACAGAGTGGGGACAAACCAACCCAAAAGTAGCAGTGGCAAAACTGAAAAGACAGGACTGAGCATGTAGGCTTCCTGTAGCAAATCTGGTTAAGGCAGCCTAACATTTGACTAATGATTTGCAGGTACGTTGTGGTGAAAGCTCAGTGCAAATCTCTGAAATCAAGGATGTATAAATATCCTACCATCCTTCCGAAAGGATATTGCCAACCAGCAAGAAAACATTTGCCTGCGATGATTTCCAACAATGATTTCAGCAGATTTGAGTGCACCTCATGATTATTCTTCCCCTGGGAGCTCTCTCTGACATCAGAGTAGGGTTGCTCAGGGCCAGCAAGGAAGAGGGGCTCCATCCCAGGTGGCCTTCATGGGGGAGAACCACATGTGGGATTGTCAACAGCTCCTGAGTCAAGAGAAACAGCACTGACAATAAACTGCAAATCATGGAATGGTTTGGGTTGGAAGGGACCTCAAAGCTCATCCAGTTCCAACCCCTGCCATGGGCAGGGACACCTCCCACTGGATCAGGGGCTCCAAGCCCCATCCAACCTGGCTTTGGACACCTCCAGGGATGCAGTAGCCACTACTGCTGCTAGGACTGCGTACAACCAGGGCCGTGGCCACTGCACCCTGCACTGCAATGCCTGTGCCCAGCAGGCAGCACCAAGGGACCGACAGCCATGACACGGATCATGTCGGTCAATAGAAACAACTCCAAAGCTTGAAATGACATCTGCATGAGAGCAAGGTGCTGCCGTATTGATTAAAATTGGATTTCATCAGCAATGCTTTGATTTTGTTATCGTGCCAGCCGCTGACCCAGCCACTCCCATTAATGCGTTACGTTCGTTCTCATAAAAGGGTGATGATTCCACTCTTCACACCAGGCTCCATCTGCATTCACAGCCGGCAGCTGCGCTACAGGCCCCCAGCAGAGAAACAAAAAGACATCACGATTGCAAAACTGAGGCAAAACCAAAGAAACAAGCACCTACAAATAGCGTGGAGGCTGGTCCTAAGCAGACGTCTGCATCCTGGGGAAGGAAGGGGCAGGCAAGGCACTTCACCTCAGTTTATATCCAAAGGAATGTGCCGAAACTGAAGACTTCCTAAAGATTTTATCGATTGAAATGAAATGTTGGAGGGTGGAAAAGAAGCTCTTTGAAAAAATCACCTAGCAAGTGATGGTTTTCCTGCTGCTTTACTTTATTCAAGCAAGAATCATATGTACGCAGAGGGGTTTCTGATCTCAATGTGCCAGTTAATGTTCAGCACCAGGGGTAAGGGTGGAAAAGGGATAGGATGAACGCTGAGAAGGCCTGTGCCTTCACTGTTATTGTTCTACAGCTCACACTTAGGCAGCACCAAGCAGCATCTGAGGGCTGCCGTGTTTACATATGCCCAAATTGTTATGCAGAGGAAGCCCCATTGGAGCAGAGGGAATGGCACCCGGAGGCAGCAGGAGCGCTTCTCACCACCCCTTGTTTTTCAGTGTGGAAAGGGTGAGAGAGGTCACCCTCCAGGAATCCAGCTCAGCATCCTCCCAGCCTTCGTCTCTCCCATCTTCCTCCTCCTCTCAAGTTCTCCAGTGCACAGGCTTCAGAGTTAAAGAGACAGGATCGTTAAGAGACAGGATCATTCTGCGGGGACATGGGCTGGGCTGGGCTGGGGCTGCACTCACACAAGGAACCTAAAACTGGGAAGGAGGGAAAAGCTGTGCAGCTGGGAATGGGATTCACTGCCTGCCCTGCGCCAGTGTTTCGCCTTGTGCTTCCCTATACTCGCACTGAAAATGAAACCATAGAAATCAATGGGACCCCAAAGACCCATGGGGTGCTCGGCACCATGGGAGTGCAGTTATTTTTAGATTAAATTCATCTTGCGTCAGCAAATAAAGATCTAAAATAAAGAAATCAGCCATGAACTCTGGAGTCACCTGTAGCTGGTACAAGAGAAACCGTAGATGAATGACTCTGACCACTCAACTTTAGCCTCCAGAAGAAGCCAAAGATTTTCATCAACCTACATCACCCAAGCTCTCAAAAGGTAATCACTGGTGAAGAATAAAGCCCTGCAACATATCCCCCTTGATATCAGCTTGAAAAATGCCCCACTGCCAGCCTGAGCTCAGTCCCTCTTGCTGCTGGATCATCACTCTAGAGAAGAAAAGCTTCCCACCAGCCAGAAACCTGCTCTCCACTCAAATATGAGACCAAGTCAGCTCTCAGCTTCTCTTTACTACATAAGCCAAATTTCATTAACTTCTAGCTAGAAGTCAGATTTTTCCATAGCATAAATTATTCTCGTTAGCATTTTGAGTCTTCTGCTGTGCCAAAATCAAATCATGGACTCATAAAATGGCTTGAGTTGGAAGGGACCTCAAAGCCCATCCAGTCCCACCCCTGCCATGGGCAGGGACACCTCCCACTGGATCAGGGGGCTTAGAGCCCCATCCAGCCTGGCCTTGAACACCTCCAGGGACGGGGCAACCATCACTTCTCTGGTCAGCCTGGGCCAGGGCCATCATGGACACCAAATGCAGAGATGCTCTTTCCAGAAGCATCTCACTACCACCACCTCCCCATGGACATCCAGCCCCAGTCACTCCTCAGAGTCACGCATCCTCACAGGATAAAGACCTTTGCTGCCATCATCCACAGCATCCTTCCAAAGTAACTGCTATCAAAAAGCTCAGCTCTTCATCCTGTAGAGGAAACCTGCATTCCCTCCCCAGATATGGATAAGAGAAGGGAGACCAATTCAACTTCCCCAGCTTAAGGACAGCCTGAAGAGTCACCAATTGGTATTCCACATCTGGCAGGCTGTGAACACCACTTGGCTGAGAACGCCTTGCTGCAGGACGCCACCAGAAATGTCCCTGTGGCATCACTCCCTGCTGTGACCAGTGTGTGGGAGCTGGTAGCTACCAAGTTTTTTAAAGCTAATTAACACATACCACTCTAATTTCACACAGTGCTGCAATTCCCAGTCAGAACATTGTGCAATGCTGGAGTCAAACAGCTTAAGGGGGTTAACTGGATCAACACAAGGTCGTGCAGTGAGGTTAGATTGGAGATTAGGAACAATTTCTTTCCTGACGGAGCGGTGAAGCCCTGGCAGAGGCTGCCCAGGGCAGTCGAGGAGTTCCCATCTCTGAAGGGGTTCGAAAAGCATAGAGAAGTGGCACTTGGGGGCAGGGTTTAGCAGGCACAGTAGGGTTGGGCTGATGGGTTGACTGGCTGAGCTTATAGGGCTTTTCCAACCTCAACGATTCTGTGATTCCGTGAAACCTACAACATCAGCTGAAGGCACACTGGATTTTGGAGAGGTATTTCATAACTCCTCAGGCGAGCCCATTGCCCACAGCCTCTGAGGACCAAGCTCCTTTCTTATCATTTAATAATCATTTCCTACCACAAGATGTTGATTTCTTGTCCACCATCTTCACATGCCGTGTCTGGTTGCGGACCTTGTCGTCTGTGTTCTCCACCAGGTTAGTGAGGTCATCAATGATCTCTGGGGAAAGAGAAACACAAGCATTAATCTCCAAGCCCTGCAGCATCACTGCTCAACAAGCACGTTCCTGCTGGAGGCTCCACAATGCAAACCATCTGTATCCCTTTATTTGCCAGTATGACCAGTGCTCCATATCCTGGGAAATACTACACAAGAGGCTTTGACTTTGGATTTGGTGTAATTCTCTACTGCGAGTGGAAGAAAAAAATACAGCCTGGAATAGGAAGATCAGTCAGTGTATCCATGGATGATGGCAGCCCCAAAACTCTGGCCAAAGTAAGGGAATTAGTGCATATCCTACAGGAAATGGGAAATTCCAGTCCCTGGAAGAGAGCATCTCAACACTCGGCTGTTACATAGTCATTAAAACACATTCAGAATCACCATCTTAAAGGCTTTGGAAAGCATTTGTTGCAATCCCACACTGCTAGAGATGGTAGTTCTGTTAGTAGCCCAAGAGCCTGGGGAAGAAGGAATGCCTAAAACATTTCTCCTACATCTATTTTTAACAGAGGGGAAAGAAAAATTTTAAGCCAACCCGTCCCAACCTTATGCAAATGATGACTTTAATTTTGCCTGGAAATCAGAGCAGGTAAAAGGCTTCATTTAAACCAAGAGCAGTGTTTGGTTGGGTTTTTTTTTCCAAAGCTCCATCCAGGCACCAAATCTTCTCCTTGCTGACTGTTCCGCTCTAATTTTCTTGAGATATGCAGCTTCTTGCTGGGTGCACGAATGCACTGCAGCTGAGCTGCTCGGCAGGTATGAATGGATTTGGTTGTGCATGATAAATCAGAAGGAGGACAGCAGCCAAACCCTGAACATTACTATGAAGTGTCCTGCTTTGTTTACACTTGGAGCATTCTCCCCACTACTGATCACGTCCTAACAACCCCCGTCTGCTGTTGTGACCAGGTCAGGGACGGCAGCTGTGCTCTCCACTCAACGCACCCTGGTAGAGCCTTGCACTGCCATTTCCACGCTGCTGGAACTTCTACGTCTAACCGTAAGCAAACGTTAAAGTGCAGTGATCAATTGGCGAGGTGTACTGATGTTCTGTTCAATTTTATCCATCATAAACCTGCATGCATGCCGGTTGAGGGTTAAAGAAGATGAGTCCCATCAACAGGACCAGGTGCTTATTCAGCCTCTACTGTTCTGGCTACATTCCTCCAAACAGAAATGAACCAAACATCTCTGCTAGGGGACACCAAAGAAGATGGTCCTTGTAGAATCACAGAATGGCTTGTGTTGGAAGGGCCCATCCAGTTCCAACCCCTGCCATGAGCAGGGACACCTCCCACTGCATCAAGGGGCTCAGAGCCCCATCCAACCTGGCCTTGAACACCTCTAGGGATGGGGCAGCCACCACTGCTCTGGGCAACCTGGGCCAGGGCCTCCTCTACCCTCCTGTGCTTAAGCAGCATCACCCACCACTGCTGCCCTGTTCCAGGCACAAACTCACACATCTGTGAAGCTGTTTATAGCACTCAAGCTTTTTATTGTTCATCCTTCACCAAAACACTTTTCCCAAGGGATAAAAACAGGTACTTTATTTGAAGTACAAGATCCGTTCCATTCCTAGTTCAGATATTGATTCTCCTTCCACCCTATGTCCCAGTGTTGAACTTCCGCCAAGCCAACAGCATTTGGGGAAGCTTTATCTGCCCTGAGTGACCCAGCACACGGGAAAGCCCATCTGATGCTGCCAGTGTTCTCTTGAGTGCCTCGACAGGAAAGAAAGTGCTGGACGTTCCCATTGCTGTCAAGGACAAAGCGATAAGCACAATTGGGAAATAAGAGACTTTCCTGTGCCAACACTGACCAGATCCTCCCTGAAAAACATCCTGGTGACCAGGCTGTAGCGAAATGAGAACAAACGCAAGCAGGAAAATGTTCCGTCATCATTTCAAAGCCCAGGGCATTGCGATTGTGATTACAAGTGGAGCCTCTCCATTCTCATCCCCCTGCACAAGCCACCCAGCAGGACCTGGAGAACTGGACTGCGCAGCCTAGGAGAACCATTTCTCCAGACTTGTATAAATCCAGACATGGTCAAGTTTCTGGGGAGCAGCTCACTTCACCAAGTGTAAGGCCCAAAGCCCAGCAAGCAATGTGCACTTAGGGCCAGGAGAAGTGTTGGTTGCTCATGCCACAAGCAGGAGGTCTGAACAGGGTATTCTCCTCCACCATGGCGCTGGGGCTGGTGTGGGAAGAAAGAATAGGGAGGTTCAGTTCTTACCCCATCACCAGCCGCATCAGAAATTCAGCCTGGCAGATTCCCCAGGCCGGGATGCCCTTGAACCATCAACACCCTTCAGAGACACATCCATCATTCCATACCCACCAATGCTCAGGTTCAGACCAGCTCCTGACCTTCCAAATGCCCTGTGAGTGCTGGTCACTAGCGACTGAACACGAGCCAGCAGTGGTCCAGGTGTCCAAGAAGACCAACAGCATCCTGGCTTGGATCAGCCATGGGGTGGCCAGCAGGAACAGAGAAGGGATTGTCCCCATGGACTCAGTGCAGGTGAGGCTGCACCTTGAATCCTGGGTTTTGGGCTCCTGACTACAAGAAAGACCTCGATGGGCTGGAGCATGTCAAGAGAAGGGAACGGAGCTGGGGAAGGGGCTGGAGAACAAGTGTTATGAGAGGTGGCTGAGGGGCTGGGGCTCTTCAGTCTGGAGAAAAGGAGATTGAGAGGAGACCTCATCACCCTCTGCAGCTCCTGGAAAGGAGGTTGTGGTGAGGCAGGTGCTGGGCTCTTCTCCCAAGGAACAAGTAACAGGATAAGAGGAAATGGCCTCAAGTTGTGCTGGGGAGGTTTAGTTTGGAGATTAGGAAAAATTTCTTTCCTGACAGTGGTGAAGCCCTGGCAGAGGCTGCTCAGGGCAATGGGAAGGTCTCCATCTGTGGAGGGGTTCAAAAACCATGTGGCTGTGGCACTTCAAGCCACGAATGGTGGGGCTGAAGGCTGGACTGGATGAGCTGAGAGGTCTTTTCCACCCTCAATGATTCTGTAATGATTCTACATAAATGAAAAGATTTCTCCACACTCTAAACCAAATGAAATACAATGCAAATCTATGCTCTGTAAGGCAGAGGTGAAAATCAGCAATGAATTTCTAAGGTAGGTGAGGTGCCGCCAGAGAAAACTACCTCCATGGCTAAGGAAGCCTCAGGAGCACAGACAATCCCACATTACCTACCAGACAAGGACTACCTCCTCTGACAATGACCCACCCACAAGCCCCTTCCCGCTGGCAATTACATTCATGATGACATCTTTTCTCTCCCCTCCCATTTACATAAGCAGGCAAGGGAAAATTACAAAGAGAGAAACTTAAAAAAGGTGAAGGCTCGAGGCTCCTCACCGCGAGGGAGCAGAAGGGAAAAGCAGGCTGAGCGCTGAAGGGCTGCCAGTGACCTTATGAAGGACATTTGTGTAACACTGAACTGCAAACCACATTGAAACCGGCAACACAGATGTAGCCAAAGTCATCTTTCATAGAATCACAGAACAGTTTGGGCTGGAAGGGATCTCAAAGCCCATTCAGTTTTAACCCCTGCCAGGAGCAGGGGCATCTCCCACTGGATCAAGTGCTCCAAGCCCCAACCCAGCCTGGCCTTGAACCTCTCCAGGGATGGGGCAGCCACCACTGCTCTGGGCAACCTGGGCCAGGGCCTCCTCACCCTCATCGTGAGGAATTTCTTCCTAATGTCCAATCTAATTGTTCCCGCTTCCAATTTAAAGCCATTCCTCCTTATCCTATCACTCCAGGCCCTTGGACAAAGTCCCTCCCCAGCTTTCTTGTAGGCCACTTCAGGTCTGGAAACCTGCTCTAAGTTCTCCTCAGAATGTATTGTTTCATGTATTCACATCTCTGTATCTGGATCGATTCAGTTTCAAATGATTCCACTATTCTATGATGATCTTTATAATCTAAATTAATTATTTGCGTTATAAGATGCACTAGCATCACATTTTGCTGGTATTGATTTCTGAGGTCCATCCATGTCCATGTGTGTGTTCAGTATTGTGCTAAATGGACCACAAACATAAAATCCTTTCCTGCTATCGCAGTGGAATGACACTCTGGCAGCAGCAAGAGTGTGTTTATCCACATCTTTAAAGTCCCATCTGCTAATAGCTAGAAAAAGCAAGATTTATGCAAAGGACACTAAGAGAAGACAGACAAAAAATTGAGCAGAAGAAATTATATGCAATTTGTCAGAAAGAAGCTCATTCTTCAGGTCCTTTTTCCTTTGAAGACTTTGCTACTGCCACGAAAACCAGAACCATTCTGTCTGAATTCCTAAAACACCAATGCCTTCCATAAAAAGCTGGTTCTGCTTCTCTCCAGCCATGACACGGATAATTTCCGAGCCTCCTGTGGGATGGGAATCCCACCCGGTAGAGCCATAAGTCATTTATCTGGGACAAGGCCATACATCATGCTCCAGCCAGTCTCTCATGTTACGGGCTCGTGCAGGATGGGAAAGCAAACGTGGAGCTGAACCCCAAGCAGGCACTGGAGCAGCTGTGGTGTCTGAACAGAGACTTTTGCTTTGCTCCTCTATTTCCCCTCCAAAAGCTGCCCTGTGGGGCAGCACAGAGGGATGTCAGGTCCTCCATTGCAAGCACCATCTGCCTTTCCCATAGCCCCGGCTCCTCTGTGGACATCTCAAACAACACTTCCTATGGGTCTACAATCACACCACTCCGGCAGCCCCACCTTCGGGGTCAACTCAGCCATCAAGTTTTTCTCCAGCTGGGCAGAAGCTTTCCAAAGGAACAGATCCCACTGGAAAGCTCTTTGACAGATGACAAAACCAGCACATTCACGACCGCTCTGCATGCCTAGACCTTCACTATTTCACCTCCTGGATGATGCCCTTCATGCTGAAATGCATCCCTGATCAGCCTGGAGCGAATCACCATCTCTCAGCTTGCAAATTAAATTCTCAGCTTTGACAACAGATGAGCAGTTTGAATGTTTACACAGAGCAAAAGCCCCTTTTCCAGCCCATTTTGCCGCTTCATCTTCCCTCTCTTTCCAATCTCGATGCCAAAACCACGCCACTGCCTGGCCAGCCCTACTATGCTCTGCGCCAGCAATGCTGAAGAGAGAGAAGCAAGTCAACTGCTAGGTCATGGGATCACAGTAAAGACACAAACTCAACATTGCATCATTCTCTGGAGGGATGGAGGAGCCAAGCTTCAACAGAGTTACGGCACACGCATCAACACTGCACATTTTCATCAAAACCAGCAGAAGCTATGAGATTACGAGTCACAACATGAAGTGCAACACATGGACGCAAAGGAGATGATCCTCACCAGCTATGGATGCTGCTGCTTTCATCAGCAGGGCACCATGAACCAAACCACATAGCCCTCCATGCTGCTTCTCCTATTAAGGAGCTGATGAGGGAGAACAGCAGAGGTGAATCAGCCCATTAAAGGAGTGACAGCTCGATGGCGGTAGAGTTGGAGAGCTGGATCACTCCAAGGAATGCTCTTTTATTATACGTCCTGCTCAACTAATCTGGTCCTCTTCAATAACCAGGCGACTTGCCTAGTGGATGAGGGAAGAGGCTGCCCACAGCAGTCTTGGAGTCCACATCCCCGAAGGGATTTGAAAGTCACATGGATGTGGCGCTTAGGGACAAGGTTTAAGGGGTGGAGTTGGCAGCCTGAGGTTTACAGTTGGACTCAATGATCTTCAAAGTCCTTTCCAACCTGAACAATTCTGTGATTTGGCAGGAAATCATATGGGGTTTTTCCTACTTTTTCTCCACTCAAGAGCAGGAAAACAATGTGGGTACCTTTCCATTCTGCTGTCTCCCCCCAATTCCTGTCCATGCCCCATGCAGCTGCACCACCTTTATGAAGACATTTAATAATTCTTAACCGCACAAGAAGTGCCTAGGAAAGATTAATCATAAAATCATAGAATGGTTTGGTTTGAAGGGACCTTAAAGCCCAGCCCCTTCCACCCCCCCCCGAGCCCAGGGGCTCCAAGCCCTGTTCGACCTGGCCTTGAACAGCTCCAGGGATGGAGCAGCCACCACTGCTCTGGGTAACCTGGGCCAGGGCCTCCCCACCCTCATTGTGATGAATTTCTTCCTAATGTCTAATCTAAGTCTTCCCTCTTCCCACTTAGAGCCATTCCTCATTGTCCTATCACTACCTGTCAATCTCGATTAGGCTCCAGTGCAGCCAGAGTTCTGCTTTCATACATGACTCTGCACTAATTGATCTACTGTTTTATTTAAAACATGCTGAAAGCCTCACTCAGTTTTGGCAACTCCGCCTTTGAGCTGCTCTTCTTTTGCCCATGGAGTGAGGAACCCCAAAGCCAAGTGCAAATGGCCACATGAAGAACAGTACAGGCAGAGAGAAACAAACCTGGGGTCTGGTCACAGTTTAGTAGAACAGGGTTGCTGTCCAAGCATCTCCTTGGAATTGTTTGGATTTGCCAGATCACTAGATAGTTTTATTGATGAGTAATGCGCCTCCATATTAAAACCCACTGTGAGTCACAGAAGGCTGCAGTCAGCCACAAGGAAAACACAGAACTAAAATCCTTAATGCCTTATGTTGCGCAGAAACATACCAATAAGGCTGGAGTTCTGTGGAGAAGCCAAGCAGGCTTTCCCTCCCTCCTCCAGGTCTCCAGTGCTTCTGGAGAAGAGCTAGATACCAGAGGAATGAATCAGACATTGCATGCCAGCCTCTATATGTCCAAACCCCATAATTACATGGTAATAAGAAAGCGAGCACTGTTCCAAATGCCAGGGGTATAAAATGAAGACTGCAACTAATGTAAGCGCATCAGAACCTGAAAAGCCTCAGTGCGACGTGCCAGCAGCAACAGAATCATCGAATCATGAAATGATTTGGGTTGGAAAGGATCTTAAAAGCCCAGCCACTTCCACCCCCCTGCCATGAGAAGGGACACCTCCCACTGTATCAAGGGCTCCAAGCCCCATCCAAACTGGCCTTGAACCCCTCCAGGG
Source organism: Clamator glandarius (assembly GCA_033459285.1). Classification (NCBI taxonomy): domain Eukaryota; kingdom Metazoa; phylum Chordata; class Aves; order Cuculiformes; family Cuculidae; genus Clamator; species Clamator glandarius. The sequence continues at coordinate 1,659,298 of JAUNZM010000269.1, read as the reverse complement.
ATGGGACAGCCATCCCTGCTCTGGGCAACCTAGGCCTACCCATGTGCAATCTCCCTGCCCTCATCATGAAGAATTTTAGAGGAACACGCAGTACAAATTACAAAGACAAGTGTCTCCATTTTCCTCCAAGCACTGCTGGCTGTGCACGTTTCCCACAGCCCCTCCAGCATGCGGAGGTCCCAATGCCACAGGTAACGTGTTAGCGCAGTCACGGGTTTCTCTTCGCTGTCCACCTCCAAGGTAACACTCAAATCCCACTGGTGTTTGTCCCAATTCAGGCTCTGTGCCTGGATGGTGATACTTTCAGCTGTGGCGTGTTCTGCATTCCATGCAAAGACCAAGACTCCTCCCCGCACCTTCCCAAATGCGAATGTTGACAGTCAATCTCCCCTTTGGTAGAACTTCATATAAGCGTGATACTAAAGCCCCTAAAATACTAAGTAAACCAACTTGTTCCTCTGCATTTCATCTGTCTTACTCTCTAGATCTTCTAATTTACAAGGGTTTGGTGGTCCTTGGAGATAGGTTTAGAGATCTCTTCTGGCCTCCTGCTGGGAAGGTGTTTGTCAACATGCCATAGGTACACAGTAGTCCCAGTGCTACAGGGAGAAAAGAGAGGATATCACCATGGCTGCTTCCCCGGCTGCTCTGCTGGGGCCCAGGCAGCACGAAGATGTCGCTCATCCTTCCCTGCAGGATCTCCAGGAGTAGGGCACGAGCTGGCACACCTGGTTTATGCCCAGGAGAGCAGGCAGGGAAGGAAGGGCAGCTTTCTCCATCAGCCTGCCCTCCCAGCATACTTTAGTAGCCCAAGGCTACTACGTGCATTGCAGTAGAAGGTCCTTCTCCCAACACACCCCATGGACTCCAGGCCAGGTCAGCTCTCCATCCCGAGGAACACTTGCAGAGGAACAACTCATTCAGGATCAGGGTGCTCCTGGTTCCCTGAGTGCCTGATAGCCCAGGCTGGAGAGCATGAACTGCTCCAGAGTCCTACAACCAATGCCTGGCCTTTGAGAAGTGAGGAGCAGCCGGAGTGCCTGGCTCAGAAGGCCATGGACCAGGACATGCTCCAGCACAACCCTTTCTCACTGGTTCACCAAACCTTTGGCATCTTTAAGGATAACACTTGCTGCAACGTGAGGAAGCTATTTGTTCTGCTACAGAAAACTTTGCCATCTGCTCCAAGGACTAAGTGGACATGTTCAGGGTCATCAGTGCCACCACAGCCAAGCAGCCTCACTCACCCATCCCAAAATTATATCTGGGTCAAATTTTGACACCCCCGAGCAAACTAAAACTTGTCATCCTCTGGGAAGCAGGTCCGGAGGCAGCAGATGGTGATGTTGAAATGCCTGGTAGTGACAACAAAACGTCCCAGGCCATCAGCTGGGTGACCCTCATCAGATCATTTGCAGCTAAGACGAAGCACCAAGAACACAAACAACGGCATCAACTCCAGCAGGCACAGTTATTAGTTAGAAATGTTATTTTAAAAGCACACACTGAGAAGTTTTCCCTTTTCCAGCCGCTTATTTGGTTTTATTCGAACAAATCCCATGGACATTAATTTTAGCTGTACTTAATTGAATAATTTCCCCGGGGAATGGTTCAGGGAGAGCTGTAAAGCAGCCCGATTCCAAGAGCCATTACCAACTGGCATAACCACAGCGTCAGCGTGCCAACCAAAACAGAGCACGTTCATGTTACTGGAACTGCTCTCGGGCCAGATGTGTTGAGAACTCGCAGTGATACGAGGCAGGCAGTGACTCTATGCACGATATCGTGTTCAGAGTAGCCTTCCCCAGCTATCGGGAAGGAGATAGCAGTCATCTCTGCTAGAGATGTTCCAGTCGAAGCCAGGCCATTTGCTCCTCCACGTTACTCTCAACAAATGATCTTTCCTTTTACTTGCTGTGTTTACAGCAGGTCAGCACAGGTACCTGTTATCAAATCATAGAATCACTTGGTTGGATGATCTTTGAGATCATCAAGTACCTGACCACTACTGAACCACATCCCTGAGCACTTCATCTACTTGTCTTTTAGACACATCCAGGGACTGGGACTCCACCACCTCCCTGGGTAGCCTCTGCCTGTGCCTGTGAACCCTTTCAGTGAAGAGATATTTCCTACTATCCACCCTAAACTTCCCGTGGTGCAACTTGAGGCCATTTCCTCTCCTCCTATCGCCCAGCACCCACCTCACCACAACCTCCTATCCAGGAGCTGCAGAAAACGATGCGGTCTTCCCTCAGCCTCATCTTCTCCAGACTGAACAGTCCCAGGCTCTCAGCTGCCTCTCACAATACTTGTTCTCGAGCCCCTTCCCCAGCTCCAGTCCTTTCTCTGGACACGCTCCAACCCCTCAATGCTAATAGATAAAATAACCATAAATCCTGCATCTCCAGGAAAGCCCAGAGCACTGAAAGCCTGGAAGCCAGCTTCCATTTGTACAGCAGAACTCTGCCAACCAAAACACTTTTCCTGTTAGGATATATTTGGTTTTTGCAAATCTGTAACAGCAAAATGAAAGGCCAGAAGCTATATCAGACTCTGCATTTGTTTGTTTTCCCTTTAGCCAAAACCTAAGCAGGATTTTTAAAATACTGCCTTCTGAAACTCTTCATGATCTTCAGCTCCTGCTTGTTTTGGTAACTCTAATTTTTCTCAAGTTTGTAAACCATTGCAATGATATTCCACAGCTTAAATTACAAACACATACCAGTTGCACTAATTACTGTAGGGTAGAAGGTTCACAGAACCACGTAATGGTTTGGGCTGGAAGGGACCTCAAAGCCCATCCAGTTCCACCCCCCTGCCATGGGCAGGGACACCTCCCACTGGATTAGGGGCTCCAAGCCCCAGCCAACCTGGCCTTGAACACCTCCAGGGATGGGGCAGCCGCCACTGCTCTGGGCAGTCTGGGCCAGGTCCTCCCCACCCTCACAGCAAAACATTTCTTCACAACATCTCATCTCAATCTCCCCTCTTGCAGCTCAAAACCTCATCCTATCCCTGCAATCCCTGATCAAGAGCCCCCTCCAGTTTTCCTGGAGCTCAAAGTTCTCCCCATGAAACACCAGTAAACATTGTGAGTTGAGGTTTCCAGTTTATTTCTCAAAAAAAGAAGAATCCACACCAGGCAGCTCTTGTCACCATCAAATCTACCTGACAATTGTTGCTTCTAAGCCCCTCAACCTGTAGACCCATCACAACAAGGCAGTAACATCGGACAGTGGAGATGGGGACCTTTTAATGAAAGTGATGTTTGTGTGCACCCAGATCCAGGCCTTAGTTCCACCAAAATTAAACAAAACAGTGAGACAGAGCATCTCACGCACCCAGATATTCACCTTCCATCCACGAGAGAAACATCAGTTCTGATCTCTTTTTGCAATCCTGAAGGTCACTGTAGTTAATACACCTATAAGAAGACTCTCAAAAGCCAGCGCGTTGTCTACCAAGGGTTTAAACACAAGATGTGCTCCCATAACTCCCACCCATCAGCCCAACAATGCATCACGCCTGCCCAACCTCGGGCTGCCCAATGCGATGGGGCTGTGAACATCTCTTTGATGAACTGGGGCTGTGAAGGACGCGGCAGCACCGCTGATGGATAACCCTGCGAGGCCAGGTCTTTCTTCCCGGACAAAGGCCCCATCACTTGGGAGTCCCGGCTGAAGTTTCCCAAGCACCTTTGAAAGAAAAACTCCTCATTTCTCAAAACGTGCCTGCGAGACACCCCCGCCTCGAAAGCGGTTGAGCGCGATGGTTATAAATGGCCGATGTCACTTTGTCCCTAGGAGAAAAATCACTGAATTGTTTGGTGCTGCTGGGAGTGTGGCTGGGAGGAATTGCCCCGTGCGGCAGCAAGCAGTGTCAAAGAAAGCAATGCTGAAATTCCTGAGGTGTCTGGTGGGCTGCGCAGAGTGGATAAATTCATTCCTACTCAAACAAAGGAAAACTCAATCCAAAATGCAGCACTGAACCATCCCCAAAGTGGTGATGGTGATGCTGTTCCCAGTCCACCCATTTGTCCCACATTCATCACATTAAAAAGCTTAAAAATTAGTGAAACATTTCATTCCTGCGTGGTTAGCTGGGAATTACCCAATGGCTCTAGTTATGGAGTGGCTGAGGGCCCTGGGGCTGTTAGTCTGGAGAAGAGGAGGCTGAGGGAGACCTCATCGCTCTCTGCAGCTCCTGGAAAGGAGGTTATGGTGAGGTGGGTGCTGGGCTCTGCTCCCAAGCATCAGGTCAAGAGGAAATGCCCTCAAGCTGTGTCAGGAGAGGTTTAGACTGGAGATTAGGAAAAATTTCTTTACTGAAAGAGCAGTGAAGCCCCGACAGAGGCTGCCCAGGGCAGTGGGGGAGTCTTCATCACTGGAAAGGTTCAAAAAGCATGGATCTGTGGCACTTGGGGACACGGTTAGTAGGCATGGTGGAGTTGGGCTGATGGTTGGACTGGATGAGCTGAGAGGGCTTTTCCAACTGTAGTAGTTCTATGATTTCTACCAGCTCACTGGTGCTGCCAGTCTCCTCTGCTCTACACACCCACTGTTAAAGCTTTTTCAAAGTAACTCTGTCTCCTCCAAGCTTTAAGAGACTTGTTTGGTTCTGTTCAAGACTGATAGAGAAGAGGAGAATGCAGAACCATGTATTAGTGAGTTGTCACACATGCAAAACCCAACTGCCATTTTAATCAATGTCTGGCGTGGTAATAAGCCAGCAGAGCATCCCAGTATTCATCACAAGAGCTTCATGCTGTGGACAGCTGCATGGCATTATCCTCTTGGATCGCAAAGGAGGAGGAAAGCCACTTTAGAATTGGTCTATCAATCACAGGAAAACCAGAAAACTTGTGCTTCACAGTTACAGTATTGAAAGCAGCTGATAAAGCCAAGGTCAGCCCAAGCACCTGGGACTAATCTCCAGCTGCGTACTTCACCAGGCTCTCCTCGAATCAATGGCAAATTGACTAAATTAGCAGGAGGAATACATCATCTCCCAACATGTTCCAAGCTGAGCAAATGCCGGGAATCGGAAGAGCTGCAGGGAAGGCACTCCTCTGATATTGCTGGAATCACTGCGTCCTACCTGACCTGTCATCTGCCCACAAGTCTGAAACAGACCCAAAGCAGAGAAAAACATCTCCAGTTGATGGCTCAGAAATGCTCCATTCCAAGTCTGCAGTCATGGAAAAAGTTCCGATTACTCAGAGAAGTGGTTAAAACAAGAGCAAGGGTGGAAGAAGAACTTCCACAGATAAGGCGACCTCAACTCTACGGATCCCAGTTAGCCTTAGCTAATGATTTTCTTTCTTCCCACTTCCTTCCACCAAAAGTTGTGCCAACTTTCCACATGCACTCCCACGGATTTTCTGCAGATGCGGCTGAGCACTTGCTGTTTAGCGTGGCTCCATGCCCGTGGGTTTCTGCAGAGCAAGGAGAGGCTGTTGGACAGAGGGAGCCCTTACACGGCTGCTCCGCTCCTCTCCGATTTTCTCCTTTCCGCAGCTCATTTGTTGGAAGGACCAAGAGTGATAAATTGGCAAACACTCACAAAGTCATGGGTTTAGAGCCACTCCACAACATGGCTGTGAGACACTTCAGAAGACCATGATAAAACACTGGTTTGATCTCCATGCACAGATTCTGAATTCCAGCATGACGATCTCCAGTGCAGGAAGGAAACCTTAAGCCTTCACTTTCTCAAGCTCCCCAAATACAGGGTTATCAGAGAGATTACCGGTGCTTACTGTGCTCCTGCTCCTGCCCTGCAGAAGCAGTCCCACCACTCTCAGACGCATGGGAACAAGTCAGCACGCTGCCTTCCCTAGCACTTTGTACTGTGCTTCCAAATAAAAAAAGGGATGAAGGGGGGAAGGATGGAAATACATGCAGGGTAAACTCCTAGCGCTCTGCATGTGTTCATCAATTCATTGTTTTTAATTGCTCAACTGACATCATCCCTAAAAAACTAACAAAAATTGCACTTTTAGCTTAGGGTTTAGGTTTTTTTCCTAAGTTTTAACTCAGCCATTTTCAGTCATTCATCAAACCCATTTCTTTGCACACTTGTAAAAAGGGTAAAAAGGCAGAGCTCTTTCTGACCTGAAAAGATAACAACTGAAGTCACAGAATGCATCTCTTCCACTCACAAACTCACTGTTCTGCAGAGCTTTTCGAACCCCGACTGGAAAAGAACACCGATTGTTAACCCCAAATAAAAAGCCATGAACCTTTCACTGTACAACTCCAGTTTAAAGCAGGACGCAAAGCTCTGCCATCTCCACCCTATCCTATTTCTCCAGGCAACTCCAGAAGACCTGCCGAAGCTCTGCCCTTTTTAACTCATGAGGCCAGTGGCTCTGTTTTAAGACATCTGGTAGCAAGGGCTCATAACGCCTGCTCTTCCCATACAGGCTGGGAGAGTTAGAGACTTTTTCAGCTTTTCTTTCAAAGGACAATGAACTCTCACTGCATCAATTCCAACCCAAACAATTCCAAAGCCCAAATGGATATGAATTGATGGATGCATTGTGTGGATCCTCACAAGCACAAAGGAGCAGAGTCAATGGCCTGGCTGAGGCCATTCTGCTTCTCTCAAAAACATGTTTTGGACATTAAACACCACTATTATGCTCTTCTCTGATTCAGTCACGCCTTGGAGAATCCTTATACTCTGGGAGATCCTTCACCATGCAACAAGGATGATGGTGAAGAGTCGCTGCAGCAGACCTTGATCACCTGAGCCTTCCCCTGACACACTGAAAATAAGGACCATAGAATAACAGAATTGGGTTGGTTGGAAGGGACCTCAAAGATCACCCACTTCCAACACTCCTGCAATGGGCAGGGACACCTCCCACTGGGGCTCCAAGCCCCATCCAGCCTGGCCTTGAACACCTCCAGGGATGGGGCAGCCACCACTGTTCTGGGCAACCTGGGCCAGGCCCTCCCCCCAGCACAGCAAAATATTTCTTCCCAAGATTTCTTCTTTCTCTCCAGTCTCGTAGCTGAAAACCATTCCCCCTGCCTTATCTCGGCAATCCCTCATCAAGAGCTACTCCCCAGCTTTCCTGGAGTCCCTTTCAGTCCTGGAAGCTGCTCTGAGGTCTCCTCACAGCCTTCTCTTCTCCAGCCTGAACAACCCAAACTCATCCAGCCTGATGGCAGGTGCTCCAGCCCTCAGATCATCTCCCTGGCCTCCATGTCCTTCCTGCACTGAGGACTCCAGAACTGGACACAGGGCTCCAGGTGGGTCTCACCAGAGCAGAGCAGAGGGGCAGAATCCCCTCCCTCCCTGCTGGTCCCACGGTTTTGGATGCAGCCCAGGACACAGTTGGCTTTCTGTGAGCACGTGTTGCCAGTTCAGGTTGAGCTTCTCATCCCCCAGCATCCCAAGTCCCTCTCCTCAGGGCTGTCTTCAGTCCAACAGGATAATCCTATATATAGGCTTCTCAGTGAAACTGGGGCTCAGTTTGTCAATCCAGAAAGCCTGAGCCGCTGTCCTTACCAGTGCATATCAGGGAAACACCGCCAGTCCCAAGCAAGCCCACTCAGTCCCTCATCACCTCAAATGCTTCCCCGACCAATCTTTACTCCACATTAATTGCATGAAGATGCATTTTTTTCTTAAAACTCGATTATTTGCCATTTTTAAAAATCTTACAGAGTGTTTAATGCTGGCAGTACCGGTGGATCAAAAGCCTCACGACCCCAGCAACCTGGCCAAAGATGAGAAGCTTTCAAGTCTCTGGATTTTGAAGTCTCCCATCCCCGGCTCACAGCTGTATTTCAAGACTTCAGACGCAAGGTTCTGGGCCTCAATCTTAAATTATTTTTTCAAACCCTCTTAAAACACATTTAATCCTTTGTTTTCTTTCTGAGAAGAAAGGTTTCACATCTGGACTGTCAACCTGCATTCCAAAGCATTAGCCTGGCAAATTAAAGCAGCTGAGCTGTAAATCTCCAAGAAGAGGACTTGTCATGGAAATTGCAACTCAGCATTAACTACAAGCCCGGTTCAGAGAGAAAGCCAACAGAAAGAGCCCAAACAATGCAGGCAGCCCCAAGACAACTTTGAAAATGAATCCTGCTGTCTGACAGAGAGCGAACAAACCCAACTCAACCAACCCATAGGCTCATAGAAGCATCTCTGTACCCGGCTTTAATCTGAAACAGTTGCATTAGAGTGCACCACACAGCAGAGTTTTGCAGATGGTTTTCTACAACCAGCACCCCAAGTTGATGAGACAACTGTGGGTTTCAAATAGGCCTTGTGGGAGTTGAATGTTCAGTCCCCATGGATTCCAAGGAAGCTGAGATCCTCATTCCCTCGACCTGCCACCTCTAACATCTCTCTTCGGACTAGGAATTACTCAAGAAAGGAGGTAGAACACAATAAGACAAGCTCCAAAGAACTAAGTTCTTCCAGCCAGACATCAATCCTGATGCCAGCCACACAGTCAAAGTGAAACCAGCAGCATAAGGGGGTGGAAGGGTAAAAACTGATAAAAACAGAAAACTGAATCCCTGCAGTGCCCCAGGATAACAGCACGTACTGGAGAGCTGCGGCTAATGTAATAAAGCTTTAACATAACATTTTTTGATAGCTGCACCATTTGTTTACTCAGATTTTCAGATTCATAACTGAGCTTCTAAAAAGAACTCAATTTTTGCTATTAATTTTTTTTTCCCTTTACAAGGAAAGCAGTTTTGGAAAAAACAACTTTAGGTTTAATTCAGCTCTAGAGCAGCTTGGACAAAAGGCTCGGCCAATCCACAGAAGACATCTCAGCAACAATGGTCCGGCTGGTTAACTCTTCTGTCAGCACTCATTTCACAGAACACTCTGCAGTCCAATTCAATTACTCCATATATTTTCTACTAAAGGACTTTATTAAATCTCCCTTCCTAGCAAACATACAATGTGGAGCTTTGTGTGTTTGGCTCTTAATTTCATCCTTTCAGCTCTAGCTCCCTGATAGCGTCTTTCTTGATCTACACCACATCAAGTAGAAGTTCATCTCTCCTCCTCCACTGCTGAATACCATAACCATGTCCCCTTACTGTATCCAATAACCGGGCAAATGCTCTTCATGATCAACTCAAACAAGCTCTTCTGTTTAATTAACAGCATTACCACAACGCTCTGCTGCCATGTGAAGTCTGCCAGAAAATATCCTGATCCTATAATGACCGTAACAGTAACACAGCTAGCTTGCAAACATATCCCATTACTAGAACCACATGGAGCCTTTCCTGTCTGGCTCCTAAAGGAGCAAGCAAACACGCTGAAGTCTTGCTCTAAATCAAGGCAAGTACTGTGATACAAGTTCTGATACCTCAATACTGAAAGGAAAAATATTGTGCAGGAGCCCATTGTCACCTACCCACATCAGTGCTATCGGCATCCTGGGGCACCAGAACAGCTTCCTTCGCTATTATTTTGACTTTGTCTATCATCTTCTCCCACTGTATCCCCACTCTGGTCCCCTCTACTCCCTGTGCATTGACTTCATAAGCTCCAGGCTAAATCTACATGCGTATCCATGTCCAAACGCTCCCGAGGGCATCAGAAGTGAGAGGTCAGGAGGAAGAGACAACACACGCTGCACCTGACTCACGCCATCCCTGAGGTGATCCTGCCGTGATAATACTACGCGCATCCCTGCTCCGGGAGGTGCTGGAGGATTACCCGGTTCCTTCTATCTGCAGATCTTTCAACAAAAGACACTATTATAAGATTAAAACCTAGCTGAAGTAATTGTGTATGGAAATTCCTTTTATTAGGGCTGTGGATTGAGTCTTATCAGGTTTCATGGCTCAGAGCAGCCTCTGGCAGCCAGGCATGTTTGTTAATAGCTATTCCAGCTGCAGCCGGCTATTTCTGCTCACCTGCTTTTTGTCACGGTGAAACAAGACACACCACCATGTGCTGTGACAGATATTTTCATTAGAGTAACACATTTCTTCTTCATCACTTAATATCAAGCACTCAGCATAATTAAACTGGTTAACCCAACACCTCCGCTACCCATTGAGCACAGGTACCCCATTCACTGCCCCTGACTCCAGAGAGCTGTGCCTTGTTCCTGGCGCAGGTCTCCAACGGAAAACAAGCTGGATAAGCCACTAGAAGAGAGCCCACTCCAGCTTATAGTCCAGAAGCTGCTCTCCAAATGTCCAAGTCAATGCTTGAAAAAGGGCAAAAAGCATTACAACGGGCAAAGGACAGATCCCTTTGCAGAGCCTCCCGACCCTCCAGCAGATCGACACTTCCTCCCAGCTTGGTGTCATCTGCAAACTTGCTAAGGGAGGACTCAATGCCTTCATCCAGGTCGTTGATAAAGACATTAAAAAGGACTGGACCCAGGACTGAGCCCTGGGGAAACCCACTTGGAACTGGCCTCCAGCTGGAGTTAACTCCATTTCCCACCACTCTCTAGGCCCGGCCATCCAACTAGTTTTCCACGCAGTAGAGTGTGTGTCTGTCCAGGCCGGAGGTGACAGTTTCCGAAGCAGAATGCTGTGAGAAACTGTGTCAAAGGCTTTACTCAAGTCCAGGAAGATACATCCACAGCCTTTCCCTCGTCCAGCAGCTGAGTCACTTTGTCATAGAAAGCAATCAGTTTGGTTTGGCAAGACCTGCCTTTTGTGAACCCGTGTTGACTGGGCCTGATCACCCGGTTCTCTTGCATGTGCTTCATGATAGCACTCAAGATCACCTGTTCCATGACTGACAGGCTTGGAGTTCCCTGGATCCTCCCTGCAACCCTTCTTGTAGATGGGCACAACATCAGCCTCCAGTCCAGTGGAACTTCCCCAGTCTCCCAGGACTGTTGGAAGATGATGGAAAGGGGCCAGCACAACCGCCAGCTCCTTCAATACCCTCGGGTGGATCCCATCCTGCCCCATAGACTTGTGGGTGTCTAGTTGGGCAAGCAAGGCTCTGACCACCTCCTCTTGGATCATGGGAGCCTCATTTTGCTCCTCTAGCTCCTGGTTTTGTACACAGAGGGAACAACTTTCTTTACAATTAAAGACTGAGGCAAAGAAGGCATTAAGTACCTCAGCCTTTTCCTCATCCCCTGTCACTGTTGTTCCTTCTGCGTCTAATAGGGACTGTATATTCTCCCTAGTCCTCCTTTTATTATTTATATATTTATAGAAAGATTTTTTGTTATCTTTCACAGACTTTGCCAATTTGATTTCTAGTTGGGCCTTAGCCCTCTCAATTTTTTCCCTGCGTGATCTCACTTTCCTCCTATAGTCCACCCAAGACACCTGTCCCTTCTTCCAAAGCCCATAAACATTTCTCTTCTTCTTGATATCACTCAAGATCTCACTGTTCAACCAAGCTGGTTTTTCCCCCTGTCGGCTTTTTTTCTGGAACATGGGGATGGCTTTCTCCTGAGCCGCTAGGATCTCCTTTCTGAAGAGCTCCCAGACCTCATGGGCTCCCTTGCCCTTAAGCGCTGTCTCCCATGAGACTTTGCCAACCAGCCTTCTGACGAGTTCAAAGTCTGCCCTCTGGAAATTTAATGCTACTGTCCTGCTAACCACCCTCTTCACTTCGTGTAGAACTGAAAACCCTATCACCTCATAATCGCTTTGTCCTAGGCATCCTCCTGCTGCCACATCCCCCACAAGGCCCTCTCTGTTCACAAATAGCAGGTCCAGGAGGACACCATCCCTTGTCGGTTCGTTCACCAGCTGTGCAAGGAAATTGTCTTCCACGCACTCCAGGAGCCTCCTAGACTGCTTCCTTTCTGCTCTATTGTACTTCCAGTAGATATCAGGAAGACTGAAGTCTCCCACAAGAATGAGGCATTGATCTAGAGATTAACCCCAGCTGTTTATAGAAGAGCTCGTCAGCTGCTTCTCCTTGGCTGGGTGGCCTGTAACACACTCCCATCACAAAATCTACCTTCTTATGGAACTCCTCTGATTTTAACGCACAGTCACTCAATCTCCTCATCACCACAATCCATCTCAGTGGTGTCCAAGTCCTCACTTACAAAGAGGGCTACCCCGCCTCCTCTCCTACCCTTCCTATCCTGCCTGAAGTTTATACCCCACCATAGCTGCACTCCAGTTATAAGAGTCATCCCACCATGTTTCTGTGATGGCAATGACATCATAGGCTCCTTGCCCTATGACAGCTTCCAGCTTTTCCTTCTTACTACCCAGGCTGCATGCATTGGTGTAAATGTAAAAAATATGGAATGCTTCACAAATTTGTGTGTCATGTGTGTCTTATTCGCATAGGTCTAGAGCAACAGATGTTTAAACAATCAGCAAAATATCATACAAGCTCTAAGAAACCTTCTTGCTTCAAGGTTTCTTCTTTCCCGTGGCCAAAGTAGAACGATGGTTGCACTCGTGGATGCACAGAGCCCCAAATCAGCGCAGTGCACAAACCATCTCCCAGGCATCTCCCCCGACAGCGCCGCTCCTACAGTACATCATAATTCTGGAGTAAATGAAGCCCAAACACCACAACAAGTGCTTCTTTTCTGCTGTTTATTGGCTGAGGTAACAGCTCTGAGATGAGAATGCTGCGTTCACAGAGTAGAACTTGCTGGTTGCAATGCGAGCTTTTGAAGTCCAGGGAGAAAAAAACATATAAAGAGGGTTTTGTGGGTTTGTGTGCAAGGTTTTATTCCCTCCCTTTCTTTTTTTCTGAACGATGTGATACAAACGAGCTTGATCCACAAATTAGAGGTGACCTCATCAGTCCATTAGCCCAGCCGAGGCAAGCCCATCCCTAGTGAGGGGATGTGCTGGTGTGATACGGCTGCCTGGCCTGTGGGAAGCATTGACAAGGGCTACAAACGCAGCTTCATTACATACACAAGGCATGGCTCCCAGCTTTCAAACGGCTTCGCAGCATTGAAAAGTGGGATTTCAGAGCAGCGTCCCCCACTCACTGCTCCAGGCATTGAGGCACAGACTGTGGCTACCTCGGCCCCTCGCTGGATAGAAGGAAATGACCTACAGACACCGCGTGCATCACTGATTCGCGCCAAACAGACGCCTCCAACCGCGTCAGCCGTAGAAGGAGCGGGGGAAAGCACTTGAAAATTCAGTAAGATGTGGTGTAGAAGCGTTCGCCTTTCATTGCTTATAGACTAGAACTCCATCACATCTTTCCACCAAGTCTCTTTTGATTTCTTTGTTGCGGAACGAACAATGCTTGAAAGCCACAAAAGTCTCATTTCTAAGATGTTTCTGTTTTCAATCGAGTGGCAGAACTATTTATTTTCCTTGCTGGGGATGGAATTAAACAATTTGTCTTTGAAAGCTCTACGAGACTTCACCCTGACAACCCTCCCATCTGCTTTTCAGATTAAGGTGCTTTGATTTTTACCAGCTCGAGGTTTATGAACTGCTGTACAAACCCAATTACTCTCACAGTAAATTATTTAAAGCTTGCATGTTATTTGTTAAATTTTTCCCCATGGAGCAATCGGAAAAGGGAAGGCTCACAAGGGCAGTTTGAATTAAATATGTACAACCACGGGGCTTCCAGAAACTGGGAATAAAACTTCCTCACCAGAGTTAAGTGAGGATGAGCCATAGCCCAGGAGAGACTTTGCAGGGCAGAACTGCTAAAAAGAGGAGGAAAAGCCCCATTTCGGTGGGAGGGAGTGCTTTAAAAACAGATTAAGTTTCATCGGAGGCTGAATTTATTCCTTTGCTGGTCTCTGCCTTGCTTCCTGATTGAAAACAGGGATAGGAGAGAGCTCCATGTGCTTGCTTTGGATGTCATAAGTGGAAAACATACTGTGGGCAGGGCTTCATTTAACAGGAAAGTTGCCCTTCGTGCTCTCCGTCTCTGTTATAGCTTTGTCCACAACAGACAGGCTGAGTCTCAGCTGGGATAACACACAGAGCACAGGATGAGAATGCAGCCTACTACTGCTTCTCCAAATCGGAACCGATCTAGGAGAGACATCTCTGAGTCTCTGGTAATAACCACAATATAATGCTGGCAGGAGCCAATTCCTGCTCTGGTTACCAGCTCGGGGACAATTTGTGTTGCCCAGATAAAGGGGCAGGGGAGCACTCCTTATGGATCAAATCCTGACCTCAAGCTCAAACTCCCCAGACTCCGGAGAAACTCTTCTCCACTGGGTACCAAGATAAGCAGGATAACTTTTCACCTGCAATTATGGTACTGGAACAAGGCTAGAGCAGAGATGGTATTTGCTTGGCCATGTTGTGAAACAGAATTACTTGTGGAGACCACTATCAACACACCTTTATCTTCTGCTAAGGAAAGCTCTCTGTAGCTGCCTGAAAGGACGATGGAGTGAGGTGGGTGCTGGTCTCTTCTCCCAAGTAATAAGCGATAGGACAGGGGGAAATGGCCTCAAGTTATGCCGAAGAGATTTAGATTAGAGATTAGGAAAGACTTCTTTACCAAAAGAGTGGTGAAGCTCTGGCAGAGGCTGCCCAGGACAGTGTGGAATCCCCATCTCTGGAGGGATTCAAACAACGTGTGACCGTGGCACTTCAGGACATGGTTTAGTCGGCACGGTGGGGTTGGGCTGATGGTTGGACTGGATGAGCTTGGAGGTTTTTTCCAGCCTCAGTGATTCCATGATTCTATGAAACATCCCCAAATTCAGTAATTAGATTCTCAGTTTTAGGACAGTGGCCGCTCCCATAAATTAACACTGGCCACACACAAACTGTTAAAGGAAGCCACAGCCCCAGGCAAGTTAACAAGAGTGAGCAGAAGCCAACAAGAAGTGTCCCCTCAGGATGCACCCGAACCGGAGCACACGAAGGGCAGCTCCCCCCTTGTACAGCGCTGCCCTTCACAGCACTTGGTTCCACACATTTCTCCTCCTGGTTCTCTTTGTCATTCATGCACTCCAGCACAAAAAATGTGCGTTGGAACAGCAGCACAGCGATGCAGGGCGAATCACTCGGGATGTCTGCCCATGTGCACCTGCAACGCAAAGGACTGAGGGCACCAGCAGCACTGATTCCAGTGGCCCAGCCCAACGGTCCCTTCTGTCACCAGTATAGCATGGCCAAGCAGCAGTCAGGTGACATGACTTCATTAGCCAGATTAACTAATTAGGGAAGAGGAGGCCACAGCACTAACTCTCACCAGCATGAGACAGGTGAATCAAACCGATGTTTGTCAGAGCTGGTGACTAGTTTAACAAGGCCAAGTGCAGAGTCCTGCACATGGGACACAAAAACCCTGTGCAGCACTACAGCCTTGGGGAAAAATGGTAGAAAGCTGCCTGGCAGAGGAAGACCTGAGGGTGTTGGTTGACAGCGACTGAACATGAGCCAACAGTGTGGTCAGGTGGCCAAGAAGGTCAACAGCATCTTGGCTTGTATCAGAAACGGTGTGGCCAGCAGGACCAGAGAGGTTATTCCCCCTCTGTACTCAGCACTGGTGAGGCTGCATCCTGAGTACTGTGTTCAGTTCTGGGCTCCTTGCTATAAGAAAGACAATGAGGTCATGGAGCGTGTTCAGAGAAGAGCAACAAAACTGGTGAAGGGGCTGCAGAACAAGTCTTACAAGGACCAGCTGAGGGAACTGGGGCTGCTTAGCCTTGAGAAGAGGAAGACTGAGGGGAGACGTTATTGCTCTCTACAACTGCCTGAAAGGAGGTTGCAGTGAGGCGAGTGTTCCCTTAAGTGTTAGGTGACAGGACGAGAGGAAACAGCCTTAAGCTGCATCAGGAGAAGCTTAGATTGGATATTAGGAAAAACTTCTTCACAGAAAGGGTTCTCAGGCACTGGCAGAGGCTGCCCAGAGAGTTCGTTGAGTCCCCATCCCTGGAGGTCTTTAAAAGGCAGGTAGATGAGATGATTTGGGACATGATTTGGTAGTGGATAGGTACGGTTGGAGTTGATGATCTCTAAGGTCTTTTCCAACTTATAATTCTATGACTTCCCTGAAGCTCAGCAGGCCTCTCCAGAGCTTTACCCATGTCCCACATGGCACTAGACAAATGCCAGGGCAAGCACACAGCTCAGACAGCACAGGATGAGCCCTCTGACTGCAGAATGATAGTTTCACTGGAGCTCCTTGCTGCGAGAGTGGCCCCTGCTGTCAGACTGGCATTAATGGATTTCAGCTGGGGGTGGGGACACCAGCCAACCAGCTCCAGAGAAGGAGCAAGAGGGAGCTGAGTTCAACTGCTGCAGCTTGCTCAGAGGGAGCGCAGCCATTATGCGCGCTGGGCAAGACCCACAGAGCTGCCTCAGGTGGACGGATCACAGAATCATGGAATTATTAAGATTGGAAAGGACCTCTAAGCTCACCCACCTCACCATTTCCTCCTCTGAGGGAGCTGCAGAGAATAACGTGGCCCCTCTTCAGCCTCCTACTCTCCAGGCTAAAAGCCCCAGTGCCCTCAGCTGCTCCTAGAAGCCCTGGGCTGCAGACCCTGAGAACTGCTACCTCCAAAAATGCTTCCCTGGTGCCTGTCTGCAAAGCAAAATAAGGAAGAATTTTCAAAGTTGTCTCTTATCTAACATAAGGTGCAAGTGTAGAGGTGCAAAAGGGCACGAGGAGGTGAGCTGCAGCTACGAGGAAGGTCTCTGAACAGCAGTTGGAAGACAGCAATGAGCTGCAAAGCAAAGATGCACCCTATCAGAGTATCATAGAATGGTTTGGGTTGGAAGGGACCTTAAAGCCCATCCAATTCCAACTTCCTGCCATGGGCAGGGACACCTCCCACTGGATCAGGGGCTCCAAGCCCCATCCAACCTGGCCTTGAACACCTCCAGGGATGGGGCAGCCACCCCTGCTCTGGGCAACCTGGGCCAGGGTCTCCCCACTCTCACAGCAAAGCATTTTTCCCTAAGCTCTCATCTCAATCTCCCCTCTCTCAGCTGAAAAGCATTCCCCCTCATGCTGTCCCTGCACTCCCTGATCAAGAGCTCCTCCTCAGTTTACTGGAGCCCCTTTCCATACTGGAAGCTCCTTTAAGTTCTCCCCAGAGCTTCTTCTCTAGGCTGAACAAGCCCAACTCTTTCAGCCTGTCCTCCTTTCAGAGGTCCCCCAGCCCTCACACCATCTCCATGGCCTCCTCTGGGCTTGCTCCAACAGCTCCATGTCCTTCCTGTGCTGAGGACTCCAGAACTGCCCACAGGGCTCCAGGCGGGGTCTCACAGGAGCAGAGCAGAGGGGCAGAATCTCCTCCCTCCCTGCAGATCCCACAGCTTTGGATGCAGCCCAGGACACAATAATTACACAACACCTCTACTACACAAGCACAATGACCTCTAGCATCTGTGACAACTACATCCAGACCTTCCATCGCCCGAACTCCTCTCCAACCCCCTACCAGTTACAGGAGGTCCTGCCCATGCCTCCCTTTCAGAACGGTTTAGCAACAAATATCTGCCATGGCAGCATTGAGCCACCAAAGTAAGTACACGCCTGCTCTGTTTATGAAAGGGATCTGCTCTAAAATGGTCTCTGTCTTGAAGCATTCCATGCAAAGCCAGGCTCTGCCCAGCCCAGGACGCAGCATCTCAGGAGCTCATCAGGAGGACTGAGAACAGTAGTTCTTGATCATTCGGCCAATCCCATTTATCAGCAGTTAAAATCGACTGATAGAGAGTATGAAGCCACTATGAAGCATTTTGAACCAGGGAACAAAAAGCTTTTGAGCTTATAACTTAGGTGAGATTTGAGAACTGGAATATCTACAACAGTTTGGTTTAGCCACCCCAATAACCATCACAAAACATGACAAACGAGGTCTATTTTAGCTAGGAAGGGTCTGACCACTGTAGGAACCTTGAGTTAGTGCAGGTAAAGTTGCCTTACGAGAAGCCAACTCTTCCACGAAGCTGCTGAGAAGGCAGCAGGGTGGTCCCTGGCGGCTCCGGGCAGCGATGCCAAGGAGGACCACGCATACAAGGGCCATACAGACACTGCTCTAGGCTCTCCACAAACCCACAGGATGAGACATGCTTGACAAAAGTACAATACTAACAATAAAGCAGGAAGAAAAACATAATAAAAATATTAGAGAGGGGTACGACTGCAAGAGGACTCTACCTCTCCTTTCAAACTTTAAAGTTCTTTTTCCCTTTTGGAAAAGAGCAAGGAAAACATTCTCCACACAAGATATTTTAATTCACATTCCCATTCTGACATCTCACTCTCAGGCCCACCAGAACAGGCCGGGGAAGAGGTCGGACGCTGGGTAACAGCTGTGCATTAAAGAGTAATGAAAACCAAGAAGTGTCCCATGCTGAGGAGACACTAACGGCTCTTTCAAGTCGACACAGACTTAATTCACTTTTTAACCATTAAGTTTCAAATTTTGATTCAGCTTTCACAGCACAAAGAGCCACAAGAAAGCAACCCAAACCCTCATCTGCTGAGTCAGGAGTATTCGATACAAAGGTCGCTTCCTCCAGCCCTGGGCAAAGCACTCCAAACCCTCTCGCAGGGAGAAGGGCACAAGGAACACTTCTATCGATTTTAGGATATGAGACACAGGTCAAAGACTGAGCGCACAAAAATAATTCATGCTTCTAGAGAGACATAAAACCACAAAGTACCCAGAAATGCCTTGTGCTGGCATTAGGGGGCACAACCTGTGATTTATTAAGGCAGATTAATTCACCCACAAACTCCATCGTGAAGGCAATTCTGACCTCTCCGGATCGGCTGCCAATATGATATAGGTCCAAAAGAAATCACTCCTTGCTGCTGCGACAGAACAATAAATTGGCCTCCTTGGATACAGTGGTTAAAGAATCCAGGTTCCTGACCCTGCCTGTTTTACTAGCAGGGAGCTGTGCTGGAGGGAACAATCAGCATGACATTTGCTGAAATGTGGGGGATTTATGATATAATAGGTTGCACACATGTGCCAGAAGAGAAAAAAAACCTCTTAAATCCAAGCAAATCAAGATTAATTAGCTATTAAAGTAGCTACGAGAACATAGTGCAGCACAGGTGGCACAACAAACCATTTCACTTTTTGTGCACGGTGACTGAGGTGATTTTTGAGGTTGCGTTGTGCATGTATCTGCGAACACACTCTCACTGGGAAAAGCAGGGATTGCTGCTCCTTGGTAAACTCCTGCTCTTTGTAATTCTGTAAGGATTCCACTTTCATAAACAAACATTATGCAGGCCTTTTATAGGAAGTCCCACTCAGTCCACAGGAAAACCCCATCCTGCCTGGCTTTGATCAGCAAGACAGACTGAAAATTAACTCTGGGGGTTTGTACACTGATCCTCACGTTAGAGGCGAGGACAAGCCAAACACATTCACCCTGTGCTTCATCACTACGTTCACTTCATTTCCTTCCCCGCTTTCACCCAGCCTGGCGACTTTTGGTTAATTGTTGCTAATTGCTATTACAGGTGTTCAGAAACCAAGAGATGCCTGATACCTGAAATGCCACTCCGCAGCCCCACGCTTCATTTTGTTTAGGGTTCCGGTTTAGTAGCAGACAGGTTTAGTTGGACTTGATGATCTCAAAGATCTTTTCCAACCTAGGAAATATAATTCTATGATTTGCTGTAGACCGCGTCTCTCCAGCAGCGCAAGGATCACAAAGCAAACATCCTCCTGAAATCACAGCAGCCTGACTTCTTTTCCCTTCCTGCTGCTCCAGGAATGCGAACAAGTCGTTAATACCCTGCAATCTGCTCGGTTTCCCTCTTAATTCTCATGATAACCAAGCCTCTCCTCACAGGAGATCAGATCAATGTGTCCCTAGCAGTCCGACAATGCGGGAAAGAGCCAATGTTATTATGAGCCTGAGGTGGAACGACTCCATTCCCAGCAGGAGAGCAATTTGTACAAGGAACCGTTGAGTTCTTCTCTAGCAGGGGTAACCACTTCAAACAAGCCAGACTCCCTGCAACAACAAATGCCCTCGCTGGGCTCTGGTCAGCAAGCAAAGGCTCACACAATACGGCTGCTGTCCTCTTTCTGCAGGTCAGGAGAGTGAGGCACGCACACTTCCCTCCTTCTGCCCAGCTCTTCAACCAAGACACCTTTGCACGGCTTTCCACACCCTGAGGGAATCTCTCCACGCTGATCACGCACCACGTTGCAGGAAAAGATGTTCTGCAGCTGCGGTCTTAGTCCACATTAGCCTGCAGCCTAGAAATCTGAACTTCTAAGTACCTTCACATGAAGTTCATTCTTCTACAATGCAGCACGCTACCTGTGGAATGTATTGTCATAGTTTTCGGTAGCTCCCAGCTACACAGTTAAATGAGAGATGTTTCTATCACAGACGGCAACAACACCCAAGGGGGCTGCACCCTTTGTTTCATGGTACCAGCAGCACCCAAGAAAACCAACAGAGACTAAGTTACAGATGTTTCTGTCACACACCAAGGTTTGCCTTGGTTTGTTACATTATCCCATCCTGGGAAAACTCAACTTACCAACAGATAAAATAATTAACATGAAAATAATTACACAGCACTTCGGTTTGTTGAAGAGGCAAGGAGGACCCAGCACAGGAAGGACATGGAGCTGTTGAAGTGAGTCCAGAGGAGGCCATGAAGATGATATAAGGCCTGGAGCTGTAAGGAGACCTTGGAGAAGCCTCCCAGTACTGAAAGAGGCTCCAGGAAAGCTGGGGAGGGGCTCTTGATAAGAGAGTGCAGGGATAGGACAAGGGGAAGGGTTTTCAGCTGAAAGAGGGGAGATTGAGATGAGATCCTAGGTAGAAATATTTTCTTGTGAAGGTGGGGAAGCCCTGGCCCAGGTTGCCCAGAGCAGTGGAGGCTGCCCCATCCCTGGAGGTGTTCAAGTCCAGGTTGGATAGGGCTTGGAGCCCCTGATCTGGTGGGAGGTGTCCCTGCCCATGGCAGGAGGTGGAACTGGATGGGCTTTGAGACCCCTTCCAACCCAACCCATTTCATTATTCCATGACCTGCTGCTGCAGGGCCATTTGGGTGCCAAGTCAGTAAAACCTGAGCAAGAGAAAGCCCCTCCTCTTAAGGCTTTTGGAAGGCTCCTTTAATATTCACTTAACTCTCTTCATTCAGCTGTTTACAGGACATGGGAGCTCTTCTTTAAAGACTCAACATCTTCCACCACTTAACCAGAGAGTGGAAGAAGGACTTTACCCCCCATACAGGTAGCACACAACCACCTCGAGCAGAGCAGGGCTTGACTCATACAGGAAAACAGCTGCTCCCACATGAACACCCTGATCTCAGCTAAGAGCACCAATAGACAAAATTAGCACGGAAAAGCTTTAAATCCTCACCAAACCTTATTTCTGTAAAGAATTCCCTGCTTGGGGAAATGTGGAAGGGATGCAGTCAAACCAAACTCCATCAGCTTTTCAACCCATGTTCTCATTGCTTTTCCTCTTCCAAAAATACAACAAAAAATACAAAAAACACCCAAAAATACCCAATAAAATAAAAAATACCCAATCCAAGCAAAAAGTGATGGAGAATTCCTCCTGACTCAGTCAATGAACAGTGATGTGGCGGCACTGAGATGCTGTGACTCCAACGCTGTTCCTCACAGAACTGATGAACGTATTAATTGGAGCCAGCTGCAAGGAACTATATCCCAATGACATGATTCATTAGTTTTCATAGATAATTAGAGCTGCTCATGGCCTACCAGGGAATCACCCTTTCAGGGAATTTTTGGGGTATGACATTTAAATACAGCAATCAGATCTGTTCACGTGCGGGACAAGGCAAAGCAAACATTGCATTCAGGGAACTGGTTATACTTTCAACATTGACATTAATTCAGCAGCAGGAAAAAATCATCGGCAGAACGCATGCTCACATAGGTTACTAATTCTTAATGGGCAACTATTTCCCCCCATAGTGTTTGTGATGAGGCTGCACCGATTTCCTCAAGGGCTGTAGGTTTTTAACCTGGCTGGGTCTCTCTGTATTACACAATCCAACCACCTTTATAAACCAGATACATCTTTTGATAGAATCAACCAATTAAAATTATTGATACTTGGGTTTGCCACCCTATAGACACAAAGCATAGCTGGGTATTTTTCCATCATTATTGTATTATACAATTATTTTTTTAAGTTTAAAACATGATTTTGCTTTTTTTCTTCCTTCGAAGTGGCAGCACACGTTCTCAGACAGAAACCCCAGAGAAATTCACAGCTCCAGCCTGGTTCCTCTCCTATCAACTCACAAATGCTTCAGTAAACTGAGAGACACCTTAAAAACAGATAATTTTTTGTCCATTTCTTCTCCTGGAAGCTCATCTGGAATTTCCTATCTCTCAGCTGTGTGGGGAAAAAAAAAAGAAGTAATATTCTGGTCTATACTACTTATGGTCAATTTATTCCCCTTTTTTCTTGACCCACTGTTTTTCTTCAGCTTCAAGAGTTGCTCTTCCTCCCCAGTATTTTACTGCCAACACACTGACAGAGAGTAAACTATCGCTCCTATCCATCTACATCTGGCCAGGCTGCCCAACCCCAGCACGGAGCCTGCCGCTGTGCTCTTCCATTTCCCTCCATCCCCTTCCCTTCTTCCCTGGGGCTGTTCCTTCTCAAATTAATTCTTCCGGAGCAAGAACCTGAAAATGAAGAGAAATTTCTTTCACAAAGCTGTATCCAAGAGGAGGGACTGTAGCTGCCATGGGAGCCTGAAGCACACTTGTTACCTGCTCCCCACCAAACCAGCCCTCATTTGGTGGATTCAGGACAAGTTCGGGACACAGTCAGTCAACTGCTGCAACTCACTAGGTGAAAGATAACTCATCATTTTGAGTTTCATCCTCAAAACCACATCTGAGGAACTCCATAATCACCAGGTGATGATCTGAACCACACTGAACAAAATACAAAGGATCATAGATTCATGGAACCGCTAAGGTTGTAAAAGCCCTTTAAGCGCACCCAGTCCAGCCATCAGCACAAACCCACTTTGCCAACTAAACCATGTCCACAAGTGCCACAAGTACATGTTCTTAGAACCCTTCCAGGGATGGTGACTCCGCTACTGCCCCAGGCAGCCTCTGCCAGTGCTTCACCACCCTTTCAGTGAAGACATTTTCCCTAATATGCAATCTAAATCTCCCCTGGTGCAACTTGAAGATCATTTCTTCTTGTCTTGTCCCTTGCTACTTGGGAGGAGAGCCCAGCATCCAACTCACTACAACCTCCTTCAAGGGAGCTGCAGAGAGTGATGAGGTCTCCCCTCAGCCTACCCTTCTCCAGACTGAACAGCCCCAGCTCCCTCAGCTACTTCTCTTAAGACTTGTTCTCCAGGCCCTTCCTCAACTCCACTGACCTTCGGATACAAAAGAAGGATCAGGTAAGAAGTATCTCACGGCGTCCTAAAGAATCCCACAGGATTTTAGCAAACCACCTCCACAGAGCCTTCAGAGAAGAGCTGAGGTTCACAAGCACCATCACAGGGGAAACACTTTTTCTTCGGGGTCAAGAAACAAAGATAAAGGTAGAGCGCCCTGCCCAAAGACACAGAGAGAGTGCTTGGGAAGCCAAGGAGGAAGTCCCAAGTTCCAAAGATGAGACCAGAGCACAACTGCACCACAAACGGAGTAGTCCCTAAGTGTACAGAAGAGAGTACCTTCACCACCACAGCTTGGGTTTCTCTAAATCTAGGTGCTACAGCTGATAACCATAAATTAGTGTGCAAGTCAATACCTCCTGCTTTGGTGAAGCTGCATCTACGCAGTTGTATTTTCCCTTGCTAAGGTTTGGGGGACAGGGTTGCTCCATGGAAGCTGGAACAAATTAATATTTCCCTGTGAATTATTATTTTAAGAGAAGTAACCAGCAGAAGTTAAAAGGTAAGCCAACATCTTCTATTTTCTTTTAGTTAAGCGTCTGACAACACCCAGTATATTTTATCTGGGATCTAGGCCCAAACCCTCCGCAGCGATAAGCTCCTTATTAGGCACACACTGTTACTGGAAAGCATCCCAGGCTCCACAAGAACATCCCAGTTTTTGCAATACCTACAAGCCTAATGCCCATGTCACAGCTGTGACTTAGAGAAAGACCTTCCCCAAAGACCGGCATTTGAGGTCTCTGCTCACCTCTCCCGAAAACATGCACTCAGCTTCAACCAATGCAGCACTTGTTTGTGTAACTGGAGAAGTGTCAGCCCTCTCCTCTCGTGATTTAAACTCCTCCAGTGTGAGAAGGAAAACAAAGAACAAAAGATGCTGAGATATCCATCATCTCGCTCAGCGCCCACAGGGAGTAGCTGGAGGAATGCAGCGTGCCGTGATCCGCTGGCCTCTCTTCCAGGTTACCGCCTGCTCAGCACACGTAGACTCCCTTTCCTGTGCATACAGAGAGGACTAGGGAAAGAATTCACCTCAACGGCTCTTCCAGACTGTTCAGGGCTCTTCAGCCTTAGGAGAAGCTACCTAATCTGAAGACTGCTCGATGCTGGTACCACGCCTGCTGCCATACGACCAGAGTATTCCTGGATGCTCAGTGTGCAAACTGTATGGACAACTCAAGCCTCCGCTGCGGAGACAGCAGAGCCATGCCTGTATTATTCCTGTATGGAATTCAACAATTTGAAAACAGCAAAGCCAAGGGCCAGACCTGTTTGCTAAAATGGGCTGTGGTTACCTAACATAGAAACTCACACTGGACATTTCTCTCTTGGTCTCTGAATTTGGAGATCATAGAATGACAGAATTCTGGAATAAGCTGGAAGGGACCTCAAAGCCCATCCAGTTCCATCCCCTACCATGGGCAGGGACACCTCCCACTGTATCAGGGGCTTTAAGCCCCATCCAGCCTGGCCTTGAACCCCTCCAGGGATGGGGCAGCCACCACTGCTCTGGGCAGCCTGGGCCTTCTTACCCTCACAGCAAAACATTTCTTCCTAAGACCTCATCTCAATCTCCCCTCTTGCAGCTGAAAACCATTCCCCCTCATCCTATCGCTGCACTCCCTGGTCAAGAGCCCCTCCCCAGCTTTCATGATCACATACTCACAGTTTATTGCCACCAGCCACACAAACGCCAAGAGGGAAACTCATTCCCAGTGAAAATTAAGATACCAACTTCCCTCTCGATTACTGAGAAAAGGAAGTACACACAGGGAGATAACTAAAATAAACCAGATAAAATCAAGAGAACCAGGGCCGTGAGCACACCAAGTGGAGCAAAACAGTGCTCAAACACTGCCCTTGGTAACCTCAGCACGAGAGGGCCAAGCCAGTAACAGAAACAGCCTCAGGATGTCTGCTTGAAGGAAACACAGGCACAACCACCAGGTGCTCAGTGTCCCTGCTGAAAGGGGCAGGAACAAATGTGCAACTCTTGGTCAACAACTCCTGTTCCTCACCAGTAGAATCATGCTGAGCCGAGAGTGGTTCAAATGAGAAGCCACAGATGCAGAGCATTAGTCCTTCCCTCATCTACTTGCTTGCTTTTTGTCATCTGACAGGAATTCACAGGTGACAACTGTAAAGAGAACTTAAGGGAGAAATACAACGCTCAGGTCCATTTTCAGGAGCGAGAGGATCAAAAAGGCTGAGTCTTGCTTCTAGGGGAGCTGAACCACAGTGCTGGAGAGAGACCTGAGCATTAAAGCCATGGCAAAGCTTGATCCAGCACCTTGCAAAACCTACCTGAGGTGCACTGGGTGCTTCCCATCACTGGGATGGAGACCCAGGATAAGACCAGAGGAGACAGACTCTTGATGGCCAAGTACCAGGATCTGCTCAACCTGCTGAGGCTCCTCAGCCACACAGCAATGTGGGTGGGAAGGAATTTTCATCTCCTCCTCCCCTACAGATTTGTTTTTAAACAGCTGGGCAATAGTTTTAAGGAGAAGCCTAGGAGGGGAACAACACATTCCTCTGGAACAGCATCCCTGCTGGGCACAGGCCTGCAGGATCATCCAACCTGCAGCCACTTGCTGAGCCCGTGCTTAAAAAGCACCTCAGAAATTACATTAACGCATCACTTCGGGTGACATTCAAAGCAGGAAGAAGGTGACGCCTTCTTTTTATGAGGGATAAAATATACCTTCTGATTTTTACCTCTGCTCTTTAAACGGTTTATTTTGTGCTTCTCTCCCACATGCAGAAGATGAAGATTTATTGGTGAGTGTAGCAGTTCAGGACAGTTTAAGTGTGCATGAAGCGGCTGTTCACTCTCAGCACACCACTTCTGCTCCAGCGAGATCACCACAAACCCCTGACACTGCTTGTTTGTTCAATGACATCTCATGAATTCCAGCTGGAGGCTTCTTTTTTCTTCCCTCAGGGCCAAAAGGAAACTCTCTGATATTTTTCATGTTTAGGATGTGGGGAAAGACACACAGCAACATGGAAATATATTAAATTGTTGGATTTCTCTTCCCTCACTCCTCCACCTTTTTTTTCCAGAAGAAGGGAGTCTCCGAATCCTTAAAACAGATCAAAAAGCAGACCGCATGTGAAGAGCATCAGCGAGCACTGGATTCATTCACCCCTCTGAAACCCTATTCACCATACAGGAGTTACTGCACACTCACAGCAATCATCAGCCTTACTCCCACCTCATTCCTCTGGCTTTGAACAAGGATTTTAGCTTGGGAGTACAAGAACAAGAGCACCCACCCCTCTGTGGGATGAAACAAGAAAGTAGCCTGATGCACTAATGACCACTACGGCACTCATGACAGCTTTAGGCCATTGGTTTTAATAGCTAATGAGTTTTCAGCTTCGGGCAGGAGAGCGGTAGGCACGGGACTGCAGGATCATCCAACCTGCAACCACGTGCTCAGCCCATCCTTGAAAAGCACCTTTGAAATAACATCAATGCATTTCAGCCACTGCCAGGAATGGAGGAAGCTGGGGAGGGACTTTTACAAAGGCACATAGTGACAGGAGTAGGGAGAATGGCTTTATATTGGAGAGAGGAAAATTTAGACTAGACATAAGGAGGAAATTCTTCACAATGAGGATGGGGAGGCACTGGGAAAGGTTTCCCAGGGATGTTGTGGATGCCCCATCCCTGGAGGTGTTCAAGGCCAGGTTGGATGGGGCTTGGAGCCTCTGATCTAGTGGGAGGTGTCCTTGCCCATGGCAGGGGAGTGGAACTGGATGGACTTTGAGGTCCCTTCCAACTCAAACCATTGTATAATGCTATGATTCTAACTACCTGAGCACCTCCTGAGCAAAGCCAACATTGGAAGTTTCTGTGTTTTCCATCACCACTTTGCTCCAGAACCCCCAGAGGGGCTGATGGGCGCCTCAGCGGAGCAGCAATAAATGACCACAGCTATCAAAGACAGCCGGACAGGACCAGAGCTCTGCAGTGCCTGGAGCTCATTTCCATATAATAACTGTTAGCGACAACTATTGGCAAGTTGTCCCCTCCACAAACCAAACCTCTTGCTGAAGCTAACAGTGCCAGTGCCTTTATGAAATGTTTGTTGCCCGCAACTAAAGGGCTTTCTGCTGTGTTTGTGTTTTGGTGACGTTAGCACATTTGGTGTCTTTAGGTAGACAACATCAGCTGCTTTTAATATCCCCCCTCCCCCTTTGTTTAATCCCTGTTAAGACTGGTTTTTCCCTTCAATTTTCTTTAAACACTGTATTGGGAAACTTATTTAAAACATATTCCTTAAAAAGCCTCCTGGCAACTCTGAAATGAGAGTGGTTTTCTTAATCTTCCTACCAACTTCAGAGGATAAACTGCTCAGCTGTCAAAATTTAATAGAGTGGACAACGTAAATGAGTTGGACAAGAAGCCAGAACGCGTAGCTCCTGAGGTCCACAGATTCCCCTCCGTCTTCATTCCAACAAGGTCTCCTGTCTTAGACTAGACATAAGGAAGAATTTCTTCACTATGAGAGTGAGGAGGCACTGGCACCGGTTACCCAGGGAAGCTGTGGCTGCCCCATCCCTGGAGGTGTTCAAGACCAGGTTGGATGGGTTCTCAGGCAGCCTGATCTAGTGGGACAAGTCACTGCCCATGGCAGAGGGGTTGGAACTAGATGATCTTTAAGGTCCCTTCCAACCCCAACTATTCTATGATTCTATGACATGCTTAAATAGATCAAGAGTCCCTGAGTCCTGCAGACCAGCCGAGCATCTTCAGTCCAACAGCCAGCGAATACTTACTATCTCATATCTAATTAAGGTCCTCTGAATTAAGTAGATGATGTTAGCAAATGTTCACCAAGACTCAGAAAACACTTCCTGGGCATTTTGTGCATGAAACTTTATTTCCCTTCATAGCAGGATGATTCTGGTAGCAGTCTGACTAGTATGGCCATGTATAACCTGCATTTCCCCTGTGTAGATAGGAACATAGATCCTCCTTCAATTCCCTTTCATATCAAATACATAAAAGATTTTTATGATAAAAAATAATCATAACCACCTGTAAAACATACTAAATTGGAAAAACTCCCCCCACATCCTAAATGATCTCACTCAGGCTATTAGCAATGTGAAACAGTGTGAAGCAGAACAAATGGGTTTGGTTTTGGGCCCCTCACTCCAAGCAAGACATTGAGGGGCTGGAGCATGTCCAGAGAAGGGGAACGGAGCTGGGGAAAGGGCTGGAGCCCAGGGGTAATGGGAGCGGCTGAGGGACCTGGGGTTGTTTGGTCCAGAGAAGAGGAGGCTGAGGGGAGACCTCATTGCTCTCTGCAGCTCCTGGAAAGGGGGGTTATGGTGAGGTGGGCACTGGGCTCTGCTCTCATTGACAAGCAACAGAAAGCAATGAGGAATTTGTTTTACGCTTACAATAAAACAATAAGACTCCATTTAAACCAGCCCAGATTACTATGTTTCTGATCTGTGCTTGCTTCTGAGGAGTGCAACCTTCCACCACTCAACAAAACCTCCCTTGCCATTCTCTTCCAACACAAATTCCAGTTCGATTCAGAGCCAGTTAGGAAGCATGCAGAAGTTTTGGGGGTTATTTCCATTTCAGAGAGTTCACTTATGCTAGGAAGCAAAACAGGAACATTCCTCTTCAACATCTCACTGCAGTGTGGGGAGACAGATGACAAGGTATTCTGTCCTGAGCACCGACACAGGTTGCAAAAGTCAACTAAATACAATGGATTCCTTTCTCTGGAAGGGAAAAGTTGTTTCAAGGTTTAAGGGAAGGTGGAACTGGTCCTCAACTCAGATGTGTCAGCCTCTGTGCCCCATCACACATGACTCCATCGTGAGGGATGAGCTTGTTTTCTGGCAGGAGCACCCGAGAGGCACAGCGAGCCCCAAAGGTTGTTCAACAAGTCCCAGAAGGCTTCTCCTTGCCACATGCCGAGATAGAACAGGCAGCATCAGACCGCTTCTCCTAACATATGTTACACTGCACCTCCCAGCCACCCACCCCACCTCAGTTCTGCCACGTCCACACATCGGCAGGCTCTGATCCCAATACGTGGATGCCAAGGAAAGACCCTACAATCACCCAGCCTGCCCTGTCAGGAAGCAGGACAGCATTTGGGATGGAAAACCAATGACGAGGTTAAATCTGTTGTCTCCATTTCTGGTGAGCACAAGAAAACTTTGGAAACAAGTTTCAGCAAGAGGACAAGTGATCAGAAGAGGAAGGATTAGACAAGGCTCCGGAATGACAATGAACTTGGGAAGAACAAGAGGTTACTACAAGTCACTATCAGTCAGGACAACAGCCAGATGTGAAGAACCTCTAATGCTGGTGTTTTGTCTCCTCCTCCACGCTCAACACTACTGAACAGTCAGACTTTAAGAGTGAGCACAAACGTTGGGGATGAAGCCCGGTAACAAACAGGAAGAACACCCTGATTTTACATCCAAACCTCCAGACGTACCTTTACAAAAGCCCTGTGGTGTCCGGCTATGAAACTCAATTTCCTTACATTGAAAACATAACACCCATACTACCTGTAAGCAAAACTATTGTAGTTACTGCTGTACTAAAGCATCACATAGAGTTTTTCCGTAAGAAGTGAAGTCACAACAGTTTAACCAGTGCTGCGGCTCCCTCTTTCATTTAGCTCAAAGCCGTTCCCCCTCATCCTATCCCTGCACTCTCCCATCAAGAGCCCCTCCCCAGCTTTCCTGGAGCCCCTTTCAGGACTGGAAGCTGCTCTAAGGTCTCCCTACAGCCTTCTCTTCTCCAAGCTGAACAACCCCAACTCTCTCAGCCTCTCCTCATACAGGAGTTGCTCCAGCCCCTGGATTGTCTCCATGGCCTCCTCTGGACTGGCTCCAACAGCTCCATGTCCTTCCTACACTGAGGACTCCAGAACTGGACACAGGGCTCCAGGTGGAGTCTCACCAGAGCAGAGCAGAGGGGCAGAATCCCCTCCCTCACCCTGCTGGTCCCACTTCCAACGCAGCCCTGGACACGGTTGGCCTTCTGGGCTACAAGCACACATTGCCAGCTCATGTTGAGCTTCATCTCTTTATGTGATAGCTCCCATTATAAAAAACAGTCTATGTTCTAAGCCTGACCAGAAGGAAGCTTTCCTCCCAGCTTATCTGATTTGCTATTCATTTAAAACATCATGTTTCAGAAGGCCACCTCAGAGTTCAATTCACACTGCTAATTTTCTTTGGCAGAACCCCACGTTATCTACAAACATTGTTTGCAAACCCAATTACAGTGATGTGATACCCATATCCTGTTACATAGCAACGAGACAACACAGGAATACGGAAAATGTTGATATCCCAAAATATCAGCAGGTAACAGAGCTACTTCCTAACTGCAAGCAAAGCTGTGTCAGTAAGACATTCAGTTGGAATGCAGGACTTCCAGAGGGAAGGAATAGCAAAAGTAAGAGGTGCCAACCCAGTCCCCAAGTTTGCCCAGGGCACCGTCCCAGCTCCCTCAGCCTGGAATCACCCCTCCTTGTGATACTGTCCCAGCTCATAGCTCATTCTCTCTACAACTGCCTGAAAGGAGGCTGTAGCAAGGCAGGTGTTGGTCTCTTCTCACAAGTAAGAAGTGATAGGATGAGATGAAATGGCCTCAAGTTGTGCCAGGGGAGACTTAAATTGGATCCTAGGAGAAGTTTATTTACAGAAAGAGTGGTGAAGCCCTGGCAGAGGATGCCAAGAGCAAGGGGGGAGTCCCCATCCCTGGAGGGGTTCAAAAAACCTACCCATGGCACTTGGGGATATGATTTAGCAGGCACGGTGGGATCGAGCTCATCGTTGGATTGGATGAGCTTAGAGCTCTTTTCCAACCTTAATGGTTCAGTGGTTCTATGACTCATTCCTGATGAATGCCACAGCACCAGCAGGCACTGCAGAGCATAGGGGTAAAATCCCTCCCTCCCGCTGCTGGTCCAATTACTGTGGATGCAGCCCGGGACACGGCAGGCTGTATTTGAAACCAATATTCCTTTCAGCATTTCTGGATTGCATGCAGCAGGTTCAGTAGAGCAGCCATGGGGAACCCTGGAGTCTCCGGTCCCAGCTGGTCTTCAGACATCCTTGCCTCCGAGCTGGCAACACCACGGCCTCACTATCCCAGGGCCAAATTCCTTGTTTTTTTATACACAAAAGGCATCCCCTGAATTCCTGCCCTGAGCTTGGAAAAAGGCCACCAGGCTCAGATGTTTCAGACTAAAGACGCTGGACTCAAACCAGAATTTTTCAGCAAAACTTGGTTCTATAACAAAATTTCCAACAAAATTTTGAGATCAAATACCACTGGAGTGATTCCAGAACAATGTGATCCATGCAGCCAAAAGATACATCTGATAGTGCCCAGCGCTTTAACACCAGCCGGCTCACAGCACGGCCTCCTTTATCAAACATTTACTCCCTTCTCACAAAACTTTGTTGGGAGTGCAGAGGAATTGTCATCAGCTCTCTTGTCCAAGACCTGTCCTACTGTCACGCTGCAAGACCATTCCAGCTCTTAATGTGTAACAACAGCAGTTCACTGGGGTAACGATCAAATCATGTCCACATCCATAGCTCAGTGGGACAATAACGAGGACTGAAGTAAGGTAGCACAGCAGAGTGTTGTTCACAGTACATAATCATGGAATGGTTTGGGTTGCAAAGGACCTTAAAGTCCACCCGATTCCAATCCTCTGCCACGGGCAGGAACACCTTCCACCAGATTAGGTTGCTCCAAGCCCCATCCAACCTGGCCAAGAACACCTCCAGGCATGGGGCAGTCACGATAACTTTGGGTTTTTTGATAATCGGAGGGCCTACACGGCACCAGGACTACAGGCTTCAGATGGGAGCCACCTTTCTCAGAGGGGGAGGAGGGTCTTTGCACAGGAGCTTGCAGGGCTTGTAGATAGGGCTTTAAACTAGATGCGAAGGGGGAGGGGGAGAACATCAAGCTAGCCTTTAACAAGCAGTTGGAAGACAGGTGGCAGGGGTCAGGTGTTAGGGAGGACAAGTCTCTAAAATACCTTGTAGGTAATAAAGGGTCTACTGGGAAGGCGATGCAACCGGCAGCCCATCTGAAGTGCCTTTACACTAATGCACAAAGCTTGGGTAACAAGCAGGGGGAGCTGGAAGCTACCGTGTTACTAGAAAGCTGTGATCTAGTTGTCATCACAGAAACATGGTGGGACAAATCCCATGACTGAGGTGCAGCTATCAACAGCTACAGGCTGTTCAGAAGGGACAGACTGGGAAGGAGGGGTGGAGGCATTGCCCTCTATCTCAGGAAAGGTATAGAATGTGAAGAGCTGTCATTGAAGAGTAGCCACAAACAAGTTGAGAGCTTGTGGGTCAGAATTGAGGACAGAAGAACCAACAGGAACCTTGTGGTTGGTCTATACTACAAGCCACTCGATCATGGAGAACCAACCAATGAAGTCTTATTCCTCCAGCTACAGGAGGTTTCATGCTCACAAGTTCTCATCCTACCTGGGGACTCCAATCACCCCGACATATGCTGGAAAAGTAGCACAGCAAGCTGTAGGCAATCCAGGAGACTTATGGAGTGCATTGAAGAGAACTTCTTAGTCCAGCTTATAGAGACCCACACCCAAGGAGATGCAATACTGGACCTTATGGTCACCAATACAAGCAAACTCATAGTGATATTAGGATCGGAGGCAGCCTGGGCTGCAGTCATCACACACTGGTGGAGTTCAAGGTCCACAGGGATATGGGAAAGGTGAGGAGTGTAGTCAGGACACTAAATTTCAGGAAAGTAGACTTCCAGCTCTTCAAGGAATTGCTCCGTTGGACCTCCTGGGACACAGTCCCCCGAGACAAGGGAGCAGAACAGAGCTGGCAAATATTCAAGGATGCTTTCCATAAAGCGCAAGAGCATTCAGTCCCTGTATGTAGGAAGTCAGGCAGGGAAGGGAAGAGACCAGCGTGGCTGAGTTGAGACCTGCTGGTTAAACATAAGAGGAAAAGGAACTGCACAGGCAGTGCAAGCAGGGACAGGGAACCTGGGACGTGTATGGGGACACTGCCCAGATGTATAGGGATGAAGTCAGGAAGACCAAGGCACAGCTGGAGCTAAACTTGGCAAGGGATGTAAAGACTAACAAGAAGGGCTTCTACGGGTACGTCAATCAGAAGAGGAAGGTCAAAGAGAACGTACGCCCACTGATGTTTGGAAATGGTGATCACAAGGAGAAGGCTGAGGTACTTAACAACGTTTTTGCCTCAGTTTTCACTGATAACTGCTCTCCTCACCCCTCCTGGATCATGGGACGGCAAAATGGTGACCAAGGGGGTAAACCTCCTCCCACTGTAAAGGAGGATCAGGTTCATGACCACCTAAGGAACCAGAACATATATAAGTCTATAGGACCTGATGAGATGCATCCCAAGAGTCTGGAGGGAATTGGCCGATGCGGTTGCCAAGCCACTCTCCATAATATTTGAAAAGTCATGGCAATCGGGAGAAGTCCCTGGTGACTGGAAGAAGGGTAACGTTGTGCCTATTTTTAAAAAGGGCAGAAATGACAACCCTGAGAACTACGGACCTGTCACCATCACCTCTGTGCCTCGGATGATCATGGAACAGACCCTCCTAGAAGCTCTGCTAAAGCACATGGCAGCCAGCACAGTTTCACCAGGGCAAATCCTGTATGACCAACTTAGTGGCTTTCTGTGATGGAGTAACTGCAGCAGTCGACCCAGGTAAACCAACAGGTGTGATCTACCTAGACTTCTGCAAAGCCTTCAACACGGTCCCCCACAACATCCTCCTCTCTTGGAGGGATATGGATTTGATGGGTGGATGGTACGGTGGATAAGAAACTGGTTGGATTCAAAGAATATTGGTCAATGGCTCATGATCAGATGGAGATCCGTGACAAGTGGTGTCCCTCAGGGGTCTGTACTGGGACCGGTGCAGTTTAATATATTCATCATTTATACTGACAATGAGATTGAGGGCACCCTCAGCAAGTTTGCAGATGACACCAAGCTGAGTGGTGCAGTTGCCACATCGGAAGGACAGGATGTCATCTAGAGAGACCTGGACAGGCTGTAGAAGTGCCCGTTGGCTTTGAGGTCCCTTCCAACCCAAACCATTCCATGAGTCTATGAGCATAAGCATCAGAGGTGTATTCTATTTAGTTTCTAGGAGAGCAACAGTGAGTACTGTTTCTCCACGCAAAGCAAGGTGGAGAAATAAGCTGGAAAAACTCTCAGAGGAAATGGAAAATCCAGGAGAATCCATGAGATTGCACTCATCAACCTGTGTGGTGGTGAACAAATTCTAGTTCAAAGCACTCTTCAGATTCCAGCAATACCTCCTGAGAATAACATGCCCCAAAACATGGGGGTTTATTCTCTTCTGTTTTGTAACCGGTCACGTTTCAACCCTACAAGTTTTCTGGGAAGTCTATTAAATCCTATTCAGCATCCAGCAGCTTCCTCTTCAAAATCACCGTGACACAGGAGCACCTGGTTCCTACCAAACGTGACTTTCTTTTAAGCCTGCATACCATCTTCTTTCCAGCAAAGCTGGGGCGAGCGAGTTATTCAGCAATGCGGAACACGGCAGTCACCTACTTTTTCAGAGATCAAAGAATCATGAATTGCTTTGGGTTGGAAGGGACCTTAAAGACCATCCAGTTCCAATCTCCCTGCCGTAGGCATGGACACCTAAAAACAGGTTCACGCCAAATGGGACACAAAACCACAACCCTGGCTCAGGAATCCTCAAAAGTTCCCCTAAAAAGCAGAGGGGACAGAGGAAGCACTGAAGGCAGAGCCCTTTAAAGTATAAACTCCCAAGCTGCATTTCACTGCCACAAATAGCAAGTATTTAAAAATAAAACATTATTTTTAGTGCAAGTAGTGCTTAACAATTTGTGAGTAAAATATTGCCCAGAGACAGCAATATTTGAAAACACTGAGGAAGCCATGTCCCCATCAAACACCAGCTTTGGGAGCCAGTGAGAAAGCATTTGGGACCCTGGCTCTAACACACAATTAAAACCACCCCTGATCCAGCCGGAAAGCGAGCGATGGTACTTGAGGAGAACGAGCCAGGTATCATTCCCTGGGATTATCTATGAGGGTAAAATAAACCAACCTATAAAGAAACACACCAGTTGCAGTTTCCTAGATCACAAAGAACAGCAAAGGCTGTTCTGCATGGGACAATTTATGTCCTGCAAGAAGTAGCCGTGAGGTCAGGATATTTCATTCCAGCTGCTCCCAGGCAGGTATACGATTTACCAAGGGGCTGGAAAGGAGAACAGACTGGGTCTGTGCCTTCCTGTTTCTTTATGATGCACGACAGCCGCCCTGAGCAAGCAGGAAAGTGAGCTGGGAAAATAAAACCCCTCGCTATGGTCTCAAATAATCTGAGATTTTTTAACGGGGGGGAAAAGCTTAATTAACATGGAAAAAAATCATCAGAGTGTTGAAATATCTACAATTCCAGCTCGGTCTTGTTTTCTTTTTAAACAGTTTAAATCAAATGACTGAAGAGCAGATGGGAACAAACTCTCTTTTGAGGCTTATACCCCTAGCAGAGCTCTCTGCGAGCCCTGCTAGAAAACTACAGAAGAGACTTGACAAACAAGATGTTAAGGATCATAATGCTTATCGAGAAATCCTGAAACGCTCAAATCCAGTCAGAACTTCATTTTCCTCTGAGGTAATTCCTCCAGTGTTTGTGATAGCAGTGAAGACAGCTGAAGGCAGACAGCTCCCCCTCCCCACCGCGGTGTGGGTGAGGTAGGGCCTGACTAACTGTGGAAAAATCCACATAATTGAGGAGACAAATGGTGAGCAGTTATTTTACGGCTTGAACTATTGAAGGAAAAACGCTGACTGTGCCAACGGGCCAGGGAGAGGCATTGTGTGTGTGTGTGTGTGTGTGTGTGTGTGTGTGTGCGTGCGAGTGCGTGTGTGAGGACGCAGGAGCCTGAGCCCATTTCAGAAGGGCGAAGCTTTCTTCCTCATCCAGGCTGTGCTGCACTGGTTTATCTGTTTCTGGAAGCGCTGCTTCAAACTGTAAAAAATACTAAACAAGAAAGCATCATCTCCCAGGATTATGTGTACACAGAGTGTAACAAAACCACACAGGCTTGGAGCATGGCCCGCTACTGAGGCCGTTTGTTGCGTCTCCCAGGAGAAGACCCTATTTTTGATTGCTTAAAATGATGAAAAGCTTTAACCACTCAAGCTCAAGATTCCCGTTTCCGATGTGTGCTTCCAGGTGAATTTCAAAAAAGAAAAATATTAAAGTTTCAGCCAAAATATCTCGGCCATTTCAGAACAATGTTGAGGCTGTGCAGTGGCCTCAGGAGCTGCAGCACCCCAGTGCTCTCACATCAAGGCAAACGGAACTTAGAGGGAGGTGGAAAAGGTCCCAGAAGGGGAAACAGTTGAGCAAGAACACTGGAATGCTGATGAGTGATTTCAAAAGCAAGGATTAGACAGTCAGAAGGGGAGATTAAAGAACAACTCGATAAAAGCAGTGGAATAAGAAGTCTGAAGGAATCCTAGTTGTATCAGATAGGTAAGAAAAAGCTAAAGACGGGCACAACAGAGAATAAAGCATTGGCTACTCCACCTCCTGCTCTAATTCAGCTCAAACTGTTAGGAACAATACACGTTCCTAAGGACATCCATGACAGGGCCTGCCCCCTGGCACGGGCCACCTCATCGCCACTGGAAGGATTTCCCTGCTGCTTTTGACCTCAACTCGGTCCCATTACTGAAACTCCCATCCCTCTCCTCTCAAACCAGCTGGTTTCATTTTTCAAGACCCTTTCATTTCCATCTCAGCATTCTCTTTGTTAAACATCACTTACCCCAGTGGTTCATCCTCCCTGGCGGGTCACTTCCCACCATTTCAAACTGTGCTTTCACGTTCCCACTGAAACACGTTATCTTGAAGAGTTCTGGCCCAACTCACACGGTGTCCCCTCCACAGTGCCAAGCGTAAGGAAGGATCACACATTCTCCAAACACCACTGTCTTGTACAAAGCCTTTTCCACAACACTGCACTATCTGTTCATATTTAAGAGCTGACTCTATGCCCTATAGTCATCTTTAATCTGATTAAACACTACAGGAGAGTCTTCCTCTGCAGGCAGCCCAACCGAATCCCACTCTAGTTTCTCCAGGCCGTTTGGAGGAGTTCTAACATCACTCCCACTGTAGCTACAAGCTTTCCCACCTTCATATTACACAGGAGTTGAGTAAGCACATGGGGAACTTCATCACCCATGCCCTTAACAAAAAAGCTGAAGACAAGCAGACAGAAGACAAGAAGACATTGCAAGACCAGACAGACCTTCAGCTCAAGACATCTTTCTATTCCAAATATGAAAAGCCAATTGCTAATTTCTGAGTGTAATTATCCAATCAATGCCATAGCTACTGAAGATTATTCGTTTGAATCCATTTTTCCATAGGCTACTTACAGGAAAGTCTTGTTAGACGGCAGCAAAGCATTCTTAAGTCAAAATGACACCAAATTCTTTTCCCTTACTGATAAGGCTTCTCCATAAAGAGAGGACTCTTTACAAGGCTTGACACGAGAGCCACGGTAGACTTGTCATCTCATCAATACTTTTGCTGTACCAGAGTTTGACTGCTAGAAACCCATCCCATCAGAGCGTGAGAGGCAGCACAAAGACGCTCGCTCCTTATTCTTACCTCTGCTGTCAGCAACTGGCCATGAAGCCCACAGGCAAGACACCTCACACCTCTCTCCTGCTGCTCCACATCATCCAACACTGGTAAAATTACACTGTCAGCCCAGGTTGCAGAGGTCCCTCGGTAGGTGTTCTCATCTAGCGGCTGACACAGGCTTGGAGACAGAACTGTTCTGCAGAGGCTTCCCTGGGCTAACAGCTTTCTTTTTAAGAATACCAGGAAATTTTACAGATAACCAACACTGGAAACACTGAAGCAGCAAAGTCATGAACTTAAAATGTTAGGAAATGCTATAAATAATACTATTTTGTGCACATTTTTTCAACCCAATGCAAGTTCAGTGCAGCCTTGGTTGTCATTACACAGCTCCTCCAGCAAGCAGCACAGGCAGGGCTCCCATATACGAAATATTCTGGTTTGTCCTCATCATCCAGCACAAGGCTGCATTCCTTATGGACTGCACACATCTCCAGCTCTGTTAGGAAGAGTTAGGGCTTTCTCCTAGACTTCCTGACAGTAAACATGAGCTTGTTTTGACTTTGACAGCCTCCTTGAGAGACGGAACACTACCATCCCCAAGCGAGAATGAAAAATAAGATAATTAATAGTTAAGGTCTATTTTGGATGCCCAGTAAAAGAGGGTTTGCACCTCTTCTTAAAAAGCTACATAAAATTAAGCGTTGTCTCTCCTTCCACACAGTATTTCATATATTTTCATATATTTCAAGGACAGGGTTTAGTGGTAGACTTGGCAGTGTTAGGTTCATGCTTGGACTCAACCATCTTAAACCTGAATGATCCAACCTAAATGACTCTATAATTCTCCAGTACTTCATGGGGGATGGATTAGATGATCCTTACTGATCCCTTTCAACACAAACCATTCCATGATTCATCACACTCAGACCATTGCCCACATCAATTTCTGTTAAGTGCCAATGTTCAAAACTTCTGCAAACCAGAGCCTACGATGCCAGGTAGGGAATCGAAGGGAAGGAAATCACACACAGAAGAGAATCACTTCTGAAGAACCCTGGTCACAATGGGTTAACCACTATCATAAAGAGTAGGAGCACAGATAGCTTCTTAAAACCCCTACGTCATTCACTAAACATTTTCTCCCACCTGAAGAAATGAGGCAGAGCCCTCACAAATAGTTCTTGTCACCATGTAGGGTCAATTCAGCCCCAGCAGGGATCAAGTCCTGTGCACACAATGAGGCAGGACCTGCAGAAAACGAGGTGCAACTGTTTCAAGCCTTGAAATACAGGTGAGAAATGCCACTGAACTTCAATTGTGGCATCCCTCACATTCACAGTAGGTACTGCACTGGTTAGAATCACAGAATCAGAGAATGGTCTGGGTTGGAAGGAACCTCAAAGCCCATCCAGCTCAACCCCTGCCATGGGCAGGGACACCTCCCACTGGATCAGGGGCTCCAAGCCCCATCCAACCTGGCCTTGAACACCTCCAGGGATGGGGCAGCCACTCCTGCTCTGGGCAGCCTGGGCCAGGGCCCCCCCACCCTCACAGCAAAACATTTTTCCCTAAGATCTCATCTCAATCTTTCAGCTGAAAACTGTTTCCCCTCATCCTACCCCTGCACTCCCTGATCAAGAGCCCCTCCCTAGCTTAGCTCCCAATGTCAAAAAGCAGTGGGTTTACACAGGTGTTAATTCTTCCCTTAAGAAGGGTTAACTCCAACTTAGCCACGTGCAATGAAGACAGAACATTTCCCAAATAAAACCAAAGTCATTTCTACTCCATACAAGAAGCTCAGGAAGCAAGACACAAATCTATCCACACCGTATGAGTTCAGTCAGGCTATGGATGGTTATTTTGCATGAGAATATTGAAAACATATGCTTCTCTGTAGAAGTTTTTAGAAAATCTGAACCTGCTGGCACTCAGCCTTTCCCAAGGAAGGCCGAAAACCTTCAAACCCCAGCAAACAGAGCCACCTCAGAAGGGGTTCGAAGGGTGCAGGACTGTAACTCTATAGGATGAAAAAGCATAATGTTTAGACAAGACAATGAATTTTTTTTCTAAATATAAAGTTTAATCTTTCATCATTTCTTATTTACAAATGAATCCTAACAATGAGGTATCACAGTCACAGCCCCGGTGGGTTAAGTCTCAGAACTCAAGCACATTACATGCCAGATGCTAATTAGTTTGTATTACAGCAAAAAAGTTCTCAGTAAATAGAAATGTGAAATGAATTCAGGATTCCTTTTTTACTTGCAACAACCATGTAAAACAACCTTTGGGAAAAACATTTCACTGAATATACCCGCAGCAGGAGCAATGGGCTTGTGGTTGGACACTGCCCTGGGAGAGGTGAATTGCATCCCTACGGCACTGTGACTCCTGATGCCATATCAACAAGCTTCTCCATCATCTGGAACACTTGCTCCCCCTTTGATTTCACAAGAACGCTCCTCTGTGTGCACACAGCAACAGTAGAACAGGGCGCCAGTTTTGAGTGGAGCCTCTAAATCGCATTTTGATGGAAGTGAGTCAAAATCTGTGTACTAGGAAAGTTGTAGGCTTTGCCCTTGGAACTGAATCAAATGAAAGGCTGGTACGAATCCACCTCAGAGGTCTGTGACCAGAGGTGCCAGGGTGACCTTTATTTGCAAAGGTACTAATAAATAATATACATTATTAATATAATAAGATACACACAAACATGTAAATAATGTTTCAATTTTTGGATGGTTATTAAAACTTCATTAACAGAAGTTAATAATGTCATGAAACCACATAATTAAAACATCATTATGACAGATCGTTTCAAATTAACCAGTTTGGCTAAGAACATGCTGGATATTCATTCTGTGCATGGCACTCTCTTGAGTCCAGAGGAGGCCGCGGAGATGATCTGAGGGCTGGAGCACCTCCATAGAAGAGGTGCAAACCAGGAGAGGTTGAGAGAGTTGGGGTTCTTCAGCCTGAGGGAGAGAAAGCTGTGGGGAGACCTTAGAGCAGCTTCCAGGACTGAAAGAAGCTCCACAGAAGCTGAAGAAGGGCCTTTGGTCAGGGAGTGTAGGGACAGGATGAGGAGGAACTGAAAGTTTTGAGCTGAAAGAGGGGAGATTGAGATGCGACCTTCGGAAGAAATATTCTCCTGTGAGGGTGGGGAGGCCCTCGCCCCGGTTGCCCAGAGCAGGGGTGGCTGCCCCATCCCTGGAGGTGTCCAAGGCCAGGCTGGATGGGGATTGGAGCCCCTGATCCAGTGGGAGGTGTCCCTGCCCATGGCAGGAAGTTGGAACTGGATGGGCTTTGAGGCCCCTTCCAATCCAAACCATCTCATGATTTTATCAAGTAAACAGTGATCTGGTTTTGCAGTTTGACCATTTATGTACATATTTATGCTCTGACATAGGTTTTCAAGGAGAAGCCAAAGACTCCATCCTTGACAGTAAATAGCAAATGGAGAGCGACATGGTACAAGTGCCAAACTACCAATTTTGCAAGACATCAATAGCTGCCACCAGCCACCAAGAGTCCAATATTCCATGAAACATGCCAGAAAAGGCAAACACCGTCTGTATCAGGGTAAAACAAACAGCACACAATTCCTGCAAGCATTCTTCCAAAGTTATTGCGCTAGATCAGATTGCCTCATCCCCAGGGCCAGAAGCCATTTACACCATTTTTTCTTTTTATTTATTTTTATGTAACAGATGAAAGGATTACAGAACATTTTCTAGGCCAAATTTGGAATTAATGATGGGAAAATTCTTCTGCTAATCCCCCATCTCTCCCACTGCTAGCAGACTCCCAAGGCTGGAAAAACACGTCTCCTGGTACCCTGCTTCAACTTTGCTCATCAGTGCAAAACGCTGGGCTGAGGGGTTTGGAAAGGACCCTCGGCTTTGCACAGAGCCATGAAATGTCAAGGACTGAGCTATACTGAAAATCTGAGTAAAGAACAACGTGAGCCTCCAATTAGAACTTGTATTCATTGTGATGAAACCAAATGATGGGACTCTGGGCAGATGTCTGCAAAGCAGCCACCTCCATCAGAGCCCAGGCTGCTTTACGATCAGTGGGGAATCAAACATGTCCAACCATATCCCCTGTATCCATGAAAAAAATAAAGAGATTGCATAAACTTCTCCTTTTCCCGTGAGACCTTAGCTTGGAGAAGAGAGGGCTCTGGGGAGACCTCAGAGCAGCTTCCAGTACTGAAAGGGGCTCCAGGAAAGCTGGGGAGGGGCTCCTGATCAGGGAGTGCAGGGATAGGAGGAGGGAGAACGGTTTTGAGCTGCAAGAGGGGAGACTGGGATGAGAACGTGGGAAGAAATGTCTTACTGTGAGGGTGGGGAGGCCCTGGCCCAAGATGCCCAGAGCAGTGGTGGCTGCCCCATCCCTGGAGGTGTTCAAGGCCAGGTTGGATGGGGCTTGGAGCAACATGATCTGGTGAGAGATGCCCCTGCCCATGGCAGGGGTGGAACTGGATGGGCTTTGCCAAGGAGAAGAACCACTCTTTGGCAAGCACAGTGACTGCCACAGCCAGGCCTGTTCACAGGATGCTCTCTAAGAAACCTCAAAGATCACTCGCAGCACTGCCCATTAGCCCACCAGTGCGGTGCCAAAAGACACTGCCCAGTAACCACCCTTTCAAAAGCCAAGGTTAATCATTTTTCAGAGATGTAACAAACACAAAAGAATTCACACCTACCAACTCTACTGGAGAAGTAAACTTCGCATAATCAATGGAGATGCCTCCAACAATTGTGCATCTGCAAACGCACAGCTACCCCAACTGGCACACAAGAGAAAATGCCTCCAGCCACCTCAGAATGCTGGGAATTGCAAACATCTCAGCTGACCAGAGAGCTGAGCTGTCAGAGAAGGAGACAGGCAGGGCCGAAGAACACGTTATCAGAAAAGTGAGTTACTCAGCTCCCTAGAGGTTGTTTCATTAACTATCAGACATCAGCAGCTACTGCCGAATAAAGCTGTATTTAATTGTAACGCCAGACAAGCTTAAGGCTCCTAATTAGTTGCACAAGATGGGAACAGCCAAAGCAGGTCAAGGAGCTGGAAGTCAATCTTGAAACAGGAAATTAGATGTTAAATTTGACACAAATAAAAATAAATATTGACACAGCACTTAATGAAGACGAATTTCTCCCCTGCCTCCCCACAATACAGACGATGCCACATTCACTCAGCAGCAGGAAGGAAAGAGTTTC
This sequence comes from Clamator glandarius, assembly GCA_033459285.1. NCBI lineage: Eukaryota > Metazoa > Chordata > Aves > Cuculiformes > Cuculidae > Clamator > Clamator glandarius. The sequence continues at coordinate 1,616,053 of JAUNZM010000269.1, read as the reverse complement.
TGAATGAGGGGGAATCACAGGGCAGTTATCATAGAATGATCAAATCACAGAATGTTTGGCTTGGAAGGGATATTAAAGCCCATCCAGTTCCACCCCCTGCCATGGGCAGCGATACCTCCCACTGCATCAGGGGCTCAGAGCCCCATCCAGCCTGGTCTTATCAACTTGCCCACCTAACAGTGACACGAGCCTGGCAGAGCCCAGACAGGTCTGCAGGTAGTTAAGTACAGGGCATAGTATAAGATGTGTAAAGGGATAGTAGCCCCTGGAAAATACTGTTTGGGATTTGAACTTTTCCAATTTGCCAGTAGCAATGAAATGCCTGACTATATTGCCCAGTATCCACAAACAAAAGGGATTGCACAAAGTCAGAGAAAATATGGGAGTCTCACTTGCTCAGCAGTGACAAAGCCAAGTGGCAAGTGATGCAGTTATCCGCCTGCAAGAGTCAGACTCTTCCCCAACTTCTCCAGACTTTCCCAAGATCTATGAAGGACGCATTCTGCATGGCTGTCAGGTTTCATTCTTGTGATTCTGGGACAGCGAGATACAGAGGCAACATGTGTTTTCTCTTCCCCCAAGACCAGGTTGGACAGGGCTCTGAGCAACCTGATCAAGTTGAAGATATCCCAGCTCGCTGCAGGGGGCTTGGACTGGATGACCTTCATGGTCCCTTCCAATGCAAACCATTCTATGATTCTATGATCTGGGCCACAGGCAGCAACAGGTAACCCTCACCACTTTTTATTAGGAGCACTTGGGAAAGTTTCCTCTTTTGCAAGAGTTGCCTGTAGCTCAGAAAAAAGCTCACGTGAGACCACTAAGAGTTTTGCTTTAGGCTGCGTGGCAATCTGTGAGAAAGCAAGTCAAACAGAACAGGCATTCTTTGTAAGAACGAGGGTTAAACACATTCCCAATCTCACAGATGTTTTGAGGCTTCATTGCTAGAGAAAGCCTGGCTTGGTTACGCAGAAATGCGATGGTACAATACACACTACCTTTGGGGTCCCAAAAACATACGGAGTTGAGGAACCTTCCCTACCCTAATAGAGGGAATTGAGACGCAGACCAAGGATTTTCCTGATGAGAAACCAAGGTTTCACAAAGAATTAGTAAACACACTCAAGCTTCCCACTTGTTTTCCATTTAGAGTAAAAAAAACATTTCATCTGCCTTTTTAAACAATGGTTAATAGAAGAAACTTAGGAAACACAGGTTTCCAATTAAAAATGTGTTTACTCGCACAAGGCAGAAGATCAAAATGTGACAAGAGCACTTAATCATACAATCATTTGGTTGGAAAAGACCTTTGAGATCGAGTCCAACCATATCTGTCCACTACTAAACCACTTTGCCTGCCCATCTTTTAAAGACCTCCAGGGATGGGGAACTCCACCACCTCTCCAGGTAGCCTCTGCCAGGGCCTGAGAATCCTTTCAGTGAAGAAATTTTTCCTAATCTCTAATCTAAACCTCCTCTGGTGCAACTTGAGGCCATTTCCTCTCGTCCTGGGAGACCAACACCCACCCCACCATAACCTCCTTTCAGGCAGTTGTAGATAGTGATGAGGTCTCCCTCAGTCTCCTTTTCTCCAGGCTAAACAACTCCAGGTCCCTCAGCCACCTCTCATAAGGCTTGTGCTCCAGCTCCTTCAGTAAGCATGACTTCTCCCAGCTGAACAAACCATTTCTTAACCACCTAAAGATTAATAAACAAAGACATAACCCAGGCATTGCATATCCCTCCAGGATCAAGCCATGTACGCAAGACAAACATAAGAAAGCCATCCTCTTACTTCACTCTCAGCTGGAGCAGAGCTCCCGAGCAGGACTTCATGTCTGGTGACTGTTAACATGAAGTCACCTCCCTTTGCACAGGCGTGTGGAGAAATACAAGGGGGAAAACCACAGGTCCAGGGAGAAGTCAATGTAAGATATCATTTATTAGCAAGTAAGGGCACTAGCTTCTCAGTAGTTAAGTACAACCCAACCCAAGGATAAACCATATGGCTGGAATCTTTGTGTGAGGGAGCAGGCTGGCAGGGCTCCAGAGCTCTAATTGAACTATTACCATGTCATCAGAAATGGAAAAGTCAGAGAGACTGGAGGATCAGATCTCTTAGGGACAGCTGATGTCATATGAACAATTAAGTGAGTAACAAAGCATATTTAACAGGACAGCAATTCCACCATTTGGATACTGTCTCATTTTAAAGAAAACAGAATCACAGAATCACTTGCTTAGAAAAGACCTTCGAGATCACCGAGTCCAACCATCCCTATCCACTGCTAAACTATAGCCCTGAGCATCTCGCCTGCTCATCTTATAAACACCTCCAGGGATGAAGACTCCACCACCTCCTTCAGCAGCTGTTCCAGTGCCTGAGTACCTTTCCAGTGAAGAAATTTTTCCTAATATCCAATCTATGCCTCCCCTGGCACAACTTGAGGCCATTCCCTCCTGTCCTATCACTTTTTACTTTCGAGAATATTGCACTCAATTTGATCCCACACTTCATGTCATGAAGCCTTCAAAATTCAACTCATCTGTAGCAACCAACACAGTGCTGCTCCTGTAATCACTGCCTCAAGACTTTTCCATTTGGTTCATAAGGAAAGACACAGAATAAAACTAGTCAAGTGAAACCCAGGAACAAGAAAAGCTTACCGTAAAAATTGTCATAAAGCTGAAAAATCAAGTAAAAACTTAATGTTGTGCTTTGTATAATCACCAATCTTTTCTTTCAACCGGCGTGCTTGACGAAAATACACCAAGTGTTTTATATTGTACATGCACCACAGGATATGTAGTGAAACATGATAAAACTACATCAGGAATGGAAAGATCGCACATGAACATTGCCAGTTTTGTCATGTTACATTGTGGGCAGAAAGCAGTGCAGGTGTATAAGCAGTCAAAAAAATAAATCACAATCTGACATAAAAGTGAGGCAAAATGAGTGTCCATGAGTCTTGCTCTTACCATTCTGTTCATCCAGCTCATTCCCGATCTCCCATCCCATTTGCTTTTGCCGGGATATGATTGAAGAGAGAGCATCGAGTCCAGCATCTTGCTCTGCACACAAAAATACACAAGGTTACAAGAAATAAATGCCTGCTGTGCCAGGCTGGGTAGTGCAAAAGATGCAGAAATGAAGAAAAAGGTCTACTCTGTGCTTAAGGAGTTAAGAAAAACACACCAACAAAACATGAAAATGAATCCATAGGCAACAGCATTCTTAAAATGATGTGAATGATGGGTAATTAATTCGTCTGCTCTGGCTGGGGCATTTCACTGAGGGTTCCCTCCCCCCAAAAAAAAATCCTTGAATCCAACATTTAGCTGTTACTCAATCCTAAATGCAGGGGATTTTCTGGCACGCACAGAGACCCTGATTAGCCTTTTTAAATTTTCCAAGAAACTTTTCACATGAATAAAAGACAAACAGGTGACACAAACGCCAAAGAATTCCAATAGATTTTTAAAGCTGCATGATGATACAGAGTGCATGGAAGAGAGCCCAAGAGAGAGGAACACAGAGAGGGCAGAAACAGAGGATGTGCTCCCACAGCTCTGCAGATGCTACTTCATCCCCTCTGCTATCCCAGTTTGCAGGTATCACACAGTCTCTTGGGCAGCTCTCCTTGCCCAAAGCTGTCAAGAAGTAGAAGATGCTGGCCGTGGTCAGATAAACTGCAAAGCAGCTGTGCTGCATGGAGAAAGAGTGGCAGCCAACTGCATTCCAGGAGCCAAAACCTGCATGATACAGGATGGCAGAATCCTCCTCCCTTCACCAGGATAGAGGTCTGGCCTCAATACCTCTTTCATCCTCCCCGAGGGATCCTTGTGGCATAATCAATAACTGGAGCTTGAGGTTTCTCCTGAACACACCATTCTCCTCAATCATACCCTAAATTTTCCTTCACATGCAGACTGAAGTGGGCTTTATCTGAAGATCGACTTCGTTTGACCACTTCCAATACTTAACTTGCATAAAATTACTTCATGAACCACCCGATGGCCTCAGGCTGAAGCTTTCCAACACTTCCAAAGACAGAGATTCCCTATGGATGGTGAGGACCAAACTCTAAAGTCCCGTGTTAGACGAGTTAATTCTTACCTCGTTCCAACTCAATAACACACCTAACACACCCCAGCCTGAAAAGCAGCAGAAACAACACTACTCAGTGCAATTAATGAGATCTCCATGGCCAATCAAAACCAAGGTCAAAATCAGAGAAGCCCAGTAAGTCCCTTGAAAGCTTGATTTAAGACATTTTCCATTAAGAATGCTGCAAGCACCGTGCTGCTCCTGCAAATACGGAAAACAACCACCCATAAAAATGATATTTGATGTCTCCAGACAAGAGAACTCAGGCACAGGTTATTGCAGTGACTCTCTGAGGAGGGCTCCTCTCAGATGCTGATGAAAAAAACTCTCATACCTTCTATGATCCTGCGCTGCTGCTGCCTGAGATCGTCAAAGCCAAGCCCCCTGGTTTCCTCGGATTCTTCCAAGAGCCACGGGTTGATTACACCTCGTTTGACCCCTCCTGTCATTAGGCTGGACCTGAAAATAATATCAACAAATAATTCTCAACACAAACCCACTCACTGTATAATCTGTGCTTGCAAGACTGGCTGACAGAGACAGGAACAAATGAATTTTCTGCACTTTATGGGATTATCTGCAATCTAAAAGAAATTATGCATAGAATCTGAAAATCTCCAATTGCAAAGACATCTCACGGGCTCCATAACACTGCCTAGAAGTGGTAAAGTAAGGAGAGAATTAATTTTGCAGAGAATTAAGCTATGTGGTGAAACAAATATGACACGGTGTATAAGATGTTCATATTAAATAGCATTTGCATGTAGAACACCCAGCATCTAAGAACTGCTACAGAAAGAACAGAGTCACAGGGAATATCCATATTATCCAAGTACTTGCTGTTGAGATCAACACAGAAACTCATCAAAGCATTGAGGTACAGCCTGAAAGCTTCCAACAGTAAAAGGATCAACACATGAACAGAGATGCAAATCAGATGACACTGCTCATCTTCTGCAATCCCAACCAGGAACTGCAGGAACTGCAGGTGGAAGCTGCAAAGCTACTCTTGCATTCCCAGGCTGGCAACAACACGTACCAGCAGCCAGGCATGGGCGTTCTTCAGCATAGGAGTAATCAACTTACAGGCTTTCTTTTAAAAGAATTATGACCCAAAGTTGTCCGTGTTACAGACACTTCCCTAGCTACAGCGGAAAACAAGGTTTGCATGTCCAGGGCACATAAATTCAAGCAGTAAAATGAAATGCCACTGAAATATTTTTCTCAATAACAGATTTCCGGTTTCCACCTTTCAGCTTTTCACTGGTTTCTCCTACAAGAAAAGCACAAGATGACAGAGTGAAAGCCACATGAACCTAACGCTGCAATTCAGGTTCAGGGTAAAAGAGTGGTTCCTCAAGAGCAGAACAGAAGAGAGAGTTGCAGCTTTCTTTTCAGTTCACGTTTTATACTTATTTTACCTGTGCTGTTTCCCAAAGTACTTCCACAAAAAAACACAGAAGAGAGCATTTTTAGGATCACTCAAATCCTCTTAATTACACTAAGATCTAAATTAATTCTTCACTTCTTCAATTTTAATTAGTCCGAGTCCCCTCTCTGTGAGATTCACTGCAGCACTGGATGGTGCACACATATGTTCAAAATCATTTTGTGGTCCAAACCCTGTATACAAAGCAGCCAAACTATACTCAAGACTCCATGAAGCTCAGAGTCCCTGCACCTACCGATACAGGGTTCAGCCCTGCGGAGGGGTGACTTCCAGCTCTTGGGTTTTGAAGTAAAACCCAGAACTTGTCTCAGAGAGTTCCTTGAGGAATTCTGGTGAGCTAGAGACATCTCCTGGCTGTGAGGGGAAATAGCACTGCTGAAAATTCACTCCTCTCCAAAACAGCAGTTTCAGGGCATCCAAAACTGACAGGCATGTACGCCCTTGTCCATGCGCACGGCTGCACCCTTCAGCTCACATTCACAGCCAGGTAAATTCAAGAGCACTCACCTCCTGCTTGCTTCCAGTTCTAACATATTCACTGAATCATGGAATGGTTTGGGTTGGAAGGGACATTAAAGCCCATCCAGTTCCAATCCCTGCCCTGGGCAGAGATATGTGTGTCTCCCCTGTATTCGGATTATCTGTATTAGTCATCACTCGTAAGCCTGCATCTGACTGTGCTCTGGCACAGGGTTTCTTACTGACATTGCTTTTGAAGTCCTGCTCCTGTCCAAACTGACCTGTGTGAACCCATGAAATAGCACAGAGTTCCCTTTCTCTCACTGTAGCATCTATGGGACAACTCCCTGATTTCCTGGAACAGTACTGTCTGGTCTAGGTGATGGAGTTAGAAAAATGCTTTAATAATATCTTGGTTTCTAATACAATTATGGAAACATTCCAGTACAATTGACAATGAAAATGAGAAAACACTGTAGGCATCAGACCTGTGCAGTCTGACAAGGTTTTTCCAACCATACAAAACAAACACCGTGTACCCTGGCTATTCCATGCACCTCATTTAACAGTGGCCCTTTTTGGTCTGTAAAGTCATAGAATCATAGAATTGTTTGGTTGAAACAGACCTCTGAGATCATTAAGTCAAATGGTCCCTTGAAATTCAATTCCAATTCAGTTCCTGTATGTGTTATAAGAGAAACACAGAGCTCAGTAAAGTCGTAACATCCTCCTGAGCTCAGCCAGGAGCAGGTGGGACCAGAGCAAATGTCTGTTGCTGATTTTCAGGTGAGGGTCTGGGACATCCATGAGAAGAGTCACAAACTGGGGGAAATTCTGAAGGTGCACATATCTGCTGTGTCCTGCATTAAGATCAAGAAGGATGACCAAGAGTTTATCACAGCCAGCCTCGATGGAACCTGCATGATCTGGGATATTGTGTAAGGAGACAGATAAGTATTGCAAGGCCTTTAAAATGCTGCTCATGTCTCTTGGGTCACTGTGCCTTGTCTGGGACATCACATAGCAAGGAGGAGGAGAAAAAGAACATTAGGAAATAAAAACTACTAGAAAGAATGGTCAAGTCAGGGATTGGAGAGCCTCCAATGCTGGAAACTCTTCAGAAAGGTTTAGGTGACAATTTGTCTCTGTTGTGTTTACTTGGATCCTGCTTGGCCAAGGTGGGCAGTGGATGATTTCCAAAGTTTCCCACTAGCTCCCTTTATCCAGCACTGTGACTCTTGTCGAGCTGTTGTAGAACTGCAGGCTTTCTTCATTGTGGGAAGGCTGAGGACAGTTTTGTGTACTGAATAGCACCTAGAAAACATTCCGAATCTAAAAATTCCATTTTGCGTGACAGAAGCTCAAAAGCCTACAAGGCAGTTGTGATGGGGAACGGGGCTGGTGACCCAAACAGGCTTTAGGAGGCCCTGGACTCAGACCAATATGTGAAAATATTCAAGTAGAAAGAGTGATCTAACGTGTAGCACAGGGAGAGACAATCCAGGCAGGCACAGTTCAGTTTGAGACCCTGTTGTTCTCTCCTGCTTTGGGGGTGTTTTGCAGGCACTTTGTGGGAAAGCAAATGATCCAACACAGCAGGTCTGCCAGATGTGTGTGCTACCACCCCGAAGGGTACCAGATAATCACCTCTGGGGCAGATAGAAAGGTAAGTCACGCTGCAGAAATTATGTTGACAGTAATTCCAAAACATGAAGTCTGGGTCTTGTTATGTGATGAACCTGCCATGCCTCCTCAGGAATCTTGTGTTACAGGGCAGCGCTGACATCTGTGTGCTATGTGTGCACATCTGAGCTCTCCTCTCTGTTCTGTTCTTTAGATTAGATACTGGGAAGTGATTGATGGCTCTGAAGTCAGAGGTGTGGAAGGATGTGTTTCGGGTTCCATCAACGGGATGGACATCACATCAGATGGGGCGTGCTTTGTCACAGGTGAGTGGGTGGGTGGAAGTGGGAAAAGGGAGTTCATATAAGACTAGGAAAAGCAAGACAATGAACCAAGGATCCTTGGTAAAGGAAGGAAAAGCTGACAGGAGGGGTCAGCTGAAGGGGAAGTGAAATGAATCACTGAAGACCACTGAGAAAAAGGCTGTGGTTCAGACTTGCAAGATATAATTTAAAGGTGAAGAAAAGCTTCAGATGTCTCCAGGGGAATAATCATAGAATCGTGGAATAGTCTGGGTTGAAAGGGACCTTCAAGTCCATCCAGTTCCAATCCCTGCCCTAGGCAGAGACACCTCCAGTTGCTCCAAGCCCCATCCAATCTGGCCTTGAACACCTCCAGGGATAGGACAGCCACCACTGCTCTGGGCAGCCTGGGCCAGGGCCTCCCCACCCTCACAGCAAAACATTTCTTCCTGAGATCTCACCTAAATCTCCCCCTTTTCAGCTGAAAAGTGTTCCCCCTCATTCTTGACCCTGCACTGTCTGATCAAAAGCCCCTCCCCAGCTTTCTCGCAGGCCCACATTCATTCCAGCTCAAGACACCTTGTTAGAATCCAGAAATAAATAAAAAACTTTTTTTTTGCCACAGGATTGAAATGCCTCATTGTGAATCCCAAACCCTCCCTTAACGATCCTGATGATGCTGGATCACCACTCCAGAGCAGGACCTAGAGAGCCCCACTCTGTCAATGACCAGCTGGCCATTGTGGGTCATGGACAACATCTGAAATAGAGGATCTGGGATCCTTCTGTTTTCCAGTCCCTAAAACTCACATGCATTTATCAAGGTAGGGAATCAGGCTTGATCTGACAAAGATACACATGCCTAAAATATAGTTTTGACCATTACCTAGTGTTCTGCATTGCTCTGGGGGATTAAGCAGCCTTGTATTGCCTGAGCTCACAGAAACTGCTGCCAGGTTCACAACCTAAACATGACGGAATCCTTAACTTCTGAAGATGCAAAGATCATCCCAGTCCACCCTAGCTCTGCAGTTCAATTAGCAAGCACACCAAAGCCAGGGTTGGCAACACCTGACAAAGTTACTTAAACAAAGCAAACAGAACATAAGGCTCTTTGCTTGCTAAAAGAGCACAACTAGACCTGCCTGTTAAAAAAAAATAGCCAAGGCAAGCAAATCTGAAATCATTTGCACTGCTTGCACCCCCCTAATAACGTGCCCCATTCTTGTAGGTTGGGTCATGACAACCGGTCTGCTCGTTACAATAATCTTTTTGACATGTTTGGTAACTACCTTCCCACACAACACAGTGTAACTTCCGACTTCCTCCCATTTCCCCCGTTTGGCTTTGGTGGTGTGAAGATTAAAGCTTATCCAATTAGCCACCCACTGCCTCCACCACGTTAATCACACAAACCTTTGAAACCGTCACAGAGCAGTGGAGTGTGCGGATAGCTTTTGATTATAGGAGCAGATTTAACTAATTACAAGGCTTAGCAATGCGCCCAAGTATAAAAGATGACGGGGTTTAAAATCAGAGAGCTCTGTCACTGCTTAACAAGGGAGGGCTTATCTCTCAGAGGGCATTGTTTCAGCATTGTCCTTATACAGCTCCCCAAGTAACTCAGATTAGTCACCCAGCACTTGCTTGAGACCAAGGCCACACAGCACGGCTTACGGCTTCAGGAGGCTGATGAGCAAGACTGAGCATTAAATAAAACCTGGGTCATATGACAATTGGTTGCATGATCGCTTGAACATTCCCTTAATGATACAGTGATATGGGGGTGCTCTTTGAAGCAGCCAGTGTACCTTGGCTGAGCTTCCCAGGTCAACTCCGAGGTGACGGTGAAGGAGCGCGGTTATTCTCTCACTTACGGTCTCATTGCTCACACTGGCAGCGTAGTTTAGGAAGCTCCAAGCTAGTAAACAGAACAAGTGTAATTTTAACATGCCAAACAAAAACTCTCTAACCTCTAAAAACACAGAAAAATACAGAGAAGCACAAGCATCTCCAGGTTCCAATTTCCCTCCCAAGTGGAGACTTCCCCACAAGAACCACTCCTAGGTGGAAGCCTACAGAAGGGGCAGCACATTGGCTTTCTGGGCTGCAGTTGCACACTGCTGGTCCACATTGAGCTTCTCATTCACCAGCACCCTTCTCAATCCTCCTCAGGGCTGCTCCCAGTCCATTCTCCATCCAGCCTTTGTTCATGCTTGAGATTGCACTGACCCAGGTGCATCCCTTACAATTACATCCAGAGAAAACATGAAGGAACAAATCTGCTCCTGTGAGACTATCTGTCCTGTTCACAAAATGACCCGCATCTCCACGACCTGCAACTCGCTATCCACACCCCAGGCAACAGATTGTTTGCTCAGTGCCATTCCAAGGCCTTTGGGATAAGATGTGTCATTAAGTTCACGTATGAACCTCTGCTCTGTGCAGCAGTGGAACTCTGCCTGACCACCCACAACAGGAACATGAGCCACCAGGCAGGCCCCAGCTTGGCATCTTCTCCCTGCAGACCCAGCAAGTCCGCACCACAACAGCACAGAGACACTGCCGGTACAGAAACAACCCTGGGTAAGAACCTTCTGGTAGAGCTGAGCAAACTCACAAGGCAAAACACAAAGCATGAGGTCAGTCTTGGAAGCTGCCTTCCTACTGCATTTTTTCCTGAGGCTAACAAGCAATGAGCTTCAACTACAGGCACAATGTGAAGTACGATATCTAAAATAATGAGGTTTGACTTATTTTTTGCTATTTTGTTTAAATATTCATGCTTTGCTATTCCTTATAAAACTAGGTACACGTCTATGAGAAAAATGCACAGTCCTGACTTCAGCGAAGTCCTTATGGAACTGTGGACATGTTCTGATGTGTGAGAGGTGCAAACTGTCCCTTGGACACAGACCAAACCAAGGAGAATTTATCATCTTACTAGAATCTTCCTCAAATTTAGGGGAGGCACAACCACCTTTGGCTTTTGGGGTCAGCCAAACAGGCGCTGTACCTGCTGCTTGTGCAAGAACACAGGGGTGCCTGCGCTCCCAGGTGACAAGCAGGATGATGAGACACAGCCTAGTGGATGAGGAGGGCGTGGAGACAATCACGACCATTTTGGCTCATGACTACGCAGCCAAAGACATTAATCCTGGAAAATTCTGCCCCAGATCCTAGATTTGATCTCAAGACTCAAGACTCAGATGTCCTTGAGCATGGGTTTCTAAATGGACAATTAACCTCTTCTTCTGCTATTCCCATCAATCTCCTAGACCCCAGGCTAAGCACACCCAACATCAGAACGCCAGAGATGCAGCCAGGAGGGCTTACAGCAGTAACTGGTTGGCAGGAAGGAAAGTAGGAAGCAGTTTTAAAGGCACCTAAACAACTTTTTTTCACTTTATTTTTCAAAAGCATTTGCTCCTCCATAAATTGCTGCCAGGTTGACAAAAGCATTCGAGCACCTAATGACTGATGGAGTCAAGTCGGGCACTCAGAGCCTACCTGGCATTAGCAAAATGCATATTGGGAATGAGACCTAAATGCCCTCCAACCGATGGGAAAGTATTTAAGCAGGCAAAATGGTAACCAAATTACCCAGAGTAGCTGTGACTCATGGTATTTTGTGTCTCACAGCTTTCTGCATTTTGGGGAAATTCAAAGAGAAACCAAGACTGGCAGTTAAAGCACCCACTGTTTATTTTTTCACCAGAGATCGACATGTACTTCCACACGCTGACCACCCAGTCAGGCAGAAGGGGGAACATTATTCATTCCTTTGCCTCCCCAAATATTTAAAGACTCACAAAACTGTGATATTGAGATTTCCAGAAGGACAACATTTCTGGTTGCTTTTATCACTTCTTGCTTTCACGTCACGTAGTGTGAAATTGTGGGGATTTCTACTCCATTAAATCTTTTAGGATAACCTGTGTGGATCTCTTTCCTAGGAGAAAAGAGGGGAGAAGATACTGAAATTGCCTATTGAAAAGCAACTAAAGAGAACTGAACTGGTGCTCATGTGGAGTCACATAATCAGCACCACCTTTTCCCTGGAAAATTCCAGTTGCATCTTAATTAAGGCTGACAACACCGGAAGGGAAACTAATGCTACCTCGAAGTACTGCAGTGTCCAGCCCTGCACTCCGGCCCGGGTTGTCAGTTAGGATAAATACAAAGAGCATTAGGGCACTGTACTTCACAATCAGGAACAGCTTTACAGCCGTTTTCAAAGGATGTAAAACTCACTGAATGGTGACCAACTATAAACGAAGATTAATTCTAGTAAAACCTTCACAGTTACAGGCCACGGGGACAATAAATATGTGATCAGTGGTGCAAGAAGGTTAATGAAAGGAACGACTGCTGGTAAGAAAGCCTTCTGAAAATGTGTGCTGTCACATCGGTGATGGATTAGATACGGAAAACCAATACAAAACCAGAGAGATGTCACTGCTAGGACTTAATCAAACAACTTGGGCTGATTTTTCTAATGCAGTGGGAAAATCAGACTTTCAGACTGCAGGCACTGAGGAGTGGCCTTTGCCACCAGCAAAAAGCGAAAGGAGGCTGTGCCAGAAGTCTGGAACTATTTCAGAGAAAGCCAGGGCTGCAAATAGCAACTTAACCCTCCCGGCTGCCTTCACAGAATCATGGAATGCTTTGGGTTGGAAGGGACCTTAAAGTCCATCCAGTTCCAAACCTCTGCCATGGCCACCTGGCCTTGAACACCTCCAGAGATGGGGCAGCCACCACTGCTCTGGGCAACCTGGGCCAGGGCCTCCTCACCCTCACAGCAAAACATTTCTTCCCAAGATCTCATCTCACTCTCCACTCTTGCAGCTGAAAACCATCCCCCTCATCCCATCCCTGCACTCCCTGATCCAGAGCCCCTCCCCAGCTTTCCTGGAGCCCCTTTCAGCACTGGAAGCTGCTCTAAGGTCTCCCCAGAGAATTCTCTTCTCCAGGCTGAACAACCCCAACTCACTCAGCCTGTCCTCATACAGGAGATGATCCAACCCCCTGGATCATTCCGTGGCCTCCTCTGGACCTGTGCTAACACAGTGACCTCCTGTCCCTCCACACTACACAGCAGGCAGGGTAGAAAGCTCCCTTCCTACCCGAGTACATGCAGGCCAGGCTCAGGCAAGAAGGAAAGCTTCGAGTGCCTGGCGCAAGACTCAGGCCCTGGCTACACCCCTGCTCGCACCATTGAAACAAGACCTACAGGGGAGAATATGGAGGGGGGGTGAATTCACCAGGCAGAGAATAGTTGGCAGAGTTTTACCCATACTTAATTAAAGAAGTTGAAAGAGAACTATAAAACTTCAAGCCCTGCAACACTAGAAAATAAATAATGTCTCTGATGTTATCTTGGGCTGGGAAACACTGGTTTCCCTGATCATTTCAAAGGGAGTTCAAAATTAAGATGGCATTTTGATTTTTTCCTCCTGTTTGCTTCAACACCTTCGCACCAGGGCAGCTCTGGGTGAATCCTCACCCTCCACTCCACAGCAGTAACCAACGGCCACATCTGCCGCACCGCAGCAGGGAAGGGCACACTCCAGAGGGTTTGTGCCTTCCTACATCATCGGAGGGCAGAGACAGGACAAAGGGGAACGATTTTCAGATGAAAGAGGGGAGATTTAGGTGAGATCTCAGGAAGAAATGTTTTTCTGTGAGGGTGGGGAGGCCCTGGCCCCGGTTGCCCAGAACAGTGGTGGCTGCCCCATCCCTGGAGGTGTTCAAGGCCAGGTTGGATGGGGCTTGGAGCAACCGGATCCAGTAGGAGGTGTCTCTGCCCAAGGCAGAGGGTTGGAAATGGATGGGCTTTAAGGTCCCTTCCAGCCCAAACCACTCCATGATTACCAGTACCCACAGTCAGTCGTATCCTTACTGTTTCCCATGTTTCAGTTGACTCAGCAATAGACGTAAAAGCCAGCACCAATACATCAACCACATTTACACTGCACTCGGGAAAACACTAAATCTGGAACTAATGCATAAGATCAGAGTCCACAGTTCTGCCATCTGCAGCAGGAGCTGCACTGACAACCTCTCGTCATGCAAAGAAGACAAACTGGAACACACGCTTCGGCTGTACCAAACTTCACCCTGGCGAACAAAAATAAGCAGGAACCAACCTCTACACCACGTTACCGAACAGGACTTCGCAAAAACACACAGGAATACAGGAAACTATCAGTTAGACTTAGAGTATCTCTTACCTGCTCCAAGATACACAATGCGAACAAGCTAGAAAAAACATACCTTACTTTGAACAGGTATGGTAGGAAACAATGCTCTCACTGGCACCAATTCCTTAGTACACAACAGCTTCAAAACCGCCTCTGCCACTTCCAAGAGCACAGCATGAAAAGGGACTGGTTCTCAAAGAACAGCAGCAAAAAATGGTAAGGAGGTTGCGGTGAGGTGGATGCTGGTCTCTGCTCTCAAGTAACAAGGGACAGAACGACAGGAAATGACCTCAAGTTGTGCCAGGGGAGGTTCAGATTGGACATTAGGAAAAATTCCTTTACTGACAGACTGGCAGCGGTAGACATTAGGAAAAATTCCTTTACTGACAGACTGGCAGCGGCGGAATCTCCAGCCCTGGAGGGGTTCAAAAAGTGTGTGGCTGTGGCACCCTGGGGACATGGTTTCAGCAGGCACAGTGGAGCTGGGCCAATGGTGTGACTGGGTGAGATGAGAGGGCTTTTCCAACCTTAATGATTCTGTGATTCTATGAAAAAGGCACAGGCATTTCTTCAAATGGTGAGGAGTTGACAGAGAGGGGGAATGGCAGCAGGTTCCTGCCCGGAGAAGGAAACCTGCTCCCCCCACCCAGGCAATTAACCCCCAGATCTCTCTGGGGAACAAATATGAGGTGCTGACGGTGCAGCCTAGCCCTAAAGATGAAGAGGGCTGCACCCACAGCCTAGAAGTGTTTCCGAAACCCCATTATCCTCCCACAGCCTTAAAAACATCCTCGGTTAAAAAGAAGAGGAGGGTGATTGTCTTGGGGGATTCCCTTCTCAAAGGAATGGAGGGTCCCATCTGTAGGCCGGACCCGCTCCATAGGGAGGTCTGCTGCTTGCCGGGAGCATCAGTGAGGGACGTTACTAGAAAGCTCCCTTCCCTGGTCAAAGACACCGACTACTATCCGCTTTTAGTTTTTCAAATTGGTAATGAGAAAATAGATCATAGAAGGCCTAAAGCCATCAAAAGGGACTTCAAGGCACTTGGGAGAATGATCGAGGGCTCTGGGGCACAGGTAATATTCAACTCCATCCCAATACTAAGGAACCAGGAGCAGGAAATGAGGAATAAGAAACGGGTTAATGAATGGCTTAGGGACTGGTGTGAGAAGAGGGGCTTTGGGTTCTTCAGTCATGGGGAGGCCCACGCACCCCCAGGCTTTCTCACTAGGGATGGGACACGCCTGTCTGCTAGGGGGACAAAAGCCCTCACCAAAAACCTAGTTAAGCTCATAAATCGAGCTTTAAACTAGATGTGAGGGGGGAGGGGATGGAGGCCAGGCAGGATGGGAGTGAGCCTGGAGGTGACACTTCAGTGGTAAAGGGGTGGTGTGCTGGCAACACCTGCCGGTATATCACCACTAAGCAAGAGGGGGTGAGTGCAGCTGAGGATGGTAGGCAGCAAACTGGCACTGTGGCCTTAGTTAAGTCAAGGACTGCTCAGTTGGGGAGGAGCCCTATTGCGAAGGCTGAAGCTACGCCTGCCCAGCTGAAGGCATTTACACCAATGCACGCAGCATGGGAAATAAGAAGGAGGAGCTGGAAGCTGTAGTAGGGAAAGGAGACTACGATGTCGTTGCCATTGCGGAGACGTGGTGGGATGACTCGTACGACTGGAGCGTACCCATGGTGGGGTATAAACTCTTCAGGAAGGATAGGAAGGGCAGAAGAGGAGGTGGGGTAGCCCTCTATGTTAGAGATGGCATTGATACCCTCGAACTGGACTACGATCAGGATGGGACTGAGTGCCTGTGGGTGAAAATCAGAGGAGTCCATGGGCAGGAAGGGATTGTGATGGGAGTCTGCTACAGACCACCCAGCCAAGAAGAAGCAGCTGATGAGCTCTTCTACAAACAACTGAGTGTAGTCTCAAAATCGCTACCTCTAGTCCTTGTGGGAGACTTCAATTTCCCAGATATAGGCTGGGAGTATAATACAGCAGAAAGGAAGCAGTCCCGGAGGTTCCTGGAGTGTCTGGAAGACAACTTCCTCACACAGCTGGTGAGCGAACCGACAAGGGACGGTGCCCTCCTGGACCTGCTGTTGGTGAACAGAGAAGGACTGGTGGGGGATGTGAAGGTTGGAGGACGCTTGGGGCAAAGCGATCATGAGATGATAGAGTTCTCAGTGCGGGGTAAAATGAAGAAGGAGGTTAGCAGAACAGTCGCCCTCAACTTTCAGAGAGCAGACTTTGGGCTGTTCAGAAGGCTGGTCGGAAAAGTCCCGTGGGAGGCGCTCCTTGAAGGCAAAGGTGTCCATGAGGGCTGGGCGCTCTTCAAGAAGGAACTCCTAGCAGCTCAGGAGAAAGCCGTCCCCAAGTTCCGGAAAAGTAGCCGGAGGGGTAAGAAACCAGCGTGGTTGAGTAGGGAGGTCCGAAGAGACATCAATAGGAAGAGGAGGGTCTACGACCTCTGGAGGAAGGGGCAGGCATCCTGGGTGGACTACAGGGAGGAAGTGAGAACGTGCAGGGAAAAAATCAGGAGGGCTAAGGCCCAACTAGAAATGCGATTGGCCAAGACTGTGAAAGACAACAAAAAGTCTTTCTACAAATACGTCAACAGCAAAAGGAGGGCTAGGGAGAATCTCCAGTCCCTAGTAGATGCAGAGGGAACAACAGTAACAGGGGATGAAGACAAGGCTGAAGTACTCAATGCCTACTTTGCCTCAGTCTTTAACAGTAAGGAAAATTGTTCCCTCTGTGCACAACCCCAAGGGTTGGATGAGAAGTATGAGATTCCCAAGGTCCAAGAGGAGGTGGTTAGAGACTTGCTTGCCCAGCTAGATGCCCACAAGTCTATGGGGCCAGATGGAGTCCACCCAAGAGTTTTGAGGGAACTGGCGGATGTGCTGGCCAAACCCCTTTCCATCATCTTCCAGCAGTCCTGGATGACTGGGGAGGTTCCGCTGGACTGGAGGCTGGCTGATGTCGTGCCCATCTATAAGAAGGGGCGCAGGGAGGATCCGGGAAACTACAGGCCTGTCAGTCTGACCTCGGTACCGGGGAAAGTCATGGAGCGGGTGATCTTGAGTGCGATCATGAAGCACTTGCAAGAGAACCGGGTGATCAGGCCCAGTCAACATGGGTTCATGAAAGGCAGTTCTTGCCAGACTAATCTGATCACCTTCTATGACCAAGTGACTAAACTCTTGGACGAGGGAAAGGCTGTAGATGTGGTTTTCCTGGACTTCAGTAAAGCCTTTGATACAGTTTCTCACAGCATTCTGCTTCGGAAACTGTCGGCCTCTGGCCTGGACGGGCGCACACTCTCCTGGGTGAAAAACTGGTTGAATGACCGGGCCCAGAGGGTGGTGGTAAATGGAGTTAAATCCAGCTGGAGGCCAGTGACAAGTGGGGTTCCCCAGGGCTCAGTCCTGGGTCCAGTCCTGTTTAATGTCTTTATCAACGACCTGGATGAAGGCATTGAGTCCTCCCTTAGCAAGTTTGCAGATGACACCAAGCTGGGAGGAAGTGTCGATCTGCTGGAGGGTCGGGAGGCTCTGCAAAGGGATCTGAACAGGCTGGACTGCTGGGCTGAGACCAACGGCATGAGGTTTGACAAGACCAAATGCCCAGTCCTGCACTTGGGGGACAACAACCCTAAGCAGAGGTACAGACTAGGAGAAGCCTGGCTGGAAAGCTGCCAGGAGGAGAGGGACCTGGGGGTGCTGGTTGAAAACCGACTGAACATGAGCCAGCAGTGTGCCCAGGTGGCTAAAAAGGCCAATGGCATCTTGGCTTGGATCAGAAACAGCGTGACCAGCAGGTCCAGGGAGGTTATTCTCCCCCTGTACTCGGCACTGGTGAGACCGCACCTCAAGTACTGTGTTCAGTTCTGGGCCCCTCACCACAAGAAGGATGCTGAGGCTCTGGAGCGAGTCCAGAGAAGGGCAACAAAGCTGGTGAAGGGGCTGGAGAACATATCTTATGAGGAGCGGCTGAGAGAGCTGGGGTTGTTCAGCCTGGAGAAGAGGAGGCTGAGGGGAGACCTTATTACTCTCTACAGCTACCTGAAGGGAGGTTGTGGAGAGGAGGGAGCTGGCCTCTTCTCCCAAGTGACAGGGGACAGGATGAGGGGGAATGGCCTCAAGCTCCGCCAGGGGAGATTTAGGCTTGAGATTAGGAAGAAATTCTTCACGGAGAGGGTGGTTAGGCATTGGAACGGTCTGCCCAGGGAGGTGGTTGAGTCACCGTCCCTGGAGGTGTTTAAGGTTAGGGTAGATGAGGTGCTTAGGAGCATGATTTAGGGATTGGTGGGAATGGTTGGACTCGACGATCCAGTGGGTCTCTTCCAACCTGGTCATTCTGTGATTCTGTGAGTTAAAAGCAGATGAAGTTTTGTTCTGTTCTGAGAGCTGACATACTCCAGACAGCTGAGAAGCTTTTCCAGGAGGGCTCCAATGCTCTCCCCCAGACAGGTAACCTCCAGGCATGGATAAAGCACAAGACTTGTGCATTTGCTACAGAAAAGGTCTGGTGAATATCGTGAGCTGGAAAATACTTCCAGTGAGAAGCAAAAGCTAGAAAAATTTTTAAATCCCTATTTCCATCACATGCCCACACTGGAGAAGCTCTGCCGCAATCCTCAGAGGCAGATCTCACTGCACCACAGGGTAGCAGAGGTGAGGAAGCTCAGCTGAGCCCCACCGTGTGACCCAGCCCACACAGGCAGTGCTGTGGGGGCTGACAGGGCAGAGCCCCTTGCATCACCCACAGCCTGGGACGTCTGCACCCGCTCCATTAGTGCTTCCCTCACATCAGCACCTGCGCCCAAGGGCTGTCATTCACAGAAAACCTCGATAATGTACATTCACTTTTTGAAAAATAGGAGGCTTTTAAAAGAAGCTTTAGCAATTATTATCTCCACTCAAGAGTTATTTCATGCAAGCTCTGCAAATTCAGAGCCTGCAGCTCCACTTCTCTGCACTGTTCTGCAGGCTGGATTACGTGAATCCACAGAGGGAAAAATGTAATAAGAGTGAATGCAACTACCTGCACTGGAATTTAGTCAAAACAGCCACTTGGCGCCCTGCATGGGGCCAGGAGAGAGGGAAGTCGCACTCTGTGATAACTGGGCTCTTCATATTTGCAGGAATATTGGCTCAGGGCTAACAGAGATCAAAGCACATCGCCCAGTGAATCCCAAGAATACTCGCCAGGTTGTCCCTCAACACATGCCACTTCCATTCTAATGCACCACCGCCCCAGCCCTCTACTAAGGCAGATGTTCTGATGCCCATCAGCTTGCAGAGGTGGGGGAAATAGCAGCTTCATTTTGTTGTCCGTAGCCTGGCTGCCAGCTTAGGAAGAAGACTTATTTACTACCACCCTTCCTCTCGCTTCACTCCTGCAATTACTTCCTTGGGCAATTTAAACACACTGAAAGAGAAAGGAGTCTCAAAGAAAACCCAGCTGTTACAACAGAGATGAAGAGGCAGAGCTCCAGGCTGGATCCAGGATGCTCTCTCTGGACCAGCAGGGATGTCACTGAAAACAGAGGGAAAAAGGAAGAATGAGAAGAGAGGCTGGATTATGCATTTGAATGGGGAAAGGAAGGAGAAGTATAACAAGTTCACGTGAACTGCTCCATTCTGCTGCTCAGCAATCATTTTTAACTCAGTATTTTGGTGAGAAATCAAAGCTCAGGGATGTTAAGCAGCACAAGTAGCTCCTCAGCACAACACGTGTGCTTGGGCAGAAACCAGAGCTACCAAACACCCTGGAGTATTGCAAAGGAGAGCAAATACTCACGAGTGGAATCCCATAGCCAAAACCTGGTGCTGACCTAACTGGAAAGAGCTAAAATTCAAAAGGCCATTAACAAAGCACTAGGAACCACTCACCCTTCCTTGTCCCCCTGCACATGCAGTCTGCAGGGCTGCAACACCTGCAGGAACAGATGGCTTTTAAAAATTCTGCACCTAATGTGGTTTCTATGGGACGGACACAGCACCCCAGTGACTCCCACAAAAGCCAACTCACCCACTAATGATTCATTAACTCAGACAGGAGGCCTGAATTCCATCCTTCAGGAAAAGGCTCTGCCTGATCCATCAGAGGCACCAGGGATGGATTCTAAGAACCTGTCAGAAGTGACAAATGCAGCTCCTTCCACTGGGAAGGGACTCTATGAAAAGTATGTAAGAGCAGCACAATATGCAGGCTAGAGAGCAGAATTCTTTTTCCCAGATGTGAAGGACACCAACATGGAAATCAAACACATTCCAGATGCAGGCCCCTGCTGACGGCTACACAATGTGATCACCGGGGACTGCGTGAAGCTTAAGTTGCATCCTGACATTTCCTTTCCAGACCTCATACGGTGGCACCCACCAGGCCAACGCGGCGACTGACTTCTGGATCACTCAGTTGGCATTACCTCTTCCCAATATCACCCCATTCCCTCCTCCTCCCCAGCTCTGTAGGCAAACACGACACCGCCACTAAGAAAAGCACATGAACCTTACAATATGAAACCACTGTTTCCCCCATGCAGAGGTAAAAAGAGTTCAATGGATAGGTTTAACATCACCTTCAGACACCACCAGAGTGCAGATCACACTGTTGTGTTGTGGTGACACCACCATACCTTATCACATCTGGTTCCGGGCCTTCGTTCCTGTAAGATGCCTGAAGCTGTTTCTGTCGTGTGAGGAGATCATCCACCAAATTCTGCCTCCTATCCCCCTCCAGCTGCGTGCTGATGGCATTGGGTTAAGGACCAGAATTAAAAACACTGGAAAAACTCTACTTCTATTAAATAAAATAAGAACTGCTACACATTCTTAATATAAACCAGACCTCCAGATCATCAAAATTAACTAGAGTAGCTATTTGAACTCAAGAAAAGGCTGTAAAATCCAAGAGAAGGATGGGCAACACATCTCTGAATGAAACCTGCTGTTACTCTAACTCTAAACTCTGAAGTTTACATATTTCAGAGAAAAAACTTCAAGCAGTGAGCACAGTAACCTTTTGGTCATCACCTCAAGGTAATAACAGAACTGGAGGGCTACTTACTGCCAAGTTACTAAAAGTATTACAAATAATACTTCGCCCTCCAAAATATAACATAATTCTTCTGTCATGCATTACTAAGAAGTCCTAAGCAGTGGATTTCTTCTGTAACACAGAATCATGGAATGGTTTGGATTTTGGCACACCTCCACTGGACCCAGTTGCTCCAAGCCCCATCCAACCTGGCCTTGAACACCTCCAGGGATCGGGCAGCCACCACTGCTCTGGGCAACCTGGGCCAGGGCCTCCCCACCCTCACAGCAAAACATTTCTCCCCAAGATCTCACCTCAGTCTCCCCTCTTTCAGCTGGAAACCATTCTCCCTCATCCTATCCCTGCACTCCTTGATCAAGAGCCCCTCCCAGCTTTCCTGGAGCTCCTTTCAGTAGTGGAAGCTACTCTAAGGTCTCCTCCAAATCTTTTATTCTCCAGGCTAAACAACCCAAACTCTCTCAGCCTGTCCTCACATGGGAGGTGTTCCAGCCCTCAGATCATCCGTGTGGCCTCTCCTGGACCCGTTCCAATAGCTCCATGTCCTTTCTGTGCTGAGGACTCCAGTTTAAAATATTAAACAGAACGGACAAAGGTTTAACAGCAATGTTTTCTAAAAATGGACCAAGGGAAAAACCCTACCCCCGTTGCAGTGCAAGCATAGAAGGTTTTTCACCCTCTCCCACAACACAAAAGGTCAGTGAGTTGATGTTTACACAGATACATTTGATGTGTTGATACAGCCCGAAGCAGTAACTCCTTCAGCTGATCGATCTTCTCGCCCAGGTTCTGCAAGGATGATCTGATAATCACATTGAGCTGAAGGAGAAGAGAGAGATTGGGTTTTGGGTCTGATTTATACTTGCATAAAATCTAACACTACTACGTGGAGGCAGCAATTTGTTTCATTGCAGCTGTACTGGAGTGCAGGACCCGGCTCTGAACCTGTCTCAGAGCAATCTGCCTCTGGGCTGCTTACAAAACAATGAGGTAAAGAGCACGCATTCCACAAACACAACTCCAGCATTTAACATGGAGAGCCTGTTTCTCAGTCTTTACAAACACATTGTGTCGTGTGGGCAAAATATTTCAGCGCATTTGAATATTTTCCACTCAGTTCCTTCCTCTGATCTTTAATACAAATACAGGCACCAACTTCTTCTGCCACCAGGTTTCTTTTCCAGCTCCCAGGATTAGAGGGAAAGTTGCTGCAGGTTCAGACATTCTCTCTACTGAACTGCTCCAGTCTTTAAACTAAAGATCCCAAAGAAATTCTGATGTCTTCCCTTTCCCTGCTCCACAGCACCCAGGATTCCTGACCCTGTCTCACAACTGACCTGGCCTGAGATGCAGACGGATATGTTCTCACTAAAAATGCAGTTAATCTCCCATTCTTGCTCCAAGCAAGCCTGAGGTTTCCAGGAATCCTCCTCCTTTCTCTTCACCGCTTCCCAAGTGTGGCTGACATTCTTCTCCAGGCTTTTCTTCCTTAAATGTCATTTCTTTTCATCCCAATTATGTAGAACATACTGGGAAAAGACACTGTAACTGCAGTTAACTATGCAAGTCATCCTCAGTAAGCCTTGATGTGCTTCCCATTTACAAGACACCAGCCCCACCTTGGGGTTTAACAGGCAGCAACCTCAGCTGCTCTGTGTGATGCTCCAGTAACAGAGAAGGAATATCTGATTTCACTCATTCCTAAAGACACAGAGGCAACAGTAGCCGCCAGCATTTCACAGAGTAGCCGCCGTCCTGCAGGGATCCTGCCTACAGGGTGGAAGAGCTCAAAAAACCCCAACAGCATCAGGAATTCAAACTTCTCTGACTGGTCTCCAAACTTGCTGAACACAGTGACAGAGAGCGGCCACAACTGAGCTGCGGCAGCCTTGAAAGCACGCAGCCAAAATCCACCTGCAGCAGCCCTACGTGATGGCAATGTGCCCAAAGCCAGGCTCGGGGAGAAGAGGTTTTAGGGAAGTTCAAGCGCCGCACATCCACAAGCTCTGCAATCAAATGATAAAGGGTCCTTTCATTTCCCATGTACTCTAGAAATAAGGAAGAATTTCCAAACATAGGGAAGAACTTCTTCACGATGAGAGTGGGGAGGCCCTGGAACTGGTTGCCCAGGGAAGTTGTGGCTGCCCCATCCCTGGAGGGGCAGCCAGCTTGGACGGGGCTTTGAGCAACCTGATCTAGTAGGAGGTATGGCAGGGGGGTCGGAACTAGATGGTCTTTAAGGTCCCTTCCAATCCAAACTATTCTATGATCCTATATAGACAGATACAGTTCAGATAAAGAACACTGCATTTCACTGACCCAGGTGACACCCACCACACAGCTGCCCAGTGCTACTCTGGCCAGAAACCATAGGGCTGTAACAATAGATTTCATTGCCATTGGAGGAAAACGGAAAAACATAGGAAGTTTTAAGACCAGCTCAGCAGAGCAGAGTTCACAGACACTCCGTGTTGGCTTCAAACCTTCCCCTACTGGTTTGGAATTTTTGTGCACACTATTTTTTGCTCCACAATCAGTTGTTCTAACCACACTAATGGCAAAATACTATAAAAATAAAACCCTGTTTACACCCTCCCCACTTGGCAAACATTGTACAATGAGTTTTTCCTCCATCAAAACATTCAGGAGTCACAGAGCAGAGGGCTGCTCAGCCGTGGAACATGCGCTTGTTATGAAAACAACTCCCTCATTGTTGGAAACTTGTTTATAGTAGAATCAAACACCACGGAATATTCATCTTTAACTGTTAGTGGGAAATTGCACTCAGAAAATATGAGACATGGAACAAATGATTTTATGAAGAAATCAATCAACCGTGTAATGTTTCCCTAAAACACAATCCAGGAGAGGGATGGTGCAAGACAAGGCTGTGCCGGGGATTTTTGGAATGTGTCACAGATTGCAGTGATGCAAACAGAGAACTATGTCCTCTATAAATACAGGTGGATTAAGCAGTGACCTCTTTATTGTCTTCTATCACTTGAGCGTATCTGTACAATTCTCATATTTCATCATTTGAAAGCAGGGAGCTGAATCACCACCGCTACGCTCTCCTCTCAGTCCTACAGAGAAAACACCTCTCAAGTACAACTTATTTCAACCTTCTGACATCCCTTGTCCATCCCTGCCAGGTCTGAATCGGTCATTATACAGCAGGGATGATTGTACAAAGCACACCTTGTTCTCCCCAACATTTCACAAAAAGAGACATTTCAAAAATGACATTTTGTTTCAAAAGCTATTTTTATATTTATTTTATATTTACTTATTTAAAGCTATCTTACATTTATTCCAGCAAAGAGACTGGAAAAGAAGATTCAGTGCTTGTGCATCACAGTACAGACCTGCTATAAAGAGGGGCAGAGTCTGCAAAATAAATCATTCTGTGACTTTTTAATTATGCAGATGGTTACAAAAGACCAACTCAAGGGCTCACACACATTTTGATCCTAATGCAGTCAAGGGAGAAGTTAACGGCAGGATCCTTTGCGCATGCAATCGAGGAGGCTCCTGCGCTCCTTGAAGGGAAGGATGAGGCTTTCAATCCCGAAGAACACAGCCTCCCGAGAGCCTTTTTATTCTCTTTTGAGCAGGAAGCACGAAAAGGGGAAGAACATCCTGTCCCTGGGTAAGCTCTATCTTCTGCTGATCATGCATTTTTCACTCTGCTCTTATACTTTGTTAGAAATGTAGCTTATAAAGGTCACAAAAATCTTATTTCATCTGCTCTACAGCCACTACAGTACAGAAGCAAGCCAGCTTTGTGGGAAAAAAGTACTTAGTCAATACCTACACAGGAGCTGATGGGCACACCCTCAACTCACAGTCTCTGAACGCAGCGCGCTCTGTTCCTGGAAGCGGCTCCCTCGGCTTCTCCCTGTCTCTCTTTTTAACACCATTATTGCGTGCAAAAAGGATTCAGTACTGTGAAATACAAGGCTCTTTTTGCGACACTGAAAAGCTACTCCTCATTTAAAGAGTACATTCTCATTCTCTTTACAAAGCCTTAAGGAACTCACTGCTAATATTGAGTCTCTGCCATTAAACACAACTTGCAATCCTCAGGCGCCGGCTGGCAACACCAACAGCTTCAGCCAGCCTGGTAGTGGATACTCAATACCCACAGCGCTGCCACCGCCCTGGCCCAAACCTTGAACCTGACCCCTAATCCCTGACCCCAACACCCTAACCATGACTCTGACCCCCTGACCTCAAACTCGACCCTCCAAACCTTGGCCCTGGCCCTAACACACACAAATCCTGACCCTAACAATCAAACCCTTACACCCAAGCCCTCACCCCAAACCCCTAACCATGACACCCACACCCAAACTTTGACTCAAAATTCTGCCTCCAAAGGCCAACACTGCCCTCGTGCCCCCCAAACCCTGACCCCAACTCATAACCTGACTCCCAAACCCTCATCCCAACCCTACCACACAGTCCCCTGCCTCTAAGCCCTGACACAAAGTCTGACCTCGGCCCCCAAGCCCTGACTAACAAACCTCAACCCTGACTCTAACCCTAACACTCAAACCTTAACCCTGACACAAACCCTTACCCCTAAACCTTAAGCCTGACCCACACCCTGACCCCCAAACCTTAACCCTGACCCAAACCCTGACCCACATCCTTACCCCCAAACCTTAACCTTGACTCTAACCCTTAACCCTGACCCTCGACCCTTAACCCTGACCCAAATCCTGACCCCCAATCCTTAACCCTGACCCTAACCCTGATCCCCAACCCTTAACCTTTACTCTAACCCTTACTCCCAAACCTTAACCTTGACCCTCAACGCTTAACCCTGGCTCTAACCCTGACCCCCAAATCCTGCCCCTGCCCTGCTCCCTTAACCCCAGCTGCACCCCACATCCAGCCGGACACGCTGCTCCATCCCTTCACCCCACTCGGAGCGGGGATCCCGCTGCCACCCCCACTCCCCGTTCTGGCCGCACCTTGGCCGCGCTCTCCCCGTTGCGCTGGTGCCGGTGCCGCTCCCGGATCTTCTCGGCGATCTCCTGGGCCAGCTGGCAGGTGGTGTCGTACAGCTGGAGCCTGCGGACAGCAACAGATGCGCCTCAGACCGGCCCGCAGCACGGACCGGGCCAGCCCCGAGCCCTGCGGCCCACGCCCCGCAGCACGGACCGGGCCCCGGGACAGACGGGATCCGGGACCGCGGGGCCCTGGGCGGCCGAGCAGCCCGAGACGCGCCCGGGATGGGGCGGGGGGAGCGGGAAAGGGCCGGGAGGGGGCGGGGGCCGGGTCGGCGCTCACCACGGGTCCGGAGCCATCGCCGCCGCCGCCGCCGCCGCCCGGAAGAGCCCGCGGTTCCGGTGGCGCCGGTGCGGACGGAGCCCGGCGAGGGACAAACTGCGCCGCGCGTAGCCGGACGGGGGATAGAAGGGGGTGGAGGGATGCAGGGGTGCAAATACCGGGTCCTGCACTTGGGACACAACAACCCTGTGCAGCTACAGACTAGGAGAAGTCTGGCTGGAAAGCTGCCTGGAGGAGAAGGACCTGGGGGTGTTGGTTGAACATGAGCCAGCGGTGGCCCAGGTGGCCAAAAAGGCCAGTGGCATCTTGCCTTGTGTCAGAAACGGCGTGACCAGCAGGTCCAGGGAGGTTATTCTCCCCCTGTACTCGGCACTGGTGAGACTGCACCTCAAATCCTGTGTTCAGTTCTAGGCTCCTCACCACAAGAAGGATGTTGAGGCTCTGGAGCGAGTCCAGAGATGAGCAACGAACCTGCTGAAGGGGCTGGAGAACAAGAGGAGCGGCTGAGAGAGCTGGGAGTGTTCAGCCTGGAGAAGAGGAGGCTGAGAGGAGACCTCATTGCTCTCTACAACTACCTGAAAGGGGGTTGTGGAGAGGAGGGAGCTGGGCTCTTCTCCCAAGTGACAGGGGACAGGATGAGGGGGAATGGCCTCAGGCTCCGCCAGGGGAGGTTCAGGCTGGACATCAGGAAAAAATATTTCACAGAAAGGGTCATTGGGCACTGGAAAGGCTGCCCAGGGAGGGGGCTGAGTCACCTTCCCTGGAGGTGTTTAAGGGACAGGTGGATGAGGTGCTGAAGGGCATGGTTTAATGGTTGATAGGAATGGTCTTTTCCAACCTAGTGATTCTGTGATCCTGTATGGGGGTGGGGGGGCAGGGACACAGGTGAAGGGACACAGATGTAGGGACACAGGGATTCAGAGTTTTGGGGGAACAGGGGTTTGGGTGGAGGTATTCAGGAATGCAGGGGTGAAGGGATGCCGAGGTGCATGTGGGCAGGAATTCAGGCACACAGGGGTGAAAGGACACAGGGATTCAGAGCTGCAGGCATTCAGGGGTATAGGGGTGCATGGGTGTAGGGTTGCAGGGCTTTAAGGACACAGGAGTGAAGGGATGCAAGGATTCAGGGGTGTGAGGGTGCAAGGATTTGTGTGCAGGGATTCAGGGCTCCAGGGATTTGGGGGCACAGGCATTCAGGCTTTCATAGGTGCAGGGATTCAGGAGGGCACCTTAAATAAAAGTGCAACAGAAGAGATGTCAGCACCTGAGACCCCAGTGGAACCACTGTTGGGACTGAACTGAGATGCAGCACCCAGTGCCACAAGGGACATGTCCTGGTGCTGTCTTCAGAAGGGCTCTCAACCCTGTTTAACACCTCTCTGTGCACACCCGCCCTTCTCCCTCCCTCCCTTCCTTCTTCCTCCCTTCCTTCCTTTCCTTCTCCCTCCCTTCTCCCTTCTAGTTTCCTCTCTCCTCCCTCTCTTCTCCCTCCATCTATCCTCCCACCTTCCTTCTTCACTCCTTCACTCTTTCCTTCTTCCTCCCAGCCTCCCCTCTCTCTCTCTCCTGCCTCCATTCTTCCTCTGTCCATCCTCCCTCTTTCCTCTCTCCTATCCCCACCCATCTCCAGGTGACAGCCACAGCCTCCCCCTACCCTCGTCCCTGTCCCCTTGTCCCTGTTCCTTTGCCAGCAGCAGCAGGGCTGGGCTGCCACGAAGCGGCCATGACACTGAGTGGTGTTGACACTGTCAATATTTTCACTGCGAAGGGCTCTGCAGTAACTGGCAGGCCCAGCAGCCTCCATCCATGCCCAGAGAACCTTTCCCACACCTGATCCGTCAGAATTTGGCTGCTCCTCTTTTTTTGGGGTGTGGTTGATGACGCAGATCAATGCGGACACAAACATGGGTATGGGTGCCTGAAAAGCAGCAGGCTTTTCAGGGCACTGATAGCAATGTTTGATTGCCATCACAACCGGAGGCTTCTACAGCATGCTGTGACATGCCACGATAACGAGCACATCCTCGTCAGCGCATTTATGGATGGCTGCAGCATCTGTTGTGCTTCTGATGGGCGCTCAGACCCAGAAGCCAAGCTCCTCTGGAGTGAGGATCTGGGGCTGTGGCCAAGGGGCTAACACTCGTGCTCTGGATTCGGGTGCTCGGGATCATAGAATCATAGAATCACTAGGTTGGAAAAGACGTTTAAGATCATCAGTCCCAACCGTACCTGTCTACTACTAAACCATATCCCTAAGCACCTAATCTACCAGTCTTTAAAACTCCTCCAGCGATCGGGACTCCACCACCTCCCTGAGCAGCCTCTGCCAGTGCCTGAGAACCCTTTTGGTGAAGACATTTTTCCTAATGTCCTATCTGAACCTGCCCTGGCACCACTTGAGGCCATTCCCTCTTGTCCTATCACCTGTCACTTGGGAGAAGAGACCAGAACCCACCTCATCACAACCTCCTTTCAGATAATTGTAAACAGTGATGAGGTCTCCTCTCAGTCTCCTCCAAGCTAAACAGCCCCAGGTCCCTCAGCTGCCTCTCATAACATTTGTTTTCCGGCCCCTTCCCCAGCTCTATTCCCTTCTCCACACACTCTCCAGCCCCTCAATGTCTTTCTCATAGTGAGAGACCCAAAACTGACCCCAGGATTTGAGGTGCGGCCTCACCAATGCTGAGTGCAGGGGGACAATCACTTCCCTGCTCCTCCTGCTGGCCATGCTGTTTCTGGTACAGGCTGATATGGACCCACCAGAAGTGTCCTGGGCACCACACGAAGCTGTGTGGGGCACCTCGAGGCCCCCCACTGGCCCTGGCAGCCCCGGTATGGGCTCCATCCCCAGGGAGCCGGCTCATCTCTCCATCCCTTTTCATACATACAAACCGGGCTGGCTGATCTCGCAGGCAATGAGCATGAAACATTGATGGCCTCCAGCTGTGCCACTTGACCAGAGCTAGCGTGGCCTCTACATATTTAATTTTTTCTCCATTAAAAACACATGAAGTCATGATCCATTTTGCACCATCCCCGATTCCCTTCCATCTCCTGACTCAGTGTCTCAGTGTGGAGCAATGGTGAGACCGCACCTCGAATCCTGTGTTCAGTTCTGGGCCCCTCACCACAAGGAGGATGTTGAGGCTCTGGAGCGAGTCCAGAGAAGAGCAACGAACCTGCTGCAGGGGCTGGAGAACAAATCTTATGAGGAATGGCTGAGAGAGCTGGGGTTGTTTAGCCTGGAGAAGAGAAGGCTGAGGAGAGACCTCATTGCTCTCTCCAACTACCTGAAAGGAGGTTGTGGAGAGGAGGGAGCTGGGCTCTTCTCCCGAGTGACAGGGGACAGGATAAGAGGGAATGGCCTCAGGCTCTGCCAGGGGAGATTCAGGCTGGACATTAGAAAAAAAAAAATTCACAGAAAGGGTCATTGGGCACTGGCAGGGGTTGCCCAGGGAGGGGGTTGAGTTACCTTCCCTGAAGGTGTTTAAAAGATGGGTGGATGAGGTGCTGAGGGGCATGGTTTAGTGATTGATGGGAATGGTTGGACTTGATCCAGTGAGTCTTTTCCAACCTAGTGGTTCTGTGAGCATCTGCTGGGGAGCAGGCAAGCAGCCAGGGGCCTGCAGGAGTTTTCAGGGCTTCAACTGGGAGGAAAAGGCTCCTGCTGTCCTAGGAAAAGCAAACGAGGAAAAGGCAGCCAGCAAAGGCCTGAGGAAAAGCAGTAGGACCCAATGTCACAGGAGCTGGGCAAAGGGTTTGAGTCCCTCGCCTCCCCTTCCCTGGGCTCCCAGCCTGCCAGAGGGAGGGAGGTGGCAGGGCAGGCGTGCTGTTTGCATCAGACTTCGGCACATCAAAGCAGAGGTGCTTCATCCAGAAAGGACAGGGTCTGCAGAGGGGCCTCTATCACCTGTTCCGAGCCCACTCATGCCAGCAGATGCTCAGGGATGTGCTGTAGAGGCCGGCAGACCTGCAGACTTGCAGGCAGGGAGGGGAGGCAGGAGCAACTCACTGTTATCAGAGGGGGAAAACCCAGATTTTTTAAGGAAAAAATAGATCTTAAGCAATTTTCAGTCACCATAAAAATGCCCACTTTTAAGGGCAGCTCAAATCGTGAGTGCTCCAGGTCACAATCCC
Source organism: Clamator glandarius (assembly GCA_033459285.1). Classification (NCBI taxonomy): domain Eukaryota; kingdom Metazoa; phylum Chordata; class Aves; order Cuculiformes; family Cuculidae; genus Clamator; species Clamator glandarius. The sequence continues at coordinate 1,585,404 of JAUNZM010000269.1, read as the reverse complement.
AGATGGGTGCAATGTCGCTAGCAGCACCTCTCACCCGTTGGAGGGTGCTTTTCCTCCACCTTGACTCTTTTACCTATAAATAGAATATTCGGTTTGTAATCTGCAAAGCATTTAGGGGTAAAGTCGATGGATGACAAGCATTTCAAAGGAGGCAGATTGGAAATGCCGAAGCGCCAGAACTGCACCCGCAATGCTCCCATCCTGATCTCTTGCTATGTATGGAGGAGGCACGGGTGCTGCACATCCAGCACAGCCCCTTTGAACCCATCCCTGCAAAGCTTCCCAGCACATACAAGGCGCTCACAGAAGGGCATCGCTTCATTCTCATTGCCCCAGTCCCTCCCTTGTCACCCAGTTCCTGGCACTTGCTCCTCATGTGCTTCTCTTTCCGACTCCCCTGGGCGCATCCAGTGGGAAGCGGTTGCAAACCCACCACCTGTGTTGATATTTCCATCGTTCAAGGACGAGCGATCGTGGTAGTGGGTGGTTGGGAGCCTCCAGCCTTCCTTCACACCATGATGCTGGCAAAGAGAGTGAACCCCACAGCGGGAATATCAAGGTTATTCTTGGGAAAAACAAATGCTTAAGTTTAATGGCCGTGTTGCTGCTTTGATGGCTATCTCATCCAGGGGATGTTTGTGTCCCCATCCTGGCTTTGGTGCGGAATTGGGACAGGAAGGGGCGAAGCAGGTGTGGGAGCTGCTCCTCCCCTCATCCTATTTACACCAAATAAACCTCCTCTGCCAGCAGGCTGGCACTCGCCTTAAAAGCCAGGGTGGGTGCCAGGGGCAGAGGAGACACGGCAGCAGGGTGCGCTGGAGCCAGGGCACATGCTGCAGGTGGGGCTTAGCCTGCCCTTCACCCCCAGGAGAGTGGCCGACCTCTTCCCCATGGCCGAACAAGCCGTGGGTGACAACATGGGCGCTGGGCAAGGTGAGTGAGCTGCAGCCGGGGACAGGCATACGTCTCACACTGGGGAATCATAGAAATGTGGAATGGTTTGGGTTGGAAGGGACCTCAAAGCCCATCCAGTTCCAACCCCCTGTGCCATGGACAAGGACACCTCCCACTGGATCAGGGGCTCCAAGCTCCATCCAACCTGGCCCTGAACACCTCCAGGGATGGGGCAGCCGCCACTGCTCTGGGTGACCTGGCCCAGGGCTTCACCAAACACCCAGCAGAGGAGCGGGGCTGGCGCAGACCCACATTTCCTTCCCCAAGACCCCCGGCACATCCCAGAGCAGGCAGAACTGTGTCTGCTGTGGCACCATCAGCTGGCAGGACTTGGGCTGGTCCTCCTCAGTACATCAGGCAGGGCAGCATCCTCTCGATGTGGCCAGCTGCGAGGACAAGGTGAATTTGGGGATCACAGTGGTGCAAACAGCCTTGCTCCAACCCCAATGTCCATTTTAACCTGGTTAAGCCTGTCTGTTTTCAGAGCAGAGTCAGGCTCAGCAGCAACCAGTTGTAGCTGCTGCCCCTTCTCTGCACTGGAACTGAACCTGATCTGCTGGGTCTGCTGAACTCAAGCAGGGAACAAAATGAACTGGAGAGCAGTAGCCATGGCAAGACCCAGCCTGGGAGTAGCCCAGGCTCCCAGATCCCCTCAACGTGCCACCACGAGCTGCCATGCATGCAACACTCAAGGTCAGGACCTTGCTGCTCCATGGAGCCAGAGCAGAGAGGTCCTTTCCAGACTGCACATCCCAAGTGAGCACATCCAAGATAAACACATCAGAGTATTTAAGTGTGTGCTAATAAACTTTATCTTTGCCAACTAACCACTGCCCAGCAGAAGTCACCCATGTGTAGATAACTCCTGTCTCCTTGTACAGGGTTCAGAGCTGAGCCCTTTGCAATCCCAGGGAAAATGCTGCTCTCTTCTCTCTAGGAGGAGCTCAAACGCTGTGTTCTGCCAGGGCTGGCAGCTGGCACAGGTGGTGGGAACCCTTCTGAGGGTCGATGGGGAACCTTGGGTCTCCAAGAGTCTCCCAGATGCTCTCCAGCACCTGTGTGCAGCCCCCTGGATGGGGTCTCCCTAGTTGCACGGGGGTCATGCAGGCAGCAGGGACCCTTTGGTCCCTCACAGACCATCCCCCAACCCTTGGCGAGCCCCTCTTGCTGCAGCATCTTCTCCTTGCACCTTCTCTCTGGCACCCGAGCAGCTGTATGGGGCCGGGTTTTGCAGGAGACTGGCAGGAGGCACTAAGAGGGAGGGCGAGTGCCTGAGTTCTGCCTGGGGTCATAGCAGCCTGGTCCTGGGCTGCCAGATCCAGACAGGACATCACCTCCTGCCTCCACTCTGTGCTTGGCAAGGGACACGATGCAGATGGTCCCTCTTGGTCCCAGCATCACTTTGGACCCAGTTACCTGTGAGGTCCCTTCTTGCCCCTGCACACCTGGGCTGGGACCGAGCTGCTCCTGATCCTTGGTGCTGTGACACTGCTGCCCCACCGGCATCCCTGGGGAACAAGGACCATGTCCCCGCTTTCTGCACCCTCCTCTCTGCCGGTCACAGGCTGGGAAGTAAGGAGGGGTGCAAAGCCCCTCGTGGTGTGGTGAAACAGCCCCACACCCAGCTACTGCCCAGCCCTACACCTCCCAGAGCCCCTGCACAGCGTTTTCACTGGAGGGCTGAGTGTCCCCAAGTCCCACAGGAGCAAAGTGAGCTTCTCCCGTCAGGCAAAGCCTCCTGGAACCCTTCCCTTTGCAGGGGGAGATGAAGTATTGAAATACAAGATAGTGCTTCAAAGAGCTGTGGGCCAGGATGGAATGCTGTCAGCTGAGGAGGTGAAGGGTGTTGAATAATAGGTCTTTGTCCTACAGAGACGTTTGGCTCCTCTGCAGTCACCGTTGTGATCACGTCCGAGGCTGATACCTGGGACATTGACGCCTCCTGTTGCCTGGACTGTGGGCAGTTTGTGGATTGGGACAGGCTGCCAGCCGCAGAGCAGCAGGCAGATACCCCCCTGGACACCCTCTGCAGGCCCCCGAAGGAGCTCAAGAAGCTGGCGAGGGAAGGCTACTGGGCGTCGAGCCATGCTCTGAGGGCTCAGGTCTATCACCAGCTCATCCAGCAGGTCGCCTGCCGGCTCGTCACCCCCGACGCTCTCGTCTACAGGGACGTGGTGAGTCGGCTCTTTGGGAAGCTGAGTGTGAGCTCCCACCCTTTGCCCGAGTTCCTGGAAGGATGCTCCATGCCCACATACTGCCTCAACCTGGCAGGGGTCACTGCCCTGAAGAAGATCCTCATCTGTGTTGGCAATCTTTTCCCCGACATAACCTACAGCCCAATCCTGCCTTCTCTGGTGGCTCTGCTGCTGCACTACAGCAAAGATGAAGCTCAGTGCTTCGAGAACATTTCTCGCCTCATCGCCAGCAACACTCCCCATACCAGCTACATTGACCAGTCCTTCCTGGCTCACCAGGCTTCATGCATGACTTTTGGAGATCTGGCCAACAAGCACTGCCCAGCAGCTCACAAACTCATAGCCAATGCCTCTGAGAATGTCTTTGAGGTCTATTCCGAATGGTTATCGTGGCTCTTTCGTGACCTCCCCTTCAATTACGCCATCCGTGTCTTTGATGTCTACCTGCTGGAGGGGCAGAAGGTCCTCTACCGCATCGCCCTGGCCTTGCTGAAGCAGTACAGGCTCTCAGTGACCTCCACTGAGCTGGAGGGGACTGACATTAAGGCAAACCTGCAGGCTTTTGTGCAGAACATTGCCGAGCACATGACTATTGACAAACTCCTTGAGAGAGCCTTTGGCATCCGGCTGTTCTCCCGCAAGGAAATCTGGCTTCTCCAGATGGCCAACAGGAAGGCGTTAATGGAGAGGGGCATAACCATGGTGCAGAGCAGGTAAGACCCTCCCTGTGTGCCAGTTCTTGGGGCTAAGCAGACAAACCACCCGTTACAGTGGCTCTACCACATGGCGGGGAGCTCCAGCTTGGGCTCTGGGGGTGCCTTGCAGCTCCTTGCGGAGCCCCTGTTTGGAGGCACCAAGCAGTCAGAGGTAGCGATGCTAGCAGAGAGTTTGCCAGAATAAAAGCATAACAAGACCTGATGCATGGGGGCTGCACCCCTAAAAGCTGATGGGGACCCCAGCTTGGCAGTGATGAGTGTCCCCCTTGCACAGGCAGTCTTTCCACCTGGCCGTGGACATGCAGAACTTCAGCTCCAGCATTGTAACGGCTCAGGAGATGCGTATCATCTGGTCCTGGATCCCCGAGCGCTTCTCCCTCTTCCCCCCGCTGCTGCTCTTCTCCACCTCAGAAGATGGGTGCAGCTTGCGAAGGTAAAGTGTTACCTGCCCGCTGGGTCAGGTCAAGTCAATGGGCCGGGGCAGGGGTTGGTGGCTCAGAAAGGAGCAGCACTTTGTGTCCATGGAGCATATCTGAGACCTCCTGAGGACATTCTTGGGCTTGATTAAAGATCTCAAGCGTGGCCTGGGCCAGCACTGGCTGTAGGGGAGAGGGCTGAGGCACCTCAGCACTGCATGGAACGCCCAGCCCTGTGGATGTGCTGCAGGGGCTCCCCGTTCACCACGCTGTTCTGGCCATGCTGTGGTTGGCCAGGTCCAACCAGCGCACTGTCCCCAGGGCTCCAGCTCCCTCCCAGTGGCACAGGGCACAGGGTGGCTGCTGGATATGGCAGTAGGTGTTGCAGCTCCCAACTAAGCTGGAAAATGAGTCTGCCACTGAATTCCCAATCTGTAAAGAGCAGAAACCCTTCAATGACCTGAGGCTGCCTCCACACAAGTGTCTTTTGGCAGTAACCCAAACCAGGCTCCTCTGTAGGAGCACATTAAGCTGAGAGGTAGCACTAAAAGAAGGCAGAGCCCAGGGCAGCCACAGACAGCAGGTAGGGACATCCTGCAATGAGAAAGACACCAAACCCTCTAAGCTCATATTAGGAGAGACCAAGTGTCCTAGCCTATTCCCAAAACTGCAATGGAAAGACCAGTGTCAGCTCTGGAGACACCCCAGGGCCCAGCGACAACAGTCAACAGAATCATAGAATCACAGAATCATTAACGTAGAAAAGACCTCTGAGATCACCAAGTCCAACCATCAGCCCAACCCCACCGTGTAAACTAAAACATGTCCCTAGGTGCCTCATCTACACACTTGTTGAATCCCTCCAGGGATGCAGACTCCCCCACTGCCCTGGGCAGCCTCTGCCAGGGCTTCACCACTCTTTCATTAAGGACGTTTTTCCTAATCTCCAACCTAAACTCCTCTGGCACAGCTTGAGGCCACTTCCTCTCATTCTATCCCTTGTTACTTGGGAGCAGAGCTCAGCACCCACCTCACCGCAACCACCTTTCAGGAGCTGCAGAGAGCAATGAGGTCTCCCCTCAGCCTCCTCTTCTCCAGGCTAAAGAGGGTGGTGGGAAGCAGGGACATCCTGCAATGCTTGATGTCAAGATGTTTCTCTACCACGAAACAGCAGCTCCCTGCTGACCAGGAGGGTATGCCAGGCTCTCTGTGGACACTGCCCTTGTCATCCATGACCCACATCTCTCAGGGTGGTGTGTAAAGGTGCGGCTGCAATGGCAGCAGCTCTGTGAACACCACAAGTGTCCCCCAGCCTGTGAGAGGTGAGTGGGCGCCACAGCGCAGAGGTGCAGCCCCATCCTGGAAAGTGCAGCCCTGCGCCTTTCCAGTGCAGCAATGGGCACAAAGTCCAGCTGGTGAAACCCATCCCCATTAAAGCAAGTTTGTTTGGCAAACTCCCCACCCAGAGTTCCCTCAGCCTGGCACATGAGGGTGGGAGGCTTTCATGTTTGCATTTATCTGAGCTGTTACCTGCTTCTCCAAGCAAAAATGATGGCTCAAGAAGTCCCATCAGCTAACTCTCCCTGCTCCTGCACAAACACTGACGCTGCTTGAGCTACATGGGTATGAGTTTCTGCTGTTTTCCTGCCACAACCTCCTTCGTGGTGCGAGAACAGCAATAGGGTCAGGAAAGCCACCATCTCTCTCCACTGTCCTTTACAGCCTCATGCTCACCACACGCCCAAGCTCTCTGGGTCTCAGACCCCACCAACCTACCCTCCTCATTTGTCTCCACAGGTTTTACACGTGCTGTGAAGGCTACGAACCGACGGTGCTGCTCATAAAAACCACTGAAGGGGAGGTCAGTATTTCCCAAGTTGCCCTGGTATCGGTGTGGGGAAGGGGATGGAGGGGGATTGGCCCCACTGGTGCTTCTTGGAGCCGCTGCAGGGTCCCTCTCCTGTCCTGCTCTGCATCTGTGCCAGCTTCCAGGAGAGAAAAAACTGCACCCCTAGCAGCATGAGCCACCTGAGACACAGGCTGGTCTCAACGGTGCTGCTGGGGTAGACAGAGAGGAGGCAGAGAGATGGAGAAGCCAGGAGTGCTTCTCTTTTTTTTTTTTTTTTTTTTTTGCAAATACATGCTAAACCATGAATCTTTGCTAAAGAGGAAAGCAGTGATTGCTTTCCTGAAGTCAGCAGATGCTTTGCCTGAGCCAGGATGTGTTTTCAAAGCATTCAGTGCAAGGATCTCTCCCTGACAGCATGAGCAGCCCCACAAGGGAAATAAAAGAGAAATAAGGACGGCTTCTGCAATATTTGAAAGTCGTGAAATAACTGCAGCTCCCTTCCCCCCCCACCAGCTCTGAGCCAGGGCTCCTCCTGGGGACTCTGAGAGGAGCTTGTAAACCTGTATTTTATCTCCCCACTCTTCATTGAACAGCAGAGGCAAGTTCTGTAAATTGCTCAGACATCTCAAAGAGTTATCGACCAACCGGTCCTGATTTCTCCAGCCTGACATTTCAGTTTGGTGTAGAGATAAATGCCCTGCCACCTCCTAGGGCCTTGGGCAGGCAAGGGAAGGTGACTTACGAAACCGTTTTCCTAGCTGATTTTATTCCTGAAGTCAGCAGATGCTTTGCTGAGTAGAGACGGGCATGATTCCCCATCTCTGAGTAGAGATGGGCATGATTTCCCACCTCTCAGTAGCTCCACTCCAGCCATGGTCACATCAAGGACATCCATACCAGGACTGGCCTGACCGCTGGTGGAAGGAGTTGCCAAAACACCAGGAGAGCAGGGTCCAATCCTCCCCGGGGACTGGTTCAAAGCCCTGTAGGCAGTAAAACCACATTACCTGAGTCTCTGCTGGTTTAAACCACATTTTTCCTAGGGACTTATGGAACAGGCGACCACCTCACCAGGGGCCAGCAGAGGGCAAGGGACTCCTCAACCACAGCGCTCTGCAGTGCTGCCTGCGCAACCCTTTGAGCTACACCGTTATTCCTTTCTGGAATGGTCTCAGAGTGGGAGGCACAGCTCCTGCTCATGAGCTCAGGCCAGGGAATGCACCAGCACAGCCAAACTAGCCCTGCTTAATCCACCAGCATGAAGCTCACTGCAATCACCCCTGCTCCAAACTGGCAGCCCCCAAAAATCTCCCAGACTCCCCCTTAGGCACTAAAGCATAGTAGACACCTTCCAGGGCAGCAGGGATTTGGCAGGACTTAGCTGGCACAGCAGAATTTGGCTCTCTGTTTTCCCCAACGTGGTGGCCGGTGTGTCCGGTCCAGATGCAGCATCTCCCCCACTGACGGCTCCTTGTGCTCTCTCCCAAAGGTGTGCGGGGCATTTCTCTCCTCTGACTGGAGCGAAAGGAAAAAGAGCGGGGTGACATCAGGCTTTTTTGGGACAGGGGAGTGCTTTGTGTTCACTGTAAGTCACATTTTATCTCTGGGTTTATGCTGATGGGTTAGTCTGTTGATTACTTGTTCCCCTGCCTCTGTGACAACGGGGGGGCACAGTGGCACCAAGCCGCTTCCTTATCACAGTCCCACTGCTGTCCCTTAGCCCTGGCAGAAGGCAGCAGCAGAGAAACTGCTGTGCTGGAGCAGGTCAAATAGAGAGTGAACTCGGCCTTGTGTTTCCCTGCTTGTCCTGAGCCCCAAAGGCAACTTGCAACAACCCTGGGTGGGTCTTGGAGCATCCTCCTAGGTCAACAGCCTGGCTGGCAGGGCAGATTTCTTCCCTGTTTGCTTGGGGAAGCTCCTGGGTGGAGCATTCCCAGACCAGTCCTGGTGCCCCTGCAGAGGGGGCAGTCTGAGTTTGCCCAAGAGATCCTGGGAGCAAAGTCCAGCATCCATTTGGTATCGCAGCGACATCTATCTGGCATCCACACACCGATGTGGGCAGTGCAGGCCGGCCCATCTCCAGCAGCACCTAATGAAGACAAAGCCAATTTCTCAGTCACAGCCACCTCCAGAGCAGCCCTGGCACTGCCAGGGTGCCTTGTCCTCTCCCTACTCCAGGGCCAGACCTGGCTCGCGACATTTGGCCCTGACCCACCTGGCCAGGCAGCACTGTTCCCCCAGCAATGAGGAGATGCCCTGAAGGTCAGGATTTACCACGTTTCTCCTGCTTTCCAGGTACGCCCCGACACAGAGAGGTATGAGTGGGTGTTCATCAAGAAGCCGGAGCTGGCCAAAGCCGTGCTACGCTCACGCCAGCGGTCGCCTTCCCCCTCTCCCATGTTTCTCCTCAGCTCCTCCCCGGATGGCCGTGGAACCAGCTCAAACCATCTCACTGTGCCTGTGCCGCAGAGGAAAAGCCACCTCTCCCCATTTCTAGCCATCAGGCATTTCCTCCTGCCTTCCAAAACCGCTTCCATGTTCATGGCTGGCTCTCGGGAAGGGATCGTCATCGGTAAGTACCAAATGATGGGCACACGTCTGCCAACATAGCACAGCTTTGGCCAAAAAGAGTTTTACCCCAGATTAAAATCTGAGCTCCTGTGTAGGCAAAGACCTCCTGGTCAGGGGAGATTAAGTCTTCCCTCTCCTCCTCAAGCCAGCAGGAGAGTGCAAAGCTACACAAAGGCAAGGATGCTCCTTCTGAGAGCCTGAGGGAGCTTTGCCAGCCGAGGGGGCGCACTACAGCCCAAACCTCCCCGCCAGGTTTGCACCCCGGGGGCTGCTGTGTCCTTTCTCAGCCCTTGACTCCACTTTGTGTGGTGGAGGAGATGTGTGTGGAGATCAGCCCAAGGAAGGGCTGGGCATGGTTCACCAGAGCAGACATGCCAGCTGCCTGCCCATGCTGCTGTCTGCAGGGTCAGGTGTGGGCAGGGGGTTGAGTCTTTGGGGGTGCAGCAGAGGATCACAAATTGAAACCCCTGCACTCCCTATGGCTGCCTCTGCCTCCTCTCCAGCCCTCAGAGCAGGCTCAGGGAATCCTGGCTGTGGGGATGCAAGGAACTTTCCTTGTTCTCCAGCTCTCCAAGCAGTCAATAATTCAGCTTGTGTTGCCGGGACAACCTCTCCTGCTGGCTCCGGGGGCTCTGCCTCCACGCTGACATCCCTGTGAGCAGACTCAGCATCTCAGGGCATCCCCAGCCCAGCTCCATCATGTGGCCAAAGGACAGAAAGCCAAAAGCACAGCCTTGAGAGACCTTGTTGGCTGGGCCAGTGGTCCTGCTTGGGCAGCGAGGAGGAGAGAGCAGAATGTGACCATCTTGTTTGCTTTTGCAGGTGGAGGGGGAGGCCAAGCTCTGTCCCTCGATGCCAACCTGCTCTGGGGACACACGGAGCACTGTGAGACCTTCGACAACCCTCCACTCTGCCAGGAGAACTTCCAGGTGCAGCTCTTGGAAGTGTGGGGCTTCCAAAACACCTAAGTCCCATGGAAGATAGCCCTTCACTGTGCTGCACATGATGAGGACCCCTCATCATGCTGGCTGGCCTCCCACCCTTCTGCTGAGGTCTGGCTGGCAGTGCTGCAGGCACCTCCACTCGCCATCCTCCTCTCCATGGTCAGCTGTCATGGTGATGTGGAGAGAGTGCAATGTGGTGCTGGGAAAGAGACTGTGGGTGCTGCCTTGGGGACATTTGATGCCCCCTCCCACAATTTAGACCCAGCGCACTCCACCCAGTCGGTTCCAGTTTAGGATGCTGGAGAGGGGGTGAGCCAGCCCAGTGTTCCCCACACCTCCTTGGCCTCTTTGTGGTTTGGGGCTCAGCAAAGCAACAGTACCTTTGTAGACTTTGTAGGATTCTGAGCCTAGGCAAATCCCAACACCAAAGTACAAAGCTCTCTCAGCCTCTGCTTTCCAGGGCTCCCAAGCCCAGTGCCACCTGTCAAGCCATGCACAGGGCTCTGCAACCTCTGTGGGTTACCAGGACTCCCCAGGACCACACAATAATCACCCTCTGCTGACCACAAAGGGGCTGGTGATGTGGGACTGCAAGCAGGGAACACACATGAACCTTCACCAACACCTCATGACTGCTTGGGGCCAGGACAATGGGAGATGTGCCGTAACAAGGCATGGATGTGAATGCGAACAAGAGCTGGGACAGAAGAGTTTTGCCACTCACACGTATGTGCATAAGTTCTCCCAGAAAACTTTATTATTTCCCAAGGACTAATTTCAATGTCATTATGGAATTCACAGCAGTCAAAACTCTCACTAATTGGGAGGTGGCTCCAGCTCTCCCTGACCTTGTCTTTGAGACAGGGAGAGGCTGCAAATGGGGGATTCCAGAAGCAGAAACATCTGTTCAGCACCAATCACACCTGACACGAGGAGTCCTCATCTCCAAAGAATGAGCAGGGTCTGGAAAAACACTGGGAGAAAACATGTGATCAGAGGGACATTCTGTCTAACTTTCAAAAAACACAATTACTTTGATGAAACTGAATTCCACTTTAGCTTAAATCAAAACCATTCAATTATTTGTAATAGTAACGTATTCTTGTATCCTTGTATGAGTCCCAGTCCCCACGGTACTGGTCCCACCCTCCATCCCATTGCTGCCTATACCAGTACTGATCCCATCCCACCCTCACCGGTCCTCGTCTCATCCCCATCCCTGCCAGTACCTGTCCATTCCCATCCCCATCTCATCCATATCCTCATCCCATTCCATCCCATCTGACTCCATCCCATTCCCATCCCATCCCATCCCATCCCGTGAGGCTCTGGAGTGAGTCCAGAGATGAGCAACGAACCTGCTGAAGGGGCTGGAGAACAGGCCTTATGAGGAGTGGCTGAGAGAGCTGGGGGTGTTCAGCCTGGAGAAGAGGAGGCTGAGGGGAGACCTCATTGCTCTCTATAACTACCTGAAAGGAGGTTGTGGAGAGGAGGGAGCTGGGCTCTTCTCCCAAGTGACAGGGGACAGGATGAGAGGGAATGGCCTCAAGCTCTGCCAGGGGAGGTTCAGGCTGAACCTTAGGAAAAAAAATTCACGGAAAGGGTCATTGGGCACTGGTAGAGGCTGCCCAGGGAGGGGGTTGAGCCACCTTCCCTGGAGGGGTTTGAGGGACGGGTGGACGAGGCGCTGAGGGACATTGTTTAGTGATTGATGGGAATGGTTGGACTCGATGATCCCGGGGGTCCTTTCCGACCTGGTGACTCTGTGCCGCCGGCCTGCTCCCCGCTCCGCCCCCGCCGGTCCCTGTCCCGGTTGCCAGGGCGACGCGGCCGCCGTTGGGGCGATGGCGGCGGAGGCCGTGGGCGGCATCGAGCTGCTGCAGGCCATCGGCTACAACGGTGTGGGGGGCACGGAGGGGTGTGGGGCACCGTGGGGACACCGAGGGGCACGGGGCGGGGGGCATGGGGGGGCAATGGGGCACAAGGTTAGGGGGCACAGAGGGGATAGTGGGCGAATATGGGACGGGGGGGACAGGGGGAGAAGGGGGCATGGGGGACACGGGGGGCACGGGGGTTATGGGGACGTGGGGAACAAGGGACACGGTGGACAAGGGGGACATGGGGGGTATACGGACAAGGGGGACACAGGGGCACATAGGGGTATGGGGACAAGGTGGAAACGGGGAACAATGAGGGTCACAGGGGGGTGTGGGGACAAGGGGGACAAGGTGGGGCACAGGGGGGTATGAGAGCACATGGGACATGGGGTTAGGGGGCATGTGGGGGGGTCGGGGACATGTGGGGGTGTGGGACACCAGGGAATGGCTACCAAGGCATACAGGGCGCTGGGAGGGGTCTGTGGGTCACGAGGGTCCCTGGGGTGGGTGGCTGTCCGCACAGGGTTGTGGGGAGGAACAGGGGAGGCTGGCATGGGTATGGAGGGCATTGGGTGCCAGAGTCCCTTGAGTGGCACTGGGAGCTGTAGGGTGGGGTCCTCCTGCCCCCTCCGTGCAGCCAGTGTCCGAGCGCAGCATCCCAAGAGATAACGATGAGGTTGGGAACAGGAACAGTTTGACTGAGCTGCAGGATGGTTATTATTTTTTCCCAAATACCCAGCTTACTGGAATGAGAAGAGTTTAAATTCAAAATAACCCTCCTTGGGTTGTGTAAATCATCCCAAGCCATCTATTTTACTCTCCTAAACCACCCTGTGACCAGGGCTGGGGGTGGACATCAGGGCTTCACCAGCCGCCCACCTTCTCAGGCTCTGCGGGTGGTCTGAGGCAGGCGATGGAGCTATGGATGCAGTGGCCTCCATGAATCCCGAGGTGCTCCTGCAGGGCCGCCTGTGCCGCAGGGCTCAGGCCTCTGGGCTGCTTAGATCTCCTGGGGGCTGTAGGAAGCACAGCATGGTCCAACACGGAAAGGTGGCCCAAGAGTTTTCTACAGGGTTGTTCTGCTTGGAAAGCCCTTGGGCCCTTCATCCCAAAATTTATCTCCATATGAGATAAACTTTGGGATGAAGGGATTTCCACTCAGGGAATGCGACACACATGGAGGTGCTGGGGAGAGGTCAGGGCTATGTGTGTCAGGCAGGATTTCCAGCATCCTTGCACCATTCCCAGACAGCAGCAATTTCTCTCTGTTCTCCTGTAGGACACATCCGCTCTGGCCTGACCTGCCACCCCGATGAGAAGCACATCCTCTATCCGCTGGGATGCACAGTGGTTGTTCAAGAGCTGGGCAGCCAGAAGCAGACATTCTTGCGCGGCCACGTGAGTGACATCTCCTGCCTCAGTGTCTCCAGGGATGGGCAGTACGTGGCCTCTGGAGAAGCCACTTCAATTAACTGCAAGGTGAGCAATGCTCGTTTGTAACTGCGGGATAGTGACCAAAGGAACGGATATTGGCTCACCAGCAGTGAGAACACCATTCATTTATGCTGGCGATGAGGGAATGCTGCAGGGAACAGGAATTGTGGCTGCTTCATTGTTGGATGAACTTTCATGTTTCTGTAAAGCATTAAGTGTTCCCCTTAAGTTCAGGTTGACTAGACTGAGGGATTCCTTAGTTCTGGTCTTTTTCATAGAACTATAGAATCATGGAATGGTTTGGGTTGGAAGGGACTTCAGAGCCCATCCAGTCCCCGCCCCCTGCCATGGGCAGGGACACCTCCCACTGGATCAGGGGCTCCAAGCCCCATCCAACCTGGCCTTGAACCCCTCCAGGGATGGGGCAGCCACCACTGCTCTGGGCAACCTGAGCTGTGGCCTCCCCACCCTCACAGCAAAACATTTCTTCCCAAGATATCATCTCAATCTCTCCTCTTGCAGCTCAAAACCATTGCCTCTTGTCCTCTCCCTGCCCTCCCTGATCAAGAGCCCCTCCCCAGCTTTCCTGGAGCCCCTTCCAGTGCCAAAAGCTGCTCTAAGATCTCTCCAGAGCTTTCTCGTCTTCAAGCTGAACAACCCCAACTCTCTCAGGCTGTCCTTGTACAGGAGGTGCTCCAGCCCAAATTGTTATGGGCATGTGGCAGCCTAAATCTCATTAGACATTAATTAATAAACTCGTTAGACATCAATTAAGAAAGTTGAGCTCCAGAGCTGCTTAGGGTATACACTTTTAGACCTCTGAGTTTCTTTATCGTTTAATTTTTGCCTATTTGAAATAACCATGAAAAACCTGTAGGAACCTAGTATCAGTGTTTCCAGTGTTTTAAAATCTTAAGTCAAATTCTCAGTGACTTATGGTAAGTTCTGATTCTATAATGGAGCAGAGTTGCTCAACCAATAAGCTGGAATAGAGCCGCTTCCAGCACCTAATCCAAGTTGGTTTTGTTTCTGTGAAAGCTGACACCAGGCTGGGCTCCTTCTAACAACTTCCCTGCCAGGGAAGCTCTTGTATCCCCTCCAGCAGGTTCTGTCTGCTGCTCTGGCTCTGACTCTTTCTGCTTTGCTCCTCAGGCAGAGGTCATCCTGTGGGACTTCCAGCAGAAGTTGTTACTTGCCCGGCTGTCACTGCACAAGGGGAGAATTGAAGGACTAGCATTTTCCCCGAGCAGCCTTTATCTCGTGTCCCTTGGAGGCCAAGATGATGGCAGGTGAGGATTGCTGTAGTTTCATAGAATCATAAAATCATCAGGTTGGAAAAGACCTTAGAGATCATCAGCTCGAACCATCCCTGTCCACTATTAAATCGTGTCCCCAAGCACCTCATCTACCTGCCTTTTAAACACCTCCAGGGATGGGGATGCAACCACATCCCTGGGCAGCCTCTGCCAGTGTCCAAGAACCCTTTCTATGTAGAAATTTTTCCTAATGTCGAATGCACCCCTCCCTTGGCAAAACTTGAGGCCATTTCCTCTTGTCCTATCACCTATCACCTAGGAGAAGAGACCAACACCCATTTCTCTGCAACCTCCTTTCAGGTAGTTGTAGAGAGGAATAAGGTCTCCTCTCAGCCTCCTCTCCTCAAGGCTAAACAGCCCCAGGTCTGTCAGCCTCTCCTCGTAAGACTTGTTCTCCAGCCCATTCACCAGTTTCATTGCTCTTCTCTAGACACACTCCAGGACCTTGATGTCTTTCTTGTAGCAAGGGGTCCAAAACAGTCGTTGAGCATTGAAGGGTGCTGGGGAGTGCGTGCTCCTCCCTCTCCTGGCAGCCAAACTCTCACCCCTGTTGCTGTCTCTCCTCAAGAATCCAGCTCTGTCTCATGGGAAGCTGGGTGGGTGGCACAGGCAGAGGGAGGGTTATGGGGAAGGATGAAGGGAGCAGCTAGTTCTGAAGTTGGCGTGGTCAGCCAGGAGCTGTGTGTAGCCTGCACAGTGAACTGGCTCCTTGTGTTGCCCTGGAGAAGCAGGGATTTCACCAAGGTGCTGCCTTGACACACAGACATGAAAAATTGCTTAAAAAGTCATTTTAAATCAGATTCCATGAGTGGTTTATGATTCGAGTCTTGCTCAGCAGAAGGAATGCAGCAAATAGAATCACGGGATGGTTTGGGCTGGAAGGGAGCTTAACGCCCATGCAGCTCCAGCCCCCTGCCATGGCCAAGGACACCTCCCACTGGATTAGGGGGCTCAAAGCCCCATCAGATCCATGCACCCTTGTGTTAGGAGCAGGGGATATAAGCTGCAATTCCACACCTTTGTGACAAGGCTTCTCTTGGGTAAAATCTCTACAAAATTACTTCTGTTGTGTATCCTGGTGGGAACAAGCTGCAGGAAAATAGGTTTTGTCTTGCTTCTCTTTTAAAGCGGTTTGGGTTAGGTACCTAAAGCTCTCCTTTTCCTGCAGGGTGGCCGTGTGGCACGTGCGCAAGCAAGAGTGTTTCTGCCTGAGCCCTGCCTCAGCACGCAAAGCAGGGAATGCGACCATCGTGGTGTGCTCCAGCTACAGAGATGAGGTCTTTGTTACTGCTGGAAAGTAAGCTTTTATTTAGGTGAAAGAAATGAGGGAAAGAACCCATGGGCCTATTTCCTTTTAAAATGAGCCTTTAAATACAAGGACACTTAGGCAACTGTGCGCTCCTTTTTGCTCTGAATGGACCAAGGAATATCCATCTCTTGTCCCTTTAAGGCATTTCTGCTTGTTCTACACATAACAATATGTTTTCAGAGCACAGGGGCCCGCATGTGTCCCTTCTGTTACTGAGAGCAGGATTTTGTACTCAGCATTCCCTGTGCAGGCTTTAAAATATTTAGTTGCCAGTGTTTACACAAGAGAAGCAGTCAGAGAGTGGCTCTGAACAATGGTTAATTAATGTAGAAACAACGATATCTTGCAGGTCATTGGATCATCTCTTGCTCTCACCAGACAGCATGTACAATTGGTCACTGGTTTGTGACAAAGTTGGTATAAAAAGTCCCATTTTATCTGGATTTGAGGCAGCCCCCATTTATGCACCCTGACATTTAGACGTGCTGAGGATCTATACCCCCCTTTAGGGCAGAGGAGCCTTTAGATGTTCTTGGCTGCAGTTCCGAGTGCTGATTTTTGCAATTCTAACAGTCTATAAAGTGTAAGCGTGGCTCCAAAGACGTTATTTTGGCTTCTCTGTTGTCAATATGGTTGCAAGTATCCCGTACCATTCATTTCCTAAGTTTCCCACCATGCGTGTCTCTAGGAAATGAAGCGTCAAGGTTGTTACATCCTCCTTCCTAATCCTCATCCATGCTTTTGCTGAACCTTTAGGATTTTTTGTTTACCTGGAAAAACTTCATAGAATGAATCACTGAACTATAGACTGTCCTGAGTTGCAAGGGACCCCCAAGGATCACTAAGTCCAGCTCCTGTCCCTGCACAGGACACCCTGACATTCACACCAAGGGGCCGAGGGCGTTGGCCAAAGGCTGCTGGAATATTGTCAGGCTGGGCACCGCGAGTGCTGCCCTGGGAGTTGTTCCAGTGCTCCACCACCCTCTGGGGGAAGAACATCCCCCTAATGTCCAACCTAACCCCTCTCCTGACATCTTGCTGCCATTGCCTTGGGTCCTGTCATTGGTCACCAGAGAGAGGAGCTCAGCACCTGCTCCTCCTGCTCCCCTTGTGAGGAAGCTGTAACTGCGATGATGACTCCCGTCAGTCTCCTCTTCTCCAGGCTAAACAGACCCAGTGACTTCAGCCACTCCTCATATACAGCTTTTCCTCTAACCCCTTCCCCAAACCCATGCCCTCCTCTGGACACTCTCCAGTAGTTTCACATCCTTTTTATCCTGTGGTCTCAGAACTGCCCCCAGTGCTCGAGGTGGAGTTGCAGCAGCGTGGAGCAGAGCGGGACAATCCCCTCCCTTACCTGGCTAGTGATGTCATGCTGGATGCACCCAGGACATGGTTGCCCTCTTGGCTGCCAGGGCACTGCTGGATCATGGTCAAAAAGACAGAGACTGACTTCTGACCTCTCTGATATTGTTCTTTTACCTCTTTATTAAAACTGCAGAATAATGTAGTCCTGTAAAGGCTTCTTAATTCACCCCAAAGTGATTGAACTTCGATGTGTCTGTATATATATATGGAGCTGATCCCACTGTTCTCTTTTATAGTGGGACCATGCAAGTATGGGAACTGGATTCAGTAAATAGGAACATCCATCCGACGGAGTGCCGGACAGGGCAGCTCAAAAGAGTGTTCACCTGTGTGAAGGTAGGTTTCACCCAGAATGATTTGGCTGAACAAGAAACTCTTGACAGAGAAAACCCACAAGCATCTATCATGATGCTCAAAATGCCCATGACAGCTGCAGGATGGCAGTGTAGTTACTAAGTGTTGGCTCGTGGCAGATGGTCTCCCACAGTTCCTTTATCCTGGGAAAAGAGAGTTTTGAATGCTTCTGAAGGTTGTATTTCAGTCAGAGGCTCTAGCACCCAGTGAATCCCACTTCTGTTCAAAATGTTGTCTAGAGTTGGTTAGAAAATGTTTTATATGCAGCAGTTATAGATCTTTGGGACTGGCAGCATGAAAATATTAGACGAGATTTTAGGAAGAAATATTTTCCTGTGAGGGTGAGGAGGCCCTGGCCCAGGTTGCTGAGAGCAGTGGTGGCTGCCCCATCCCTGGAGGGGTTCAAGGCCAGGGTGGATGGGGCTTTGAGTGACCTGATCCAGTGGGAGGTGTCCCTGCCCATGGCAGGGGGTGAGACTAGGTGGGCTTTGAGGTCCCTTCCAATGCAAACCAATTCCATGATTCTGTGATTCTAAAACATTGCCTGCATCCCCTCAGATTAAATCCTGGCAATGCACTGATACAAAGTTCTTTCTGCAGCCCAGGGCTGGGCTCAGGACAAGTGTCTCGCTCTCTGGACCATGATCTTTTTTTCGGTGCTTTCCTACAGATAGTGGATGATGACAGTTATTTTTATATTGGCACAACAAGTGGTGATATCCTGAAAGTAAATACGAACACCAAGGTGATGGCTAGCTATGGGCCCGAGAAGAAGACTTTTAGCTCCGTGAGTAGCAGCTTCATGACTTGTTTTTTTTTCCCTTATCCTTCTCTTTGTTAGTGACTGAAAGCAGTGCAACCCCCAGGAGGAGCATTGCAGTGCTGATTCCCAGATAAAGCCTTTTTCTATGCTTTTAGTTCCTTGTGAGTGTTTCCACCTTGATCCTGAGACCATTACCTCGGCTTTGTTGGTTCAGACTAGGAGAAGTCTGGCTGGAGAGCTGCCTGGAGGAGAAACTCCTGGGGAGTGTTGGTTGACAGTGACTGAACATGAGCCAGCAGTGTGCCCAGGTGGCCAACAAGGCCAATGGCATCTTGGATTGTGTCAGAAATGGCATGACCAGAGGATCCAGGGAGGTTATTCTCCCTTTGTACTCAGCACTGGTGAGACCGCACCTCGAATTCTGGGTTCAGTTCTGGGCCCCTCACCACAAGAAGGATGTTGTGGCTCTGGAGCGAGTCCAGAGAAGAGCAACGAAGCTGGTGAAGGGGCTGGAGAACAGGCCTTATGAGGAGTGGCTGAGAGAGCTGGGGGTGTTTAGCCTGGAGAAGAGGAGGCTGAGGGGAGACCTCACTGCTCTCTACAACTCCCTGAAAGGAGGTTGTGGAGAGGAGGGAGCTGGGCTCTTCTCCCAAGTGACAGGGGACAGGATGAGAGGGAATGGCCTCAAGCACCACCAGGGGAGGTTCAGGCTGAATATTAGGAAAAAAAAATTTCACGGAAAGGGTCATTGGGCACTGGCAGAGGCTGCCCAGGGAGGTGTTTGAGTGACCTTCCCTTGAGGGGTTTAAGGGATAGGTGGACGAGATGCGGAGGGACATGGTTTAGTGATTGATGGGAATGGTTTGACTCAATGACCCAGTGGGTCTCTTCCAACCTGGTGCTTCTATGATTCTATGATTTTAAGTGATTATTTGAGATGCTTTCCCACACTTACTACTGTAAGCTCCTATACTCATATTTTACAGATTTCTTACATTGCCTGGGCTGAAATTTTCCAAGACCACTGTTCACCACAATAATAGTACTTTGGAAAAACTTCAAATGACTAGAATTGCTCTTAAAAATACCTCAGACTAATCCCCCACATGTTTCTGTGTTTGTTCCCCAAACTATTCCTTCCCTTTTCCTTCAGGAAGTTGTCTTGTAATCCCCATTCTGCCGCTGATGAGGCAGAGGGGTTCCTGAAAATGATAGTGTAGATAATGTAATTAAGGAGTCTATTTTGATAAACCTATGAAAAGTTAGGCAAAATAAGGTTTCACAGGTTACTTTGAATCATAGAATTGTAGAGTGTCCTGAGTTGCAAGGGACCCACAAACATCATTGAGTCCAGCTCCTGTCCTTGCATAGGACACCCCGACATTCACACCGAGGGGCTGAGGGCGTTGGCCAAAGGCTGCTGGAATATTGTCAGGCCGGGCACCACGAGTGCTGCCCTGGGAGCTGTTCCCGTGCTCCACCACCCTCTGGGGGAAGAACCTGCCCCTAATGTCCAACCTAACCCTCTCCTGACATCTTGCTGCCATTCCCTCGGGTCCTGTCATTGGTCACCAGAGAGAAGAGCTCAGCACCTGCTCCTCCTTCTCCCCTTGTGAGGAGCAGCAATGAGGTCTCCCCTCAGTCTCCTCCAGGCTGAACAGACCAAGTGACTTCAGCCGCTCCTCACAGTTTCCCCTCTAAACCCTTCCCCGACTCCATGCCCTCCTCTGGACACTCTCCAGCAGCTTCTGGTGGTCCCAGAACTGCCCCCAGTGCTCAAGGTGGGACCACTCCAGTGTGGAGCGGACTGGTATGATCCTCTCCTGACTGGTGATGCTGTGCTGGATGCACACCATTGATTCTAATGGTTTTATTTTCTGAGTGCTTGACTTTGTAACTCCAAAGTTCAATTAACTTAGCTTTTTTTTGTCTATAATTTGGTCTCATGGGTCTTAGGATGAGAATCCTCTGACAAAAGTGTGTCCTGAATAAGGAGCTCTTGGCCTTTCATTGTACAAGAAATATGATGTTGGGAGCTGTGATGGTAAATTATGTACAATTGTTCTTGATTTCTCTTTATTTGTTGCTATAAAAGACTTCTTGTAGCTTCTCAGTTTACACCCAGTAGAGGAAGCGATACCTAAGGAATACAAACACTCTCCTTCTCACACAAGAATGAATGTATTTTGCAATTCTTTTAGCAACCATGAGAGTCACCGTGCAGCAGAGGCAGCTGTGCAGGTGGAAATACCAAAGGGATATTAGGGCTGCTGTGGGAAGTCATCCTACAAAGCAGCAGATCTTCTTAGAGAGCAAAGCCAAGGCTAGCATGAGCTGTAATGAAAATTCAGCATTAAACCCCAAGCTCTGGGCTTGTTTCTCTTAAGCTTCTGAACTTCACTTTTATCACCACACTTACACACACAAACCATACACGTGCCCGTTCAAAACAAAGTGTTGAGTGCAGACCCATATCTCTGAAATAACCTGGAGCCACTGAGTTCTTTGGAATAAACGTCTTTCAATGTTTATCTATGCCAGGAGACTGGAGAAGTTGCTACTCATTTTTCCAGAGGAGGAAGATGCTCTGGGTAATTGTTCAGTGCAGTGATGGATCAGTGCAGTGGGTGGCTTATACCTTGATGCCTCTGCATTGCACTGGGACCTGGGTCAGCCTCCTGGCACACTTTGACTTCCTCCATGCAGATACTATAGAATTATAGAATCATTGATGTTGGAAAAGACCTCTAAGCTAATCCAGTCCAGCCGTCAGCCCAACCCCACCATGCCTGCTAAACCCTGTACCCATGTGTCACAGCCACAGGTTTGTTGAGCACCCCCCCCAGGGTGGAGACTCCCCCTACCTGCATTGTAGGAATGCGAGTAATTTAATCCTGTGTACATATTAAGTAACAAGGATGTATGTATTTTGTTTTCCTGGTAGAAATGGTAAAGCTGCTGAAGGTACATTAGAGCTCTTGTGGGTATTCTGGTGCTGTACGCTGTTGTCTTCCAGCATTATCATGCAGGGTTCTGCACCCACACAGGACCCAAACTCTGACCCATTTCTGCTGTCTCTCATGCTGAGGTCTTCATAACCGATTATCATCTCCCCTTTTAAATGCCTGAAGTCCTTCTACATCTGGCATTGCATGTACCTTGCCTAGAGAACCTGGTCAAAACCAACTGAGCTCCCTTGCATTGAAACAAAACCTCACAAAATGCATACTTCTGAGACCAGTACTAAAGCAGCGAGAGATCAAATAGGATTGTTGGTAGGGTGCTGTGCAATTTGGGGGCTGAAAGAAGGCCTGGGACCTCTTAAAGAAAAGCTGAGGATTGAAGCCAGACTGTGGTCCCTCCTGTGAGGGTTTTATCATAAGGCAAATCCACAGGGAGCTTAGTTTGTGGCAGAGACCTTTGGAGCATTGCAAGCTTCAGCTGACATTGCTTCTGGTAGTGAGAAGCTGAAGAAAAACAAGACCTTGGACTATGCAAGGGACAGACAAGGTGCTAGGGAGAAGAGAAGGTCCAGAACTGGAACTCATCAGAACTGCCTGCCAGCAGCAGAAGATGAAGAGCTGGTAGGCATTGATCACAGAATCATGGCGTGGTTTGGGTTGGAAAGGACCTCAAAGCCCAGCCAGTTCCAAACCCCTGTCATGGGCAGGAACACCTCCCACTGGATCAGGAGCTCCAAGCTCCATCCAACTTGGCCTTGAGCATCTCCAGGGAGGGGGCAGCCACAACTTCTCTGGGCAACCAAGGCCGGGCTCTCCCCACCCTCACAGGAGAACATTTCTTCCTAAGATCTCATCTCAATCTCCCCTCTTTCAGCTGAAAACCATTCCCCTTCCTCCTATCCCTGCACTCCCTGAAACATCATGGCTTACTTTGGAAATGACTACACGGCAGCTTTCCTCTGCAGGGCTGGAGAGGTGAGGGTCTCCACACTGCACTTCCCAACCAGGCATCACCCTGCTCTCTGGCCGCGGTTTGGCCATACAGCCTCCAGCAATGGGACTGACCTCCCTCCCTGCGGAACCATTTTCTTCACTTCAGTGCAAGTCTGTCTGAAAAGATCCTTATTCATGAACAAACATTATCTTTAATCTCTGAAAACCTTGTTCACCAGGGAATTATGAGCCAGTGCCTACAACGAAACTCTAGACCTGGAACCCACCACCACTCCTCAATGAGCATGGCTTGAAAGAAAGAGGTTGGATACTGCTCGGGTGAGGAGATGTTTATGGAAAATAAGTTTGGCCATCCTTAAAGGAACTTTGCCTTTAGATGTATAAGAATGTTTATGATATAGATATGGTCTGAAGATTTCTTTGTTTCTGTTTTGAAGAGGAGTGGCAGAATAAAAAGTGATAAAGCAACTTGTTTTCCATCTACATGGAATTGAGTGCATTCCTGTAATGTCTGTAAATACTGGAATAAACAGCAAAATTATTTTTTATCCCCACGGCAAGCTTGGGGAGCTCTAGGACAGACATTCAGATATATGTGTGCAAATGCATTTGCAGGAATAGTTGAAGTGATTTGGACTGTAAAAAGCAATGCATTTAAAGGAGATGCCCTGGGAGAGTTCACTGAAGAACTTTGCAAGATATCAGAATGGGCCAAGGAGTAAGCATCCCTGTGGGGAAAGGCAAGGCCAGGCTGAAGCTTTGCTTTCAGTGCTATTTTTATTTATAAACACGCTTCAAAGTGGTGGTTTCTTTCTGTGAGAGGTGAATAATGAATGGTGATATTTTTAACCTCCTATGCTAGACTCTGCATTTCATCTATGTGAAGACTGGCAGTATTGAAAATACAGTATTCATCTTGGTGCTAATGTGAGCTGCTTGACTCCATGAGTAACAAGTGCAGCTGATGAAGCTGTTTACTTGTGGTGATTCAAAGAGGTTGAAATAAAACCCTGGTGATTTTTGACAGCCTTGCAATGAGTCCTGGCCACTTAAGGGTCATTTTTTCTGTCTTAATAAGAGCTGCTTGCTGCCCTCTCAAACTGAAGAACTGAAGATTCCTCATAAAAATCAAAGCCGTCTCAGCAGCTCTGCGAGGACTTGGATTTATGAGCAAGTAGCAGGGAGCTGTAATCAGGTACACAATGTGTGCATGGATTTGATTCCAAATGCCAGCCTAAAGCTAAACCCAAAGGCATCTGAGGTGGAAGCTTTTTACAGCAAAACCTGCAAACCGGGAGATCAAGATATGAGCCTGGGGTAACAGGGGACTAGCAAACGGCTGCCAGCGCCTCACAGGAAATCTTTAAAATACCATTCATAAGCAGTTCTGCTTGTGGGTCATATCTCTAATCCAAAAGAATCTCTTTGTTCTCCTGCTTTTGCTAAGGATATTTGTATGGAACCTGGCTTCCCACCTAGTGATGTTACAATAGCATGGGATAAACCCTCTCTGGAGGTTGTGTTTGTCACAGCCATCAGACCTGGTGGGACAGGAGCCTGCGGATGTGTTACTGCTGGAGACAGACTGGGGAGGAATCCAGTGTGGAAAAGTTACAAATCAGGAACATTTTTTTCACTTTTCTTTCTTTGATCTGTATTTATTTGATCCTGAAGTTAAACTGATGCGTAGGTATGTGCAAGGCTGCCAGGAATGCCAGTGTGGAATGTGCAGCTCTGTATATAGTGATATAGAATCATGGAATCACAGAGTGGTTTGGGTTGGAAGGGAACTTAAAACCCATCCAATTCCACCCCCTGCCATTCCACCTCCCACTCGATCGGGTTGCTCCAAGCTCCATCCAACCTGGCCTGGAACACCTCCAGGGATGGGGCAGCCACCCTGGACAGCCTAGGCCAGGACCTCCCCACCATCATTGTGAAGAATTTCTTCCTAATGTCTAATCTAAATCTTCCCTCTTCCAATTTTAAGCCACTCCCCCTTGTCCTATCACTCCAGGCCCTTGTAAAAAGCCCCTCCCCAGCTTTCCTGCAGTCCCTTTAAGGACTGGAAGCCACCTGAAGTTCTCCCCAGAGCCTTCTCTTCTCCAGGCTGAACAACCTCAACTCTCTGGGCCTGTCCTTGTACAAGAGCTGCTCCCTTATTATTTGGTAGAAGAGCCCAGCACCCACCTCACCACAACCTCCTTTGTGGGAGCTGCAGCGAGCAATGAGGTCTCCCCTCAGCCTCCTCTTCCCAGGCTGAATAGCCCCAGGCCCTCAGCTGCTCCCAGAACCCCTGGGCTCCAGCCCCTTCCCCAGCTCCATTCCCTTCTCCAGTTGTGCTCCAGCCCCTTAATGTTTCTTGTACTGACCAGAGCTTGCATTGTGACAGATGCATCCTTTTCTGAGTAAGAATGTCAGGATTTAACTCCACAGAAGTCATTCCACCCATCTGTCAGCCTGTCTTGGAGTCTCAGAGATTTTCAAGAATGAATCTGTTATCTTGTATACGGAAGAGTAAAATTGCTTTCTAGGTAGCAGGACTGAAGCAGAGACTGACTTCTCTTAAATTTGGAATTCTGTGGCAAGGCTGAGAAATATACAATTTCTGTATATTTGTCTGTTTGTTGATGTTGTTTTACCTTACTTTGGTACTTTATCCATCAAAAATCATTCCTCCTTTCTCTAACGACTGCCCTCCTGTGGATCTACTCATCTCAGTAAAAAGCAGAAACCCACAATGCTGACTAGTTTGCAAAGCTTTTCTGTCACAGATGTGTTTCCTTACTGACAGGTGGGAGATGGCACTGCATCCTCCAGACAGGGAGAGAGGCCTGGAACACAGAGGTGCTGTAGGAGAGGATGCTTAGGCTGAGTTTTATCCTCTGTTGTTCTCATGTCTGGTAGATGAAAACCCAATGAAAGGCAGCGTAGAGACAGAAATGCAAAAATGTGTGTGTTCCTTGCTGAGGTAATAATGTCTGGGCTCAAATGTGGTCCCAGCTGCCCTGAAGGATCCACGATGATGCGATTTCATAGAGTCATGAAATCATGGAATGGCTTGGGTTAGAACGGATCTCGAAGCCCATCCAGTTCCAACCCCCTGCCATGGGCAGGGACACCTCCCACTGCATCAGGGGGCTCAAAGCCCCATCCAGCCTTCTTCAGGAAGCCAACCTTTACAGTTATGTCAGGTGTAAAGTTGGCAGCAGAAAGAACCTGACGAGCATGGTAAGCAGCTATCTTGGGAAGAAGTTCTTGCGGCAGGTAAGATTTCCAGGATGTTGGGAACCCTCCAGTCATATTTCTATCTATCTGACAGCTTCCTTAGGGCCTGGCCATGAAAAAAAGATGGGAAAAGCTGTTATTTGTAATTCTGCAGAGGGAACATTCACATCTTGCTGCCTTGTGATTTGGAGCCTCCTTAGTAAAGTGAGAGTAACTTGCTAATTACTGGCATTGAGTTCCACTTTGGGCTCCTTGCTTGCTGGTGCCATGGACAGGTGCTGTGTTGTTGGATTATTGCAATAAGGGGCATGGTGAATGTGGCAACAGAGTGGAATCATAGAATCCTGGAGTGGTTTGGGTTGGAAGGGACCTTAAAACCCATCCGGTTCCAACCCCTTGCTGTGGGCAGGGACACCTCCCACTGAATCAGGGGCTCCAAGCCCCATCCAGCCTGGCCTTGAACCCCTCCAGGGATGGGGCAGCCACCACTGCTCATGACAGCCTGGGCCTGGACCTCCCCAGCCACACAGAAAAACATTTCTTCCTAAGCTCTCATCTCAATCTCCCCTCTTTCAGCTCAAAACCATTCCGCCTCACCCTATCCCTGCACTCCCTGATCAAGAGCCCCTCCCAGCTTTCCTTGGAGCCCCTTTCAGTACTGGAAGCTGCTCTAAAGTCTCCCTGGAACCTTCTCTTCTCCAGGCCCCAACTCTTTCAACCTGGCCTCATACAGGAGGTGCTCCAGCCCTCATATCATCTTTATGTTCTCCTCTGGACTCGCTCCAGCAGATCCATGTTTCCTTGCTTCTCATACTGTATTAGTTCATATATTCCTGCAATTAATAACCCTTTTCTCTTTCTAGAGTTCATCTTTAGCCTTGGTCAGTTAAGAAAACTGGTAAATCTGTATCTTTGTGAGCACCATCAGGAGACGGATAGCGACTCCTCT
The DNA here is from genome assembly GCA_033459285.1 of Clamator glandarius. Taxonomy (NCBI): domain Eukaryota; kingdom Metazoa; phylum Chordata; class Aves; order Cuculiformes; family Cuculidae; genus Clamator; species Clamator glandarius. The sequence continues at coordinate 1,559,244 of JAUNZM010000269.1, read as the reverse complement.
GTGCTGCTCAGCATGGTTGCAGCAATAAAGAGAGTCTGCTTCCATCCAATTGTGTTTTAATCTTGTTTTCTCCTAGGGAGTCACAGCTTTGCTTTTGCTGACAACAGGAGATTTAATAGTCGGCACCGGAGGAGGGATTGTAGCTCTCCTTAAAACCTCAGACTACAAAGTGATGAAGTGAGTCTGTAGACAGGAAAATCAGGAGGGTAGAGGTGACATTTCCCCCAAAGGGCTACAGTATACAAACCAATCATTTCTACATAAATGCATAATCCAAATCAGTCTCAGGTTTTAAATCCTGCAGTCAAAATAGACTGTGTGAGTCCAACAATGTTGAAGGAAACTGAAAATCATTTCTTTCATTTCCACAGCAGTGAATTGCCCACACCCCGTTTGTTTTAAGTGGCCATTGTTTCCTTTTGGGCATTAGGAGTCAGACCTAAATCGATGCAAAGTGAGACAGGTCTGTGGAAGTCAGGGAACTTATCCTTATTTATGCCAGCTGAGAAAAAGCAGCATTTGCCACCTAAACCAGGGTTTGCTGGAGGCCACGGGGTTGCAAAGGAGAGCTCTGCTAATTTTGTAGACACGTGTCTGGGAGTGCTGAGGGACACACAAGGCTTTTTTCTGCACACAGAATCAAAAGCTGCAGGTGTCGTTTCCCCATATGTGACTTTGAAAGTGGGGTTGCAGCTTTCCATTTGACATCGTTTGAATAGCCACCTTCGGCATATGATTCTGCAGGCTGAGCTGTGTACAGATTAAACTATTCCCAAAAGACCTGAAGTACCTAGAAATGTTATTGAATGTGGGATATTTAAATACACTTGAGTATGGATATCAACAAAGGTGCTGTGACCTTAGTCCCTGGTCCAGAAAACAAAGTCTCCATAATATTGCCTATATGAGCTCTGGCAGAGCAAGAGGTGGGAGAGGCAAGCACATTTGGAATATTGACATGGGACTGGGAATGAAATCTCCATAGAATGGTTTGGGTTGGAAGGGACCTCAAAGCCCATCCAGTTCCACCCCCTGCCATGGGCAGGGATACCTCCCACTGGATCAGGAGCTCCAAGCCCCATGCAACCTGGCCTTGAACACCTCCAGGGATGGGGCAGCCACCCCTGCTCTGGGCAACCCGGGCCAGGGCCTCCCCACCTTCACAGCAAAACATTTCTTCCTAAGATCTCATCTCAATCTCCGCCTTTTCAGCTCAAAACCATTCCCTCTTGTCCTCTCCCTGCACTCTCTGATCAAGAGCCCCACCCTAGCTTTCCTGGAGTCCCTTTCAGTACTGGAAGCTGCTCTAAGGTCTCCTAAGACCATGTTAATGTCACAGACTAGTATGAGTCTTTTAGGGGAAGCAGGGAAAGTCAAAACTCTGTGGCATCAGGGGAAAAGGGAAGCTGGAAAAGAAGTACCTGGAGGTCTCCATCAGGCCAAACATCTGCTTTTTCTTAACAGGAAAATCAACGTTCAAGGTGCTGTCACTTCTCTGACTTGCGGACGCCAGGGTCACCAGTTCTTTGTAGGGACAAATGAGTGCCAGATCTACCATGTTAATGTGGTTGAGTTTAAAGAGGAGCTGATCACCACCTGTCACAATGAGGCCGTCCAGGATATTGTTTTCCCTTTGTAAGTATAACTGGCTGGGATGATTTTGGCTGGTGGAGCAGTTTGAGTAAGCTGCCAGTGAGGTCAGTATACCCGTGTAAACATATTTTAACCATCAGGGACCCAAAGCCCAAAGTTAACATCCTTATTGGATGATTTATCCAGGCAACACTGTCTCCTCCCAGGGAAATGCAAGGGTGATGGCGAGCGGCTGCTTGAAAGCAGAAGGCAGCCGTTCAGTTTGAAAACTGGCAAAATTCAGCGATCTATGGGAAGATCTCTAAAGAAAGAGGCTGGAGTGGTTTACATTTGCGGAATGGCAGTGATGGCAACCTCTCCCTTTTCTCCTGAAGTTGGTCCTGTGGAACCTGGGTGCCTCAGTCTGCCAACAATATGTGTCCCAAGAGGCTGCTGTTGTGTACCCTGCTGTGGCCAGAGCTGCTGGAGGTGACTGCTCTACTGCCCTCCTGCAACATCACGTGCTACCTGGGCAACAGAGCTGTTCAAAGACGCTGCATGGGGCTCTCAGCCTCACCTACGATTTCATGTTTGCCATGTCTTACGAGACGTGGCTGAGGGAACTGGGGTTGTTTATCCTAGAGAAGAAGAGGCTAAGGGGAGACTTTTTTGCTCTCTACAACTACCTGAAAGGAGGTTGTGGAGAGGAGGGAGCTGACCTCTTCTCCCAAGTGACAGGGGACAGACTGAGAGGGAATGGCCTCAAGCTTCTGATCAAGTGGGAGGTGTGCCTGCCCATGGCAGGGGGTGGAACTGTAGTTGTATGGGCTCTAACGTCCTTTCCAACCCAAACCATTCCATTATGATTCTATAATAAGACATGTTATATTAAATTCAAGGCTTGTGACGAGAGATGCTGGCTATACAGGTGTGAATTATTTCTACTTTTCTATTGTGAACAGACAGCAAACCTCTCCTCTCTCAGCGTAGTAGGAGATGACACTTCGTTTCAAAAAAAGAAATCCACAATGGGTCACTTGTTTCCTCTCCAAACAGAAAGTGGGAGTTGTATCCCAAGGAAAAGTTTTATTTTTGTCTTGTCATTGCATCGCCTCTGACACAGCACAAAGGCTCAAATCTTAACAAGGTACAGGTGGATGCACAAGCCCTCCTCCCTGCTTGTCACCAGCCTGAAAAATCCACATCCTCCCAATGTAATGAGAAAATCATTTGGAGCTTTAGTACAATCTGGTGCTAATATACTTGGGTGGCATTTCTGTGTCACAGGTATTTGGATGAGCCTGATTTAGTGCTGATTGTAAGGGCTGCAGGGTTGCACCCTTGCGGATATGTTTAAACTGATTTTCTGTTAACTGTTCTTGAACAGAGCATATCACTCATTGGGAAATACAGGCTTAATTTCCCTGTTCTGGCTTATTCCAGAATACTTGAATCACTGATGTTCTCCTGCTTTATAAAGCACCTGCGCCAGCTGCACTTGAAAAGGGCCACACTTTTGTTGTGCCAGCTTTCTCGTTCCTGGTTCATCTTCCCAGGTGATGATGGGAATGTTGAACAAAAGCTTGAGTACCTTTCAAGAGTTCCCTTTCTGCCCTGTCCCTAGGATGTGTGGTTTAGAGCTTGTTTCAAAGCACTGAGTCCCATAGCTTTTGAAATGCTGCAGGGCTCTTTTTATTCAAACATGTATAGCAAGTGTATTGCAAATAGGCTTTTGCTGTTGTTTCTGTTGCCTTCAGCGATGTTGAGTATGAATCATCCAGTAAGCCAGATGAAAAATTACATCTTTACAATATAAGGCTGCTGTCAGTCCCTGATGTTAAATGTGAGCAGTCAGCACCTTGATGTCCGCTCTTGTGTCTGTTAACATACAACATGTGAAGTTGTTTAGGGATTGAATCTGGGAAATCAATGTCACAGCTTCAGTATCATAGAACTGTAGAATTAGTAAGGTTGGAAAAGACCTCTAAGATCCTCAAATCCAACCAAAAGAAAGAGTTCTTTTAATTTCACTTCCATAGAACCACAGAACCGTAGAATCACCAGGTTGGAAGAGACCCACTGGATCGCCGAGTCCAACCATTCCCACCAATCTCCAAACCATGCCCCTCAGTAACTCATCCACCCGCACCTTACACACCTCCAGGGAAGGCGAGTCAACCACCTCCCTGGGCAGCCTGTTCCAGTGCCCAATGACCCTTTCTGTCAAGAATTTTTTCCTTATGTCGAGCCTGAACCTCCCCTGGTGGAGCTTGAGGCCATTCCCTCTTGTCCTGTCCCCTGTCATGTGGAAGAAGAGGCCAGCTCTCTCCTCTCCACAACCTCCCTTTAGGTAATTGTAGAGAGCAATAAGGTCTCCCCTCAGCCTCCTCTTCTCCAGGCTAACAAACCCACCTCTCTCAGTCGCTCCTCATAAGACTTGTTCTCCAGCCCCTTCAACAGCTTCGTTGCTCTTCTCTGGACTCGCTCAAGACCCTCAACATCCTTCCTGTAGTGAGGGGCCCAGAACTGAACACAGTACTCGAGGTGCGGTCTCACCAGTGTTCAACCATTCCTGCAAATGTGTCTTTGAATAGAAACTAAACCAGGGTAATTCTATGTGAGAAAGGTGATCCTACACAAAAAGCCTTTGTCTTAACCGTGGAGATCCCTTTGGGAAGGTGCAGAAGCAGGTTAGGAACAGCTACACTTCAAAGGATGGTTTAGGAACTGAGAAAGAAAGCAGCGTTTTCTGTGTGCCCCTCCTCCTTATCTCTCCGCTCTGAATTTTCCAGGGGGGTTTCTGACTTGTTTGCTACCTGCTCCAAAAATGATATCCGCGTGTGGCACACCCCGGAGCACAAGGAGCTCCTGCGGATCATCATCCCCAACGGCACCTGCCATGCCATAGACATCCTGAGTGATGGCAACAGCATTATTTCAGGTAACGCTCCATCCAGACCCCTGGCTGAGTCCAGTCCTCAGATGCTGCCAGATGTGATAATCACCAGTGTGTTAGAATGAAGAAAGGATGACATTTTAAATTCAGTTCATGGCTTGGCACAAAGGTCTCTCTGCTGCCAGCTGGTCTGATGAACTTTGCTCACGACTCCTGGTATCCCCATGTGGTAATTCCAGAGTCTGTGGAAGGCAGGGATGTGAACTCCAGCAACTCAGAACTCAGCTCAGTCTTATTCAGAAGACCTGATTCTAAAATATCGACCTTGTATGGGACAGGTTTAACCTATGATGTATGTCCATGCCTTTTGCATAAAATCATAGAACTGTAGAACAGTTTGGGTTGGAAGGGACCTTAAAGATACCCTTTTACAACGCTAGTTCCTACACCTCCTATCCATCAACTTATGCACGTTGCTTGCATAGGAGCTACTGCAGTCCCAGGGCAGTGGTGTGGTCCCTCCAATGTTACCAAACAAATTTAGCCACAGCCAGAAACAAAAAGGAATTAAATTTCATTAGTTGATGTGGGGCTGGAGGTCTGTGGGCTCATCTACAGAGCAGTGGCTTTCACATGTATCCTAGTTATCTAACGGGGTAGGCCTTTTAAAGGGACTTAATAAAACAAGCGAAGAGAGACAATAATAGGAGGAAAGTCGGTGCTTGGGTAATCCGTTTCTTTATATTCATCAGCTTGGGATGATGGTATCCGCAGCTTCACAGCACGGACCGGCCGGCTCATCTATATGATAAACCATGCCCATCGCTTGGGAGTGACGGCGATCGCTGCCACCAATGATTGCAAACGGATCATTAGTGGAGGACTCGAAGGACAGGTAATTACTTTTAAAAGACCTGGAGCCACTTTGTGCTCTCCTCACTGTGCCTGCAAAGTGTCTGTAGCTGCTTAGTCAGAAAGGGAGCTATTCTTAGCATCTGCTTGAGCAAAGAACTGCTATTGAAAAATATTAGCTCTTTAGATATGCAAATCTCTTGCTCTAAGAGGGCATCATGTAAAACAATTCCTTCTGCCATGGCACTACTAGAAATCATTCTATTGCAGAATGTGCTCTTAATCCTTTCATTCATGTGTGTCTCCCCTATATTTGGGTTATCTGCATTAGTCATCACTTGTAAGCCTGCATCTGACTGTGCTCTGGCACAGGGTTTCTTACTGACATTGCTTTTGAAGTCCTGCTCCTGTCCAAACTGACCTGTGTGAACCCATGAAATAGCACAGAGTTCCCTTTCTCTCACTGTAGCATCTATGGGACAACTCCCTGATTTCCTGGAACAGTACTGTCTGGTCTAGGTGATGGAGTTAGAAAAATGCTTTAATAATATCTTGGTTTCTAATACAATTATGGAAACATTCCAGTACAATTGACAATGAAAATGAGAAAACACTGTAGGCATCAGACCTGTGCAGTCTGACAAGGTTTTTCCAACCATACAAAACAAACACCGTGTACCCTGGCTATTCCATGCACCTCATTTAACAGTGGCCCTTTTTGGTCTGTAAAGTCATAGAATCATAGAATTGTTTGGTTGAAACAGACCTCTGAGATCATTAAGTCAAATGGTCCCTTGAAATTCAATTCCAATTCAGTTCCTGTATGTGTTATAAGAGAAACACAGAGCTCGGTAAAGTCGTAACATCCTCCTGAGCTCAGCCAGGAGCAGGTGGGACCAGAGCAAATGTCTGTTGCTGATTTTCAGGTGAGGGTCTGGGACATCCATGAGAAGAGTCACAAACTGGGGGAAATTCTGAAGGTGCACATATCTGCTGTGTCCTGCATTAAGATCAAGAAGGATGACCAAGAGTTTATCACAGCCAGCCTTGATGGAACCTGCATGATCTGGGATATTGTGTAAGGAGACAGATAAGTATTGCAAGGCCTTTAAAATGCTGCTTATGTCTCTTGGGTCACTGTGCCTTGTCTGGGACATCACATAGCAAGGAGGAGGAGAAAAAGAACATTAGGAAATAAAAACTACTAGAAAGAATGGTCAAGTCAGGGATTGGAGAGCCTCCAATGCTGGAAACTCTTCAGAAAGGTTTAGGTGACAATTTGTCTCTGTTGTGTTTACTTGGATCCTGCTTGGCCAAGGCGGGCAGTGGATGATTTCCAAAGTTTCCCACTAGCTCCCTTTATCCAGCACTGTGACTCTTGTCAAGCTGTTGTAGAACTGCAGGCTTTCTTCATTGTGGGAAGGCTGAGGACAGTTTTGTGTACTGAATAGCACCTAGAAAACATTCCGAATCTAAAAATTCCATTTTGCGTGACAGAAGCTCAAAAGCCTACAAGGCAGTTGTGATGGGGAATGGGGCTGGTGACCCAAACAGGCTTTAGGAGGCCCTGGACTCAGACCAGTATGTGAAAATATTCAAGTAGAAAGAGTGATCTAACGTGTAGCACAGGGAGAGACAATCCAGGCAGGCACAGTTCAGTTTGTGACCCTGTTGTTCTCTCCTGCTTTGGGGGTGTTTTGCAGGCACTTTGTGGGAAAGCAAATGATCCAACACAGCAGGTCTGCCAGATGTGTGTGCTACCACCCCGAAGGGTACCAGATAATCACCTCTGGGGCAGATAGAAAGGTAAGTCACGCTGCAGAAATTATGTTGACAGTAATTCCAAAACACGAAGTCTGGGTCTTGTTATGTGATGAACCTGCCATGCCTCCTCAGGAATCTTGTGTTACAGGGCAGCGCTGACATTTGTGTGCTATGTGTGCACATCTGAGCTCTCCTCTCTGTTCTGTTCTCTAGATTAGATACTGGGAAGTGATTGATGGCTCTGAAGTCAGAGGTGTGGAAGGATGTGTTTCGGGTTCCATCAACGGGATGGACATCACATCAGATGGGGCGTGCTTTGTCACAGGTGAGTGGGTGGGTGGAAGTGGGAAAAGGGAGTTCATATGAGACTAGGAAAAGCAAGACAATGAACCAAGGATCCTTGGTAAAGGAAGGAAAAGCTGACAGGAGGGGTCAGCTGAAGGGGATGTGAAATGAATCACTGAAGACCACTGAGAAAAAGGCTGTGGTTCAGACTTGCAAGATATAATTTAAAGGTGAAGAAAAGCTTCAGATGTCTCCAGGGGAATAATCATAGAATTGTGGAATAGTGTGGGTTGAAAGGGACCTTCAAGTCCATCCAGTTCCACTCTCTGCCATGGGCAGGGACACCTCCCACTGGATCAACCTGGCCTTGAACACCTCCAGGGATAGGACAGCCACCACTGCTCTGGGCAACCTGAGCCAGGGCAAAGCACAGCAAAACATTTCTTCCTATGATCTCATCTCAATCTCCCCTCCTTCAGCTTAAAACCATTCCCCCTAGTCCTATCCCTGCACTCCCTGATCAAGAGCCCCTCCCCAGCTTTCCTGGAGCCCCTTTTAGCACTGGAAACTGCTCTAAGGTCTCCCTGGAGCCTTCTCTTCTGCAGGTTGAACCATCCCAACTTTCTCAGTCTGTCCTCACATAGGAGATACGCCAGCCTTGCGTCATCTTCATGGCTTCCTCTGGGGTTTCCTCTTGCCCTGCTCATTTAGTTTGGTGATGTTCTCTGTGCAATTGAACGATTTGTGCAAGCTCCCTACTCCAGAAGCTTGGCAGCCTCTGTCGACTTACAAGCGCGAATGACTTCAGGCTCCATCCAGCCTCAGGCTCACATGTTCTCCACCACTGTGACATCTCTTCTGGGAGCCAAGCACTACCACAGATGAGCCATGGTATCATGTCTATCAACTACAGTTAAAAGCACAGATTTGATGTCAGCACCAGTTCTTTTAGATTTTTTGGCAAACCCAAACACAATTACAAGCTGGGTGGAGAATGGGTCAGAAGCAGCCCTGAGGGGAAGGACTTTGGGTACTGGTGTATGTGAAGCTCAACATGAGCTGGCAACGTGCTCACAGGCCAGAAACCAACCGTGTCCTGGGCTGCATCCAAAGCAGCGGAACCAGGGCGAAGGAGGGGATTCTGCCCCTGTGCTCTGCTCTGGCGAGACCCCACCTGGAGCCCTGTGTCCTGTTCTGGAGTCCTCAGCACAGGAAGGACATGGAGCTGTAGTTTTTGCCGTAGTGCTCTAGACCATGTATCCCACCCTTCCTAAATCAAACGAATGCCAAAGCATTCCTCTGCCCGTGATCTGGGCACAAAAAGCAGCAGAACTCTGTGTAATTGGTTGTTCTTCCTTTGTGCCCGGTGCAGGTGGCGATGACCGTCTGGTGAAGCTGTGGGACTACGTTGAGGGTGCGGTGACTCACGTCGGAGTGGGCCACAGTGGCAGCATCACGCACCTCAAGATCTGCCCTGGGAAGAAGTACATCGTGAGTGTGAGCGCAGATGGTGCCATCCTGGTTTGGAAGTACCCAGGCTCACACTAACTCCTGGCGCAGGGGCTGCTGGGCTTCTGCTTCCATGGCCAGTCCTGTTGATAGTTTTCTCTTACCACTAGGGTTGCTTTAAAGCATTTGTTCTACTAGAGGAGATACTATTCTTACAATCCCTGGTATGCATTTACCAGAAGCTTCCCGTATACTTTCTAGCACTGATTTTGTCAGGGGAGGTAAGACTTGCTGTTCCTTTTAGATTGGAGTGAAAGGATTCATCACTTCTAAGACTCATAGTCCTACTTGTGTGTCTGCTCATTCATGGGCTTTCTCTTTCTTTCATGTGTTCTTCCTTTCACTTTCCCACCCCTTCTGTCCTTTCCTTTCATTAATAACTTCTTGTGTGAATCCTGTCTCCTGTGTTCATTTTAATTTGGTTTTGATTAAAGAAAAAGCCCTCAGCCATCTGAGGCCTTTAACTGGAAAGCTCTTTTGAGTCAAAATTTTAACATTTCTTCCCAAGATCTCATCTCACTCTCCACTCTTGCAGCTGAAAACCATCCCCCTCATCCCATCCCTGCACTCCCTGATCCAGAGCCCCTCCCCAGCTTTCCTGGAGCCCCTTTCAGCACTGGAAGCTGCTCTAAGGTCTCCCCAGAGAATTCTCTTCTCCAGGCTGAACAACCCCAACTCACTCAGCCTGTCCTCATACAGGAGATGATCCAACCCCCTGGATCATTCCGTGGCCTCCTCTGGACCTGTGCTAACACAGTGACCTCCTGTCCCTCCACACTACACAGCAGGCAGGGTAGAAAGCTCCCTTCCTACCCGAGTACATGCAGGCCAGGCTCAGGCAAGAAGGAAAGCTTCGAGTGCCTGGCGCAAGACTCAGGCCCTGGCTACACCCCTGCTCGCACCATTGAAACAAGACCTACAGGGGAGAATATGGAGGGGGGGTGAATTCACCAGGCAGAGAATAGTTGGCAGAGTTTTACCCATACTTAATTAAAGAAGTTGAAAGAGAACTATAAAACTTCAAGCCCTGCAACACTAGAAAATAAATAATGTCTCTGATGTTATCTTGGGCTGGGAAACACTGGTTTCCCTGATCATTTCAAAGGGAGTTCAAAATTAAGATGGCATTTTGATTTTTTCCTCCTGTTTGCTTCAACACCTTCGCACCAGGGCAGCTCTGGGTGAATCCTCACCCTCCACTCCACAGCAGTAACCAACGGCCACATCTGCCGCACCGCAGCAGGGAAGGGCACACTCCAGAGGGTTTGTGCCTTCCTACATCATCGGAGGGCAGAGACAGGACAAAGGGGAACGATTTTCAGATGAAAGAGGGGAGATTTAGGTGAGATCTCAGGAAGAAATGTTTTTCTGTGAGGGTGGGGAGGCCCTGGCCCCGGTTGCCCAGAACAGTGGTGGCTGCCCCATCCCTGGAGGTGTTCAAGGCCAGGTTGGATGGGGCTTGGAGCAACCGGATCCAGTAGGAGGTGTCTCTGCCCAAGGCAGAGGGTTGGAAATGGATGGGCTTTAAGGTCCCTTCCAGCCCAAACCACTCCATGATTACCAGTACCCACAGTCAGTCGTATCCTTACTGTTTCCCATGTTTCAGTTGACTCAGCAATAGACGTAAAAGCCAGCACCAATACATCAACCACATTTACACTGCACTCGGGAAAACACTAAATCTGGAACTAATGCATAAGATCAGAGTCCACAGTTCTGCCATCTGCAGCAGGAGCTGCACTGACAACCTCTCGTCATGCAAAGAAGACAAACTGGAACACACGCTTCGGCTGTACCAAACTTCACCCTGGCGAACAAAAATAAGCAGGAACCAACCTCTACACCACGTTACTGAACAGGACTTCGCAAAAACACACAGGAATACAGGAAACTATCAGTTAGACTTAGAGTATCTCTTATACCTGCTCCAAGATACACAATGCGAACAAGCTAGAAAAAACATACCTTACTTTGAACAGGTATGGTAGGAAACAATGCTCTCACTGGCACCAATTCCTTAGTACATAACAGCTTCAAAACCGCCTCTGCCACTACCAAGAGCACAGCATGAAAAGGGACTGGTTCTCAAAGAACAGCAGCAAAAAATGGTAAGGAGGTTGCGGTGAGGTGGATGCTGGTCTCTGCTCTCAAGTAACAAGGGACAGAACGACAGGAAATGACCTCAAGTTGTGCCAGGGGAGGTTCAGATTGGACATTAGGAAAAATTCCTTTACTGACAGACTGGCAGCGGTAGACATTAGGAAAAATTCCTTTACTGACAGACTGGCAGCGGCGGAATCTCCAGCCCTGGAGGGGTTCAAAAAGTGTGTGGCTGTGGCACTCTGGGGACATGGTTCAGCAGGCACAGTGGGGCTGGGCCGATGGTGTGACTGGGTGAGATGAGAGGGCTTTTCCAACCTTAATGATTCTGTGATTCTATGAAAAAGGCACAGGCATTTCTTCAAATGGTGAGGAGTTAAAAGCAGATGAAGTTTTGTGCTGTTCTGAGAGCCGACATACTCCAGACAGCTGAGAAGCTTTTCCAGGAGGGCTCCAATGCTCTCCCCCAGACAGGTAACCTCCAGGCATGGATAAAGCACAAGACTTGTGCATTTGCTACAGAAAAGGTCTGGTGAATATCGTGAGCTGGAAAATACTTCCAGTGAGAAGCAAAAGCTAGAAAAATTTTTAAATCCCTATTTCCATCACATGCCCACACTGGAGAAGCTCTGCCGCAATCCTCAGAGGCAGATCTCACTGCACCACAGGGTAGCAGAGGTGAGGAAGCTCAGCTGAGCCCCACCGTGTGACCCAGCCCACACAGGCAGCGCTGTGGGGGCTGACAGGGCAGAGCCCCTTGCATCACCCACAGCCTGGGACGTCTGCACCCGCTCCATTAGTGCTTCCCTCACATCAGCACCTGCGCCCAAGGGCTGTCATTCACAGAAAACCTCGATAATGTACATTCACTTTTTGAAAAATAGGAGGCTTTTAAAAGAAGCTTTAGCAATTATTATCTCCACTCAAGAGTTATTTCATGCAAGCTCTGCAAATTCAGAGCCTGCAGCTCCACTTCTCCTCTGCACTGTTCTGCAGGCTGGATTACGTGAATCCACAGAGGGAAAAATGTAGTAAGAGTGAATGCAACTACCTGCACTGGAATTTAGTCAAAACAGCCACTTGGCGCCCTGCATGGGGCCAGGAGAGAGGGAAGTCGCACTCTGTGATAACTGGGCTCTTCATATTTGCAGGAATATTGGCTCAGGGCTAACAGAGATCAAAGCACATCGCCCAGTGAATCCCAAGAATACTCGCCAGGTTGTCCCTCAACACATGCCACTTCCATTCTAATGCACCACGGCCCCAGCCCTCTACTAAGGCAGATGTTCTGATGCCCATCAGCTTGCAGAGGTGGGGGAAATAGCAGCTTCATTTTGTTGTCCGTAGCCTGGCTGCCAGCTTAGGAAGAAGACTTATTTACTACCACCCTTCCTCACGCTTCACTCCTGCAATTACTTCCTTGGGCAATTTAAACACACTGAAAGAGAAAGGAGTCTCAAAGAAAACCCAGCTGTTACAACAGAGATGAAGAAGCAGAGCTCCAGGCTGGACCCTGGATGCTCTCTCTGGACCAGCAGGGATGTCACTGAAAACAGAGGGAAAAAGGAAGAATGAGAAGAGAGGCTGGATTATGCATTTGAATGGGGAAAGGAAGGAGAAGTATAACAAGTTCACATGAACTGCTCCATTCTGCTGCTCAGCAATCAGCATTCCCCACCCTCACAGCAAAACATTTCTCCCTAAGATCTCACCTCAGTCTCCCCTCTTTCAGCTGGAAACCATTCTCCCTCATCCTATCCCTGCACTCCTTGATCAAGAGCCCCTCCCAGCTTTCCTGGAGCTCCTTTCAGTAGTGGAAGCTACTCTAAGGTCTCCTCCAAATCTTTTATTCTCCAGGCTAAACAACCCAAACTCTCTCAGCCTGTCCTCACATGGGAGGTGTTCCAGCCCTCAGATCATCCGTGTGGCCTCTCCTGGACCCGTTCCAATAGCTCCATGTCCTTTCTGTGCTGAGGACTCCAGTTTAAAATATTAAACAGAACGGACAAAGGTTTAACAGCAATGTTTTCTAAAAATGGACCAAGGGAAAAACCCTACCCCCGTTGCAGTGCAAGCATAGAAGGTTTTTCACCCTCTCCCACAACACAAAAGGTCAGTGAGTTGATGTTTACACAGATACATTTGATGTGTTGATACAGCCCGAAGCAGTAACTCCTTCAGCTGATCGATCTTCTCGCCCAGGTTCTGCAAGGATGATCTGATAATCACATTGAGCTGAAGGAGAAGAGAGAGATTGGGTTTTGGGTCTGATTTATACTTGCATAAAATCTAACACTACTACGTGGAGGCAGCAATTTGTTTCATTGCAGCTGTACTGGAGTGCAGGACCCGGCTCTGAACCTGTCTCAGAGCAATCTGCCTCTGGGCTGCTTACAAAACAATGAGGTAAAGAGCACGCATTCCACAAACACAACTCCAGCATTTAACATGGAGAGCCTGTTTCTCAGTCTTTACAAACACATTGTGTCGTGTGGGCAAAATATTTCAGCGCATTTGAATATTTTCCACTCAGTTCCTTCCTCTGATCTTTAATACAAATACAGGCACCAACTTCTTCTGCCACCAGGTTTCTTTTCCAGCTCCCAGGATTAGAGGGAAAGTTGCTGCAGGTTCAGACATTCTCTCTACTGAACTGCTCCAGTCTTTAAACTAAAGATCCCAAAGAAATTCTGATGTCTTCCCTTTCCCTGCTCCACAGCACCCAGGATTCCTGACCCTGTCTCACAACTGACCTGGCCTGAGATGCAGACGGATATGTTCTCACTAAAAATGCAGTTAATCTCCCATTCTTGCTCCAAGCAAGCCTGAGGTTTCCAGGAATCCTCCTCCTTTCTCTTCACCGCTTCCCAAGTGTGGCTGACATTCTTCTCCAGGCTTTTCTTCCTTAAATGTCATTTCTTTTCATCCCAATTATGTAGAACATACTGGGAAAAAACACTGTAACTGCAGTTAACTATGCAAGTCATCCTCAGTAAGCCTTGATGTGCTTCCCATTTACAAGACACCAGCCCCACCTTGGGGTTTAACAGGCAGCAACCTCAGCTGCTCTGTGTGATGCTCCAGTAACAGAGAAGGAATATCTGATTTCACTCATTCCTAAAGACACAGAGGCAACAGTAGCCGCCAGCATTTCACAGAGTAGCCGCCGTCCTGCAGGGATCCTGCCTACAGGGTGGAAGAGCTCAAAAAACCCCAACAGCATCAGGAATTCAAACTTCTCTGACTGGTCTCCAAACTTGCTGAACACAGTGACAGAGAGCGGCCACAACTGAGCTGCGGCAGCCTTGAAAGCACGCAGCCAAAATCCACCTGCAGCAGCCCTACGTGATGGCAATGTGCCCAAAGCCAGGCTCGGGGAGAAGAGGTTTTAGGGAAGTTCAAGCGCCGCACATCCACAAGCTCTGCAATCAAATGATAAAGGGTCCTTTCATTTCCCATGTACTCTAGAAATAAGGAAGAATTTCCAAACATAGGGAAGAACTTCTTCACGATGAGAGTGGGGAGGCCCTGGAACTGGTTGCCCAGGGAAGTTGTGGCTGCCCCATCCCTGGAGGGGCAGCCAGCTTGGACGGGGCTTTGAGCAACCTGATCTAGTAGGAGGTATGGCAGGGGGGTCGGAACTAGATGGTCTTTAAGGTCCCTTCCAATCCAAACTATTCTATGATCCTATATAGACAGATACAGTTCAGATAAAGAACACTGCATTTCACTGACCCAGGTGACACCCACCACACAGCTGCCCAGTGCTACTCTGGCCAGAAACCATAGGGCTGTAACAATAGATTTCATTGCCATTGGAGGAAAACGGAAAAACATAGGAAGTTTTAAGACCAGCTCAGCAGAGCAGAGTTCACAGACACTCCGTGTTGGCTTCAAACCTTCCCCTACTGGTTTGGAATTTTTGTGCACACTATTTTTTGCTCCACAATCAGTTGTTCTAACCACACTAATGGCAAAATACTATAAAAATAAAACCCTGTTTACACCCTCCCCACTTGGCAAACATTGTACAATGAGTTTTTCCTCCATCAAAACATTCAGGAGTCACAGAGCAGAGGGCTGCTCAGCCGTGGAACATGCGCTTGTTATGAAAACAACTCCCTCATTGTTGGAAACTTGTTTATAGTAGAATCAAACACCACGGAATATTCATCTTTAACTGTTAGTGGGAAATTGCACTCAGAAAATATGAGACATGGAACAAATGATTTTATGAAGAAATCAATCAACCGTGTAATGTTTCCCTAAAACACAATCCAGGAGAGGGCTGGTGCAAGACAAGGCTGTGCCGGGGATTTTTGGAATGTGTCACAGATTGCAGTGATGCAAACAGAGAACTATGTCCTCTATAAATACAGGTGGATTAAGCAGTGACCTCTTTATTGTCTTCTATCACTTGAGCGTATCTGTACAATTCTCATATTTCATCATTTGAAAGCAGGGAGCTGAATCACCACCGCTACGCTCTCCTCTCAGTCCTACAGAGAAAACACCTCTCAAGTACAACTTATTTCAACCTTCTGACATCCCTTGTCCATCCCTGCCAGGTCTGAATCGGTCATTATACAGCAGGGATGATTGTACAAAGCACACCTTGTTCTCCTCAACATTTCACAAAAAGAGACATTTCAAAAATGACATTTTGTTTCAAAAGCTATTTTTATATTTATTTTATATTTACTTATTTAAAGCTATCTTACATTTATTCCAGCAAAGAGACTGGAAAAGAAGATTCAGTGCTTGTGCATCACAGTACAGACCTGCTATAAAGAGGGGCAGAGTCTGCAAAATAAATCATTCTGTGACTTTTTAATTATGCAGATGGTTACAAAAGACCAACTCAAGGGCTCACACACATTTTGATCCTAATGCAGTCAAGGGAGAAGTTAACGGCAGGATCCTTTGCGCATGCAATCGAGGAGGCTCCTGCGCTCCTTGAAGGGAAGGATGAGGCTTTCAATCCCGAAGAACACAGCCTCCCGAGAGCCTTTTTATTCTCTTTTGAGCAGGAAGCACGAAAAGGGGAAGAACATCCTGTCCCTGGGTAAGCTCTATCTTCTGCTGATCATGCATTTTTCACTCTGCTCTTATACTTTGTTAGAAATGTAGCTTATAAAGGTCACAAAAATCTTATTTCATCTGCTCTACAGCCACTACAGTACAGAAGCAAGCCAGCTTTGTGGGAAAAAAGTACTTAGTCAATACCTACACAGGAGCTGATGGGCACACCCTCAACTCACAGTCTCTGAACGCAGCGCGCTCTGTTCCTGGAAGCGGCTCCCTCGGCTTCTCCCTGTCTCTCTTTTTAACACCATTATTGCGTGCAAAAAGGATTCAGTACTGTGAAATACAAGGCTCTTTTTGCGACACTGAAAAGCTACTCCTCATTTAAAGAGTACATTCTCATTCTCTTTACAAAGCCTTAAGGAACTCACTGCTAATATTGAGTCTCTGCCATTAAACACAACTTGCAATCCTCAGGCGCCGGCTGGCAACACCAACAGCTTCAGCCAGCCTGGTAGTGGATACTCAATACCCACAGCGCTGCCACCGCCCTGGCCCAAACCTTGAACCTGACCCCTAATCCCTGACCCCAACACCCTAACCATGACTCTGACCCCCTGACCTCAAACTCGACCCTCCAAACCTTGGCCCTGGCCCTAACACACACAAATCCTGACCCTAACAATCAAACCCTTACACCCAAGCCCTCACCCCAAACCCCTAACCATGACACCCACACCCAAACTTTGACTCAAAATTCTGCCTCCAAAGGCCAACACTGCCCTCGTGCCCCCCAAACCCTGACCCCAACTCATAACCTGACTCCCAAACCCTCATCCCAACCCTACCACACAGTCCCCTGCCTCTAAGCCCTGACACAAAGTCTGACCTCGGCCCCCAAGCCCTGACTAACAAACCTCAACCCTGACTCTAACCCTAACACTCAAACCTTAACCCTGACACAAACCCTTACCCCTAAACCTTAAGCCTGACCCACACCCTGACCCCCAAACCTTAACCCTGACCCAAACCCTGACCCACATCCTTACCCCCAAACCTTAACCTTGACTCTAACCCTTAACCCTGACCCTCGACCCTTAACCCTGACCCAAATCCTGACCCCCAATCCTTAACCCTGACCCTAACCCTGATCCCCAACCCTTAACCTTTACTCTAACCCTTACTCCCAAACCTTAACCTTGACCCTCAACGCTTAACCCTGGCTCTAACCCTGACCCCCAAATCCTGCCCCTGCCCTGCTCCCTTAACCCCAGCTGCACCCCACATCCAGCCGGACACGCTGCTCCATCCCTTCACCCCACTCGGAGCGGGGATCCCGCTGCCACCCCCACTCCCCGTTCTGGCCGCACCTTGGCCGCGCTCTCCCCGTTGCGCTGGTGCCGGTGCCGCTCCCGGATCTTCTCGGCGATCTCCTGGGCCAGCTGGCAGGTGGTGTCGTACAGCTGGAGCCTGCGGACAGCAACAGATGCGCCTCAGACCGGCCCGCAGCACGGACCGGGCCAGCCCCGAGCCCTGCGGCCCACGCCCCGCAGCACGGACCGGGCCCCGGGACAGACGGGATCCGGGACCGCGGGGCCCTGGGCGGCCGAGCAGCCCGAGACGCGCCCGGGATGGGGCGGGGGGAGCGGGAAAGGGCCGGGAGGGGGCGGGGGCCGGGTCGGCGCTCACCACGGGTCCGGAGCCATCGCCGCCGCCGCCGCCGCCGCCCGGAAGAGCCCGCGGTTCCGGTGGCGCCGGTGCGGACGGAGCCCGGCGAGGGACAAACTGCGCCGCGCGTAGCCGGACGGGGGATAGAAGGGGGTGGAGGGATGCAGGGGTGCAAATACCGGGTCCTGCACTTGGGACACAACAACCCTGTGCAGCTACAGACTAGGAGAAGTCTGGCTGGAAAGCTGCCTGGAGGAGAAGGACCTGGGGGTGTTGGTTGAACATGAGCCAGCGGTGGCCCAGGTGGCCAAAAAGGCCAGTGGCATCTTGCCTTGTGTCAGAAACGGCGTGACCAGCAGGTCCAGGGAGGTTATTCTCCCCCTGTACTCGGCACTGGTGAGACTGCACCTCAAATCCTGTGTTCAGTTCTAGGCTCCTCACCACAAGAAGGATGTTGAGGCTCTGGAGCGAGTCCAGAGATGAGCAACGAACCTGCTGAAGGGGCTGGAGAACAAGAGGAGCGGCTGAGAGAGCTGGGAGTGTTCAGCCTGGAGAAGAGGAGGCTGAGAGGAGACCTCATTGCTCTCTACAACTACCTGAAAGGGGGTTGTGGAGAGGAGGGAGCTGGGCTCTTCTCCCAAGTGACAGGGGACAGGATGAGGGGGAATGGCCTCAGGCTCCGCCAGGGGAGGTTCAGGCTGGACATCAGGAAAAAATATTTCACAGAAAGGGTCATTGGGCACTGGAAAGGCTGCCCAGGGAGGGGGCTGAGTCACCTTCCCTGGAGGTGTTTAAGGGACAGGTGGATGAGGTGCTGAAGGGCATGGTTTAATGGTTGATAGGAATGGTCTTTTCCAACCTAGTGATTCTGTGATCCTGTATGGGGGTGGGGGGGCAGGGACACAGGTGAAGGGACACAGATGTAGGGACACAGGGATTCAGAGTTTTGGGGGAACAGGGGTTTGGGTGGAGGTATTCAGGAATGCAGGGGTGAAGGGATGCCGAGGTGCATGTGGGCAGGAATTCAGGCACACAGGGGTGAAAGGACACAGGGATTCAGAGCTGCAGGCATTCAGGGGTATAGGGGTGCATGGGTGTAGGGTTGCAGGGCTTTAAGGACACAGGAGTGAAGGGATGCAAGGATTCAGGGGTGTGAGGGTGCAAGGATTTGTGTGCAGGGATTCAGGGCTCCAGGGATTTGGGGGCACAGGCATTCAGGCTTTCATAGGTGCAGGGATTCAGGAGGGCACCTTAAATAAAAGTGCAACAGAAGAGATGTCAGCACCTGAGACCCCAGTGGAACCACTGTTGGGACTGAACTGAGATGCAGCACCCAGTGCCACAAGGGACATGTCCTGGTGCTGTCTTCAGAAGGGCTCTCAACCCTGTTTAACACCTCTCTGTGCACACCCGCCCTTCTCCCTCCCTCCCTTCCTTCTTCCTCCCTTCCTTCCTTTCCTTCTCCCTCCCTTCTCCCTTCTAGTTTCCTCTCTCCTCCCTCTCTTCTCCCTCCATCTATCCTCCCACCTTCCTTCTTCACTCCTTCACTCTTTCCTTCTTCCTCCCAGCCTCCCCTCTCTCTCTCTCCTGCCTCCATTCTTCCTCTGTCCATCCTCCCTCTTTCCTCTCTCCTATCCCCACCCATCTCCAGGTGACAGCCACAGCCTCCCCCTACCCTCGTCCCTGTCCCCTTGTCCCTGTTCCTTTGCCAGCAGCAGCAGGGCTGGGCTGCCACGAAGCGGCCATGACACTGAGTGGTGTTGACACTGTCAATATTTTCACTGCGAAGGGCTCTGCAGTAACTGGCAGGCCCAGCAGCCTCCATCCATGCCCAGAGAACCTTTCCCACACCTGATCCGTCAGAATTTGGCTGCTCCTCTTTTTTTGGGGTGTGGTTGATGACGCAGATCAATGCGGACACAAACATGGGTATGGGTGCCTGAAAAGCAGCAGGCTTTTCAGGGCACTGATAGCAATGTTTGATTGCCATCACAACCGGAGGCTTCTACAGCATGCTGTGACATGCCACGATAACGAGCACATCCTCGTCAGCGCATTTATGGATGGCTGCAGCATCTGTTGTGCTTCTGATGGGCGCTCAGACCCAGAAGCCAAGCTCCTCTGGAGTGAGGATCTGGGGCTGTGGCCAAGGGGCTAACACTCGTGCTCTGGATTCGGGTGCTCGGGATCATAGAATCATAGAATCACTAGGTTGGAAAAGACGTTTAAGATCATCAGTCCCAACCGTACCTGTCTACTACTAAACCATATCCCTAAGCACCTAATCTACCAGTCTTTAAAACTCCTCCAGCGATCGGGACTCCACCACCTCCCTGAGCAGCCTCTGCCAGTGCCTGAGAACCCTTTTGGTGAAGACATTTTTCCTAATGTCCTATCTGAACCTGCCCTGGCACCACTTGAGGCCATTCCCTCTTGTCCTATCACCTGTCACTTGGGAGAAGAGACCAGAACCCACCTCATCACAACCTCCTTTCAGATAATTGTAAACAGTGATGAGGTCTCCTCTCAGTCTCCTCCAAGCTAAACAGCCCCAGGTCCCTCAGCTGCCTCTCATAACATTTGTTTTCCGGCCCCTTCCCCAGCTCTATTCCCTTCTCCACACACTCTCCAGCCCCTCAATGTCTTTCTCATAGTGAGAGACCCAAAACTGACCCCAGGATTTGAGGTGCGGCCTCACCAATGCTGAGTGCAGGGGGACAATCACTTCCCTGCTCCTCCTGCTGGCCATGCTGTTTCTGGTACAGGCTGATATGGACCCACCAGAAGTGTCCTGGGCACCACACGAAGCTGTGTGGGGCACCTCGAGGCCCCCCACTGGCCCTGGCAGCCCCGGTATGGGCTCCATCCCCAGGGAGCCGGCTCATCTCTCCATCCCTTTTCATACATACAAACCGGGCTGGCTGATCTCGCAGGCAATGAGCATGAAACATTGATGGCCTCCAGCTGTGCCACTTGACCAGAGCTAGCGTGGCCTCTACATATTTAATTTTTTCTCCATTAAAAACACATGAAGTCATGATCCATTTTGCACCATCCCCGATTCCCTTCCATCTCCTGACTCAGTGTCTCAGTGTGGAGCAATGGTGAGACCGCACCCCGAATCCTGTGTTCAGTTCTGGGCCCCTCACCACAAGGAGGATGTTGAGGCTCTGGAGCGAGTCCAGAGAAGAGCAACGAACCTGCTGCAGGGGCTGGAGAACAAATCTTATGAGGAATGGCTGAGAGAGCTGGGGTTGTTTAGCCTGGAGAAGAGAAGGCTGAGGAGAGACCTCATTGCTCTCTCCAACTACCTGAAAGGAGGTTGTGGAGAGGAGGGAGCTGGGCTCTTCTCCCGAGTGACAGGGGACAGGATAAGAGGGAATGGCCTCAGGCTCTGCCAGGGGAGATTCAGGCTGGACATTAGAAAAAAAAAAATTCACAGAAAGGGTCATTGGGCACTGGCAGGGGTTGCCCAGGGAGGGGGTTGAGTTACCTTCCCTGAAGGTGTTTAAAAGATGGGTGGATGAGGTGCTGAGGGGCATGGTTTAGTGATTGATGGGAATGGTTGGACTTGATCCAGTGAGTCTTTTCCAACCTAGTGGTTCTGTGAGCATCTGCTGGGGAGCAGGCAAGCAGCCAGGGGCCTGCAGGAGTTTTCAGGGCTTCAACTGGGAGGAAAAGGCTCCTGCTGTCCTAGGAAAAGCAAACGAGGAAAAGGCAGCCAGCAAAGGCCTGAGGAAAAGCAGTAGGACCCAATGTCACAGGAGCTGGGCAAAGGGTTTGAGTCCCTCGCCTCCCCTTCCCTGGGCTCCCAGCCTGCCAGAGGGAGGGAGGTGGCAGGGCAGGCGTGCTGTTTGCATCAGACTTCGGCACATCAAAGCAGAGGTGCTTCATCCAGAAAGGACAGGGTCTGCAGAGGGGCCTCTATCACCTGTTCCGAGCCCACTCATGCCAGCAGATGCTCAGGGATGTGCTGTAGAGGCCGGCAGACCTGCAGACTTGCAGGCAGGGAGGGGAGGCAGGAGCAACTCACTGTTATCAGAGGGGGAAAACCCAGATTTTTTAAGGAAAAAATAGATCTTAAGCAATTTTCAGTCACCATAAAAATGCCCACTTTTAAGGGCAGCTCAAATCGTGAGTGCTCCAGGTCACAATCCCAGATGGGTGCAATGTCGCTAGCAGCACCTCTCACCCGTTGGAGGGTGCTTTTCCTCCACCTTGACTCTTTTACCTATAAATAGAATATTCGGTTTGTAATCTGCAAAGCATTTAGGGGTAAAGTCGATGGATGACAAGCATTTCAAAGGAGGCAGATTGGAAATGCCGAAGCGCCAGAACTGCACCCGCAATGCTCCCATCCTGATCTCTTGCTATGTATGGAGGAGGCACGGGTGCTGCACATCCAGCACAGCCCCTTTGAACCCATCCCTGCAAAGCTTCCCAGCACATACAAGGCGCTCACAGAAGGGCATCGCTTCATTCTCATTGCCCCAGTCCCTCCCTTGTCACCCAGTTCCTGGCACTTGCTCCTCATGTGCTTCTCTTTCCGACTCCCCTGGGCGCATCCAGTGGGAAGCGGTTGCAAACCCACCACCTGTGTTGATATTTCCATCGTTCAAGGACGAGCGATCGTGGTAGTGGGTGGTTGGGAGCCTCCAGCCTTCCTTCACACCATGATGCTGGCAAAGAGAGTGAACCCCACAGCGGGAATATCAAGGTTATTCTTGGGAAAAACAAATGCTTAAGTTTAATGGCCGTGTTGCTGCTTTGATGGCTATCTCATCCAGGGGATGTTTGTGTCCCCATCCTGGCTTTGGTGCGGAATTGGGACAGGAAGGGGCGAAGCAGGTGTGGGAGCTGCTCCTCCCCTCATCCTATTTACACCAAATAAACCTCCTCTGCCAGCAGGCTGGCACTCGCCTTAAAAGCCAGGGTGGGTGCCAGGGGCAGAGGAGACACGGCAGCAGGGTGCGCTGGAGCCAGGGCACATGCTGCAGGTGGGGCTTAGCCTGCCCTTCACCCCCAGGAGAGTGGCCGACCTCTTCCCCATGGCCGAACAAGCCGTGGGTGACAACATGGGCGCTGGGCAAGGTGAGTGAGCTGCAGCCGGGGACAGGCATACGTCTCACACTGGGGAATCATAGAAATGTGGAATGGTTTGGGTTGGAAGGGACCTCAAAGCCCATCCAGTTCCAACCCCCTGTGCCATGGACAAGGACACCTCCCACTGGATCAGGGGCTCCAAGCTCCATCCAACCTGGCCCTGAACACCTCCAGGGATGGGGCAGCCGCCACTGCTCTGGGTGACCTGGCCCAGGGCTTCACCAAACACCCAGCAGAGGAGCGGGGCTGGCGCAGACCCACATTTCCTTCCCCAAGACCCCCGGCACATCCCAGAGCAGGCAGAACTGTGTCTGCTGTGGCACCATCAGCTGGCAGGACTTGGGCTGGTCCTCCTCAGTACATCAGGCAGGGCAGCATCCTCTTGATGTGGCCAGCTGCGAGGACAAGGTGAATTTGGGGATCACAGTGGTGCAAACAGCCTTGCTCCAACCCCAATGTCCATTTTAACCTGGTTAAGCCTGTCTGTTTTCAGAGCAGAGTCAGGCTCAGCAGCAACCAGTTGTAGCTGCTGCCCCTTCTCTGCACTGGAACTGAACCTGATCTGCTGGGTCTGCTGAACTCAAGCAGGGAACAAAATGAACTGGAGAGCAGTAGCCATGGCAAGACCCAGCCTGGGAGTAGCCCAGGCTCCCAGATCCCCTCAACGTGCCACCACGAGCTGCCATGCATGCAACACTCAAGGTCAGGACCTTGCTGCTCCATGGAGCCAGAGCAGAGAGGTCCTTTCCAGACTGCACATCCCAAGTGAGCACATCCAAGATAAACACATCAGAGTATTTAAGTGTGTGCTAATAAACTTTATCTTTGCCAACTAACCACTGCCCAGCAGAAGTCACCCATGTGTAGATAACTCCTGTCTCCTTGTACAGGGTTCAGAGCTGAGCCCTTTGCAATCCCAGGGAAAATGCTGCTCTCTTCTCTCTAGGAGGAGCTCAAACGCTGTGTTCTGCCAGGGCTGGCAGCTGGCACAGGTGGTGGGAACCCTTCTGAGGGTCGATGGGGAACCTTGGGTCTCCAAGAGTCTCCCAGATGCTCTCCAGCACCTGTGTGCAGCCCCCTGGATGGGGTCTCCCTAGTTGCACGGGGGTCATGCAGGCAGCAGGGACCCTTTGGTCCCTCACAGACCATCCCCCAACCCTTGGCGAGCCCCTCTTGCTGCAGCATCTTCTCCTTGCACCTTCTCTCTGGCACCCGAGCAGCTGTATGGGGCCGGGTTTTGCAGGAGACTGGCAGGAGGCACTAAGAGGGAGGGCGAGTGCCTGAGTTCTGCCTGGGGTCATAGCAGCCTGGTCCTGGGCTGCCAGATCCAGACAGGACATCACCTCCTGCCTCCACTCTGTGCTTGGCAAGGGACACGATGCAGATGGTCCCTCTTGGTCCCAGCATCACTTTGGACCCAGTTACCTGTGAGGTCCCTTCTTGCCCCTGCACACCTGGGCTGGGACCGAGCTGCTCCTGATCCTTGGTGCTGTGACACTGCTGCCCCACCGGCATCCCTGGGGAACAAGGACCATGTCCCCGCTTTCTGCACCCTCCTCTCTGCCGGTCACAGGCTGGGAAGTAAGGAGGGGTGCAAAGCCCCTCGTGGTGTGGTGAAACAGCCCCACACCCAGCTACTGCCCAGCCCTACACCTCCCAGAGCCCCTGCACAGCGTTTTCACTGGAGGGCTGAGTGTCCCCAAGTCCCACAGGAGCAAAGTGAGCTTCTCCCGTCAGGCAAAGCCTCCTGGAACCCTTCCCTTTGCAGGGGGAGATGAAGTATTGAAATACAAGATAGTGCTTCAAAGAGCTGTGGGCCAGGATGGAATGCTGTCAGCTGAGGAGGTGAAGGGTGTTGAATAATAGGTCTTTGTCCTACAGAGACGTTTGGCTCCTCTGCAGTCACCGTTGTGATCACGTCCGAGGCTGATACCTGGGACATTGACGCCTCCTGTTGCCTGGACTGTGGGCAGTTTGTGGATTGGGACAGGCTGCCAGCCGCAGAGCAGCAGGCAGATACCCCCCTGGACACCCTCTGCAGGCCCCCGAAGGAGCTCAAGAAGCTGGCGAGGGAAGGCTACTGGGCGTCGAGCCATGCTCTGAGGGCTCAGGTCTATCACCAGCTCATCCAGCAGGTCGCCTGCCGGCTCGTCACCCCCGACGCTCTCGTCTACAGGGACGTGGTGAGTCGGCTCTTTGGGAAGCTGAGTGTGAGCTCCCACCCTTTGCCCGAGTTCCTGGAAGGATGCTCCATGCCCACATACTGCCTCAACCTGGCAGGGGTCACTGCCCTGAAGAAGATCCTCATCTGTGTTGGCAATCTTTTCCCCGACATAACCTACAGCCCAATCCTGCCTTCTCTGGTGGCTCTGCTGCTGCACTACAGCAAAGATGAAGCTCAGTGCTTCGAGAACATTTCTCGCCTCATCGCCAGCAACACTCCCCATACCAGCTACATTGACCAGTCCTTCCTGGCTCACCAGGCTTCATGCATGACTTTTGGAGATCTGGCCAACAAGCACTGCCCAGCAGCTCACAAACTCATAGCCAATGCCTCTGAGAATGTCTTTGAGGTCTATTCCGAATGGTTATCGTGGCTCTTTCGTGACCTCCCCTTCAATTACGCCATCCGTGTCTTTGATGTCTACCTGCTGGAAGGGCAGAAGGTCCTCTACCGCATCGCCCTGGCCTTGCTGAAGCAGTACAGGCTCTCAGTGACCTCCACTGAGCTGGAGGGGACTGACATTAAGGCAAACCTGCAGGCTTTTGTGCAGAACATTGCCGAGCACATGACTATTGACAAACTCCTTGAGAGAGCCTTTGGCATCCGGCTGTTCTCCCGCAAGGAAATCTGGCTTCTCCAGATGGCCAACAGGAAGGCGTTAATGGAGAGGGGCATAACCATGGTGCAGAGCAGGTAAGACCCTCCCTGTGTGCCAGTTCTTGGGGCTAAGCAGACAAACCACCCGTTACAGTGGCTCTACCACATGGCGGGGAGCTCCAGCTTGGGCTCTGGGGGTGCCTTGCAGCTCCTTGCGGAGCCCCTGTTTGGAGGCACCAAGCAGTCAGAGGTAGCGATGCTAGCAGAGAGTTTGCCAGAATAAAAGCATAACAAGACCTGATGCATGGGGGCTGCACCCCTAAAAGCTGATGGGGACCCCAGCTTGGCAGTGATGAGTGTCCCCCTTGCACAGGCAGTCTTTCCACCTGGCCGTGGACATGCAGAACTTCAGCTCCAGCATTGTAACGGCTCAGGAGATGCGTATCATCTGGTCCTGGATCCCCGAGCGCTTCTCCCTCTTCCCCCCGCTGCTGCTCTTCTCCACCTCAGAAGATGGGTGCAGCTTGCGAAGGTAAAGTGTTACCTGCCCGCTGGGTCAGGTCAAGTCAATGGGCCGGGGCAGGGGTTGGTGGCTCAGAAAGGAGCAGCACTTTGTGTCCATGGAGCATATCTGAGACCTCCTGAGGACATTCTTGGGCTTGATTAAAGATCTCAAGCGTGGCCTGGGCCAGCACTGGCTGTAGGGGAGAGGGCTGAGGCACCTCAGCACTGCATGGAACGCCCAGCCCTGTGGATGTGCTGCAGGGGCTCCCCGTTCACCACGCTGTTCTGGCCATGCTGTGGTTGGCCAGGTCCAACCAGCGCACTGTCCCCAGGGCTCCAGCTCCCTCCCAGTGGCACAGGGCACAGGGTGGCTGCTGGATATGGCAGTAGGTGTTGCAGCTCCCAACTAAGCTGGAAAATGAGTCTGCCACTGAATTCCCAATCTGTAAAGAGCAGAAACCCTTCAATGACCTGAGGCTGCCTCCACACAAGTGTCTTTTGGCAGTAACCCAAACCAGGCTCCTCTGTAGGAGCACATTAAGCTGAGAGGTAGCACTAAAAGAAGGCAGAGCCCAGGGCAGCCACAGACAGCAGGTAGGGACATCCTGCAATGAGAAAGACACCAAACCCTCTAAGCTCATATTAGGAGAGACCAAGTGTCCTAGCCTATTCCCAAAACTGCAATGGAAAGACCAGTGTCAGCTCTGGAGACACCCCAGGGCCCAGCGACAACAGTCAACAGAATCATAGAATCACAGAATCATTAACGTAGAAAAGACCTCTGAGATCACCAAGTCCAACCATCAGCCCAACCCCACCGTGTAAACTAAAACATGTCCCTAGGTGCCTCATCTACACACTTGTTGAATCCCTCCAGGGATGCAGACTCCCCCACTGCCCTGGGCAGCCTCTGCCAGGGCTTCACCACTCTTTCATTAAGGACGTTTTTCCTAATCTCCAACCTAAACTCCTCTGGCACAGCTTGAGGCCACTTCCTCTCATTCTATCCCTTGTTACTTGGGAGCAGAGCTCAGCACCCACCTCACCGCAACCACCTTTCAGGAGCTGCAGAGAGCAATGAGGTCTCCCCTCAGCCTCCTCTTCTCCAGGCTAAAGAGGGTGGTGGGAAGCAGGGACATCCTGCAATGCTTGATGCCAAGATGTTTCTCTACCACGAAACAGCAGCTCCCTGCTGACCAGGAGGGTATGCCAGGCTCTCTGTGGACACTGCCCTTGTCATCCATGACCCACATCTCTCAGGGTGGTGTGTAAAGGTGCGGCTGCAATGGCAGCAGCTCTGTGAACACCACAAGTGTCCCCCAGCCTGTGAGAGGTGAGTGGGCGCCACAGCGCAGAGGTGCAGCCCCATCCTGGAAAGTGCAGCCCTGCGCCTTTCCAGTGCAGCAATGGGCACAAAGTCCAGCTGGTGAAACCCATCCCCATTAAAGCAAGTTTGTTTGGCAAACTCCCCACCCAGAGTTCCCTCAGCCTGGCACATGAGGGTGGGAGGCTTTCATGTTTGCATTTATCTGAGCTGTTACCTGCTTCTCCAAGCAAAAATGATGGCTCAAGAAGTCCCATCAGCTAACTCTCCCTGCTCCTGCACAAACACTGACGCTGCTTGAGCTACATGGGTATGAGTTTCTGCTGTTTTCCTGCCACAACCTCCTTCGTGGTGCGAGAACAGCAATAGGGTCAGGAAAGCCACCATCTCTCTCCACTGTCCTTTACAGCCTCATGCTCACCACACGCCCAAGCTCTCTGGGTCTCAGACCCCACCAACCTACCCTCCTCATTTGTCTCCACAGGTTTTACACGTGCTGTGAAGGCTACGAACCGACGGTGCTGCTCATAAAAACCACTGAAGGGGAGGTCAATATTTCCCAAGTTGCCCTGGTATCGGTGTGGGGAAGGGGATGGAGGGGGATTGGCCCCACTGGTGCTTCTTGGAGCCGCTGCAGGGTCCCTCTCCTGTCCTGCTCTGCATCTGTGCCAGCTTCCAGGAGAGAAAAAACTGCACCCCTAGCAGCATGAGCCACCTGAGACACAGGCTGGTCTCAACGGTGCTGCTGGGGTAGACAGAGAGGAGGCAGAGAGATGGAGAAGCCAGGAGTGCTTCTCTTTTTTTTTTTTTTTTTTTTTGCAAATACATGCTAAACCATGAATCTTTGCTAAAGAGGAAAGCAGTGATTGCTTTCCTGAAGTCAGCAGATGCTTTGCCTGAGCCAGGATGTGTTTTCAAAGCATTCAGTGCAAGGATCTCTCCCTGACAGCATGAGCAGCCCCACAAGGGAAATAAAAGAGAAATAAGGACGGCTTCTGCAATATTTGAAAGTCGTGAAATAACTGCAGCTCCCTTCCCCCCCCACCAGCTCTGAGCCAGGGCTCCTCCTGGGGACTCTGAGAGGAGCTTGTAAACCTGTATTTTATCTCCCCACTCTTCATTGAACAGCAGAGGCAAGTTCTGTAAATTGCTCAGACATCTCAAAGAGTTATCGACCAACCGGTCCTGATTTCTCCAGCCTGACATTTCAGTTTGGTGTAGAGATAAATGCCCTGCCACCTCCTAGGGCCTTGGGCAGGCAAGGGAAGGTGACTTACGAAACCGTTTTCCTAGCTGATTTTATTCCTGAAGTCAGCAGATGCTTTGCTGAGTAGAGACGGGCATGATTCCCCATCTCTGAGTAGAGATGGGCATGATTTCCCACCTCTCAGTAGCTCCACTCCAGCCATGGTCACATCAAGGACATCCATACCAGGACTGGCCTGACCGCTGGTGGAAGGAGTTGCCAAAACACCAGGAGAGCAGGGTCCAATCCTCCCCGGGGACTGGTTCAAAGCCCTGTAGGCAGTAAAACCACATTACCTGAGTCTCTGCTGGTTTAAACCACATTTTTCCTAGGGACTTATGGAACAGGCGACCACCTCACCAGGGGCCAGCAGAGGGCAAGGGACTCCTCAACCACAGCGCTCTGCAGTGCTGCCTGCGCAACCCTTTGAGCTACACCGTTATTCCTTTCTGGAATGGTCTCAGAGTGGGAGGCACAGCTCCTGCTCATGAGCTCAGGCCAGGGAATGCACCAGCACAGCCAAACTAGCCCTGCTTAATCCACCAGCATGAAGCTCACTGCAATCACCCCTGCTCCAAACTGGCAGCCCCCCAAAATCTCCCAGACTCCCCCTTAGGCACTAAAGCATAGTAGACACCTTCCAGGGCAGCAGGGATTTGGCAGGACTTAGCTGGCACAGCAGAATTTGGCTCTCTGTTTTCCCCAACGTGGTGGCCGGTGTGTCCGGTCCAGATGCAGCATCTCCCCCACTGACGGCTCCTTGTGCTCTCTCCCAAAGGTGTGCGGGGCATTTCTCTCCTCTGACTGGAGCGAAAGGAAAAAGAGCGGGGTGACATCAGGCTTTTTTGGGACAGGGGAGTGCTTTGTGTTCACTGTAAGTCACATTTTATCTCTGGGTTTATGCTGATGGGTTAGTCTGTTGATTACTTGTTCCCCTGCCTCTGTGACAACGGGGGGGCACAGTGGCACCAAGCCGCTTCCTTATCACAGTCCCACTGCTGTCCCTTAGCCCTGGCAGAAGGCAGCAGCAGAGAAACTGCTGTGCTGGAGCAGGTCAAATAGAGAGTGAACTCGGCCTTGTGTTTCCCTGCTTGTCCTGAGCCCCAAAGGCAACTTGCAACAACCCTGGGTGGGTCTTGGAGCATCCTCCTAGGTCAACAGCCTGGCTGGCAGGGCAGATTTCTTCCCTGTTTGCTTGGGGAAGCTCCTGGGTGGAGCATTCCCAGACCAGTCCTGGTGCCCCTGCAGAGGGGGCAGTCTGAGTTTGCCCAAGAGATCCTGGGAGCAAAGTCCAGCATCCATTTGGTATCGCAGCGACATCTATCTGGCATCCACACACCGATGTGGGCAGTGCAGGCCGGCCCATCTCCAGCAGCACCTAATGAAGACAAAGCCAATTTCTCAGTCACAGCCACCTCCAGAGCAGCCCTGGCACTGCCAGGGTGCCTTGTCCTCTCCCTACTCCAGGGCCAGACCTGGCTCGCGACATTTGGCCCTGACCCACCTGGCCAGGCAGCACTGTTCCCCCAGCAATGAGGAGATGCCCTGAAGGTCAGGATTTACCACGTTTCTCCTGCTTTCCAGGTACGCCCCGACACAGAGAGGTATGAGTGGGTGTTCATCAAGAAGCCGGAGCTGGCCAAAGCCGTGCTACGCTCACGCCAGCGGTCGCCTTCCCCCTCTCCCATGTTTCTCCTCAGCTCCTCCCCGGATGGCCGTGGAACCAGCTCAAACCATCTCACTGTGCCTGTGCCGCAGAGGAAAAGCCACCTCTCCCCATTTCTAGCCATCAGGCATTTCCTCCTGCCTTCCAAAACCGCTTCCATGTTCATGGCTGGCTCTCGGGAAGGGATCGTCATCGGTAAGTACCAAATGATGGGCACACGTCTGCCAACATAGCACAGCTTTGGCCAAAAAGAGTTTTACCCCAGATTAAAATCTGAGCTCCTGTGTAGGCAAAGACCTCCTGGTCAGGGGAGATTAAGTCTTCCCTCTCCTCCTCAAGCCAGCAGGAGAGTGCAAAGCTACACAAAGGCAAGGATGCTCCTTCTGAGAGCCTGAGGGAGCTTTGCCAGCCGAGGGGGCGCACTACAGCCCAAACCTCCCCGCCAGGTTTGCACCCCGGGGGCTGCTGTGTCCTTTCTCAGCCCTTGACTCCACTTTGTGTGGTGGAGGAGATGTGTGTGGAGATCAGCCCAAGGAAGGGCTGGGCATGGTTCACCAGAGCAGACATGCCAGCTGCCTGCCCATGCTGCTGTCTGCAGGGTCAGGTGTGGGCAGGGGGTTGAGTCTTTGGGGGTGCAGCAGAGGATCACAAATTGAAACCCCTGCACTCCCTATGGCTGCCTCTGCCTCCTCTCCAGCCCTCAGAGCAGGCTCAGGGAATCCTGGCTGTGGGGATGCAAGGAACTTTCCTTGTTCTCCAGCTCTCCAAGCAGTCAATAATTCAGCTTGTGTTGCCGGGACAACCTCTCCTGCTGGCTCCGGGGGCTCTGCCTCCACGCTGACATCCCTGTGAGCAGACTCAGCATCTCAGGGCATCCCCAGCCCAGCTCCATCATGTGGCCAAAGGACAGAAAGCCAAAAGCACAGCCTTGAGAGACCTTGTTGGCTGGGCCAGTGGTCCTGCTTGGGCAGCGAGGAGGAGAGAGCAGAATGTGACCATCTTGTTTGCTTTTGCAGGTGGAGGGGGAGGCCAAGCTCTGTCCCTCGATGCCAACCTGCTCTGGGGACACACGGAGCACTGTGAGACCTTCGACAACCCTCCACTCTGCCAGGAGAACTTCCAGGTGCAGCTCTTGGAAGTGTGGGGCTTCCAAAACACCTAAGTCCCATGGAAGATAGCCCTTCACTGTGCTGCACATGATGAGGACCCCTCATCATGCTGGCTGGCCTCCCACCCTTCTGCTGAGGTCTGGCTGGCAGTGCTGCAGGCACCTCCACTCGCCATCCTCCTCTCCATGGTCAGCTGTCATGGTGATGTGGAGAGAGTGCAATGTGGTGCTGGGAAAGAGACTGTGGGTGCTGCCTTGGGGACATTTGATGCCCCCTCCCACAATTTAGACCCAGCGCACTCCACCCAGTCGGTTCCAGTTTAGGATGCTGGAGAGGGGGTGAGCCAGCCCAGTGTTCCCCACACCTCCTTGGCCTCTTTGTGGTTTGGGGCTCAGCAAAGCAACAGTACCTTTGTAGACTTTGTAGGATTCTGAGCCTAGGCAAATCCCAACACCAAAGTACAAAGCTCTCTCAGCCTCTGCTTTCCAGGGCTCCCAAGCCCAGTGCCACCTGTCAAGCCATGCACAGGGCTCTGCAACCTCTGTGGGTTACCAGGACTCCCCAGGACCACACAATAATCACCCTCTGCTGACCACAAAGGGGCTGGTGATGTGGGACTGCAAGCAGGGAACACACATGAACCTTCACCAACACCTCATGACTGCTTGGGGCCAGGACAATGGGAGATGTGCCGTAACAAGGCATGGATGTGAATGCGAACAAGAGCTGGGACAGAAGAGTTTTGCCACTCACACGTATGTGCATAAGTTCTCCCAGAAAACTTTATTATTTCCCAAGGACTAATTTCAATGTCATTATGGAATTCACAGCAGTCAAAACTCTCACTAATTGGGAGGTGGCTCCAGCTCTCCCTGACCTTGTCTTTGAGACAGGGAGAGGCTGCAAATGGGGGATTCCAGAAGCAGAAACATCTGTTCAGCACCAATCACACCTGACACGAGGAGTCCTCATCTCCAAAGAATGAGCAGGGTCTGGAAAAACACTGGGAGAAAACATGTGATCAGAGGGACATTCTGTCTAACTTTCAAAAAACACAATTACTTTGATGAAACTGAATTCCACTTTAGCTTAAATCAAAACCATTCAATTATTTGTAATAGTAACGTATTCTTGTATCCTTGTATGAGTCCCAGTCCCCACGGTACTGGTCCCACCCTCCATCCCATTGCTGCCTATACCAGTACTGATCCCATCCCACCCTCACCGGTCCTCGTCTCATCCCCATCCCTGCCAGTACCTGTCCATTCCCATCCCCATCTCATCCATATCCTCATCCCATTCCATCCCATCTGACTCCATCCCATTCCCATCCCATCCCATCCCATCCCGTGAGGCTCTGGAGCGAGTCCAGAGATGAGCAACGAACCTGCTGAAGGGGCTGGAGAACAGGCCTTATGAGGAGTGGCTGAGAGAGCTGGGGGTGTTCAGCCTGGAGAAGAGGAGGCTGAGGGGAGACCTCATTGCTCTCTATAACTACCTGAAAGGAGGTTGTGGAGAGGAGGGAGCTGGGCTCTTCTCCCAAGTGACAGGGGACAGGATGAGAGGGAATGGCCTCAAGCTCTGCCAGGGGAGGTTCAGGCTGAACCTTAGGAAAAAAAATTCACGGAAAGGGTCATTGGGCACTGGTAGAGGCTGCCCAGGGAGGGGGTTGAGCCACCTTCCCTGGAGGGGTTTGAGGGACGGGTGGACGAGGCGCTGAGGGACATTGTTTAGTGATTGATGGGAATGGTTGGACTCGATGATCCCGGGGGTCCTTTCCGACCTGGTGACTCTGTGCCGCCGGCCTGCTCCCCGCTCCGCCCCCGCCGGTCCCTGTCCCGGTTGCCAGGGCGACGCGGCCGCCGTTGGGGCGATGGCGGCGGAGGCCGTGGGCGGCATCGAGCTGCTGCAGGCCATCGGCTACAACGGTGTGGGGGGCACGGAGGGGTGTGGGGCACCGTGGG
Source organism: Clamator glandarius (assembly GCA_033459285.1). Classification (NCBI taxonomy): domain Eukaryota; kingdom Metazoa; phylum Chordata; class Aves; order Cuculiformes; family Cuculidae; genus Clamator; species Clamator glandarius. The sequence goes on along the minus strand of JAUNZM010000269.1, from coordinate 1,525,836 downwards.
GACACCGAGGGGCACGGGGCGGGGGGCATGGGGGGGCAATGGGGCACAAGGTTAGGGGGCACAGAGGGGATAGTGGGCGAATATGGGACGGGGGGGACAGGGGGAGAAGGGGGCATGGGGGACACGGGGGGCACGGGGGTTATGGGGACGTGGGGAACAAGGGACACGGTGGACAAGGGGGACATGGGGGGTATACGGACAAGGGGGACACAGGGGCACATAGGGGTATGGGGACAAGGTGGAAACGGGGAACAATGAGGGTCACAGGGGGGTGTGGGGACAAGGGGGACAAGGTGGGGCACAGGGGGGTATGAGAGCACATGGGACATGGGGTTAGGGGGCATGTGGGGGGGTCGGGGACATGTGGGGGTGTGGGACACCAGGGAATGGCTACCAAGGCATACAGGGCGCTGGGAGGGGTCTGTGGGTCACGAGGGTCCCTGGGGTGGGTGGCTGTCCGCACAGGGTTGTGGGGAGGAACAGGGGAGGCTGGCATGGGTATGGAGGGCATTGGGTGCCAGAGTCCCTTGAGTGGCACTGGGAGCTGTAGGGTGGGGTCCTCCTGCCCCCTCCGTGCAGCCAGTGTCCGAGCGCAGCATCCCAAGAGATAACGATGAGGTTGGGAACAGGAACAGTTTGACTGAGCTGCAGGATGGTTATTATTTTTTCCCAAATACCCAGCTTACTGGAATGAGAAGAGTTTAAATTCAAAATAACCCTCCTTGGGTTGTGTAAATCATCCCAAGCCATCTATTTTACTCTCCTAAACCACCCTGTGACCAGGGCTGGGGGTGGACATCAGGGCTTCACCAGCCGCCCACCTTCTCAGGCTCTGCGGGTGGTTTGAGGCAGGCGATGGAGCTATGGATGCAGTGGCCTCCATGAATCCCGAGGTGCTCCTGCAGGGCCGCCTGTGCCGCAGGGCTCAGGCCTCTGGGCTGCTTAGATCTCCTGGGGGCTGTAGGAAGCACAGCATGGTCCAACACGGAAAGGTGGCCCAAGAGTTTTCTACAGGGTTGTTCTGCTTGGAAAGCCCTTGGGCCCTTCATCCCAAAATTTATCTCCATATGAGATAAACTTTGGGATGAAGGGATTTCCACTCAGGGAATGCGACACACATGGAGGTGCTGGGGAGAGGTCAGGGCTATGTGTGTCAGGCAGGATTTCCAGCATCCTTGCACCATTCCCAGACAGCAGCAATTTCTCTCTGTTCTCCTGTAGGACACATCCGCTCTGGCCTGACCTGCCACCCCGATGAGAAGCACATCCTCTATCCGCTGGGATGCACAGTGGTTGTTCAAGAGCTGGGCAGCCAGAAGCAGACATTCTTGCGCGGCCACGTGAGTGACATCTCCTGCCTCAGTGTCTCCAGGGATGGGCAGTACGTGGCCTCTGGAGAAGCCACTTCAATTAACTGCAAGGTGAGCAATGCTCGTTTGTAACTGCGGGATAGTGACCAAAGGAACGGATATTGGCTCACCAGCAGTGAGAACACCATTCATTTATGCTGGCGATGAGGGAATGCTGCAGGGAACAGGAATTGTGGCTGCTTCATTGTTGGATGAACTTTCATGTTTCTGTAAAGCATTAAGTGTTCCCCTTAAGTTCAGGTTGACTAGACTGAGGGATTCCTTAGTTCTGGTCTTTTTCATAGAACTATAGAATCATGGAATGGTTTGGGTTGGAAGGGACTTCAGAGCCCATCCAGTCCCCGCCCCCTGCCATGGGCAGGGACACCTCCCACTGGATCAGGGGCTCCAAGCCCCATCCAACCTGGCCTTGAACCCCTCCAGGGATGGGGCAGCCACCACTGCTCTGGGCAACCTGAGCTGTGGCCTCCCCACCCTCACAGCAAAACATTTCTTCCCAAGATATCATCTCAATCTCTCCTCTTGCAGCTCAAAACCATTGCCTCTTGTCCTCTCCCTGCCCTCCCTGATCAAGAGCCCCTCCCCAGCTTTCCTGGAGCCCCTTCCAGTGCCAAAAGCTGCTCTAAGATCTCTCCAGAGCTTTCTCGTCTTCAAGCTGAACAACCCCAACTCTCTCAGGCTGTCCTTGTACAGGAGGTGCTCCAGCCCAAATTGTTATGGGCATGTGGCAGCCTAAATCTCATTAGACATTAATTAATAAACTCGTTAGACATCAATTAAGAAAGTTGAGCTCCAGAGCTGCTTAGGGTATACACTTTTAGACCTCTGAGTTTCTTTATCGTTTAATTTTTGCCTATTTGAAATAACCATGAAAAACCTGTAGGAACCTAGTATCAGTGTTTCCAGTGTTTTAAAATCTTAAGTCAAATTCTCAGTGACTTATGGTAAGTTCTGATTCTATAATGGAGCAGAGTTGCTCAACCAATAAGCTGGAATAGAGCCGCTTCCAGCACCTAATCCAAGTTGGTTTTGTTTCTGTGAAAGCTGACACCAGGCTGGGCTCCTCCTAACAACTTCCCTGCCAGGGAAACTCTTGTATCCCCTCCAGCAGGTTCTGTCTGCTGCTCTGGCTCTGACTCTTTCTGCTTCGCTCCTCAGGCAGAGGTCATCCTGTGGGACTTCCAGCAGAAGTTGTTACTTGCCCGGCTGTCACTGCACAAGGGGAGAATTGAAGGACTAGCATTTTCCCCGAGCAGCCTTTATCTCGTGTCCCTTGGAGGCCAAGATGATGGCAGGTGAGGATTGCTGTAGTTTCATAGAATCATAAAATCATCAGGTTGGAAAAGACCTTAGAGATCATCAGCTCGAACCATCCCTGTCCACTATTAAATCGTGTCCCCAAGCACTTCATCTACCTGCCTTTTAAACACCTCCAGGGATGGAGATGCAACCACATCCCTGGACAGCCTCTGCCAGTGCCCGAGAACCCTTTCTATGTAGAAATTTTTCCTAATTTCGAATGCACCCCTCCCTTGGCAAAACTTGAGGCCATTTCCTCTTGTCCTATCACCTATCACCTAGGAGAAGAGACCAACACCCATTTCTCTGCAACCTCCTTTCAGGTAGTTCACAGAATCACAGAATAACCAGGTTGGAAGAGACCCACTGGATCGTCGAGTCCAACCATTCCCACCAATCCCTAAATCATGCTCCTAAGCACCTCGTCTACCCTAACCTTAAACACCTCCAGGGACGGTGACTCAACCACCTCCCTTGGCAGACCGTTCCAATGCCTAACCACCCTCTCCGTCAAGAACTTTTTCCTAATCTCAAGCCTAAATCTCCCCTGGCGGAGCTTGAGGCCATTCCCTCTCGTCCTGTCCCCTGTCACTTGGCAGAAGAGCCCAGCTCCCTCCTCTCCACAACCTCCCTTCAGGTAGTTGTAGAGAGTAATAAGGTCTCCCCTCAGCCTCCTCTTCTCCAGGCTGAACAACCCCAGCTCTCTCAGCCGCTCCTCATAAGATTTGTTCTCCAGCCCCTTCACCAGCTTCTTTGCTCTTCTCTGGACTCGCTCCAGAGCCACAACATCCCTCTTGTGGTGAGGGGCCTAGAACTGAACACAGTACTCGAGGTGCAGTCTCACCAGTGCCGAGTACAGGGGGAGAGTAACGTCCCTGGCCCTGCTGGTCATGCCGTTCCTGATACAAGCCAAGATGCCATTGGCCTTTTTGGCCACCTGGGCACACTGCTGGCTCATGTTCAGTCGGTTGTCAACCAACACCCCCAGGTTCTTCTCCTCTTGGCAGCTTTCCAGCCAGGTTTCTCCTAGTTTGTACCTCTGCTTAGGGTTGTTGTGCCCCAAGTGCAGGACTGGGCATTTGGCCTTGTTAAACCTCATGCCGTTGGTCTCAGCCCAGCGGTCCAGCCTGTTCAAGTCCCTTTGCAGAGCCTCCCGACCCTCCAGCAGATCGACACTTCCTCCCAGCTTGGTGTCATCTGCAACATTCCAGGGGAATAATCATAGAATCGTGGAATAGTCGGGGTTGAAGGGGACCTTCAAGTCCATCCAGTTCCACTCTCTGCCATGGGCAGGGACACCTCCCACTGGATCAGGGGGCTCAGAGCCCCATCCAACCTGGCCTTGAACACCTCCAGGGACAGAGCAGCCACCACTGCTCTGGGCAACCTGAGCCAGGGCAAAGCACAGCAAAATATTTCTTCCTATGATCTCATCTCAATCTCCCCTCCTTCAGCTTAAAACCATTCCCCCTAGTCCTATTCCTGCACTCCCTGATCAAGAGCCCCTCCCCAGCTTTCCTGGAGCCCCTTTCAGCACTGGAAACTGCTCTAAGGTCTCCCTGGAGCCTTCTCTTCTGCAGGCTGAACAACCCCAACTTTCTCAGTCTGTCCCTCACGTAGGAGATACGCCAGCCTTGCGTCATCTTCATGGCTTCCTCTGGGGTTTCCTCTTGCCCTGCTCATTTAGTTTGGTGATGTTCTCTGTGCAATTGAACGATTTGTGCAAGCTCCCTACTCCAGAAGCTTGGCAGCCTCTGTCGACTTACAAGCGCGAATGACTTCAGGCTCCATCCAGCCTCAGGCTCACATGTTCTCCACCACTGTGACATCTCTTCTGGGAGCCAAGCACTAGCATAGATGAGCCATGGTATCATGTCTATCAACTACAGTTAAAAGCACAGTTTTGATGTCAGCACCAGTTCTTTTAGATTTTTTGGCAAACCCAAACACAATTACAAGCTGGGTGGAGAATGGGTCGGAAGCAGCCCTGAGGGGAAGGACTTTGGGTACTGGTGTATGTGAAGCTCAACATGAGCTGGCAACGTGCTCACAGGCCAGAAACCAACCATATCCTGGGCTGCATCGAAAGCAGCGGAACCAGGGCGAAGGAGGGGATTCTGCCCCTGTGCTCTGCTCTGGCGAGACCCCACCTGGAGCCCTGTGTCCTGTTCTGGAGTCCTCAGCACAGGAAGGACATGGAGCTGTAGTTTTTGCCGTAGTGCTCTAGACCATGTATCCCACCCTTCCTAAATCAAACGAATGCCAAAGCATTCCTCTGCCTGTGATCTGGGCACAAAAAGCAGCAGAACTCTGTGTAATTGGTTGTTCTTCCTTTGTACCCGGTGCAGGTGGCGATGACCGTCTGGTGAAGCTGTGGGACTACATTGAGGGTGCGGTGACTCACGTCGGAGTGGGCCACAGTGGCAGCATCACGCACCTCAAGATCTGCCCTGGGAAGAAGTACATCGTGAGTGTGAGCGCAGATGGTGCCATCCTGGTTTGGAAGTACCCAGGCTCGCACTAACTCCTGGCGCAGGGGCTGCTGGGCTTCTGCTTCCATGGCCAGTCCTGTTGATAGTTTTCTCTTACCACTAGGGTTGCTTTAAAGCATTTGTTCTACTAGAGGAGATACTATTCTTACAATCCCTGGTATGCATTTACCAGAAGCTTCCCGTATACTTTCTAGCACTGATTTTGTCAGGGGAGGTAAGACTTTGCTGTTCCTTTTAGATTGGAATGAAAAGATTCATCACTTCTAAGAGTCGTAGTCCTACTTGTGTGTCTGCTTATTCGTGGGCTTTCTCTTTCTTTCATGTGTTCTTCCTTTCACTTCCCCACCCCTTCTGTCCCTTCCTTTCATTAATAACTTCTTGTGTGAATCCTGTCTCCTGTGTTCATTTTAATTTGGTTTTGATTAAAGAAAAAGCCCTCAGCTCCATCTGAGGCCTTTAACTGGAAAGCTCTTTTGAGTCAAAATTTTAGATAAATGTTCTCAAAGGAATACATGCTCTCTGCTCTCATGAGTGGAGGCTTGAGTGACGGAATCCAGTCATTCCTTCTTTTCCCTGAGAATCAAGACTTGATGCTACACAACTATAAACACTCCAGCAGGTTTTACAAGCCCTGCAGCAATGCTCGCTGTGGTTTGGAAGACAGGATCAAACTACTGGAATGTGGGTCATTCTGGGCTGAGACCAACGGCATGAGCTTTAACAAGGCCAAATGCCCAGTCCTGCACTTGGGGCACAACAACCCTAAGCAGAGGTACAGACTAGGAGAAGCCTGGCTGGAAAGCTGCCAGGAGGAGAAGGACCTGGGAGTGTTGGTTGACAACCGACTGAACATGAGCCAGCAGTGTGCCCAGGTGGCCAAGAAGGCCAATGGCATCTTGCCCTGTATCAGAAACGGCGTGACCAGCAGGTCCAGGGAGGTTATTCTCCCCCTGTACTCACAGAATCACAGAATCACAGAATCACAGAATGACCAGGTTGGAAGAGACCCACTGGATCGTCGAGTCCAACCATCCCCACCATTCCCTAAATCATGCTCCTAAGCACCTCATCTACCCTAACCTTAAACACCTCCAGGGACGGTGACTCAACCACCTCCCTGGGCAGACTGTTCCAATCCCTAACCACCCTCTCTGTGAAGAACTTCTTCCTAATCTCAAGCCTAAATCTCCCCTGGCGGAGCTTGAGGCCATTCCCTCTCGTCCCGTCCCCTGTCACTTGGCAGAAGAGGCCAGCTCCCTCCTCTCCACAACCTCCCTTCAGGTAGTTGTAGAGAGTAATAAGGTCTCCCCTCAGCCTCCTCTTCTCCAGGCTAAACAACCCCAGCTCTCTTAGCCGCTCCTCGTAAGATATGTTCTCCAGCCCCTTCACCAGCTTTGTTGCCCTTCTCTGGACTCGCTCCAGAGCCTCAGCATCCTTCTTGTGGTGAGGGGCCCAGAACTGAACACAGTACTCGAGGTGCGGTCTCACCAGTGCCGAGTACAGGGGGAGAGTAACGTCCCTGGCCCTGCTGGTCATGCCGTTCCTGATACAAGCCAAGATGCCATTGGCCTTTTTGGCCACCTGGGCACACTGCTGGCTCATGTTCAGTCGGTTGTCAACCAACACTCCCAGGTCCTTCTCCTCCTGGCAGCTTTCCAGCCAGGCTTCTCCTAGTCTGTACCTCTGCTTAGGGTTGTTGTGCCCCAAGTGCAGGACTGGGCATTTGGCCTTGTTAAACCTCATGCCGTTGGTCTCTGCCCAGCAGTCCAGCCTGTTCAGGTCCCTTTGCAGAGCCTCCCGACCCTCCAGCAGATCGACACTTCCTCCCAGCTTGGTGTCATCTGCAAACTTGCTAAGGGAGGACTCAATGCCTTCATCCAGGTCGTTGATAAAGACATTAAACAGGACTGGACCCAGGACTGAGCCCTGGGGAACCCCACTTGTAACTGGCCTCCAGCTGGATTTAACTCCATTTACCACCACCCTCTGGGCCCGGTCATTCAAACAGTTTTTCACCCAGGAGAGTGTGCGCCCGTCCAGGCCAGAGGCCGACAGTTTCCGAAGCAGAATGCTGTGAGAAACTGTATCAAAGGCTTTATTGAAGTCCAGGAAAACCACATCCACAGCCTTTCCCTCGTCCAAGAGTTTAGTCACTTGGTCATAGAAGGTGATCAGATTAGTCTGGCAAGACCTGCCTTTCATGAACCCATGTTGACTGGGCCTGATCACCCGGTTCTCTTGCAAGTGCTTCATGATCGCACTCAAGATCACCCGCTCCATGACTTTCCCCGGTACCGAGGTCAGACTGACAGGCCTGTAGTTTCCCGGATCCTCCCTGCGCCCCTTCTTATAGATGGGCACGACATCAGCCAGCCTCCAGTCCAGCGGAACCTCCCCAGTCATCCAGGACTGCTGGAAGATGATGGAAAGGGTTTTGGCCAGCACATCCGCCAGTTCCCTCAAAACTCTTGGGTGGACTCCATCTGGCCCCATAGACTTGTGGGCATCTAGCTGGGCAAGCAAGTCTCTAACCACCTCCTCTTGGACCTTGGGAATCTCATACTTCTCTTCCAACCCTTGGGGTTGTGCACAGAGGGAACAATTTTCCTTACTGTTAAAGACTGAGGCAAAGTAGGCATTGAGCACTTCAGCCTTGTCTTCATCCCCTGTTACTGTTGTTCCCTCTGCATCTACTAGGGACTGGAGATTCTCCCTAGCCCTCCTTTTGCTGTTGACATATTTGTAGAAAGACTTTTTGTTGTCTTTCACAGTCATGGCCAATCGCATTTCTAGTTGGGCCTTAGCCCTCCTGATTTTTTCCCTGCACATTCTCACTTCCTCCCTATAGTCCACCCAGGATGCCTGCCCCTTCCTCCAGAGGTCGTAGGCCCTCCTCTTCCTATTGATGTCTCTTCGGACCTCCCTACTCAACCACGCTGGTTTCTTACGCCTCCGGCTACTTTTCCGGAACTTGGGGACGGCTTTCTCCTGAGCTGCTAGGAGTTCCTTCTTGAAGAGCGCCCAGCCCTCATGGACACCTCTGCCTTCAAGGAGCGCCTCCCACGGGACTTTTCTGACCAGCCTTCTGAACAGCCCAAAGTCTGCTCTCTGAAAGTTGAGGGCAACTGTTCTGCTAACCTCCTTCTTCATTTTACCCCGCACTGAGAACTCTATCATCTCATGATACTCGGCCCTAGTGAGACCGCACCTCGAGTACTGTGTTAAGTTCTGGGCCCCTCACCACAAGAAGGATGTTGTGGCTCTGGAGCGAGTCCAGAGAAGAGCAACGAAGCTGGTGAAGGGGCTGGAGAACAAATCTTATGAGGAGCGACTGAGAGAGCTGGGGCTGTTTAGCCTGGAGAAGAGGAGGCTGAGAGGAGACCTTATTACTCTCTACAACTACCTGAAGGGAGGTTGTGGAGAGGAGGGAGCTGGCCTCTTCTGCCAAGTCACAGGGGATAGGACAAGAGGGAATGGCCTCAAGCTCTGCCAGGGGAGATTTAGGCTTGAGATAAGGAAAAAATTCTTCACGGAGAGGGTGGTTAGGGATTGGAACGGTCTGCCCAGGGAGGTGGTTGAGTCACCATCCCTGGAGGTGTTTAAGGTGAGGGTGGATGAGGTACTTAGGGGCATGATTTAGGGATTGGTGGGAATGGTTGGACTCGACGATCCAGTGGGTCTCTTCCAACCTGGTTATTCTGTGATTCTGTGATTCTGCAGACAGGCAGAATGTTTGTGGTTGTGCTAGGGGAATGAGAACAGCAGTGGGGCCTGGGTGAGCTCACCAGGTTGTCCTGAAGGCTCGTGTCACCGCCACATCCTCATACCCCCTGAGGCTTGGGGTTTTGGACTCTGGGAGAATCCAACCTCTGCAAAGCAATGCCTTTTCCATCAGATCCCACCAAACCTGTCCTTACAGGCAGGAGGAGAATCTAAGTACCCGTCGGGGAGCCAAAGTCTTGTTTTAGTGTGGCTGCTCCAGGGTGTAAAGACTACATCCCTGTGTGCTCCTCCTGCAGCAGCTGGTTCTTCACAGCTCAAAGGCAGCAGAAAGAGTCATGCTGTTTGACTCTCCTGGCCATGGCCACCCGCTGACTCCGTGGAGGACAGGACTCACTAAGAGTAAAGGCTAGTAAACCTCGCTTTATATTTGTGACAGCCAGCCAGGAGGCTTAGGCTCTGTGTCTGTCACATTAGAGATTTGAAGCTGCAAGCACAGAGCCTTTGGAGAAGTCCTGCCTATCTTTCATTTCAGTGTGAAGAGGCATCGCTTTATCAAAACCAGCCCAAGTTTTAAGCATGGGCACTGGCTGAATTTGCTTGCTGCAGCACAGCCAGCTGATGTAGGTCACTGCCCAGGGAGGTGATTGTATGCTGTAAAAGTAGCACAGCATCTCCTCTGTGTGCACTGTGCTGTTAGACAACCTCCTTATGTCCACACACAAAGGTGTCCCTTCGTACCTTTACAGCTGTAGGGGAAGACCATAGAGTCACAGACTCATAGAATCACTGATTGGTTTGAGCTGGAAGGGACCTCAAAGCCCATCCAGTCCTACCTCTTGCCATGGGCAGAGACACCTCCCACTGGATCAGGGGCTCCAAGCCCCATCCAACCTGACCTAGAACACCTCCGGGGATGGGGCAACCACCACTGTGCTGGGCAACCTTGGCCAAGGCCTCCCCACATTTATACCTAAGATCTCATCTCAATCTCCCCTTTTTCAGCTGAAAGCCATTCCACCTCATCCTATCCCTGCAATCTCTGATTAAGAGCCCCTCCCTAACTTTCCTAGAGCCCATTTAAGTATGATAATTTGGGACACTGACCCACACATCACATAGGAAATGCAGGCCATAACGACATAAGCTGTAACCGCAGGGATCTGTGTGACCTTTCACTCTGTCACTGCCTTTAAAAGAGCCCCTTTGGCTGAGCCAGGCACTCACAAACTCATCTACTTTCCACACAGTACTCAGCTACGTGGCAGCCTGGCAGCACTCACTCCCCCACCACAACCTTGCCCATCCCAGCACGTCTCACACAAGTGCTAAGAGCCACGCACACTCCTCAGTGGCACGGCCAAGGTCCCCAGGGAGCCCCTGGAGCTCTACAAATGGATGTGACCTACATGACTAACTCTGGGAAGCAGACATGCAGAGCAACCTGTGATGCTCTTCTGCCCGGAGTCAGTTTCAGTTTGGAAAACACAATATACAGTCACGAAGTCCTCCATTATGCATTTGCCTGACAGCAGGCACATCGTATTTTACAGTGTGAATGCACTCATTACACTGTCTTTAGTCATGAAGAGCATCCCTGTTAAGGGTGGAGATCTATAACGCTGATGCATGGAATCAGCTACAACAGATGCGCTACTGTCCTCTCTTTGCTGAGGTGAAGGGCACTGGTGTTGCTCTGGTTGTGTCAGCAAAAACACAGAGGTGTTGCTGGCAGAAAGCAGTTTTGCATACCTACTGCATATGTCCCTGGCACCTTTGTCCTGTATCTGGCCAGGTTCTGAGCAGGAGGAGGAGTGGCCAGTGGCAGGGCAAGAGCTCACGGGCACCGCGGCTCCATCAGTTCCCTCACGCTGTCTAAATCGACCACAGTGACAGAATTGTAGAATGGTTTGGGTTGGAAGGGACCTCAAAGCCCATCTAGTTCCACCCTTGCCATGGCAAGGACACCTCCCACAGGATCAGGTTACTTAGAGCTCCATCCAACCTGGCCTTGAACACCTCCAGGGATGGGGCAGCCACCACTGCTCTGGGCAACCTGGGCCAGGGCCTCCCCACCCTCACAGCAAAACATTTCTTCCTAAGATCTCATCTCCATCTCCTCTCTTGCAGCTGAAAACAGTTCCCTCTCATCCTGTCCCTGCACTCCCTGATCAAGAGCCCCTCCCCAACTTTCCTGGAGCCCTTTTCCATACTGGAATCTGCTCCAAGGTCTCCCTGCAGCCTTCTCTTCTCTGGGCTGAACAACCCCAACTCTCAGCCTGTCATCACACGGGAGGTGCTCCAGCTCTCACGTCATCTCTGTGGCCTCTTCTGGACTCACTCTAATGTGACAGTGGGCTTCAATTCTTGCTTCTGTGGGCCTGGAGAAGCAGGTGTGAGGGGAATGTCAGTGAAAATCGGGTAAGTACTGGGTTTTGAAAATCGCTCTATAACATTTATTTTTAGGGAAAACAGGTTATGTTAAACAGACTTCAGTGATGTCTGACTCATGGCGAAAGCTGTAATCAGCTTTACGGCAGTGGGCCAAGAGATGGAAGCACCGGTGCTGAGGGACATGGTTTAGTGGTTGATAGGAATGGTTGGACTCGATGATCCGGTGGGTCCTTTCCAACCTGGTGATTCTATGATTGTATGATAAAGACAGCGTAGTGCCACAGCTCTGAACAATGGGACTTGGGGCAAGAGGCATCCCTTCCATTTGTTGCCAGGTATCAAGGTACCTCCATTCTCTGACTACTGCTCTATGCCATTTCCGATCAGTCTGGACTTTGCAGATCTTTTAAGGGCATGTTTATGTGCATCCTGACTGCCTTCCACAGTTACCCAGGCTTTCATCTCCCCCAGGTAGCGAGGCAGTCAGGGACAGGCAGCACTTGGCTCAGCTCTGCTCCAGCAGCGGCTGGAGCAGCCAGGTCAGGAGCTGCAGGTGGAGGAGCCAGAGGCGGTACAGGGTTTGCTAAACCTCTGGAGAAGGTGCTCCTGTTCCAGAGGTCTCAGCATCTCCAGACAGTCAAACCCTGGATCTGCTGAGAGACCTGCGAGGAATTCCAGTGGTGCCTGGCCACAGGTGATAGCTTTATGGAGATCCTTGTCAAATGTTGTGTCCGGGCTGCAATCTTGGGTTATATGAGCTCCCCTTACACCTACAGCTTCCTCACCCCTGTAAGGTTCTTCCCTGGCCACTGGCCCTTACACAAATGTCTGGAGACCCTTTTAACATCAGACCTGTATCAGGTCCCCATCCTTCCTCATGAACCCTCACAGTGAAATGGGTTTCAGCTGTTGCTCCCTGCTCTGCCCTGGCCACGCTGCATGCTAGAGGGGCAAGGTGAGCAGAAGGGGCCCTGCCTCCAAGCCCCAAACTCGTGCTTTCCCAGTCTCCCAGCAAAAAAAAAACCTCAAAACCAAAGAGGTTCCTTCTTGAGCAAACACGGGATTTAACATATGCAACTCTGCAAGCTGGGTTTGTTTATCCTGGAGATACCCAAGGTGTGAGGCTGGTTCCCACCTGACTCCTTTGTGCTCCAGTTTCTGCAGCACAAACCCAGCTCTGAGAGAAGACCTCGTTGCTCTCTACAACTACCTGAAAGGAGGTTGTGGAGAGGAGGGTGCTGGCCTCTTCTCCCAAGTGACAGGGGACAGGACAAGAGGGAATGGCCACAAGCTCCGCCAGGGGAGATTTAGGCTGGACATCAGGAAAAAAATTTTCACGAAAAGGGTCATTGGGCACTGGCAGAGGCTGCCCAGGGAGGTGGTTGAGTGAGCTTCCCTGGAGGTGTTTAAGTCATGGGTGGACAAGGTGCTAAGCAGAATGGTTTAGTGATTGATAGGAATGGTTGGACATGCTGATCCAGTGGGTCTTTTAAAATAACCAACCTGGTTATTTTAAGAAATGTTTTGCTGTGAGGGTGGGAGGCCCTGGCCCAGGTTGCCCAGAGCACTGATGGATGCGCCATCCCTGGAGGTGTCCAAGGCCATGTTGGATGGAGCTTGGAGCCCCTGATCCAGTGGGAGGTGTCTCTGCCCATGGCAGGGGGTGGGACTGGGTGGGCTTTGAGGACCCTTCCAATTCAACTCATTCCAGGATTCTGTGATTTCTATGATCAGATTATCAGCCCTCTTTTGCCAGCAGAGCCACATTTTGCAGTTGCTTGGGACTTTAAGATCCACCACAGACTTCTGTCCCCGTTGCCATTGCTTAAGACCGCAAAGCCCTGCTGGCGCATTGCTGCTGCGCTCTGCCTGGTGCCAAGTGGTGGTGCCGGGGCTGCCAGGTGGGCAGAGCCCAGTCTAGGCTGGTGTCCCCAGTCCCACCGTGTCCTCCCAGCGCAGCCTCACCTGCCGCAGGCACGAGCCCCAGCAGCGGGACAGGCACTGGTGAAACCACTTTTCCACTTCACCGCACAGCTCTTCCTAGCCCGTGCCAAGAGAGCGGGAGAGACTTCAATAAAGCAAACATTGTCCTGTGGCAAAGCCCACTCAGCTCATCGCTGTTCAGGGTTTTTTTCTTGTGCTCGTCCTAATATCCAAGTGCCTCCCTGGCATGGAAACACTTGCCTATCCATAGGAGATGTTTCTAACACCATCCTGTCACCACATCTCCCTGCTCAACCCTGAACTATCCATGTGTTTATATCCATCCCAGATGTCTGGTGTCCGGTTCATGCCAGAACAACAAGGAATTTTCCATACTAATAAGCAAGCATTTTCCTCTACCTCTCTGTATTTGACATCTAGATTTTCTCCTCCCCAGATTTGCTCCAGAGGCCACGCTGGGTGTGCAGAAAACAGCAGCTTGAAAAGCAGAAGCTGGAGATTGCCAGGAGCTCTGGAAAAAGGCATTTTAGGGAGAAAGTGCTGACACAACCCAGCACTACTGGCATGCTGCAGCACCCATAAATATTTGATTTAGCCTGAATAGGAAGGCATCGCATTCAGAAGGATGTGGAGAAGAGGGAAGATGTCATATATGATATTATTGACAGGATGATTTGCAGAGTGAGCAATCCTGGCGCTCACTCCAGAGTGTGAATTGCTTTGGGTTGGAATTAATTGGCATTACCTGTGGAAAGTTGTCGCTGCCCACTGCCTGCCTGCTCCGGGAGCCACGGGCTGCCTGCTGCTTGCAGAGATGCTGCTACATGGAAATGTGAGAGGAGTTCGAAGGCGCTGGTGACATGCGCTGTTAACATTCTCCATGTTAGCATGATGCAGCGGGGCTCTCGGTGCTATTCACCTCTGCCCTTTGGTGCAGGTCACTGGGGGTCCCGGAGAGCCACTTTCATTATCCAATACTTTCTAATTCTGGCAGATTTATGGTATTCTTGGCTCGATTGTTTCGCTGCCCAATCTCTACTCAATCCAGCTGCCGCCCATTTCACTTTCTGCCCCCCGACACCCTCTTGCTTTGGCTTTAGGCTTTTCCTTGCTTTCATTACCAAGTTGCTTTGGATTTCTGGTTCCACTGCACACAGCTTTAAGCCCTGCTTGGGTTCCCTTTGTCACTCCTGCTGTCTAGGCTGGGCTCGGATGCTGCCGGGCGTGAGTGTCCAGGCAAAACCAACCACAGAGAAACAGCAAATTGCTGTGATTTTCAATGGCCCAGGAGCTTCTGAGAGTCAATGAACTCCATTCTTCCCACATGGCATGAAGCATAACCTGCCTGCGTTAAAAAAATTGGACAGAAAAAGTCCCCTTATCTTTATGCCAATGCTTCAGTGCATCCCAGTTTCCATCTCCTCGGGGTTTGAAGAAGGATAGTGCTGTCCTGGTGCTCCCTGCAGCCCAAGCAGGGTCATGACTGCTGGGAGACCCAGGGAGCACCCTGGACTTAGCTTTATGGATTGCAACCTTTGTATAAGGGATGGAAACCTAATTTTAATGTTCTGTTTCCAAAAGGATCGTTTTATCTATTGGCTTTGTAAGATGGAATGCTGAGAAATGAGCTCTAACTGTGGGTGCAGGGCCAGTTGGAGAGTCAAACCTCTGAGCGTAGCGGTGTTTGCAGCCAGAGTTTTGGCTCAGTTGCAATGCTGTTCCCTGGCTGCCTGAGACAGCGAGACCCTCCCACCCTGCCAGGCTGCGAGCAGCAAGCCAGCATGACACAAAGCAGATTCTCCAGGGTCAGATCCTGCACGGAGCCATCGCCCCTCACTCCACCAGCCTGCCTGGTGCAAGTGCTGCTGTGCCCAGGAGCCCGGATCCCAGGACACAGGGATGTCCCACCAGGCAGGGCTGCTTCCCACCTTCATTCCTATTGTACTGGGAGGAGAGAAAGGACCAAGTGCCCAGCGAGGCCCCAGAGGGACTCTTGGGTGGGCAATAATTCCCTGGGAAGACCAGAAGGATGCTTCCCACTAGTGCCAGGCTCCCAGGGGATGCCCTGTACCAGCCAGGGCTGGCTGAAGTGGGGAGTAAAGTCAGCCAGGCTCAATTTTCCCTCCTCTCTGAATAAGATGATCCTGAGGCTGCCGGCACCCTGGGAACACCAACAGCAGAGCCTTCCCCAGAGAATCCACTGGCGACTGATCCCAATTGATCTGCACGGCATCACCAGGATGTGATGGATTTTATCTGAGCTCACACCTGGCCACGCTGGCAGCACAGAGCCCTCTGCTCATGCCTGCCCACCTCCTCCCTGCCCTCCTCCATGCCCACCATGCTGACAGCCTGGTATCCCTCAGGGTGTCACCATCTCCCTGCCACCACCTTGCCTGGATTTGCACCGCGGCACAGTGATGTCCTGCCGCAAGGCGAGGAGGGATTGCCACATCCAACAGCACCTGCTGTCCCTTCCTCCATCATTTTGCACCATCTCTTCTGAATCCACATCACCCCCAGCTGCATCCAAGGCAGGGCTGGCAGCTGATCCCTATGCCCAGGTGGGTGACTCATGCCTCTGAGAGGCAGGGAATCATAGAACCAAAGAATCATGGAATGGGTTGGAAGGGATATCAAAGCCCATCCAGTTCCACCACTGCCGTGGGCAGAGACACCTCCTACTGGATCAGGGGGCTCAAAGCCCCATCCAACCTAGCCTTGAACATCTCCAGAGATGGGGCAGCCATGACTTATCAAGGAAACCTAGGCCAAGGCTTCCCCACCCTCGCAGCAAAACATTTCTTCCTAAGATCTCACCCCTACCTCCCCTCTTTCAGCTGAAAACTATTCCCCTTATCCCGTCCCTACATTCCTGGATCAAGAGTTCCTCCCCAGGAGGTGGGAAGGCTGTCTGGCACAGCAAACCCTTCCCAGGCACATGGGGAATCATAGAATCATAGAATCACCAGGTTGGAAGAGACCCACTGGATTGTTGAGCCCAACCATTCCTATCAATCACTAAACCATGTCCCTCAGCACCTCGTCCACCCATCCCTTAAACATCTCCAGGGAAGGTCACTCAAACACCTCCCTGGGCAGCCTCTGCCAGTGCCCAATGACCCCTTCTGTGAAAAAAAAATCCTAATCTTCAGACTAAACCTCCCCTGACAGAGCTTGAGGCAGTTCCCTCTCATCCTGTCCCCTGTCACTTGGGAGAAGAGCCTAGCTCCCTCCTCTCCACAACCTCCTTTCAGGTAGTTGTAGAGAGCAATGAGGTCTCCCCTCAGCATTCTCTTCTCCAGGCTAAACACCCTTAGCTCTCTCAGCCGCTCCTCATAAGGCCTGTTCTCCAGACCCTTCACCAGTTTTGTTGCTCTTCTCTGGACTCACTCCAGAGCCTCAACATCCTTCTTGTAGTGAGGGGCCCAGAACTGAACCCAGGATTCGAGGTGCGGTCTCACCAGTGCCAAGTACAGAGGGAAAATAACCTCTCTGGACCTGCTGGTCACACCATTTCTGATCCAAGCCAAGATGCTACTGGCCTTCTTGGCCACCTGGGCCACTGCTGACTCATGTTCAGTCGGCTGTCAGCCAACACCCCCAGGTCCTTCTCCTCCAGGCAGCTCTCAAGCCAGACTTCTAGTCTGTAGCTGCTCAGGGTTGTTGTGCCCCAAGTGCAGGACCCGGCACCTGGCCTTGTTAAACCTCATCCTATTGGTCTCAGCCCAGTGGTCCAGCCTGTTCAGATCCCTTTGGAGCCTCCCTGCCCTCCAGCAGATCCACACTTCCACCCAGCTTAGTGTTGTCTGCAAACTTGCTAATGGTGCATTCGATGCCTTCATCCAGGTTATTGGTAAAGACATTGAACAGGGCCTAACCCAGCACTGAGCCCTGGGGAAACCCACTTGTCACTGTCCTCCACCTGGATTTAACACCATTTCCCACCACTCTCTGGGCCCAGCCATCCAGCCAGTTTTCCCCCCAGCAGAGTGTGCGCCTGTCCAGGCCAGAGGTGACAGTTTCCGAAGCAGAATGCTGTGAGAAAGTGTGTCAAAGGCTTTACTGAAGTCCAGGAAGATACATCCACAGCCTTTCCCTCGTCCAGCAGCTGAGTCACTTTGTCATAGAAAGCAATCAGTTTGGTTTGGCAAGACCTGCCTTTTGTGAACCCGTGTTGACTGGGCCTGATCACCTGGTTCTCTTGCATGTGCTTCATGATAGCACTCAAGATCACCTGTTCCATGACTTTCCCTGGCACTGAGGTCAGACTGAAAGGCCTGGAGTTCCCTGGATCCTCCCTGCAACCCTTCTTGTAGATGGGCACATCAGCCTCTGGTCCAGTGGAACTTCCCCAGTCTCCCAGGACTGTTGGAAGATGATGGAAAGGGGTTTGGCCAGCACATCTGCCAGCTCCTTCAATACCCTCGGGTGGATCCCATTCAGCCCCATAGACTGGTGGGTGTTCAGCTGGGCAAGCAAGGCTCTGACCACCTCCTCTTGGATCATGGGAGCCTCATTTTGCTCCTCTAGCTCCGGGGTTTGTACACAGAGGGAACAACTTTCTTTACAATTAAAGACTGAGGCAAAGAAGGAATTAAGTACCTCAGCCTTTTGCTCATCCCCTGTCACTGGTGATGCTGCCAAGACCTGCAGGGATGGAAGAGAGCCCGCAGCACCCACAGTCAAGCTCAGTCCTTCCAGGGATGACCTCCTTGGCTCAGCATCAGCCTAGGCAGCTCCCTAGGGAGGGAAGAGCTGCTGGCTCCAATGGGGGTGCTGCCACCGACCCTGCCCTGGAGCAAGGTGACACTTGGTGGCACACCTGCCTGGCAGGAGGATCTCCTTCCTGTTCAGTCCCTCCTCAGCCCCTTGGCCCTAGAATCATAGAAGGGAAACCGACTGTCACTGGGTTGCAGTGAGCAGAGGGTGAGTTGCAGCAGATATGGCCAGTGCCACTGCAACTCTTTCCTTGTGCCTTGTGGTGCCGTGGGACAGATCCGTCAGGACCAGGGACCTGATCCGTCTGAAAACTGCCTGTCAAAACCACAGGTGGTTTCCCTGCTGGCGGTGCTGCCGTTGGAGGGTCTGGAGCTGACCTGGTGGCCTCAGTGGTCCTGCGTCCATCCCAGCTGCTCAAGGAGGGCTCAGGTGCTGGTCCCTGCTGCTGGGGATGGTGGCAATGTTGCATCTCAGCCACGTTCTGCCAGACCACAGAGGAGCACCCGTGTGTTGAGACAGTCGAAGCCTCCAGCCAGCCCTGGGCAGGCAGCATTTCTTTTGTGGCTCCGATGGGCACCAGAACAGTGTGGTGAGTGCAGAGGTGAGCATCGCCTCATGGTCCCAGCTCGGAGCACCCTGGGGAGCAGGAAGGGGGCACCTGCAGTGATGCTGTGACCCCCTGGGGTGGTGATGGAGCAGCAGGAGAGCCAAGAGAAGCACCAGAGAGCCCTGGAATGGTGCTGGGGGCAGAGCGCTGGGCACTGCGGCTAGGGGGCTCCCAGGAATGCCTGGAGAGATGCTGGGGCAGGGGATGAGATGGAGCTCTGGAGAGATGCTGGGCAGGGGATGGGATGGAGCTCTGGAGAGATGCTGGGCAGGGGATGGGATGGAGCTCTGGAGAGGTTCTGGGCAGGGGATGGGATGGAGCTCTGGAGAGATGCTGGGGCACAGGGTGGGATGGAGCTCTGGAGAGGTTCTGGGGCAGGGGATGGGATGGAGCTTTGAAGTGGTGGTGGGCAGGGGATGGGATGGAGCTCTGAAGGTGTTCTGGGCAGTGGACGGGATGGAGCTCTGGAGAGGTGCTGGAGTTTTGGAGGGGTGCTGGGGCAGAGGATTGGATGGACTCTGGAGAGGCTCTGGGCAAGGGATGAGATGGAGCCCTGGAGAGGTGCTAGAGCTCTGGAGAGATGCTGGGGCATGGGGTGGGATGGAGCTCTGGAGGGGTGCTGGGCAGGGGATGGGATGTAGGCTTGAAGAGGCGCTGGAGCTCTGGAGAGGGGGTGGGGTCAGGGGATGGGGTGAAGCCGGGACACTGGGGCGGCGGGGCTCTATCTCCTCCCTGGAGCGGCAGCAGCAACCATCACCCCACCCCGCACTCCCTCCTCCTCCCTCTCCCCCGATTCCCTTCCCAGCGCCGGCCCGGCCGGGGGAGGAGCCGCCCGCGCACAAAACCGCCTGCCCGGAGCCTCGGGCTCCGCAGCGGCCCGGGGGACCACGAGGGGCTCGGGGGCTGCAGCGCGGGGACCCTGGCGGGGGGCGGAGGGCGAAGGGAGCCCCAAGGGGCGGAGTGGTCCCGATGCAGGGAGGGGTCCCGGTGCCGGGGTGGCCACGATACAGGGAGGGGCCTCGGTGCCGGAGGGGGTCCCGGGGTTCGCCCCGCGGGGTCGCTGCGGGCGCTGCGCAGGCTGGCGGGGCGGCTGCTTCGCTCCTGGTCCCGGCTGCCCGCGCCCCGCGGGAGGCTCCGCTCGGCGCCCCGGTAGGAGGAGGAGGATGACGAATGGGGGTTCTGCGGGGGCGGCCCCGGGCGGGAGCGGCGGCGCAGGGCGGCCCCGGAGGGGGCCGGAGCGGGGCCCGAGCGGCCGCCGGGGGCCCAGGGGCTGCGCAACCACGGCAATACCTGCTTCATGAACGCGGTGGTTCAGTGCCTGAGCCATACGGCCCCGCTGGCCGAGCTGCTCGCCCTCAGCAGGGTCCGCGGAGCCCGGGCCGAGGTCACCCGGCGGCTGGCGGCGCTCGTGCGGGCACTGTGGACCCGCGGCTACAGCCCGAGCCTCTCCAGGGAGTTCAAGGTATCGGCCCCGTCCGCGCATCCCTCCTTCCCCTCTGCACCCCGCATCCCTTCCCCTCCTCTCCTTGCCCCGCATCCCTCCCCTCCTCGCCCCGCATCCATCCTTTCCCTTCCTCACCCCGCATCCCTCCCCTCCCCTCCTCGACCCACATCTATCCATTTCCCCTCCCCGCCCCGCATCCATCCACACCACATACATCTATTTCCTATGCAACCTCCACTCTTCCAACCACAGCCCCCCCAGTGACCCGCAGCCTGCCTTCTCTCACTATTCCAGTGTCCCCAGCACCGTCCCGCACACCCGGACACGGGGACCCCAGCAGCACCCACCAGCACCCCCTGTCTCCCTTGTCCCAGTGTCTCCCATCGCCTGCCAGCATCCTAAGAGCCCCCCAACACCAAGCCCCCTCTGTCGCCAGCCCTCCCTGTCCCCATCTGTCCTTAGTGCCCCCAAGCACCCTCGTCTCCAGGTGACCACTGGCACCCCTGGCACCCCCTGTCCCCAGTGCCCTCTGGGTCCTGAAGGGCCCTTGGCACCCCGTGTTCCCATGTTCTCCCAACACCCTCCGGCATCCCCCAGTGCTGCTTGGCACCTCTGTGCCCCTTGACCCCCTCAGCTGCAGCCCCCTGCTGCCAGCACCCCCTGTCCCAGCGCCTCCTGTTTCCCGAGCACCTCGTGCCCCCAGTGCCCAGCTGCAACCCCAACTGCCAGCCCCCCTCAGCCCCCCTTCCCCGGGGGGACCCGCCTGGAAAGTGGCAGCACCTGCCCTGCTGGGATGCCGTGCCTATTCCTGGCTCGCGGCGTGCTCCGTGCCTTTCATCTTCTTGTGGCAGAGTAACCAGCTAAGCACAATTCCGTGCCCTCTGCTCCCATGCACACCCGTTCCTTAGGCACAAAGTCAAAAAAGCAAACCCACACCCGTTCCTTAAGCACAAAGTCAAAAAAGCAAACCCAAACCCTCCAGTGTTCCTGTTGAGTTTTTTCCCACCCCCATCCCCAGTGGTTATCTGCATCTTCCAAGAATCACAGAATCACTAGGTTGGAAAGGACCCACTAGATCATCCGTGTGCTGATGTCCCCACTGCTCTGGTGTCCCTGGGGCGGCTGCAGTGTTCCTGCAGAGGCAGGACAGGAGCAGATGCTGCTGTAGGCAAGAAGCAGAGATGGGTGTTCCTAATGGATACTAATGATCCAGCCGCTCCTCAGTGCCAGGCAGGGTGGCCTGGGGCTCAGCACCATCCCTGCCCGACTCTTGCAGAACATCGTCTCCAAGCACAGCACACAGTTCCGTGGCAACGCGCAGCACAGCGCCCTTGAGTTCCTGCTCTGGCTGCTGGATCACCTGCATGAGGACCTGGGTACCACATCCCCTGTCCAGCAGCCCCACGTCCCTGAGGAGGTGGGTGACCCCCACGGGAATGACGCGCACCCTGGCTCAGGGGGAAGATGTCCATGCTGCATGGGGGACCGGAGAAACCAAGATGTTCTGGGAGGAGATGAGCTGGAGTTGTCTCCTGCACCCCAGAATGGGATGGGGATGTGAGTGACATGGTTTGGTGTGCTGGGAGAGTGTGGGGTGTCGGCAGGAGCCTGTCTGACTGAGCACCCCAGGGGTGGTGCACACCCTGGTTCTTGGGCTACCTCAGTCAGGAGGAGATCCAGGCTACCTCCTTCCCTGCCTCCAGCCAAACCCTCTGTAATTACAGCTCAGAGACTTTACTGCTGGCAAAATGAGTAATTAAGTCTCCCTCCCTCCCTACACTCGCACTCCTGGCCTCACATCGACCTGGCCCTGCCTGCCTGTTGCCTCTGGCTGGGGCTGCCCTGGGGCTTCCAGCCCTTCTGGACAGGCTGAGAGAGTTGGGGTTGTTCAGCCTGGAGAAGAGAAGGCTCCAGGGAGACCTTAGAGCAGCTTCCCGTGCTGAAAGGGGTTCCAGGAAAGCTGGGGAGGGCCAAGGGCCTGGAGTGATAGGACAAAGGGGGTTGGCTTTAAGTTGGAAGGGAGATGAGACCATAGGAAGAAATTATTCATGATGAGGGTGGGGAGGCCCTGGCCCAGGTTGCCCAGAGCAGTGGTGGCTGCCCCATCCCTGGAGGTGTTCAAGGCCAGGTTGGATGGGTCTTGGAGCCCCTGATCCAGTGGGAGGTGTCCCTGCCCATGGCAGAGTGTTAAACTGGGTGGGCTTTGAGGTCCCTTCCAATCCAAACCATTCCATGATTCTGTGATTCTTGACTGAGGGGCACATGGAGCTGGGCACACCTGTGCCTGTCCTGGGTTTCAGTCCTGGCTTTCAGCAGCTCAGGCTGGGGAAAGAGGGCTGGTGCAGGTACTGAAGGATGGGATGGTGGGGACAGTTTGCCCCTGGTCAAGCCTTTGCTGAGGCTGAGGGATGAGGGGAGCTGAGCTGGTGGAAAGCAGAAGACGAGGAGGTCAGTGGTCCAGGGCATGGAGCCGGGCAGGCTGGAAGGGTGGAAGCTCTGTCCTGGCTGTTTGATGGGTGGCTATAGAATGATAGAATTATAGTCATTTAGGTTGGAAAAGACCTTTAAGATCATCAAGTCCAACTGTAAACCTAACACTGCCAACTCCACCACTAAACCATGTCTGTAAGCACCATATCTACATATATTTTAAATACCTCCAGGGGAAAGCACACAGCATATTGCAGGGAAAGACAAGAATCTGACAAAATCACTTGGCCTCTCCAGGAAATGAGAGGGTCATTAGAACTAAGGAGGATGTGGGAAAAAAAAAGGGCAGAGGGGGAGAAAACACCCAAACACATAGAAGGACATGAGAACTCGAATCTCACAACTGCTTCAGGCCTGATTCTCTGAGATGCCAGGTAGCTGGCAAAGACAACATTCAAGTAAGACAGATTTCATTCTGCATTCAGAGTTTTGTATTCCTAAATTATAAGCATCCTGGGACTACGAGATTACAGAGCTACAAATTGCCACCATAGAACTCCTGGAAATCACTCTCTTCTGTTTTAAAAGTCACACAAGGGACTGAAATACCCAGCTGGAGAGGTCCTGGTCCCTGGTGGACTCTGGGATGGATGGGAACTGAAGCTTGGCTAACAGGAGGGCTGGAGGAGATTCCTTGGGTTTTGAGGGCATTTAGGGGTCTGTGTGGGGCACAGACACAGTCCAGGTCCCCAGGTGCCACACCAGATGGACCCTGGCCCTAGGCCATAAGGAGATGTCAGGCTCAGCAGGACCTGCTGCCAGCATATGGCATGAGGAAAATCCACATCCTGGGCAAATACCTCATTGATTTTCAATCCTATTCATTGTGACACCAAACCCTCCTTGTTTCACTGTGAAACAGCCCAGTTCCTTCTGCGATGTCTCTTCTGCCATCGGGCTGTGCTTGGCTGTGCCCAAGGTGAAGCTGATGGCTCGTGTCCTCAATGTGTGGGGATGGAGGAACCTGCGGTTCCCAGGGCAGCAGGCAGGGAGGTGACTCCCAACGAGGCAGGTGTGGCTGTGTAACACGGTTGCATCCCAGTGTCCCTGCTTCCTGCGGAGTGGAGCAGAAGACCTGGCTCCTCTCGAGGTGTCTTGGGTGCAGGGCATGTCTTGCCTCCCCCAGCTGGTGCTGGTGTCCCCTCTGCTCCTCACTTGTGAGACCCCACCTGGAGCCCTGCACCCAGTTCTAGAATCTCAAACACAGGAAGGACATGGACCTGTTGGAGTGAGTTCAGAGGGGGCTACGGAGATGATCCAAGGGCTGGAGAACCTCCTGTATGAGAACAGGCTGAGGGTTGGGGTTGTTCAGCCTGGAGAAGAGAAGGTTGTGGGGAGACCTTAGAGCAGCTTCCAGTGCTGAAAAGAGCTCCAATAATGCTGGGGAGGGGCTCTGGATCAGGGAGTGCAAGGATAAGACAAGGGGAAAGGGCTTTAAAATGAAAAGGGGAAGATTTAGACTGGATTTTAGGAAGAAATTCTTCACAGTGAGGGTGTTGAGGCCCTGGCCCAGATTGTCCAGAGAAGTGGTGACTGTCTCATCCTTGGAGGGGTTCAAGGCCAGGCTGGATGGGACTTGGAGCCCCTGATCCAGTGAGAGGTGTCCCTGCCCATGACAGGAGGTGGAATTGGATGGGCTTTGAGGTTCCTTCCAACCCAAACCATTCCATGATTCTCTGATCCTATGAACATGCTGATGCAATCCATCTCCAGCAAGCGTCCACTACAGCAGCTGCTTCAGCCAAGGACCTCAGCTGAGTCAGGCAGGGAAAGACTAATAGCATGAGGTTGGTGAGTGCATGATGATGAGCAGAGAGGTGAGGATGGTGAGCAGGGTGTTTCCCTACTTTGCCCACCTCACGCTGGAGAAAGCCTTGAGACCAACCAAACCAGGTTTATATTACTGAGACAAATCAAACCATCCATCCCCTTGAGAAGGTGTGCAGGGAGCCTGGAGGGCACAGCAGCATCACCTTCAGCTCCTCCTTGTGCCCTGGGGGCACCAAAGCTGGGCTGGGGGCACATTGCCAAATGCTGAGGGGTGGAAGGTCACCACAGCACCTCACTCATCTGCTTGTCTCTTGTCCCCACAGCCCAGTGAGGATGGGAGTGGTGATGATGGCAGCTCCCCACCAGCTGCCCAGAGTCCCAGCGGGCAGAGCTTTGTGCAGAGCCACTCCCAGGCACAGTACAGGTGAGCGATGAGGGCTGGATTCTGCCTGGCTGGTGCCTTCACCTGCCTGCGAGCCCCGGGCAGCAGTGGAGAGGCTTGGAACAGTCTGTCCAGGGCAGTGGTGGAGTCTCCTTCCCTGGAGGGGTTCAAGAAGTGTGTAGATGTGGCACTTCAGGACATGGTTTAACAGGCATGGTGGAGTTGGGCTGACGGTTAGACTGGATGAGCTGGAAGGTCTTTTCCAACCTTAATGATTCCATTATTTCATTCTGGCTTCTGTAGCACCAGTAACTCCAGGCACCCTTGCTAGGTTTCAGAATGGGCTGGGCAGGCAGGTATGGGCTGTGGTGCCTCACCCTGGCAGCAGGTTGTGGACACCCTGTGTGATGCTGGATGCATCCAAGCCCTGTGGGATGCGGTAACCAGGGTGCAGTACCTTGGATCTGATACCTGGGATGTGGTACCCAGCATATGGTATTGGGGATGCAGAACTCAGGATGCAGTACCTGGGATGTGGTACCCATGGTGTGATACTGGGGATTCAGTACCTGGGGTGTGATAGCCGGGATGCAGGGTGCTGCAGCCCTGGGGTGGGGATGCTGAGGGTGCCGCACCCATGCTGGTGACACGTTCCAACTGTCTCACAGGTCCTCCCTGACATGTCCACACTGCCTGAAGCAGAGCAACACCTTTGATCCCTTCCTGTGCATCTCCCTGCTCATCCCGCTGTGCCAGATCAGGTGAACTTCACCCCATACCTGTCCAGCCACTTGCCGGCATGGTGGCAGGTACAACCACGGCCCGGTGGGATTTTGCCTCCAACCAGAGTAATTTCCTTAGTTTGGGTTAAATAATTGACATGGGGGGTGCTGGCAACATGGGGACAGGTGGCATCCAGTGCCATGGGAGCTGTGTCTGTTGGGTGTTTGCTGTCCCAGTGCTGGGATGAAGTGTGGTCAGGATCAGCTCTAGGTCTCAGCACGGGGTGGCTGTTCCTGCTGAGGTGTCCGCGTGTCTCCCCCCGACCAGGGCTCTCATTGTCACGCTGGTGCTGCAGTGCGAGCAGCAGCGGTTTGTGCAGGTGGGGCTGGCCGCGTCCCTGCCGGGCACCGTGGCTGAGCTGCGGGAGATGGTGGCGCAGGAGGGACACATCCCACCAGAGCAGGTAACAGGGTGGGGGCACACGGGGTGGGGGGACATGGGACCCTTCACCCCAGGATGCTGAGGATGTGGGTGCTGCCCCATAGGTGATTCTGGCTGAGGTGTCCTCACAGGGCTTCCTGGGTGACGCCGAGGAGCTGGGTGCCGTAGAGGAGCGGGTGCCCCTCTACGCCTTCCAGCCGCCTCCAACCCGCCGCGCAGGTATCACCATGACCCAGCTGGCTGGGAGTGGGCTGGGGGAGCAGCTGGTGGGGGGGACCCCCTTGCTGGGACTGGGGGGGGTCCTGTCTGCTGGGATGGGTCAGGGGCAGCTGCACTGGGACTGGAGGGCACTGGGTCAAGGTCTTGGTGAGAGACTGAGGCCCTGTGCTCTGATTGGATGGAGTCGGGTGAACTCTGCTGTCATTGGATGGCATCAGGTGCACTCTGCTCTCATTGGATGGGGGTCAGGTGCGCTCTGCTGTCATTGGATGGTGTCAGGTGCGCTTTGCTCTCATTGGATGGAATCAGGTGTGCTCTGCTGTCATTGGATGGGGTCAGGTGCGCTCTGCTTTCATTGGATGGTGTCAGGTGTGTTCTGCTCTCATTGGATGGTGTGAGGTGTGGTCTGCTCTCATTGGATGGAATCAGGTGTGCTCTGCTGTCATTGGATGGGGTCAGGTGCGCTCTGCTCTCATTGGATGGTGTCAGGTGTGTTCTGCTCTCATTGGATGGTGTGAGGTGTGGTCTGCTGTCATTGGATGGGGTCAGTGCGCTCTGCTCTCATTGGATGGGGTCGGGACACTCTGTTCTCATTAGATGCGGTCATGTGTGCTCTCCTCTCATTGGATGAGGTCAGGTGCGCTCTCCTCTCATTGGATGGGGTCGGGTGCGCTCTCCTCTCATTGGATGGAGTCAGTGCAGTCTGCTCTCATTGGATGGAGTCAGATGCGCTCTGCTCTCATTGGACGGGGTCGGGGTGCTCTGCTGTCATTGGATGGGGTCAGGTGCGCTCTGCTCTCATTGGATGGGAGCAGGTGTGTTCTCCTCTCATTGGATGGAGTCAGTGCGGTCTGCTCTCATTGGATAGGGTCAGGTGTGCTCTGCTCTTAATTGAATGGGGTCAGGTGCACTCTGCTCTCATTGGATGGAATCAGGTGCGCTCTCCTCTCATTGGATGGAGTCAGTGCGGTCTGCTCTCATTGGATGGAGTCAGATGCGCTCTGCTCTCATTGGACGGGGTCGGGGTGCTCTGCTGTCATTGGATGGGGGTCAGGTGCACTCTGCTCTCATTGGATGGGGTCAAGTGTGCTCTGCTGTCATTGTAGTCAGTGCGGTCTGCTCTCATTGGATGGGGTCAGGTGTGTTCTGCTCTCATTGGATGGGGTCGGGTGTGCTCTGCTCTCATTGGATGGGGTCAGGTGTGCTCTGCTCTCATTGGACAGGGTCGGGGCGCTCTGCTCTCATTGGATGGGGTCAGGTGCATTCTCCTCTCATTGGATGGAGTCAGTGCAGTTTGCTCTCATTGGATGGGGTCAGGTGCATTCTCCTCTCATTGGGTGGAGTCAGTGCAGTCTACTCTCATTGGATGGGGTCAGATGCGCTCTGCTGTCATTGGATGGGGTCCGTGCGCTCTGCTCTCGTTGGACACAGCTTTGCCCACTGTGGTTGGTGTGAAGCCTGGGGACATGATGCTGCCTGCTGTAAGGGGCCCTGAGGGCCTCTCTGTGGGAGAGAGACCCTGCCCTAATTAATGCAAGCCGTTAATTGCCCTCGCAGCGTGCCCCCGCAACCTGCCTGCCTCCCCTGGTGCCCTCTTGGAGGTGCCTCGCGTGCTGCCTGCCACTGCCTGCTCCTCCGAGTGCCTTCTCGGGGTGGGCGGCCGCATCCTGCTGCTGCTCTGCAACGTGGCCACCACCGGCCCGCGGCTTGCCAGGTACCCGACCTCCCCACCCCACCCCTCCTGTGTGCCCTGCTGTCCCTTCAGCTGCTGTCCCCTTGTCCCCAGGTTCGGGCCACTGCTGTTGCTGTGCGAGGAGCGGGGCATCTCCTGGAAGCAGCTCCAGCAGAGCATCCTGGCCCAGCTGCAGGAGCTGCTGTGCAGAGAGGTGCGGGCGCAGGTGAGTGGGGAGTTGGGGTTGGCCACGGTATCTCTGTAGGTAGCTATGGTGCAGCCATGAGTGGCTGTGGTGATACCATTGCCGGTTGCAGTGCCAAAAAAGGTGGCCGTTGTTGTCACCTTGTGTGACAGCCCTGTGGTTGGCCGTGGTGTCTCCACAGGTAGCTGTGGTGCAGCTATAGGTGGCCACGGTGGCACCATCACTGTCAGTGTCACCTTGTGTGATTATGGTAGCCCTGTGGGTGGTCATATTGTCACCATGGCTGACTGTGGGTGGCTGCAGCGTCCCTGTGGATGCTCATGTTGTCACTGTGGCTGGAGCTGTTGTTGGCTGCCTGGTCACCATGGGCCACCAACAGTGTCACTGTTGGCTGCCGTTGGTGTCATCTTGTGTGATTGTGGTGGCCCTGAGTGTGGTCCTGTTGTCACCATGGCTGAAGGGGCTGGAGCTGTGCTTGGCTGCAGAGTCACCATGGATGGCCTGCAGTGTCACCATCTGTGATTCTGGTGATCCTGGGGGCGGTCACAAGTGGCCAATGTTGTCAACGTGGGTGACCACAGTGTCCCAGTAGGTGGCTGTGATGGCCCGTTTCCCTCTGGCTGGCCGTGTTGTCCCGTGGGTGAGCACGTTGGAACTGTGCTTGGCTGTAGGGTCACTGTGGGTTGTTGTGGTGGCCCTGGGGGTGGCTGTGTTGTTTATGCTGGTGGCTGATGGCCATGGTGAGTTGTCACATTGTCCCAAAGCTGGCCAGTGGTGTCACCATAGGTGGCCACAGTGATCCCTGTGAGTGGCTGTGGTGTCCCTGTGGGTCGTTGTGCTGTCACTGCAGGTGGCCACAACATTACCACGGCTTCCTGCAGAGCCACCCAACTCTCAGGCCAGAGCCACCCCAGCTCCACCACCCAAGTGCCACCATCCCGGGCGCTGGTGTCCCCACAGCCGCTCTCCCCTCACAGGGTGCCGGAGCCCTGTTCTGCATCTGCCTGTCCGAGGGCTCGGCCCCCTGCCCCTGTCCCCGCAGGACCCCCACCCTCTCTGCCACCCCGCCGTTGACAGGTAAGGGACTGCAGGGCACAATTGTCCCTAGGGAGTCCCCTGCTGCCCTGGGGGCGGGGCATGGTGTCCCCATGGCTGGCCAGTGTACCCATGGGTGACCATGGTGTCCCCAGGGCTGGTCACAGTGTCCCCATGGGTGGCCAGTGGTGTCCTCAGAGCTGGTCACATTGTCCCTGTGGGTAGCTGTGATGTCCCCATGGCTGGTCAGTATCCTCTTTGGTAGTCATAGTGTCACCATTGCCTATCACAGTGTCCCTGCAGGTGACCGCCGGTGTCCCTGTGTGTGGTTACACTGTCACCATGGCCGATCACAGTTCCCTGTGGCTGGTACCAGAGTCACCAGGGGTGGCCAGTGGTGTCACCATGGATGGCCATGGTGGTGGCCACCCCACTACCTGGAGACCGGGTCCCAAGTCCCATGTCCCCGCCGTGGGTGCCGCTTGAGGAGGTGGTGGCCTTCCCTGCCTGCCACCCCAGGGTGGCATGGAGGTGGTCAGAGGGCAGATGTTATGTGGTCATCACTCCAGAGCCCTGCAGCTGAGTGGGGCGGGCGGCCCCCCACACGTGACCCTGATGGTGGAGTAGGACCTGAGCACCAAAGAGCGGTGAGTCCCAGGCACCCAGGGTGAGGGACACCCAGCGCCCGGGTCCTTTGCCCTCACCACTCTCGTGTCCCCCAACCCACACAGCCTCTTCGGTGACATCCAGGAGGAGGTGGTGCAGGATGCCGAGAGCGTGAGACTGCAGCTGCACAGCTGCACACTGGAAGAGTGCTTCCAGCTCTACACTAAGAAGGAGCAGGTACCGGGCACCCTGCCCTCTCACTGCCCTCTTACTCCCCCTTTCCCCGCTTCTCTCTCCCCTTTCCACCCCTTCTCTCTTCCCCTTTTCCTCCTTTTTTCTCTCTCCCCCTTTTCCTCCCCCTTCCCCTTTCCCTCCCCTTTTCTCCCCCTGTCTCCCCTTTTCTCCCTCCATCTCCCCTTTTCTCCCCTTGTCTCCCTTTTTCTCCCCCCGTCTCCCCTTTTCTCCCCCCTCTCCCACTTTCCCCCCTCCCTCTCCAACTTTCCCCACCGTCTCCAACTTTCTCCCCCCGTCTCCAACTTTTCCTGCTCCATCTCCCACTTTCCCCTCTCCGTCTCCCACTTTCCCCCCTCCCTCTCCCACTTTCTCCCCTCCCTCTCCCACTTTCCCTCCCTTCTTTCACACTTTCCCCCCCTCCCTCTCCAACTTTCCTCTTCCCAAACTCTCCTCTCCCTTTCCTCCATTCCCTTTCCTGGTCACAGTGTCCCCATGGATGGCCAGGGGTGTCCCTATGGGTGGCCGGAGGTGTCCCCATGGATGGCCAGAGGTGTCCCCATGGGTGGCCGCCGTGGTATCCCTCCCTGTCCCCGCATGGCAGCTGTCAGTGGGTGCTGTGGTGGGGCTGGCCCTGGCATCTCTGTCCCCAGTTGGCAGCAGGCGATGCACTGCCAGGTGCCGCAGCAGGGCACGGTGAAGCTGAGCCTCTGGACGCTGCCTGACATCCTCATCATCCACCTCAAGCGCTTCGGGCAGGTGGCGGCGCGCGGGCACAAGCTCAGCACGCTGGTTCGCTTCCTGCTGTGGGGGCTTGACATGGCCCCCCACATGGCCCAGCAGGGCTTCCCCTGGGCCCCCCCAAGCAGCTCCCGAGATGCCCTCTACGACCTCTACGCCGTCTGCTACCACCACGGCAGCATGCATAGCGGGCACTACACCGGTGAGGGGCTGGGGGGCACCGCAGGGTGTGCTGTGGGGCAGGTTGTGGGGTTTGGGGGGCTCTGTGGGGGCTGTGGGTCAGGATGAGAGTTTTGGGGGCTCTGTGAGGGCTGTGGGGTAGGATTTGGGGGGTGCTGCAGCAGCCATGGGCCCCAACCTGGGGTCTCTCGGGACCGTGCTGTGGGGCGAGAAGGGAGTTGGGGGCCCCCTCAGTGATACCTGCGGTGTTGGGGGGGTCACCGAGGAGATGCAGGATGGGGCCGTGGGGCAGAGGGGCCGAGTGCTGCCCCATACCTGCAGCCTCATGCCGCCATGCACTTGACGGGCGCTGGTACCGCTTTGACAACAGCCACGTGACGCTGGTGCGGGAGGCAGAGCTGTGGGCCCGCAGTGCCTATATCCTCTTCTACCAGCGCTGGAGAGCCCCATCGGAACCCCCCAGCACCAGTGAGAGCCCCCCCATCAGCCCAGACCCTCCTGCACCAGTGAGACACCCCCCACTTCCAGCCCAGGCCCCGTCCACTATCGGTGAGACACCCCGCACCCTCAGCCCTGACCCCCTCTGCACCAGTGAGACCCCCCCAGCCTGATTCCGCCCCTGCACCAGGGAGAACAGCCCCCTCTCCACCCCAGACGCCCCCCAGCATCAGTGAGAACTTCCTCCCCAAGTCCAACACCACCCCCTGAGTGAGATCCCCCTCACTCCGGCCCAGACCTCCCCTACACCAGTGAGACCCCCCTAGCCTGATCCCCTCCGTCAGCCCAGAACACCCCAGCTCTGGTGAGACCCTGCACCCCCATCAGCTCAGACCCCCCGACACCAATGACAGCGCCCCCAGCCCAGTTCCCGCTGCACCACTCAGAGCTCCCCCCTAGCCTGATCCCCCAACAAGCACCAGTGAGAATCCCCTCCATCAGCCCAGACCCCCTGGCACCGATGAGACCCCCCTCCCCCAGTCCAAACCTACAGACACCAGTGAGAACCGCCCACTGCTAGTGAGAGCCCCCCCAGCCTAGACCCCCCTGCACTAGAGAGAGACCTCCCCAGCACTAGTGAGAACAACCCCAGCCCAGACCCCCCTCCACTGGCAAGACCCCCCTCAACCAGTCCAAACTCCTTGACACCAGTGACACCACCCCCACACGGGTGAGACTGCCCCCCATCCCATCCCAGACCCCCCTCTGCACCAGTGAGAACCCCCCAAGCCTGATCCCCCTGCACCAGTGAAAGCCCCGCCAAGACCCTCCCTGCAGCAGTAAGACACCGCCCCCACCATCAGCTCAGATCCCCCAGCACTGGTGAGACCCCTCCTGCTCCCAGCCCATACCTCCCTCCACCAGTGAGTCCCTCCCAAGCCTGACACGCGTGCACACTCTGCAGGGACAGACCGGCAGGCAGGGCTGTGCACAGCTTTGCAGAGCACCCCATGCACACACAGACACGTGTGCAGAGCTGCGCATGGGCAGGGTAGCACCACGCGCATCCTCGGATGTGCAGGGCACACCGCACACCCACACGGATGTGTGTGCAGGCTCATGCATGGGTGTGCACGCCCCAGAGCTCGCTGCATGCCCCCACGGACACACACGCACCCCTGTGTGGGGACAGGGCAGCGGGCAGCGCATGCACAGGCACACGCGCACGCTTGTGGATGGACAGGAATGCAGGTAGCAGAGGGCACGCACACAGAGACACGTGTGCATGGGCAGGATTGCAGGAGGGCACATGCAGAGGCCGGTGAAGCACACGGCATGTGCACGTGGACACGTGTGCAGCCCCACGGATGAACTGCAGCAGGCAGGCGCACATGTGGTCACTTATGCACTGGTGCAAGCAGGGCCAAGCACACCCGTGCAGAGCATGCTGTGTGCACGCACACCCGGGCACGGGCTGTACAGCACACAGGCAGATGCACGAGCACACAAACACACACATGCGTGTGCATGTACTGGCACACATAACCAAAGCCATGCAGCCTCAGCAGGTGCTCCCACATGCACATACGTGTGCGCACAGGCACACGGCGCACAGGCTGTGCTTCTGCATGCACATACACGTGTGTAAGACACACAGCAGCCAGGTGGGCGCTCAGCCGTGCACACACATGTACGCACAGATGTGCGGTAGCCGGGCTGTGCTGCCACATGCACATCCATGTGCAGAGCGTGGCAGGCATGTAGTCCCACAGCTCTGCTGAGGCACTCGCCACATGCTTGTGCACACGTGTGTACAGGCACATGCACCCTGAGGAGCACCCACATGTCGCAGCCACTGCGGCTGAGCACCCTGGGGTGCAAGCACCCATCCTGCTGTCAGCAGCGCAACCTCTGCTCTCCGCAGGCTCCCCGGCCTCACCCTCCGGCCACTGGCTGACCCACCTGGCCACCAGTGCCCCGGACACACCGCCTGGCATCCCTAACAGCCCTGAGAAAGGTGATGCTGAGCACCTGCTCCGCATCCCAGCCGTGCATCCTCCTGCTCATCCGTCTTTGGCATTGCAGGTGGCTTCGAGGCCAGACCCGCGGTGCAGAGCATCCAGGGGCACAGCCTCAACGCCAGACTGGCCCCCACCGCTGTCCCTCCCCGGCTTGGGCCCCCCAGCTGCTCCTTCACCAAGGACCAGGGTCGGACAGAGGTCTCGGGGGAGCCAGTTCCCTCCCTGGAATTGGGACGGAGACCCCACTGCACCCGCCGTTTCCTCCTCCCGCTGGGCGCAAGTGGGGAGAGCAGCCCCCCATCGGCCCCCAGCTCCGCCCCTCAGCCTGACAAGGGGCGAGAGGAGCCCCATTGTCCCCTGCGTGTGCCCATGCTGCGGCGAGCTGCCAGTGCAGGTGCTATGGGGGGCCTGCGCCTGCAGCCCAGAGCGAGGAGGGGACTGGGGTGTCCACCAGACATGGTTGTCCCCTGGTTCTCCAGCTGTGGTGTCCTCGCAGGACTTGGCAGGCAGCCTGCAGTGCTCAGCCTTGCTGGGCAGGGCTGGTGGAGGGCACCCCATGCCCACCCTGGGTGTCCCCAGGGTCACCCTGCAGCGGGGATGATGCCCATGGGCTCCCTGCACAGCGCGATTCTGCCAGAGTCCAGCTTCTGATTATTTGGTAGCATTCTTGCTGGGAGATCCCAAACTGGGGCATCTTCAGCTTGGGCATCCTGAACCGAGGCTGTCTCAAACTTGGGGCATCTCAGCCTGAGGGCTCCTGCACCAGTAGATCCCAAAGAGTGTCCCAAAGCAGGGTCATCAGCAACTGGGAACATCCCAACCTCGTGGCATCCCAACCAGGGGGTCCCGAAACAAGAGGGTCCCAAACCAGGGCATCCCCAAACTGGGGCGTCCTCAAGTGGAGCTGTGCCAAACTGGGAGCATCTTTACCTGAGGGCTCCTGAAGCAAAGGATCCCAAAGAAGAGTTTGCCAAAGTAGATTCATCTGCAGCTGGGAACATCCGAAACCAGGGCATCCCAACCTGGAGGCTGATGTACCAGGGGCTTCAAAACCAGGGCATCCCCTCCTGGGGTATTCCCACATGGGGTGTCCTCAACCGGGGCTGTCCTGAACTAGGGGCATCTCAACGTGAGGTCTCCTGAAGCAGAGGACCCCAAAGAAGAGTGTCCTAAAACAGGGTCAACCACAACTGGGAACATCCCAACCTGGTGGCATCCCAAAGCAGGGCACCCTGACCTGGGGCTTCCTAAACCAAATGCTCCCAAACTGGGAGAACCCTAAACTGGGCTCTCGTAAATCAAACCATTCCAACCTAGGGCCATCCTAGGCTCCGCTGGCTCTAATGTGTCACAGTTTTTATTGCACTGCAAGAGTTTTATTCAGAGACACTTTGGTTTCTCAAAGGTGATGTTTCAGGGCGCAGGTGGGTTCCTCCACACCACAGTCTATGCAACATGTGATTCCTCCTGCCAGCTTTTGTACACGTGGCCTGTGGTCCCACTGCCTGCGGTTTCTATTAAATACACTGGCAAGGAGCCTGGTGCAGAGCCTGGGCGCAGCATCTGTCCCAAGGGGTGGAAGGGCTACATGTTCCATACGTGTCCTGGTGCTGTGCCCCTGGGTGGTGGGGATCAGCTTGGGAATCATAGAATGGTTTGGGTTGGAAGGGATATCAAAGTGCACCCAGTTCACCTCCCTGCCATGTGCAGGGACACCTCCCACTGGAGCAGATTGCTCCAAGCCCCATCCAAACTGGCCTTGAGCACCTCCAGGGCCTCCCTACCATCATTGTGAAGAGTTTCTTCCTAATGTCCAATCTAAGTCTTCCCTCTTCCAATTTAAAACCATTCCTTCTTGTCCTATCGCTCCGTACCCTTGGAAAAAGCCCCTCCCCAGCTTTTCTGGAGCCCCTTTCAGTCCTGGAACTTGCTCTAAGGTCTCCCTGTAGACTTCTCATCTCCTGGCTGAACAACCCCAACTGTCAGCCTGTCCTCATAGCAGAGGTGCTCCATCCTTCAGATCATCTTTGTGGCCTCCTCTGGACCCATTCCAACGGTTCCACATCCTTCTTATGTTGGACACAATACTCCAGGTGGGACAGAATCGCCTCCCTTAACCTGCTAGTGATGCTTCTGATGCAGCCCAGGAACAGGGCTTGGTGGGGGTCAGTTCTGGTCAGATGCTGCCCCCACGTAGGGGTCATGTGGCTGGTGGAAGGCCCTGGGGGTAGTGGCAGCCCTGAGCACCAGAGTTGTGGTACCATGTGGCCAAGCCCTCTGAGGAAGGGGACATTTGGAGAAACTTGATGCAGTCACAGCAGTAGGCAGGGATAGAATCACTAGGTTAGAAAGGACCCATTGAATCATTGAGTCCAACCATTCCTATCAATCACTAAACCATGTCCCTCAGCACCTCATCCACCCGTCCCTTAAACACCTCAAGGGAAGGTGACTCAACCCCCTTCCTGGGCAGCCTCTGCCAGTGCCTAATGACCCTTTCTGTGAAAAAATTTTTTCTGATGTCCATCCTGAACCTCCCCTGGCAGAGCTTGAGGCCATTCCCTCTTGTCCTGTCCCCTGTCACTTGGGAGAAGAGCCCAGCTCCCTCCTCTCCACAACCTCCTTTCAGGTAGTTATAGAGAGCAATGAGGTCTCCTCTCAGCCTCCTCTTCTCCAGGCTAAACAACCCCAGCTCTCTCAGCCGTTCCTCATTACGCCTGTTCTCCAGCCCCTTCAGCAGGTTCGTTGCTCTTCTCTGGACTCGCTCCAGAGCCTCAACATCCTTCTTGTAGTGAAGGGCCCAGAACTGAACACAGGATTCGAGGTGCGGTCTCACCAGTGCCAAGTACAGAGGGGAAAAATAACCTCCCTGCACCTGCTGGTCACACCACTTCTGATCCAAGCCAAGATGCCACTGACCTTCTTGGCCACCTGGGCACACTGCTGGCTCATGTTCAGTCGGCTGTCAGCCAACACCCCCAGGTCCTTCTCCTCCAGGCAGCTCTCAAGCCAGACTTCTAGTCTGTAGCTGCTCAGGGTTGTTGTGCCCCAAGTGCAGGACCCGGCACCTGGCCTTGTTAAACCTCATCCTATTGGTCTCAGCCCAGAGGTCCAGCCTGTTCAGATCCCTTTGGAGCCTCCCGACCCTCCAGCAGATCCATGCTTCCACCCAGCTTAGTGTTGTCTGCAAACTTGCTAAGGGTGCATTCGATGCCTTCATCCAGGTTATTGATAAAGACATTGAACAGGGCTGGACCCAGACCAGGGAAGGTCTTTCGATGCCTTCTCTGGCAGAGGCATCCCCGGGAACATCCCCTCCCCATGCCTCATGGCCATGTCCCACCATACGCTGAGAAGCCAGGTCCTGCCCCACCTCATCCCACCAGCTTGGGAAGCTCCTGGTTCCATACAACTCCTTCCATCCTCCCCCTTGCCCGGAAGATGCTCAGCCCCAAAACACAGGCAAGGACCTGCTGCAGCTGGCTAGATGCCCACCCCAGGATCGGGACCGCACCACATCTGAGGTGGGTCCACCAGAAGGCTAGTGCTGCCCCATCTCATGGGACCAAGAATACAAGAGCCCACACAAAGCACAAACCCATCATTTTTATCACCCAGACACTCATTAAACCCCATTTCCTCCTACGAAGCATCCTCTAAAAGCCCATGTCCTAAACCCATTAGTGGGCACCAATCCAGGCTGGAACCACCCTAAATCCAGCCCAAGATGATCCCAAATTTGGGCTGGGATCAACCCAAATCCAAGCAGGGATCATCCAAGCCTTGCTCTGCCCCATCCCATGGGACCAGGACCACGACAACTCATGTTGAGTAAACGCCATCATTTTACCACCCAAACCCTCATTAAAACTACTTCCTCCAGCAAAGCACCCTCCAAGAGCCCTAAAGAGTCCTAAATCCATCGTTCGGCACCAGTCCAGACTAGAACCACCCCGAATTCAGGCTGAGACCCCAAATCTGGGCTGAGATCACCCCAATTCCAGACTGAGTTCACCCCAAGCCTGGTGCTGCCCCATCTCACGGGATCAAGATCATGACAACCTTCAGAAACAAAAGGCCATCATTTTATCACCCCCAAGCCCTCATTAAAACCCATTTCCTCCAGCAAAGGACCCCTCAAGTGTCCATGTCCTAAATCCATCAGTGGGCACCAATCTAGGGTGGAACCACCTCGAACCGGGGCTGGAACAACCCCAAATCCAGGCTTAGACCACTCAAATCCAAGCTCAGTTCACTCCAAATGCAGGCTGGAACCACCTCAAGTCCATGCTCAGAGCATACAAAACACTAGCTCAGACCACCTGAAATGCAGGCTGGGACCATCTCAAATTCAATCTCAGACCCCAAATCCAAGCTCAGACCATCCTAAATCCAACCTGGGACCACCTCAAAACCAATATCATACTACTCCAAATCCAGGCTGGGACAACCTCAAATCTAAGCCTGGATCCCACATCCAGGCTCAGATGTGGGCTGGGGCCACCCCAAATCCAAGCTCAGACCCCAAATCCAGGCCCCAGCTACCCCGAACCCAAGCTCAGACCCCAAATCCAGGCTGGGATCACTCCAACCCTGTGCTGCCCCATCCCACGTGACCAGGATCCACCTCACCCACCTCGCACCTTCACCACTGCCTTCACCTTCCCTCAAGCCCATCGCAGTGCCAACGGGCAGGAACCACAGCGCTGCGGGGCAGCAAGGGGCACACGGGTTTATTGATTGCTTTGGGGCGCTGGTGCCCGGGGGGCCCGCCTGGGGCACAGGGCACAGCGCGAGCGGGGCGGGGGGCGAAGCGCTGCTATGTCCATCCTCCCTCTGTGCGCCGACTGGGCGGGAAGGGCTCCCAATAAAACAAATCTCTCTATATTTTCTCTTTCTCTCTCTCTGTACAAATATATACTATATATACCTCACTCTGCCCATATAGATACCTCTCTTTCTCTTATCTCTCCATAAAGGATAAAGGATTAATTTATCTTTGCATGCACAACCAAAGCCACCAATCCACGGGGACAGCGGGTGCCAAGGGACATGCACCTTCGCCCACCGGCATCCCGAGAGCCCAAGTCCCCATGTTATTGCTGCTCAGGTCCCATCCTGCTCCGACAAACAAGCGGAGGGGGAAGAAGCCGAAGGAATGACAATGGTGAGTTGGTTGTCACCACCTGGCCGGTACCTGCTGGCGTCTGGAGCACAGAGGAGATGGTGGCATCGCCCCAGGACCGTGGGAACACCCAGTTGAAAGGCAAAGTCTGGATAAGGCGAAACAAAATGACATAAAGAACAGCTGCTGCCCCAAAACCGGACACTCTGCCACCCAAAGCTGGCGTGCTGGTGGCCCTCGGTGCTGGTGGCCGGTGCCACAAGGATGAGCTTGGGGACAGGGACACTGTCATAGGGCTGTGCTCTCCGATTCCTCTTCCCCTTCTTGCCGGGTGGCCAGGCCTGGCCCCGAGAGTCTCTGCAGTGCCTCTGGAGGGTCCCGGTGCAGGGTGGAATCCGGGGGGACCTGGAGGGAGGGGACCTCAAAACGGAGCAGACCTGTGGGAAGGCAGAGTCAGGGGGACACCGTGGGGGCAGGACACCTCGCGTAGGTGCCACCATGGGTCCCTGCTCCTCGCCACCCCACTCAAGGCTGTGCCAGCAGCCCTGCTGTCCTCCCGGCTGCCTGGTCCCCGTGATGCTCTGCTCTCCTCCCACCCAGGGCAGGCAACACACTGTCCCCACTTGTAAA
Source organism: Clamator glandarius (assembly GCA_033459285.1). Taxonomy (NCBI): domain Eukaryota; kingdom Metazoa; phylum Chordata; class Aves; order Cuculiformes; family Cuculidae; genus Clamator; species Clamator glandarius. Next base: position 1,486,935 of record JAUNZM010000269.1, on the reverse strand, counting down.
GGACAGAGGGAGGTGGCACAGGGTGATCAAGTGCAGCAACCAACCCCAGGCAGGAGCACCTTCTGCCACCACCTGCCAGCTCGGGGACCCACCACGGGCAGCAGCGATGCAGGCACATGGCAGGGGAGCTGCACCCATACCACGATGCACCATCCAATGCAAGGAGGCACCAGTGCCAGGGTGCCATGCCAGAGCTGCACCAGTGCCAGGATGTACGGGTGCCAGGATGCAATGCCAGAGTACAGTGCCAGGCTGTATCAATACCAGGGTGCAGCAATGCCAGGCTGCAGTACCAGGCTGCATTGATGCCAGGATGCACCAATGTAGGATGCAATGCCAGGATGAACCAATGCCATGGCCACAGCAACGCTGGGGTGCCACCCTGGGGCTGCCCTGGTGCCAGGGTGCAATGCCAGCCCCAGTGTATGGCCCAGCCACGGTGCAGCAGGGTACCCAGACCTCGCTGCCACCTGCACTGTCCCCCTGACCTTGCAGGCGGGATGGACACACGGAAGAGCAGACCTGGCCTCTGCAAGACCCTCTCTGGCCAGCTGGGCCAGAGCTGGGGTGCTTCTGTCCCCACACTCCCCTGCCCTGTGTCCCCAGGTGTCACCAATGCCATCTGGCACCTTCCAAGCATCACCCTGTCCATGTCCCTCGAACAGCGCAGCCCCTGCTACTGCAGGGACACCGGGAGGTGGGGGACATCAAACACCAACAAAGCCCAGGGACAGGGAGGTGGGAACAGCAAGAACTGTGCCACAGCCTTGTGGTGCTTCCCAGGACGATGCCGCCTTCCCAGGGATGGTTTCACCTAGCAGGAACATTGCTACCTTCCAGAGGCCACTGTCACCTTCCCAGCTACATCACCAACTTCCCAGGGACATCAACACCTTCCCTGGGATGCTGCCACCTTCCTGGTGACAGTTCTATCTTGTCATGGACATTGTCACTCCTTGTGGGACACTGCTACTTTCTTGAGTACACTGCCACCTTCCCAAGGATGCTGTCACCTTTCATTGACACATTCCGAGGGACAGCTCCACCTTTCCAGGGACACTGTCACCTTCCTCAGTACACTGCTACCTTCCCGGTGCCATCATCACCTTCCCAAGGATGCTGCCACATTCCTGAGGACAGTGCCACCTTTCCAAGGACACCATCCCCTCCCTGGGGACATCACCTTCCTGGGGGCAGTCCCACCTACCTTTGACATCATCAGCTTCCCAAGTCTGTTGCCACCTCCCTGGGAACAGTCTCCCCCCACCCTGGACATTGCCACCTTCCCGAGGACGCTGCTGGCTTCCTGGGTACAGTCCCACGTCATCCTGGACAGCATCACCTTGCTGGGGACATCACCACCTTCCCAAGGCTGTTGCCACCTCCCTGGGGACACTCCCCCCATCCCTGGCACATTGTCACCCTCCCACCCCACAGGGGACATCACCACCTTCCCAACGATGCTGCCACATTCCTGAGGACAGTGCCACCTTTCCAAGGACATCACCGGCCCCCCTCCCACCCCCCCCCCCGGGGACATCACCTCCCTGGGGACATCCCCCCCGTCCCTGGACATCACCACCTTCCTGAGGACATCGCCACCTTCCTGGGTACGGTCCCACCTCGTCACGGACACAGACACCTCCCTGGACACTGTCACCTTCCCAAGGCTGTTGCCACTCCCCTGGGGACAGCCCCCTGCCCTCCTGGACACTGTCACCTTCCCGAGGATGCTGCCACCCTCCTGAGGACATTGCCACCTTTCCAGGACATCATGCCCTCCCTGGGGACATCACCTCCCTGGGGACAGTCCCCCCTCCCTGGACACTGTCACCTTCCCAAGTCTGTTGCCACCTCCCTGGGGACAGTCCCCCCTCCCTGGACATCACCACCTCCCCGAGGATGCTGCCACCTTTCCAAGGACATCACCCTCCCCCCACGGGGACAGCCCCCCCTTCCCTGTCCCGGCCGATGCCCCGTTACCTGGCAGGGCGCCGTCCCCGGGGGGGCTGCGGGGGCTCGGGGGGGGCTGCGGAGGAGGCGGCAGCGCGGGCCTGGGGCGGCCCTTGGGGGGGAGCCGGGCGCGGGGCGGGGGGGGCGGGGAGGCGGGGGGGCTGGGAGTTGGGGACGGGGCCCCCCCCGGGTCCCGCGGCGGGACGGGTGCCGGCTTCTTGGCCCCTGCGGACAGAGAGCGGGTGAGGGGGGGCGCCCTGGCCTGCCCCCCGGCCCCAGCCCCGCTCCTACCTTGGCGAGGGGGCGGCGGGCTTGGCTCCGCGGGGGGCGGCTCCTTGGGCCTCGCAGCGCTGGGGGGGCCGGGGAGGAGGGCAGAGAGCAGCGGAGAGAGAAGTTAGTCTTACCCGCTGTGGGGCGGGGGAAGAAAAGGGGACTGGAGAGAAAAGGTAGAAATGGGGAGGAAAAATAGCAATGAATTGGGGGGGGCGGGGATGGGGGATGAGGGGATGGGGCATGAGGGGATGGGGGGATGAGGGGATGAGGGGATAAGGGGATGAGGGATGAGGGGATGGGGAACGCAGGGTTGGGAAATGGAGATTTGGGAGAGGCTAAGGATGTGGAACTAACGGGTGTGGGGATGGCAGGGTGCAGGGATGGTGAATGAGGGGATGGAGGATAGGGGGATGCGGGCATGGGGGGATGCAGGATGCAGCACTCAAGGGATGCAGAGCTCAAGGGATTTGGGGATAGGAAAGACTGGGGGATGCCGGGATAGGGGATACAGGCCTGGGGATAAGGAGTGTGGGCTGGGCGATGAGTGTGTAAGGATGAAGTGCTGGGGGATGCAGGGCTGGAGGATGTGGGGCTATGGGGGATGTGGGTCTGGCAGCGATGCGGAGCTGGGCTATTGTGGTCACTGTGGGGATGCTGAGCACCCTCTCCTCCCACTGTCCCCAGGATGCTGAGCACCCTCTTCTCCCACTGTCCCCAGGATGCTGAGCACCCTCTCCTCCCACTGTCCCCGTGGTGCTGCTCCTCTCCCAGGATGCTGCTCCTCTCCTGGAGGTACTGACTATCCTTCTCCACCCCTGTCCCCAGAACACTTCTCTCCCAGTAGAGCTGAGCAGCCTCTCCTCCTGGTGTTCCAGGATGCTGCACCTCTTCCAGCGATGCTGAGCAACCTGTCCTCCTGCTGCCCCTGGAATGCTGCACCTCTCTTAGGGATGCTGAGCATCCTCTCCTCCTGCTGCCCTTGAGATGCTGCTCCTTACCCAGAGATGCTGAGCATCCTCTCCTCTTTAGGATTGTCACCTGCCCTCAGGCTGTTGCTTCTCTCCCAGGGTTGCAGAGAATCCTCTCCTCTCACTGTCCCCAGGATGCTGAGTATTCTCTCCTCCTGTTGTACCCAAGGATGCCCCTCCTCTCCCTGGGATGCTGAACACCCTCTCCACCTGCTGCCCCTGGGATGCTGTTCCCCTCCCAGGGATGCTGAGCACCCTTTCTGGCATGGCTGGGGGTTGAATTTGGTTGGGGATAAAGGGGTGCTGGTGGCATTACCTTGTCCGCTCAGTTGCTGGAGGGAAGGCGAAGCTGGTGGGAGGTGGGGACGGGGTAGCTGAAATATCCACCGACTCGGGAATGGGCGAGTGCGGGGTGGTGGGGAGCTCGGTGGGTGGCGCGGGGGGCTGAGCAGCTGGTGAGGACACCTTGCGTGCCCCTGAGGGGCCTCGTCGGGCCACCCACGAGGTGTCCATCACCCTGACACCCATGCTGGGGGCACAGAGAGACAGGGTCACAACACCCATCTGCACCCTAAAAATGCCTCTTCCATCAGGAAGCTGCTGGGTAGGAGCTTCCATGGCAACAGGGCAGGGATGGCTGCATGGGATGTGCTTGTGTCACCCACTGGCCACCTCTCCCTTCCCCAGGTACCAGTAGGCACCAGCACCCTCCCAGTATCCTCCCAAAAATCACCCAGCACCATCCCACCACCTTCCAGCATCATCCCATCCCACCACCTTCCCAGAATCATCCCACCACCTTCCAGCATCATCCCATCCCACCACTTTCCCAGCATCATCCCACAACCTTCCAGCATCATCCCATCCCACCACCTTCCCAGAATCATCCCACCACCCTCCTAGCATCCTCTCAGCATGGCTGCAGAGGATACAGTACCTTTGGATTTTCCTAAGGCTGCACGAATGGAAACACATGATTATTAGTGCACACCCTCCCAAACCCTGACAATGCACATGGTGCAGCAGCCACTGCTCACAAAATGAGCTGTGAGGTCAATAAGCTTCAAGAGTTGGGGCAGGAAGGGCATGGTGGGGACCAGATTGCGGTGGTGATAGGGAGACCTTGAGGTTTAAGAGGTAGAGAGAATCCTGGGGACATTTTCTGGAGGTGAGGGGAGTCCTGGAGATGTTTTTTAGAGCCAGGGAGATCTCTGGGGATGTATTTTCTGGAGATGGGAAGAGCCCTAGGGACATTTTCTGGAGGTTGGAACAGAGCTGAGGACACAGGGGGAGCCCTGGAGTATTTTCTGGAGGTAACCTGTCTGGCTGTGGTCCCTGTGAGGTGACACAGGGGTGGGGGCACGCACAGGCTGTGAGTAGGGAGCTGAGCCCACAGACCTCGGGCGCACCGGGACACCTGATCCTGGTCAGGCACAGCTCCATTGCCATGCCACGGGCCACTCTTCTCCCATCTCAGCAGGCTGGAAGCCAGCATCAAGCCCCAGGCTCACCTGAACGTCCCCAAGAGCCCAGCATGGAGAGCAGGAGGTCCTCCCACGCCAGGACCACCCAACCTCCACCAGTTCAGTGTCAACCCTCTACAGGGTGGCAATGCCACCACCTCCCCAAGACCTGGCACCACACAGACCCTACCCATCCTTCTTGTAGAACTCCAGCATCATGTTGTCCGTGGCCACGCTGAGGGGCCGCCGCGCCTGGTCATGCTGCCTGCGGTCGGCGTGGTCCATGTCCGGAGAAGGCATGGAGCTGTAGTTGGCATTGTGGTTGACGTGCATGGGGCTGCCATAGTTGCCTGTCACGTTGAACTCGATGTCTGGGTTGGGGGAAAGGAGAAGGGAGGAGGGACGTTGGGTTGTGTGTCCTCAGTGAGGGGTGGGATGGGAGAATTGGCACTGCAGGAATGCTTGGGGGGTCCTGGAGTGGCTGGACTGGGCTCACTGCTGTGATGAGTCTTGCCAGATCTCTGCCAGAGGCCCCCAAGCCAAGGCATTTTGGCAGATGGAGCCAAAATAAACATGGGAGCTCAGCATCCCCTCCTCAGGGAGGTCCAGGAGGTCCCACGTAGCCCATTCCTACCTCCAGGGAAGAACCAGTCAGCGTGCTGGATGAGCGGCTCAATGATTCCCACAATCTGCAGTGAGACGGTCGTCATCATCTCTGTCATGTTCCTGCAAGGTGGTGGGCAGCACCTCAGCAACCCCACCACAGCCCAGCCTCATTTCCAATGGGATGTTGACCCCAGATCCCCCTCGCCCCATAGCCCAGCCTCCCTCTACCCCACTTGCTTCCCACCCAGACACCTCACCCATCTGCCTGTGGCCAGAGGAGGTTGGGTCCCAGCACGATGGCCACATTGCTTGGCGTCATCTTATTCACGTCCTGGTACTCGGTCAGCTTGGCCAGGAATTTGATCAGGTACCTGGAAAGCAGAGCCAAGCCGGGGTGGTAGATCACCATTGCAACTTCTCCATCCCAGCCCTGCATCCTGCTGGCCCCAGGCTCACCTGATGTTGTTGTAGTTGGCTTTGGGTAGCTTCTCACAGGCATTCCAGAGAGCCTGCAGCCGCTTCTCCTGCTCTGGGATGCTGCGGAGAGGTGGGCAAGAGACTCATCTCCAATTCCCACCCCACTCTGGGCCTTCTGGGCCCCACCAGCCCTGCCCTCAGGGGCTCTGCGAGACCTTTGAGCTGGTGCCAACATTGTACAAGTAAATGAAACACCAAACCATGGCCAAAATGGGAAGGAAACCTTTAGGATGCAGTCTGGGAGCATGTCCTCTCCTCATCTCCAGCCCCACCGGGTTGTGTTTTGGGGATGTGCTCACTTTAGAAGTGGTAATTACTGCCAACAGCCCCCCAGAACTACAGCCCGCTCCACACATGCCACCTTTGGGGACCATCCCCTCTGCTGAGCCACCACCACATCCCTGAGGGCTATAGCACTCCCAGGGCAGGTGCAGAATGTGGTCAGTCCTACATCCAAGCACCACTGAGGTGGTCCTCAGCCTAGAAGGAGAAGCTCCTTCTCCCATCTCCCTCACCCTTAGCCCAAACACCTCCCATGGTGGAGCAGCTGGCCTAGTCCTGCTGGCTTTGTGGGCTCCATGGTTCAGAGCATCCTAGAAAAACAGGTGGGAGAACATTCGACCAGTTGTCTACCAGGGCCTCCACATACGTCCAGGAATGGCACCAGTGCCTGCTACCCAAGGGCTTGATGAAGGATGCTGGAAGAGCTCAGCCACCTTGGCTGGGTCACTCTGGACCAAGGTTGGGACATAAGGGTTGGGGAACATCAAGATCACCCTTGCTGTTGAGACTCACAGTGCTCAAAGAGCATCACAGGAACCCTCTTGGCTCTCATCCAATTGAATCATGTACAGACCCCATAGACCCCAAACCACCCATGGGGACCCTAGATGCCACCACCCATGTCATGGAGGCATGAAGGAGATGCCCCAGACTCACTTGGAGGCCTGAATCCACTCCTCATACAGCTCAAATGTCATGAGGGGCTCCGGTAGCTCTCGCAGGTAGGATTTGAGAGCTCCTGTGGCACACAACGGAAAAAGGACTCAGCATCACAGGAGGTGCTGTGGGTGGCACTGCCCACCAGGCACAAAATGATTTCACTCCTTAGCATTTTAACTCACAATCCCTCCCAACCTCCCCACCTATGTGTCCCAAAGCACCCGTTACTCCCTTCAGTGTGGTGGAGCTCATAGCATCCTCTGATCCCCAGTAACCACCTTGTCACCTCCATTTCATCCCTCCTGCACCTCCCTGATCCCCTCCACCACTTTGGTCTCCACCAGGAGTTCACCCAGTTCTCCATCACTCGTTTTTGCCCAGGAACTTTCCAGCTCCTTCTGCTGGGAAAGGGTTCCCAGTGCAGTCAGGGTCCAACCCTACACCCACCACACAGCCCAGCTTAGGAGGGGGGCAGTGGAGTGGCATTTCAACCCAATTAATGCTTAACAGCAGCCCCTCTGTGCTTGGAGAGGGTCTACAGACACAGAAGAGGTGGCAAGCTTGATGATAACACGTGTGCATCTTCCCAACCACTTCATGCTCTTGTGGAGCCTCTGCTGATCATCATCATTCCCATTAGCACCATCCTCATTAGTGTCATCAGGGCCCCAGCACCATCCCAGATTATGATGGCATCTCTGTTTTCTTCCTCATCTGCAACCAAAAAGCACTGCCTGAGGCCTTGGCCAGGGAGAGGTGTGCAGGTTCCTCAGTGGAAGGCAACTCCTGAACACCCAAGAGCTGCACTTCTGCACCTGCGTTTGTTCCTCCATGTACTCTCTTTGCTGTTCAAAGGCTTCAGGACAAATCACGGAAGGGTTGAGGGTGGAAGGCGCCCTTGGTGGTCACCTGGTCCAACTCCCTGCTCCAGCAGAACCATCCAGAGCTGGCTGCCCATGACCATGTCTTGACGGCTTTTGAGTACCTCCGAGGATGGACTCTGCACCACCTCCCTGGGCAGCCCAAGTCAGTGCTTGATCACCCACACATGACAAAGTGTCTCCTCGTCTTCAGAGAGAACTGTTTATGGTTCAGTGGGAGCCCATCGCCTCTGGTCCTGGCGCTGGGCACCACCGGAAAGAGCACTGCCTTCTTTGCCCCTTCCCCGCAGGTATTTGTATACATTAATGAGATTACCCTGAGCCATCTCTGCTCCAGGCTGAACATTCCCAGCTCCTTCAGGCTTTCCTCTAAGGAGAGATGCTCCAGGCCCTCCTCACACTGGAGGCTCTCCAGTATCTCCACATCTTTCTTGTAGTGCCCCACATTGGACACAGCACTGCAGGTGTGGACTCACCAGTGCTGAGGAGAGGGGAAGCATCACCTCCTTCAACTTGCTGGCATCATACCTCCCAGTGCAGCCCAGGACACCATTCACCTTCACATTGCTGGGACTTGGTCAGCTTGATGTCCACTAGGACTCCCAGACCGTCTCTGCCAAGCTGCTTTCCAGCTGGGCGGCTCCAGCATGTCCTGGTGCCTGTGGCTGCTCCTCTCTAGGCACGGGACTTAGTGCTTCCCCTTGCTGAACTTCATGAGGTCTCTCAGCCCAATTCTCCAGCCTGCTCTGGTCCCTTGGGATGGTGGTGCCATCCTCTGAAGCATCATCCACTCCTCCCAGTTTGGTGTCCTATCTTTCCTTGCTGGGGGTGCAGCCTGCCCCACCATCTGTGTCACTAATGAAGATCTCAGCCGGGATCAGATCCCATATCAATCCCTGGACTACACCACTGGTGGCTGACGTCCAGTCGGACATCACGCCACTGATCACCACCCTCTGGGTGCTCACAGTTGGTGCTTGCAGGCTGGATAGGCCCTCCCACTCATCCCCAGTCACCCCACCTGAGGCTGCCTCTACCTGCGACGGCGTGTGGGTCGGCCGAGTACTCCTGCACATCCACCACACAGCAGTCCAGGGCAGCCTTGAGCTTCTTCAGCTTGGAGGCTGAGGGAGCCACTCGGAAGAGACCCTTCATAGAAGACACAGAAGAGCATTGGACAGGCTCTGGGGCTGGGGATGTCCCCAAAGCTCCACCGTTCCTTGAAGGCAACTCTTCCAACACACCCAACTGGATGGTGCTGGGACCTGGGACCCACCTCCTCCTGCATGCCGCACTCCAGCAGCATTGTCACACACGCCTCCACTGGGAAGGCGATCTCCCGCCCGCTGACAGCCAGGTGCTCCTCCAAGGGCTTCCCAAAGGAGGGCTTCTCCATCCATGCCTCTGAGAAGGGCAGAAGGGGTGAGGGGGCAGGGAGGGCACAGCAGGGACCGTGCCAGATCCAGCACCCCCCCAGAAAAAGCCCTTGGATCACAGCAAAATATTCTGTTCGGAGTTGTTAAAATGTCAGGACCCCATGCTCCATCCTGGGAGGCTTGGGGAGTGCTTTTTAAAGACGAAATCCAATTAAGATGTTTTTCAGTCATCACACAGGATGTTTCAAAGGGCTGGATAATGTTTTTGGGGGGAGGAACCATGGGCAAACCTTTGTGATATATTCCCCCTTCTTCCATCACAGTGTGAGGGAGGGATATTTTGTGGGATCAAGAGGAAACAGTAAAATCCAAATCACTCCCCACCATGCTGCAGCAATGGCAGCACCACAACCCTCCCCCTGGGAACGCGCTGCTTTTGGGATGCACCGGCCTTTTCCCAACCATGGTCTCCCAGCCCAGCCCCTACGGAGCCTGCAGAGCACAAAGCCAAACCCTCCTCCCTGGTGCTGGGTTCCCACCTCAGTGCTGTGCTCGATGGGGATATTTGGGCAGATTTCCCCTGTTTCTGTGATGCTGGCTGGATTCTGTCCCCCATGACCAAGTGGGATGGGGATGCTCTCCCAGTGCCAGGGCAGGTGGGATGCAGATGCGGGGAGCCAAGAAAGGATGCTCGGTGGTAGATCCAGCACACAGCCACATCACAGAGCCCCACAGAGCTCCGGTGGGACACAGAGCCCTTAGAATCGAATTCAGACCCCACGGGCACTTACCCTGCTGGGCTTTAATTTGAGGCAGGATGTTCTGCAAAAGCGCTAAGGATTTCCGATGGTACTCGGCCTGCACTTCGATCAGCTGTGGGGAAAGATGGCACTGTTGTCACCCCTCTGCCCAGATGGAGGAGTCTCGTGGGGATGGGTGGCACTTACGGTTTGGAAATAGTTTGCATAGTCTACTTCTTTGGCCACAAAATTGTACATGTCAGCTGAGAGCTGGTCCTGTGGAGAGCGGAGAATTAGTCACCACCATGCTCAAGCTGCCCTGATGCCACCAAGAAGATCCTTTCGCAGGCCACAGCTCCCACCAGGAGCCAACATGTGACATGACATGTGGCAGCATGGGTTCAAAATGTGCTCAGGGTGACAGGTTGAGAGTTGGGGTTGTTCAACCTGGAGAAGAGAAGGCTCCAGGGAGACCTTAGGTCAGCTTCCAGTATGGAAAGGGACTCCAGGAAAGCTGGGGAGGGGCTCTGGATCAGGGAGGGCAGGGATAGGATGAAGGGGACAGTTTTCAGCAGAAAGAGGGGAGATTGAGATGAGATCTTGGGGTGAAATGTTTTGCTGTGAGGGTGGGGAGGCTCTGGCCCAGATTGTCCAGAGCAGTGGTGGCTGCCCCATCCCTGGAGGTGTTCAAGGCCAGGCTGGATGGGGCTTGGAGCCCCTGATCCAGTGGGAGGTGTCCCTACCCATGGCAGGGATGGGCTTTGAGGTCACTTCCAGCCCAACCATCCCATGATTCTGTGTGGGGGTTTGCTCTCTAATGCCATGCAAATGGCTCCACCCTCGCCCCCCACTTCTTCCGGAGCCCAAAATCAGCCAGTGCCTTGCAACCAGCTCTCTTGGAAGCCCAAGCTACTTGGAAACAACCTCTCAGCCAACAGCTAACAGCTGCACATCCTGGTGGGCTGAACAGCACAAATAAAATGCCAAGTCTGCTCATCCCAGCACCTCGCTGCATTGCTCTTTGTGTACAAGTGGCTCATTCATTAACCGCAGCGCTAATTGCTCCACAGAGAAGCAGCGCACAGCTCATCTGTCACGAGTAGCACCCAACCACTTGGTGCAGACCAGACTGATGGGGTGCTTCTTGCTCCAAATTGCAATGAGCCCCTTGGCACCAGGACACACATCTCTGTCCCTATGCTCACAAAACACACTTTGCCGCTTCCCAAACTCCTCCTTTCTGAGAATCCCCTGGGATAACTCAGCTGTAGGAAAACCAACACTCTGAGCACATCCTGGTTGCCACATTGACTGTCAGCATGGTGAATACACCGTGGGCAGATCCTGGCCTTGCTGGTTTTACTGGGACTTGTTGGGCACATGGGAGGAGACAGTGTGATTGTGGGACTGGATTTTAAAGGCTATGCAGGTTCTGGTTGTGCTCCTGGAGAAAAGAACCAGGATTTGGGACACGGACCCAGCTCCATCTCCTGCCCTTTGCATTTTCTCCCCAGGGGAATTTAAAGGCACCCAGAATTGCCTGTGGGTTTCTTCACTGCATCCCGCAGTGCATGACAAAGGCGCTGGCAGCAGTGTCCCCCCCTTGCCTGGATACTTTTCCCACCCAACACAACCAGCTGGCTGGGTGATGATCCTGAGGGATGGCAGGGGGTGATGGGGCTGGGTGGCACGTGTGAGCTCAGCACTCTCTGGCACTTCCCGCAGGTCCCAGTGCCACAGCTGGGCATTCTCAGTGCTGAGCTTGCCAGCTCCTTCCAGGATGAGTCCCCTGAGACTGGGATGCTCTCCAGCTCCAGTGGATGGGGACAGGAACCGAGGATGTCCTGCTTGGCTGGTGAGCATCACCCACTGCCACCAGGCTGTGTTTGGGCATGGGGACCAGCAGGAGGCGGGGTTTAACATAGCAATGAGGTAAGAAGAGGGTGAAGAACAGGGTAAGAGGAGAGGCTGCAGGTTTTCTGCAATGCCTTGAATTCCAACATTCCCCCACCCCAGCAAGGAGTGATCCCCCCCGGGTACCCTGCAAATCTCCACTCTGTTGGCTGCCTCCTCCATCTCCTCCCGCAGAGCATCAGCTTTGGCACCCGAGGGCTGCAGGTTGCTGGCCAAACCCGAGGACTTCGCAGACTGCTGCCACCTGTGGAGAGAGGGCAGAGCTGTCACGGGGTCACAGGGACCACCAGATCCCAGCAGACTTGGAGGGCAGCCCCAGGGACCCCCTCTTAGCAAAACCCACCATGGTCCCCAGGGCTGAGCACCATGCAGATGGTTCCAGTCCAGGCTGGGATGCTGCACCCACTCCCAACCCTAATCATCCCCAATCCCTACAACTGGCTGGGCACATCGAGCTCCAATTATGCATTATTTTCAGCAGGATAAAAATCTGCACTCAGATGTGAGAGAGGAAGATGATGGGAGAGCCTGGACACAGTGCTGGGGACTATGGGCACCTCCTAAAGCTCCCCCTGGGGGATGCCCTGACATTGTGCGAGGCTTGGCCAACTCCGGGTACTTTTTAAATGGTTGCTATGGCCCCAGGCAAAACCTAAAGCTCAGTCTGCAGGTCTCCACCACAGCATATGGGAAATGGGATAATCCTGAAGAACATACCACACCTACCCCCACACTACTCTAGAGCAGCAGGAGCATCCAGCTCTTCACTATCATGTACGAACCCACCAAGACAGGGAAAGGGTGGGGAAAACCTAAGTATCTGTGCCAGAACAAAATACTCTTTTCTGCAGAGGGCAGGCAAGGAAGAGGGATCCAGAAGAGCAGAAATCCTGGCTCATTGCAGAGCTTGACTTCATTGCACACAGTGACATAGCCAACACTTATTGTCTCAAGGCAGCTGTGGTACCTGGGCTCCAGGATGTGTCCTTCCCAGCACTACCCATCGCTTGGGGATTTTTATTTTGTATACAGCAGCTTTGAAGCTGCTTCCTACCGCGTCCTGGAAGAGTCCATGTCCAGCACAAGCTTTGCCAAGTGCTTCCTCTGCTTTTGGATATTCGGGATTTCCACCTGCAAGAACACATGGGAACAGCAGGAGATAACGACAGTGACAGAGAGTGGGTCACACCTGACCGCAGAGTTGACTTCAGACTTGAACGAGGAGTTTGGACTGGTGCAAGCTGGGGAGATAAGGATGCAGCTCTTTATTTTAGAATCATCAGGGAGATGGCACAGCTCATCCCTCCTCCGTGTCCCCCTCTGGGCTGTGCCACCTCCAACAGCCTCACTGCAGAACCCACATCTCGGAGAGGAGCATCCTTGGGGGATCACAGCCTCCCGCACTGGGCAGCTGGAGGAAGGCAGGAAAAGGGCATTTGGGGATGGTGAAGCAAAGCCTCTCACGCACAGGCTCCGTTTGCCAAAGGATTTGGTAACGGTGGAAAGCCCCGAACACCAGCAGTGTGCTAACGCTCTTGTTTCTGCTGGGGAAGATAAAATCAGAACCAAGCCTAGGACATTCTACTGGAAGTAAAGGGGAGGGGAAAGCACTGGGGACAATGGAAACACAAGGTAGTATTTGTTTGGAGCTTGCAAAATGGGTCAGAAATCAGTGCTAATGTCTCTGCCTTCAGGAAAGGCAGAAAAGAGGAAGAGCAGCAAGAGCCCCAGCAGCCAGCCCAGCAAATTTTGTAAATATTGCCTGCCAATTAACAAAATAAGCAAACACCTCAAAGACGGAAGCTCTCTCACAGGGGACAGCTTGTTTCAGAAGTGAGTCCCCTGCACGAGGACACCCATGACCCAGTGATGTCCCCACCCGCTACTCACCTCAGCCAGCACGAACAGGGGCTCGATGACATCCCGCTCCACCTGCAGCTCGAAATGGATGAGCTCCTGAGCCAGCTTGTCCTCCACCTCACCGCACAGCTGCAGCATCTTCCTGCAAGGGCACCAGCAGGGCTGGGGGGAGCAGAAGTAGCCATCCTGCGCCCGTGGGGTGGGCGATGGGCACCCAGAGCCCCTGGGGCACTCGGCAGCAGCTCCTCCTTGCAGGGGGAGGGAGGGTGGCAACCAGGGGATGTGGGCAACTTGGAGTTGGGAAAATCTCATTCCCTCACTATTACAGCATCTATAGTCTGAAATTGTAGAGGCTTTGGTGAGAGGTCATAGAATCATGGAATGGTTTGGGTTGGAAGTGACCTCAAAGCCCATCCAGTTCCAATCCCTGCCATGGGGACACCTCCCACTGGATCAGGGGCTCCAAGCCCCATCCAACCTGGCTTTGAACCCCTCCAGGGATGGGGCAGCCACCTCTGCTCTGGGCAATCTGGGCCAGGGCCTCCTCACCCTCACAGCAAAACATTTCACCCCGAGATCTCATCTCAGTCTTCCCTCTTACAGCTGAAAACCATTCCCCTCATGCTACTCCTGCTCTCCCTGATCAAGAGCCCCTCCCCAGCTTAATTTGACCCCTTTCAGTACTGGAACCTGCTCTAAGGTCTCCCCAGAGCCTTCTCCGCTGTAGCCTCCTATAAGTACTGACTGAGACACACACATATATATATAGTATATGTACATTACATATGCTGGGATAAATATGTATAGTTTATGATGTGTACTGCGTGATTAAAGGATCCCAGCTCACTAAAAGGTGGAAAAGAATAAAAGAAACTCCATGACTACTGAGATCAGAGCATCCCAGCCCCTCCAGCCCTGCTGTGATCCCTCCTCTGTTATCCAGCATCATAGGTACGGAGCAGCAGCAGTTCCCAAGAGCAGCATCACAGGGCCCTAGAAGAGACCCAGACCCCCTTACCCCAGCAAGGAGTCGTCGCCCAGCACAGCCGATCCCTCCATCAAGCACTGCGCCAGCGTTGTCAACGGCAGCTTCTTCTGCAAAGAGAGGACTGTGTTGCCCACTGTGCCGGCCCCAGCCCCACTGCAATAGTGCCCAGCAGCCTCAGCACCCTGTCACAGCCTCACCGAGCGCTTGTCGGCATCCACGCCTTGCTGGCCCTGCAGACATGCCGTCAGTTTCTTGTGGGTGCTGTGCGAGACCTGCTTCACCAGCTCCAGGCGCTTCTCCACCTGCAGATGCAGTGGTGACCATCACCAGGGCATCCTGCCTGGTTCCACACCCACTGGGCAGCAACACATGGGACTTCTTGCTTGTTAATCAAAGCAATTTAAATTGCTCCTGTGTCATACGCAACAGCCTGGAGCCAAGCCCCTTCCCAGGGTAAGGAGGTTTCAAGCATGAGGAGGTTTCACCGGGCTGATGCTACTCCAACTCAACCCCTGGAGCAAGAGAGAGTAGCCCCAAAGCCCTTCTGTCCCTGAGCAAGGGCAGGAGGTGCCTGTCCCTGCTGAGCCCTGACACCAACTGCATCCACCAACACTCTAACCTGGGGCTGAAAGTCACCTGATTTGCCTCTGCACTGATTAAATGACATAGTTCACCCCAAAACTCAATGAGATGTGTCATTAAGAGTAAGCAATCAAGGTCTGCTGAAAACAAAACCTGAGAGATGGGGGAAAAGAGGGAAAAGTTCAACATTTGGGGTAATAATCAGAGAAAAGGGAAATGTTCCCTAAAGCTCCAAATCTTGGGAAATTAACAGGAGGCAAAAAAGAAATACTCCCTCCCAGTGAGAAGTGCTGAGCCTGCAGGGTCCTCAAGGCAGGATACATCTGATGGGAGCCTTGCACTCAAACAGAGACAGCCTCCACCACTATAATAATATATATATACACTAATAATACCTACTAAATATATTAATGTATATATTATATACATATTAAAAATAATAGATGCACATGATGTCTGGCTAAGGGAAGAGCAGCCTCTGCCATCCCTGCAATGCATCCCTGTTCCTTTCAACACAGAGATGTGTGTATGTATATATTTAAAAACTATATATATGATGATTATAGATACAGACATGTCCATGTATATGCTGCAAGGAGGGGTACAGTGTTCAGAAGGACACAAATGTGGGTGCACACCCATCCAGATGAACCAAACTGGAGGCAATTAGATACAGCGCCCAGAAGGATTTGGGTTCTGCACCATCCCTGGACACAGAGCCCTGCCAACACCACTGAGTCTTCAGAGGACACCCAGACAAGGTTGCACTGACCACCTTGCCCACTGAATTATCTCCGAAAGGTGTAAAAATCCCCCGTGTGGCACTGCTGAAGCTAGGCATGCTCTGGATGGTGCCGGCACACAGGGTGCCAAGTGCTGGGACAGCGGGTAGCTGCTTCGCTCCTCGGTGCACAAGTCGGGGGCAATGATTTAGAGAAGGCATGAGTTGGAAACCCCATGAATTCAGTGATGGATTTGTGAATTCATGGCCCTTGGCTGGTGCTTTCTCTGCCACCTCTTTCCCTGTGGTAGGCAGGAGGCCTTGCTCCTGACAAGAAAAGCATCAAGATGAGATGTCCCTGAGCAACTACGACCCGAGCATCCCAGCTGCTGCTCTGAGGCTCTGCGCCAGGCTTCTGGCTTGTGCTGCTGTGCTGAACTGCCCAACCCACCAGCTTTGGGGAAGCCCAGCCCGCCAGCTCTGGGCCTGGACCCAGCTGTTACGTATCCCATCCCCAGGGCAGGGTTTGCAGGACAGATGGGAGATGCAGGCTCCCGCAATCTGGTCGCCTGTGTCACATTGCCAACCTGGCAGAGACAAGACTGGATCCAATTCCAGCTGACCTGAAAACCACGCTGGGAAAGGGCTGGGAGGGTGTGTGGGAGGGAGATAACGCTGCTTCCCATGCTTCCAATCCCCTCCTCCTCCTCCCAGCCTGTCTCATCGTCACAAGGCACTGAGGCACTGACCAGCACCCACCCACAGGTGGGTGCCTAGGCACACACAGGCGCTTGGGCCGCTGGTCGGAGCAGCTGCAGAGACCTCACCTGCAGGAGATCTTCACTCAAAACCTCTGTCTTCTCAGCCCTGCAAGACAAGAAAGAATATAATGTGTTGGTGAAGGGTCTAGCACATGTGGCAGTGCTGGGGCTGCCATGGTACCTGGTGAGGCTGAATATGCTTCTCCATCAGGACACAGCCAGTGATTTAAGGTTTGCTAGTCCCACCAGCCATCGCCTCCTCTCCTAAGTAAGCAAAGGATGGAGCATCTTCACTGCCCACTGTGAGTGAGCCACATCCCACACCAACTCAGCTCTCTCCTCTGATCTCCCCCTTATGGTTCCATTATCCGCAGCAAAACAGGGCTGTGGGATTCCCAGGAGGATGTGGGCAGCGCTGCAGAGGGAAGCAGTGTTTCTATGCATGTCGACAGCTCCCTGGGCTGTGCCAGGCTCCAACACATCCTCAGTGCCACAGATTTCAAGGACACAACCTGTCTGCACGACCGAGCCTCTTCACTCTGAGACAGCTGAATGAATCTGCAGCGGCAGCTGCTGCCCAGGGCTTCACCATAACCCTCCCCACTGCTTGTCAGGGCTGGATTTACTGTTCCAGAGCTCATGACATCCACTGTCCTTGCTAGCAAGGAGCACTGGGGATGCAAGAGGAGACACAATTGTGCAGCAGAGCCTCCTCATCCCCATGCAGACCCGTAGCATCCCCACCCACGAAGCCTCTGTGGCTGCTGCACACCAGATCTGCTCAGATTTATTCAAACAACCACACAGTATCATTCATTCTCTTTCTCAGGGGTTATTTACAACTTCAGTGCATCACCTCCTGCTGCAAAATGACTTCTGTCAAGATGTGCTCAGTCAGAGTTGTGATTTAGCCAATTAGTCCCTAAAGGTTTGTTAGTGATAGCAGCTCGGTGCTCTCATCCTTTGGAAGAAGCCATATCTTTATTGCCTGAACCCTGGTTGCTTTCTGCTATCCAGGCTGTTTTCCCTGCTGTGAGGGACTGTAAAAGGGGAAATAAGGAATCGGCACCAGCAAAGCAAGGTTCAAAAAGCGAGCCTGGCACAGCAGTGGTGCCGGCCAGGGCAGGGCTGGGTCTATGGGCTCATCTGCAAATACGCAACATCCAAAGTCCTTTAGAAAGTGTAAATTAACTGTATTCAGTCTGGTTTCAGTAGGTTTTAAAAATGCAAAAATCTCCAAACCCTATTTATTTCATTTTTTTTTTTTTTAAAAAAGGGGATTTCAAATGAACCCTTCATGATATCGTCTACATGGAACACAAATGATGTGCTGGCTGCCCAGGAGCAAGGGCTGCTCAGGCTCTCCTCCTCTTTGGCAAATCCCCTTTGCTATCATATATAGACAGAGCTGGAAACAACACAGAGCCAGTACAAACAGGGAAGAAAGCAGCAAATATCCACCAGCACAGACACAGCTTTCCCTACTTCCCTGCCCTGACTAAGGATGAATTTTGCATCCCACAGGAGAAGGAGGTGGGAAGGACACAGCAAACATCGTCCACTCTCGTGCAGGGACCTCCAGCACACAGCCCGGCCTCCTGCTCAGCACCACAGGTATCTGAGAATCATGGAATGGTTTGGGTTGAAGGAAAATCAAAGCCCATCCAGTCCCACCCCCTGCCATGGGCAGGGACACCTCCAACTGGATCAGGGGCTCCAAGCCCCATCCAACCTGTCCTTGAACCCCTCCAGGGATGGGGCAGCCACCTCTGCTCTGGGCAACCTGGGCCAGGACCTCCCACCCTCACAGCAAAACATTTCTCCCCAAGATCTCATCTCAATCTTCCCCCTTGGAGCTCAAAACCATTTCCCCTCATCCTATCCCTGCCCTCCCTGATCCAGAGCCCCTCCCCAGCTTTCCTGGAGCCCTTTTCAGCACTGGAAGCTGCTCTAAGGTCTCCCGGAGCCTTCTCTTCTCCAGGCTGAACAACCCCAACTGTCTCAGTCTGTCCTCATACAGGAGGTGCTCCAGGCCTCAGATCATCTCCATGGCCTCCTCTGGACTTGCTCCAGCAGTTCCATGTCCTTTCTTTGTTGGGAACACCAGAACTGGACGCAGGGTTCCAGGTGGGGTCTGATCAGAGCAGAGCAGAGGAGCAGAATCCCCTCCCCTGCCATGGTCCCAATTCTTTGGACACAGCCCAGGACACAGTTGGATTTTTGGGATGTGAGCACATGTTGACGGCTCAAGTAACCTTTTCCAAATATTAAAAAAAGGCTGGGGAGAAAAACTCCCTCCTATCCTTGCACCACTGAGAAAATACTACCCCAAAAGTGATGGTTTTAGCCCATTTTCCCTTCTTCCAGCCGAGCTGATGGATGGGTTTGCACAACCCATGGTCAGGTCTCTCTCCTAGCAGACACAACCCAACACGTGCAATGCCCTGAAACATGCTTGGGAAGCAGAAAATGATGTTTCAAACAGGATAACAAAGACCTAGCCTCACTCTGTGTATCCCCAGTGTGAGAAACCACAGTGGCTTTAAGGGCTCAGCCCCAACTCTGGCACAGACACCCATGTCAGCCCTGTCACATCCCAGGATGCTCAGGCAGGCTGGGGAGCCTGACAGCGATTAATGAGGCTTTAAAAAGGAAGAAAAAAAGGCTGCAGCATTTTATGGATAGGAATAATCAAAGAAGCTGTTGGAGAGCTTGTCTCAGCTTCCCAGGGATGTGGCAGAATGATGGGAACACCACAGGAGCAGGGGTTTCCCTGTTTGGTTTTGGCATCTGTGGAAGCCGGGATGCTTTCTCATCTTGTAATGGGGATGGGGGGGACTGCGTGGCCCTGGGGAGATGCTGTGGCCACCGGCAATGGGACAGGCATGGGGCACGGCTGCAGTAGAGCAGCATTGCCCATGGCAGTGGGCGCTGGGTACCACATCCCGCCAGTGCCGGCATCTGGAGCCAGGCAGCACCCTGCCTCGTGCCTTGCCTGGCAGAATGCGGGGAAAGTGGCCCCAAAAGCCACAATGAGGCTTTTTTTGCAAAGACGAAGCAGGGGACAAGTCTCCTTGCTGCAGCTCCACTGAATGCGGTTTAGCAGCTGCACGCGGGACGGATTCTGCTTCTGTGGGTACATACCGCCCTGCAGACAACGCAGCTCTGCTAATGTCCTGCCACCCCACCCAAAGTTCCTTACTAATCTTTCAGAATGCTTCACAAATATACAAATAATTCCCCTTGTCTCTGTATTTACTCTCGCTGGCAGCAATCCAGAACCTCCAAATTACACCCTGGAATGCGAGGATCAAGTGGTGCCTCCAACCCCTAGAAAGCCTATCCCAAGTCACTCTGCGTGGCTATATTCTGTGTAAAGACTGAAAAGTCACATCATCCCACTTCACTAACATCATGCTGCATCACAGCTCTGCGCTGCTAATGCCACCGAGAGAAATCCCATTACATCCGTTATGTTTCTAAAGTCTCAGCTGAAAGTTAATACGGTTTTACAGGAGCTTATCTGGTTTTAAGAGCCATCCTGCAAACCTGTGGCAAGTGATACTTGGCAGTACAATGGACACCTGGCCAGGGAGCAGCCAGGGACATGGAGATTCTTGTGCACGTCCTGAGCTCTGCCTCATATCACAGGGTGGTATTTTTGGGTGCTGAGCCCTTTCTGGCACTCAGAAATGCTCAAGGAGACTCTATTATCCCGTCCCTGGTACCCAGGGATTTCCATGGGGCATCCACTGAGGATGCTGCCTTTTCTGGAAGTGGGATGGAAGCATATCTCTGAGGATCTTCACAAATCATCTTCAGTGGGCTCAGCCGCAAGTATCTCCTCTCCAGCCCCAAGCATCTCACCAAACTTCAGTTCAGACTACATGGAACCCAAACCACAAAGGCGATTCTGAAACTGCAACCCTAGAGAAACGCATTCACAATGTCAAGAGGAACCACTTTGGATTCAACCAGTTGTGGAGATGCTCTCCCTAGCATCTTGCTCCCACCCAAGGAATCCCCCAGCTCCTCCTGGCATCCCCCAGCATCCCCCAGTTCCTTCCCAGCATCCCTTAGCCCTCCTGGACTCCCACAGTTCCTCCCTAGTGTCAGCAGTTCTCTCCTGCCCAGCATGTCCCAGACCCTTCTGGAACCCCCCCAGTTCCTTCCCAGACCCTCCTGGCAGTATTTAGCCCATACCCACTACCCCCAGTTCCTTCCCCAGTTCCTTCCCAGCATCCCCTAGCCCCTTCTGGAATCCCTCAGTTGCTCCTCAGTACCCCCAGTCCATTCCTAGCCCCTTCTGGCAGCCTTTAACCCATGACCAGTATGCCCCCAGTCTCTCCCTAGCACCCCCCAGCCACCTGACACCCTCTCCCAGTTCCTCCCCAGCACTTCCCAGTCCATTCCCAGCATCTCCAGACCCTTCCTGGCACAGTTCAGTCCCTCCCAGCAGCCCTTAGCCCTTCCCCAGCACCTCTTATTTTCAGCCCCAGCCCCTCCTGGCCCCACTGCTGGCTCCATACAAGCAGCCTGAGCTGAACTGAAGCCACCCGAGGGGTCGCACCCCCCAAGTTCATCCCCTGCCGAGGTGACAGCCACCCTGAGCCCAGGGGACCCCGGGAGCTGCTCCCTGCCCATGTGTGGGAGGCAGCCGAGCTCCCGCATGGACAAACCCATCTCCTTCCAAATCGCTGTCACTCCTCGGGGAGCAGAAGGATACAGGCTCCTGTGTCCTGGGCTATATTAGCCCCCCCCATCCTCGCACCCTGGCAGGGTTTCGGGCCCATCTGTGCTCACCCCACAACCCCGAACCCTCGAACGATGCTCAGGGGTCTGACACATGCAGCAGGGCCCTGAGAAAGGGGGGGTTTGGTAGCTGGAGCACCCAATGGCCCAACAACCAGAGCAGGCAGGTGGTGGCACCACCCAAACATCTTCTCTACATGCTGGTTTCAGCCAGGATCAGCTCTGGGCAGTTCTTTCCCCATATTCATCTGTAGGTAAGTACTTACAGGTGGAAGGAGGTGCCCCAGCACTCGGATCATCTTCATGGCTCATGACCTCCCCTGGGGAACCCGAGACATGGTTATTGCTCCAAGGTGTCCACAGCAAATAGCAGGACCCAAAAGAGGACTGTGGAGACCTCTCAATTTCCCTAGCAGGTCCCTAACCCCCCAAAACGTCATGCCTTATGAGTTACATGCATCCAGCAGGAGCATCCTGTCCTGTGAGGCAGGCAGGACTATCAGCTTTCCACACTTCCTACCCTCTAGGCAAATAAAACCTGCTCCTCCCCTTCTCCTCCAGGAGGATTTGCACCCCTGAGCTGTTTTCTCACCACAAATCCAGACAATCCTCAGCCTCACTCAGCACCCAGACACTCGTGTCCCTGCAAGCAGCTGGGAGAACAGGGTCAATTAATATGGAGAGTTAAAAGCAAATGAGCAGGGGACACAGTTCCAATTTGGTTGGGTGTTTGCTTCTGCAAAAAAAACCCTAATTGCTGCCAGCAGAAATCAACACCAATCAAACAAATTAAGTTGATTTCCACATAAATACTACATGAGCTTCCAGTATCTTGGCCTGGGGAGCTACAGCAAAGCTGGTGCTTCCCGAGAGCACCTCCTGATGCCAGACCTATCCATCTGGCTTGACTACTCATCACCAGTGCCCACCCTGTGTCCCCACCACCATCCTCTTCTGATGCTCAAACCACGCAAGACAAGAAGATCCTCATCTCGGATTTGACCCCAAGCCAGCAAAACTCAGAGAATGATAGGGATATTGTGCCTATATTCTCACTGAAGGGGGAAAACCATCATGCCAGGCTGGTGGGCAAGCACTTTTAGAACCATTAAGGTTGGAAAAGACCTCTAAGATCACCCAGTCCAACCATCAACCCAACAACACCATGCCTGCTAAACGATGTTCCCAAGTGCCACAGTCACACTCTTTTTTTTTGAATGCCTCCTGGGATGGAGACTCCCCCACTGCCCTGGGCAGCCTCTGCCAGGGCTTCACCATTTCGTCAGTGAGGACATTTTTCCTAATGTCCAATCTAAACCTCTCCTGGCACAACTTAAGGCCATTTCCTCTCCTCCTACCCCTTGTTACTTAGGAGCAGAGCCCAGCACCCACCTCACCACAACCTCCTTTCAGGGAGCTGCAGAGCGATGAGGCAAGTCTCAGCTTCCTCTTCTCCACAATAAACAGCCTCAGGTTCCTCAGCTGCTCCAGAACCGCTGGGCTCCAGCTCCATTCCCTTCTCTGCACTCCAGCCCTTCCTCACTCAGCATGGGGCTGGGCAGAGCTGAGGATGCATCTCTAGAGGCAGAGCATGTCCATGATGCTCCAGGGACCACCTTGCCCACCAAACATCCCTTTGACCACCAGCCACCCCCGCACTGCAGTGTGTCCATAACTATTTAATCACTATTAAATTACTGACTCTGGCTGGTTCCCTTGATTTCCAATGGCTCCAATCTAAAACCAACCTTGCAGCTGAACGTAGGCAGAGGGAGACACAAAAACCCAGACAAGGCCATCCTGCACCAAGGATTAACTCTTATGGGTGGGTATGCTATCCCTCTATACCATGGGATAGCATCCGGCTCCATCTCGGTCCTGTCAGCATCTCCCTCAGTGCTGCTGCACGTGCCAGGTGCCCACGGGAAAATTCAAGGTCCTCAAGCCCCCAAAGCTCAGAGGTGAAGTGGGTGAGGTGAGGTTCAACCACGCAACGGGGAAAAGTTGCTGGGCATCCGTCACCTGTGCTGGATGGAGGAGAAAGCCTCTTGGGTCTCTTCCAAGCAACACCTGGAAGTTCTGGGCATCACAGTCCAGGCTGGATGCTGGTCCTAGAACCAGACCACCCCCAGCTCTTCATGCTGTTAGAGCTCTCCTCACTACTGCATCCCTGGGGATGTGCAGCCTGACAGCTCATAACCAGGATCCACCTGAGGCCAAACAGTGCTGCAGATTTTTCCCAGTGCCTCTTTTGCAGGCAAGAAGCAAAACATCAAATATTTATATCCTCAAATCGCTGCTGAGATCCCCTGGGGAGAAGATTCCAAGATGTAACATCCAGTGAGAAGCAGTGAGATGGCCCTGCTGGCGCTTCTTCCAGCACATCCTGGGCTCATCATGTCCTGGCGGGTGACCTGGAAGGATGGTCCCCGTGTCCCAAATCCACGGCTCAGGGCAACCATGCCCACCCAGTGGCACAGTGCCAGGGCTCAGAGCCCAGCAGCTCACCCATCATCAGCTAAACCAGGCTTGGAAAATGGGATGAAAAGCATGGGGAAGGCCGGTCCAGCTTTCCCCTATCCTTCTGCCACCACTGGGGAAATCAAAGGAAACAAAGCAACGCAGAGCATAGAGTTGTAAAGGCAGAAAAGACTTCTCCTTGCCTTCTGCCCCTTCCCTGGCTGCAAGCTTGCTGCATCAGCATCCCTTCAGCATGTGGTGAACGGAGGCCTTTGATCGTCACTCCTGGTGCATCCCTGGTAGAGGAAAACCCACCCTGAGGTCACATCCTGAACCTTCTTCGGTCCTGAACGTTCTTCGGTCCTGATTTGAAAATCCCCTGCAAAGCACAGGACCCTGCGGCTGCTGGTTGTGGGAACAAACCCTTCAACCCTCTCCATGAATCTTTCAGTTTGTCAGCGCTGCCGCCTTGCGAGGAGGATAAAAATATCGCTAGGTCCGCAGGGATGCTGCCAGCACCATCCGAGGGGCGCGGCATCACTCAGCAAAGCCAAAATGATGTGGGGAGCTGCCAACAGCAAGCCACTGGCACCCCAGCATGCAGATGTGGAACTCAGCTATTTAAAGCTGTTCCCTCCTGTAAATCCCATCAGACGACCCCGCGGTGGTTTTATTCCCTTCATCCTTGTTTCATATACACAGAATAAAATGTCCTTATGTCTTGCAGAATAGTCTTTCTGTACAGAGAATAAAACCTCAGCAGTTGAAGGCTTTATATTCATGTCCAGATGTCCTGCTGGTTGGAAAAGCATCTACCCTGAGAGCCACCAAAGCGACATCCACCCCAAGAGGCCACAGCTGTTCCCCGGGATGGGGATACAGGCTGAATTGCTCAGAAATCATAGAATCATGGAATAATTTTGGTTGGAAGGGACATGAAAGCCCATCCAGTTCCATCCCCTGCCATGGGCAGGGACACCTCCCACTGGATCAGGGGCTCCAAGACCCATCCAGGCTGGCCTTGAACACCTCCAAGGATGGGGCAGCCACCACTGCTCTGGGCAACCTGGGCTTCCCCACCCTCATTGTGAAGAATACTTCTCCCCAAGATCTCATCTCAATCTCCCCTCTTTCAGCTCAAAACCATTCCCCTCATCCTGTCCTTGCACTCCCTGATCAAGAGCCCCTCCCCAGCTTTCTTGGAGCCCCTTTCAGCACTGAAAGCTGCCCTAAAGTCTCCCTGGAGCCTTCTCTTCTCCAGGCTGAACAACGCCAACTCTCTCAGCTTGTCCTTGTACGGGATGTGTTGCAGCCCTCGGATCATCTCCATGGCCTCCTCTGGACTTGCTCCAACAGCTCCAAGTCCTCCCTGTGCTGAGGACTCCAGAACGAGAGACAGGGCTTCAGGTGAGAGGGCAAGGAGAGGACAAAAACTACCCCCTAAGCCAGCACAATCCTCGCTGTCCTCTCATGGCCTGCTGAGCTCTTTGGGAACCCAGAGGTGCCATTTCTGATGGAAAAAAGCAAAAACCATACTGAGCCAACCTTGGAAAACTCACAGGGCTGTTTCTGCTGGGGTGAGCACCAAGTCCCACTCATTGCCATCATTCTGTGACCTCGAGATAAGAGTAACAGGTTCTGCTGGCCCAGCTGCTGATGAAAGGGGTAAATAAATAGAAATAAAATACAAGCGCTTTGCAGATAGCATCTTCAAAAGGTTTTGCATCCGTTTATTGATTTCTCTTCCCTTTTTCCACCCTGGGGAAAATTGTTACGGTCCCTCATACACTGGGTGCAGGAATTCTCCCAAGTGTCAGGTGCCAAGCGCAGGTCTGGGCTGGGATGAGCATCCCCAGCTCTTTCTATTTAGTGGAGTGTCCTAAAGAAAAGGAATACAATAAAAAATAAAGTAAAGGACATGCTCAGGGCCCAGCAGAGCGTTGTCTGCTCTGGTCGGCCTCGTCACATTCACCCACCAGGCACCCCGGTGCCGGCGGGCGCTGCTGCTCTCGGTGGGCACCCACGGGGTCCCGCTTGCCCCCAGCATCACAAATGGAGCAGCAAAGGGCTGAAAGAGCCTCTAGGAAAGGGAGATGAGAGTAGATTTGGAAAGGCAAGGAAATGCACTCATCATCACCACCTAACCTGTCCCCAACCCTGACCCTGATCCCAACCCATCCCAGCCAGCTCCCTGCACAGATAAACCCCATCCCTGGGCTGCTGACAGCCGAACTGTCTCCTGACCCAATGGCAGCTGCAGCCACTTTGCAAGGACAAAAGCCTCCTCCTGCCTGTCCCCTGCCTGGGTGCTCCTGGCAGACCCACAGATGCAGTTCTTCCCTTCAGTTGCCTTTCTTTTTTCAAGGAATCCACACCATCAAAAGCAGGAAAAGCCACCAGGGGCTGAGACCTCTCCCTGCCCACCCCGTGGGGTGGCTGGGGAGATGTCACCACTGTCCCCTCAGTCCCATGGGATGCAGCCCTGGCCCAGCCTGCCGTGCTATGGGGGAGCAAACTGCCCCTCAAAATCCCCGTCTGCTCCCCAGGGATGACCTCCACATGCCTGGAGAAGAGAAGGGAAGATGATCCAAAGGCTGGAGCATCTCCTGTAGGAGGACAGACTGAGAGCTGGGATTGTTCATCCTGGAGAAGAGAAGGCCCCAGGGGAGACCTTAGAGCAGCTTCCAGTACTGAAAGGGGCTCCAGGAAAGCTGGGGAGGGGCTCTGGACCAGGGAGGGCAGGGACAGGATGAGGGGGGATGGTTTTGAGCAGCAGGAGGGAAGACTGAGATGAGATTTCAGGAAGAAATGTTTTACTGTGAGGGTGGGGAGGCCCTGGCCCATGTTACCCAGAGCAGTGGTGGCTGCCCCA
This sequence comes from Clamator glandarius, assembly GCA_033459285.1. NCBI lineage: Eukaryota > Metazoa > Chordata > Aves > Cuculiformes > Cuculidae > Clamator > Clamator glandarius. The sequence goes on along the minus strand of JAUNZM010000269.1, from coordinate 1,460,346 downwards.
TCCCTGGAGGGGTTCAAGGCCAGGCTGAATGGAGCTTGGAGCTCCTGATCCAGTGAGAGGTGTCCCTGCTCATGGCAGGGGGTTGGACTGGATGGGCTTTGATGTCCCTTCCAACCAAAACCTCTCCACAATTCTATGACTCTAAGCAGCCCTGCTCCCAGCCTGGGGCAGCATCCAGTCCACTCCAGGGGTCCCCAACCCTGGACTCAGGGTGCTGGCACCGCCCATTGGGGTTTGATGACAAGCAGGAGGCAACAGCCCTCAGACCTTCAAGGGTTAAGGTGCACGTACTCTCACAAGATTCTCCCGGGGCGACAAAACATCAACTTATTATTATTATTATCCCTGATTTCTACTTATTATCCCTCATTGCCATTAATTATTCATCATTGCCTTTAATTATTCCTCATTTCTATGCATTATTCCTCGTTTCCATTTATTATTCCCTGTTTGCCTTTATTAGTCCGTATTTTCATCTATTATTCTCTATTTCAAGAGAGCTGGAGACGGCTACTCAGGGCTCAGCAGTGGGGAAGTGGGATAAAACCTGAGCCCGTACTCGTGACGGGCGCTTTGCTGAGGATGAGGATGGTCCCTGAGCTCCTGCTGAGCCCTGTGGTGTCTCCAGCTGCCCCATCCTGGCCACGTGTTCCATGGTTTGACCCAGCCCGGAGAGGCTGGCAGCTCGGGCAGCTCTGCAGGCAGCAGACGTGCTGGGTACTGTCACAAGCCGGCATCGCTGCGAGCCCCTAAGAGGATTAGGGCTTTAGCAGCTCCGAACCCCAGGCCGTGAGGCGGGTGCTGCAGGGAGCCCGGCTCAACCCCGTGCTCCCGAGGGATGCGGGAAGGAGGATGCTCTTGGCAGCGGCACCATTTTAAAGCCAGGCGTGCGCACGGTGCCCGGCTCACGTCTCCCAGGCGGTGGTGGTGGGAGCTGGGATCAGCCGTGGTGGGAGACGTGGCAAACCTCGGCGCATCTGGAGAGCAAACTCTGCCCGGCACAGATGCAAGGAGAAAATCACAGGCTCTGTCTCCACAATGACTCCTCCTGACATCCCCAGCGGGAGGCAAGCAAGGGGCTCCCGGTACTATGTTCTCTGTACTGCACTCCCACTCCACAGTCCTGCAGCACAGTCCCACCCTGCATTCCCACACTGTGTTTCTGCACCACGCTCCTGCACTCTGCTCTCGCACTGTGACCCTGTACTGCGTTCCCAGACAACACTCCTGTAACAGATTCCCGCACTGCATCCTTGCATCTCATCCCTGCCACTGTATTCCGCTCCGTGCTCCTGCACACCTTGCTCCTGCACTGTGTTCCTGAACCATGTTCCAGTACTGGATTCCCACATCATGTTCCCATTCCCACAGTGCATCCTTGCACCTCATACCTGCTACTGCCATACCGTGCTCCTGCACACCGTTCCTGCACTACCTTCCCACACCACATTCCCACGTTGTGCTCCTGGACCAGATTCCTACACACTAATCCCGCACCGAACTCCCGTACCAGATTCCCACACCATGTTCCCACACTACATCCTTTCACCTCATACCTGTCACCACATTCCTGAACCGTGCTCCTGCACACCACTCCCACAACGCATCCCTGCAGTGCATTCACACACCACACTCCTGTATTGAATTCCCACACTATGTTCCCACACTGCATTCTTGCACATCATACCTGCCACTGTATTCACAGAATCACTAGGTTGGAAAAGACCCACTAGATCACCGAGTCCAACCATTCCTATCAGTCACTAAACCATGTCCCTCAGCCTTTTAAACACCTGCAGGGAAGGCGATTCAACCACCATTCCTGCCACCCAGGGCCTTGGACACTTCTCCCTGTTCTTCATAAACGTCCTGGAGGCATTACTGTGTGGAGCTGAAGCGTTTATCACTTTGGAAGTCTTGTCTGAAGTGTGTAAGATGGTCCTGAATCATAGAATAACCAGGTTGGAAGAGACCCACCAGATCATCGAGTCCAATCATTCCTATCAATCACTAAACTATGTCCCTCAGCACCACGTCCACCCGTCCCTTAAACCTCTCCAGGGCAGGTCACTCAAACACCTTCCTGGGCAGCCTCTGCCAGTGCCCAATGACCCTTTCTGTGATTATTTTTTTCCTAATGTTCAACCTGAACCTCCCCTGGCGGAGCTTAAGGCCATTCTCTCTTGTCCTGTCCCCTGTCACTTGGGAGAAGAGCTCAGTTACCTCCTCTCCACAACCTCCTTTCAGGGAGTTGTAGAGAGCAATGAGGTCTCCCCTCAGCATCCTCTCCTCCAGGCTGAACAACCCCAGCTCCCTCATCCATTCCTCATAAGGCTCCTTCACCAGCTTCGTTGCTCTTCTCTGGACTCACTCCAGAGCCTCAACATCCTTGTGGTGAGGAGCCCAGAACTGAACCCAGGATTCGAGGTGCGGTCTCACCAGTGCCGAGTACAGAGGGAGAATAAACTCCCTGCACCTGCTGGTCACACCACTTCTGATCCAAGCCAAGATGCCACTGACCTTCTTGGCCACCTGGGCACACTGCTGGCTCATGTTCAGTCGGCTGTCAACCAACACCCCCAGGTCCTTCTCCTCCAGGCAGCTCTCAAGCCAGACTTCTAGTCTGTAGCTGCTCAGGGTTGTTGTGCCCCAAGTGCAGGACCCGGCATTTGGCCTTGTTAAACCTCATGCCATTGGACTCAGCCCAGCGGTCCAGCCTGTTCAGATCCCTTTGGAGCCTCCCTACCCTCCAGCAGATACACACTTCCATCATTCCCGCACCACATTCCCATACTGTGCTCCCACACACCATCCCTGAACTGCAGTCCCACACCGCACTCCTGTACCAAATTCCCACACCACATTCCCACACTACACACTTGTACCTGCCACCACATCCTCACACATGCTCCTGCACTCTGTTCCCACACAGCATCCCTGAACTGCATTTCCACACTGTGCGCCTGGACCAGATTCCTGCATCATGTCCTGCAACACATTCCCACTCAGCATTCTTGGATCGAATACCGGCCACAGAATTCCCGCACTGTATTTCCACATTGTACTGGATTCCTGCACACTGTTCCCGCACTGAATTCTTGTACTAGATTCCCGCACCACATCCTTGCACCTCATATCTGCCACCACATTCCTGCACCGTGTTCCTGCACACCATTCTCACATCGCATTCCTGCAGAGCATTCCCACACTGCATTCCTGTATCGGATTCCCACACAAAGTTCCCGCACCACATTCTCGCACCTCATCCCTGCCACCGCATTCCCATATCATGCTCCGTTCCTGCACTGCGGTTCCACATCACACTCCTGTACCCGATTCCCACACTGCATTCTTGTACCTGTCGTCACATTCCCACACCATGTTCTCATATCACCATCCTGTATCAGATTCCCACACTAAGTTCCAGCACTGCATCCTTGCACCTCATGCCTGCTACCACATCCCAGCATGGTGCTCCTGCACATCGTTCCTGTACCACATTCCCACACCACAACCCTGCTCATCGTTCCTGCATCACATTCTGACAGCACATCCCTGCTCAATGTTCCTATACCACATTCCCACATCACATTCTCACAGCACATCCCTGCTCACTGTTCCTGTACCACATTCCCATACCATGTTCCTGCTCACCATTCCTGTACCACATTCCCACACCATGTCCCTGCTCGCCATTCCTCCATATTCCCGCACATTCCTGCACCATGTCCCTGCAAACCGTTCCTGTGCCACATTTCCACATGTCCCTGCTCACCGTTCCCACACCACATTCCCACACCATGTCCCTGCTCACTGTTCCTGCACCACACTCCTGTACCGGATTCCTGCACTGTGCTCCCACACTGCATCCTTGCACCTCATCCCTGCCACCACATTCCCACACCGTGTTCCTGCAGACCATCCCCACTCAAGCGTTCCTGCACAGTGGCCACAGCACCCAGTGCCCATCCCAGTGCTCGGTGCCCATCCCAGCGCCCAGTGCCCATCCCAGCCCTGTTCCTGTGTGCTGGGGCCAAGTGGCAGCACCGCGGCCCAAGAGCCACTGGCATCGGTCACCTCCAGCCAGCAAGGTGTCCCCAGTGCCACAGGGTACACGGGGGATGCAGCCCTCGGCTCCATGAGAGGGTGCTGAGCACCACGCCAGAGCCCACACACCAGTGCCATGCTGGGAAGGGAAAATAAGCAAATCCCACCCCCTCTGCTGCAAAATCTCCAGGAATTACACAACAGCCACCTTCAAACCCTGGGCCTGGCTGTGTGCTGGCACTCACCGGCACCTCCCCTTCACCTGCACCCCGATGCATCCCCTGCACCCTGCCTGCCACCCATGGGTGCTGGGGGAGCTGCTCAGTGGGGCGCCCCACAGAATCAGGGTGTCCCTTTGTGTGCGGGGCACAGGCAAGGGGGGAAGCAGGGGGCACGGGGGCAGGATGGATGCAGGGGAAAGGCAGGGGTTAACAGGCAGGAGGGGGCGCAGCTTGGGGCTGCAGGCAGGGCGGAGGCAGAGACTGGGAGGGAGAGAGGAGAGTGTGTGGGGCAGAGGGAGAGGGTGCAGGCATAGGAGAGTGTGCGGGAAAAAGGACAGGGTGCAGGCAGAGAGGAGAGGGTGTGGGAAAAAGGAGAGGGTGTGGGAAAAAGGAGAGGGTGCCAGCACAGAGCAGGCAGGATGCAGGCAGCAGGCAAGGGGTAGACAGGGACCAGGAAGGCTAAAGGCTGGGAGCACAGGCAAGACGCAGGCAGGGAAGCAGGCAGAGAGCCAGGATCAGTGGGGTGGGCAGCAATAGGGGCAAAAGCCCGAGCGGGAAGCAGGCAGGGAGCTGGTGCCAGAGCAGTGGGGCTGGCAGGGAGCTGCTGCCGGAGCAGTGGGGCTGGCAGGGAGCTGGTGCCAGAGCAGTGGGGCTGGCAGGAGAAGTCAAGGAGGTGGGCAGGGAATGGGCAGCATGGCAGGCAGGGGAGCGGGCAGTGTTGGGGGCTGGGAGGGGGCTGGGAGCGAGCGGGGCCCAGGCAGGGAGCTGGCAAAGTGTGGGGTGTGGGGCAGGCAGGGAGTGGGCACGGAGCAGGGACAGCGGAGCAGGGAGGGAGTGGACAGGGGGGCAGGCAGGATGTAGGTGGGGGGCAGGATCAGAGCTGCGGGGCAGGCAGGGAGCAGGTAGGTGTGGGCTGGGGGCAGCGGGACAGCAGGGGCTGGGGGCGGATGCGGGTGAGGTGCTGGATCAGTGCAGAGAGGTGGCAGGTGCTGGGTTGGGGCAGGGAGCATGGCGGGGACTGTGGGGCAGGTGGAGGAACAGAGCCGGGCAGGGTGAGGGATGGGGCAGGGTGAGGGATGGGAGCAGGATGCAGGATGGGAGCAGGATGCAAACAGGATGCAGGATCGGAACAGGGATGGGGGAAGGATGCAGAAAGAATGCAGGATCGGGGCAGGATGCGGGGCAGGATGCATACGGGATGCAGGATCGGGGCAGGGTGCAGGATGGGGGCAGAGTGAGAGATGGAGCAAGGTGCAGGATGGAGCAGGGTGTGCGATGGAGCAGGGTGAGGGATGGGACAGGATGCAAACAGCATGAGGGATCGGAGCAGGGATGGGGCAGGATGCGGGATACAGAGGGGCTGCACAACGGGGCAGGGTGCGGGTCAGGGATGGGGCAGGGATGGAGCAGGGTGCGGGTGCCGCAGGGCCCGTCCCCCCGTACCTGCCCACGGTCTGGTTGGCGAGCTGGCGCATGCGGTTGAATTGCTTCTTCATGGTGGCGGCGGGCGCCGGGCCGTCCCTCCCGCATCCCCGCCCGGGCTGAGCCGAGCCGAGCCGAGCCTGAGCCGAGCCGAGCCGAGCCGAGCCGAGCCGAGCCGAGCCGAGCCGAGCCGAGCCCGAACCGGGCCCGCAGCTCTGCGCGGCTCCGCGCCTCCGCCCGCGCCCCCCGCACCGCCCCCGGCCGAGGCGGCGATGGGAAATGTAGTCCGGAGCGACCGACCTGGCCCGGGGCAGCAGCCCCGGCACCCTCCGACATCCCTTGGCAACCCCTCTGCATCCTCTGGCATCCCTTGACACCCCTCCGGCATCCTCCCAGCATCACCTGGCATCCTTTTGCACCTCTCAGTATCCCTTGACGTGGCCACAGCATCCCTCAGCATCCCTTGGAATGGTCCCAGCACACACACCCCCACTCACACACCCACACTCAGCATCCATAGTGGTGCGCCCCAGCATCCTCTGGCATCCCCCCAGCATCCCCTCCCTGCTTCCCTCGGCATGGTCCCAGTATCCTTTGGCATCCCACTGGTATCGCTCTGGTGTGCCCCAGCATCCCCTGGAACTGCCCCAGCATCCACCAGCATGACCCCAGCATCCACCAGCATGACCCCAGCATCCCCTGACATCCCTCCGGCATCCCCCTTGCCATCCCTGACACCCCTTGCAACAGCCTCAGCACCTTCCAACACCCCCCAGCATCCCCTGGCGCCCCTTGGCATCGCCCTAGCACCCCTGATGCCCATTGTCATCCCCTGCAATGGCCACACTATCCTTTGGCATGGCCCCAATATTCCCTGGATCACCTTAGCATACCTCTGGCAAGCCCCAGCTTCCCCAGACATCCCCCCCCAGCAGCCCCTGGCATCCCTTTGCGCCTGTCAGTATCTCTTGGCATTGCCCCAGCAGCCCCTGGCACCCTCCAGCATCCCCTGGCATCTCTTGCAATGGCCGCAGCATCGCCCCGAGGTCCTCTGGCACCCTCCTGCACCCCCTTGACATTATTAGGCTGCACCAGGAATCCTGGGTTCAATTTTAGGCCCCTCTCTACGAGAAAGACATTGAGGGGTTGGAGCACATCTAGAGAAGGGGAATGGAGCTGGGAAGGGTCTGGAACACAAGCCTCATGAGGAGCAGCTGAGGAATCCAGGAGCGTTTAGCCTGGAGGAGACTGAGGAGAGACCACGTCACTGCGTACAACTCCATGAAAGGGGGTTGTAGCAAGATGGGTGCTGGGCTCTTCTCCCAAGTGACGAGTGATAGGATGAGAGGAAATGACCTCAAGTTGTGCCAGGGGAGGTTCTGACTGGACAGTGGGAAAAATTCACTGAAAGGGTTCTCGGGCACTGGCAGAGGCTGCTCAGGGAGGTGGTGGAGTCCCCATCCCTGGAGGGGTTTAAAAGACAGGTAGATGAGGCGTGCAGTGATATGATTTGGTAGTGGACAGGTGCAGTTGGAGTTGATGATCTCAAAGGGCTTTTCCAACCTAACGATTCTATGATTCTATGATCACCTTGGCATCCCTTGTCAAGGCCTCAGCATCTCTCCAGCACCGCTGGCATTCCTCGGCATCCCTCTAAGCATTCCCTCTAAGCATTCCCCTGACATTCCTCCAGCATCCCCCATCTCTACTTTCCTGAGCCCCAGGAATTTGGGGTGCTCAGGGCTGTGGCAGGTTTAAACGTCTCACTTCTGCTCATCCCTGGGTAGTGCTGGATGAACCAGAGCAGAAACCTGTCTCCAGCAGTAGCTGGTTCTAGCTAGGGTAGGGCTGGGGTTCCCAGGCAACCCCCCTTCCTGGCTCCTTGGTGCCACCCAGGCTCTGCAGACCCCAGGGCAGAAGGCAGGGTGATGATGCAGGTGAGCTCAGAGCCTGCACAGCGCTGACCCCAAACAGGCTGCTCTGCCCACACTGGCATTGCTCCCGGCTTGAAGGACACTTGGTTGGTTTAACTGCTCTGTAGCTTCTCTTCTTCCTGGAGAAGGGAAGGCTCCAGGGAGACCTTATAAAGGCCATCCAGTACCCGAAGGGGGCTACAAGAAACCTCAGAAGGGACTTTTTCCAAGGGCCTGGAGTGATAGAAGGAGGGGGAATGGCTTTAAATTGGAAGGGGGAAGATTTAGATTGGACATTAGAAAGAAATTCTTCACAATGAGAGTGGAGAGGCCCTGGCCCAGGTTGCCTAGACAAGTGGTGGCTGTCCTATCCCTGGAGGTGTCCAAGGCCAGGTTGGAGCAACTTGATGCAGTGGGAGGTTTCCCTGCCCATGGCAGGGGGACAGGGGAGTGGAACGGGATGGGCTTTGAGGTCCCGTACAACCCAAAGCATTCTATGATTTTCTACCTTCCTGCAGTGTTGTATTCACATGTTTCTGGGAAGTGTCCCTGCCCATGGCAGGGTTTAGAACTAGATGGGATTTAAGTTCCCTTCCAACCCAACCCATTCCATGATTCTGTGATTCTTGGTGTGGAATAAAAAAATCTAAGGCACTGATCCCTGCAATGGTGTGAAACCTGCTTAGGAAAAGCCTTGGTGATACACTTTGAGGGCACCCACAGATGTCCCATCCCACTGTCCCCATCCTGCTTCTGGAACCAACCCTCAGGGGTGTGCTTGGAGATCTGTGCTGCCCACAAATGTGACCACGTGCTGGCAGAGCTGTGTGCTCTTGGGCAGCCCCTGGTTCAGGCTGAGTGCTCTGCTTTGAAACGTATCAGAACATATCAGAAACAGCGTGACCAGAAGGTCCAGGGAGGTTATTCTCCCTCTGTACTCAGCACTGGTGAGTCCAAACCTCGAATCCTATGTTCAGCTCTGGGCTCCTCACCACAAGAAGGATGTTGAGGCTCTGGAACAAGTCCAGAGAAGAGCAACGAAGCTGGTGAAGGGGCTGGAGAACAGGCCTTATGAGGAGCGGCTGAGAGAGCTGGGGTTGTTTAGCCTGGAGAAGAGGAGGCTGAGGGGAGACCTCATTGCTCTCTACAACTACCTGAAAGGAGGTTGTGGAGAGGAGGGAGCTGGGCTCTTCTCCCAGGTGACATGGGACAAGAGGGAATGACCTCAAGCTGCACCAGGGGAGGTTTAGGCTGGATATCAGAAAAAAAAAATAATCACAGAAAGGGTCATTGGGCACTGGCAGAGGCTACCCAGGAAGGGGGTTGAGTCACCTTCCCTGGAGGTGTTTAAGGGGTTGATGAGGTGCTGAGGGACATGGTTTAGTGGTTGATAGGAATGGTTGGACTTGATGACCCTGTGAGTCTTTTCCAACCTGAATTCTGTGATTCTGTGAAATAATGTCACCCCAACCCTTTTTCGTATGTTCATGTTTCTCTCTGCTGAAAAGGGGCCAGGAAAGTCCTGCTTGCTGTTTGACCCTGCAAAGCATCTGCTCTATCACAGCCCTGCGCCTCAGCACTCTCGTCTGCAGAACAGGACTAGGAAGATGCTCCCAGGATTTTTATAGCCTTTTCCAGGAGTGATGAGGTTTTCTGGCAGTTCCTGTGAGCTTCTAGGCATGCTGTTGCAACAATAGGATGCTGCCGCTGCTGTTTCGGTCAGTCCAAACAACCTCCTGCAATGCATTTCTCCTGCCAGTGCCAGGATGATGCTCATAGCCTGCCGGGCACACCAAGGGGTGTCCACATAGGCCAGCTGTGTGAGCATTAGCAAAGACCAATTCCTTTAAAGAAACAATCAAGCCTCAGCCGTGCTCCTTCCTGCTCTCTGAAAACCCAGGGGAAAAATAAATCAGTGCTTGTCTAATAGAAAAAGGCAAAAGTTTTGCATTAATGGAAGCAAAAGCTGCCCTAGGTGGGCTCTGCTGGCAGAAGCGCATGCTTGTTCCCCACCTTGTGCTGCACCAGGGGCTGCACCACAGCTCCGTTCCCCCTCCCTCTGCTCGGTGCCATCTGAGGACATTCCCAGGCTTTTGGGGGTTTGATATTATTCATCCCTGTTACCATTTTCTTGCCAAACCCGAGCCTGCTTCTTGCACTGGCAGGCAGCACCACACCATGCATCCGCGATCCCAGCCTGGGGGCAGCTGCCTGCACCCCTTCTCTCACAGCTCCTCAAACCCAGCAGCTCCCAGGGTTTAACACACAGAGCCTACAAAATCAAGCCGTTCCTGGGCAAACCCATAAAAACACCCCCGGAGCTGCCTGGGGAAGAGCAAGGATTCTCTCGGCTCATATTAAGCATCAAAGAGCGATGATGGGCATCTTAAGTGACTGAAACCTCCCTGAGATTGCTTGGAGGTGACAAAGCAAGAGTAATGTTGGCAGTAACAGCATCACTCACAGTAGACCCAGGCTTCAGCTCAAATCCAGCCTGATCTGGTGTCCCCTAAAATCCAGCTCCTTCTCCTGCAGTGCGTGGCACCAGCGCCGTGTCTGCTAGTCTGGGGGTTCTTGCAGCACCCCAGGGATAAGGTTTGGGTCTGTCAACCCTTGTGCCCAAGCAGGCCATGCAGGGACACCCTGGTGCAGGGCTCATGAGAGAACACACCTGTTTTGGGGTTCATGGGTGGCTGGTGGGGGTCTGAGCTGCTGGTGAGGGCCTTTGTGCTGAGAAGCCCTGGGGCTGGCAGCAAGGAGGATGCTCCAGAGCTCCTGCAGGCTCTGCCAGTGGATTTAGCCAGTGTCATGCAAGGGCTGAGGCTGCGTACTGTGGGATCACTGTGATGGAGGGAAAGACAACTGAGCTTCCTGCTGGGCTGGGACACACCAGGAGCAATCCCAGCAGCAGCTCTGGCTCTGCTCAGCTGCTCCTGAGCACCTCATTTAGCAGAATGGTCATGGGGGACCAGGGCTCCTGCTGCAATAACCCACCAGGGTCTTCCCCTGGGACTGTGCCCATGGAGCAGGTGGGGCTGCACCCAAGGGTGCCTTTCCTCCCTGTGCTGCTGTGATGCTTTTGGTGCATCAGAGGACACAACATGTCTTAGGATCCAGGAATGTTTTGCAGCCAGGCAGCTCCTGGCATCTCCCCTGGCATCAGCTGATGCAGCTTCAGTGCGTCCTGTCTGTTTTACCATTCTTAATTGTGCCTTTACTACAGGATTGCAAAAAGGGACTTTTTATGGGGTATCTGGAGGTGGATACAGGGAATTTTGGCTCCTTTGAAGAGGTGCAGAGAGCTGCACAGTTCAGAACTGTGGTTCCCACCATGTGATGTTTTGAGATACTGCTGGAGAGACAGTTCACAACCTTCCACTGGAGTTGGAAGCTCAAGGGCACAACTCTGGGAAAAGCCCTGTAGGGTGCAGTACTGGTGCCCACCTTCTCCCAGCCCAAATGCAGCTTCAGAACACCTCGTCAGGGTTGATTCTCCATGTCTTCACCAATGTGGTGGTGACAACAAGGTGAATCTAACCACCCCAGATTGCTTCTGGCTTTAATCCTCTTGCCTTGGACACACGCTGAAGGAATTTTCCCTCCCACTTCTCCTCCATCATGTCAGTGCTATTGAACCTACAATATCAGCTAGCATTGTCCCAGATGGGTCAAAGCAAATCAGCATCAAGGCAACCCATTTTAGTGGAAAACCATATGAGAGTCAAGAGTCCTGACGTGAATCAAGAGCTGGCACAGTTGCCCCTACACTCATGTCCAGCACAGGCTCCTCCTGACCCATATCCAAGCTTCCGTGAACATATCTGCTCCCAAAATGCATCGCAACCAAATGTCACATCCCACTATGCCTTTTCTCAGTCTTTGGTGTGCACAGTGCTTGGGCTACATGATGTGAATATACCAGGACCAACAGCCCCTTCTGTGTTGATGACAGCCCTGTTGCAGCTCTGCAGGCACCAAGGATACTCTCTCCCAGCAGGAACGAAGCTGATGTCCTTTCTACAGGCTGATAAGCTCCACTGTGAAAGGGCTTTAATCATATTTCCCTGTTTTCTGTTCCGGCAGGCAGAGATAATGAAGGGCATGACGGAAGCGGTGTCTGTGCAATCTCCACTGCAGATAAACAGGAGGAAAGGGAGGTGGAGACCACAGGAGGAGGCCAGAGAGCTCATAATAAGGTCCCATCCCATGTCATTTGGTCAGCAGGCACCTGGCTGCAGCAGGCAAGCCCAGCCTGGCTGAACCTGGGTCCCACTGTCCTGTGACTGCCACCAAACCCCTGCTCTGCCCTGGCTGAGCGGCTGCTGGAGCACAAATCTATATCCTTTGCTGGGCACTGCTCCCAAAAAAACCAGGAGCCACCATCCTCTCAGCTCACTGATTTGTTCCCATACAAGTGTAAATAATCTGTTGGACACTAAGGGCTGGAGCAGCTCCGATGCAAGGACAGGCTGAGGGAGTTGGAGTTGTTCAGCCTGCAGAAGAGAAGTCTCCAAAGAGACCGTATAGCAACCTTCCAGTACCTGCAGGTGGCTACAAGAAAGATGGGGAAGGATTTCTTAAAAATGCATGGATTGATAGGATGAGAGAAATTGCTTTAAAATGGAGAGGGTAAGATTTAAACTAGACATAAGGAGGAAATTCTTCACAATGAGAGTGGGGAAGCCCAGGTTGCCCAGAGCAGTGGTGCCCCATTCCTGGAGGTGTTCAAGGCCAGCTTGGAGCCCCCGATCCAGTGGAAGTGTCCCTGCCCATGGCAGGAGAGGATGGAATTAGATGATCTTTAAGGTCCTTTCCAACTCAAACCATTCTATGATTCTATAAGAAGCAATGAAGGATGTCCATTCCCAAGCAGCAGGGCTTCACTGTGATGCCGACAGTGTTGCTTACCTCTCCTGCTTGGATTTGGCCGCTGCCACCTGGCTTGCTGCCATGGCCCCGAAGCTGCTTGCCTGGGGAAGGGCAGCTCCACTCCACCTGCCACCTGCTTACCTGGCTCGGCTGCGTGCATCCTGCTGGGTCACATATGGCACTGAAGCTCCCCCATCTTGGACAGATAATGAGTGACGCTGCTGTTTGGGACTGTGCTGGTGGCTCCCATGGAGGGTCTGGCTCCTGGATCTCTCCTGCTTTCACAGCTTAGGGATTGTTGCCTTGCCTGTGGCCAGCAGTGACACAGATGCCAGGGGTTAAATCCCTGGGAGAAGGAACCTGGCTGACATACAGAGTGTCCAGAGCCCCTTGTCCCCAGCCTGAAGCTGGGTTGATTGTATGGGTGCAGAGCGCACCCTGAGCACCATTCTGCTCTCCCCAACCAGAAGGAAAGGACAGGGAGTGCTGAGTCCAATCCCTGCATTTGCTACCTTCCACAGGAACACAGAGGTAGGATTTTGTGCTTTCAGCTGGAATCCTGCACAGAGGTTCTCCTTGTCCCTGAGGAGCACATCATCCCATCCACAGGGACATGCTGCCAGTGCCAGGCCACCAGCCGAGCTCTTGAGCTGCACCTCCCCCAGTCACGCTCGGGCGGGTGCAAGCACTGCACTCAGCTGTGTTGAGCCCAAGAGCTATTTTTTCCCCTTTCTTGGAATTAACATATTTTAATGAAGTTTACAGCTGCAGTAAATACACACACGCAGAGCAAACCAACAGCTTGCCCTGGATAAGGATGTGGCATGGTTGCAAGGTGGTGGCGGAGAAGTGGAGTGGGATTTTTTTCTCCTTTCCCTACTCATTACCAGAGCAGTGAACAGCAGGGTGGGAAGGTTTCAGGGCAGTGCAGCTGTCCTCAGCAATCCCATGTATTTCACATCCTTAAACAATTTTCATAACAACTCACTCACATCCCCACTGGGATGCTCATCTCACAGGGAAAGTGAGGGCATGGTAAAGCTCAGCGGATTTTCCACATGCATGGCACAGGATTTGCCCTCTCCAACCATTTCTGGATGGTGCTTGGGCTCTTGGCATGTTCTCAGCAGCAAAATTCAAACTAACCCACCCTGGAAAGCTACAATATCTTGTTTAAGAACAGAGTCATGCTTCCGGAGAACCGGGAATGGGACCAGTTGCACCCATTGGACTCAGCTTTATTAGGAACAAGGGTGCAGGGAGAGCAGCCAGCTCCTTTTCTGGAGTGATTTGGAGCACAGAATTGTGTCTTTTGTCCACAATCCAGACCCAGCACAAGCAGCATGAACTGATCCTTCCTGCTGCAGTCAGCCTTGCTCTCCAGGGAATTACAGGGAGAAATTAATGCTGTGTAATTAAGTATGCAGAGGCTGCGCAGGAAGCACCTGGTACAGCTGTAAATCCACCACAGCCGCCCCTTGTGCCTGGCTGCAGCCGCCCCACATTGGATTGGCGGCACGAGGAATCAGGGGGAGATGAATGATTAAAATGTTATATGGCATTTTTTGGTTCAATCACAAATGCGGCACTTGAGGTTGTTTCCCATGGTGGGGATGGATTTCCTCCCGCTGGTGATTCATCCTGCTTGTTTGATTTACTGAGTGGTGGCAGGGGTGGATGGGCAGGACCAGGTCCGTGCTCTGTCAGCACGTGGCTCCAGCCAAATATTAATAGATCATTCGGCTGTCTTCTTGCTTGGCTCACGTGGTCTGAGTGACCTTCAGGGCATGCCAGACTTTGATGTGAATCACTTTGGAGCAATAGATCCTGCAGGGCACTTCAAACACCATCTACCTTCATTGACCTCCTGTGCAAACTGATTCCTGGGCCCCATCCTACCTGGTCTTAAACACCTGCAGGGATGGGACAGCCACCACTTCCCTGGGAAACCTGGGCCAGGACATCACTACTCTCATTGTGAAGAAATTCCTCCTAATATCTGGTCTAAATCTTCCCCCTTATAATTTAAAGCCATTATCCCTCATCCTACCACAACAAGTCTTTATAAAGTGTTCCTCCCCAGCTTTTCTGGAGCCCCTTCAGGTACTGGAAGCTGCTCCAAGGTCTCCCCAGAGCATTCTCTTCTCCAGGCTGAACAACCCCAACTCTCAAGGTTATCCTTGTATGGGAGGTGCTCCAGCCCTTGGATCATCTTTGTAGCCTCTTCTGGACCTGTTCCAACAGTTCCATATCCTTCTTATGTTGAGGACTCCAGAACTGGACACAATATTCCAGATGAGGTCTCAGAAGAGAGGAATAGAGGGGCAGATCTGTGGTAGACCAGAAGCAAACTGATGACAACATTTATTGAAAGCAAATGGGAATTGCTTTATCTTCAGCCTTGAATTATGCCTTCCTACTCAGCAAGACAGGAGGTGGAACTACCTGCTCTCCTACTTGGAGCAGGACTCATCCCCAGTGCACCACAGGGCTCCCAGATACCACTCAGATGTTTCATGGACATTAGGACCTGAAGAAACACTCTGGCACTAGAGAAAGCCTCATCCTCCTTGCAGGGTGTGTGAGCCATAGAAAACCAGACCAAGTTTTGTTTAACTGTGACATGGTGATGGATGAAGGAAGGACCCAATGCTCCTCCAGCACTGAATCCTCAAAGGGGGCAGGGTTGGGCTCATGAGTGGCTTAACCTTAAAATCTTGTTCAGTGCCCATGTAGCCAGGCTGACCCCAGGAGCTAAAATCACATCATGCTGAGAGAGTTGGGGTTTTTCAACCTGGAGAAGGTGCCAAGGAGACCTTAGAGCAGGTTCCAGTACTGAAAGGGGCTTCAGGAGAGCTGGGGAGGGACTTGACATCAGGGAGTGCAAGGGCAGGAAAAGGGGGAGCGGTTTTCTGTTGAAAGAGGGGAGAATGAGATGAGATCTTAGGAAGAAATATTTTGCTGTGAGGATGTGGAGGCCCTGGCCCAGGTTGCCCAGAGCAATGGTGGCTACCCCATCCCTGGAGGGGTTCAAGGCCAGGTTGGATGGGGCTTGGAGCCCCTGATCCAGTGGGAGTGTCCCTGCCCATGGCAGGGGGCTGGAACTGGATATGCTTCGAGGTTCCTTCCAACCCAAACTATTCCATGATTCTCTGATCCTATGAACATGCTGACACACCCACTGAGGGCATGAGGGTGATCAGTGGGTGAAGGTGAGCAGAGACGTGAGGATGGTGAGCAGGCTGTTTCCCCACTTTGCCTGCCTCACGCTGGAGAAAGCCTTGGGACCAACCAAACCATGTTTTTATTACTGAGACAAATCAAACCGTCCTTCTCTCGTGCACTGGGGCTGCTCTGGGTTGGTCTGTGATGTAAAACTGGGTTTTTTTGAGAGATCCCATAGCAAACCCCAGTAACAACTCTCCAGGACTGAGTAAGCGGCTTTAACATCATGCTGCCTTGGAGCTACATCGCAGTGAGAGGAGAGGATAGCAACAACAAATGACACTCGCCCTATACTTGTGGCCAGCCTCTGATGCAGCGAGTACTGCTGCATTATTAAGAGCAACCAAAAATATTCCCAGCTTAGTCATGAGCTGCCTGGGCTGTGCAGGGTGCAGCTGCCGGGGCTGTCGCACCCCTGTGCCTGCAGAGGGGAAAGGGGAAGATGAAAATTGTTTGCAGCTATTTTTACATCTCCTCTCTTCTGTGCAGTCAAGACCCCAGGGTGAGCTGAGCACCTCCAGAGTCTTTGGGCTGCTGATGGGGGAAAATTGCATTAGGATAATAATAATTGCCTTAGCAGAAGCGTAGCAGCTTAGTCTAAGCCAGCAGAGCTGAAGCAAAACACAAGATCAAGGGAACCCACAAGCATAGCTTTGCTTCATATGCAAGGTGGGACCTGGGCATCAGCCTTGAAAAATGGCTTATAAGGTGAAAAGGTGAGACAACGAGGGCGTGGAGGAAACCTCGCATGGTGTAACAGCTGCCCAGCTAGACATGGCCTGGAGCAGCCTCCTGCTGGACCACAGGCTGGGGGCTATGACCTGCAGAGGTGAGTCCAGCTTTGGTGACTCAGTGTTTCTGAAGCTGTGAGCCTCAAGTTGGACCCTGCTCCCAGCTGTGCTGTGCCGTGACTCTACTCCCAGTCCAACCTGTGACATGGGACATGACCTGATCCTTGCCAAGGTTTTTCACACTGACTGCAGGGAAGTGCTAACTGAGAGATGAACAGCCACTATGCTTTCCTCAGGCAGATCTTCCTAGATCGAAAAACCCAGACAGTTTATTGACTTCTTTATTTAACTGGAGTCACCTCTCCCTTCTGTGCTGCCGTGTTTGCCTGGCAGCTTTTCCAAATACATGTCTACACCAAAAAAATACCCCATGAGCATCATTTCTTCCAGCTCCTTGAGTCAACCCCTCTGATGCATTCTGGGTCTGATCCAGCAACACGACAATTTAGTTGAGTAATGCTTTTCCCCACTCCTTGCAGAGCTGCAGCATGGCAGGCAGGAGCCAGACTTCATCCTGGCACTGGACCAGGCACAGTCAGGATCAGGCACCTCGTCCAGATGTTCCCCTTGTGTCCCAGAAGCACCAAGATCATGCAGGGCAGGCATGGGCTGCTCTGCTCCCTGATTGCTTTTACTTGTTCTTTTCATGTGAGTCTAGCCTCAAAATGTGACTTTGAATTAAAACCCAAAGGCCTTGGCAATCTCTTGATGGATTTTGTTAATTTTCAGAAGCCAAAGTATTCTTTTTTTATTGTTCATGTCAGATGGCTGGTTCCACGTGGGATTTAACTTACCCTTCCCTGCTATTTTAATCTCATCAACAAATTCAATCTCAAAGCCTTGCAGCAGCCTGCTTCTTTGCAGACCCTTGCTCTCCTTCAGGTGAAAAGCAGTAAGAAGAACCAATGCATTTGGGGCCACATGAAGAGGTTTGGGCTCACTTTAGGTCCCAGCCCTGCAAAGTGCTGAAGCGGCTGCACCAAAGCCCATGCTCACTCTTCCCTCCTGAGCTGTGTTCAGTCAAAGTGGAGTTTGTCTGCTAAAAGCTCAGTTGACCTTGTCTACCTTTCCCTTTTCTTTGTGCAGGGACACCTCCCACTGCATTGGGGCTCCAAGCTCCATCCAACCTGGCCTTGAACCCCTCCAGGGATGGGGCAGCCACCACTGCTCTGGGCAACCCGGGCCAAGGCCTCTCCACCCTCACAGCAAAACATTTCTCCCCAAGATCTCATCTCGATCTCCCCTCTTGCAGTTCAAAACAATTCCCCTCATCCTGTCCCTGCACTCCCTGAAAAAAATCCCCTCCCCAGCTTTCCTGGAGCCCCTTTCAGTACTGGAAGCTGCTCTGAGGTCTCCCTACAGCCTTCTCTTCCCCAGGCTGAACAATTCCAACTCTCTCAGCCTCTCCTCATATGGGAGGTGCTCCAGCCCTTGGATCATTTCTGTAGCCTCCTCTGGACTCTCTCCAACAGCTCCCTGTCCTTCCTGTGCCAAGGACTCCAGAACTGAATGCCAGGCTCCAGATAATTCTAGAGATTACGAAGAGAACATTAAAGTGTCATCAAGCATTTCAAGAAGGCAAATGCAAGGTTGCATCATCTATGGGAGTTATTTCTTGTTAAACTTCTTGTCCAGTGATCTGAAGCCACAAATTCCAGCGTGATTTGTTTGTTTTCTCTATTTTGCTAATAACATGTGATATAGTAATGCTTTTTGTTGCATTAGAGATGCTAACTTTTCCAAAACTCTGCTGCAGCAATATGTGTTGCACCGAAACATTCTTGGTGTCCAGGCAGGTGGCCACAGGCTCAGCCTGAGCTTGACTGCAGAAGAGGTAATTTTGCACTGGATTTAAACTTTGCAGCTCAAATTAATCCCCATGACTTTTTCTTCTCCTGTTGTTTGAATGATTCCTTTGTACTCTTGGGCTGCCATGGTGTCAGTCACTGAGAGGCTGTTCACCCCCTCCACCAAAATCCCAGGTACTACATCACCTCCCCGTGCCCTTGGGCACCAAAGCCAAGAACATTGAGAAATCCATGGGAAGAGCATGGACAGGATGGGATGGGACAGAGTAAACATGTGAGTTATGGTAACCTCTCAGACTCAGCCCCAGCGGGTCTCAACTATCAGGCTCCTAGCATTGCCCCCTCCTCACAAAACCCCTTTTGATGGATGTCTTTACAATGGTGGTAGAGTCAGAAGACCTCTCTGGCCCCCAGCATCACGGGAAGGGGAAAAAGAATCACGATATTGAAACAAGAGCAGTCCCAGGGCTGCCAGAATTTCATTACCCAGCACCTTTGGTAATTTGAAAGAGATTTGGTGTGTACAAGTAAGGAATCACATCACGGCTACATGAGAGCATTGTCCAGAGCCTGGCTGAGCCCGGCTAGCAGCGCCAAGCATCCCTGGCCCAACACCTGCAAACTGCCTCGTCATATGGCTAAAAAAAGGGAGAAAGGGCAGAGGTCCTGGCTGCTTCTGTCAACCCCTCCCCAAACATGATCCTGCAATCCCAAGTACAATTACAGGCTGAACAGAGAATGGACTGGGAGCAGGGCTGGGGAAGAACCTGGGATGCTGGGGGATGAGAAGTTCCATGTGAGCCAACAACATGTGCTTGTAGCCCAGAAACCAACTGTGGGACCAGCAGGGAGGGAGGGGATTCTGCCCCTCTGCTCTGCTCTGGTGAGACCTCACCTGGAGCCCTGTGTCCAGTTCTGAGTCCTCAGCACAGGAAGGACATGGAGCTGTGGGAATGAGTCCAGAGGAGGCCACGGAGATGATCTGAGGGCTGGAGCAGCTCCCATATTCCATTCACAACATCCCCTCTCTGGTCACACACCAGGCAGTGACAGGACAATGACCTGGCAGTGCTACTGAGCAAACAGTGACTCAGGCACACAGGGAGGGAGAAGCCACTGTGGCCCCCAGCACGCCTGCAGGATTTTGCAATGCTTGCAGCTTCCCACTTCTGCTCCTTGAGATCTCTGTTCCAACACGGCAGGACCAGGTATGTGCTTGGCTGGGAGAAACCACTCTTTCCATGTCACTGACTACAGGGAGACATGTGGAGAACAACCCCGGGATATGGGAAGATCTGTGCTTATATAGAGTGCCAGGAAGGGCAGGGATAGCAGGTTTTGGCTCCTCTCTGCTCAGTTGGGATTGTCTACCTGGAGGGGCAATTCCTGGATCTTTTTTCCCTGCTCAGCAGAACAGGTGAGGATCGATGCTGGATCAGCTGGGGTGCTCATTACCCTCCTCCTCCTCCTCTCCATCCTGTGTTTCCTGGCATGGAGAATAGATAAGAAGAGAAGCCAGCTGCCTCCTGGACCAGCCCCATGGCCTACTCTGGGCAACCTATGGCAAAAGGATATCCTGCCCCTCTACGAGACCTATGAGAAGGTAAGAGAGGAGCTGGCAGTGCCAGGCCTGCTTCCAGCCCTGACAGGAAGAAAGTGTCAGTCTTCTGTGTCAATCTTCCATGTCAGAATAAAAGGGGAATTGTACAGGTGATTATTTTCCTACCTTCCTTTCCCCTTTCCCCCCATCTCTTCTCTTGCTTTGCCAGAATTACCTAAATCCCTGCTACTGGGAGCACAAGTCGTGCTGTGATTGAAGTCTTTCTCCTGCTGTAAGGAGTCCACGGTGGTGACACCAATCCCTCTCTGGGCTGCAGCACTGCAGCAATCCAGAGCTGCAGCCTAGAGATGATGCTTCAAACCCCCAAAGTGGCACTGGGATCAGAACCCTCCCAGGGACAGGCTGGGATGAGAGTGTGACGAGGACACTGGCTTTGAGGGAGACACTTCCCCTCCCTTCCCTGTGCGTTCACCAGCATCGCGGCCACAAGACATAATTTAGACTGAAGTGAATGGCAGGGGTATGGGAGCCTCACTCACCAAGCTTCCCACCCTCCCTCAGCTCAGCAGCACCTACAGCCTTGTCTTCACCATCTGGCTGGGGATGAAGCCAGCAGTGGTGCTCTGTGGGTATGAGGTGGTCAAGGATGCTCTGGTGGGCCACTCCGAGGAGTTTGGAGGGAGATCTAAATTACCCCTTCTGATGAAGCTATCAAAAGACTATGGTAGGTGTCTGGATCACTCTTAGACACTATTACTCTCCAGGGGAGCAGAAAGACCCTGATTGCAGCTGGCTATCCTCGAGTCTAGTGTAGGACTCAACACCCAAAATCTCAAACACCCATTTTCCACTGTGCAAGTCCATCCAACTATTAAGCCTCTTGTCCAAGGACAATATTAATTCCATTCAACCAGTTCTAGCTTTGTTCAGCATTTCTGTAGAGTTCTCCAACCTTTCGAGGCCACTGTGCACACATCAGGGTCATTCGTGGCATATTGAACTCAATGATCCTGGAGGTCTTTTCCGATCTAGCGATTCTCTGATTCTGTGATATTGCCCCATTGCTCCCCAGCTGGGCTCAGAGCAGGGTCCTCCACCCCTAGGGAGGTGCCGTAGGGCAGGGACATGATGGTCTGCACTGCCTCCCTCCAGGTTTTGTCTCAAACAATGAGAAGAAGTGGCAGGAGCTGCGGAGGTTCATGCTCAGCACCCTGCGGGACTTTGGGATGGGCAAGATCTCCATGTCGCAGCGTGTGCAGCAGGAGGCCCAGCACCTGGTGGAAATGCTGGCAAAACTCGAAGGTGACATGGGTCCTGTCCACCCTGGCCCCTGCAGCAGAGGACACAGAACAGCCCCTTGGGACACGTGTGGTCCCCAGAGCTATTTGCAGTAGCTGGCATGGATGATCACTGTAGAAAAGGCTTAGACCTTCTCCCCGCCGAGAGAGCTGCAGGGATGTGATACAGTTATGGCTTCAAGGCCTGGGTGGGGAGGTCCTGCTCCTGAACTGGTGCAGGGCTGGAACCACTGAGGACCTTCTCATACCAAAAGAACAGAAGAAGGAAATCGAACTGCATGGTAGTGAGAATGTATGACTAAGATACTGCCCTGGTGACATGGGGGTTATCAGGGTGATGTCCGCTTCTGCAATAAAACTGAGCTGTTGCCAGGGCCACCACCTCTTCTGGGGCTTCCTGAATACAAGAGGAGATGGGAGCATGGTCATATGCTGGTTCCTCTGCCTCCAATGTGTGGAGCTGGTGAGAGGCTGGTTGTTGCAGGAAGATGCTCTGCCCCTCAAATCCCAAGGACACATCAGCAGGACCCCAAAGTGCCTGGAGATGCGTCTGCTTTCCTCAGTCCCAGCCACTGGGGAGGGGTTTAGGAGGAAGGAGACAGCTGAGGAGGGCTGTTTGCTTAGGCTGTTAGACCTGGCAATTTCAATCAGGGCTGAGAGTTCAAAGGACAAACGCTCAAAAGGCGAGGAACGGTGTTTTATGTGTTGAAGCAGACCAATAACTTTTGATATTTTGATGCCTTTCTTGCCTCTTCTGTGGCTGCAGGAAACACCTTTGAGCCAATGAAGATGTTCAGACATGCAGTTGCCAATGTGATCTGCTCTGTAGTGTTCGGGAGCCGTTACAGCTACAGCGACACGGCATTTCTGGATCTACTGAATGTAATTGAGAATTACATCAACTTCTTCCTCTCCCCCATCGCCATGCTAGGCATTCTGGCTGTGCTCAGCACCTTCTGGTCTGATGTGCTTGGGTAGTCAAGGGATGTTCCTTGGCCTTGGATCAGTTCATGGATTTGATGGGAGAGCATGGCTTTGGGGGAAGGTGCAGGAGGCTCTGTCCAGGCACCTGAGCCCTCTTGTGCCTCCTCCACATGTAGGTCTACAACACCTTCCCCAACATCATGAATCACCTGCTAGGGCAACACAAAAAAGTCCTGACCAAGTGCAAGAAGCTGAAGGATTACATCCGAGAAAAAATTGAGCTTCACAAGCTGACGCTGGATCCCAGCTGCTCCCGGGACTACACTGACTGCTTTCTTATGAAAGCAGAGAAGGTAGAGGTGGTACAATAGGAAGCAAGGGCTGCCCTGAAGACCTGGCTGCAGCCAGGAAAATCACACAGATGATACTGAATCCCCTCCCTGTGGCATCCTTGCAGGAGAAGAGCAGCCTGGAGAACATGTACAACAATGAAGACTTGGTCATGTCAGTATTCAACATCTTTGGTGCTAGGACGTTGACTACAAGCAACACCTTGGTCTTCTTCCTCTTGATCCTAGCAAAATACCCCCATATTCAAGGTACGAGCACCAAACCACAGCTGCTCCCTGTGCTTGAGGAGGTCACAGTGCAGTGAACCATGTCCCTCAGCACCTCATCCACCCCTCTTTTAAACATCTCCAGGGAAGGTGACTCAACCACTTCCCTGGGCAGCCTCTGCCAGTGCCCAATGACCCTTTCCGTGAAAATTTTTTTTCTGATGTCCAGCCTGAACCTCCCTAGGTGGAGACTGAGGCCATCGCCCCTTGTTCTGTCCCCTGTCACTTGGGAGAAGAGGCCAGTTCCCTGCTCTCTACAACCTCCTACTTTGAACCAGCCTCATCTGGGGAGGTGTGTGAACAGAGAGCGTATTTCTGGTCTATACAAGGGGCTCTGCTGGGTTCCTCCCTCTTTGATAGTCCATCCTTTGGCTCTTGGATAGGTGCCCATGGGAGCATTAAGAAATTATGGGGCGGGGGTTGCACAGCAAGCATCACAACTCCATATCTCCCTCTTCCCCAGCCAAGATCCAAGAGGAGATCGATGGGGTGGTGGGCACCAGCCGTGCTCCCAATGCAGAGGACAAGCTGAGGATGCCATACACCAATGTGGTGATACATGAGCTGCAGCGCTTCCGTAACACCCGCATCGAGAACTTCCCGTGGATGACGACACAGGATGTCATGTTCCGGGGCTACACCATCCCCAAGGTAGATGTCATGGCCCAGGACTCACTGTGTCCCCAAGAGAAGGGGATGTTCAGATGAGATTTGCCTTTGCCCCTGGACTCACTCCTGAATGACCGGGGTCTTTCCCAGTCCTCCATGGTGGGAGGTGGAGATAGCCTTTTAGTGGAGGAATAGAGGGAGGTGAATGCTGCTGCCAGTTCTGCCCACACACCCATGTTCCTTGTTCATCTTGGAAACATCTCTTTCCCCCATGGAGTCATACAGGGGTGCTGGGGATGGGAGCCTGAGCTCCCCTCAGCACAGGGCCCAGCCAGTTTCCATCTCCTTGGCAGATTCAGGGCTGGTCACCACTCTGGGTTTGACTGCAAGCATTTTGGACAATACCCACCTTGAATGAACACCTCCCTCCTCTGGACTTTGTGCAGTGAGAGGAGTTTTAGCAGAAACCAATGGGAACAGCTCAATAATTCCTGTCTCATGAGATGCATAGAAACCAGCAGGACCACAGGGACACTGGAGCCCTATGTTAGTTGTCCCTCCACAGAGCCATTGCTCTAGGTTGCCTCCACATGGGCACCTGGGTGGGCATCGGGGTGTGCACTCAGCCTCCCCCTGTGCCTCTCAGATGCTCCTCACCTCCTTATTCAGCTCAATAGAGCCCTGTGCCATGGTACTGACACCCCTCCTTGCTCCTCTGTCCCATCCCTCTCCTGCAGGGCACAGCTGTTATTCCAGTTTTCTCTTCTGTGCATATGGACCCAACCCAGTGGGAGAACCCCAAAGATGTCAACCCACGCCACTTCTTGAATGAGAAGGGCAAATTCAGTAAGCGTGAAGCCTTCATGGCTTTCTCAGCAGGTCAGTGCTCAGCCCTGCATGCTGTCCTTGCAGTGGTTCTGCTCTAGGGACCATCAACACCACTATCACTTGACACCAGTTATACCTTCAATTTGACACCAGTTATACCTTCAACTTGCTATCCTTTTATCCCCTTTCCACCCCAAGCGCTGGGTGAAGCTGCCAGCATGGTGCTCACCCCCGTCTTTCTGTGTCCCCAGGGAAGAGGATGTGCCCAGGAGAGGCACTAGCCCACATCAGCTCTTCCTTTTCCTCACCACTTTGCTGCAGAGCTTCACTTTCCAGCTCGCCATCAAATACAAGGAGACGGATTTATTCTCCCTATGGCTGGAAATAGAGAGGAGGGCAATACGGGCCAAGTTCTTTGCTCTACGGTGCATGGTGCCCTCTTAAGTAGAGAGCAGCAGGGAGACAGAAGGGGTCTTCCAGGTGCCTCTGCTTCTTCCAAAAGCAGTGCAAGCCACATGACCGTGAGTTCTACAGCAGCAGCCACCAAGCAGGAGCATCACTTTGAACTTCCCTGTCATCAGCTCCATGGCCATCCTGGCTCCCAATTCTTCCAGTCCACATCCCAGTAACACAAGGAATGCAGCACTGGTTTTCCTCCCTCTGTATCTATCGGCTCTGGTTGAACCTTGAGCTTGTTTTGTCTGTGGCTCCCTGGGCTCAACTCAGCTGGGCCTTCCCTCATTTTGGTGACAGATTGAGTGTTTCTGCAATGAATAAAAAAATCAGAACTGGATGCTGGTGTTTGTAGGACACTTGTGGTCTCTTCTGATGCAAGGGTGGTGATGCTCAGGCTTCACTGTCCTTCACAGGCAGTATGTGAGCCAGCTGCGACAACCAAAGGGACAAACTGTAGTACCTAATGCTGCTTTGCTCCCGCCCTGCACCTCTAGCATTACCACAGCTTATGAGGCTGAAAATTGCACTTTCTCCTTTCCCTGCTTCCCCAATGCAGCCCTTGTGAACACCCATTAGGGGATTTAACATCATGATGTTAGAATATAATGCTTGGGGGGGGAGGGGGAAATGTGCTCTAGGAGAGGGTGCTAGGCTTAGGAAAGCAAGATGGATTCTGCCACCAAAGTCACTGCTTCCATCTCAGGTTGTTCCATGTGTCTCCTGGGCTTGAATGGCCTTAAGCACCCTGGCAGGAAGAGGAGTTTACTTGCTGTTTCCTGGGCACACTCCATCCTTCATTCCAATACACTGGGACTCTAATTAGAGTTTTTTTCTTTAAATACTTTGTGCAGGGGAGAAAAGACCCAGACACAGAAACCCTGTCCAGCCTCAGTGATGGCCTGGGCTCCTCTTCCACCAGTGAGCACCTGTGGGTGTCCACAGGTCTTGGAGAACAATTGCCATAAAATCATAGAGTAGTTTGGGTTGGAAGGGGCCTTAAAAATCATCTAGTTCCAACCCCCCTGTGATGGGCAAGGACACCTCAGGCTGCCCAAAGACCCAGTTCTTCCCAGTGCAAACCTCTAAGATACAGGATTTCAGCCTCACGTCTGTTCCTGAGGCATCTTCATCTTCCCCAGGTTTTGGGGTTTTTTTTTTGTGTCCCAGCACATATTGAGCCAGGAAAGTATTGTTTTCACTGATTTGTTCCATGGCTTTCATCTTCAAAAGAATCTTACACAGCTCAGGAATTTATTGTTTGCTTCAAAACACCGACCCCCACAGATCTGACTGGGAGGGCTCCCAGATGGGCAACCCAGCCTGCGCTGGGACATGCAGAACCCCCTGAGCTCTGCAAAAGGATTTCTGCTGGGGAAGGAGTGCAGGATGCCAATAAAAGTGCTAGGTTGCAGCTTAGAGGAGCTAGAGCTTGGGAGGAGCGTGTGGGAGACGACAGCAGATGAGAACGACTCAGCTTGCTATCTCAGCTTCTGGACTGTATGTATCTGAAGTCCTTCCCAACAGTATCTACTTCTAGTACTTATCTGGGTACCCATTCAGCTCTGTGTGCTCATGTGCAGCTGGTAAAGTAATGCTGGGTTTATTTGAGCGGAGCTGGCAGTGTGGGATGTGCTACCAGCCCTCCTTTAGGCTGGCTGCAGAGGGAGTTGTCACAGCAGTGGAGCTTGGGGTGTCCATGAAGGCTTCGACCAGAGACACAGAGGCAAGAGGGGTTGTACAGGAGTGTTGGGGGCTGCTTTGGTTGGGTGCTGCCTTACTGGGGTGACTGCATCTCCTTGCAAGCATGGGTAGGGGGCAGCCTGCTCCCTCCAGAGCCCTCCTGGAGGCAGGTGAGGTCAGTGGTGCTGGGGGGGGGGTCTCCCTCACCCTGAGACTGCAGTTTCTCAGTGGCAGGTACATCCCAAAAGGACCATTTCCCAAGAAAAGACTATTTCCTAGATACCACTGCAAGAGGAGCATTTGTGTCCATAGGGGGAGAAATGCATCTCTGGGAGGGGTTGTGATCTCACCAGAGGGGAGCATCGAGCTTTAATTAAGCAAACGAACACAGAGAGGCAGCCTGAAGCTGGGTTTGGAACTGGTAAACAGGGATGAATTTGCTGTAAACAGTTCTTCATGACAGGAAAAGAACCCTACACTCAAGAAGAATTGCTGAGGCTGGAGCCCTGCTTTTCATGGAATTATGGAATGGTTTGGGTTCGAAAGGAACTCAAAGCCCATCCAGTTCCACTCTCTGCCATGGGCAGGGGCACCTCCCACTGGATCAGGGTACTCAAAGACCCATCCAACCTGGCCCTGAACATCTCCAAGGGCCGTGACTTCTCTGGGCAACCTGGGCCAGTGCCTCTGCTTACTCTTCCAAAGAGTCACATTAAAATACCACACAGTAAATGAGATCATGGGGATGTCCATGGGATGGTGGCTTGGGTGCCCAAGCCCATAGTGCTTCCAGCTTCCATCAGATGTTTGCTTTGCAAGCACCAGACTTGAAACCACTGGACCAGCAAAGCATGTCATGCTTGCCCCCAGAGCTGTCCTTTCCACTCTGCCCACAGTGAGGGAAGGAGCCAAATGGGCACAGTGAGAGCCCCAGAACTACTGTGCACAGAGCAACACCCAGCTCTGTGGTCCTGCTGACCTAGTGAATTTGTGCCCATCCCTGCATGGGATGATGGGGGAAGCCTTGGGGCTGTACAAGTTGAGTGCTGCCTCCCGTGGCTGCTCTGTTGTCTACTCAAAAGTTTTTGTTTTTTTTTTTTTATGATCTAGTTAACCCTCCTATCTTCTCCCAAATTGTGGATGAACCACCCTTTACTTTTATTCTCCATGCATTTTGATGTAATAGATAACTAATTGAATTTGGGTTGTTTTTTTTGCTCAATCTGAGGAAGCTTGGGACTCAGGATCCTAAGTGAAAAATGCCTTTTTGACCTAAGCTACCTGATGGTGAAGAACCTTTGCCCAATCCCTTCCCACACACTCCCCAGACCAGCACTGTCCGGCTCACAGTTATTGCTTCTGGACTCCTGTCTGAGCAAACCGCACTGTACTGTCCAAAGGGCAACCGTGTTCCCACTTCCCTGGGAATTTCGACATGTGCTTGCTTAGCTTTCCAGCTGAACTGTGCTCTGGGGGCTCTGTCTCCCAGTAACTGTGGTGGGGATGGGCAGTGGAGGGGGAGGCCAGCACAGCACGGCAGCGCTAACCCGCAAGTGGACACCCTGGTACCCACTGTATGGCTGCTCCTTGCTCCCCTAAGGGAGAGGTGGGTGGAGAGGATCAGCTTGGACACCTGATTTATCATTACAACTCAAGAGTATGGAGATGAGGAGCTCAACAACTGGTTGTCCAGCTCTGGCATGGGAATTGCACAGCTTTGGTAAGGACAGCATTGTACAAAAAAAGGAAGAAATTTATTCCAGGTTTATCCTTCCTGCTCTTCTCCATTGCAAAAGGGGTATTTGTTTAAGCATGTGCTTGCATTCTCTAGAGAAAGTCAACAGAAACCATGCTGGCGCCAGCCAGGGAAGGAGCAACTTTATCTAAAAATCTCTACATTTTCAGGTTAACTGAAGGTAACCATGTCAACAGTGAAAACCAAACGGCATGGAGGTTTAATCATAGAAAGGTTTGCATTGGAAGGGGCCACAAAGCCTATCCAGTTCTTCAATACCATGGCTGAAAATAGATTTTCTTAGTCCATTCAGTGATGTAGGATTTCCTAGTTTTATACACGTTGAAATACAGCCCGGGCAGAGGTGGAGTCCCCACCCCCTGGAGGGAATTAAGAAAGGTGTAGATGTGGTGCTTAGGGACATGGTTCAGTGGTGTGGTTAGGTTAACAGCTGGACTTGATGATCTTTATGGTCTTTGCCAATATAAACAACTCTGTGATTCTGTGAACAAAGTGTAAAACTCATTTGAGAACCCAGATTTCTTAAGATGTTGGAGAATCAAGCCAAGACCTCAAAGAGGTAAAGACCTCTTCCCTGAAACGTGGCCTCTTTATAAAAGCCGATTATGGACAATTCACCCAGGTTCCTTCACATCTGCACCTCAAAACTGCTGCTGGGTAATTCCCAGCTGCTGGGTAAGCAATAGCTAAAACACTGGGGTCTTGTTCTGGCCACAACTCTTAAATGAATTATATATGGGCCGCTGTGAAGAAAACTCCATTCCAACCTGACCTAGCACATCCCTCCCATTTAGGTTTAAATATCTCTAATAACATGGTACCTCTAGTTTCTCCTGACATTGCAGTGATTCAGCTCAGTCTGCTCTTGGCAATTTTCACCCTAATTATTTTAAAACTAATTTTCACAGAATCACAGAATGACAGAATAACCAGGTTGGAAGAGACCCACTGGATCGTTGAGTCCAACCATTCCTACCAATCCCTAAATCATGCTCCTAAGTACCTCATCCACCCTAACCTTAATTTTCCCATAAGGTTGAGAGAAAAGAGCCCCATGGAACTCACACACTGACTGAGTCACAATGGACAGTGTCTGAGCGAGTCCAGAGAAGAGCAACAAAGCTGGTGAAGGGGCTGGAGAACAAATCTTATGAGGAGCGACTGAGAGAGCTGGGGTTGTTTAGCCTGGAGAAGAGGAGGCTGAGGGGAGACCGTATTACTCTCTACAACTACCTGAAGGTTGTGGAGAGGAGGTGCTGGCCTCTTCTCCCAAGTGACAGAGGGCAGGAGGAGAGGGAATGTCCCCAAGCTCCGCCAGGGGAGATTTAGGCTTGAGATAAGGAAAAAATTCTTCATGGAAAGGGTGGTTAGGCATTGGAACGGTCTGCCCAGGGAGGTGGTTGAGTCACCGCCCCTGGAGGTGTTTAAGGTGTTTTAGGGTGGATGAGGTACTTAGGAGCATGATTTAGGGATTGGTGGGAATGGTTGGACTCGACGATCCGGTGGGTTTCTTCCAACCTGGTTATTCTGTGATTCTGTGATTCTGTGATTGATGGGACTAATTGCTACTGCTTCCTTAAACAAGTTATGGCGATCTCTGATCTCTTTAAGCGCCCTGGGGTTTTGTATTACTCACAGGCAAAGGAGCCTCTTAGGTCATCACTGCTCTGTTAAGGATACCTGTGCTTCCAATGATACCTGTGCTTCCAGCCTCTTTTCCTTCCCTTCTCCAGGACTGTGATGGAGTCACCAACCAGCCTTTGATGTTCCTCTTTGAGGATGTCAGGTAGGGCTATAACCCAGATGCTAACAGGGATGGTTGGGAAGAAAAAGCAGCACAAGATCTTTCCCCTTCCACGACTGCAACACCACAGCCTCAGTGTCTTGGGCCAGAAGCATGAGATGCTGACCAGCTCACAGAATCATGGGATGGTTTGTGTTGGAAGGAACATCAAAGCCCATCCAGTTCCACCCCCCTGCCATGGGCAGGGACACCTCCCACTGGATCAGGGGTTCCAAGCCCCATCCAACCTGGCCTTGAACCCCTCCAGGGATGGGGCAGCCACCCCTGCTCTGGGCAACCTGGGCCAGGGCCTCTCACTCTCACAGCAAAATATTTCTTCCTAATATCTCATCACAATCTCCCTCCTCTCCACTGAAATCTGTTCCCCTTTATCCTATCCCTGCACTTCCTGATCCAGACCCCCTCCCCAGCTTTCCTGGAGCCCCTTTCCATACTGGAAGCCACTCTAAGGTCTTCCCAGAGCCTTCCTTTCTCCAGGCTGAAGAAAGCTTGACCCTTGTGATCCCTCAATTTTATACTGAGTACATCTATGGGACAGAACTGTTGGCCACTTTGGGGTCACCTCTCTCATCTGCCTCTTCCTGCAGGTGCAACCCTTTCCCTCCACTTTCCTTCCCAATATTTCACCAACTCGAGGGTGGCCTTGGTTTCCATAGGGATTAGTTTAAGCAATGGCTTTTCTCCATCCCAATGCCTTGCGTTATCTCTTCTAGAGAGAAACCTTGCCTGTAAACATGCAGTTAACTTTCAGAAGACAAAGCTCTTGAGATGAGGCTGAGGTGAGGAGTTAGAAAACTGTTCCTGCTTTAGCTCAAACCAGAACAGCGAGTGGGAGGCTGGCAATCAGCCTTTTGCAGTGTGTCTGTGCTATCACATGTGGGTGATCTGTTGACCCAGGTGTCTTTGCCTGATGTCAGTGTTCTGACACGAAGCAGCATGGATTTCACCTTAGCCACGGGATGGCAGTTTCTCACAAGAAATCAGGTTTTTAAGCCCAGCACGGCTGAGTCACAGCCCCTTTGACACAATCCCTATGGAAAAAAAAGCATCTAATAGGGGGAGCTGGTGGAAAATCATCACCAAAAGGCTGATGCTGCCTTAGTCATGCAAAATGAAGAGGATTAGAGTATTGTTGTCCTATTTGGAGCCAATAAAACAGCATCTCCCTACAGGTGTGGGTCCCCAAGCTCTTCCAAGATATCACAGCCTATAGAAGTGGTGTAAAAGTGCCACAAAAGCAGAGCTGGACCAATGCTTGTGATGGGATTGAGCTCAGCATAGTGGGTTCAAATCTGGGAGCTGGGTGTTAGGGATGCCTTGGAAAGGAATTCACGCTTGGGAAAATGTCACACACAGTATGTGAAGTCAATTCCAAAGGTAACTGCAAGGTTGTTATCTTTGCAATTCCCTGCTGGATTAAAGGGACCTTTCTGTGCATATGGCCTTCAGACATACAAGGTGGCAACCTGGGGGCATCATGGGCAGCACTTGGGGGAGTGCAGGGCAGGATGCTCCCACCCACAGTGAGGAAGCATAATAGTATTATCCTGACATGATGATATCCCATATATAGAATCATGGAATGGTTTGGGTTGTAAGGGACCTCAAAGCCCATGAGTTCCAACCCCTGCCATGGGCAGGGACACCTCCCATTGGATGAGGGGGCTTAAAGCCCCATCCAGCCTGGCCTTCAACACCTCCAGGGATGGGGCAGCCACCACTGCTCTGGGAAACCTGGGCCAGGGCCTCCCTGCCCTCACAGCAAAACATTTCTCCCCAAGATCTCATCTCAATCTTCCCTCTTTCCTCTCAAAATCATTCCCCTAATCCTGTCTCTGCACTCCCTGATCAAGAGCACCTACCCAGCTTCCCTGGAGCTCCTTTCAGCACTGGGAACTGCTCTAAGGTCTAACCAGAACCTTCTCTTCTCTACACTGAACAATTCCAACTCTCTCAGTCTGTCCTCGTATGGGAATTGCTCCAACTCTCAGATCCGTGTCCTCCTCTGGACTTGTTCCAACAGCTCCATGTCCTTCTTGTGCTGAGGACTCCAGAACTGGACACAGGGCTCCAGGTTTGGTCTCACCAGAGCAGAGCAGAGGGGCAGAATCCCCTCCCTGGCCCTGCTGGTCCCACGGCTTTGCATGCAGCCCAGGATAAAAGCATAAATTATCATTAATACATTCCAACCTGGTGATTCTATGATTCTTTGGTCTCTCATCATACCCCTTGCTCCTTGGGAGCAGAGCCCAGCACCCACCTCACCACAACCTCCTTTCCAGGAGCTGCAGAGAGCAATAAGGTCTCCCCTCAGCCTCCTCTTCTCCAGACTAAACACTCCCAGTTGCCTCAACAACCCCTCACAACCCTGTTCTCCAGCCCCTTCCCCAGCTCCATTCCCTTCTCCAGACACACTCCAGCCTCCCAGTGTCCCTCCTGCAGTCAGGAGCCAACATTGAGCCCAGGACTCGAGGTGCAGCCTCCCCAGTGCTGAGCCCAGGGGGACAACCCCTTCCCTGCTCCTGCTGGCCACCCCACAGCTGATCCCAACCAGGATGCTGGTGGCCTTTTTGGCCACCTGGGCTGCTGCTGGCTCCTGTTCAGCCACTGTTTCCCAGCACACACAGAGTCTTTTCCACTGGGCAGCTTTGCAGCCGCTCTTTCCCCAGCCTGGGGCTGCACAGGGCTGCTGTGACTGCAGTGCAGGACCCGCACTTGGCCTTGTTGAACCCCCTTCCTCATCCTCGGAGCAGCCTTGATCTCCCCGCGGGCTCCAAACCCATCCTGACCCCAGCAAGGGGTGGGAGCAGCCAGGGAGCCGGGCACTAGGACCCAGCAGGGCAGCCTGAGGGGCCCTGGGAGGGAGGGGCGGGCGCTAGGACCCCGGGCAGGGACGTGGCAGCGAGACGTTAGCGGTGCACGCTGGGATTGGGTGGTGTGGGGGTCACATGGGGCGCAGGGCAGAAGTGAGCGGTTGTGGCCATGTTGCGGCAGATGAGGGGGCCGAGGTCCTCACCGGGACCTGGGACTTGGGCTGAGGGTGTGGGTGCCTGGGCCTGAGGCAGAGAGGAGGGCCCAGAACCTGGGACCAGGGAACCAGTGTCCTGGGACTTGGGGGCCCTGACGCAGCCCTGGCCTGGGGCTGAGTAGCTGGGGCCTGGGAGCAGAACTTGGAGCAGGGGCCTGGATGTGGGCCTGGAGCCCGGGACCAAGTTGTTGGGGCCTAGAATGAGGGCTTCGACCTGGGGCTTGGAGCAGGTTCCTAGGACCAGGGGCCTGGAGCCCGGGACTAAGTCTACAGCTACCTGAAAGGAGGTTGTGGAGAGGAGGGAGCTGGGTTCATCTCCCAGGTGACAGGGGACAGGACAAGGGGGAATGACCTCAAGCTCTGCCAGGGGATGTTCAGGCTGGACATCAGGAAAAAAAATCACAGAAAGGGTCATTGGGCACTGGCAGAGGCTGCCCAGAGAGGTGGTTGAGTCACCTTCCCTGGAGGGGTTTAAACCATGGGTTGATGAGGTGCTGAGGGACACGGTGAATGACTGATAGAAATGGTGGGACTCGATCCAGTGGGTCTTTTCCAACCTAGTGATTCTGTGAAGTCACTGGGGCCTGGAAGCAGGGCTTGGACCTGGGGCCTGAGCTGGGACAGGGACCTAGATCCAGGGCTTGGACCTGGGGACTGGGCTGGGACAGGGACCTAGATCCAGGGTTTGGGCCTGGGCCTAGGCCGGTGGCCTGGGGCAGTGCGGGCTGGGTCTGGGATATGGGGGCCTGGGCTGGGGCTGAGACTCACACTGGGAGCCTAGGAATGGCAGCCTGCACCTGGGTCCAGGCGCAAGCAAGGCTGCTGCAGCAGTGTCCAGGCTCTGGTGGTGCGGGACATGTAGGCACTTTCTGCCATCCCTGCAGCCCCGGGGAGCCAGAACATGGTTAGAGGGCTTTGGGGTGAAAGTGCTCGGCAGGCCTGGGGCTGGCATCCTGGGGGGCTGTGCCTCTCTGCAAAAACCAGGATCTGAATCTGTCAACAGAGTATTTACTGGAGTGAAGGAAGATGGGAGATTGCTGCCTGGCACAGGAGTAGGTTTAGTAGAAGGCAATGAGCTTCCTAGGAGGAATGGAGAGCAAAGGAATTTGGAGCAGGCTGTGACATTAATTACCTGGTGCAGGTCCCTGCATTCACACTGTGAGCTTTTGCTAAGCACAAGTCAAAACATTTAATAGAGTTGCGTGCAACTGCTCCATTGTTTTGTTTGTGTGATGTGGTTAAATCCTCACGTTCTTCACAAACTGGTTTTGATCTTAAGGTGATGCCTTAATACTTCTGGCTGATCAAAACTTGCCCTGCTGGATGCTGCAAACTGATTCTTTTGTTCCCATGTCACTCTCTGCGTCTGTTCCCGCTTTAGGACAGCATTGAAGACATTGAGGCTGTGTCTCTCTTTGATGCAGACAGTGACATTTCCAGGAGATCGAAAAAGTCAAAAATAAGGTCAGTGGCCATAATATTTCTAGATGAGCTCCAGACAAAAGGGTGAGGAGGAAAGGATTGTCATATTACACTAAAATATGCAACAGCAAATCCCTTCTGTATTTACCTGGTAGTAATGAAGCGTAAGTGCTGGATAACCAAGAACACCAATTCCAGAAGCACAGCTGGAAGTTCTAGATCCGCACCTTTGTACTTCTGAGCACCCTAATGTTAGCTGCCTGTTTGTGCTCCTGCCTGTGAGGGGTCTGTGCTGGTAATGACTCTGTGTCGGGGGTTCTCACTGTATTGAGTGCTGCTTCTGGGCTGGACCGTTCAGTGCCTTGCTTCCAAGTGTGTTTGACGCTGCCCTGCTGTCTCCATGTCCTGGGTGGTCAATCCAGCCACCTCCTGCCCAAGGGCCTGCCGCAAAGCTGCAGCCATACCTGGGTGCTGTGGTGATCTCAGCTCTATGCTGCATATTTCTGAGCTGGGAACTGTGGAAGTTGGAAGGGAGGGCAAATCTGCTGCATTGGAAATCTGATCTTTCATGTGCTCATTCTGGGGTTTCCTCTCAGGTCCTTTTTAAATTACCCTGAATTGCACTGAACACTGGGTGAAATTCCCTGCCCCTTCCACCCAGGATCTGTATCGTGTCTGCGCCTCACGTGTGGCTGTATGTAGAATATCTCTTCCGCACGAGGAGTTTCCAGTGAATTTATCTCCTGTATTTTATGCAATGTTTGCACACTGGGCCCATGTTACAGTGCTGACTCTTATCCTATGAGGTGGTAGGAAATCATCTTGGCAATGTCATTTCTTTAATTGCTTCAGCCCTGTCTGACCTAGCCGTGACTGTGCTGTACGTCATCCCAGGCACCCAGTGGTATCATTTTTCCACTTATTCTTCCGAGTCAGTGCGATAGTTGTCTATCTGCTCTGTGAGCTCTTAACTAGCAGCTTTATTGCCTGCGTGGTGACAATTATCCTACTCTTTGTCGTGTGACTTCTGGGCTGTAAAGGTATGTTTCTCTTATGCTTTTTGTTATTTTCATCTTACTGTATGAGAACTATTGAACAGGGATTTTCATGTCACAATAACATTACTGATTTCTGCCTTTGCCACAAAATGATACCTGAAATGCCCTCGGCTCCTGTGATGCACAGGAAGGACATGGAGCTGGTGTAGTAAGTCCAGAGGACACCATGGAGATGATCTGAGGGCTGGAGCACCTCTTGTATGAGGACAGGCTGAGAGAGTTGGTGTTTTTCAGCCTGGAGAAGAGAAGGCTGCAGGGAGATGTTAGAGCAGCTTCTTCCAGTCCTGAAGGGAGCTCCAGGAAAGCTGGGAGGGGAGTGCAGGGATAGGATGAGGAGGAATAGTTTTCAGCTGCAAGAGAAGAGATTGAGATGAGATCTTAGGAAGTAATGTTGTGCTGTGAGAGTGGGGAGGCCCTGGCCCAGGCACCCCAGAGCAGTGGTAGCTGCCCCATCCCTGGAGGTGTTCAAGGCCAGGCTGGGTGGGGCTTTGAGTGACCTGATCCAGTGGGAGGTGTCCCTGCCCATCACAGGGGTGGAATAGATGGGCTTTGGTCTCCCATCTGGCCCAAATCATTCTGTGATGCCTTATGTAGCATTATGAAGTGATAACTCTTAAATCTTCTTGTACCTGATTTCTTTGTGAAAATTAAATGGAGAAAGAATGTCAGGTTTTCTTTTAAGGTGTCACAGGCTTTGTTATGACATTGTTTTTGATTCACCAGAATACACCTTGCACTAATTTGTTGTCATACTGCACATACTAAAAAATAGATTGCTGTGGGCATAAGAACCTTGTGGTCTTGTTTTCCCAAATGTTAAGCAAAATAGCAGCATTGAAAATAAAGACCCAAACAGCTGAGCTTTGGAAAATGGTTTATTTTATCAGAAAGTTTAAAGCTTGTTGCTTCTCTTTTATTTCAGAATGTCACAGGGCGGCTGATGGTCAGCCTTCGCTGGTGGAACCAGGTGGATGATGGTAAAAGTCAGTGGGTGTTTGAAGCCAGGAAGGTGAATTCCATTTTTTTAATTATTTTTCTTCTCATGATTTCTGGTTGATGAAACCTCTATTTATTGGTAACTGTGCATGTGAGAGCAGATTGTACAACGTAGACCTTTACTTTCATCTGTGACCACATGCCCATTTCATGTGGGCTTCTGAGCGAGCTTTTTGGTTGTTGAATTATTTAAAGGTTCACATGATCACATAATTATAGAATCATTGAGGTTGGAAAAGACCTCTCAGCTCATCCAGTCAAACCATCAGCCCAGTCCCACTGTGCCTGTTAAACCCTGGCAGCCTCTCATCTCATCCCTTCTTACTTGAGAGAAGAGCCCAGCACACACCTTACCACAACCTCCTTTCTGGGAGCTGCAGAGAGCGATGAGGTCTCCCCTCAGCCTCCTCTTCTCCAGGCTAAACAGCCCCAGGTTCATGAGCTGCTCCCAGAACCCCTGGGCTCCAGCCCCTTCCCCAGCTCTGTTTCTTTCTCAGGACACGCTCCAGCCCCTCGATGTATTTCTTGGAGTGAGGGGACCAAAACTGAGCCAAGGATTCAGGGTGTGGCCTCACCATTGCCGAGCACAGGGGAACAATCCCTTCCCTGCTCCTGCTGGCCATGCCAGGGCTGGTCTTCTTGGCTACCTTGGTCACTGTTGGTTCACATTCAGCTGCTGTTGACCAGCACCTCCAGGGCCTTTTCTACTGGGCAGCTTTGCAGCTGCTCTTTCCCAAGCTTGGAGTGTTGTGCGATGTATTTGGTCTGGCTTAATGCCAGAAACAGAAAAGTTCCACATAAAACACAGTGAAGGTTCCTGTTTCACTTTGGTTGCCTGCAAGTTTTCTGGTGTGAACTTGGAACTGCTACCATAGCTTTTATCCCCTATAGACATGGCAAGAAACATACTTAACATTTGTCATGGCTCTTCCTGTGCCTGTTTGTTTGCAGTGGCTACTGCTCGGTCTCTGGCTTCCCAGCTGTCAGGCATCTCACAACCCATCCTGTATCCACCCTTTTCACCGCAGTCTCTTCCCTCGGTCTGTGTGGAGCTAAGGGCGTGCAGAGATGCAGTGAGGTGGAGATGGCTTCCTGTGGTGGAGCAACTTGAACCCAACCCATTCTCCAGCCAAACTTGTGCTCTCCTCACTGGAGGCACGTTCTTTCTCTAAACCACACCAGTTTATTAAAGCTAGAACGTAGTGAGGGAGGGGAAAGGTGGCTGGACAGCTGATGATGCTATAAACTTAGCCATAAGTTGTTAACCCAGTTCAGGTTTTGTAATGATTTTAGGAAGAACTGAGTGCTTCCTTGGGATCTGCTACTCTTTAAAGACCTCATGAAATCAATAGCGTGGTATGAATTAGACCTGTGTGTGTGTAAAGAAAGAATTGACTCTTTGATGCCTAAAAGTGTCGATATTTAGTTCTGTCAGTGCTAGGATGGGCGAAATTCTCAATCTGTGCAGTGATTTGGAGTTGGAAAACATTTCCCATTTGGCTCTTTCTGAGCATTGTAACTGAGCCATGCAGTAAACATCACGTTACCCAAACAACCTTTTAGCTCCAGGCACTCCAGGAAGATTTGAAGCTGCTGCCTCCACTGTTTCTGACAGAAAATTGACAAAAGTGTGCCTTAAGTGGAAATGGTTTTCTATTCCAGAAGGATCTTTATTGATGTAGAAATTGATCTCGAAACCCCCAGTACTGTGTGGAGGCAAAACCAGGAGGCTTGTTGACTCCAGACTGTTTTTAATGATGTGATCCATACAGTGGAGCAGCCTGTTAATCTCGGTGTCCTCTCCATTTCTAGGTATTGGCACAAGGCAGTAAAACCTCAACAGAAGCAGAGTCCCAAATTTTCTGGTTCGGTCTGATTACCTGCCCTATGATCTGGGTGATCTTTGTGTTTAGCGCTCTGTTTTCTTTCAAAGTGAAGTGGCTGGTGAGTGGGCTTTGTGATGGATCTTGTGTGTGACTGGCAAGGCGGAGTGCATCAGTGACAGTGTTTTCCTTGTCCCAGGCAGTGGTTGTGATGGGAGTGGTTCTTCAGGGAGCCAACCTTCATGGTTATGTCAGGTGTAAAGTTGGCAGCAGAAAGAACCTGACAAGCATGGCGAGCAGCTATCTTGGGAAGCAGTTCTTGCAGCAGGTAAGATTTCCAGGATGTTGGAAACCCTCCAGTCATATTTGTATCTATCCGTCAGCTTCCTTATGGCCTGGCCATGAAAAAAAAGATGGGAAAAGCTGTTATTTGTAATTCTGCAGAGGGAACATTCACATCTTGCTGCCTTGTGAATTGGAGCCTCCTTACTAAAGTGAGAGTAACTTGCTAATTACTGTCATTGAGTTCCACTTGGGGCTCCTTGCTTGCTGGTGCTATGGACAGGTGCCGTGTTGCTGGGTTATTTGAAATAAGGGGCATGGTGAATGTGGCAACAGAGTGGAATCATAGAATCCTGGAGTGTTTTGGGTTGCAAGGGTTCCAACTCCCTGCTGTGGGCAAGGACACCTCCCACTGGATCAGGGGCTCCAAGCCCCATCCAGCCTGGCCTTGAACTCCAGGGATGGGGCAGCCACCATTGCTCATGACAACCTAGGCCTGGATCTCCTCAGCCACACAGAAAAACATTTCTTCCTTAAGCTGTCATCTCAATCTCCCGACTTTCAGCTCAAGACTCTTCCCCCCGTCTTATCCCTGCACTCCCTCATCAAGAGTCCCTCCCCAGCTTTCTGAAAAAGAAAACCTTGAAATGGTTTTTGATAAACTACTGCTCACAGATAATGTGTCTCTATACAGCTCCTTCTATCGCACTACTTCCTCTTTGTGTTGTGCCAGCCACAAGACCATGCATCTGGAGGGATGCTGCATTGGCCCTGGTGTTCCAGCATGTGTAGCTCTTGTCCAAAAGGGCTGCCACTACCTTTTTTGTTCTTACTCACCTCCAACCAGCTTGTCTCAAGACCTCCTTTTCTGCCCCAGCACTGGTTTTTCTTCCTTCTGTGGGTTCCCATGGCATAAGGCACGACCACCCCTTGCTCCACGTCTGGGCTGTCCTTTACCTTCTGCTTTTACCACATTTCCCAAATGTGCTGTATCACACAGGCAGTGCTGGGGATGGGTGGTTTGGCTGTCGCAGGTTGACAGATCTTCACTGGAATCACTGTAATTAGTGAGATTGGAAGCTCAAACATTGATAGACCTTTTTGGGCAGTCTGCACTGGGACTGTGCTCTTCTGTAGCTGGATTTGCTTCTGACTGGCACCGTGACAGTGGTTAACCAGAGGCCTGGACTGGTTTCAGCCTTTGGCAGGAGTTAATGTCTTGCCCCTGAATCACCACAGCGAGTCCCATTGTGCTCCTGTGCTCCTTACCTCCTTATTTCTTCTTTTGCCCTCTGCAGACTGTGGCTAAAGAGGAACAGACAGCCTCCTGAGTACAGTGGAGGCCTCAAGTCAGACCGGATTTGCAGCAGTGGACAACAGGAATGTTGCTCTGACCATGAGATCTGGGACTGCACACGAGTTGTGAATTAAAAGAAGTAAATAAATTGTGCAAGGCTTCAGGTTAACACTCCTAGCAACTTTTCTTTGATTTTCCACTAGCATTTTGTGTTTCAGTCCTTTCTCTATTTGATTAATTAGAATTAATTTACCTAAACTTTAAATTCAAAGATATTCCAGGTGGGTTCTGTGCACGTTTAGAACTACCAGGTGGGTTAAGAGAAAATTGCTGGACATCCTTCTTCTGGAAAACCAGGCACAAGCCCAGCCCTGTCATCCACGAAGTTGCCTGGTTCCTCCAGTTGGTGCCTAATGTAGTTTCAGTTGTGGACTCAGCTGCATTCTTGGGAGTCATTGCTGCTTCTGTTATGAGGTTTAGGTCACACTCCCTTGGCTCCACATCTCTGACTCTGGTTTGAATGATGCTGCAGTTGGGAGATCTGAAGGAAACGTCGCTGCTGGCTCGGTATAACGAGTGCTGAAGTCTCGTGGGAACTGCAGAAAGTGATTTCTGAGCAGCCCCATCTTTTGGGTATCCAAAGCATTGTCTGGGGTCACAGTAACACCTTAAAGCCCTGGATTTATGTCAAGTCCTATTTTACCTCTTAAGTCTGTGTCTCTGTTGAGAGAGTAGCAAAGAGTGAAAGCTGGTTAGGAGGAAGGCTGCAAGCATGATGGCAGCGGCAGAGTGAATTGGAGAGCAGTTGTCTGACCAAGGCTGTTAAAGCAATGCCTCGTGTGTCGCTGTGCCCTTCGTGCCTTCAGTGCCTCAGGAGTTTTCCCAGGACTGGGAGGGCGTAGGGTTGATGTGGCCTGCAGTTTCCTCAGCACAGAGTCACAGAACGTGACCTGCAGGAGCTTGCATTCCTTGAATCCATGCAACACCTGTCCTCACACCATGCTCCCCAAGGAGTCTGAGGGCTGAGAAAAGTCTTTTGTAGGTGAAATGCGGTTGGCAGTGTTCACTGAGATGGCAGAAAGTGGTGTGTTCCATGTGGAATGCTGTATGGAAGGGGTCAGTTCCTCCTCGTCATGGAGTTCTCTTCAAGGCAGGTTGTGCTTTCCCAGCAGTGGATGTTGTGAACCTCAGATGAGGTATTTTAATAAGAACGTGGTTTCTTTTTGAATAATGGGAATTGCAAATTGTGGGTTTGTGTTAACACAATTCCTCTCCCTGTGTGGTAGCAATACCTGGGAGCTGTATATTTGTGTAACTTTGGATTGATTCCTTCCTTTTGTAAATATGTAGTTATAAAATCTTGATATTAAAGCAATGCTTTGTTTAACCAGACTGGAGATGCCTTCCCTGATTCCTGGCTGAGCTCTGTTTGTACGCTGTGTTCTTGCAGTGCTGTATTAACTCGGGTTGCCTGTCCAGGTGAATGCTGCTGTTCAGCAAGCTGGGCCACTGTTCCTGCCACCCAGGACCTTGGACACTTCTCCCTGTTCTTCATAAACGTCCTGGAGGCATTACTGTGTGGAGCTGAAGGGTTTATCACTTTGGAAGTCTTGTCTGGAGTGTGTAAGATGGTCCTGAATCATAGAATAACCAGGTTGGAAGAGACCCACCAGATCATCAAGTCCAACCATTCCTATTAAACACTAAACTGTGTCCCTCAGCACCTCATCCACCCATGGCTCTTCCACCCATGGAAGGTGACTCAACCACCTCCCTGGGCAGCCTCTGCCAGTGCCCAATGACCCTTTCTGTGAAATTTTTTTTCCTAATGTTCAGCCTAAACCTCCCCTGGCGGAGCTTAAGGCCATTCTCTCTTGTCCTGTCCCCTGTCACTTGGGAGAAGAGCCCAGCTCCCTCCTCTCCACAATCTCCTTTCAGGGAGTTGTAGAGAGCAATGAGGTCTCCTCTCAGCCTCCTCTCCTCCAGGCTGAACAACCCCAGCTCTCTCATCCATTCCTCATAAGGCCTGTACTCCAGCCCCTTCACCAGCTTCGTTGCTCTTCTCTGGACTTGCTCCAGAGCCTCAACATCCTTCTTTTGGTGAGGGGCCCAGAACTGAACACAGGATTTGAGGTGCGGTCTCACCAATGCCGAGTACAGAGGGGAAAATAACCTCCCTGCACCTGCTGGTCACACCACTTCTGATCCAAGCCAAGATGCCATTGGCCTTCTTGGCCACCTGGGCCACTGCTGGCTCATGTTCAGTCGGCTGTCAACCAGCACCCCCAGGTCTTTCTACTGCAGGAAGCTTTCCAGCCAGACTTCTCCTAGTCTGTAGCTGTACAGGGTGGTTGTGCCCCAAGTGCACAACACTGAGTTCACTGAGAGTCTCTGGCCAGTAGTAATGTGCCACTGTCCATGTGCCT
Source organism: Clamator glandarius (assembly GCA_033459285.1). Taxonomy (NCBI): domain Eukaryota; kingdom Metazoa; phylum Chordata; class Aves; order Cuculiformes; family Cuculidae; genus Clamator; species Clamator glandarius. The sequence goes on along the minus strand of JAUNZM010000269.1, from coordinate 1,418,185 downwards.
GCCACCACACACCAGAAGATCTTGTCCCAATTTACTTGAAAGGGATGATTTATTCCTAAGGAATGACTATAAACGGACAAAATGAAGTCAAATGCTGAAGCAAAGGCCCTTCTGCACCACACGGGGATGCTCGAGTGCAGCGCCTGGCCTGTAGGCAGGGTGGAATGGAAACCCTCGGCTCCAGTCCAACAAGCTCCCAGTTTGTCGCTGCTGTCGGAGGGAAGCCTTCTCTGGCTTTAAATATAGCCTTCTCTGGCTTATTTTTAGCCTCTTGGCAAACGTTCAATATTTTGGCTTTGAGAAGCCAGCATTTTATTGCGTTTCTCCACATGGATCTGAACCAAATTGCTTCTCTCTCCTGCAGTTGGGTGTGAGTTTCGTTTGATTTGTGCTCGCCGCCTGCTGGGGTTTCCTGTGAGGGAGGAAGCAGGAGTTGCTTTGATCACTTTCAGAAGTGTTAAAATCAATCAAGCACCGTCCAGGTGGTGTTGTAATATAAATCGTAGTCACAAGCACTCAGTGTGTTTTGTGTGAATGTGAGGGACAGACCAGTCAGAGCCACCTGTGTTTTGGAAAGCTTAAATAAAAGCGACTAGTATTTGGATTGCTGTGTTTGGGCTGCAGCCCTCTGGGACCCTGGGGCAGAGCTATGGGGATGGAGCAGAGTGGGTGTTTGCTCCACTTGTTCTTCTCTTCTGGAGCTTGAAGTGCTGGTTGTATCCTAAACCTAATATGGAGGAGGTCATGGGAGAAAAGATGGGACGAGCCCTGGGCAACTTCTCCCCTTGGCCTGAGGGGAGCCAGGTCACCCCACATCTATCCCTCACCTTGTTTCTCCAGAGCAGTTTTACTGACCTGGCTGTACCATGTGTATCTCAGTGGAACCTTGCTTGCAGTTCAGCTGCGTGGAGTGCTGAGGGAGGAACTGCATGGATGCAGTGCCAGGGGGTTCAATGCAACTATTCATAGAATCATGGAACAGTTTGGGTTGGAAGGGACCTCGAGGTCTATCCAGTTCCACCCGCTGCCATGGGCAGGGACACCTCCCACTGGATCAGGTTGCTCCAAGCCCCATCCAGTCTGGCCTTGAACCCCTCCAGGGATGGGGCAGCCACCACTGCTCATGTCAACCTGGGCCAGGGCCTCCCCGCCGTCACAGCCATACATTTCTTACTAATATCCAATCTCAATCTCCCCTCTTTCAGCTCAAAACCATTCCCCCTTGTCCTGTCCCTGCACTCCTTGATCAAGAGCCCCTCCTCAGCTTCCCTGGAGCCTCTTTTATTACTGGAAACTGCTCGAAGTTCTCCCTGGATCCTCCACTTCTCCAGGCTTAACAACCCAAACTCTCTCAAGCCTGTTCTCATATGGTAGGTTCTCCAGCCCTTGCATCATCTCTATGTCCCCCTCAGGACTCACTCCAACAGCTCCATGGCCTTCCTGTGCTGAGGACTCCAGGGCAGGGCTCCAGGTGGGGTCTCACCAGAGCAGAGTAGAGCAGAGAATCCCCTCCCTTGCCCTGCTGGTCACACGGCTTTGGATGCAGACCAGGACACGTTGGGTACAAGCACATGCTGCCGGCTCATGTTGAGCTTCTCCTCCCCCAGCACCCCAAGTCCTCCTCAGGGCTGCTCTCAATCCATTCTCCACAAAGCCTGTGTTTGTGCTTGGGATTGCCCAGACCCAGGTGCAGGACCTTGGCCTTGTTGAACTTTGTGAGGTTTCTTGCAACATTTGCTGCATTTGCTAAGTACTTAGTGAGGTAACTGTGCTCTGGGAGATGTTTATCTTCCCCTTGAGCTGGACAAGTGTGACAGCACCGGGGAAGGAAGCTCAGACCTGTCTAGTGTCTCTCTTGTGCCGCACTGCACTGTCAGAAGTGCTAACTGGACCTTTTTGTTCTGCCTGGCACAAGAAGAACAGGGAGCAGAGGCTCCTCTCCAGTCGCGTCCTTCTGAGTGGCAGCAAAAGGCAATCGAGGGTTGACGGAGCAGAGACACATCCCTCTTTTGCAGAAGTTTACTGCCCCAGGGTGGAGGTTTATTTGACTATGGAAAGAGCACCCTGGCAGAGTTGCAAGGGGAGCTGAAAAGCAAAGAGAGAGAGGTTTTTAGTTTCTTTCTTTTTAAAAGCAATTTCCAGGAAGGCTTTTGGTTTGAGCTTTTTTTTTTCCCCAGTTGAGCTTTCCAGGCACTTCCACAATGAGACTGCATTCAGGCCTCACTATTTCCCGAGGAGGCAAAAGCTGAGGTCTTTCATAACGGCTCTGATCCTTTTCTGTGGAATAGTAGCCTGAATACGATGACAGAGGAAAAAAATACAATAACTCTCCCCTCCCCTTCCCAACACAAGCTCTTGCCAGAGCAATAAAATTTTTAAACAATAGCCAGTCATGACATAAACCAGTCATTGAGCTGCCTGCCAAAACTTGCCTCAAGAAAGTAGGTCCAAAAATAAACACGAACCTATAAAAAACTTCCCGTTGTGCTAATTGCTTCCACATCTGGCTCAGAAATGAAGAGTGTATACAAGCGTGGAGAGGCCACCAATAAGTCACTTTAGCTAAGCACAAAAGCACGTGCACAGCATCAGTCACGCAGCCATCTCTTTTTGCTCAGCAGATCTCAGGTACCCAGGCTCTGTTTTAAATGTGTTTTTAAATTGTGCTGAAGTAATGGGGCTGGTCATGAGGTTAATGACCAGCACATGGTTAAATGCTTTCAAAGGTGGGATATTTTGAGGTGAATATAGAGAAACTGGTTTAATTTCCCTTTCCCCCCTCCATCAGTTATCAGAGCACAGTGCTGTCAGCTCTGAACAGATTTTACCTGGCCTCCTCCTTGGAAAGAAGTCAGCTTGTGGGTTGGTGGGAAGGGTGTATATTTGATAAAGCAAGGGCTACAGCAAGATGGGATGTGCAAAGGATGTGTAGATGTGGTATCAAATGTGTGGCTGTGGCACTTTGGGACCTGGTTTACTAGGCACTGTGGGGTTGGGCTGACGGTTGGACTGGATGAGCTCAGAGGTCTTTTCCAGCCTTAATGATTCCATGATCCTGTGATTCTAAGGAAAAATAGCTGGGGACATTTTCCTGAAGTGCCTTTTCGGTGTGCCTTGTGCCTTGGTCAGAAGAACAAACCCCTGGCAGGCTCCTGGCAGGTCCCACAGGAGCCAGAGCCCTGGGATGGTGCTCTGCATCCTCTGCTCTGGGCATGCATTCATCTCCTCTCAAGATCATTTCTAAGAAGGTGAATCAGTGGGTGGGCTGTCCCCCTGCCAGGGTTTTTTTAAGCTTCACTCTGTTGTGAGCAAGGCCTTGGCTTGTTCGGTGCAATTTAAATCCCACCTTTCCACAGCCTTGGATTTTGCAGTAAGGCAAACACAGAGAGCAAACCCCAGGTCCCCCACAAGCCCACAGCATATTGAAGCAGGGAGACTCTCCTCAGCATGACTGGCTTTCATTTCCTGCACTTCCTTGGGCACCGCTGGGAACATCACCAGTAAACTATTAGATTTTCTGAGATCACAATCGCTGTGATTACATGAGTTACCTGTGTTTTCAACTTGCGGATGAGTGGCACAGCCCGCCTGAAGCATCTGTGGTTCAGTGCTTGTGACTCATCATGAGAGCTCAAGGAGGGATTTGGAATGATTTATTCATGCCACTTTTATTGTTGGGAAAGCTCAATCAAACCCTGCCATGGTTAGACTGCATAATTCAGCTACCAGTCTACTTTCTGATCTCTTTATCGGTTTCTCTTTTCATTAACAAACTCATGATCAGAGGTGAAGATTGCCTGAGTATAGAAGCAGTTTTCCATGTATGAGAACCTTGAAAACCACAGCTTTCAGGGTAGATTTTCAGTAGGACTCTCCTTGCTGGAGGAATAAGGGTGGTTTTGAAGGAGTTCAGGTTCATCTGTGCTAGGTCAGTTAGGTGTCTAAGTCTGCTTAACACTCCACGCATCCCTTATGAGACATGGGAACGCATCTTCTCTTGCATTATTTGACTAATCCTGAAAAAAACATCACAGATGGTGCAGATAATGCATAATGGGCTCTGGAGAGGCCTATTTCTTCCTACTGACTGTAAAAGATATTGATTTAGAATTATAGAATCATGGATTGTTTTGGGTTGGATGGGACCTCAAAGCCCACCTAGTTCCACCCCCTGCTATGGGCAGGGACACCTCCCACTGGATCAGGGGGCTTGAAGCCTCATCCAACCTGGCCTTGAACCCCTCCAGGGATGGGGCATTGCACTTAGGTTGCCACGTACAAGCTTAGGTGAGGTGACTCCTGCTCAGTGTGTCCCCTATGGGCAAAGCAGGGGCCCTGTGTATCTTCTGAGCATTCTGAGCTCCAGGGTAGTTTTGAGTGAGGCCAGAGGCATGTCAGTGTAAAACAACTGTCGTGTCTCCACACAGCAAGTCTCACTGCTTTAACTCCATCATTTTCCCAGTGTTTTTGAGAAGCCTGATAAAATCTCTTCCTGTAGACAAGAGCTAATCCCTCAGCAGGGCTGGAGGTGGGACGTGCTCACTCTATCAGGACGCAGGTGCGAGAGGGGTGGGAACAGCCACCTCTGCCTTTGCACCAGGGAACTGAGGGGGTGGTTGGCAGGTTTTGCTTTGTTTCTCCTACCTACAGACTTACCTTGTCCACTTGCAGCTGGCCAAATGTATCCCTTGAGTTCATAGATAGAAAAGTCAGGGCAGAAAAGGAGATGTGAACTTGGGCAGAAAATACATGTTCTAAGAAAACCATCACTAATGCCCTCAAAGAGGGAATGGCCTCAAGCTCCACCAGGGGAGGTTTAGGCTGAACATTAGGAAAAAAATTTTCACAGAAAGGGTCATTGGGCACTGGCAGAGGCTGCCCAGGGAGGGGGTTGAGTCACCTTCCCTGGAGGGGTTTAAGGGACGGGTGGACGAGGTGCTAAGGCACATGGTTTAGTGTGTGATAGGAATGGTTGGACTCATGATCCAATGGGTCTCTTTCAACCTGGTTATTCTATGATTCTATGAAACAGATTTAAACCAAATGCACATGAAGCACATAGATAAGGGATGATTCACTTGGGGAGCCATCACTGATTTGTGCTAAATATTTGGGCTGTTGCTCATGCCTCTTTCAGGGTAAGAGGCATGAGCTTTCAGGGTAAGAGGCATGACAGGCTTCCACCTTGGAGGAAGGAAAGGTTTCACTGCACGTATTTTTAACAACTTTTCTATAAACAGCTCCTATGTCAGAACCCAGAGCAGGACAGGGCTCCACATACTGATGTGCTAATGCTTTGCCAACACTTGGGGATGGTCCTGGCTGCATTCCAGCATTCACTGTGGTCTGATTCTTCCCTACCTGGTGCTAGATTTACTCTCACGGCCATCACAGAGGTCATCCTACCTTAAACCAGAGCAAGGGAGAGGTGTCAGGTAACATGTTGATGAATTGCATTTTTGTAGCCATTTAAGGATCCAGAGGAAATGACTCAAATGAGTTGGAATTAACCACAAATTTGAATTTGGCATTGCCCCTTATTTACATATGGATGTTTGCCCTGCTGGGGCTCAGCTCTCCACCTGCAGGGCACAGGGAGTGCCTGCCAGCAGACTGGGGAGTTGAGTTTTCTAAGAAGTGGTGGCTACTCCATCCCTGGAGGAGTTCCAGACCAGGTTGGATGGAGCTTGGAGCCCCTGATCCAGTGGGAGGAGTCCCTGCCCATGGCAGGGGGTGGAACTGGATGGGCTTTAAGGTCTCTTCCCACCCAAACCATTCTATGATTCTCTGCTCCAGCATAATGCAATACTAATAGTGAAAATGTAGATCTGTGACAGAAAGATTGACAGGTTTGGGCAGTAGAGTTTGTACTTGGGTATCTAAATTTATCCCTTGAGATTCTAATTTAGTCAATCAGGTGAACCTGGGCTGACGTACTGAAAACTGGACCCCTGCTTAACACCAAGACTTGTGTTTTCACCATTGTTTTTCTTTTTTATTCTGAGCTTAAATGGCCACAGCTTTGGGCCAAACTATGTTCTCCCGTGTCCATGAAAACCGGTTTTCCCTCCTCAAGAACTAGGAGTAGTAGTTTTGTAATTTTAGTGCTGGTGGAGTTGTGGTCACAATTAAAGAACCTAGTTTAATTCTGTGAATAAATAGAAGTGAATAATCTGCTTAATTTGGTGTGGTAGCAAAGCACTTTAGAGGGACCACTTACTGTGGTCTCATTGGTTCTTGGGAACACTTACTGTATGCAGTTGAGAACTCCCTGCTTGAATCACAGAATCACAGAATAACTAGGTTGGAAAAGACCCACCGGATCATCGAGTCCAACCATTCCTATCAATCACAAAACCATGTCCCTTAGCACCTCATCCACCAGTCCCTTAAACCCCTCCAGGGAAGGTGACTCACCCCCTCCCTGGGCAGCCTCTGCCAGTGCCCAATGACTCTTTCTGTGAATTTTTTTTCTCTGATGTCTAGTCTGAACCTCCCCAGGCAGAGCTTGAGGAGGGGTTCTTTATTAACTGATGAGTTTGGGTAGCACAGTACATAGAGAATTACTTGGCCCGTGAATTTGGCTTGTTTACCCATGCACATTCTCCTCGTTCTTGTAGCTTTTCGGTACACAGAGTTATAGAATCATAGAATGGTTTGAGTGTCAAGGGACCTTAAAGATCATCTAATTCCAACCCCCTGCCATGGGCAGGGACAGCTCCCACCAGGACAGGCTGCTAAAGACCCATCCAACCCAGCCTTGAACCCCTCCAGGGATGGAGCAGCCACAGCTTCCCTGCGCAAGTTGGGCCAGGGCCTCCCCACCCTCACGATGAAGACTTTCCTCCAGATGTCTAATCTAAATGAAAATGTTTTCTCTAGGTATAGTGGGACATCGAGCACCAGTGCTGGGACTGGGCTGCCCAGTGAGGACACTAGTTTGCCCACGGGTAGCACGTGGTTGCCCAGGGGTGGTACCTGGCTAAGCTGAGGTGGTACAGGCCTTATGAGGAATGGCTGAGAGAGCAGGGGATGTTTAGCCTGGAGAAGAGGAGGCTGAGGGGAGACCTCATTGCTCTCTACAACTACCTGAAAGGAGGTTGTGGAGAGGAGAGTGCTGGCCTCTTCTCCCAAGTGACAGGGGACAGGACAAGAGGAAATGGCCACAAGCTCTGCCAGGGGAGGTTTAGGCTGGACATTAGGAAAATATTTTTCACAGAAAGGGTCATTGGGCACTGGTAGAGGCTGCCCAGGGAGGGGGTTGAGTCACCTTCCCTGGAGGGGTTTAAGAGATGGGTGGACGAGGCACTGAGAGACATGGTTTAGTGTTTGATAGGAATGGTTGGACTCAATGATCCAGTGGGTCTTTTCCAACCTGGTTATTCTATGATTCTAGGATGCCCAAAGGGCTGTATAGCATTGCCCAATGAAGGCACCTGGGATTTTCCAGGAGTGGGAACAAGTCGCCCATTGAAAGCACTAAATTGCCCACAGGCTGCACTGAGTTGCTCAGGAGAGGCCCTGAGTTGCCCATCAAGGGCACCAGGTTGCCTAAAGCTGCACTAGGTTGTCCTGCGAGGGCAGTAGGTTGTGCAGGGCAGGAAACAGGAAGACACCTGAAGGTAGTTTCTTTCCCAGAGGTGTCACCAGGTTGCCCTTCCAGAGCACTGGGTAGCTCAGTGGCTGCATCAGGTTGCCGTGGGCTGCAGAGAGTCCCCTGGACAGAACCCAGTCACTGAGTACCCTGCGCCTGTGGCAATGCTCCCCTGGTCGCATGTCACAGAGGGCTCTGGGGATACTGTAGAGCCTGGCGGTGTTGCCACCGAGCCCGGCAGCGCAGTGGTGAGCAGCAGCACCTGGGCACCCCAAACTGCCACAGTGCACCCCACACCCAGGCAGCTGTGGGGGAGCATGCACTTTATCTGAGGGTGGAGGACTCAAAAAGCAGGTATTTCTCCTAATCTCCTCATTATCTCAGCCAAGTGTACCCAAACAAGGTGGGCAGAGACTCCTCTTACATGTTCATGGTCAGATGGCAGAAGCTGTTACCCTGGGGTGGCTTATACTGGGGGGCACACAGGGGCATTTACTACAGCTGGAAAGCATGGAAATGTAACTCTGGTCCATAGCTAAGGGTTTTTCCTCTTTTTTTTTTTTTTTTTTTTTGGTAGAATTGTAGAATCATGGAATGGTTTTGCTTGAAAGGGGCCTCGAAGCCCCTTGCAACCTGGCCTTGAACGCCTGCAGGAATGGGGCAGCCAGCACTGCTCTGGGCAAGCTGGGCCAGGGCCTCCCCACCCTCACCATGAAGACTTTCCTCCAAATGTCTAATCAAAATCTTCTCCTCTCCAATTAAAGCTATTCCCCCTTGTCCTGACGCTACAAGTCTTTGTAAAGAGTCCCTCTCCAGATTTCTTATAGACCCCTTCAGGTACTGGAAGATCACTATAAGATCTCCCCAGAGCCTTCTCTTCTCCAGGCTGAACAACCCCAACTCTCAGCCTGTCCTCATATGGGAGCTGTTCCAGCCCTCAGATCATCTTTGTGGCCTCTGAACCTGTTCCAATAGTTCCATCTTCTTATGTTGAGGGTTCCAATACTGGACACAATACTCCAGATAAGCCTCACAAGCACTGGAGAGAGGGGCAGAATCACCTCCCTTGCCCTGCTGGCCACGCTGCTTTTGATGCAGCCCAGAATTCATCATTAGCCCTCTGCTTGAAAAGCCACCCTGGATACTCTGGTGGGAACAAATCTTCCTCTTTTTTGATGCCTTTTGCTGCCCTTGCTCAGCCTGGTGCTGAAAGTCCCTAGTCTGTGTGTTTTGCAGAGTGCCCTGGACCATTTGCAGTACTATCTAATTACTATTATTATTGCTTAATTTAGCAAATAGTTCAAAACCCATGTGGTTGCCTACAACAATTAGTGTCCCTCACTGTGCAGTGAATTGTCTGAACAAAATTAGCTCCGGGCAGGCAGAGGGAGCGGGCGTAGATGGAGGCTGGGAGCTTTGCGAGAACCAGAGAGCAGGGCTGGTCCAAGGGTGTGCGTGTGTCCTGTTGAGGGGCAGAGCATGGCTTGCTTTAATTGAAATGATTTTATCTGATTGAGCTATAGAAAACCAGCTTGGGTGCTGAACTTCTCATTCCAGTTTGAATAAGTTGGTTCTTCACCCGGCAAAAGCAAGATGTGTGTTTAAAGTGAAACCAGGGTGTGCTCAGCTTTGTATACCCCAAAGAGTTGGAGTTCTTTTTGCTGTCAGCTCTTTGGCAGCAGCAGCACAGCTTTCTCTGGGAAGCCAGCCCCGTGCGTGTGTGCACGGGAAGAGGAGCACTGGGGCAGGGGGTCACTGAGCTTGGGAGAAGCTGTAGAACACTTTGGTGCAGTCTCAGGCTGAGCTGCAGTAACTGGGATAACAAGAAGAGACTGAGAAAGCCTGCAGTAATGGAGATGCATCAGCCTAAATGTTTGATGAACAATCCGCTTTGCTCACAGTTAATCCAAAGTGGTAAATTGAAGGAAATTAAAATGTTTCCTTGAGGTAAATTGGGACATAGAGCACCAGTGCTGGCACTGGGTTGCCCATTGAGGACACTGGTTTGCCCAGAGGTGGCACAAAGATAACCAAAGGGCTGTATAGCATTGCCCAATGAGGGCACCTGGGATTTTCCAGGAGTGGAAACAAGTTGCCCATTGAAAGCACTAAATTGCTCCTAGCCATTCCCCCTCATCCCATCACTCCATTACCCTTGGAAAAAGTCCCTCCCTAGGTTCCCTGGCACCCTTTTCAGTGTTGGAAGCTGCTTTAAGATCTCTCTTGAGGCTCCTCTTCTCCAACCTGAATAGCCCCAACTCTCTCAGCCTGTACTTATACAGGAGGTGCTTCAGTCCTCAGATCATCTCTGTGGCTTCCTCTGGACCCGCTCCAGCAGATCCATGTTCTTCCTGTGCTGAGGACTCCAAAATTGCACACAGGGCTCCACTGTAGCAACTGGGATTTAACACATGCTTTGTAACAAACCCCACTCCCATTCAAGGATCTTGTTGCAGCACCCCAGTGTCCTTGTCTTTCAGTGAGGCTCGGAGCCAGGCTGGGTACAGTGGGGACAGAATGATGTTAGGGGAAGGGCACTTCCAGCTGGCTGCCACAGCCATGGGGACTTATTCCTGCCAGTGAATGCCACTTGTAACCTTATGAGAGCTTCATACCAAGCATAACATACCCTCCTTTTTGTCCTCAGATCAGGTGTTAGGTCTCTTTGGTGGCATATTTCTGATAACAATTGGCTGGTATCTGCAATCTGAGAAGAGCAAAACCAATTACAGTGCCCTGTGCAGGTATTGGTTCCAAAATCTTCCTGCATGGCCATTCCATTGCAGGGCTACTGCAAGGCTGGTGTTTACAAAACACTCTGAAGAGGCTCCTTGCTTGAGCATTTCATGCAGGTGAAGGTAGAGGTGATGAAGATGGAGTCACTTGCCCACACATTGTGCTGGGTTGGTAGCAGCTGGGTTTTCAAAGGGGCACAGATATGGGGGCTGGTAATAAAACTTCTAGAGACAAAATTACATCTGGAATACTGTAAGATCAGCAAATACACCAGCCAAGTAACAGATCGACCGTAGCGAATCAGCAACTACAATTTCACTGAACTGACAGACTCAAGGATGGTGAAGATAACATCTGTCATTCTCCTTAGCAGTCATGATTTGTTTTTCTCCACATTTTAAGATCTGACACTTGATACAAACAGTAATATCCTTTCATATACAAATGCTTGGGATGCTGTCAAAAGGGATTTGCTTTCAAGAGTTCTAGGCCTGTGCAGGGGATGTGTGGGTCCCGTGTGCGTTGCTGTTTGTGTTCTGAGTTGCATGAGTTGCTGTAAGAAGGAACACAAGCGCAGCAGCTTGCTGAGTGAGATTGTCTGTTTCCATCTCCTTCCCTGTGCAGGATGCAGACCTGAATAGCAGTGTTCAAGAATGGAAGTCAATGGCTCTCTCACCTGTCCAAGATCAAAACCTAACAGCTTTCTGCCTGCCATCAGCACCAACGGTTCAAGCAATAAGAACCATTTTCCTTCCTACCCCTTGCCTCAGAGTGCCAACCTCCCCTGGAAGCCCAGTGTCTACTACAAAACAGTCGTTATCAAGCCCACTTTGGCTCCCTGTTCCAAGAGTCTCCCGGAGTTAACCCACAGAACGATGGTTCCACTGGTTTCCAGCAGAACAACCCTCTTCACCCGCTACACCACTGATGACAGGCACAGGTCCAACCAGACCATCTACAAAGACTCAGAGACTTCCTGGCAATCAGCGGAGCTTCTGGGACTTGACACCTCTCGCCTGATTCAGGATAAATACCGGCAGACAAAGAAAACACAAGAAGAAAGTTCCAAAGACATGCAAGTACACATCAATGATATTAAATTTGGGATATCAGAGCTCTGCCGTGAGCTGGATGAGGTGGTCAAGGAGAACAATGCACTCGCAAATGAGATAACAAGACTGGAGAGAGCCTTGGCCAGCCTTGGCCAGGGCAGAGGCCCCTCTGCAGGTAAGCACCCTGTCCGGTGGGCTGCAGGCTGTACCCTACTGCTGCAACAGCTGCAGCCGTTCAAAGGTTAAGTGAAGTTTTCTTGCAGCTCTGTAACATACAGGAAGTTTTTATTAAGAGACCATTAGTTAAGTTAGCCATAAACAACCCCCTTGCATTTGCTGCATCCCCCACCAGCACATGCTGAGCACATCAGAACCAAATATTTTTAAGCGGTGTATCCAAACTCCTGATCTGGGAGACAAAAGCCCATGTCTTGCTACGAGGCTCTGGCGAGGTCAGCATCAAGGCTGACACAAGCTCCTGCATTCAGCTGTGGTTGCACCAGGGACATGTGTACTTGCTCATGTTGATTTAATACTGATGCTGCAGCTTGGCTGCTCGTTGCCAGCTAAACCAGCTGCCAAGGGCACCTTTTTCCCCTGCTGTCATCCCTGTGCCCACCTATAATTTCTCTTCTTACGTTATTGAGGTGGGGATTGTCCCTGTGGGAACCCTGCCCCTACAGTGACAGCTTATCCCCAACAGGTCACTGAGGAGTGCCTGCTTCACCGTGACAAGAGGCTGGGCACCGACCTAGTCCATGATGATGTGGAGAAACAGCTTCTCACAGTAAGTTTGGCAACTTGGATCATGTTTTAAAGCAATTTTTGCCTAAACTGCCTTAAAAGGGTTTTGCAGTCTTGTTCTCTAACTGACTCCTTAGCACTGGTGAGGTGCTAAACCCTTCAAAGGCCCAAAACCTACTGGGGCAGGGGATGGTGCTCCTCAATGCACCTTGCCCACATGCTGCAGGTAAGACTTGCTGGAGACCAGCTGCCTGTTTGTGTAGCATTTCGGGGTCCTCTATCTCTCTCTTTAGGGCAATGGGGCTGGTCAAGTGTCTAGAGGACAAGTCTTATGAGGAGCAGTTGAGGGAACTGGGATTGTTTAGTCTGGAGAAGAGGAGGTTGTGGTGATGTGGGTGTTGGACTCTTCTCAAGAGTAACAAGAGATGGGATGAGAGAAAATGGCCTCAAGCTGAGCCAGGGGAGGTTTAGATTGGAGATCAGGCAAAATTTCTTTACCAAAAGAATGGTGAAGCTTTGGACCGGGCTACCCAGGACAGAGGTAGAATCTCCATCCCTGGAGGGTATAAAACCTCACATAGATGTGGCACTTGGGGATATGGATTAGCAGGCACTGTGGGGTTGGTCTGATGGTTGAACTGGATGAACTTAGCAACTCCATGGTTCTAGTATTCTTCCAGGAGTTTGTGAGACTGTCCAGTCTTTCAGAGCCCTGCCGGAACAGGATCTGCATCTACCTATGTCACATACATATGAGATGTCTCTGTATCAATGATCACCTGCCTCTGGGAGCGGGGGATTCCCAAACACAATAGTTTTGTGCTGGAGTCAAGTGAGCTGAGAGCAACTCAGCCTTCCTCCAGTGGAACTGAATGTTGATTAGAAATGACTTGGGGTTTACACCACAGTCAACGTCCATCTCCTCGTGTCCTGCATGGATGGGAATTCTCCTGGAAAGGAAAACATTTTGGGAGCAAAAAGGGGTAGATGTTGGTTTGGGGATGGAGTTATGTAGTGCTGCTCCTCCGGGGAACCACTGTGCCTGCTCATACCAGATCAGGATCTATCCCTGTCTATGCAATGGAACTAACTAGTACTTGACTGATGTCAAGATGAAATAATATTTATCACCTTACCCTGAAAGTGAATGCAAAGGTCATGGCAGTGGCCACATCACCCTTCTGTCCCCTCCTGATCACTGCACGCAGGCTCAGCTGGGTAGGCGAGTGCGCTGAGGTTTGGGAGGTACTTTCTTCACTCCCTGCCTGCTGGCTTTGGGCAGAAAGACAAGCAGGCAAGTTCTGGTTGTGTGCAGGGTTGGAGAGGTCTGAGGGGATGGGTGTGACCAGGGTGATTGTGTACGGACACTGATGGGGTCATGTTTGCCTTTGCCCAGGAAGTCCATATCATCCGGTCGTGCCAGGAGAGGATGCAGCAGTGCCTGGATATGGCGAATGCCCAGCTGATGTAAGGAGCTCCTTATCTCATGCCATAGGGCTGATAAGCATTTGCAGTTGTGATGTGAACCCCCAGCAGAACCTGACCTCTACCCACACCCTGCAGCTGTAAAATGCATGCAGACTCCATGGGAATGTGGTGATGATGCTCATGGAAGGATATTGCTGCCCAAGCAGGATCTGTGGGGAAGTGGAATGGGGAGGAAGCTGTTCCACCCCTACATCCTCACTGATGGCTGCTTTTTTCATGTTGAAGGTCTAACAGGGTGGCCCAGCATGAGCTGGAGAAGGACCTGGCTGACAAGCAGGTGGCCCACCGCATCGATGAAAGGTGCCACCAGCTGAGGAACACCTCTGAAGGCATCAACTTCTACCGAGGAGTGGAGCAAATTGATGCAATGTGAGTGCACACCAAGCGGCATGCAAGAAGCAAGCTGTTCCCAGGATGATACAATCATGGAATGGGCTGAGTTGGAAGGGAACATTATAGTCCATACAGTTCCAACTCCCTGCCATAGGCAGGGTCGTGTCCCACTGGATCAGGTTGCTCCAAGCCTCATCCAACCTGGCCTTGAACACCTCCAGAGATGGGGCAGCCAGCACTGCTCTGGGCAAGCTGGGCCAGGGCCTCCCCACTCTCACAGGAAAACATTTCTTCCTAAGACCTCATCTCAATCTTCCCGTTTTCAGCTCAAAACCATTCTCCCTCATCCTCTTCCAGCACTCCCTGACCCCAGCTTTCCTGGAGCCCCTTTCAGTACTGGAATCTGCTCTAAGGTCTCCCTGGAGTCTTCCCCAGGATGAACAACCCCAACTCTCTCAGTCTGTCCTCTTAAGGGAAGTGCTCCAGCCTTTCTAAAGGAGGTGATCAGCTTTGTGGCCTCCTCTGGACTCACTCCAACAGCTCCATGTCCTTCCTGTGCTGAAGGACTCCAGAACTGGATGCAGAACTTTCCCTGGCAGGGAGCTGGTTGTTTATGCATATTTTCAATGATGTGTCAGTGCTTGCCTGAGTGCTCTTCATTGATGTAAAGTCTGGGGGGTTCATCATTGCATGGAGAGGGCCTGGCAGGGAGCCAAAATGACACAGTAGATAAAGAAATAGAAGGCATGGTCCTGGCATAGGTTTCAGCTACTTTTGGGTGCCAGGAATTCAGCTTTGGCTCTGTGGTAAATGAATGGTGACCTAAACCAGCACTCACAGAGATACACCTTGAGTGACAAAGGGCTGTGAGGAGAAAGCTGCTGCTGACACAGATGCAGGCAGTTTGTGGTAGGGTGTAGATTGATTCAATTTTTTCTTATGTTCGAATAATTATTCACAGTAGAGCTCAGACGTATTTTGTCAGACAGATGAATTGCAAAGCATTGATGCTAAATTTAAGAGGAGGGTAAAATGTGCCGAGGATCAGCATGTTTTAAATGGAGCGTATGGGGTAGTTAAGTCTTTTATTGACCTTGTTCTGGACTGCTGCACAGGCATGAACTTCAATCCTGAATGGATGGACTAGGAATCAAATATCTAGTGGTCATTCAATTTAGTGTGAAACTGAGAGAAGTTATGAGCAGAATTAATTGACTGCACTCTTTGTGCTGTCGTGAAGCTGTGAATCTCTTGGCACTTAAACACCTTGAGCATTTAAGTACGAGATTGGATTAAAACCTCTATTTTTCTGTTGGAATTTTTCATTTTGGCTTTCATAAGTATCACAGTTGTCTTCACGAACCTGCCATCATTTGGTAAGCGTTGTTAAACCAATGATGTTCAGATATTTCACTTCCATGTGGTCAAATGAAAAGCATACATTAATCAACATGTAATCCACACTGCTCCCTGGTAGGGCCCATGGCCAGCTTTAGCAGCACGGGCTTACCAGCAGCCTCTCCTTCCATCCCCAGCATCTCATTGCCAGAGTCATGGGCCAGGTTCACGGATGGCAACATCCTCCACTCCCAGAAAGAACGGGCAGCCTCTGCCAAGATGCGAAACGACATCAGAGACCTGCTAGTGGTGACGGCCAATGAGGTGTTGTACAAGTTCAGTGAGGTGAACGTTGCCTTCACCAATCACATCACCGAGAAAACTGATGCGAAGAACAAGCTTCAGACCCACCTGGCCAAGGTAGCTGGAACCCCTCCCTTTCAGTGTGACATTGTCATTTCCTGGTGACACCACCGTCCATGCGGACTTGGCCCAGGCAGAGGAATGGTTGCTGCAAGAAGCATCATTTTCTGTTAGAAACTCAAAGTACTGGAGACTTTCTTGAAGCTGGATGAGTTGGAACTGTAATTTCATCTCAAGGGTTACTGTGTTTTCATAGACTCATAGAACGTCCTGAGCTGAAAGGGACCCACAAAGGGCACTCCAACATTCACACCATGAGGCAGAGGGCGCTGGCCAAATGCTGCTGGAATATTGTCAGGCTAGGTACCATGACTGCTTCCCTGGGAGTTGTTCCAGTGCTCCACCACCCTTTGCGGGAAAAGCAGTACAAGGATTACCAGCAGAAAATGCCCATGCTGGTTGCATGTCCTGGTACTTCAGAAGCGGTGACTTCCCTGCAGGAAATCTTTGCCGGGCCTTTTCTGGGTTCCCTGCTGAGGGGTTTGCAGGCTCACTTCTCATCCAAAGACGTGTTTTCACTCTCAGCAATCTGTGTTTGGTTATCTATGCATTTCCTGCGTTGCTCTGCCAAGCAGAGGAAGTGGAAATCAGTGATGGGCCACCTGCCTTGGACTGGAGGGTCTCAGGAAAAGCTTCCTGAAAAGTGCTTGGTATTGATAAACATTATATTGATTAACACAGAAGAGGCTAGGCTTGCAGCACAGGGGGCTGCTACCATGTTCTTGAATGAGGATCCATTAAAAACCTTCCCTCTGTTAGTTGCTGTTGATGGATGATCAGTTCCTGCCAGCAGTAATTTTTGGAAGTGGTAATGCAGTAGATTCATCACTGCTCCCGAACCTCCTCTGATGTGACAGCAACAGCAAAGAGAGGCTTTTCTCAGAAGAGGAATCTCTACTGGATTGATGCATGACATGGTGACAGTACTCTGAGCCCAGCGTCTGTTTATTGAACTTACTTTATTCTGCAGATGGTCGGGAGAAAAGGGAAATGATGTTGTCATTCGAGAACATATTTTTTAATTTATGCACGTGATTCTTTTCATGCCAGACACTGCAGGAAATATTCCAGATCGAGACATCCATGGAAGTCATCCACAAACCTATTAGGGATGAAGAAGCTCCATTTAAAGTGGCTCAGACCCATCTCATTGAGCGCACATGGAGACCAAACATAGAGCTGTGCCGAGACAATGCCCAGCTCCAGTAAGGAAGGAGCGCGGGGTCAGCAGTAGAGGATCAGCCCCTTGCTCTCCAACAGGCTCGCATTGAGAACACTTAACTCCATTCTTTCGGGTAACTGCAAGAAAGGGTGCGACATTTGGAGGAGCAATAAGGGCTGTCCTCCTCTGCTCTGGGACATTGGAAATCCTTTCAAGGACACAGTGAGAAGGCTGGGATTGCACCCCAAGGGGCCGTGTGGGAGCAGGGTGCCCTGAGTGCCTGGGAGCACCTGGAGCCTCACACCTCCTCCTGGGGACCCTCTGGGTTGGACTCCTTTTAAAAGCAATTTAAACCCAGCTCCAAGTCAGTTCAGCATCTCACATGCAGTTATGTTTCCCTTCCTCCTCCTGTTTCACATTCACTTTCAGCCTCTCCCAGCCTAGCTGCATGTGCATCTGTGGGTGTGGGGTGGAACCCTACACAGGGAAATCCAGGAGGGGGAACCACCAAACCCACAAAACCATATGGGAAAAGGAAGCCACAGCAACCCATCCCTCTTCTTGGTGGCACAAGTTGCCCTGGGGGATGTGGCTGAGCCTTGCCAAAAACTTAAAGCAGGCTTAGCCATGCCACCTCGCTGAGGTCCAGAGGAACTCTGCCCCCAGGTTTCCCATTCATCTGCTAAAAATGAAGGGTTTGAGAGGGGAATCCTATGCCTGAGGGGCCATACTAGAAACCACCTCTGTGCTGGCACCACTAATGAGGGTTTCTTGTTGTTTTCCAGCCTTGTCAAAGAGGTCTCTGAAATCAATGAGACGGTCCATACCCTTCAGCAGCGGCTGAGAGATGCTGAGGACACTCTGCAAAAGCTGGCTCGTGTCAAGTCGACCTTAGAGCATGACTTGGCTGTCAAAGCCAACACGCTCTTCATTGACCAAAGCAAGTGCATGGGGATGTACAAAACCTTTCCCCAAACCGTCTGTCTGCTCGATTACATTTAGACTGGGCAGAGCTGAACTCCCAGTATCTATTGTGTGAGGGTTTCCCAGTTTTGCAGAGATTCTTCAAAATTCTACGATTAGACTTTCACTTCCTTATGAAAACCTGGAGTAAAAACTAAGTAAACACTTTGTGTTCTGCATGGTCTATTGGGATTTTCATTTTTATTCAGTTCTTCCCTTGCACTATGTGCCAGAAAATAGCTGAAAATATCCCATATGCAGCTAGGAGTAAATCCATCCATGGGGAATTCTTCTACCCTTTTGGTGTGTGATTTTAGGAGAAAAACTGCTGCATCTTCCCCCTTTTGATGCAGTCTGTTTGATGTGGAAAAAGCACAAGGGGAGGTAAAGTTAGTTGTCAGAGTAATTAACTGTTAACATCCATAATGTATTTCTATCAAAATCTTCAGAAACTGAAGCAATCACTAAAAGGTGTCGGGAAATTAAAATGTTGTGTCTCAGTGAAAGTGATAGACTCCTTGTAACATATATCAGTGGGTTTTTTTTTAAAGACACATTACTATGCAGAGAAAAGGCATCAAATACAGAAGACATAGTAGATTCCAGAAAAGTCTAGCTGCTGCAGTTTTTCATACCTAAAAATAGTCTGTAAGGGCAAAAGAGCTGAGTTTCTTTCATAATATGTTTTGAGTAGTTCTTTACTGTTCCATGCTTGGTCTTCTGATTGCTTGGGCATCTGCGTAAAAGAAAATCACACAGAATTTATAGGCAGTGTTTCAAAAGGGAAATGAATATTTTCAAGACTAGTTTCTCAAATGTTTGACGTATTTGCTGAACTTTTTAGTACATTAAAATCTGGCATTTGGCATTGCAAACAAACATTCTGGTGGATCACAGGATAATTAAAATGGTTTTGTGTGCTTGAAAAGGAAGAGATGATGTATTTTGCATCTCTTACAGAGACTTTAGCTTACAATTCTATGTTTTCATTTATCAAAATACTCCATAGTACATAACACCCATAGCCAAAGGTTCACAAAGACACTGGCAAATAGGAATCTATGTGATTCTGTATGCCTTACATATTGCCATTTAACCAGGCAAAATTAATTCAAAGAAAAATGAAGGCATTTGAAAAGAGAAATATTTTTATAACCACACTGTAGTTATTTTAAGCTGCAAGGAAGCAGTACCGGTGCTCAGTACTATTTTGTAGACCTCAACGCATCACACATTGCCACCAGATGCAATCCCAGGGCTCTTCTGCAGGTCCTCTGTCCTATTAGCTCCACATGCGTGTTTCTGATATCCTGGAACACCTAAATGGCACTGTCTATGTGCAAACATCTAAATCTCACTCTAAATGACTATCCAAATCACAGACAAATGGAAAATCAGACCTCCATCCACTACCTCTAGTTGAAAGATTACCCACAACAATGCATGATGAGACCATAAAACTCAGTGGGTGTTTTGTTAGTGTTTCAGCCCAAATTGTACTGTAATCTAATCCTGCTAAGTCACTCTGCCAGGGTAGTCAAGTAAAAGTGAGTAACATCTGACTCCACAGTGCTGCTATGCAGGACTGACCTATCTGGGACAACCTTTATGGGAGAAGCAGGCTTAAATAGGTCTCACAGGAGGTGGGTGCAAGAGGATTCAAGATCTCCAAGATCTTCATAGTGCCTCAAATCCTTCAACATTGGTGTCACTGCCAGCATACCTCTTGTGAGAGAGGTGTTTATAGTAGAAAAGTAAGGATAAGGAAATGAAAGAAGGAATTGCACCTCCTAACTTTTATTATTGGATGCTAACAGGCACCCTCCCTCCTTTATGGAACCATAGACTCACTAGATTGGAAATGACCTTTGAGATCATCATTTCAAACTGTACCTATCCACTACTTAATCATATCCCTAAGCACTTTCTCTACCCATCTTTAAAATACCTTCAGGGATGGTGACTCAACCACCTCCCTAGGTAGATGTCTAGGTGCCCCATAACACTTTTGGTGAAGAATTTTTCCCTAATGTCCAACCTGAACCTCCCCTGGTATGCAAAGTCAAAGGGATGTCTGATATGCTAGATGGTGAGGGACCACTATGCCCACAACTCTTTGCAGATCATCAGTAATGTCTTAGGAAATCATTTAGTGTTACAGCTAAAGATAAAAACAATAAAAGTAACACCACTGATGTTTTCTAAAACCATTGAAAAAGTTACTTAGACCATCAAAATCTCTAGTGACTTCCCTTTATCACTGGGTCAAATTCAATTTTCTTGACCTGCCTAGCAGCAAGGCCCCGCTTATTGTGCTATTAGATTTTTTTGTACCAAAAACCTCTGTTCCTCACTGCTTTTTCAAAATTTCTCTTCAAAACACTTCTATGCCTTCTTCTTTGCTGCCTCTTGTGAGTGCAACACTGTCCAGGAAGCGATCTATAAAGCCTCCATTGAATCCTTCAGCCACTTTTAGGACTTCTCTACGCCTTAAGATTTCCAGGAAATCGACAGCCTGGTGATGACTGCCAGACTTCAGAAACAGCTAATGTATTTCATTATTATTACTGTCTAGGCTCATTAACAACTCGCAATTTGAGCTGTAGATAACCTCTCTTAATATTAATATCTTTCTACACTTCTATCGTGCTTCCTAATTTTGTAGGACTGGTAGAGACATTCACTGTTGAGGAAGACACAGTCAGATGTGTATTCATACAAAGCCTGACACGGTAAGTCTCAAATCTCTTTCTGGGAAAGTGGGACATTTCAGCACTGTCATAGCACAGAAATAACAAAGAAAAACACTGTGAGAGATCATTAATGGTAAAAAAAATTTACTGATTTTTTTTTTCATAAGGTCATAAAATATTTTCAGTATGACATGGATTTAAATAATATATTGCTACTTTTACTGCTATCAAAATGAACAAGTTGATAGTAGTGAGGTTTTTGGTGTAAAGATACTTCAAAGATTTCAGTGGTGAAAATTAGAAAAGTTTTCAGCTGACATACAAAGATAAAAGGTACAAAAATGTCACCGTTATTAGGTGAAGGTTTATGAGATCTGGCAGTGGCTTCTAGGTTTGTGTACTAAATCCAATCTCAACTATATTTGCACCATAGGTTTTACAAGAACTATCTTTTTTAAAGGGATGTCCTGGTCAGAGATACCTTTGCCATTACAGCAAAGACCATAATACTGTACAATTCTGAGGGTTTGGAGATTTACATTTTTATTGTACAAACAAACTACCAAGCTAAAGAAAAAGGAAGAGGAATTTTTTTTTGTTAACTGTCTCCTCGTTTTTTTCTGTTGTTCTACATTTCAGCTGGTCATTCCATTTGGAGGTGTTCATATCGCACACAGGGTAAAAAACTAGAGCAAACTATTGAATTCGTTGCTATTACGAGCATGTTCCCTGCTATTCCTGTATTTTAAACAGAGGTCAGCTAGCTCACAGTAATTATCAAATTATCAATTTACTGGGCTGAAGCTGTTTTTACAATTGCTTCAGAGGTTTAACAGAGTTGTATTTCTTCCACATCTGCACTGGACGTTATCCCCTATTGCACTGAATGAAGTTGCACTCTGTGAAAAGAACAGTAGTGTCAAGACTGTAGCAAACCAAAATTAACTTTGTATAAATAGGCACAAATAATGCCAAGGCAGTAATCCCCTGTGGTCTAGTCTTTTTCACATCATTTATCAAAAGGCAGCTGACAAAGTTAGTCTTTTAGCATCATTCCAAACACCAGATTAAGTGCTGCTGGTAAAGCAAGATCAGGTAACCAGTCCCCAGGGGCTGACTGAGCAAAGAGCTGCAGTGCTGGAGTTCACCCTTTAATGAACTGGCACTGTATAATACTCATGGAGGAGAATTTAAAACAATTTTCTGGAAAATACCTGTAGTAAGAGCTACCTATAGCATAGAAAAAGGTCTGTGGGATCAGAGGAGAGAATGCTGTCTGGGGAGTAACAAATTTCTGATTTTTAAACCTGCCTCTGACTCTGATGGCCAAAGTCCCTGGAACAAGGCTCAGGGTGACTTCTGCCTGCAGTAGTGCTTCATGTTAATCAGGACTTTGAAGACAGAAGCACTAAAGATTGCCAAGGTATCTTCCCATGACAGGGAGAACAAATAGCAGGAAGTAAAACAAAATCCAATCAAAACCAAATACCATGCACACAACCGTGCAACAAAAAGAGCAGAAAATAAAAGAAAACTCAAAGAATGAATCAGCTCTTCTGTGCTGAAGGAGTATAAACCAAGTCTGTTAGGGGTGGTAAGGATGTCATTAATCCAGCAGGGAATTGATCACAGGTAATATAGCTGTGACTCCTGTCAATACATTTTATTCCCCTGCGTATCCTCCCTGTACAACTCAAGTTGCAGGCAGCTGCTCATTCCTACTAGCTGTAGGATGGATGTTCTTGGAGACAACATCATGTCCCAATTAGACAAAACACAGAGTTTCAAGAAATGTTATTTTGTACCTAATTTAATTTTTCCCCCCCTTCAGAGTTGCAAAAGGATAGTTAATAAAGTCAAGCACTAATAACAGTAATTAAAAACCCAGCTACAGGCCTTATTTTGTGTATCTACTAGATATGGGAAGTCTCTGGCTACTGGTGCTCTTCCATTGATTCACCTGGTCTCACAAGGATCTGAAAGTCAAGTGAGTAGCAATTACATTCCCACCTGACCTGTATGAAGCATAATAATCAGATACTTCATGCAGGTATTTCATACATGCATGTATATACATATACACAGTAGCTGAAAATTAGGTTCTAAACTGACTGCCCAAGTCTATAGACAGAGCCAATCCTACTTCTCCGGAAGACTCATGCTTCCCTGTCTCACATTTCTTGCTAAGAAGTTGCCTCAATACTTGCAGTGACTCACCTCTGCCCTTGAATAGCCCTGCTTAGAAAACGTTCTGATGGCATCACACCTATGCTCCCAGAAGAGGACCCAAAATCATAGAATCATAGAATCACTAGGTTGAAAAGGACCCACTAGATCATCAAGTCCAACCATTCCCATCAATCATTAAACCATGTCCCTCAGCACCTCATCCACCCGTCCCTTAAATCCCTCCAGGGAAGGTGACTCAACCCCCTACCTGGGCAGCCTCTGCCAGTGCCCAATGACCCTTTCCATGAAAAAATTTTCCTGATGCCCAGCCTGAACCTCCCCTGGTGGAGCTTAAGGCCATTCCCTCTCATCCTGTCCCCCATCACTTGGGAGAAGAGCCCAGTTCCCTCCTCTCCACAACCATCTTTCAGGTAGTTGGAGAGAGCAATGAGGTCTCCCCTCAGCCTCCTCTTCTCCAGGCTAAGCATCCCCAGCTCCCTCAGCCACTCCTCATCCTGTGGTTCTTTTCCAACCTAGTGATTCTGTGATTCTTGCACCCACCTCCTGTGAGACCTATTTAAGCCTGCTTCTCCCATAAAGGTTGTCCCAGATAGGTCAGTCCTGCATAGCAGCACTGTGGAGTCAGATGTTACTCACTTTTACTTGACTACCCTGGCAGAGTGACTTAGCAGGATTAGATTACAGTACAATTTGGGCTGAAACACTAACAAAACACCCACTGAGTTTTATGGTCTCATCATGCATTGTTGTGGGTAATCTTTCAACTAGAGGTAGTGGATGGAGGTCTGATTTTCCATTTGTCTGTGATTTGGATAGTCATTTAGAGTGAGATTTAGATGTTTGCACATAGACAGTGCCATTTAGGTGTTCCAGGATATCAGAAACACGCATGTGGAGCTAATAGGACAGAGGACCTGCAGAAGAGCCCTGGGATTGCATCTGGTGGCAATGTGTGATGCGTTGAGGTCTACAAAATAGTACTGAGCACCGGTACTGCTTCCTTGCAGCTTAAAATAACTACAGTGTGGTTATAAAAATATTTCTCTTTTCAAATGCCTTCATTTTTCTTTGAATTAATTTTGCCTGGTTAAATGGCAATATGTAAGGCATACAGAATCACATAGATTCCTATTTGCCAGTGTCTTTGTGAACCTTTGGCTATGGGTGTTATGTACTATGGAGTATTTTGATAAATGAAAACATAGAATTGTAAGCTAAAGTCTCTGTAAGAGATGCAAAATACATCATCTCTTCCTTTTCAAGCACACAAAACCATTTTAATTATCCTGTGATCCACCAGAATGTTTGTTTGCAATGCCAAATGCCAGATTTTAATGTACTAAAAAGTTCAGCAAATACGTCAAACATTTGAGAAACTAGTCTTGAAAATATTCATTTCCCTTTTGAAACACTGCCTATAAATTCTGTGTGATTTTCTTTTACGCAGATGCCCAAGCAATCAGAAGACCAAGCATGGAACAGTAAAGAACTACTCAAAACATATTATGAAAGAAACTCAGCTCTTTTGCCCTTACAGACTATTTTTAGGTATGAAAAACTGCAGCAGCTAGACTTTTCTGGAATCTACTATGTCTTCTGTATTTGATGCCTTTTCTCTGCATTTTGATAAAATCATGTGGATTTAGAGTATCAGGATTGAATATCCTACTCCAGCAGCAATTTAATGAAATGCTGCAGTTTCACAGCATTTCATTTGACATAACCTAGCTCAGAGGTCTAATAAATGCAGTGTGATAAATGTTGGAGCTACGATTGTAAAAATATACTTGTAATTGGGTTAATATGCCTTAAAATACTACCCATCAGTCATCTTTCTTCTTGCCGTTATATTCCTTGGACTGTAAAGACTAAGCAATGCAGTTTACCCTTTTCCCCTGCTGTTTCCTTTTCTTTCCTTAATAATAATTTAATAATAATAATTATTTCCTTAATAATAATTTAATAATAATAATAATTTTATTAAAAATAGAGTTCTTTTTTTCCTTTTTTTTTTTTTAAGCATTTGATTATAGTAAGCTGCACATGTTCTCGCTTGCTACAAATCCCTCTTCATACCCTGGAACCCTTTTCTAAGTTCCTCACATGTTTTTTCATAGCCATCCAGAAGAAATTAAGAATATCAGACAGAGTCTTCAAAACGAAAGACAAATATAAATAAGCACACAGAATACAACACAAGCTGCAAAGGTAGGTTTTGACAAGAGTTATTTTCCTGTAGTTTTTCAGATGTGTTTCAGTAATAAATAATAGAGGTATTACAGTCAGGAGATTAGAACCAGAAATACATTTTGACCTAATTATCAGGAGAGAAAGAGAGAGAGAGTGTGTGTGTGTGCACGAGCGTGTGTGTGTGTGTCCTTGTTGGGGTCAGGGGGGGCACACACACATGCATGTGTTATACCACAACAATGCCATTAGATAGAAACTCTTCTGCTGTAAACTGTTAGTTCTGCATACCATGCTTTGGAAGAGAGAGTCAGAAATTCTTTTCAGCTAAATTGATGTTTGGTGTGTTGGAAATGTTCCTTAATGTTAATGTTAATGATGTTAATTTTCATCACAGAAATTAGAATTTCAAGGACTACTAATTATTGTTACAATGATTATTTCAGACAGCAGACTAACATATGTATCTCTTGCTGGAGTGTGAAGTCCCTTGTTAGGCTTTGAAAACAGCTATCTGAAGATATATAACTGTAGCTGAAACATCTCTGTGTGAAACTGCTGCCTTTGGGGTGTGTGCATGCATCATTGCTCACTGGCTCCACAGGACTGATATGAATAATACTGTACTTATAATTTTGCTATATAAACATTGCACATACATGTGTGTGCAGTGTGTTATGGAAATAGTGCACAAGACAGAGATGACAGGGAGGAGTGTACTAGCCTTTCCAAAGCATCCAGCTTGGAAGGAAGACTTAAGATGAGAAAGCAGAGCCAGGACTGAGAAGCTTTCTGCCACAAGATTAACCGAGGCAATGGAGAGGTTTCTGAGGCCCTAAGGAGAAAATAGCTCTTTGATTAGCTAACCCTGAGCTCTAACAAGGGCAGAAGAAAATCCTGCTGTCTACACACCCTGTGGGTAGCCAACCCATCTCTTATCTAATGGCCAAAGATCAAAGAGCCATGAAATAGCTGTGAGCATGGGGCTCAGTCCCTATCTTCCAGCAGCAAAAGTTTGCCCATTTCTTTTCACCATTGTCTTAGGTGAGTCACAGTGATCAGTGCCTCTCAAGGCCTAACATTGAGTAGTAAGGATAACTTACTGTTTGGCTTATAGTCGAATTCTCTGTTGTCGTGAAAACAGTCACATAAATCCAGCTTTCCCACAATTTATGTGGCATCCCCACAGCAAGGGCAGCAGATGGCTTTTTTAAGTCCTCTGTTCTTCTACACACGTGCTGAAATCTACCATCACAATCATATGAAAATAGGTAAGATTCAGTCCTGGAAGCATTCTCAACATGTGCACAATGAGAGACTAAAACTTCAAATGCAGGTACAGGACAGATTTGTCATGGAGAATTTCTTCCCCAACTATCTCTCTTCATTAGTAGAAAAACCCATTTTCTTCCATTAAAACAGATTTTTAAAGCCATATCTAGCAATACTGTGGTTCCCTCCATCAAGAGTTTGCAAGTGGACACTTGGACTGATATAGTTAAAGTGGTGCACAATCCAGAGAGTCCAAAGCCAAACAAAGTGGTTCTTTAATCTGAAAGACCATCCCAGAGGTTACAGCAAGTAATCTCTGTGAGAGAGAGCTCATCTATGGCCATGGAGTTATGCCTGATGCTTGTCTAGTAAGAATGATAGAAATGACATAGTTGAGTGCTTAAAATCAGTCTTCTCATTTACACTGTGTCACATCTACCTTCATGGAGGGTTTTTCCTCACTTAACTCCATCTATTTGACTGAGGCTCCTCTTTTTGCTAGGCAGCCAAAACCCCTCTGTAGTCATAAGAAAGATCAGCACCTCTCAAATGCAATTCACCCATCCCCAACATTATCCTGAGACAGGCAGGATGAAACATAGACTCATAAAACTGTTTAGGTTGGAAAAGACCCTAAAGATCAAGTCCAGTGGTAAACCTAACACCTTCAAACCCACCACCAAAATCTGTTCCTAAGCACCACATTTACGTGCCTTTTAAATACCTCCAGGGACAGTTACTTCATTTCCCTGGGCACCCTGTTCCAATGCTTGATAACTCTTCTGGTGAAGCATTGTTGCCTAATACCCAGTCTAAACTTTCCCTGACACAACTTGAGGTCATTTCCTCTTCCCCCATAGCTTATTATTTGGGAGAAGAGACTGACAGCCAGGGTCCAGAGATACAACTTTCAGAAAGTAAAAATTAGATGAGATAAGCTAACTACCCTTTTTCAGAGTAGTTGGATTGATATAGTTTAGTAATAAAGTGCTATTTGCAAAGACATTTTTTATTACCAACTGAACGTATCTTTGGAGACATTTACGGTGATTACTTGGTCAAAGGAGGCTCTGGGAACATTCTTGCAGGAGGCAGTTGTGACAGGGACTTTTTGTGGGACAGCTCTGCAGGTAATTCAAAGTCCCTACGTGTCTCATCGTTTCATCGAGAGCGTGTAGGTTGCTCATGTGAAGCACTGGATGCCTGTGTGATGGGGTAAAGCAGCTCTGGCTGAAAGACACAGGTTTCAGTCCATCATAGCTACAAGCTAGAGGTAAAGTAGGAAATGG
The DNA here is from genome assembly GCA_033459285.1 of Clamator glandarius. NCBI lineage: Eukaryota > Metazoa > Chordata > Aves > Cuculiformes > Cuculidae > Clamator > Clamator glandarius. Next base: position 1,390,721 of record JAUNZM010000269.1, on the reverse strand, counting down.
GTAAGGTATGAAATGAAATGAAATGAAATGAAATTAAATTAAATTAAATTAAATTAAAATGATAGATTGGCCATACTCTCCTGAGGCTTTGGCAGCAGAGGCGAGGCTAGGGGAAAACCCCACTGGCAGTTAGGCTGGAGAAGACCTAGGAAGCCTCTCATTTCCATTCCTTCTTTGAGCTTTGTAGCCAGTGCCCTTTTCCCCCCCACCTCCCCCCCGCACCCCGCTGCTGTCAGGAAGCGTGGGAGCACATTAACATTTTTCTGACTAAGGCAATTAGTGCCGACTCCTTTCCCCGTGTCACTTGCACCTGGTCTCTGACATTCGTACCTCATCAGTACTAATGGCTTAGCCATTAGTCGTGATTACTGGTCATTGTTTCTACCCCAGTGAACCCCCTGATTGGCAGAAGCACCCTCCAGCACAAAGCTTGAGGTTTAATAGCCCAGTTTAATACCAGAACCTCTGAGTACATAAATAAAACCAGACAGGCCCTACCTATATTTTATATGGGTAATGAGAGAGGGATACATGCTTCTTTGATTATGATTAATGCTGCTGTTTAATATTTTTATTACAGTAGTGCCAGGAGGCTTAAATATCATGCCCTATCTAAGTGCAGTACAAATTCATTGGGAAAATACCCCTGGAGAGCTGAGGATCTGAAGCAGCTTTCTTCTTGGACAAGTAGCAAAAAACCCTAAGGACTTTTAAATGGAAGTTCAGAAACTTTATCAGATTATATAGTAAATACAGCCCATATCGATTATGGGCATGTTTATGGTGACTCCAGAGATGGCTTTTAGCTCTACGTGCTTATCTTCTGCAGGGCAGGAACCACCCTACTTTCTGTAAATCATGCAATAACACCCTGGTGTCTGCTGTATTATAGAAAAGTCTGTTGTGTTAAAAAGAATAAACACTTCTAATATTATATCTCTTTCTTTCTGCTGTCCTGCTTCAGCCAGGCAGTGTGATTCCTGAAGGGTTATGGTCTAGGCACCTATGAGCAAGAGTAGCACCTTTGTTTTCACAATCACCTATTCAGGCACATTTAAGAATAAAAAGTCATCTGTAAATTTAAGAATAAAAAGTCATCTGTAAATTTCCTTTCAGCCTTAGCCTAGTTGTGAAGAAAATTTTTAGCCAAGTTCAGCTGAAAACAGCTTTTCTTTTCCATTTGTCTTTGGGCTGCCTGATTCCAGCTGGGCACTAGCACCCAGAAAACTCACTCCTATGAGCCTGCTCCTCTTGTGCTGTTCCAACCCTCTAAGGCTATTAAAATAACATGTATGAAGTTGGTTAAGCAGCTAATCTTCTTAAGACCTTTTGGGAGGTAACCTGTCTTTTCTGAAATTTATGCCAGTGTTAATGTAAATTATTTACCAGTGCTCCACTTAAGTCCAGCTCACTGCTCCACCCACAGCTTCAGAGATAATTACTCCCTATGCAAAGGGATTGCTTCAAAGACTTTCCTGTAAACTGTGCCAAAGGATTTGTGCATTGCCCTGTGTTGATTTGAATTTTACCTTGAATGAGTAATGTTACCTGCATTATAGCTGTCACAGGTGAAAAAACAACTTCTACAGATGAGTGAATTCATTTGTTGGTTTATTGATCCCAAATCCTCCAGAGCCACAAATCCATCTGTCATCACTGAATGTCTGTGTTTTATTTGATGCTGCAAGTCAGCTGACAGGTATTAAAACACACATGGAAGTGGACAGATCTTCGCTGACTTTTCAGAAGAGGAGGCCCATGCGTGTTTTTATTCCAGCACATGCAATGAAATAACATAAAATCAGGATATCCATTCCTAGGGGATAATAATACAAATTGTCTGAGCTAGAAAGAAACCGATATTTGGTCCATAGGCCTTTGACCAAACCACTTGCCCAGGTTACCATAGCCCACTGTTTGCTTCCTTTTCCTTATTGCTCTTTCCTTTACAGCTGGATGCATCTCAGCAGAACATTACCTTCTGGGTCAGTCTCTTCTGTTCCCCTTCATCTCATCTTTCTTGTTCTTTCTCTGTCTTTGTTCCTCCATTATCAGTTCCTTGTTTATGATAGTTGTACCTCAGGAGGAGCCAAATAAAAAGTTACTGATTGAAAACAAACTAGTGGAAATTACTGTTGGATAAACATGGGAAATTCTTGGTGGTGTTTTCAGTTGAGAAGAACCTGATTTCTAGGTATCTGTCCGACTTCCTTGTATGAACATTACATATTCGGTTTGGACTGTTAAGGATCAGCCCAGTTGCCTCATTATTGGTGACTAGTGCCACCCAAGATATATTAGAGAATCCAAAACATGTCATTGAGCAATTAAACTGTTTTCTTTGGGTGAGGAGAAGTGATCTTCCTTCCATGGGGCCTTAGGCATCTACTTGAATTAGTTGCCTTGCCAAAACTCTTGCTAGGGTCTCTTCAGAAACTGAGTAAAAGCAATTTATCTTGCCTCTTGCTCTGTATCACTCTCAGAGGAGCTTGTCTCTCTCTTAACTGAAAAAGAAAGCCCAGTTAATCTGCATAATTTTATACAAAATTCTGCTGAATCATGTCTATTTGGGTATTTGGTATCTGTTTGGCCACCCATGGTCAGTATGTGGTGTTCTACAGAACCAGATGGAAAGAAGATTGCGTTTTTACAGAGAGAAAATAATCCAGAGCCAGGCAGGGATTGTTTATACCTTTAACAAATCCACTTGTCACAAAGCCTTGACTTTTTAGACTTCCTTCTTGGATTACTTTGCCGGTTACTGTCCTTCAGTGGCTGAATGTTGAGTAGGAGAAAGGCCCAAATGACCCATTCAGGAATTTGCCCTTCTTCGTTGAACTTGGAACTCAAACAAGATGCCCCTATATTAAGAGCAAAGTTTCTTGCTCTTTCTGCAGAATCCACCTCATCCCAACAAGCCCTGCATCTACCGCTTCTTTATTACTGCTGGTTATTGTTTAAATAAAGCATGCATTCTGGTAAATAGCAATTGCTCAAAACATAAGCAGCTTTAAAGGCAAGAAGTAGCCCTTCCAGTCTCTAGATGAAGGATGATCTGAAATGATTTGATGTGTTCTGACTGGTGAATCAAAATAATTCAGGGGTTTTCCCCCCAGTGTTACAACAAGTCAATTTTTTCAAACCATATTTGATATCTTATTGTTTGTTTTCGGTCAGCAGACAGCAATTTTCAAGAACTGCTCTTGATATACAGCTCAGATATCTTACAGGTCACATGTCATTCAAGAAAGGTCAACAATTCATTTAAAATTTCATCATTCTTCACATAAACAGGCAAATACCATTTCATAGAATCATAGAATCATAGAATAACCAGGTTGGAAGAGACCCACCGGATCATCGAGTCCAACCATTCCTATCACACACTAAACCATGCCCCTCAGTACCTCGTCCACCTGTACCTTAAACCCCTCCAGGGGAGGTGAATCAACCACCTCCCTGGGCAGCCTCTGCCAATGCCCAGTGACCCTTTCCATGAAAAATATTTTCCTAATGTTCAGCCTAAATCTCCCCTGGTGGAGCTTGTGGCCATTCCCTCTCGTCCTGTCTCCTGTCACTCGGGAGAAGAGGCCAACTCCTTCCTCTCTACAATCTCCTTTCAGGGAGTTGTAGAGAGCAATGAGGTCTCCCCTCAGCCTCCTCTTCTCTAGGCTGAACAACCCCAGCTCTCTCATCCATTCCTCATAAGGCCTATTCTCCAGTCCCTTCACCAGCTTCGTTGCTCTTCTCTGGACTCGCTCCAGAGCCACAACATCCTTCTTGTGGTGAGGAGCCTAGAACTGAACACAGGATTTGAGGTGCGGTCTCACCAGTGTTGAGTACAGAGGGAGAATAACCTCCCTGGACCTGCTGGTCACACCGTTTCTGACACAAGGCAAGATGCCACTGGCCTTCTTGGCCACCTGGGCCACTGCTGGCTCATGTTCAACCAACACCCCCAGGTCCTTCTCCCCAGGTCTCTTCCTCTTTGACCTGTAGTTGTTCTTTGCAAGACCTCCATATGCACCACCAGAGACCTTCTAGGCAAAATTTTCTGACTGAGGGGATACAAGAATGTGTGATTTACGAGAAATTTTGCAAAGTTTTATTGTTGACATTTTTCCACTATTGAGTTTTACAGCAGTGCTAAGGATGCATTACAAACAGCATTAAGGAGGTTATTATCTAGTAGACCGTAGAAATATGAGGAATTTTTGGCAGGCAGAAAACAAAAAATGCAATTCTTCCTTTCACCAGAAAAAAAAAAATTAAAACAGACAAAAATGCCAAAATAGTTTCAGGCACTTCCACATAGGAAGAAGTTTTCAGAACACTGGATTACTTCAAACCTTCTGAGATCACAGTCCTGTTCTTGAATGGAGTGACTTTGATCTTGCTGCTTTTGCATTTTCCTGGATCTTGTAGTACTTTCTGTACCAAAATTACTGCTCTAGAATTAGTGCTCTCGATCCATTGATGGGATCGAAGATCCCTGGAGGTGTTTAAAAAATACGTAGAAGTAGGAATATGGTTTAGTGGTGGGCTTGGCAGTGTTAAATTTTCAGTTGGACCCAATGATCTTAAGGACCTTGGCAGACCTAAATTATTCTATGTGGAGATAAGGAACCTGTTCATCTCCAGCTGCAACATCAGGGTAACCAAAGGGTATGACTTAGCACAGCAAACACGTCATGATGGATGTAAGAAAAAAGTCAAAAAGGGCATCAACATTTGACCCTCAGTGTTCAGAATGTGGATTTATCACTCCCACAAAATTTTAATAAAGCAATAAATTACAGCCCTTGTAGATTAGCACTTAAAGCATGGATTTAAAATGACAATGTAGAATTGATGGGTTTTCTGGGCCTTAATATCGATTTGTGTGCTGACCAGTCAGATAAGAATAATTTTCAGGACTTGGTTCATTAAGCTTTGAATTTGCATCCGCACATGGAATTTGTGTGCGTGATTTTCTTTTTGTGCACAAATTGACTGACAATACAAATGGCCACATACTGTACTTAAAAATCTGCTTTAATAATTTTTTAAAAAAATTTGTTACTTGAATTTTACACTAAGTATTCCTTTGCACAGAACATATGACTGTCGTACACCATCGTTAGAAGGATTCTCTTGATTAGGGAGAAATTTCAATTGAATTGATGTTTCACATGGTTGATGTCAATTAATGAAGCCTACAATCAACACATAAATGCACGTGTATGTATTAGGAAGCTCTTCCCGATTTTTGCTGAAGCTATTTGGAGGGTATGCCAATACAGTTTCATTTGTTCTTTATTGCCAACTTGGATTCTTTTTGCTGTTCAGAACTAATTGAAACTGAAAGGAAAATGTGATCTTAAGTATCTTTTTGTTGCCATCAACATGCAGTGAAGTGGGAGAAAATAGGAGCTCTGCCAGCACCGTTCTAATGAAAGATTTCATTAACTTTGTTTTCTCTTGTTTTCAGTGTAGGGTCCAATATTAAAAGATGTATCAGCCAATATTTCCTTGACTCAACGGTGCTGTTCCTCCAAGAATGGATTTTTTCCCCCCACAAAAAGTGACTGGATAGCAGCACATACAATTCAAGATTGTTACTAAAACAAATATTCTCACACATTGCAATCTCTCTCATAATTAGCAGAAATGCTTAAGATCGATGCTGATGAGCATAGAATTTGGTCCATAATGGGTCAAATGTGTGCTCTATCAGCACAGACCAGTAAGGACAAAGTTTGAATTCCTTACTGGGTTCTTGTTTTGGGTCAGGTGGCATCTAGAGCTCTGAGCTCCTACAAACATATTTATGGTGTGCATAACTAGAGGCAACACAAACTCTGAATAGCACTTGCATTTCATTTTCTTTGTACTAAGATTCTCTGAAATTTCTTATTACAATACCTTGCTTTATGTTGCTTATAATTTTTTTTAATATGAACTGGTATCACTGAAATTTCCCATGAAATATATTTCTCCTGGCTGCATATTTTGGGGAAAATTTCAGGAAAATAATAAAACTACTTTTGAGTGTGAAATTATAGGAGAATATACTGGCCTGCATGTAGGATTTTTTTTCTTTTAGTACTTCAGTAGAGAGATGTGCCTTCATTTCGGTTTAAAGCACAGGACTGACAATTAAGAGATGGCTGCTCTGCCTTCACTGGGAACATCTTCTTAAATATGAATATGTTGTAAGAATTTGTCTAAGCCAGTAGAAACTTCCTAGATGAGGACTGTTAGTGATTTCCTCTGTAGTACTCAGGGTTCTTTCTGAATCTGTGGGAGATGAGTAGGAATTTCCCAGTAATTTATTCTAGCACTGCTGGAACAAGATCTGATGGATTTTTTCTCCAATAAGGGACATGGAATCAAGATATTTCACTTGAGCATGGGTGAAGGAGGTGGAAAGGGTAGCCTGCGAGAAAAGCTGAAAGCTGGTCAAGGAACCTGTGTTTGGCTGGGTAAAAACTGGAAATAGAGGAAGAAGGGAGATAATAGATTGGGTAAGGTGAGGAGTGGATAAAGAAGACTAGCCAGGCAAGGAGACTGAAATGAGGGCAGCGGTGCACAGCAGCAGACATCATCTTTCTTAACCTGAGTTAAAGGGTTAGTGTGTCACCGATAAATCCTTGAGAGTGAGAAAAGGAGACTGTTTCTCAAAAATGGAAGATGTCTACCTTTATAACACTGAAGGTAGCTTAGGATCTTATGGCAGGAAAGCTGCTGGCTCCTGCTTGAGCTTGGTGAAGGTCTCACAGATGCTCTTCTAAGCTCTAAGTGCTACAATACACTCCTGGAAATGTCTTAGCAAGCTGCCTTTACCTTCCTCTATATATATAAGCAAACAGAACTGAAACCTGTGTTTCTGGGTCTACCAACAATTGGGCTTTCAGTAAGTACCCATGAGATTGTGGGGAACCTGCCGGCCAGCTCAGATGTTAAAGCTTTCTGTGACGATGATTTATTATAGTTACTGCAAGCAACCAAGATTGTTCTTGAGGCCTGAAGTCTTCATCTCACTTATGGCATTTGTATGACATAGTAGTTCCTTCTGATGCTGTCCTTACTTTGAATAAAAAGCACTGGAAATCACATTTGATGCCTAAATTGTGTATTAAAAAGCTATTATGGCTGCAAGGCCAAATACCATCAAAGAAGAAAATATCAATATTAATTCACTCCCTCCCTAGGAGGCAATCTCCTAGGACAAACTGCTGTCTCTGGGAGTTGTTTTATTCCCATGGAAGCTGGAGGAATGTGCTGAGTGGTGTCAGGGCTGCAAGAAGAGAAAAGTAGTGGTAAAGTTAGGCTGAATGAAGCAGCTACTCTAAAGTTTAGTCAATGAAGTCAGCAAGGACTGCTATTCTGACCCCAACAGACTCATAGCAGATCCCATGAGTTCCTAGGTTACTAGTAAGAACCATCAATTACCTTCACAAGTAAACACTGTCTGCTGCTCAGTAGCATCTGTGCCAGGTAGAAAAATGTCTATCTAAAGTATGCTAGCAACCATGTCTGCTTCACAGCACCCGGTGGACCTTTGCTAATACCAGGACCCGTGTCATGCAGCTGAGAACAGGTTTTGATGACAGGTGGGAGCAGAGAGATAGGGAATGTGCTGAGAAAGTAGGTGGGAGTGTAACAGAAGCCATCAAAATGAGTCTTTGTTTAGGCAAGCAGAGATGGGAAATGAGCAAGGAAAACAAGGTAGAAAGACACTTTCTTTTACATTATACTCCAGATCAAATTCCCTGTTAACATCTTCTGCAACAGGCAGAAGAGTCACAGGTCTTATATATTCAAATAATCCTAAATATGGCCAAAGCAGGGTGATATTTCTTTCCTAAGGATGGGATGAGGATAATGTGTAGTACACTAATCACAAGGTCACCAACAGAACAATGACAATAAAACACAGTATTGACCAGCTGCTCCCTTTGTGCTGAATGAGGCAGGACTGCTGGGGAAAAAATAAACTATTTCTAAAGCTTGTGTTGTGATACACTATTTACCAGGACATGTCAGCTCTGGCATTTCCTAATATTCAAGCGCAATTTTTCAGATTCTTTCTTGCTGCGATATATGCATGTAGACATATGTAGGTAGACATACGTGTCCCCCTGCAGTAACTCACATATTGGAGGATTAATATTAATTGTACATATAACGATAAAAATAAGTCTTTGATCATGCTACCAGTACTACTCAGTCAAGGTCAGTTCTGTAAATAATATTAAGGTTTGCATTTTGGTTTAAATATACAAGATGTTGTGTTACATACAGCAAAATCCCAACATTGATAATAATCACAAGCAAAAACATGCAGTGCTGTAAGATATTTACCTTGGTGCTTCCATACATGGTACAAATGAATACACATTTGTATTGGAGCAATGCCCACCTCCCTTAGTTGAGCTTTGGTTCTTAATGTTACATTTTGGTTGCTTACACGGTTCCACTTGCCTAGAGTTTGTTATTTTGGGGCTGGTGGCTTAAATGTAATTAGTCTATCATCATTGTTGTTCCCATCAAGAAAAGGTACGTGAACCCATTTTGCTCCTGAGTCATGTATTTTAACCTGATGATTATGCAAAATTGAAAGGAGTTCAGCAGAAGCAAAGAGGAGACACTAAACCCAAAGGCTGAATATAGTAAATATCTTAAAAAGTCATTATGTTCCAAATTTATAAAGATGTTGTTCTTAAGCTAAAATCTTACTTTCAAATGAAAAATTCATTCAGTTAAAGCAGTCATTTCCTTGGTTTAGTTCTGAAATGCTCGAGCTCTTCACCAAATACACAGAAGCCTACATATATACCTACATATGCACCCACAGGGAAAGTTTTCAACTGTGTATTACACACAAGAGCGAGCAGCAGGTTGCTTAAGATTCCCCCGACACCCTGGACCAGTCTTGGAGCAGTAATATCTTCATGTTTGCTGTCAAGGCCCGTCACCCCAGCTGACCAGCAGGGACGCCAAGGCAACCCACATTTCTCAATCAACTTTAAGTGTTATAAATACCGAGGTCCATAAAAAAGTACAATGTAATGATGACTTAAACAAACCCAATTCATCATCCCTTCTGCACACATATAATTTCCCTCAGGGTGACCAACCAGCAGTGAACGTAACCCAGGCCAGATTCAGATACCATTTCTCTTCATCAATTTGACTTTTGGACTTACCTCCCTCCAAAAGAAAAAAAAATATAAATCCTCTTAAAAATGAACAAAAATCTCACAAATCTAATGCAGCTCAGCTACCCGAGTCCCTTTGTTTTTGTTGTTGTACTCATGTCCATGCATTTGGCCTCTAGTGATATAAAGGGAAAACCTTTAATTTAAAGGTCAGATGGGGGCTGTTTGTTTTAACCCAGTGAACCATGGCAATGGTATTCACATATATTATCTTTTGTCCTTCAACAGTTGTTAGACTTGTAGCCAGAGGGGAGGCTTTGGCAGATGTGCTTGCACTGATTTTTTAAGATATAAAAATGACTATATTTCTGCAGTTAAATGTGCTTGATTGAGTCATATTCTGAAAATCAAATCAATACCAAATCTGATTTTCAGTCAATGTTAAGGCACATTCACCAGCACTATTAAAGTTTATTGATTTCATTCATTCAAAGAAGAAAAGTAAGGATTCACGATACAGTGGGGTCTGCTCCCTCTTCTGCTTCCATCCTCTTCAATCTCCCTCTTGATTTTGTGGTTCCCCTTTTGCTAATCATGGAATGTCACATAAGGACACACTTAATTATTGTTCCACCTTTTAATTTCCATACTCTCACCATGAATTCCCTCTCTTTTTTTCTCTAAGGGTTAGCAATGACTGAGTGGGCAACTCAGCAAAACCACATTAAAGACGACTAACATAATGTGCTAGCGAAGGCAAGATTTCAGCTACTGTTCATTTCCACACAACTGTGGAAGCAAGCCAGCTTGTTTAACTGGGGTTAGTCATATTTTGTCCTGAATAGCTGTGCACACTTTTTCTGCTGTTGAATTACTGCTGCTTTCCTCCCCAGAGATTTTTAATTAGACACTTTTTGCAGCAGGTGCAAAAGCAGAATTTGCAAAGTTTGGATTTTTTCCATCCTGTTGAAATTAAACGCAAGGAATAAAATGAACAATGGGGCTGGAAATCTGCAGCGGGCATAAAAATTTGGCTTTGGCTCCTGCTTGTGTCTGTACTAACATCAAACTGTCTGGAAAGCCTCAGTACAAAGCCCAGTGGCTACTTGCCCTTGAAGTTGCCATAGCTTTTTCCTTCAAACTGGAAACTTGGCCTGAGTTGAAGTTCATTTCCTATGAAATTTTTCAGTAAACTGGTATTTTCTGGTGAAAAAACAGTTGGCAAATATACTTATTTGTAAATAAACCTGAAAAAAACCCATGCTGTTGACATCCTGTCCTCCAAGTATCACACAAAGTGTTAAAATAAGAAAAAAATAGAAATACAAATTGTGTAAGACACTTAGACATTTAAATTTGCTTTCATTAGAAATTAAGGGAAAAAATGCTAATTTTCAGCCTTTCATCGTCGGAAGCACAAAACTGTTCCCTAACTTAAGACAATAAACGTGTTGTAGCCAGATGTTCCTTACTCCTTTCTGGGCCCCTCACCACAAGAGGGATGTTGAGGCTCTGGAGCGAGTCCAGAGAAAAGCAACGAAGCTGCTGAAGGGGCTGGAAAATACACTTTACGAGGATCGGCTGAGAGAGCTGGAGGTGTTTAGCCTGAGGAAGAGGAGGCTGAGAGTTGACCTCATTGCTCTCTACAGCTACCTGAAAGGATGTTGTGGAGAGGAGGGAGCTGGGCTCTTTTCCCCAAGGGACAGGGGACAGGACAAGAGGGAATGGCCTCAAGCTCAGCAGAAGGAGATGTAGGAGGAGATTCAGCTGCAGTAGATGCAGCAAGAGACACAGCAGCAGCAGATGTAGCAGCAGATGTAGCAGTAGTTGATGCACCAGCAGGAAATGTAGCCGGAGATGCAGCAGTAGGTTAAGCAGCACCTAATGCAGCAGCAAATGCTGCAGATGCAGCAGTAAGAGATAAGCAGGAGATGAGGCAGCAAGAGATGAAGCAGGATATGTACAAAAATATGCTGCAGCAAGAGATGCATCAGGAAATGCAGCAGCAGGATATGCATTAGGAATAGATGCATCAGAAGATGCAGCAGCAGGAGATACAGCAGGAGGAGATACAGCTGCAGACGGAGCAGTAGTAAATGCAGAAAAAGGATATGCAGCAGCAGGAGATGAATCAGGATATTCAGCAGGAGATGAAGCAGCAGCAGATGCAGCAGGAGATTCGGAAGGATATGTAGCGGCATGAGATGCCACAGGAGATTCAGCAGGAAAATCAGCAGCAGGAGATGTATCAAGAGATGCAGCAGGAGGAGATGATGGAGGAGAGGCAGCAGAAGGAAATGCAGCAGCAGATGCAACAGTAACAGATGAAGCAGCTGCAGATGTAGCAGTAGCAGATGAAAGAGCAGGAGATGCAGCAGAAGACGAAAGAGGAGATGGAGATTCAGCAGGAGATGCAGTAGCTGGAGATGCTGCAGCAGATGCAGCAGCATGAGATGCAGAAGCAGGAGATTCAGCAGAAAACATGCATCAGGATATGCATCAGCTGGAGATGCAGCAGGACAATCAGCAGCAGATACAGTAGCAAAAGATGCAGCAGCAGCAGAAGTAACAGGAGTGAAGAATCAGGAGATGCAGCCGGGGATGCCGAAGCAGAAGATGCAGCAGCAGGAGATGCAGCATCAGAATGTTCAGCAGGATGTTCAGCAGCAGTAAATGAAATAGAGGATGCAGCAGCAGAGGGTTGCAGCAGCAGGAGATGAAGCAGCAGGGGATGCAGCTGCAGGTGATTCATAAGCACGAGATGCAGCAGGAGATGCGTATTCACAGGTTATGCAGCACGAGATGCAGCAGGATACCCAGCAGCACATTAAGCAAGAGATGCAGAAGCAGGAGATTCAGCAGCAGGAGATGCAGACTCAGCAGATGCTGCAGCAGATTCAGAAGCACAGTCAGCAGGAGATGTTCCTGGACTTCAGTAAAGCCTTTGATACAGTTTCTCATAGCATTCTGCTTTGGAAACTGTCAAACTCTGGCCTGGATGGGTGCACACTCTCCTGGGTGAAAAACTGGTTGAATGACTGGGCCCAGAGAGTGGTGGTAAAAGGAGTTAAATCCAGCTGGAGGCCAGTGACAAGTGGTGTTCCCCAGGGCTCAGTCCTGGGTCCAGTCCTGTTTAATGTCTTTATCAACGACCTGGATGAAGGCATTGAGTCCTCCCTTAGCAAGTTTGCAGATGACACCAAGCTGGGAGGAAGTGTCAATCTGCTGGAGGGTAGGGAGGCTCTGCAAAAGGACCTGAACAGGCTGGACTACTGGGCTGAGACCAACGGCATGAGGTTTAACAAGGCCAAATGCCAGGTCCTGCACTTGGGGCACAACAACCCTAAGCAGAGGTACAGACTAGGAGAAGCCTGGCTGGAAAGCTGCCAGGAGGAGAAGGACCTGGGAGTGTTGGTTGACAACCGACTGAACATGAGCCAGCAGTGTGCCCAGCTGGCCAAGAAGGCCAATGGCATCTTGGCTTGTATCAGGAACGGCGTAACCAGCAGGTCCAGGGAGGTTATTCTCCCCCTGTACTCGGCACTGGTGAGACCGCACCTCGAGTACTGTGTTCAGTTCTGGGCCCCTCACCACAAGAGGGATGTTGTGGCTCTGGAGCAAGTCCAGAGAAGAGCAACGAAGCTGCTGAAGGGGCTGGAGAACAAATCTTAAGAGGAGCGACTGAGAGAGCTGGAGTTGTTCAGCCTGGAGAAGAGGAGGCTGAGGGGAGACCTTATTACTCTCTACAACTACCTGAAGGGAGGTTGTGGAGAGGAGGGAGCTGGCCTCTTCTCCCAAGTGACAGGGGACAGGACGAGAGGGAATGGCCTCAAGCTCTGCCAGGGGAGATTTAGGCTTGAGATTAGGACAAAGTTCTTGACGGAGAGGGTGGTTAGGGATTGGAACGGTCTGCCCAGGGAGGTGGTTGAGTCACCGTCCCTGGAGGTGTTTAAGGTTAGGGTAGATGAGGTGCTTAGGAGCATGATTTAGGGATTGGTGGGAATGGTTGGACTCGACAATCCAGTGGGTCTCTTCCAACCTGGTTATTCTGTGATTCTGTGATCTCCTGCTACTGCATTTGCTGCAGAATTTCCTGCTGCATCTCCTGCTGCTGTATCTCCTGCTGATATTTCTTCTACTGCTGCATCTCCAGATGCTGCGTCTGTTGTAGCATCTCTTGCTTCTGCATCTCTTCTGAATCTGCATCTCCTGCTTAATCTTCCGTTGCATCTCCTGGTGCTTCATCTGCTGCTGCATCTATTGCTGCATCACCTGCTGCAACTCCTTCTTCTGTGTCTCTTGCTGCATCACCTGCTGCAACACCTGCTGCATCTCCTGCTGCATCTTCTGCTATATCTCCTGCCACTGCATCTCCTGCTGCTGCATCTCCTGCTACATCTCCTACTGTTACATCTCCTGCTGCTGTATCCCCTGCTGCTGCATCCTCTGCTTCATCTGCAGCTGCTGCTTCTCCTGCTACATCTTCTCCTGCTGCATCCTCTGCTGCTTTGTCTGCTGGTGGATCTCCTGCTGCATCTCCTGTTTCTGCATCTCTTGCTTCTGCATCCCCTGCTGCATCTTCTGCTGCTACATCTCCTGCTACATCTTCTGCAGATGCATCTCTTGCTGCATATCCTGCCGCTGCAACTCCTGCTGTTGCATATCCTTCTGCATCTCCTTCTGATGCATCCCCTGCTGCTGCATCTCCTGCTGCATCTCCTGATGCGGCATCTCTGGCTTCATCTCCTGCTGAATTTCCTGCTGCAAATCCCGCGGCATCTGCTGCTGCTTCATCTATTGCTGAATCTCATGATTCCTCTCCTGCTGCTGCCTCTCCTGCCTCGGCATTTACTGCTGCTTCCTCTGCTCCTGCATCCCCTGCTGCATCTACTGCTACTGCATCTTTTGGTGCATCTCCTATTGCTGCATCTCCTGCTGCATCTACTGCTGGTGCATGTCCTGCTGCATTTCCTGCTGATGCAAACCCTGCTGGTGCATTTCCTGGTGCATCTCTTGCAGATGCATATTTTTCTGCATGTCCTGCTGCATCTGTAGAAGCTGCATGTCTTGCTGAATCTCCTACTGCTGCATCTGCTTCATTTGGTGCTGCTTCAAATCCTGATGCATTTCCTGCTACATCTCGTACTGCTGCTTCTTCTGCTGCTCCTGCATCTCCTGTTTATTTGCATCTCCTGCTGCTGCATATGCTGCTGCATCTACTCCTGCTGCATCTCCACCAGCATCTCCACCTGCATCTCCTTCTGCTGCATATCTTGCTGTATTTCCTTCTGCATTTCAGGCTGAATCTCCTGTGGCATCTCCTGCTGCATCTCCTGCTTCCATATCTCGTGCTACAGCATCGCCTGCTGTTTTATCTCCTGCTGCTTCTCTTGCTACATCTCGTGATGCTTCATCTCCGTCTGCTGCATCCCCTGGTGCATCCACTGCTGCTGCATCTCCTGTTGTATCTCCTGCTGCTGCATCTCCTGATGCATTTCCTGCTATATCTCCTGCTCCTTCATCTCCTGCTGCTGCATCTCTTGCTGCTGCATCTCCTGTTGACTGTGCTTCTGAATCTGCTATGGCATCTGCTGAGTCCGCACGTTTTGCTGCTGCATCTCCTGCTGCTGCATGTCCTGCTGATGCATCTCCTGTTTAATCTCCTGCTTCTGAATCTCCTGCTGAATGTGCTGCTGAATATGCTGCTTCATTTCCTGTTGCATATTCGGCAGAATATGCATCTCCTGCAGCATCTCGTGCTGATGCATCTCCTTGTTGCTGCATCCCCGGCTGATGTATGTGCTCCTGCTGCATATCCTGCTACTACATCTCCTATTGCATCTCCTACTGCTGCATCTCCTACTGCTGCATCTCCTGCTGCTGCATCTCCTGCTGCTGCATCTCCTGCTGCTCCATCCTGTTTCATCTACTGCTGCTGCATGTCCTGGTACATCTTTTGCTGTTGCATCTCCTTCTGATGCGTCTGCTGCTGAATCCCCTATGGCATCTCCTTCTGCGGCATCTCCAACCACTGCATCTGCTGCAGCTTCCCTAGCTACTGCATCTCCTTCTGAATCTGCATCTCAGCGTTCATCTACTGCTGCATCTCCTGCTATTACGTCTGCTGCTACTTCATCTGCTGCTGCCTACACCACTGCATCTCCTTCTGCTGCCTCTCCTCCTGCATCTCCTCATGCTGCATCACTTGATGCATTTCCTGCTACATCTCCTGCTGCATCTCCTGCTGGTACATCTCCCGCTGCATTTCCTGCCTTGGCATATTCTACTGATGCCCTTCCTGATGCATCTCCTGCTGCTGCATCTCCTGCTAAATCTCCTGCTGCATTTCCTTCTGCATCTTCTGCTGCATCTCCTGCTGCTGTATATCCTCCTGCTGTGTCTCCTGCTGCAGCATGGCCTGCTGCTGAATATCCTGCCTCATCTCCTGCTGCATCTTGTGAGGATTCATCTCCTGCTGTTGCATCCCGTGGCACATCCACTCCTGCTGCATTTCAGGCTTCATTTCCTCCTGCATCTCCTACCGCTGCAGTTCCTGCTGCAACTCGTCTTTCTTTATCTCCTTCTGCATCTCGTGGTGCTGCATCTCCTGCTGCATTTCCTGCTGATGCATCTCCTGCTTCATATACTTCTGCCCCTTCTCCTGCTGCTGTGTTGCATTCTGCTGCATCTCCTGCTGCTTCATTTCTTAATTTATCTCCTGCTGCTTAATCTCCTGCTGCTGGGTCTCTAGCTTCATCTCCTTCTGCTGCATATCTTGCTACTACGTCTACTGCTGCTTAGTCATCTGCTGCATCTCCTGCTACTGCATCTCATGGTGCATCTCCTCTTTCTCAATCTCCTGCTGCATATCCTGCTGCTACATCTCTTGTTACTGCATCTCCTGCTGCATCTCTTGCTGCATCTCTTGCGGCTGCATCTCCAGCTCCATCTCCTGCAGATGAATCTTCTGCTGATGCATGTCCTTATGCATCACTTGCTGCTGCATCTTCTGCATTTCCTGCTGCATCTTTTCCTGCTGAAACTCTTCCTGTTGCATCTGAAGCATTTTCTGCTGCATCTGGTGCTGCTTCACATACTGCTGCATCTCCTGCTACATCTCCTTCTGGTGCATCTATTGCTAGTGCATATCCTGTGTCATTCCCTGCTGGTGCATCTCCTGCTGCTGCAAGACCTGCAGCTGGAAATGAAGAAAGAGGAGATGCTGCAGCAGATGCAGTAACAGATACAGCAGCAGAACATTCAACATCAGGATATGCAGCAGGTGATGCATCAGGCGATGAAGATTCAGCAAGAGAAGCAGCAGCAGGGGATGCTACAGCAGAAACAGCAGCAGAAGATGCAGCAGCAAAGATCCAGTACGAGGTGCAACATCAGGAGATGCAGCAGCAGCAGATGCATCAGAATATGCAGCAGGAGTTGCCGCTGCAGGAGATTCATCAACAAATGCAGCAGTAAGTGATGCAGCAGCAGAACATGCAGCAGCATAAGCAGTATCAGGAGCTGTAGCACCAGAAGCAGCAAGAGACGCAGCAGCAGGGGATGCAGGAAGATATGCAGCAGCAGGAGATCAAGCAACTGGAGATGCAGCAATAAATGCAGCAGGACATGCAGCAGGAGATGTATATTCATAAGGGGATGGCAAAAGAGGTGCAGCAGGAGATGCAGAGCCTGCAGAAGCAGCAGCAGGAGATGCAGCAGCAGATGCATCAGGAGGTGCAGATTCATTAGAAGATGTAGCAGTAAATGATGTAGCGGAAAATGAAGCAGCAGGAATTACCACAGCAGAAGATGAAGCATAAGGAGATGCAGCCGGTTATGCAGCAGCATGAGATGCAGGAGAATATGAAGCAGGAGATGCAGCTGGAGAGTTATAAGTAGGAGATACAGTAGGAGATGCAACAGATGACGCATTACCAGGAGATGATGCAGCAGAAGATACAGCAGGGCATGAAGCAGCAGATGCACAAGAAAATGCAGCAGGAGATGCAGCAGGAGAGGAAGCAGTAGACACAGCAGCATGAGATGCTGAAGACGGAGAAGAAGCAGGAGATGCATATTCAGATGAGATACTGCAGGAAATGCAGCAGGAGATGTTACAGAAGGAGATGCAGCAGGATATTCAGAATTAGGAGATGCAGTAGCAGGAATTGCAGCAGGAGATGTAGCTGGAGATTATGCAGCAGGACATTCAGAAAGTAGTGCAGCAGGAGATGCTGCAGCAGGAGATGCAGCAACAACGCAGGCAGCAGGGGATGCAGCACGAGATTCAGCAGGAGGAGATGCAGCAACAAGAGATCCAGCAGCAAGAGGTGCAGCAGGAGATGCAGCAAGACGAGATGCATCAGGAGATACAGCAGCTGAAGATGCTGCATCAGGAGATGCAACAGGAGATTCGAAAGGAAATGCAGCAAGAGGAGATGCAGCAGCAGGATATGTGGAGAAGGTGCAGAGAAGATGCAGCAGAAATAGATGCAGGAGGATATTCAGCTGCAGTAGAAGCAGCAAGAGACACAGC
The DNA here is from genome assembly GCA_033459285.1 of Clamator glandarius. Classification (NCBI taxonomy): domain Eukaryota; kingdom Metazoa; phylum Chordata; class Aves; order Cuculiformes; family Cuculidae; genus Clamator; species Clamator glandarius. The sequence goes on along the minus strand of JAUNZM010000269.1, from coordinate 1,373,042 downwards.
AGCAGCAGATGTAGCAGCAGATGCAGCAGCAGGATATGAAACAGCAGATTCAACAGCAGTAGATGCACCAGCAGGAGATGTAGCTGGAGATGCAGCAGTAGGTGAAGCAGTACCAGATGTAGCAGCAAATGCTGCAGATGCAGCAGTAGGAGATCAGCAGGAGATGTAGCAGCAAGAGATGAAGCAGGATATATAGGAAAAGATGCATCAGAAAGAGATGCATCAGGAAATGCACCGGCAGGATATGCATCTGCAGGAGATGCAGCAGGAGATGCAGCTGCAGACAAAGCAGTATTAAATGCAGAAAAAGGATATGCAGCAGCAGGAGATGAATCAGGCGATTCAGCAGGAGATGAAGCAGCAGCAGATGCAGCAGGTGATTCGGCAGGGTATGCAGCAGCATGAGATGCCGCAGGAGATTCAGCAGGAGAATCAGCAGCAGGAGATGTATCAAGAGATGCAGCAGGAGGAGATGATGGAGGAGAGGCAGCAGAGGGAGATGCAGCAGCAGATGCAGCAGTAACAGATAAAGCAGCAGCAGATGCCACAGTAGCAGATGAAAGAGCAGGAGATGCAGCAGAAGACGAAAGAGGAGATGGAGATTCAGCAGGAGATGCAGTAGCTGGAGATGCTGCAGCAGATGCAGCAGCGTGAGATGCAGAAGCAGGAGATGCCTCTGGAGATGCAGCAGCAGGAGATGCAGCAGAAAACATGCATCAGGATATGCATCAGCTGGAGATGCAGTAGGACATTCAGTAGCAGATGCAGTAGCAAAAGATGTGGCAGCAGCAGAAGTAGCAGGAGATGAAGAAGCAGGAGGTGCAGCTGGAAATGTAGAAGCAAGAGATCCAGTAGCAGGAGATGCAGAAGAATTGCAGCAGTAATTGATGCAGAAGAATTGCAGCAGTAATTGATGCAGAAGAAGATGCATCAGCAGGCGATGCAGCAGAAAATTCTGCAGAAAATGCAGCGGCAAGAGATGCAGGAGATGCAGAAGAAGGAGATGTAGAAGCAGGAGATGCAGCAGAAGATGCATGAACAGGATATGCAGCAGGTGATGCATCAGGCGATGAAGATTCAGCAAGAGAAGCAGCAGCAGGGGATGCTACAGCAGAAACAGCAGCAGAAGATGCAGCAGCAAAGATCCAGTACGAGGTGCAACATCAGGAGATGCAGCAGCAGCAGATGCATCAGAATATGCAGCAGGAGTTGCCGCTGCAGGAGATTCATCAACAAATGCAGCAGTAAGTGATGCAGCAGCAGAACATGCAGCAGCATAAGCAGTATCAGGAGCTGTAGCACCAGAAGCAGCAAGAGACGCAGCAGCAGGGGATGCAGGAAGATATGCAGCAGCAGGAGATCAAGCAACTGGAGATGCAGCAATAAATGCAGCAGGACATGCAGCAGGAGATGTATATTCATAAGGGGATGGCAAAAGAGGTGCAGCAGGAGATGCAGAGCCTGCAGAAGCAGCAGCAGGAGATGCAGCAGCAGATGCATCAGGAGGTGCAGATTCATTAGAAGATGTAGCAGTAAATGATGTAGCGGAAAATGAAGCAGCAGGAATTACCACAGCAGAAGATGAAGCATAAGGAGATGCAGCCGGTTATGCAGCAGCATGAGATGCAGGAGAATATGAAGCAGGAGATGCAGCTGGAGAGTTATAAGTAGGAGATACAGTAGGAGATGCAACAGATGACGCATTACCAGGAGATGATGCAGCAGAAGATACAGCAGGGCATGAAGCAGCAGATGCACAAGAAAATGCAGCAGGAGATGCAGCAGGAGAGGAAGCAGTAGACACAGCAGCATGAGATGCTGAAGACGGAGAAGAAGCAGGAGATGCATATTCAGATGAGATACTGCAGGAAATGCAGCAGGAGATGTTACAGAAGGAGATGCAGCAGGATATTCAGAATTAGGAGATGCAGTAGCAGGAATTGCAGCAGGAGATGTAGCTGGAGATTATGCAGCAGGACATTCAGAAAGTAGTGCAGCAGGAGATGCTGCAGCAGGAGATGCAGCAACAACGCAGGCAGCAGGGGATGCAGCACGAGATTCAGCAGGAGGAGATGCAGCAACAAGAGATCCAGCAGCAAGAGGTGCAGCAGGAGATGCAGCAAGACGAGATGCATCAGGAGATACAGCAGCTGAAGATGCTGCATCAGGAGATGCAACAGGAGATTCGAAAGGAAATGCAGCAAGAGGAGATGCAGCAGCAGGATATGTGGAGAAGGTGCAGAGAAGATGCAGCAGAAATAGATGCAGGAGGATATTCAGCTGCAGTAGAAGCAGCAAGAGACACAGCAGCAGCAGATGTAGCAGCAGATGCAGCAGCAGGATATGAAACAGCAGATTCAACAGCAGTAGATGCACCAGCAGGAGATGTAGCTGGAGATGCAGCAGTAGGTGAAGCAGTACCAGATGTAGCAGCAAATGCTGCAGATGCAGCAGTAGGAGATCAGCAGGAGATGTAGCAGCAAGAGATGAAGCAGGATATATAGGAAAAGATGCATCAGAAAGAGATGCATCAGGAAATGCACCGGCAGGATATGCATCTGCAGGAGATGCAGCAGGAGATGCAGCTGCAGACAAAGCAGTATTAAATGCAGAAAAAGGATATGCAGCAGCAGGAGATGAATCAGGCGATTCAGCAGGAGATGAAGCAGCAGCAGATGCAGCAGGTGATTCGGCAGGGTATGCAGCAGCATGAGATGCCGCAGGAGATTCAGCAGGAGAATCAGCAGCAGGAGATGTATCAAGAGATGCAGCAGGAGGAGATGATGGAGGAGAGGCAGCAGAGGGAGATGCAGCAGCAGATGCAGCAGTAACAGATAAAGCAGCAGCAGATGCCACAGTAGCAGATGAAAGAGCAGGAGATGCAGCAGAAGACGAAAGAGGAGATGGAGATTCAGCAGGAGATGCAGTAGCTGGAGATGCTGCAGCAGATGCAGCAGCGTGAGATGCAGAAGCAGGAGATGCCTCTGGAGATGCAGCAGCAGGAGATGCAGCAGAAAACATGCATCAGGATATGCATCAGCTGGAGATGCAGTAGGACATTCAGTAGCAGATGCAGTAGCAAAAGATGTGGCAGCAGCAGAAGTAGCAGGAGATGAAGAAGCAGGAGGTGCAGCTGGAAATGTAGAAGCAAGAGATCCAGTAGCAGGAGATGCAGAAGAATTGCAGCAGTAATTGATGCAGAAGAATTGCAGCAGTAATTGATGCAGAAGAAGATGCATCAGCAGGCGATGCAGCAGAAAATTCTGCAGAAAATGCAGCGGCAAGAGATGCAGGAGATGCAGAAGAAGGAGATGTAGAAGCAGGAGATGCAGCAGAAGATGCATGAACAGGATATGTAGTAGGTGATGCAGCAGGAGATGAAGCAGGAGATGCTTCAGTAGGTGATGCAGCAGCAGACGCATTAACAGAAGCAACAGCAGGAGATGCAACAGTAGGAGATGTAGAAGGAGATGTAGCAGTAGGTGAAGCAGCACCAGGTGCAGCAGCAAATACTGCAGATGCAGGAGTAGGAGATTAAGCAGGAGATGCAGAAGGAAGAGATGCAGCAGATGTGGAAGAAGATGCAGCATCAAGAGATGCATCAGGAAATGCACCAGCATGATATGCATCAGAAGTAGATTCCTAAGGAGGAGATGCAGCAGCAGGGTACGCAACAGGAGATGTAGCAGGAGGCACATCCACACGAGATTCAGCAGGAGATGGAGCAGCATGAGATGTAGCAGGAGATACAGCATGAGATGCAGCCGAAGGATATGCAGCAGGAGATATATCAGCCGCAGATGCACCATCAAAGTCAGCAGCAGGAGATGTAGTAGGAGATATAAAAATGATGCAGCAGAAGGAGATGTAGTAAGAGATGCCGTAGGAAATGACGTAGCAGGAGATGTAGCAGCAGTTGCATCAGGAAATATAGCAGGAGTTGCAGCAGGAGATGCAGCATCAGGAGATTCTGCAGTAAGGAATGCAGCAGGATATTCTGCAGCAGGAGATGCAGCAGGAGTTATAGAAGGTGATGTGGCAGCAGGAGTTGTAGTAGGAGATGCAGAAGGAGATACATCATCAGGAAATATAGCTGGAGATTTTACAGCAGGCGATGCAGCAGAAGATTCAGCAGGAGATGCAGCAGGAGATGAAGTAGCAACATATGCAGAAGCAGTTGCAGCAGGAAGTGCACCATGAGATGCAGAAGGAGATGCAGCAGAAGGAGATATAGTAGCAGGAGATGCAGCATAAGATGATGCACCAGGAAATATATTGGCAGACGCAGCAGCAACAGATGCAGCAGCAGCAGATGCAGAAAGATAAGCAGAAGCAGTATATGAAGCCCCAGCATAGAAGCAGCAGGTGAAGCAGGAAATTCAGGAGGAGATAAAGCAGAAGGAGACGCAGCAGCAGGAGATGAAATATCAGGAGATGAAGCTGTAGCTGGATCAGCTGTAGATGAAACAGGAGATGCAGGAGTACGAGATGCAGCAGCAGGAGATACAGGAGGAGATGCAGCAAAATATGCCTCAGCAGGAGATGCAACATCAAGAGATTCAGCAGGAGATGCAGTAGTATATGTAGTAACAGTAGATTAGGCAGGACATGCAGTAGCTGTAGATGCAGAAGCCAGAGATTTCGCATGAGATGCCGAGCAAAATATGCAGCAGCAGATGCAGCTGAAGATGCAGCATCAGACAATGCAGCAGCAGGAGATGAAGAAGAGGGAGATGCAGTTGGAGGAAATACCGCAAGAGTAGATGCAGCAGGTAATGCAGCAGCAGAAGATGAAGCATGAAATGAATCAGCAGGAGATGCAGCAGCAAGAGATTCAGCAGGACATTCAGCAAGAGATGTAGAAGCAAGAGATCACGCAGCAGGTGCAGCAGTAGGATATGAAGCAGCAGGATATGGAGCAGCAGGACATGCAGTATGAGATTCAGCAGCAAGAGATGCAGATGCAGCGGCAGATGTAGCAGCAGCAGATTCAGCACCCTGAGATGAAGCAGAAGATGCAGCAGCAGGAGATGCCGCAGAAGGAGTGGCAGAAGGAGGAGATGCAGCAGGTAATGGAGCAGCAGAAGGTTATGTTGCAGCAGGAGTTGTAGTAGGAGATGCAGAAAGAGATACATCATCAGGAAATGTACCAGGAGATTTTACAGCAGGAGATGCAGCAGGAGATTCTGCAGCAGAAGATTCAGCAGCAGAAGATTCAGCAGGAGATGCAGCAGGAGATGAAGTAGCAACATATGCAGAAGCAGTTGCAGCAGGAAGTGCACCATGAGATGCAGAAGGAGATGCAGCAGCAGGAGATACAGTAGCAGGAGATGCAGCATAAGAAGATGCACCAGGAAATATATTGGCAGAAGCAGCAGCAACAGATGCAGCAGCAGCAGATGCAGAAGGATAAGCAGAAGCAGTAGATGTGGCAGCCGAAGCAGCACCAGGAGATTCTGCAGCAGAAGATCCAACAGGAGAGTAGCGTCATGAGATGCATCCGCAGATGCATCAGAAGGGTATGCAGTAGCATATGCAGCAGCAAGAGTTATAGAAACAGGACATGCAGCAGGACATGCAGCAGTAGATGAATCAGCAGCAGAAGCAGATGCAGAAGCAGATGCAGGAGATGCATCAGCCGGAGATGCATCAGGCAAAGATTCAAAGGAGATGCAGCAGGAGATGCAGCAGAAAGAGATGCACCAACAGGAGGTGGGGAAGAATGAGTTGCAGCAGGAGATGCAGCAGGAGATGCATCAGGCGAGGATTCAAAGGAGATGCAGCAGAAGATGTAGCCGCAGTAGATGAAGCAAGAGATACAGTAGTAGCAGATGCAGTAGTAGATGCAGCAGCAGGAGATGTAGCAGGAAATGCAGCAGTATGTGAAGGAGCAGATGCAGTAGCAAATGCTGCAGATGCAGGAGTAGAAGATTAAGGAGGAGATGCAGCAGGAAGAGATGCAGCAGAAAATGCAGAAGATGCAGCAGCAAGTGATGCATAAGGAGATGCATTAAGAGAAGATTCAGCAGCAGGAGATGGAGCCGGAGATGCAGCCACTAGAGATGTAGCAGGAGATGCAGAATGAAAGCAGTAGCAGGAGATGTAGCAGCAGGATATGCAGCAGGAGATTGAGCAAGAAAAGATTCGCCATGAGATTCAGCAGGAGATGCAGCAGTAGACGAAGCAGCAGTAGATATAGCATCAAGAGATGCAGTACAGGGAGATGAAGCATGATATATAGCAGCAGGAGATTAAGCAGCAGAAGATGCCTTAGGAGATGCAGTAGCATGAGATGCAGCATCAGGAGGTGCAGCTGCAGAAGGTGCAGATGCAGCAGATGCAGCAGCAGATTAAGAAGCAGATGCAGTAAGAGATGCAGCAGCAGGAGATGCATAAGCAGAAGATGCAGCAGCAGGAGATGCAGCAGGAGATTCAGCAGTAGGAGATTCAGCAGCAGGAGATTCAGCAGTAGGAGATTCAGCAGTAGGAGATGCAGAAGCAGTATATGAAGCATGAGATGCAGCAGCAGGAAATGAAGCAAGAGATGCACTAAGATATGAGTCAGGAGTTTCTGCAGCAGGAGATGCACTAAGATATGAGTCAGGAGTTTCTGCAGCAGGAGATGCAGCATCAGAAGATGCAGCTGCAGCAGATGCAGCAGCAGATTAAAAAGCAGATGCAGTAAGAGATGCAGCAGCAGGAGATGCAGCAGAAGATTCAGCAGTAGGAGATTCAGCAGCAGGAGACGCAGAAGCAGTATATGAAGCAGGAGATGCAACAGCAGGAAATGAAGCAGGAGGTGCACTAAGAGATGAATCAGGAGTTTCTGCAGCAGGAGATGCAGCATCAGGAGATGCAGCCGCAGCAGATGCAGTAGCAGATTAAAAAGCAGATGCAATAAGAGATGCAGCAGCAGGAGATGAATAAGCAGAAGTTGCAGCATCAGGAGATGCAGCCGCAGCAGATGCAGCTGCAGATTAAGAAGCAGATTCAGTAAGAGATGCAGCAGCAGGAAATGCATAATGAGAAGATTCAGCAGCAGGAGATGCATCAGCAGGAATTGAAGCAGGACATGCTGCAAGAGATGAATCAGGATTTTCTGCAGCAATAGATGCAGCAGAAGATGCAGCAGTAGATGCAGCAGGGTATGAAGCAAGCAGTTGATGTAGTAAGGTAGGCACCAGCAGGAGATTCAGCAGCAGGAGATACAGGAGGAGAGCAGCATCATAAGATGTATTCTCTGATGCATCAGAAGGAGTTCCAGCAGGAGATGCAGCAGCAGCTGTTGCAGCAGAAGATGCAGCAGAAAGACATGCAGGAGTAGATCCAGCTGGAGGAGATACAGCAGCCGTAGATATAGCAGTAGATTCAGCAGCAGATGCAGGAGATCCACCAGCAGGAGATGCAGCAGGAGGAGATTCAGCAGGAGGTGCAACAGGAGATGCAGTATCAGGTGATTAAGCCGGAAAGCAGGAGGGGATTCAGTAGCAGGTGATGCAGCAGTAGATGCAGCAGGATGAGATGCAGCAGGAGATACAGCAGCCGCAGTTGCAGCATCAGCAGATGCAACAGGAGATACAGCAAGAGATGTAGCAGGACGAGATGCAGCAGTAGGAAATGCAGAGAAGAAGATGCAGAGATGAAGATGCAGCAGAAGGAGATGTAGGAGGAGATTCAGCTGCAGTAGATGCAGGAAGAGACAAAGCAGCAGCAGATGTAGCAGCAGATGCAGTAGCAGGATATGAAACAGCAAATGCAACAGCAGTTGATGCACTAGCAGGAGATGTAGCCGGAGATGTAGGAGTAGGTGAAGCAGTACCTAACGCAGCAGCAAATGCTGCAGATGCAGCAGTAAGAGATAAGTAGGAGATGCAACAGCAAGAGATGAAGCAGGATATGTGGAAAAATATGCCGCAGCAAGACATGCATCAGGAAATGCACCAGAAGGATATGCATAAGGAAGAGAAGCAGCGGAAGATTCAGCAGCAGGAGATGCAGCAGGAGATGAGCAGCAGGAGATGAAGCATCACGTGATTCAGCAGGAAATGCAGCCGGAAATACAGTAGCAGGAGATTCACTAAAATATGCAGTTAGAAATCCAGCACGAGATACAGCAGGAGATGTAGCAGTAGGATACGCAGGTGGAAATGCAGCAGTAGCAGATGACAGAGGAAATGCAGCAGAAGGAGATGCAGCAGTAGATGCAGTAGTAGATGCAGCAGCAGGTGATGCAGCAGCAGGAGATGAAGAAGGAGATGCAGCTGCACACGCAGCAGGAGAAGATTCAGCAGCAGGAGATGCAGCAGCAGCAGATGCAGCAGGAGGAGATGCAGCAGCAGATGCAGTAGGAGATGCATCAGGCTATGCAGCAGAAGGATATGCAGCAGAAGGATATGCAGCAGCAAGGCATACATCAGCAGGACATGAAGCAGCCAGAGATGCAGCAGGAGATGCAACAGGATATGCAGCAGAAGGAGATGCAGCAGCAGGCACCACAGCAGGAGATTCCTCAGGAGATGCAGCAGAAGTTGCAGCTGCAGGAGATGCAGCAGGAGATGAATTAGTAGGAGAGTCAGCAGGAGGTGCATCAGCAGATGCAGTGGTAGCAGTTGCAGAACAAGGAGATGCTGCAGCAGGAGATTAAGTAGGAGATGCAGCAGTAGCAGATGCAGCAGAAGGATATGCAACCAGAGAATCAGCACATGATACAGCAGTAGAATCAGCTGACGATGCAGCTCTAGGAAATGCAGCAGCCCCAGATGCAGCAAGAGATGCAGAAACAGGAGATGCAACAGCAGCTGCAGATGCAGCAGGAGATGAAGGAGGAGCTGAAGCAGTAAATGCAACAGTATTATTAGCAGCAGGAGATACAGGAGGAAATACAGGAGGAAGTACAACAGGATATGCAGGAGGAAATCAAGCAGCAAGTGATGCAGAAGGAGAAGTAGCAGGAGGAGATGCAGAAGGAGATGCAGCAGCCGGAGATGAAGCCTCACGAGATGCAGCAGGAATGCAGCAGGGAATTCAGTAGCAGGTGATGCAGAAGCAGATGCAGCAGCAGATGCAGGAGATGCAGCAGGAGGAGAGGGAAAAGGATATGCAGAAAGAGTTGCTGCAGCTGTAGAAGCAGCAGAAGATGCAGCAGCAGGAGGTGCAGTAGCAGGAGATGCAGCAAAAGATGCAGCAGCAGGAGGTGCAGTAGCAGGATATGTAGAGAAGATGCAGAGAATGAGAAGCAGCACAAGGAGATGCAGCAGGTGATGCGGACGAAGTAGATTCAGCAAGAGATACAGCAGCGGCAGATGCAGCAGCAGATTCAGCAGCAGGAGATGTGGCAGGATATGTGGCAGGAGATGGAGAAGTATGTGAAGCAGCAGCAGATTCAGATGAAAATGCTGCAGATGCAGCAGTAGGAGATTCAGCAGGAGATGCAGCAGTAGAAGATGCAGCAGCTGTACATTCAGCAGCAGGAGATTATGCATGAGATGATGCAGCAGCAGGAGATGCAGCAGCAAGAAATGCAGCAGGAGCTGGAGCAGAAGGAGATGCAGCAGCAGGAGGTGCAGCCAGAGATGCAGCAGCAGGAGATGCAGCAGGAAGTGCAGCAGCAGACGAAGCAGCAGGAAATGCAGCAGTAGCTGATGCAGCACCAGATGCACGACCAGATGCAGCAAACCAAGATGCAATAGGAGCAGATACAGCAGTAGCTGAGGCAGCAGCAGGAGAAGCAGCAGCAGGAGATGAAGCAGCAGGAGATGCAGCAGTAGGAGTTACATTAGGAGATCTAGCAGCAGGAGATGCAGCAGGACATGCAGGAGTAGGATATGCAGCATGATATGAAGAAGCAGGATATGCTGCAGGATATGCAGCAGCAGGGAATGCTGCATCAGAATCAGCAGGAAGTGATGCAGTAGCAAGAGATGCAGCATGAAATGCAGCAAGAGATCCATCAGCAGGAGATTCTTCCAGGACATTCTGCAGGAGATGCAGCAGCAGGAGATGTAGCAGGAGATGCAGGAGGAAATGATGTAAGGGGATGCAGCAGCAGATGCAGGAGAAGGAGATGCAAAAGCAGGAGATGTAGCCAGAGACTAAACAGCAGGAGTTGCAGAAACAGATGCAACAGGAAATGCAGATTCAACAGGAGATGAAGCAGCATTTGAAGTTATGTCGAAAGAGCCATGGTGATGTTACAGTACACAAGCCTAAACTGAAAGTTCCACAAGTCTTGCTTTGTAGTGAAAGAGCTACAAGGGAAGACATTCAGAAGCAGCAGCATTCCATGATAGCATCTTCTGTGAGGGAGTTATGCTATTTTCCTAAAGAGCCTTCATAGGAGTAGTTAAGTCACAATTCAGTACCCTGTACTAAAACGGTCCATAAGTCATGTGTATCAAGTTGCAGTGAAAGCGCTTTGAGACAAAACTCTAATGAGAGACAGAATTTGATGGTAGCAGCTTCCCTGTGGAACTTGTGCTGAACAATCAGAAAGTTTCAAGTGACACTAATAGCTATTCTGATGTTACAATACACAAGTCTAGATTGAAAGTTCTACAAGTCTTGCTTTGCAGAGAAAGAGATACAAGGGAAGAGATTCAGAAGCAGCAGCATTTCATGATGGCATCTTCTATGCTGAAGGTAGTCGATTATCCTAAAGAGCCTTAAAAGACGAAGTTTAGTCACAATCCAGTACCCTATATTAAACGGTCTGTCAGTCTTACTTTGCAGCTTGAAGTTAAAGCGCTTCGAGAGAAAACTCTAACAAGAGCCAGAATTTGGTGGTAGCAGCTTCCCTGCTATACTTGTGCTAAACGTTCTGATATTTCGAAGTGATGCTTCAGTAGCCATTCTGATGTTAGAGTACACAAGCCTAGACTGAAAATTCTGCAAGTCTTGCTGTGCAGTGAAAGAGCTTTAAGAGAAGACATGGAGAAGTAGAATTCCATGCTAGAATCTTCTGAGCGGGAGTTATGTAATTTCCTAAAGTGCCTTCATAGACGCAGATAAGTCACAGTTCAGCACCTATACTAAAAAGGTCTATAAGTCGTGTTTTGCAGCTTGCAGTCAGAGCGCTTCTAGAGAAAACGCTAACGAGAGACTGAATTTGATGGTAACATCTCCACACGGTGACACAATCTTACACTGAAAGTTCTATACGTTACGCTTCTCAGATAAAGTGCTATTAAAGAAGAGATTTAGTAGTAGCAGCATTCCCTGCTAGGATCCTCCCTGCCGGAGTCCCTTACTTTTCCTAAAGTGCCTCAATTTGTGTAAATAATTCACAACTCAGTACCATATATTTAAAGGGCCCTAGTCGTGCTTTGCAGCTTGCAATGAAAACGCTTCCAGAGAAGACACTAAAGAAACCCAGCATTTGATGGAAGCAGCTTCCTGCGGTACTTGTGCTGAAAGCTCTGCACGTTTGAAGGGACACCTTAATAGCCATTGCGATGTTACAGTACACAAGCCTGGACTGAAAGTGCTACAAGTCTTGCTTTGCAGTGAAAGAACTATAAGAGAAGACATTCAGAAGCAGCAGTATTCCATGATAGCATCTTCTGTGTGGGAGTTATGCTGTTTTCCTAATGAGCCTTCATATGAGTAGTTAAGTCACAATTCAGTACCCTGTCCGTAAGTCGTGTGTATGAGGTTGCAGTGAAAGCGCTTCGAGACAAAACTCTAACAAGAGTGGGCATTTGATTGTACTGTCTTCCCTGTGGTACTTGTGCTGAACGCTCTGAAAGTTTCAAGTGACTCTTTAATAGCCATACTGGGGTTACAGTACACAAGTCTAGATTGAAAGTGCTACAAGTCTTGCTTTGCACTGAAAGCACTATAAGAGAAGAGATTCGTAAGCAGCAGCATTCCATGCTAGCATCTTCCCTGAGTGATTTATTCTTTGTTCCTAAAGTGCCTCATATGTGCAGTTAAGTCACAATTCATTACCGTATGCTAAAACGGCCCATAAGTCATGCCTTGAAGCTTTCAGTGGAAGTGCTTCAAGAGAAGACTCTTATGAGATCCAGAATTTGATGATAGAAGCTTCCATGCGGTACTTGTGCTGTACAACATAACATTTTGAAATGATGCCGCAAAATCCATTCCAGTACACAAGCCTAGACTCAAAGTTCTACAACTTGTGCTTAGCAGTGAAAGTGGTAAAAGAGATTCAGAAGCAGCAGCCTTCCATGCTAGCATCTTCCCTGCGGTAGTTACACACTTTTCCAAATTTGCCTTAATTTGTGCAATTAAATCTCATTTCAGTAACCTATATTAAAACTGTCCAAAAGTCATGTTTTGCACCTTCCAGTTGACGCTCTCCCTAAGAAGACTCTAAAGAGAGACGGAATTTAATCATAGCATCTTCTCTGTGCCACGTTTACTGAACGATCTGAACTTCTGAAGTTACGTATCAAAAGCCATTCTAAAATTACTGTACACAAGCCTAGACTGAAAGTTCTACAAGTGTTGCTTTGCAGTGAAAACGCTATAAGAGAAGACATTGAGAAGCTGCTGCATTCTATTCTAGCTTCTTCTGTGCGGGAGTTATGCTATTCTCCTAAAGTGCCGTCATAGGCGCAGTTAAGTCACAAGTTAGTACTCTATACTAAAACTGTCAGTAAGTACTGTTTTGCAGCAATCAGTGAGAGCGCTTCAAGAGGAAACTCTAACGAGAGACAGAATTTGATGGTAGCATTTCCTTGAGGTACTTGTGCTGAACATTCTGAAATTTCGAAGTTACGCTTTAAGGGAATTCTGATGTTACAGTACACAAGCCAGGACGGAAAGTTCTAACAGCCCTGCTTTGCAGACAAAGCGCTATAAGAGAAGAGATTCAGAAGCAGCAGCATTCCATGCTAGCATCTTCCCTGAGGGAGTTATTCACTTTTCCTAAAGCACCTTAATTTGTGCTAATAATTCACAATTCAGTACCCTATATTAAAACAACACATAAGCCGAGCTAAGCAGCTTGCAGTGAAAACGCTTCCAGAGAAGACACTAAAGAGACCCAGAATTTGCTGCTGCTGCATCTGTGACTGCATCTCCTGCTGCTGCATATCCTGTTGCATTTCCTGCTGCATCTGCTGCTGAATCTCCTGCAGCTGTATCTCCTGTTACATCTCCTCCTGCTACATATACTGCAGTATCTCCTGCTTCTGCATCACATGCTGCTACATCTACAAGTAGTTAGAGTCTCTAACTACTGCATCTCCTGCTAAATTTACATTTCCTGGTGCACCTGCCTCTGCGTGTCCTGCTGCTTGTGCTGCTGCATCTCCTGCTTATGCACTGCTGCTGCATCTTTTCAAACTGTATCTCTTGCTGCATCTGCTGATTTATCTCCTGCTGCATCACCTGCTGATGCATGTTCAGCTGCTGCATCACATGCTGCTCCATCTCCTGATGCATCTCCTGGAGTTGCATTACCTGCTTCATCTCCTCCTGCGTCACATCCTGCTTTATCTGCTGCTGCATCAGCTGCTGGTGCATCTGCTTCTGCATCTGCTGCTGCATCTGCTGCTTCATCTGCAACTGCTGCATCTCCTGCTGCATCTCTTGCTTGTGAATATCATTGCTGTATCTCCTCCAGCATCTCCTGCTGCATCTCCGTCTGTATCTCCTTCTCTTTCCCCTGCTCTGCATCTCCTGCTGATGCATATTCATCTGCTGCATCTCCTGCTGCTGCATCCCCTTTTTCTGCAACTCTTGCTGCACTTCCTGCTGCTGCACATCCTGCTACAGCATTTACTAATGCATCTCCTGCTGCAGATTCTCCTGTTGTGGCATATTCTGCTGCTGCATCTCCTGCCACATCTCCTTCTGCTACATCTCCTGCTGCTGCATCTCCTGCTGCTGCATATCCTAATGCATCTCCTGCTGATTCATCTCCTACTGTTGTATATCCTGCTGCATCTACTGCTGCTGCATCTATTGCTGCATTTCCTCCAGCTGTATACCCTGCTGCTACATCTCCTGTTGCGTATTCTGCTGCTGCATGTCCTGCTGCATCTCCTACTGTATCTACTGCAGATGAATCTGCAGCTGCATCTCCTGATCCAGCATCTCCTGCTGCATTTCCTGCTGCTTCATCTCCTGCTTCTGCATACCCTGATGCATCTACTTCTGCTGCATCTTCTGGTTCTGATTCTACTGCTTCTACATCTGCTGCTGCATCTCCTGCTGCTAAATCTCCTACTGCATCTCCTGCTTCGTTTCCTGCTGCTGTATCTGCTGCTGCTTTATCTCCTGCTGCATCTCCTGCTGCTAAATCTCCTACTGAATTTACATCTCATTCTGCATCTGCTGATGCATCTCCTGCTTCCATATCTCCTGCTACAGCATTGCCTGCTGCTGTATCTCCTGCTGCATCTCTTGCTGCATCTCGTGATGCTTCATCTCCGTCTGCTGCATCCCCTGGTGCATCTCCGTCTGCTGTGTCTGCTGTTGCTGTGTCTGCTACTGCATCTCCTGCTTAATTTCCTCCTACATGTCCTGCTGCTGCATCTACTGCTGCTTCATCTGCTCCTGCCTACACTGCTGCATCTCCTTCTGCTGCCTCTCCTCCTGCATGTCTTCATGCTGTATCTCTTGATGCATTTCCTGCTACATTTCCTGCTGAATTTCCTAATGCAACTTCTGCTACATCTGCTTCTGCTTCATCTACTGCTGAATCTCGATTCATCTCCTACTGCTTCATATCCTGCTTCTGCATTTACTGCAGCTCGTCTGCTGCTGCATCTCCTGCTTCATCTCCTGCTGCTGCATCTCATGGTGCATCTCCCCTTTCTCAATCTCCTGCTGCATATGCTGCTGCTACATCTCCTGCAGATGAATCTTCTGCTGATGCATATCCTTATATATCACTTGCTGCTGCATCTTCTGCATTTCCTGCTGCATCTCCTGCTAAATCTCCTCCTGCTGCATCTGAAGCATTTGCTGCGTCTGGTGCTGCTTCACACACTGCTGCATCTCCTGCTGGTGCATCTACTGCTGCTGCATCTGCTGCAGCGTCTCCTAACGCTGCATCTCCTGCTACTGCATCTCCTGCTGCTGCATCAGCTGCTTCTGTATCTCTTTCTGCATCTACTGAGGCTGTATCACTTGCTGCATGTCGTTCGTTCTGCTGCTTCTCATTCTCTGCATCTTCTCTGCATCACCTGCTACTGTATATCCTGCTACTTCTCCCCTTAGGTAGCATGAGATTCTGCAGCATGAGATTCTGCAACAGGAGATTCAGCAGGAGATGCAGAAGGAGATGTAGCAGCAGGAGATGCAGCAGCTAGAGAGGCAGCAGGAGATGTAGGAAGAGATGCAGCACCAGGAGAAAAAGCAGGAGGAAATGCGGAACATAATGCAGCAGTAGCAGATGCAGCAGGAGATTCAGCAGTTGATGAAGAAGCAGGAGATACTGCAGTAGATGCAGCAGAGGGAGATACAGCACCAGGAGATGTATCAGGAGATGCAGCAGGAGATGCATATTCAGGAGTTGATGCAGAAGCAAGAGATGCAGCTGGAGATGCATTAGGTGATGCAGCAGCAGGAGATGCAGCAGCAGATGGAGATGCAGCTGCAACAGGTGCAGTAGAATTTTCAGCAGCAGATTCAGCAGGAGATGAAATAAAAGAATATGCAGCTCTAGGAGAAGCATGAGCAGGATATACATCAGCAGGAGATGCATCAGAAAGACATGCCACAAGAGATGCAGAGCTAGGATATGAACCTGCAGCAGATGCAGCAGCAGGAGAAGCAGATGCAGCAGCACATTCAGCATCAGGATATGCAGCAGAAGATGCATCAGGAGGTGAAGATTAAGCAAGAGATACAGCAGCAGGGGACACTACAGCAGATACTGCAGCAGAAGATGCAGCAGTAAGATCCAGTACGAGGTGCAACAGCAGGAGATGCAGCAGCAGCAGATGCAGCAGGAGATACAGCAGAATATGCAGCAGGAGTTGCCGCTGCAGGAGATTTATCAACAAATGCATCAGCAAGTGATGCATCAGCAGGACATGCAGCAGCATAAGAAGTATCAGGAGTTGTAGCACCAGAAGCAGCAAGAGATGTAGCAGTAGGAAATGAAGCAGAAGATGCAGCAGCAGATGCAGCATAAAATGGAGTACAACATGTAGCATCAGCAGACAGAGCAGCAGATGCAGCAGGAGGAGATGCAGCAATAGATGCAGCAGGAACTGCAGCAGCAGGGGATCAGGCAGCTGGAGATGCAGCAGGAAATGCATATTCATGAGGGGATGGCAAAGGAGATTAAGCAGGAGATACAGAGCCTATAGAAGCAGCAGCAGAAGATGCAGCAGCAGATGCATCAGGAGGTGCAGATTCATTAGGAGATGTAGCAGCAGATGCATCAGGAGGTGCAGATTCATTAGGAGATGTAGCAGCAGAAGATATAGCGGAAAATGAAGCAGCAGGAATTACCACAGCAGATGATTCAGCAGGAGGAGATGCAGCAGGCAATGTAGCAGCACGAGATGCAGTGGGATATGAAGCAGGAGATGCAGCTGGAGCTGTAGAAGTAGGAGATACAATATATGACGCATTAGCAGGAGATGCAGCAGCAGAAGATATAGCAGGGCATGAAGCAGCAGATGCACAAGAAAATGCAGCAGGAGATGCAGCATGAAATGCAGCATCAGGAGATGCAGCATAAGGAGATGCAGCAGGAAGTGCATCAGGAGATGAAGCAGCATGAGATGCTGAAGAAGGAGATGAAGCAGTAGATGCAGAAGCAGGAGATAAAGCAGGAAATGCAGCAGGAGATTTTACAGCAGGAGATTCAGCAGGAGATGTTACAGCAGGAGATGCAGCAGAAGATGCAGAAGCAGGAGATGCAGCAGCAGGAAATGCAGGAGGATCAGAAGCAGCAGATGCAGCAGGATATGCAGCAGCAGGAGATGCAGTAGCAAGGGACGAAGCAGGACGTGCAGCAGAAGAAACAGCAGTAGATGCATCAGGAAATGCAGCAGCAGATGCAGCAGGAGATGCAGCAGCAGGAGATGCAATAGGATATGCAGAAGCAGGAGATGCAGCCTGTGATTCAGCAGGAGATGCAGTAAGAAGAGATGCTGCAGGAGGACATGCAGTAGCAAAAGATGCAGCAGGAGCTGCAGCAGCAGACAGAACAGCAGGAGATGCACAAGCAGATGCAGCCGCAGGAGATGCTGGAGGAAATGTAGAAGGAGATGCTGCAGGGGAAGCACTAGCAGATGCAGGAGGAAACTGAGCAGGAGGAAATGCAGAAGCAGGAGATGCAGCAAAAGATGCAGCAGGAGATGCAGCAGCAGGAAATGCAGCAGCTGAGGAAGCAGTAGCAGATATGTAGAGAAGATGCAGAGAATGGGAAGCAGCACAAGGTGATGCAGCAGGTGATGCAGCCAAAGTAGATGCAGCAAAAGATATAGCAGCAGCAGATTCAGCAGCAATTTCAGCAGGAGATGTAGCAGGAGATGCAGAAGTATGTGAAGCACCAGCAGATGCATCAGAAAATGCTGCAGATGCAGAAGTAGGAGATTCAGCAGGAGATGCAGCAGCAGTAGACACAGCACCAGGCGATACAGTAGCAAGATGTATCTCCTGCTGTCTCTCCTGTGGCTGCATCTGCTGCTGCATCTCCTCCTGCTGAATCTCCTCCATCTACATCTCCTGCTGCTGCATCTCCTGCTGCATCTCCTCCATCTACATCTCCTGCTGCTGCATCTCCTGATTCTGCATCTCGTGCTGCATCTCCTGCTACTTCATCTCCTGCTGAATCTCCTGATTCATCTCCTACTGCTTCATATCCTTCTTCTACATTTACTGCGGCTTCGTCTGCAGCTGCATCTCCTCCTAGTGCATCTCCTGCTGCAGCATCTCATGGGGTATCTGCTTTTGCTGCATCTCCTGCTACTGCATCTCCTCCTGCTGCATCTCCTGCTGATGCATCTCTTGCTGATGCATCTCCTGTTGTGCATTTCCTGATGCATCTTATCCTGATGCATCTTCTTCTACATATCCTGCTTCATCTCTTCACAGAATCACAGAATGACCAGGTTGGAAGAGACTCACTGGATCGTCGAGTCCAACCATTCCCACCAATCCCTAAATCATGCTCCTAAGAACCTCATCCACCCTAACCTTAAACACCTCCAGGGACGGTGACTCAACCACCTCCCTGGGCAGACCGTTCCAATGCCTAACCACCCTCTCCGTCAAGAACTTTGTCCTAATCTCAAGCCTAAATCTCCCCTGGCAGAGCTTGAGGCCATTCCCTCTCGTCCTGTCCCCTGTCACTTGGGAGAAGAGGCCAGCTCCCTCCTCTCCACAACCTCCCTTCAGGTAGTTGTAGAGAGTAATAAGGTCTCCCCTCAGCCTCCTCTTCTCCAGGCTGAACAACTCCAGCTCTCTCAGCCGCTCCTCGTAAGATTTGTTCTCCAGCCCCTTCACCAGCTTCGTTGCTCTTCTCTGGACTCACTCCAGAGCCACAACATCCTTCTTGTGGTGAGGGGCCCAGAACTGAACACAGTACTCGAGGTGCGGTCTCACCAGTGCCGAGTACAGGGGGAGAATAACCTCCCTGGGCCTGTTGGTCACACCGTTCCTGATACAAGCCAGGATGCCATTGGCCTTTTTGGCCACCTGGGCACACTGCTGGCTCATGTTCAGTCGGTTGTCAACCAACACTCCCAGGTCCTTCTCCTCCTGGCAGCTTTCCAGCCAGGCTTCTCCTAGTCTGTACCTCTGCTTAGGGTTGTTGTGCCACAAGTGCAGGACCTGGCATTTGGCCTTGCTAAACCTCATGCCATTGGTCTCAGCCCAGCAGTCCAGCCTGTTCAGATCCCTTTGCAGAGCCTCCCTTCCCTCCAGCAGATCCACACTTCCTCCCAGCTTGGTGTCATCTGCAAACTTGCTAAGGGAGGACTCAATGCCTTCATCCAGGTCGTTGATAAAGACATTAAACAGGACTGGACCCAGGACTGAGCCCTGGGGAACCCCACTTGTCACTGGCCTCCAGCTGGATTTAACTCCATTTACCACTACCCTCTAGGCCCGGTCATTCAACCAGTTTTTCATCCAGGATAATGTGCACCCGTCCAGGCCAGAGGCCGACAGTTTCCGAAGCAGAATGCTGTGAGAAACTGTATCAAAGGCTTTACTGAAGTCCAGGAAGACTTGCTGCTACATCTGCTGAATCTCCTACTGCTGCATCTGCAGCATTTGCTGCTGCATCTTGTACTGCTTCACCTACTGCCGCATCTCCGGCTCCATCTTCTACTAGTGCATCTACTGCTGCTGCATATGCCGTTGAATACCCTGCTGCTGCATCTGCTGCTGCTGTGTCTCCTGCTGCATCTACTGCAGCTGCATCTCTACCTGCATCTCTTTCTGCTGCATCTTCTTGTCTTCATCTTCTTCTCTGCATTTCCTGCTGCTGCATCTCCTCTTGCTTCATCACCTGCCGAATCTCCTGTTGCATCTGCTGATGCTGCAACTTCGGCTGCTGTATCTCCTGTGGCATCTCGTCCTGCTGCATCTCCTTCTGCATCTACTGCTGCATCTACTGCTGCATCACTGGCTACTGAATCCCCTCCTGCTTTCTGGCTGAATCTTATGATACTGCATCTCCTGCTGGTGGATCTCCTGCGTCTGCTGCTGACTCTCTGCTGCTGTATCTCCTACAGCTGGATCTACTCCTGCATGTCTTGCTGCGGCATCTTCTGCCTCAACAGCTGCTGCTGCATCTCCTGCTGGAACTTTTCCTGATGCATCAGCGAATACATCTCATGATGCTGCTCTCCTCCTGTATGTCCTGCTGCTGAATCTCCTGCTGGTGCCTACCCTGCTGCATCACCTGCTGCTGCATACCTTGCTACATTTACTGCTGCTGCATCTTCTGCTACATCTCCTGCTTCTTCATAACCTACTACTGAGTATTCCTGCGTAATTACTTGCTGCTGCATCTTCTGCTGCATCTCCAGTTGCATCTCGTGGTGCTACATCTCCTGCTACAGCATCTCCTGGTCCATATCCTGCTGCATTTGTAGCTGCAACATCTCCTGCTGATGAATCTCCTGCTTCATCTCCTGTTGCATGCCCTGCTTCATTTCCTGCTGCATCTCTTTGTACTGCATCTCCTCCTGCGGCATCTCCTGTTGCAGCATCTCCTGCTACATCTCCTCCTTCTGCATCTCCTGCTGCTGCATCTGCTGCAGTATCTCCTGCTGATGAATCTCCTGCTGGATCTCCTTCTACTGCCTCATCTGCTACTACATCTCCTGCTGCTGTATCTGCTGCTTCTGCATTGGCTTCTTCAGTTACCTCTGCATCTCCTTCTGCTGCATCTCCTCCTGATGCATTTCCTTCTGCATCTCCTGCTGTTTCATCTCCTGCTTCTGCATCTCCTCCTGCTGTGTATACTGCTGAATCTACTGCTACATCTGCTTCTGCTGCATCTCCTGCTCTTGAAACTCCTGCTACTGAATCTCCTTCTGAATCTGCTCCTGCATCGCTTTCTGCATCTCCTCCCTGCTGCTTCTCCTGCTGTTTCATCTCCTGTTGCTCCACCTGCTGCACCTCTTGCTGCTGCATCTCCTACTGCTGCATCTCCTGCTGCATCTCCTGCTGCCTCTCGTGCTGCATGCATCTCCTACTGCTGTATATCCTGCTGCTTCATCTCCTAATTCTGCATCTTCTGCTGAATCTCCTGCTGCATCTGCTGCTGAATCTGTATTTCATGATTCATCTGCTTCAGAATATGCATATCCTTCTTCATCTCCTGCTTTTGCATCTCATGCTGCTGTGTCTGCTGCTTCATCTCCTACTGCATTTCCTCCTGCATCTGCTGTTGCTGCATCTTCTGCTACTGAATAACCTAAAGCATCTCCTGTTTCATCTCCTTCTGATGCATATTCTGCTTCATCTCCTCTTGTACCTCCTGCTGCTGCATCTCCTGCTTCATCTCCAGCTGATGCATCTACAGCTTCATCTCCTGATATTTCATCTCCAGCTGATGCATCTCCTCCTGCTTCCAATCCTGCTGCATTTCCTGCTGTATCTCCTGCTGCTGCATGTGCTGCTGCGTCTGCTGATGCTGCATCTCCTGTGGCATCCTCTGCTGAATCTTCTTCTGCATCTGCTACTGCATCTCCTGCTGCATCTCCTCCTGATTCATCTCCTCCTGCTTCATCACCCCTTGCTGTCTCTTGTGCTGCATCTCATGCTGCCTGTGTTGTTGCTGCATCTCCTGCTGCAGCATCTCCTGCTGTACATCTTTCTGCATGTCCTGCTGCAGAATCTCCTGCTACATCTCCTGCTGCTGCATCTCATAATTCTGCATCTCGTGCTGCTGCATCTCCTGCCGAACCTCCGGCTGTAAAATCTCCTGTTGCTTCATCTTCTGCCACATCTTCTGCTGCTACATCTCCTAATGAATCTGCACCTCCTGATGCATTTGCTGGTGCATCTCCTTCTGCTGCTTCTGCAGGCTCTGCATTTCCTGCTGCATCTCTTTCACCATCCCCTCATGAATATGCATCTCCTGCTGCATCTCCTGCTGCATCTCCTGCTGCATCTCCAGTTGCCTAATCTCCTGCTACTGCATATCCACCTGCATCTCCTGCTTTATCTCATACTACATCTCCTGATGCTGCAATTCTTGCTGCATCTATTGCTGCATCTCTTCCTGCTGTATCTGCTGCTCCATCTGCTGATGCTACATCTCGTTCTGCATCTTCTGCTGTGTCTGCTGCTGCATCTCCTGCTTCATCTCCTGATGCTGCATCTCCTGCTGCTGCGTCTCATGTTGCTGCATCTCTTGCTGCTTCTGATGCTACATCTCCCACTACATCTTATGCTGCTGCATGTCCTGCTGCTGCATTCCTTGCTGATGCATACATTTGTTGATAAATCTCCTGCAGCGGAAACTCCTGTTGCATATTCTGCTGCATCTCCTGCTGCATCTGCTGCTGCTGCATCTCCTACTGTTGTATCTCGTATAGGATCTTTGCTGCTGCATGTCTTACTTCTTCATATTCATCTGCATCTCCTGCTGAATAGGCATCTCCTGCTGCAACTCCTGCTGCTGCATCTGCTTCTGCATCTGCTGCTGCTGCATCTCTTCTGCATCTGCTGCTGCTGCATCTGCTGCTGCATCTGTGATACTCTATCTCCTGCTGCTTCTCCTGCTGCTGCATCTCCTGCTGAATATCCTGCTGCATCTCTAGTGGAAAATGCATCTCCTCCTCTATCTCCTGCTGCTGCATCTTCTGATGCATCTCCTTCTGCATCTCTAGTGGAAAATGCATCTCCTCCTCTATCTCTTGCTGCTGTATATCCTGCTGCATCTGCTGCTTCAGATCATCCTGCATCGCCTGCTGCTGCATCTCCTCATGCTGCATCTCCTTCTGAATCTCCTCCTGATGCATCTCCTCCTGAATCCCCTGGTGTATAGCCTACTGCTGCATCTCCTTCTTCTGCATCTCCTGCTGCTACATCATCTGCTGCTGCATCTCCTGACGCATCTCCTGATGTTGCATCTCCTTCTGTATCTCCTGCTGAATATGCACCTCGTGCTGTGTCTCCTGCTGCTTCATATCCTACTTCCGCTTCTGCCGATGCATCTCCTGCTGCAGCGTTTTCTGTTTCTGCATCTCCTGCTCCTGTATCTGCTGCTGCTTCATCTCCTGCTAAAGCTTTTTTTTCATTTCCTGCTGCATATCCTCCTACTGCATCTTCTGCTGCTTCATCTACTGCTGGTGCATCTCCAGCTACATCTGCTGCTGATTCATCTGCTGCTGCATCTGCTTCTGCATCTTCTGCTACTGCTGCATATCCTGCTACATCTCTCTTGCTGATGCATCTCCTGCTGCATCTTCTGCTGGTGCATATCCTGCTGTATCTCCTCCTGCATCTCCTGCTGCTTCCCCTCCTCTGCTCTCCTGCTTCATCTCCTGATGTGTATTCTTCTGCTGCATCTCCTGCTGCTGCATCCTCTCTTTCTGCTACTCTTGCTGCATTTCCTGCTGCTGCACATCCTGCTACTGCATATCTTACTGCATCTCCTGTTGCAGATTCTCCTCCTGTGGCATATTCTTCTGCTTCATCTCCTGCAAATCTCCTTCTGCTAAATCTCCTGCTGCTGCATCTCCTGCTGCTGCACATCCTAATGCATCTACTGCTAATTCATCTCCGAATGCTGTATATCCTGCTGCATCCACTGCTGCTGCATCTCGTGCTCCATATTGTGCTGTTGCATCTCCTGCTGCTGAATATCCTGCTGCTATTCATGATGCTGAACGTCCTGCTGCAGCTCCTGCTGCATCCCCTTTCTGCATCATCTCCTGCTGCATCTCCTGCTTCTTCATACCCTCCTGAATCTCCTAATGCTGCACCCCTACAGCTTCATCCCCTGCTGCTGCATCTCCTTCTGCATTTCCTCCAGCTGCATCCCCTGCTTAACATCTCCCCTGGCGGAGCTTGAGGCTATTCCCTCTCGTCCTGTCCTCTGTCACTTGGGAGAAGAGGCCAGCTCCCTCCTCTCCACAACCTCCCTTCAGGGAGTTGTAGAGAGTAATAAGGTCTCCCCTCAGCCTCCTCTTCTCCAGGCTAAACAACCCCAGCTCTCTCAGCCACTCCTCATAAGACTTGTTCTCCAGCCCCTTCACCAGCTTTGTTGCCCTTCTCTGGACTCGCTCCAGAGCCACAACATCCCTCTTGTGGTGAGGGGCCCAGATGTCCTGCTGCATCTCCTGCTTCTGAATCTCCTGCTCTATCTCCTTCTGAATATGCATCTCCTGCTGAATCTCCTGCTGCATTATCTCCTACTTCTATATCTAGTGCTGCATGTCCTGATGCTGTATCCCCTGGTGCATCTACTGCTGCTTAATCTCCTGCTGCTGCATCTCCTGCTGCTGCATCTCCTGTTACATCTTCTAATGCTGCCTCTCCTGCTGCATTATCTCCTACTTCTATATCTAGTGCTGCATGTCCTGATGCTATATCCCCTGGTGCATCTCCTGCTGCTTAATCTCCTGCTGCTGCATCTCCTGCTGCTGCATCTCCTGCTACATCTTCTACTGCTGCCTCTCCTGCTGCTGCTTCTGCTGCTGAATCTCCAGATGCATCTCTGGCTTCTGCATTTCCTTCTGTTGCATCTTCTGCTTATGCATCTCCTGCTGCTGCATATCATATTGCATATCCTGCTGCTGCAGCTACTGCTTCTGCATCCCCTGCTGCATCTACAGCTTCTTAATCTCCTGCTACATCTTCTACTGCTGCATCTCCTGCTACTGCATCTGCTGCAGAATTTCCTGTGGAATTAAGAGATGCAGCAGAAGATGCAGCAGCAGGAGATGCAGTAAGAGATGATGCAGCAAGAGGAGATACAGCTGCAGACAAAGCAGTATTAAATGCAGAAAAAGGATATGCAGCAGCAGAAGATGAATCAGGAGATTCATCAGGAGATGAAGCAGCAGGAGATGCAGCAGGAGATTCGGCAGGGTATGTAGCAGCATGGGATGCTGCAGGAGATTCAGCAGGAGAATCAGCAGCAGGAGATGTATCAAGAGATGCAGCAGGAGGAGATGATGGAGGAGAGGCAGCAGAAGGAGATGCAGCAGCAGATGGAGCAGTAACAGATAAAGCAGCAGCAGATGCAGCAATAGGAGATGAAAGAGCAGGAGATGCAGCAGAAGATGAAAGAGGAGATGGAGATTCAGCAGGAGATGCAGTAGCTGGAGATGCTGCAGCAGATGCAGCAGCGTGAGATGCAGAAGCAGGAGATGCCTCTGGAGATGCAGCAGCAGGAGATGCAGCAGAAAACATGCATCAGGATATGCATCAGCTGGAGATGCAGCAGGACATTCAGCAGCAGATGCAGTAGCAAAAGATGCAGCAGCAGCAGAAGTAGCAGGAGATGAAGAATCAGAAGATGCAGCCAAAGATGCCGAATTAGAAGATGCAGCAGCAGGAGATGCAGCAGGAGATGTTGAAGCAAGAGAGTCAGTAGCAGGAGATGCAGCAGCAGGAGATGCAGTAGGAGATTCTGCAGCAGATACAGAAGGAGATGCAGCAGCAGATGGTTCAGCAGGATGTTCAGCAGCAGTAAATGAAACAGAGGATGCAGCAGCAGGGGTTACAGCAGCAGGAGATTAAGCAGCAGGGGATGCAGCAAGAGATGATTCATAAGCACGATATGCAGCAGGAGATGCGTATTCAGCAGGTTATCTAGCAGGAGATGCAGCAGGATACTCAGCAGCACATTAAGCAAGAGATGCAGAAGCAGGAGATTCAGCAGCAGGAGATGCAGACTCAGCAGATGCCGCAGCAGATTCAGAAGCACAGTCAGCAGGAGATGTATCAGCAGGATACACAGCAGGAGGATATGCAGCAACAGGAGAGGCAGCAGAAGATGCAGAAGCAGGAGATAGAGCAGCAGGACATGCAGCAGCAAGAGATGCAGCAGCAGCAGATGCAGCAGGAGTTGCAGCAGCAGGAGATGCACCAGGGGATGCAGCAGCAGGAGATGAAGCATCACGTGAAGGAGATGCAGAATGATATATCGCAGCAGGCGATTCTGAAGCCAGAGATAGAGCAGCAGGAAATGCAGCAAGAAATGCTGCAGCAGAAGATGTAGCAGCAGGATATTCAGGAGAATACGCAGTAGGAAATGCAGCACGATATACAGCAGTAAGATATGCAGGAGGAAATGCAGCAGAAGGAGATGCATGAGGAAATGCAGCAGAAGGAGATGCAGCAGTAGATGCAGCAGCAGATGCAGCAGCAGGAGATGCAACATCAGGAGATGCAGCAGAAGATAGAACAGTAGATGTAGATTCAGCAGGAGGTGCATAAGGAGATGCAGAAGCAGACATAGCAGCAGGAGATTCAGCAGCAGAAGATGTAGCAGGAGATGCGGTAGCAGTAGATGATCCAGGGGATGCAGCATCAGAAGATGCAGCATCAGGAGATCCAGCAGCAGGAAATTTTGCAGGAGGTGCTTATTGTGAAGTAGATGCAGGTGGAGATTCAGCAGCAGGAAATTCACCTGGAGATACAGCGGCAGGATATGCAGCAGAAGATGCAGAAGGAGATGCCAGTTCCATAGGAGATTAAGCAGCAGGAGATGCAGCAGGAGATAAAGCAGAATCAGACGCAGCAGAAGGGTATGATGCCAGAGATGCAGAAGGACATGCAGCAGCAGGAGATTCATCAGGATGTTCAGCAGCAGATGCAGCAGTAGTAGATGAAGCAGCAGAATATGAAAAGGATATGCGGCAGCAGAAGATTAAACAGGGAATACAGTAGGAGGGAATGTAGCAGGAGAAGCAGCAGGAGATGCAGAAACAGGAAATGCCACAGCAGGAGATGCAGCACCAAGGAATGCAGCAGGACATTTAGTAGCAGGAGATGCAGGAGGATATGCAGCAGGACGTGATGCAGCAAGATATGAAGTAGGAGATTGACCAGGAGATGTAGCAGAAGACACAGGAGAAGGAGATGCAGCCGCAGGAGATGCAGTAGTAGGAAATACAGCAGCAGGTGATGAAGCAGAAGGAGATACAGCAGCAGGAAACGCAGCAGGTGATGCAGCAGGAGATGCAGCAGGTGATGCAGCAGCAGGAGATGAAAAGGAGATGTAGAAGTAGATATAGCAGCAGGAGATGTACCAGAAGATGCAAGAGCAGTAGATGCAGAAGGGAATTACATTAAGAGATGAAGCAGCACAATATGAAGCAGCAGGAAATGCAACACACGATGTAGCATTAGGGGTATCAGCAGCAGGAGATGCAGCATGATATGAAGGAGCAGGAGAGGCCGCAGGATATTCAGCAAGATATGCAGCAGCAGGAAATGCTTCAGCAGATGCAGTAGGAGGTAATGCATCATCAGGAGAAGCAGCAGAAGAAGCAGCAAGACATCCATCAACAGGCGATGCATCAGTACATAATACAGAAGCAGATGTAGGATCAGTTGCAGCAGGAAATGCAGCAGGGGATGCAGTAGCAGATGAGGCTGAAGGAGAGGCATCTCCCGCTGCCTCTCCTGCTGCTGCATATACT
Source organism: Clamator glandarius (assembly GCA_033459285.1). Classification (NCBI taxonomy): domain Eukaryota; kingdom Metazoa; phylum Chordata; class Aves; order Cuculiformes; family Cuculidae; genus Clamator; species Clamator glandarius. Next base: position 1,345,992 of record JAUNZM010000269.1, on the reverse strand, counting down.
TCTCCATTTACTGCTGCTTCATCTGCTGCTGCATTTGCTGCTGCATCTCCTGCTGCTGCATCTCATGGTGCATCTCCTATTGCTGCATTTCCTGCTGCATCTCCTGTTGCTGCATCTCAAGCTCCTGCACCTCCTTCCGCATCTCAAACTTAATCTCCTGCTGCACCTCCTCCTGAGGCATACACTGCTGGTGCATTTCCTAATGCATCTAATGCACTGCATCATTTTCTGCATGTCCTGCTGCATCTTCCTGCTGAATCTCCTGCTGAATCTCCTACTGCTGCAACTGCAGCATTTACTGCTGCATCTGGTGCTTCTTCACCTACTGCTGCATCTCCAGCTACATCTCCTGCTGGTGCATCTACTGCTGCTGCATCTGCTCTTGCATTTCCTGCTGCTGCATCCTGCTGCTGCATCTGATGCTGCATCTTCAGCATCTGTCTCTCTTGCTGCACCGACTGCAGCTGCATCTCCTCCTGCATCTCCTTCTGCTGCTTCTCATTCTCTCCATCTCCTGCTGCTTCATCTCCTCGTGCTGAGCCTCCTGCTGCATCTCCTGTTGAATCTCTTTCTGCTGCAACTCCGGCTGTGGCATCTTCTGCTTCATCTCGTCCTGCTGCATCTCCTGCTGCATCACCTTCTACTGAATACCCTGCTGCATTCCTGCTGCATCTCCTGCTGCAGCATCTCCTGCTGTATCTCCTGCTGCTGCATCTCTTGCAGCATCTCCTGCAGAATCTCCTGCTGCTGCATCACCTGCTACTGAGTTTCCTGATGATGCGTCTCCTGTTGATGAAGCATCTCCTGTTGCTGCATCTCCTGATGCATATCCTGGTGAATCTCCTTTTGCTACATCTCCTGCATCTGCTGCTGCATCTGCTGCTGCATCTCTTGCTGCTTTGTCTCCTCCTGCTTCATCTCTTCCTGCATCTCTTGCTTCTGCATCTTCTGCTGCATCTCTTGCTGCTGCATCATCTACTGCTGCATCTCCTGCTACTGAATCTAAAGCTGCTCCATCATCTACTGCTGCATCTCCTGCTGAATCTCCTACTGCTGCATCTACTGCATTTTCAGCTGCATCTGCAGCTGCTTCATCTACTGCTGCATCTCCTGCTACATCTCTTGCTGCTGAATCTACTGCTGCTGCATCTGCTGTTTCTCTATCTCTTTCTGCATCTACTGCGGCTGCATCTCCAGCTGCATCTCCTTGTGCTGCTTCTTATTCTCTCCATCTTCTTCTCTACATCTCCTGCTACTGCTTCCCCAGCTGCTGAACCTCCTGCTGCATCTCCTGCTGGTGCATCTCCTGCACCTCCTTCTGCATCTCCTCCTATTGCATCTCCTGCTGCTGCAACTCCTGCATCTGCTGCTGCATCTGCTGGTGCATCACCTGCTACTGAATCCCCTGCTGCATTCCTGATGCATCACCTGATGCTGCATCTCCTGATGTATCTTCTGCTGCTGCATATCCTGATGCATTTTCTGATGAATCTCGTCAAATTTCATCTCCTGCTTCATTTCCTGCTGCTGCATCTCCTGCATCGTCTCCTGCATCTGCTGCTAAATTTCTTGCTACACTACTTCCTCCTGCTGGATCTCCTCCTTCATCTCTTGTATATGCATCTGCTGCGGCAACTCCTTCTGATGCATCCACAGATTCATCTCATGAATCTGCTCTCCTGCTGGTGGATACCCTTCTGCATCTCCTACGGCTTAATCTCCTGCTGCTGCATATCCTGCTTCATTCCCTTCTGCAGCATATCTTGTTGCTGCACCTACTGCTGCTTCGTCTGCTGCTGCATCTCCTGCTGCTGCTTCTCATCGTGCATCTCTTCTTTGTTAATGTCGTGTTGCATATCCTGCTGCTTTATCTCCTCCTACTGCATCTGCTTCTGCATCTCCTGCTTCTGCATCTCCTTCTGCTGTATCTCCTGCTGCAAATCTTTGTGCTGTATCTCCTGCTGCTGAACCTCCTCCTGCTGCATCTACTTCTGATTTTCCTGCTGCAACTTCTGCATCTGCTGCTGCTTTGCCTGCTGCTGCATCTCCTTCGGCAGCTCCTGCTGCTGCATCTTTTGCTACTGCATCACCTTCTGCATCTCCTGCTTCATCTCCTGCTGAATTTCCTGCTGGTGCATTTCCTGTTGCATCTCTTCCTGATGCATGTTTTTCTGCATGTCCTGCTACACCTCTTCCTGCTGCATCTCCTGATGAATCTCCTACTGCTGCATCTGCAGCTTTTGTTGCTGCATCTGACGCTGCTGCACATAATACTGCATCTCCAGCTAAATCTCCTGCTAGTGCATCTACTGCTGCTGCATCACTTGTTGCATCTACTAGAGCTGCATGTAATCATGCATATCGTTCTGCTGCATCTTAATCTCTGCATCTTCTCTGCATCCTCTGTAGCTGCATGGCCTGCTGAAGACTCTATTGCATCTCCTGCTGCTGCAACTCCACCTGTGAAATCTCCAGCTGCATCTTGTCCTTCTGCATCTCCTCCTGCATCTCTTGCTACTGAATCCTTCACTTCATTCCTGCAGCATCTCCTGCTGCTGCATCTCCTGCTGCTGCATCTCCTGCTGCATTTACTGATGCAACGGCTGCTACATCTGCTGCTACGACATCTCCTGCGGCATCTCCTACTACATATCCTGCTGCCGCATCTATTTCTATATCTCCTGCTGCATCTCCTACTGCTGCCTCTGATGGTGCATTTGCTGCTGATATATCTCCTGCTGCATATCCTTCAGCTGCATCTCCTGCTGTATTTCCTGGTGCATCTCATGCTGCTCCATCTGCTACTGCTTATGCTGCTGTTTATCTCCTGCCGAATCTTCTTCGGATATGCCTTCTGTTACTTCTCCTGCTGCATATCCTGCTCCTACATCTCCTTCTTCTGCATCTCCTGCTCGTATATGTCCTGCTGCTGCATTTCCTTCTGAATTTACTGCCACATCTCCTGCTGCTTCATCTGCTGCTGCCACTCCGGCTGCTGAATCTCTGCTGCATCTCCTCCTACATCTCCTGCTGCTGCATCTCCTGCGGCTGGATCTCCTCCTGAAGCCAGATCTCGTCCTTCAGCTGCTTCTGCTGCATCTTCTGCTTCGTCTCCTGCTGCTACATCTGCTGCTGCATCTCCATATGTCTCACCTGATGCTGCATCTCCTGCTGCATCCTCTGCTGGTGCATCTACTGCGGTATCTCCTACTACATCTCCTGCTGCTTGCATCTATTTCTGTATCTCCTGCTGCATCTCCTACTGCTGCCTCTGATGGTGCATCTGCTGCTGATGTATCTTCTGCTGCACCTCCTGCTGATGCATCTCCTGCTGATGAATCTCCTCCTTCATCTGCTGCTGCTGCATCTGCTGCTTAGACTCCTGCTGCACTCAAGATCACCCGCTCCATGACTTTCCCCGGTACCGAGGTCAGGCTGACAGGCCTGTAGTTCCCTGGATCCTCCCTGTGCCCCTTCTTATAGATGGGCACGACATCAGCCAGCCTCCAGTCCAGCGGAACCTCCCCAGTCATCCAGGACTGCTGGAAGATGATGGAAAGGGGTTTGGCCAGCACATCCGCCAGTTCCCTCAAAACTCTTGGGTGGACTCCATCCGGCCCCATAGACTTGTGGGCATCTAGCTGGGCAAGCAAGTCTCTAACCACCTCCTCTTGGACCTTGGGAATCTCATACTTCTCATCTAACCCTTGGGGTTGTGCACAGAGGGAACAATTTTCCTTACTGTTAAAGACTGAGGCAAAGTAGGCATTGAGCACTTCAGCCTTGTCTTCGTTCCCTGTTACTCTTGTTCCCTCTGCATCTACTAGGGACTGGAGATTCTCCCTAGCCCTCCTTTTGCTGTTGACGTATTTGTAGAAAGACTTTTTGTTGTCTTTCACAGTCTTGGCCAATCGCATTTCTAGTTGGGCCTTAGCCCTCCTGATTTTTTCCCTGCACGTTCTCACTTCCTCCCTATAGTCCACCCAGGATGCCTGCCCCTTCCTCCAGAGGTCGTAGGCCCTCCTCTTCCTATTGATGTCTCTTAGGACCTCCCTACTCAACCATGCATCTTCTGCTACTCTATCTCCTCCTACTACATCTCTTGGTGCAGCATCACCTGCTGCTAAATCTGCTGCTGCATCTCCTGCAGCTGCATCTCCTGCTGCATCTCATGCTGCTGCATCTCCTCTATCTACATCTCCTGATGCTGCATCTCCTGCTGCTGCATCTACTGCTGCATTTCCTGCGTCTGCATCTCTTGCTGCTGAATCTCCTGAAGCATCTGCTGCAGCATCTCGTTCTATATCTCCTACTGCATCTCCAGCTGCTGCGTCTAAGGGTGCATATGCTTTAATGTATCTCCTACTGCATATCCTGTGGCTACACACATCTCATGCTGTATCTCTTGCTGCCTCTCATGATGCTCCTTCTGCTGCTGCATCTGCTGCTGTTTATCTCCTACTGAATCTCCTGTGGATTCATCTCCTGCTACATCTCCTCCTCCTGCATCTTCGTCTTCATCTCCTGCTGCATATCCTGCTGTTGCATCTCCTGCTTAAGAATCTCCTGCTGAGACATCACCTATAGGTGCATCTCCTGCTGCATATGTTACTGCTTCATCTTCTTCTGCATCTCGTTCTGCATCTCTTTCTGTTGCATCTACTGCTGAATCTGCTGCTGCATCTTCAGCATTTGCTGCTCTCTCTGGAGATTCTTCACCTACTGCTGCATCTCTTTCTACATCTCCTGCCGCTTCATCTCCTGCTTCTGCATCTGCTGCATCTCCTGCTGCAACTCATCCTGCTGCATCTCCTACTGCATCTCCTGCTTCTACATCTCCTAATTCATCTTCTGCTGCTTCATCTGCTGCTGCATCTCCTGTTGCTACATCTCATGCTGCATCTCCTGCTTCTGCATCTACTGCTGCTGCATGTGCTGCGTAATTTCCTGTTGATACATACCCTGCTGCATCTCCTGCTGATGCATCTTCTGCTGCATCCCCTCCTGTATTTCCTGCTGCTGCATCTCCTACTGCTGCATCTGCTGCTTCATCTCCTGTGTGTGCATCTGGTGGTGCTGCATCTGCTGCTGCGTCTGCTTCTGCACCTCCTTCTGCTGTATCTCATGCTGCATCTCAAGTTGCTGCATGTCCTCCTACTGTTTCTCCTGTGTAATCTCCTACTGCTTCATCTCCTGCTCCTTCTCCTCCTGCAACTCTTGGTACTCTATCTTTTGCTGCTGCATCTTCTGCTGATTCCCCTACTCTTTCATCTTCTGAATCTGCTGCTGCATCTGATACTTCTTCATGTACTGCTGCATCTCCTGCTACATTTCATGCTGCTGCATCTCCTGTGGAATCTCCTGCTGCATCTCCTGCTGCTATATCACCTGCTGAATAAGCATCTCCTGCTGCAGCTCCTGCTGCTGCATCTTCTTCTCTGCAGCTTCTTCTATGCATCTCCTGCTTCTACATCTGCTGCTGCATATCGTGCTGCCTTTCGTCCTGCTGCATCTCCTGCTGCATCTTTTCATACTGAATCCACGGCTGCTGCATCTCCAGCTTCATCTCCCTCTGCTGCATCTCTTACTGTTGCATCACCATCTTCTGAATCATCTGCTGCATCTCCTGAAGCTGTACCTGCTGAAACATCTCTTCCGGCTGCATCTCCTGCTTAATATGCATCTACTGCTGCAGCTGCTTCTGAATCTCCTGCTGCTGCACCTCATGCTTCGTCTGGTGCTGAATCTCGTGTCGCATGTACTTCTGTTGCATCTCCTGCTGCTGCATCTCCTGCTTCATTCCCCTATGCTGCATCTCCTTCTGCTTTATAACTTGCTGCTGTGTCTCCTGCTGCTTCATCTGATTCTGCATCTCCTGCTCCTGCATCTCCTGCTGCTGTGTCTCCTGCTAAAGCACTTGCTTCATCTCATGCTGCATATCCTGCTACGACCGCTTCTGTTGCTGCATCTCATGTTGCTGCATCTCCTTCTGCATTTCCTGCTTCATCTGCTGCTGCATCTCCTGTTGCATTATCTCCTGCTACATCTCCTCCTGCTGCATATACTGCAGTATCTCCTGCTTCTGCATCTCATGCTGCTACATCTGCTGAACAGTCTCTAACTACTGCATCTCCTGCTTAATTTACATTTCCTGCTGCATCTGCTTCTGCATCTCCTGCTGCTTCTGCTGCTGCATCTCCTGCTTATGCATCTGCTGCTGCATCTTTTCCTCCTGATCTTCTGTTGCATCTGCTGATTCATCTGCTGCTGCATTTCCTGCTGCATGTTCTGCTTCTGCCTTTCATGCTGCTTAGTGTGCTTTTACATCTCCTGATGCATCTCCTGGTGTTGCATTACCTGCTTCATCTCCCCCTGTGTCATGTTCTCCTGCATCTGCTGCTACTGCATCTGCTGCTGCATCATCTGCTTATGCATATCCTTATGCATCTGCTGCCGAATCTGTTTATTCATCTGCTGCTTCATCTGCTACTGCTGCATCTCCTGCTGCATTTCTTACTAATGCATCTCCTGCTGCATTTCCTGCTCGTGCATATCCCGCTGTACCTCCTCCTGCATCTCCTGCTGCATCTCCGTCTGCATCTCCTGCTGTTTCCCCTGCTCTGCATCTCCTACTTCATCTCCTGATGCTGCATATTCATCTGCTGCATCTCCTGCTGCTGCGTCCACTGTTTCTGCTACTCATGCTGCATTTCCTGCTGCTGTGCATCCTGCTACTGCATTTCTTAATGCATATCCTGATGCAGATTCTCCTGCTGTAGCATATTCTGCTGCTGCATTTCCTGCCACATCTCCTTCTTCTACATCAGCTGCTGCTGCATCTGCTGCTGCTTTATCTCGTGCTGCATTTCCTGCTGCACCTCCCGCTGCTCCACCTCCTGCTTCTGCATACCCTGATGCATCTACTGCTGATTAATCTCCTGCTTAATCTACTGCTTCTTAAATTTTGCTGTTGCATTCCCTGCTTTTGTATCTCCTTCTGCTGCATCTCATACTGCTACATATCATGCTGCATGTCCTGCCGCTGCATCTACTGCTTCTGCATCCCCCGCTGCATCTCTTGCTTCTTAATCTCCTGCTGCATATCCTGCTACTGCATCTGCTGCAGAATTTCCTGCTGCGTCTCCTGCTGCTGTATCTCCTGCTGATATGTCTTCTACTGCTGCATCTCCAGATGCTGCGTCTGCTGTAGCATCTCTTGCTACTGCATCTCTTCTGAATCGGCATCTCCTGCTTAATCTTCCGCTGCATCTCCTCTTCTGCATCTCTTGCTGCATAACCTGCTGCATCTCCAGCTGCATCTTCTGCTGCATCTCCTGCAGCTGCATCCCCTGCTACTGCATCTTCTGCTCCATCTGCAGCTGCTGCTTCTCCTGCTACATCTTCTCCTGCTACATCCTCTGCTGCTTCGTCTGCTCCTGCATATCCTGCTGCATCTCCTGTTTCTGCATCTCTTGCTTCTGCATCCCCTGCTGCATCTATGGCTGCTACATCTCCTGCTACATCTTCTGCAGATGCATCTCGTACTGCATCTCCTCCTACTGCATTTCCTGCTGCATATCCTGCTGCAGAAACACCTGCTGCTGCATATCCTTCTACATCTCCTTCTGATGTATCCCCTGATGCATCTCCTGCTGCTGAATCTCCTGCTGCAGAATCTCCTGATGCGGCATCTCTGGCTTCATCTCCTGCTGAATTTCCTGCTGCAAATCCCGCGGCATCTGCTGCTGCTTCATCTACTGCTGAATCTCATGATTCCTCTCCTGCTGCTGCCACTCCTGCCTCGGCATTTACTGCTGCTTCCTCTGCTCTTGCATCCCCTGCTGCATCTACTGCTACTGCATCTTATGGTGCATCTCCTATTGCTGCATTTCCGGCTGGTGCATGTCCTGCTGGTGCATGTCCTGCTGCATTTCCTGCTGATGCAAATCCTGCTGGTGCATTTCCTGGTGCATCTCTTGCAGATGCATATTTTTCTGCATGTCCTGCTGCATCTGTAGAAGCTGCATCTCTTTCTGAATCTCCTACTGCTGCACCTGCTTCATTTGGTGCTGCTTCAAATCCTGATGCATTTCCTGCTACATCTCGTGCTGCTGCATCTACTGCTGCTTCATCTGCTGCTCCTGCATCTCCTTCTGAATCTGCATCTCCTGTTTCATCTGCATCTCCTGCTGCTGCATATGCTGCTGCATCTACTTCTGCTTCTACTCCTGATGCATCTCCACCTGCATCTCCTTCTGCTGCATATCTTGCTGTATCTCCTTCTGCATTTTAGGCTGAATCTCCTGCGGCATCTCCTGCTTCCATATCTTGTGCTACAGCATCGCCTGCTGCTTTATCTCCTGCTGCTTCTCTTGCTACATCTCGTGATGCTTCATCTTCATCTGCTGCATCCCCTGGTGCATCTACTGCTGCTGCATCTCCTGTTGTATCTCCTGCTGCTTCATTTCCTGCTACGTCTCCTGCTGTAGCATCTCCTGCTGCTGCATCTCCTGCTGCTGCACCTCCTGCAGCTGCATCTCCTGCTGCTGCACCTCCTGCAGCTGCATCTCCTGCTGAATGTGCTTCTGAATCTGCTATGGCATCTGCTGAGTCCGCACGTTTTGCTGCTGCATCTCCTGCTGATGCATGTCCTGCTGATGCATCTCCTGTTTAATCTCCTGCTTCTCAATCTCCTGCTGAATGTGCTACTGAATATGCTGCTGCATTTCCTGTTGCATATTCGGCAGAATATGCATCTCCTGCAGCATCTCGTGCTGATGCATCTCCTGTTGCTGCATCCCTGGCTGATGTATGTGCTCCTGCTGCATATCCTGCTACTACATCTCCTATTGCATCTCCTACTGCTGCATCTCCTGCTGCTGCATCTCCTGCTGCTCCATCCTGTTTCATCTACTCCTGCTGCATGTCCTGGTACATCTTTTGCTGTTGCATCTCCTTCTGATGCTTCTGCTGCTGAATCCCCTATGGCATCTCCTTCTGCGGCATCTCCTACCGCTGCATCTGCTGCAGCATCTCCAGCTACTGCATCTCCTTCTGAATCTGCATCTCAGCGTTCATCTGCTGCTGCATCTCCTGCTATTACGTCTGCTGCTGCTTCATCTGCTGCTGCCTACACCACTGCATCTCCTTCTGCTGCCTCTCCTCCTGCATCTCCTCATGCTGCATCTCTTGATGCATCTCTTGATGCATTTCCTGCTGCATCTCCTGCTGCATCTCCTTCTGCTACCTCTCCTGCCTCAACATATCCTACTGGTGCCCTTCCTGATGCATCTCTTGCTGCTGCATCTCCTGATAAATCTCCTGCTGCATTTCCTTCTATATCTTCTGCTGCATCTCCTGCTGCTGTATCTTCCTCTTCTGCATCTCCTGCTGCTGTATATCCTCCTGCTGTGTCTCCTCCTGCAGCATGGCCTTCTGCTGAATCTCCTGCTGCATCTCCTGCTGCATCTCGTGAGGATTCATCTCCTGCTGTTGCATCCTGTGGAGCATCTACTCCTGCTGCATCTCCTGCTTCATTTTCTCCTGCATCTCCTACTGCTGCAACTCGTCCTTCTTCATCTCCTTCTGCATCTCTTGTTGCTGCTTCTCCTGCTGCATTTCCTGCTGATGCATCTCCTGCTTCATATACTGCTGCACCTTCTCCTGCTGCTGCGTTGCATTCTGCTGCATCTCCTGCTGCTTCATCTCTTAATTCATCTCCTGCTGCTTAATCTCCTGCTGCTGGGTCTCTAGCTTCATCTCCTTCTGCTGCATATCTTGCTGCTACGTCTACTGCTGCTTGGTCGTCTGCTGCATCTCCTACTACTGCATCTCCTGGTGCATCTCCTCTTTCTCAATCTCCTGCTGCATATCCTGCTGCTACATCTCCTGTTACTGCATCTCCTGCTGCATCTCTTGCTGCATCTCTTGCGGCTGCATCTCCAGCTCCATCTCCTGCAGATGAATCTTCTGCTGATGCATGTCCTTATGCATCACTTGTTGCTGCATCTTCTGCATCTCCTTCTGAATCTCCTCCTGCTGCATCTGAAGTATTTTCTGCTGCATCTGGTGCTGCTTCAGATACTGCTGCATCTCCTGCTACATCTCCTGCTGCTGCATCTGCTGCTTCTGTATCTCTTTCTGCATCTACTGCGGCTGCATCTCCTAATTATGTGATCTGTATCTCTTTCTGCATCTACTGCGGCTGCATCTCCTAATTATGTGATCTGCATTACATAATTCAGCAGTAGGAGGTGCATCAGGAGACACAGCAGTAGTAGATTCAGCAGGTGATAAAGAAGCAGGAGATACTGTAGTAGATTCAGCAGAGGGAGATACAGCACCAGGAGATGTACCAGGAGATGCATATTCAGCAGTTGATGCAGAAGCAGGAGATGCAGCTGGAGATGCATTAGGTGATGCAGCAGCAGGAGCTGCAGCAGCAAGAGCTGCAGCTGCAAATGAAGCAAGAGGAGATGCTGCAGCAGATGCAGTAGCAGATACAGCAGCAGCACATTCAGCATCAGGAGATGAAGCAGATGATGCATCAGGAGATGAAGATTCAGCAAGAGGTGCAGCAGCAGGGGATGCTTAAGCAGAAACAGCAGCAGAAGATGCAGCAGCAAAGATCCAGTACGAGGTGCAACATCAGGAGATGCAGCAGCAGCAGATGCAGCTGAATATGCAGCAGGAGTTGCCGCTGCAGGAAATTCATCAACAAATGCATCAGCAAGTGATGAAGCAACATAAGATGCAGCAGCATAAGAAGTATCAGGAGATGTAGCCCCAGAAGCAGCAAGAGACGCAGCAGCATGGGATGCTATAGCAGATACAGCAGCAGATGCAGCAGAAGATGCAGCACGATATGTAGCATCAGCAGACGGAGCAGCAGATGCAGCAGGAGGAAATGCAGCAATAGATGCAGAAGGAACTGCAGTAGCAGGAGATGCAGTATGAGATACAACAAGAGATGCAACAGCTGGAGATACAGCAGGAGATGCACATTCAGCAGGTGATGCAGCAGGAGATGCAGCAACAAATGCAGACCTGCAGAAGCAGCAGCAGGAGATGCAGCAGCAGATGCATCAGGAGGTGCAGAATCATTAGGAGATGTAGCAGCAGATAATGTGGCGGAAGATGAAGCAGCAGGATTTACCACAGCAGAAGATGAAGCATAAGGAGATGCAGCCCATAATGCAGCAGCACGAGATGCAGGAGAATATGAAGCAGGAGATGCAGCTGGAGAATTATAAGTAGGAGATACAGCAGGAGATGCAACAGATGACACATTAGCAGGAGATGATGCAGCAGAAGATACAGCAGGGCATGAAGCAGCAGATGAACAAGAAAATGCAGCAGGAGATACAGCAGGAGTGGCAGCATCAGGAGATGAAGCAGGAGTTGCAGCATTAGGAGATGCAGCAGGAAATGCAGCAGAAGAGGAAGCAGTAGACGCAGCAGCATGAGATACTGAAGATGGAGATGAAGCAAGAGATGCATATTCAGACGAGATACTGCAGGAAATGCAGCATGAGATGTTACAGAAGGAGATGCAGCAGGATATTCAGAATTAGGAGATGCAGCAGCAGGAATTGCAGCAGATGTAACAGGAGATTCTGCAGCAGGACTTCAGAAAATAGTGCAGTAGGAGATGCTGCAGCAAGAAACAACCCAGACAGCAGGGGATGCAGCACGATATTCAGTAGGAGGAGATGCAGCAACAAGAGATCCAGCTACAAGAGATGCAGCAGGAGATGCAGCAGGACGAGATGTAGCAGGAGATACAGCAGCCGAAGATGAAGCATCAGGAAATGCAACAGGAGATTCAGCAGGAGATGTAGCAAGATGAGATGCAGCAGCAGGAAATGCAGAGAAGAAGATGTAGAGAAGATGCAGCAGAAAGAGATGCAGGAGGAGATTCAGCTGCAGTAGTTGCAGCAAGAGACACAGCAGCAGCAGATGTAGCAGCAGATGCAGAAGCAGATGCAGCAGCAGGATATGCAACAGCAGATGCAACAGCAGTAGATGCACCAGAAGGAGCTGTAGCTGGAGAAGCAGCAGTAGGTGAAGCAGTACCAGATGTAGCAGAAAATGCTGCAGATGCAGCAGTAGGAGATCAGCAGGAGGTGCAGAAGCAAGAGATGAAGAAGGATATGTAGAAAAAGATGCATCAGGAAGAGATGCATCAGGAAATGTACCAGCAGGATATGCATCAGCAGGAGATGCAGCAGGGGATGCAGCTGCAGACGAAACAGTATTAAATGCAGAAGAAGGATATGCATCTGCAGGAGATGAATCAGGAGATTCAGCAGGAGTTGAAGCAGCAGCAGATGCAGCAGGAGATTCGGCAAGAGAATCAGCAGCAGAAGATGTATCAAGAGATGCAGCAGGAGGAGATGATGGAGGAGAGGCAGCAGAGGGAGATGCAGCAGCAGATGCAGCAGTAACAGATGAAGCAGCAGCAGATGCCGCAGTAGCAGATGAAAGAGCAGGAGATGCAGCAGAAGACGAAAGAGGAGATGGAGATTCAGCAGGAGATGCAGTAGCTGGAGATGCTGCAGCAGATGCAGCAGCGTGAGATGCAGAAGCAGGAGATGCTGCAGCAGATGCAGCAGCAGGAGATGCAGCAGAAAACATGCATCAGGATATGCATCAGCTGGAGATGCAGCAGGACATTCAGCAGCAGATGCAGTAGCAAAAGATGC